>CM034314.1:82450986-83794045 GCA_019925795.1 Dendrobium chrysotoxum | reverse complement strand
TTCCAACCAATAGGAAGGTGGAAGGAGGGTCAGACAGATCATCCGCTGTATTGTCCTTTCCATAGGCATATTGGGCATGTGATTGAGGATTGCTATGTGTTCAAAGATAGAGTGGAGGGCCTTATGGCTAATGGAGAGATCCATCTACAGGACAGTGATCTAGTTCAGCCCCGAGGCAAGGTTGCTCAGATAGTTCAGATGATTACAGACACCAGGCAGTGCGACAGTCAGTGTGATGGTCAGAGCAGTGGTAGTAGAGTACCCCTTAGTTCTGAGGAGGAGTGGCAGCTGGCACTCTCTCGCAAGACAAGGGATATGATCAGACGAGCAGTTCAGAGTTCAGAGGCAGTTGAGAGGGGGCCTCCACAGGCCAAGTCGATAGTTGCCAGCCCAGTTACTCCGCCAGTCTCTTTCTCTTCTCCTTCTGTTGTAGTGCCTGCTGAGCACATTTCTCCTACTTCTTGTACTAAAAAGATGTATGAAAGAGAAAAATTTGTTGTAACCTCTGAGGGGAAGACGGGGTCTCTTCCAGCACTTACGCTGAAGGATTTCGTTCTCCCTTCTATTGATGATGAATTAATGGAAGAGGATGATTCTGGCTACTTCTGGTCTTTTCCTTCTAGTTCTACTTTTTCTGGCACTCGTTCTTTTCATGCTTTGGTTATTTCTGGTGATGACAATGATCCTTCATATGGAGAAGAATTTGAGTGCGAAGAACCTGTGTTCACCATTCCTGAAGGAGGTTGTTACATGGATTCTGGAGATGAGTCCGAGAACACACTCCAATCTCTTTTTGTAGAGCCAACACAAGTCATGACCTCTGAACCAAATGAGTCTCCGGTTGAGCTTGACTCAGTGCAGGAGATCCAGTTGCGTTCAGGGAAAGTCCTTCCACCAAAAATGGCTAAAAATAATAAAGAAAAAGATAGAAACATCATTACCCAACAGGATGATCCTATCCCTCCTCCTCAAGCACCGGCGAAAGAGAAGGGAAAAGGCCCTCAGTTGGATGTTGATTACAATGTGTTGGCACATTTGAGAAAAATTCCATCTCTTCTTAGTGTTTACGATGCACTTATGATGTCTCCTGACTTGAGAGAAACTTTGGTGAAAGCTTTACTTGAGCCAGAATCTTATCAAGCCTTCTTTGCCACTGAGTCTGTTAAGGATGCATGCTATTTGAGAGAGATGCCATGCATTACCTTTTCAGATCAGGATCAGCTCTTAGGGACTTCTGAGCACAACCGTCCCTTGTATGTCACCGCTGAAGTAAATGGTTATGAGTTAAACAGGGTCCTCATTGACCAAGGTGCTTCAGTCAATATCCTTAATTATGAAACCTTAAAGAGCCTTTCCCTTGGTCATTTGAAATTAACCTCAGACAAGATTATGTTGAAAGGTTTCAATGATCAGGGACAACGTGCTCTAGGGGCCATTACCCTGCCTCTAAAGTTTGGAGATCTTCTAACTGAGGCTAAGTTTCATGTTATTGAAGCGGATACCTCATACAAGGCTCTCTTAGGAAGGCCTTGGATTCATGAACATGGAATGGTGCCCTCTACCTTACACCAGTGCATGAAGTATATGAGGAATGATGTAGAGTTCTCCATTCCTGGAGATACTCAACCTTTTTCCGTGCATGAGGTCTCAATTTATGATGACGCCGAGCATTACATGCCTCGCAAGGCTCATAGACCTCCCGTTGCCCAGTCACCAGTAATACCTGCCAGTGTTATACAGGGTCCTACGCAGTCACTTGCACAGGGTCCTATACAGCCATTGGTACAGGGTCCTTCACAGGTTTGTATTGAGGCAAATCTTCCCACTGCAAATCCTGCTGGATCTTCCTTTCAGTTCGCAGTCGGGCACGACGTTCCCCCTAGTAGAGGTAGGGGATGGCGGGGTAGAGGTCGAGGTAGAGAGTCGGTTCGCCCTCCGAGGAACTTTGACACTCGAGTTCCCCCTCCCTCACACCTTTACACTCCCTCCTTGACTGTTGAGTCTGATTCTGATGACGAGATGATCGAAGCTCCTCGTCATTCAGCTCCCTCACCTGCCTTTAGTGTTGCTGATTATAGCGCGTATCCTACATTCCGTAGGTATCTGATACCTAAAGGCGGTTTAGTCATTGATAGTAGCTCAGATGACGATGTAAATGTCGGACGTCAGACTACTAGCCGACAATCCCTCTCTCGTCAGATGGATGGGATGAGAGTCGAGGAATCTCCTCTTCAACCCTCCCTGACACCTCCCACTAGTGCTCGTGGCGCACTATACTCTGATGGTCGCTCTGTACAAGAGTTGCACACCCTCTATGTACCGCCACGGCCTGGTTGGCATGCGTCACGGTTCCACAGTGCAGGTACCCCACAGACCACTGACATGCAGGGTCCTGTAGAGTCCACTGCGAGTGGTGAAGTCTTGCTGGTCCCCCGGTACTTTTCCCCTTTCGTGGATAGTTACGCTGAACGAGGTCTTGTCCCTTCAACCTGGTCTGAGGGGCAAGCTCTACAGCAAGCCCGTATTTGGCGAACTGATCTCCCTCAAACTCAGCAGGGTCTAGGCTATTTTGAGAAGGATCATTTCCCCTCTACCAACATCCGTGTCATCTCCCACTCTTATCCGGTTGTTTCCATCTCTGATGATGAAGACCCGGATGAAACGGAGGATAGGATCCTTGATGCCCCACGAGAGTTTGAAGATGGTGTTACTTCGGCCATGGACGAACTAAAGGAGATCAATTTGGGTACTGAATCAGATCCTCGACCCATCTTTCGTAGTGCTTTGTTATCCGATTCAGAGGCCCAAGAGTATATTGAACTCATATCTGAGTTTAGAGATTGCTTTGCCTGGAACTACACTGAAATGCCTGGTTTAGATCCAGAAGTAGCAGTCCATAAGTTGGCCATTAAGTCTGATGCAGTCCCTGTTAAACAGTCACCTCGTCGGATGAGGTTAGAGATTGAGCAACAGGTGATCGCTGAGACTAAGAAGCTTATAGAAGCTGATTTTATTCGTGAAGAGAAGTATCCCACTTGGCTTGCCAATGTTGTTCCAGTCCGGAAGAAGAGTGGTCAGATCCGTGTCTGTATAGACTTCCGTGATTTGAATAAGGCATGTCCTAAGGATGATTTTCCTCTCCCCATTCCCGAGTTGATGGTTGACATCGCTTCATCTCATAGCATTTTCTCCTTCATGGATGGTTCATCTGGTTACAATCAGATAAAGATGGCCCCTGAAGATGAGAGATTCACTGCTTTTCGCACCCCTATCGGTGTGTTCTGCTACAAGGTGATGCCCTTTGGCCTCAAGAATGCCGGGGCCACCTATCAGCGTGCTATGACCGTCATTTTTGATGAGCTGATTCACGAGCAAGTAGAGTGTTATGTTGATGATCTAGTAGTCAAAAGCAAGGTCCGTAGTGATCACCTTCGAGATCTACGAATCGTTTTTGAGCGCCTGCGCAAGCATAGTTTGAAGATGAATCCCCTAAAATGTGCATTTGGTGTTACTGCGGGGAAATTTCTCGGTTTCATTGTTCGCTATCGTGGCATTGAGATTGATCCATCCATGATCAAGGCCATAGTAGACTTGAAACCCCCCAAGAGCCTTACCCAGTTGAGATCCTTTCAGGGTAAGCTTGCTTTCTTACGGAGATTTATCTCCAATCTTGCTGGTAGATGTCATCCCTTTGCTGCTCTAGCAAAGAAGGATGCCCGCTTTCATTGGGATAGGAAGTGTCAGGAGGCCTTTGAGAGCATAAAGCGTTACCTGACAAGTCCCCCTGTGTTAGCTGCACCCATCCCTGGTAGACCGTTGATTCTCTACATTACGGCCTTGGATGAGTCACTTGGTGCACTTTTAGCTCAAGAAAATGAAGAAGGTAAAGAAAACGCCTTATACTACCTTAGCAGGCGTTTGATTCCTGCAGAGCTAAAATATCCGGCAATGGAAAAGCAATGTTTGGCTTTGATTTTTGCTGTGCAGAAGCTTAGACACTACATGCTCTCACACAAAATCAGTCTAATTTCTAGAGTCAACCCTTTGCAGTATTTGATGACCCGTCCGACTTTGTCAGGTCGTCTCGCACGTTGGTCTATGATCTTACTGCAGTTTGACATTACCTTTGTCCCTCAGCGGGCCGTCAAAGGACAGGCTCTAGCTGACTTTCTGGCTGCCCACCCGATTCCTGCAGATTCTCCACTTAATGATGATTTACCTGATGAACTAGTCATGAGTGTGGAAGAACAAGAGTCCCCTACTTGGGAGTTTTATTTTGATGGAGCATCTTCTATCAAATCACTACGTCCTTACGAGACTCCCGTGGTTAGGGTAGGTTTGGGGTTAGTCTTTGTGTCTCCTGAAGGTCACACCCTTCGTTTCTCTTACAGTCTTTCAGAACCTCGTACTAACAATGAAGCTGAGTACGAAGCTTTGATTTTGGGACTGGAGTTGGCCATTCAAATGAATATTGTGCGGGTAAAGATCTTTGGTGATTCCCAACTAATTATTAATCAAGTGGCCGGAATCTTCAAAGTTCTCAAACCTGAACTCTTGCCTTATCACAATAGGGTAATGGAGCTTCTATGCTTAATCCCTGAGGTAACTTTAGTTAGAGTCCCTCGATCTGAGAATGGTAGAGCGGATGCACTAGCTAAACTTGCTAAAGAGTTGGCTGACCCAACTGGAAAGCCGGTGTCTATCACTGTCCAGTATCGTCAGGCCTTATGCCCGGCAGACTTATCCCCTTCTCCTAATCAGACCCTTACAGTGTTTCCTGTTGAGGAAGAGTTAGATTGGAGAGTCCCTTTTGTGGAGTATTTGAAGCATGGTAGACTCCCAGATGATCGCTCTCTTGCCACCCAAATTAGAAAGAGAGCTTTGTCATTCTCCTACGTGAATGAGACGTTGTATCGACGCTCGTTTGACCAAATGTGGTTACGTTGCCTCAACAATGAGGAAGCTCGTAAGGTCATGGGCGAGATACACGAGGGACTTTGTGGTGCCCATCAGTCCGGACCTAAGATGAAGGTTAGAATTAAACGCCTCGGTTATTACTGGCCGACTATGATTCGTGATTGTATGGAGCACGCTAAGAGGTGCCATCAGTGCCAGATCCATAGCACTGTTATTCACCAACCCCCTAATCCGTTGCACCCCACTGTGTCTTCTTGGCCTTTTGAGAGCTGGGGTACGGATGTAGTGGGTCCTATTGACCCTCCTTCCTCTAGGGGTCATAGATTTATTCTAGCCGCCACTGATTATTTCTCTAAGTGGGCAGAAGCCATCCCACTTAAGGAGGTTAAATCAGAGGATGTGATGCGCTTTTTCCGCGATCACGTTGTCTACCGTTTTGGTGTTCCGCGCCGTATAATTTCGGATAACGGCCCGTCATTTAGAAGCACCAAAATTGCTAGGTTCGCCCGCCGTCATAACATCAACTGGCGTTATTCTTCGATTTATTATCCTAGGGCCAATGGTTTAGCTGAAGCATTCAATAAAACTTTGGTCCAGTTGATAAGAAAAATACTTGCGGCAAATAAAAGAGAGTGGCACGACAAATTGCCTGAAGCTTTGTGGGCTTATAGGACTACATACCGTACTCCTACGCAGTCCACCCCATATGCTCTAGCTTTTGGGGTTGAAGCTGTCCTCCCACTTGAGGTTGAGCTCCCCTCACTGCGTGTAGCAGTCAGCCATAACCTCTCTCATGAAGATAATGCCCGACTACGGTTGGAAGAACTTGACGGTTTAGAAGAGCTTCGTCTACAAGCTCATCAGAACCTTAAGTTATATCAAGCCCGCATGGCCCAAGCGCATGATCGCCTCGTCCGACCTTGTGCTTTCCGGGTCGGTGACCTAGTTCTTGTCTTGCGCAGGCCTATCATCTCGCATCGTCGTCGAGGTGGTAAGTTTGAGCCTATTTGGGAAGGGCCCTTCGCCGTAGAACAAGTATATGAAGGTGGCTCGTACCTGTTAGTTGATGCGAATGGTGTTCACCCCATGCCTGTCATCAACGGTCAGTACTTGAGAAAGTACTACACTTAAGTTTGCTTATCACAAGGGGGCACCCCTCCGCCACCTGTAAATATCCCTCTGTATAGATATAGCTCGAAAGGATTTCCTCTACTTTTCGGCAGTCCGTGGCCACGACGATTTGTCCTCTACCACGTGATGTTCGTCATGCAAAGTATGAAGTTACCCTTAAAGGTTGTACATAAATACGCCGTAGGGATATGTGTGCTCACGTTCATGCCCGCCAACCACCTCGGTGTTACTGCATGAAATCTCTTTTTAGTGTCGCCAAGGGTTAACCCCTCCCCAGTTTCACTTGTTACCTCCAAGTGTGGTCTGGGGTATCAAAACTACCAATTCAAATTCCCTATGTGATATGATAATGGGTCCATACCCCACCTATGTCAGTTGGGTGGTGAGGTTGACACATCATCATAATGTGAATTTCATTCATCTACAATTCTTACTGCGATAGCTGGGCCCCCCAGATCGTTCACATAAGTTGAATGTGGCCTGGGTTATCAAAGCCAACACGCTACTCCTTTAAGACCCTGTGTATAATTTCTCTCTCCCCAGTTATATTCATGTGGCGAATATGGCCTGGGTTATCAAAGCCAACCACATCTCTCTCTCTTTGTGTTCCAATTATTAGACGATATTTCATACTAGGGATAACTCATGGATACGGTAAACATTCCCTCTACCATGTGATATTTTCGACAGTATGAAGTATACTTAATCTATAATTGTGAATATAGTATGAAGATATGTAAAATATGATGTTAAAAGAGAGGGAAGCTCTTAGTCGAGCAGAATCGGTTGCCCTTGTCACAGGTGGAACCCGGTTCTACGCTCCAAAGAGCCCAAGTTCCTCCAGACTTCTCTCTTTGTTTTCCTTCTTCGAAGCATCCCTATTATTGCTTAGGAGATGGCATTGTGTTCATTTCTGATACTCTGCCCTTATCGCACAGATGTGTTTTCCCTACCTATAATGTGGTACATCTTGCTCTAGATGTTGACATCATTCCCTGGTGGATTCAGATATTATGGCAGAAAGTCAATCCTTTACCTCCTACTGCGACAGGATTTCCCCATTGAGATATAGTCCTTAGTTGTGAGGGCGATCTTCTTGGGATGTATAAATATTGCTTGTATCCCGCACAGGGTCCCATCAGCCAGTAGGGGTGTTACCACTGTGATTCTTTAGTAACTATTGATCCTCGACATAATTGTTGTTCTTAGTGGCGAGTGTGTCCCCTCGTCATTCCAATTGCCCTTTCCTTAATATGAGATCACTTCCTACTTTACTATTTGTATGTTCGTCTCCGTTCAGGGAGATGTACATTGTTTGATTACTTTATTGCGGCTGATTCTACTTTTGCCTAAGAGATTCTACTTACATTTCTGGATTACTCATGGCCACGACGATTTGTCCTCTACCATGTGGTAGCTAAGATGCAAGCTCGGAATTTCTTAGATAATGAATCATTTGGGACTATTCCCCTTACTTCTCTCCCCCCTCACGTCACTATGCATGTGTGCATTAGGTGAATGGTGAGGTGGTGGTAACTCCTTGTTTTGCCGTGTTCGAACTTGGTCAGGCAAACATGGAGTTGTCCCATTCACCGTTTTCGAATTTGGTCAGGTGAGTGTTGGACTCTTTCTCTTTTGTCCCGCCGTTTTCGAATTTGGTCAGGCGGACATTAGATCCTGGGATACTCTTTACACTCCGTTTTCGAATTTGGTCAGGTGTGTATTGAGTAGGTTCTTTATTCACCGTTTTCGAATTTGGTCAGGTGGATATTGAACTTTTCTCATTCGTCGTTTTCGAATTTGGTCAGACGGATGTTGAATTCCCCTTTCTCTTTCACTCTTTGTTTCGCCGTTTTCGAATTTGGTCAGGCAAACATTGAGTCGTCCCATTTACCGTTTTCGAATTTGGTCAGGTGAATGTTGGACTCTTTCTCTTTTGTCCCGCTGTTGCGAATGCGGTCAGGCGGACATTAGACTTCTGGGAAGCTTGTTACACATCGTTTTCGAATTTGGTCAGGTGTGTGATGAGTTGTTCTTTATCCACTGTTTTCGAATACAGGTCAGGTGGATATCGAACTGTTTTTCATTCGTCGTTTTCGAATTTGGTCAGACGAATGCTGAACTTCCCCTTTTGGTTGGGTGCCCGACAGAGTCCCTGGGAGGCATACTTCACCACCTCTTCATTCCCCCTGTTTTCATTTCCTGCTTGGGGGTTGTTGAGTTTTCTTCACTCCTTGTTTTGCCGTTTTCGAATTTGGTCAGGCAAACATTGAGTCGTCCCATTCACCGTTTTCGAATTTGGTCAGGTGAGTGTTGGACTCTTTCTCTTTTGTCCCGCCGTTTTCGAATTTGGTCAGGCGGACATTAGATCCTGGGATACTCTTTACACTCCGTTTTCGAATTTGGTCAGGTGTGTATTGAGTAGGTTCTTTATTCACCGTTTTCGAATTTGGTCAGGTGGATATTGAACTTTTCTCATTCGTCGTTTTCGAATTTGGTCAGACGGATGTTGAATTCCCCTTTCTCTTTCACTCTTTGTTTCGCCGTTTTCGAATTTGGTCAGGCAAACATTGAGTCGTCCCATTTACCGTTTTCGAATTTGGTCAGGTGAGTGTTGGACTCTTTCTCTTTTGTCCCGCCGTTTTCGAATTTGGTCAGGCAGACATTAGATCCTGGGACGCTCTTTACACTCCGTTTTCGAATTTGGTCAGGTGTGTATTGAGTAGTTTCTTTATTCACCGTTTTCGAATTTGGTCAGGTGGATATTGATCTATTCTCATTCGTCGTTTTCGAATTTGGTCAGACGAATGTTGGACTCCCTTCTCCTTTCTCTATTCTGCTGTTGCGATGTAGTCAGGCAGATAGATGATTCCATTATTTTCTTTGATTGCTTCCTTTGGTTGTTATCCTCACTACTTTGATCTTATCAATTGATTTTTGAATTCCTTCCTCCTCGCATCATCTCAAACATGTGTTTTGGGTGAGAGTTGAGTCTTCTTTAGTTCTTCGTCATACTATGTCGATCTGATCATGTGAGCGTGAGATCATCTTCTCCTGTTCCGTCGTTTCAACCTGATTAGGTAGATAGTGGATTTCTCTCATTCAATTCCTTCTCATTATTGGTCTAGTGAGCATTAAGTCTCTTTCATTCATTGTTTCGAGTAAGTCAGACGATTGTTAAGTTTCCTTCTCTCTTCCGTCCCACCATACCCGCATGATTGAGTGATCTCTGTATGATTGAATGATTGGTGAATGACCGTATGATCATTGCATGATTTGATGACTTTCATATGATTGTGTGAGCATAATGTCGAGTGATTGCTGCATGATTGTGTGAATCATTGTATGACTATATGATTGCTATATAATTATTACATGATTATCTACTTGGCCTATCGTATGATTTAGTGATTATTAAACAATTATCACAAGATCATATGAATATTGTATGGTTGTCTGTGTGTGACTTGATCATGTGTTACTGAGTGATCATATCATTATTGCATGATTTGATGATGAGATACTTATAACCTAGGTATGTGATAGGTTCCATGATTCTATGATTATTGTGTGACTTGAGTGATAATAGTGTGATTAAATGATCATCTCGTAGTCATTTGGTTGCATGATCACTGCATGACTGCATGTGCATATCATGGTGGGACGCTTATTGTATGATTGTTGTGTGACTGTATGTTTCTTCACTCCCATTAGTAGGTTGTAGAGTTGCACCTTCTTAGAAATAGGGAGGTCAACGCCAACACGTGTGGTTCACTTGTCGTTCACCGCGCGTGTTGGGGGTCCGTTTGTTGACCTCGTTTTTGGTTCGTTTTCTCCCGAGCATGCTCGATCGACTTGGTGGGGCTTCGTCGAGCCTAATTTGACTCAAATCGATACTGATTCATGTTCAATTGCGTTCAATTAAGTTCAATTTTTGTTAAAATTGACTCAATTTGACCCGATTGAACTTAAATTGAATTTGAATTGAGTCAGATCGGACCCGACTATGTTTAATCAAACTCGAACAACTCGAGGGAGCCTCGTCGAGTTTAATTTGATTCGAATTAGCGTCGATTTGGGCCTAATTTTGTCAAGAAAATTTAATTAAATTGAATTGAGCTCAAATCGACTTGATTCGAGTCGAATCGAACCCGATTCGGACTCGAATCAAATGCCTTTCATCTGTTCGAATTCAACGGCTGAGATCTCTCCATTTTTGTAATGATTATTGCGGCTGCCCCCGCCTCTTTTCTCTTTGACTTCAGCGGCTTCGGCAGAGATCTCCCGCAGGAGATCTTATCACGGCAGAAGATAGCATCGCGACAGGACTTCAGTCTCGCGTGCGTAGCAGGCGACGGGGAGAGGGATATCTATTCGGCTCCCCCCCATTCGCAGGACTCTCTCTCGAACCCCCCTCTCTACCTCCGCCTCTCCTCTCCGGACCGAACCAGGAGGCGAACCCCCCATCTTCCCTCTCGCGATCTCTCTCTCCTTTGGATCGGACAAGGGCCGAAGCCCTTGCTCTCGGTTTCGTGCACGAGGACCGACCCCGAGGGTGTCGACTCGCCCTAGCCGCCGGCTTTTCCTCCTCGCTGTAGGTAATTTTCATTTTTTTTTTTTCTTCTTTCTTCTTCTTCTTCTTCTTCTTCTCATTCTAGATTTTCTTCTTCCTCTTCTCCTTCTTTCTCTTATACTATTTCTTCCTCCATAATTTACTTCTACTTCCCTTTCCTTTACTCCTTCTCTCCCTATTCTCTTTTTATCAATACTTCTCATTGTTATGATGAAATAAGTTTGGTTGGTTCAAGGTGAAACTTGTATTGCATAGCTAATTATGAGGTGCTTGGATGTGCTTTGGAGCAATGATTACTTTGTGAAAGAGGTTGCTTAAACTATGAGGCTTACACTTAATTTATGTTATGTGATTTAGAGACCTAGGTGTGAATTGTAGAAGATCAAAATAAGTCATGTTTGTTCTTTACTAAAATATGCATGCAAGATGTTTGTGGAAATGTTTGTTAAGAAAGGATACAAGTTTTGAGCAAGTGGTAGCCTCTTTGCAAACTTTTTTTTGCATGACCAATTTGTGCCTAATCTCGCCGGCGGTTTATATGTTGTTTCTAGGCAATAACTTTCACTTAGGACTTATTGAAACTCCTTTCAAATGTGATACTTAGTGCTTGGATGTGTTTTCTTCATGAAGTTGTTGGGTGGTGAGTCATTTGGGAGTGGTTGTTATTGTGCATGTCCTCTTTAGATTCATGCGGTGACTTATATTGCTTGAGACGTTTGTACTAATGTTCATGAAGGAATAGTATGGATTCTAGTTAAGAGGAAAGTGGAATAAAATGAAATCTTTTCTCTATACACTCCCATATTTCATAAAGCATAAACTTTGAATATGAATTTGTGGCTTTTCGATCATGATTTGTGGCTTTACATATAAGGTTAAAAAAAAAAAAACTTAGAAACTTATATTGAGTTTTGGTTCAAGAGTTTATTTATTTATGTTTATTTATCTATTTATTTATTTATTTATCTATTTTATATGCTTGACGGTTACATTGTGTTTTGTCTGCAAGTATCTTTGTCATTATTGTGTTAGTACATGGGTGTATTTGTTGGAGCTCGACGGTTGGAGAAACACATCTACACCTTTTCTTTTCTTACAAATGACATGTTTAGTAGATCTTGATCATTGAGGGGTGGTATGTTTATTGTTATGCTTAAGTGTTTCATGTGTGAATGATCTCATGCCGTAGTTCACAAAAGGGATGTGATGTTTTACCTCATGAGCCTTGTTGGAATGATTATATGCATGTTTAAATTGCATTCAAACTAGAAAATAGTTTGTGTGAGTATATTTATGTGTATATTTCATGTTTTGAGTTCATTTCTATGTACTTGATAAAAGTCTTTTGGATGATTGTATTGAAAGCATATGAGTTGTTGGGAAGAATGAGGTTATGTTAATCTGCTCTCATGATTGATGGTGTTCCATATGAGCATTGAGTGGAAGTAAACAAGAGATTTGTGATTGTTTTTTTTTTTTTTGTTCATGTTGAGACTTCATATGAGGAATTAATGTGTTGAGAAATAAAAGTTGAGTAAGTATTAGTTTGCAAGTGGGGTGAACAATGAGAAAAGAAATCTTGTGTGGCATGTTTGATTGCGATAAGTTCGATGTCTCTTTACACTCATGTTGTATTGAAGAAGCTATGCCTTGAGAGGATACATGTGCTCATATTATTAGTTTCAATTGTCTTATTCGTATATTACATGAAGTGATCGATGGATTGCATTGGAGAGTTTGCATGTATAGAATTTGTATATACGGCTATGACTTAGCAATGAACATATGTCTAGCGTCAAAGGCTCATGAAGTTATTGAAAAAAGTTACATACACATGTTGGTTGCAAGATCATTTGTTTAAGTAAAAAAACATAAGCATAGCTCATTAGATTTACATAGATCATTATTTCTTCTCCATTTTCTTGAGTTCTATGCAAAGTAATAGCAACATTATGTTCAATGGTGAGAGCAAACACTTTTTTAATGATTATATTTTAATGTGAGGGTTAAATTGGAAGGATTATATGCTTGTTTAAGTCTCCTCTCGTTCATGTAAAGCTCTCTTGTTAATATCATACTTATTTGAAATTCAAGAATGTTTCAAAGGGACATATGATTGATTTTGATTCCTTCATTAGTTGCTTGGAGAAATGCACGAATATTGGGGAGCAATTATGTATTTTCTTACTTGTATGCATTTATAAGAAATGTTGGAAAGTCTTGTGAGTTTCCTCTTATGTTGGAAAATGGGCATATGTTCTCCTTTTGTGTGTGAGCACTTATGAGTTTTTTTTTTATGAGGTATTTTAGCTTATGTGTTGGAAGAGCTTTGTGAGTTGCCTCATGTTCAAAGGATCTATAGTTTGTCTTATGTTTAAAAGACCTATGGGTTGTTTTATGCTTGAAAGGGTTGTGATTCATTTTATGTTTAAAGGGGCTTCGGTTTGTTTTTAGTTTGAAAGTTTCATGAGTGGATTTATGATAGGTTTTAGGTTTGCATTACAGTGAAGAGCTTTATGATAAGTTTTCTTGAATGTTTTATGATGCGAGCTTTGTGAAGCCCTTTTCTTTTTTTTTAATTTATTGCGAAGCTTTTTTTTTTTTTTGATAAATTTACCCCACGATCAAAAATGTCATTTTGCATTAGAAAGTGTTGTAGTGAATTTTATGTTTCGTTTTGCTTGAAAGTCCTATGAATGATTTTGAGGATTGGAAATGTTATGAATGGCTTTGTATTTGGAAAGTTTTTTTTGGGAAGCTCTCTAAGCCTCTTTGGAACAAAAGTGAGCTTTCATGAATGGATTCCTTTTTTTTTTATTCTCTCTTTGCATTTGGGCTTTAAGAATAGGTTTTAAGATAAGTGTAAAGTAGAAGCATGTTTGGATTCGATATGAAGGAGTCTGGTTCTGATCTTGAAGCTTGTTTCTTTTCATTACTTTGAGTTTTATATAAACATGACTTAGATAATTGTGTTGAATGTTCTAAATGCTAGTTCGAATCGTGGGGACAGAAAATGGCACCTAATCCTCCTTTCTTTTACTCATGTTGCATTGAATTAAAGGAAGGAGTGTTTTAAGGGTATGCTTGGCTTTGAATAAGCATGTCCAACCTTAGGGTGCCAACATTTATTTTACTACATCGCCTTTTCATTTTCTTTTTCTTTCAGCATTGTTGTCTTTCTTTTAGTTTCCTCGCTTTCCTACTACTTGTTTATTTGTGCTTTGAAATCAAGTGTTTGCAAAAATGTGAAAGTTCAAAGGTGCAAAGTGGCTCGACCGGTATACAAGCCCGATAAGGACAAGGTACGTTAACGCTTTAATAATGCTCGATCATTTATATAATTAATATTAATGTGCTCTAATCCACCCTTCCTTTGCTTGTTTGTGTTTTGCGAGGTACATCTGGGAAAACAAAGGAGAAGGGATTCTTCAGAGTTGCAGTGACGAAGGAGCCTTCATAAATAAACCAGTCGCTCCCATTCATTCCGGTGGGGGTGCTACGGGCGGTACCACCGGGTCATAGCCCCCGGTGCTGTAAGTTTCTTAAAAACTTAGATAGTCTTTAGGAGCCATCAGTGTGCGCGCCTCCCACCCTTAGGGCCTTGTAGTAACTTCAATATTATTAGGATTTCTTTGTTTCTTTTAGATCCATAGACCCATTTTATACACATGTGAATGTCCAAGGGGTTAGAAGTAAATTTCATTTCATCTCCCACAACACTAGCGAAATTTAAGGACAAAAAAAACCTAAGGATGAGTCTTAGACAACATAGACTTAGGATGCATGCTCCTGTTAGGATAGAAATCATAAAACATAGAAAAACATAGTGACATACTACCATAGGATTAGTGTAGTGACATCTAAGACTAATTAATCACTAATAACAACCAACCCATAATCAAACCTCAAACAAATTGGTAAGAGATCAAATCAAAATGTATAAAAGATATCAACTCCTAATCAAATCATAATACATATGATCATTAAGAAGGAAAACTTGAACATAAAGGTGAACTAAGGCTAATTAATCTATTAATCATCCCTTAATCAAATACTAACTAAATAAAATCCACTAAAAATCAATTTGAATCTAAGAGCTATAAAATTGGAGAACAAACCTAAAACTAAAACTTTCTTAAAACTCAAACCTTAATTAAACCCTCTTGTAGTTAATTTCATACTTGGCCTAAAACACCCCTAACCTTGAACACTAATGAACCATAGCTTAATCGACAAACCCATAGGAGATTTATTCAAACTTAAGTACAACTTGAATTCTAGAACCTTAATAACTCACCTAAGTTTTAATCATATCATTAATCTAATTTCTTAAAATCAACCAACAAACCCCTTAATTAATGATAAATCATCTAATCTACTTTCTCTTTTAATTTCCAACAAACTAAATTAACTCAACAACATTGGTTACTACTGGGTAACCCAGGCCTACGAGGCTATTAAGTTAGCCCCAAGGAGGGTGAAATAAACCTCACGGCCTCGGTGAGCAACAAAGGTAGTAATCAATTGAACACTAAAATAAAATTCCTAAAATCAATCTTAACTTGCTAATACTTGCACTCAAACCAAAAATCCCCTTTACCTTCAACAAATCAAGTTGCAAACAACTTCAACTAAACTATCCTATATAGGACACACTTAAAACCACACAGCCTACACACACCTAGATTTGTTTAGTAGGACACGACTCCTAGCTTTAGGTTAGGCCGGTGTTTTCTTCATTTCTGTTTCTGTGATGTGGCGATTTGCATGTGACACGTGTGCTGGTTGTTTTAGTTTCTTGTGTTAGATTTCTGTGTTGATTTCTGTGATGGTGGTTTTATTTACTGAATTGTCTTTATGATGTGATGGGCGATAGATTACCCATAGGTTAGGGACGATTTTGATACTGACGATGTTTTCTGCAGGTGGCCATGCTCATACAGCGCTAAAAGGGGGCTAAAAATAAATAAATCATAAATAACTGCTACAGGTGCTTTAGCTACTTAGCCCCCAAATAAATAAGAGCATGGCCAAGTGTGGCTGGTTTGAGTATTTTCTTTTTATTTTCATATATAACTGCGTGGGATGATTGATTTTAATTGTTTAGGATAACCCTGCAGGAGAGTCTAGATTTTTCTTTTATAATTCTGATGTAATGTATTCATTGTATCGAGTTGTGAAAGTTTGTAAAATGGGGCATTTTATGAAAGATTAGGGATCCAAAGGGAAAAGAAAGTCCCCTCACAGGGAATTTCTTTTCATTTGGATATCCTACTGACGGTGTACTACGAGGAGACTAAGAGAAGGCGATCCACAGAAGAACCAGAAGATGAAGATGAAGACTAAAAATGCCTCATTTTAAAACTTGCGTCGTTCTATAGGATTAGAATCCAGGTTGTTGTCGGTGGAGCCTGGCCACCACTACTCTTCTGTATTCTGGGATGTATATTGTATGGCACTTGCCATGGACTTTGGACACTCTCTTTTGTGATTTCTGATGTGATGATTTACTTACTTGTTTGCGCAGTAGAAATGGCATGGTTTTCATAGGTTTTCTTTCTTGCATGTGTATGTGCCTGATTCGCTAGGCTCTTTAGGGACAAAATTCTTCTACTCGTAATTAAAACTAAAATTTTAGGAATTAAATAACATAGAAAGATAACGATTTAGGGAATAGCCGGAGTCGTCCGGGGTCGCATGCATATCAATGCATCTTCTTTCCTTGTTTAGACACTTCCCCGCCCGAGGGTAGAGTTCAGATAATCCGACCTATGAGGATGAGGTTCTGAACCTGGGGAAGCCTAGTCTTTCTAAAAATTTATTTTTATAAGCCTTTTTAAAATTTCATACATCTCTGATTTGGGTATTTAATCAGCACGCATTGCATTAGTAACTAATTAAAATTAAGATTTAATTGCATTAGTCTTAGGAGCATAGTACCATACATAAATTCGGGGTCACTTAGGAAATCTCTCTAGATGTCGACCTCAACTTCCAAAAAACTCAACCATCCACCCATCTTTCATAAGGACCGGATATCATGGATTTTATACGATTAGGGAGTTTAGCTGGCTTTCCTTTTCAGGCAGGATATAAGTCCAGGATGCATTAGTTAGGACACGGGCCTTAGTGTTGTATGGAACACTAAACCCACCTTAGATTTAAGATTCAAGGCTACTACATTGGGTGTCTCGTAGTATGCCTCATCGGTGGGTAAGCTCTTCCTCCTTCTGGGGCTATAAACCCTACCTATCCGCGTCACATGGATGGCGCCGCTTCTATCTTTCTCTCACGCATGCGGTATGAAGTGATTTCTTTTTCTCCAGTTTCCTTCAGTTTGACCGGTCGAGTGCTTATGTGATCCGTGTATGTTGGAGTAGCCGAGTTGAGCCTATCTTTTCCCCTTGATTAGGAAGATCTTAGAAGTTTGCCTATGTGCCAAATCCATTTGAGAGAATAATGTAGTATCCTTAATCGAGAGTTTTCTTAGGCTAAGGTCTAAGATGTTATTAACCACGGGGGCTTGCGCCCGTGGGAGACCGATCCCCACATCAAAATAAACCCCATCCGAGCTGATGTATCGAGTGGGGGAAATCTCGTGACTTTTGGGTTATGCATATTACTATCCATCGAAGTATTTGGGCGAAAGCCTCTATCTTTCATGGCCAATCATATGTGTAATCTCATCTGCCCTCCCATCGGTCTATTTGTGTAGAATGCGAAGGTCTACGATCATTTTGTCCTACGGGATAGTGTGGTTGTACCCTTCACATTCCGTTCCCCACAAGTAGAATCCTTTCGGAGACCCACACCTGACTATAGTTATCACATTAAATTTCGCACCAATGTCACCTTACTATGGTCCTTCGACTATCATTGCCCGACTACTAGTATCTGAACTCCATCCCTTAGTTACAGTCCTTCCAACATCATCACTTGACTATGGCCCCTAACCCACCATTGCCTGATTATAGTCCTTTGACCATCATCTCTCATATACAATGCTTTGACCATATTTTTTCCAATTATGGTTGTGTGATTACTATTGTTCGACAACAATTTTTTGACCATTATTACCTAAATACGATCCTTTGAACGTTGTCGCCCTACCATAGTCATTAGACCATCTTCACATGATTATCATCATATGATTATTGTCACCTAACTATGGTTGCTTAATCAACACTGCCCAATCACAATCCTCCGATCACCATTGCCCAATCACGACCCTTCAACTATCATTACCGATTACTATTCTCTAACCACCATCCATCAACTATGGTTCTACAAAAACCATTACTCAACTATGTTCTCTTACCCACCGTTGTTTAACTATGATCCTTTTATTATCATCCCCTGCCTATAAGTCTTTGACCACCTTCGTCGGACTATGGTCCTTGACCACCATCCCATGACGATGATCTTCCGACCATCATTATTGACTATGATTTTTTTAATAAATGTGCCTCGACTACTATCCTTTGAACTCAATTGCCCTACTGTGATTTTTTTATCATTGTTGTTCAACTATGATCATTCAACATCTATCACTCGACTACGACCCTTATATCACTGTTGACTGATTAGGACCTTGAAACATTGGGGCCTTTTGACCATTGTCGCATGACTATTGTCCTTTGAACACCGTCACTCGATTACAATCCTCCAATCACCATTGCCCGACATTTGTCTTTCAACCATGATTGTCCTCTTCGGTCCTTTGCCCATCATCATTTGACTTCTGTCCTTTAACTATAGTCTTCCTCCTACAATCCTCCAATCACTGTCGCCCAACTATGATTCTCCGACCATCATCTTCCAACTACAATCTTCTGACCACCATCCCAATTATGATTTATGATTCTTTGGCCACCATGGCTTAACTATGATCCTCCAACCACCATTGCCAGATCTAGTAGCTTTTGTGTTTTTTGAGTTTCTCATATGAAAAAACTCAAGATATCTCTTACAACTCCTCTCTTATTTGTACGTGTTATAAATCTATGTATAATACTAAAATTTCAAACTCTCACTATCATCACAAATGTTCTGTTACACAATACTACACATACACATCTTCATATAAATATAAAAATATGAATCAATATATATCTAATCAAACTAGCATGAGGCTCACAAATTATTGGAATTATAACTATTGAGCCGAGCAGATCGAACATTAAAAACGATTTATTTTTTTTTTGCTTCAACTAAAATAATAAATAATAAATAAATTTTATAGCTCGTGACGGAATGGACCACCATTTATGTCCTTTGTAAGATAACTAATTACTTAAGCACTCCTTTACAGCCTTGCAAAGGAAATATCTGGAAACAGAGAAGACTTCAATTATGGGAAATGTGAGTTCGATTAATTTAATAAAGAATTAGGTGTATCATTAATTTAAGATAATTATCATTTAGTTTTAATTAATTATTATCTCTTATTGATAAAACATTATAATTACATTCAAAAGATGTTTGCCAACCACACGTATTTTGTGCTAAAAATTTTGGGATAATAAAGACAGAATTTTGTATCTAAATTTTATACAAATATCTAGCACAAATATGAATAAAATAAGAGAATGTAGAGACATCGAAGTATTCACATATAAGATATATGAAGGAGAAAAATCACGAGATTTGATCCAATAAAAATAATTTTACTATGTAAACATTGATTACGAAGATTTGTCCACCCTTAAATTAGAAAAGATGGGATTACAAAAATATGAGTTAATGGGGATGATATGTGATGAAATTAGCGAGTGCTAGTGTAGACAGACAATAATGATCAATGGGAGGATAGCAGTTGGGCATGGTGGTCAGAGGGTCATAGTTAGGTGATGATGATCGTTGTGATGATGACGGTCTGAGGGCCTTAGTGGGGTGATTGTATTCGAAGAATAACAGTCGGGTTATAATACTTGGAGAATCGTAGTCAGTGTTTGGAGGGTAGAGGTTTGATGGTGATTGTTTGATGGTGGTGATTCAACGGTGATAGTTGGATGGAAATAGTCCTGTAGGCGAGCCCTCTCCAAAATTCAAGTCAATGTCCAAGCTCAATCTTCATCCCGCATAGCTATTACTGAGAGTCATGATTTATTTATAATTTTTAAGAGTGTCATTCTTTGCAAGTATAGTTGAATTAAAAATACACCGTTAGACAGCCAGTATTACTCATCTCGATCATAAACCATCCTTTTAATATTTAAGTGTCTTAATGATATCAGAAATAAATAAAGTTGAGCTCGTTGGATTCATCTTATCAAGATATTCTATTTAATTATAAGCATTCAAAATTTGAAGATCATTTCATCATCTTATTAATATTATGATATTTTTATTTGTACTTCAAATGCCTCATCATAGTGCATTTGAACTCAGATCAAATTACTTTTGATATAGATTGATTCACCTACTTGAATTTTCTTAGTCTCTATCATCTCTTACTATATTTATCGCATATAAATTTGGATAGCTTGGGGATATAATTAATGTAAGCTACCAATCCCGTCTTTATAATTCCCTTATAATCGATTCAATAAATGCCGTGTTGGCATTTGCTTATCCACTTTTCCTCGCTCTCTCTTTCCCTCCCTCATCTCCTGTTCAGCACAGGTGACCGAAGCCACCATAACAGTCGATGGCGTGCCGAGCTGTAGAGAGCTGGACTCTCGCCTCTCTTGTGGGCGCTTACCTCGACCTAGCCCTGGCCTACCTCCTTCTCGTCGGAGCCACCATCGCCTTCTTCGCTTCGAAGGTTCTCTCCCTCGCCGGTCTCTCTCTCCCATGCACCTGCGATGGACGATTTGGCCACCCTTCATGTGCCCAAAACAGCCTCCTCCTTGACTTCCCCAACGCCAATCTTGCCGCAGTCCATCACACACTTCGCTCTCGTTTTCCTTTTGATTCCCTTATACCCGCAGGTGCTTCCCCCTCTCCCCGATGTCGCTATGCTGTCCAATACCCTGGTGAAGATTGTGATTTGCCGCCGCCCCAGATGCCCCCTGATTCGCCCGAGGAGCCTTTGGTTCATCCAAGTCCTGGGTATTCGATCTACGATCGGGAGAAGTCTTGCTCGACCTCGGCTGAGAGGATTTCCGGCGGCCCTTGGGATTTTGATGAGGAAGGTGAGTTCAATCATTTCTTATCATTTGACGTAACAATTGCTTCATCTTTTATGATAAGACCTAAAATTGAAAGGACAAACAATTTTTTATTTTTTTTTGGTGGGGGGTGGGCGGAGGTGGAGAATAAAGGACAAACTGTGTTCTTTATTTTATATTGTTGGTTAGAACTTGTATGTGATTATCATTTCTTTTTTTAATGAATTTAGTAAATATTATATGCATAAAAATTATATTTTTCAATACTCTTTCGTTGAATTTTTTTTAAAAACTGTTTTGAGTTATGGATGCATTATGTTCATGATCTTGCTAGAAATTCTGTTACTATAACCTGTGTAAATAGCAACAAGAGGCGCTCTAAGTAACGCTTCAGAGATATACTGCCAACAGAGGATATTTAACAACGCTTTAGTTTAGACAAGCAAGATCCATGCAATATCTTCAGAGAAGAATTGCACAACCATTGCAATACATCAGTAGAAGATATATAAAGCAGTTTACAAACACGACAATATTAAAGGAGTAATCTTTTCTTACCCTAAGTGTACTAGACTCTAAAGATAATATTGCCCTGAATAGTTACTATCTTGAAACACCAAAACTTTAAACACAATAGCATTAATTCAAGCACATAATCTTTGACTTGATAGTATTGACATCTTAATAGCTTTTATATTTAAATAGCATCAAACTAAACACCACCTAATTTTTGGTTGGAGGGTTCAGTTTTGGGGGAAGAGGTTGCAGATGAAGAGGAGAACGATTTATGTGATGGCGTTGGAGGCCTGTTAGGATGTGATAAAGTGTTGAGTTTGGAGACGTTGAGGAGTTTGGAGCAGCAGCTTGAGGAGGAGAGAGGGGCTCGTGCAGCACTGTGTCTTGAATTGGAGAAGGAGAGGAATGCGGCTGCCAGTGCTGCAGATGAGGCCATGGCAATGATATTGCGGCTTCAGAAGGAGAAAGCTGAGATAGGCATGGAGGCCCGTCAGTATAAGCGAATGGTTGAGGAGAAATCTGCTTATGATGAGGAAGAGATGGAGATTCTCAAAGAGATCATAGTGAGGCGGGAGAGGGAGAAGCATGTTCTTGAGAATGAAGTCGAGATGTATAAGCAAATGATGAATTCTGGTGACAGAGTTGAGCTGGAGCTTGATAATGAGAACTTTTTGAAAGACAAATTGGATACTTTGGTTGATTCCTCAGATGATCCCATGCTGATGTTGAAACAAATTTATAAATCAGTTGGAAAGAAGGAAGAACCAAATGATTTTGGAGTGGAATCATCACCAATCACGAATTCAAGTATAGCTGGCTCAAATCAAGGTTATCTTATGTATAATTTTGTAGGTTCAAGTAAGCAACCTGAATTATTTCGCAGTACAGATGATTGTGATCAGAAATTCCAGGAGAAAACCATACTGGCAACATGTACCAACTCATCGTCTTCAAATATCCTAAATACTACATCTGTAGATGATTCAGTTGTGTATAGCTGGAATGCACCTTTTGAAGCTGAATACCATAAAGATATTACATACTTTACTGTCAAAGATGAAGGTGAGAGGGGTGCCCCAATTGATACAATAGTTTCTGTTGAAGGCCCGTGTACAATGGGAAGTGATGATACTGATCAGATATGCAGTGAATCTTCTCAACATGAAATTGAATCAAACATCCTTGATGTTCATGTACAGTTCGAGGAAGATAGCAACCAAAATGTCATTGCTTCAGAAGAGGAATTATCATGTACAAATTTTGATGAAATGGAACTTAATATCCGAAGAAGCTGCTCAGAAATCACCAATAGGATCAGTTTGATTGATAGCTTGTATGGTAGAACTTCATGTTTCAATCCGCGGAGTTCATTACCTTATGTTGAAAGCGAAAGATATAAAATTGAAAATGAAGTTGACGTTCTAAGGAAGAGATTAGAGATCATCAGGCAAGGAAGAAAAAATCTAAGCCTTTATGCAGACCAAAAAGAGAAGGAAACCTTCCAGTTACAACTCCTTGATGAGATTGCATTTCAACTTGAGGAGATCAAGAAAGTAACAAAACCTGCTAAAAGTCTACGGCGAGTCTCACTACCTCCTCTATCTTCCAAGGTGCGTTCCTAGTCCATACGTGAAGCTATTGCTGCCCTCATATAGTCATATGCTTGTGCGAAACTTATTCTGTTGCTATACTTTTGAGTTATTTTTGTTATTATAACGATCTTGCTTATGTTCTCATTATACCTGCTTATGTTTAATTTCTTACAATGATTTTATTTCAACAATGTGATCATGACTTTACCTTTCTGGTATTAGCGTCCTCTGGATAAATTATGAGCGTAATTGAATTTCTATTGTTTTAACAGTTTCGTTCATAAACTTTCCTAATGTTGCTTAATAGCTTATAAGAGGTTGAGAAAGAGAAAATTATATAGGATATTTGAAGATTTTCTTGTTGAAATTATTCCATTTTTTGCATGATATAATTAGTAGAATGTGCACTAAGCCATTGCTTGCTTTAATTTATATTTTGTGCAATTTGGTCATCATTTAGAATGTTAATTCGTATCATGATACTGCCCATTCTTAGAGTCCATGACGCCTATAACCTAAGTGGAATCTATAATACATGAAATCCTACTCAAGCACCGCCAAATTGCTCGTCTCTTAGCAAAACCATTATTTAGTCCTTTATTTTCATTGCAAACTCAGTTCCAACCTTTAAAATTAAAACTATGATTTCTTACATGGACCCATCATGGAAGTTAGATTCTTAACAAGGTTTAAGAAAATATTTTCTTTATCTATATTTATGGTACCAGAAGTTTTAGGTTCAATGTCATATCATCATTCATCAGGTTATGAGTTTCAGCTTTTGTGCAATTTTCTATAATGAGGATTTGAAATTTATTCTCCGTTGGTTGGTGCAATTTTTTTTTTTAACGAAGGTTGCTTAACCTGAAATTTTCAGGTACATTTGTTGCTTTTACATTTTAATTTGTTGATTTTTTTTTCGTTATTTTCCCATAGCATTCCTTTTTTAGGTAGGAAATTCTAGAATATTAATCATATAGATGTTCGTCTTTTGATTCTATTGGTGGATTAAGCTGAAGAGCTTTAGTAAAAACTACAGTATAATTTGTACATATATTGTTTTCTAAGTTCATATTTCATATCAATCTATATATATATATATATATTTGGCAATAGCACTTCACCAAAATGACTGAGTTGTCCAAGTGTTTTAGTTTAGCATATTCATTTTTTTCCAAATCCAACATATTTGTGGGCTGCAAAAATTCGTGCCTCGGCCTACCCTCTTTCGGGAGAGTTTTAACGAATTAAGTTTCAAGGTGAATTTTCAGAAGGCATATTGGATTGTGAATAAGACACTATCCAGAGATTTCGTCCTCATTTTGTGAGGACTTTTTGATCTGAGTTCAGGTTTCCAATAGGCGCAAGCTCTTATAGTTAATTACCCCTCCCGATAACGGGAGATAACTTTCAATTAAGGATAGCAGACAAACAGATACGTAAAGATACGTGTTATCTGGGGTATAGTAGCAGCATGTGTTTAGTTGTTAAAATTTAATATTTAAAATTGAAAATTTAACCATCTTGCACTTAAAGAGGATGGTGGGGGAACTAATGATAGACCCGATCAAAATCCCATGGTTTCGTCATCTCGGGTCATCATGATCCCTGGTCTACTTAGTCATAGGAGGTAGTCAACCCAACCTGACATAAGGATCTTTGTCGGCAGCCATGGTTTGCGTCGTTCAAGGGAGCCTTTTAGACCTGGGGTGAATATTTGTCTAAGGGGATAAATTTGAATCCACCTTAGCTAACAAAGGATTTTGTGCCCTATCGATTCATGTCTCAAGGATTTGACGCTATTGGGGAATGTACGGGTTGTGACCGTAACCGTAATACAGTGGAGTCGTTGGGCCAAGCTACTAGGTCAGAGGGTCGCGATCGTAATTGTTAGCCACGCAGAGCCATCCGGCCAATTCACTGGTTATTTGCGGAGCCGTCCGGCCAAATCGCCGATTAGAGGACCAATGCCACATCCTTATTGGCAAGAGACTGTTTAAGAACAAATTTTAGTGGTATTCTCGACCAGACATTAGCTCTTTGTGAGCTGAAGTAATTTTTAAATTTGTTCACCTCGGCAAATTATTGTGGAGGATTGACGGATTTTGCTTTAAGTGCTTATGGTTGAATTTTGATTTTTAAATATTTTAGATTTTGGTAGTTTTTGGTATTTTGAATTTTGAATTTTATGGGCATTTGGAAATTTAAGGGTATTTTGAATGCTTGTGGTCCCATCCGGATGAGATAAACATTCAACACGGTCATTTTTGGGGTATTTATGGGTAGTTTTATTTGTTGATTGAACCTTATCGACTATCTACTTGCCGAGAGAAGATCGGGTTCTTCGTTAGCTTTATGCATTTGTCGGCGAATTTTCTTTGTTATAGATCTTGAAGGCCTAAAATGAACGTATTAAAACAAATATTTTGGCTGACACCGTGACAGCATATTTGTTTGATAGTTCGAGCCGTGTTGACCCCTATTTACTCGCATAGAAAGATTGGGCTCGAATTTAAGTTCATTTCTTAACCTACGCAATATCCTCAGACATCACGTGTGTACCCATAATACGCTCGTCAGGGCCCATGCGGATATTTAGAGGGCATTTTTGTAATTATCTGTTGAACCTTGTTGACTCTGTCTAATAGCTAACAGAGAATTGGGTTCGTGGCCGGCTTTGTGCCTTTACTAGTGGATTTTCTTGTTATAGATCTTGAAGGCCTAATATGAATGTATAAAATAAATATCTCGATCGGCGCCATGACCGTATATTTGTTTGATAGTTCGAGTCGTATCAACTCTTATCTACTCCCGTAGGAGGATCGGGCATGAACTTAAGTTCATTTCTTGACTTGCGCAGCATCCTCAGACATTACGTGTGTGCATGCATCACGTTCGTTGTGGCCCATGCGGGTACACGATTACATATGTATTTTTTTGTATTATGTTTGCATACTTACATATATATTTACACTTTCGTCTGTATACTAAGACGCTTGCGTGTGTACTTCTTCATTTGCGTGTATACATGTTGCAATGTATGTGTGAGGGCATTTTGAAATATTTGTCATTTAAATGTGTGTGACGTTCTATTTGAGAGGTTGTATGCGCTTTCTGTCTGCTTGTATGAGCGTTGCAGATCTGATGACGTGGCGTCACATTACAAGTTGCCCTAACTAGTCTCCTGCTATGATTCATATGTGTCTACATTTGTCATAAGCTTCTATGCTTGCTTGCAAATAGCTTATTGTGTATATGATGGATCTTTAACAATAACTTGTAGATGCTTGCATTTTGCTACATGTCGCCTGCTTTTGCTTGTAGAAGATCAATGTATTTACTTGTCACTGAGTGGTTGATTGTAAGGGTGTCGTAGCATCCTTTGTCTACTGTTGGTTAACGCTCGTAGGCATACAGTCCATCACTGTTAGCGGGCATTTGCATTTACTACGCTCCTCTACCCTTGCTTGTATGTAGATTCATGTGACCATTTGTGAGCCTATGTTGTTTGCTGGTCGAGCTGCATTTGTCACCAATCTCTCCATGCACATTAGCCTTATGTTCATTGGGGACTGGTATATTCATTCGTACGTTGATCAATGTTGGTTGTAGGAATGGTGTTGCACTCGCTGACATATTCTTCATACTTCACTTATGAACACCTTACTATGTTCATTGCAACTATCACTCCCCTTTCAAGCTAGTTGACGTTAATTGAAGGGATGTTATAGCTCTTGTTGCATGTCAATACGGGTTGTGGTTTACATCACATGTATATTGCAATGCGAAGTTCGTTTCGTGATCGGACGTCATTTGGGCAATGTTGGGCATCAATTTCCTCGATTTGCTCTCCGTTGCCTCGGAATGCATGTCGATTTCGTTGCATGATTTCAATTGGACAAATTGATAGTCATTTTTGGGTATTGCTGACATTCCGAATGCAACGACGAAGTCCGTTTTACGATTGAATGTCATTTGGGCAACGTCGCACGTCAATTTCTGGTGTCGGTCGTCTCTTTTGACTGATCTTGTCTGATTTGTTTGTGAGGGGTCCCCTCTTAGACAAATTTGACGTCTTGATTGCAACGTGCAATCCATTTGGCAGTCAGAGGTCATTTGGTCATTCAAGTGATACACCGTGCTGATGCGCGCGTTGCTTAAATCGTTGGTTTCGCCTCTTTTCGTGTGTTTTGATGTGTGGGGGTCAACACGTTCAAAGAAATCTTCAAAGTTTTTAATTGAATTTACAAATTTCCTAAGATTATATTTCTCTTTGAATGTAGAAAATAATTTGGAATCTCATAGTACTCACATTGTAATTCTCTAGCACTGTAGCTTATATGATTTCATTGGAAGCTTTGATATCAATCAATAAACTTTTAGTTTTGTGAAATAACTTGACTTTTCTTTATAAAAAGTAGAAGCCAAAAAATTGATCCCAAATATTTATTTAATTAACATCCAATTAGAAATTATTCCATAAAGTTGAATTTACAAAAGCCAAATTTCGATTAAGATTCATAACATAATTTGAGGCTCCAAGTTGTAATAGGTTTGTGTGGGCTCCGAAAATAAGGCCCCGGCCTCCGCCCGACTTTTTGACTTTCTACGGGGGGAGTTTTAACGAACTAAGTTCCGGGGTAAATTTTGGAAGGCAGATGAGATAGTAGATAAGACACTACCCAGAGATTTCGCCCTCATTTTGTGAGGACTTTATGATCTGAGTTCTGGTTTCCTATAGGCGCAAGCCCCTATAGTTAATTACCCCTCCCGATAACGAGAGAGAACTTTCGATTAAGGCTAGTCATCGATCAGATACGTATAGATACGTGCATCTGGCATATAGTAGCAGGATGAGTTTGGGGTTTAAAAGTTTGGAAGGGTTTGATATTTAAAATTAAAAAATTTCACCATCTTGCACCTAAAGCGGATGGTTGGGGAATGGATGATGGACCCGATCAAGATCCCATGGTTCCGTCGTCCCGGGCCATCATGGTCCCTGGTCTACTTAGTCAGAGGAGGTAGTCGACCCAACCTGACAGAAGGATCCTTATCGGCAGCCATGGGTTGCTTCGTCCAAGGGTACCTCGTAGACCTGGGGTGAATATTTGTCTAAGGGGACAAATTTGAATCCACCTTAGCTAACAAAGGGCTTTGTGCCCTATCGATCATATCCTATTGATTCATATCTCAAGGATTTGATGCCATTGGGGAGCATACGGGCTCTGGCCATAACCATAATATAATGGTGCCATTTGGCGGCGACCACCTGGTTCAGAGGGCCCCGAGTCATAACCGTTTATCCTGCAGTGCCATTTGGCGGCGAAACTGCCGGTTAGAGGACTCGTACCATGTCCTTGCTGGCAGGAAATTGTTTGAGAATGGATCCTAGTGATATTTTCAACCAGGCATTGGCTCTATGTGAGCTGAAGTAATTTTTGATTTGTCCACCTCGGCAAACTGTTGCGGAGGATGGATGAATTTTGCTTTAAGTGGTTTGATGATTGGATTTCAATTTTAAACATCGAGATTTTGGAATAATTTTACGATTTTTGGATTTTGTGGGTGTTTGAAAAATGTTTGAGAATGTAGGAGATATTTTGAGTGTTCGGAAACCCCTCCGGTTGAGATCTACATCCAACACGGCCATCATCGGGGTGTTTGAAGTCATTTTTATTTTGTTGATTGAACCCTATCGACTCTATCTACTGGTCGATAGAGGATTGGGTTTCATAGGCTTTGAGCCTTTGTTAGTGAATTCTCTTGATTATAAGCCTTGAAGGCCTAATATGAACTATAAAATAAATATTCCGGTCGATCTCACGACCGCATATTTATTTAATGGTTCGAGCCGTGTCAACCCCTTTCTACCCGTACAGGAGGATCGGGCTCGAACTAGAATTCACTTATTGACCCGCGCAGCATCCCTAGACGTCACGTGTGTACCAATAACACGCTCGCCGGGGCCCATGCGGGTTCATGATTATATTTTCCCCTTTTTAGTGTACCTATGTGTATACAAATTAAAGTGCACACGTGTGGGGGTATTCTTGGAATATTTGTACACGCCTTCTGTCCGCTTGCATGAAAGTTGCGGATCCGGTGGCGTGGCACTACAGGTTACTCGCTGCTTTGTACAGGTTGACTGTCGTGCAATACTTGTTGCTCGCCACTCGTCTCTGTTTACTACTGTGCCTCTTCCATCGTTGCCAACAAGCGCTTGCATCTGATACAATCTTCTATATTGGCGATGTATTCAATAGCATTGTTTGCATAGAGGATTACCTCGCTTATGTGCAATATGCGCATTTGCACTTGTTATATGCCCTTCATGCTTCACTCACAAATGTCCCTATCAGTCCCATTGCTTGTGAGTATTTCTGCTTTAACATACAAGCAGGTGGTCGTATGCATGAGCAGTCTTTTATCACTGCTTGTAAGCACTATGCGTGTCCTTTGTAGTGGAGCGATGTTTCTTGCAAATTGATCTCACAAGGAGATTGATGCATTTACTTTCCATTACCTCATTGTATGCTGTATGAGTATCTTAACACTTGTAGCAGACTCCTTGCATCCTTCCCATAAAAGACATATCGTATACACAGCGAGTCTTCTACAAACGTTTGTAAAATTCATCATTTCAACTTGCAAGTTGATAGTTGATTATATTTTGCATTAAAGCTTTCGTTGATACAGATAGGAGATGCTCGTGCATTTTACAGTTGGATGCTGTCACTTATAAGTACAGTGTACTTAATAATATGGGAACTGTTGTAGGAGTTTGTTGCATTTACATCATGTTCACCTTCACCATTCACATGTTTCGATGATTGATGTTTACTTGTGATTGAAGTGTTATGCGACCATGAATCTTCTCACACTAGTTGTGTTTGCATTCACTACAATTCTTTCGCATGGCCTCTTAGTAAGTGGTCATGTTTATTGAGAGTTTGCATCGTAGTGAACACATCAAGTCATTGAGGCTTTACCATAGGTCCCTTATTCACTTGAGTTTGAGCCCAAATGGTTTAGGTCATATTCTCTTAATATTTAATCAAGTTCAAGTATGAACTTATTTCACTTGGATTCAAATATTTTATTAATTGTTTGAATCCCTTGTGTCACTTTCAAGTAGAGTTCAAGCCTGAACTCAGTTCGAGTTTGATTCGAGTCCACTGTTGTCCAAATCTTTGACATTTTGTTCAAGTTCTGTTGACATCCGCTATGCTTGAGTCAAATCAAATCCAAGCTCACAAGACCTTGCAAGTTCTTTTTCTTGTGTTCAAATAGTTTGACTTGAATTTACATATTCAAGTTCAGTTCAACTTGGGTCCAATTCAAGTCCACAACACATTTCTTGTTATCCCTTTTATTAGAGTTTGAATGTTCACCATCATTTGATCACATCTCATATTTCAAATTATTTGATTTAGTTCACTTGATGTTCAAAGTTCTTGCATGTCCTTCTGAGTTTGAGTCCAAGAGTTCCTTGTAGTTTGACGTTCACTACACTTGATCATTTTGAGTTTGAACTTCTTTATCCAATCAAGTCAGGTTTGAGTTTAGGTTCTTTGAGTTCATGTCCACTGCGGTCCCAAAATTTGTTCTAATCAGGTCCAAATTTAGTTTTATTTTCACCCGAAATTTCGGCAGCATTCCGGCATCTCCCCCGTTTAGGGGAAATAACGGAAAACTGGGCCTTTCCCACCACGCTTAAGAAAGCGTGTATGGTAGATGCCCTCTTTCGAGGACACCGCGGCCGTGTAAAGTCTTTAATCCCCCACCACGCTTAAGAAAGCGTGTATGGGTCTTCGACGTACCTGAAAAAGCAAAGCATTTGTTTCCCCGCAGGTACAGAGCCGCATACGGGTACTTAAAATTGTCCCCACCACGCTAAGAAAAGCGTGTATAGGGCCTACCCGCCTCGCCGTAGGTGTCGCACCGGGTTCCCTTCCCACCACGCTTATGAAAGCGTGTATAGGCGGTTTGCCGGCTCGACACGAACGCCGAGGATAGGATTTTGAGGTGATTACCCGCCTCGTTGTAGGCGCCGCACCGGGGTCCCATCCCACCACGCTTATGAAAGCGTGTATAGGCGGTTTTCCGGTCCGCCGCGAACTTCGAGAGCGAGAATCTGAGTTAGAAAATTATACCTTTGCAAGCGTCGAGGTTGGCACGTGGACCGAGGCAAGGGAAGAGAAGCTTGCATTTCTTTTTTTATTAAATAATAAAAATAATAATAAATTATACTTACTAATAATTAATTATTATTTAAAAATAATTAATCATAATTAATAACTAATCATAACTAATTAAAATTAATAATGACTAATTTAAATTAGAATAATTAATTACAATTAATTTTGAATAATTATAGTTAATAATATAATTAACTATAACTATAAAAAAATTAATTATAATTTATTTTAATTTAAATATAATCATTGTTAATAATAATTAAATATAATTATGATATTTAATTATAATTAATTTTAATTAAATATAATTAACTGTTAATAACAATAATAAATTATATAACAAAAATAATTTTAATTAATAAAAAGATCTATATATGATTAGAATAGGATTTATACAGATTTGAGCAGGATTTAGGCAAAATCCTATGGAACAAAATTTCCAGCCGAATGAACCCTCTGTTTCCCTCATTTTACCCAAAATATTGGCTCTAGCAGTTCGACAGATTTACGGGATTTGGCCGAAGAAGCCCGTAGAAGGGAGAAAGTTACCTTAAAAGCAAGCGAGCTTCCGAAGTTGCTTCCGATCAATGTGTCGTAACTTCCGAACCGACACGAATGGGGCGTCGCTGAGAGGGGCGAAGTCGGACGGCTGGAGAGGAGGCGGGAAGGGCTTCGGCTAGGAGAGGGGGTATGGGAAGAATCTCTCTTTCTCTTTCTCTCCCTCTCTCTCTCTAGGCGGAATCAGAAGGAGCAGACAAGCGGCGTCGGGCAAGAGTAGGGGAAGGAAGAGTTCGGTCTGGAGAGGGCTTATGAGATGGAGGGAAGAGGACGAGGCTTGCGAAGAGGGGGAGAGGAGCTTGCGATCTGGAGCTGGAGGTTAGATCGAAAGTGGCGACGGGAGATGGAGCCGGAGCTTCTTGCGTGGGATTGAGCTGGAGAGGAAGCCTTCGTTCGCGTTTTAAAGGCGAAGGCAGAGGCGGGATCGAGGCGAGATCGCGCATGCGAGGGATGGGCTTCTGGCTTCGGCGCCGTTTCGCAGAGCTGGCACTGTAGCAGACGGCGCGATCTTTGCAGGATTCGCCTCAGGTAATGATTTTTAAATTTTTTTTTTTTTTTATTTTGTCTGTTTCTTTTGACTGTAGCGGGAAGGTCAACAAATGCCCCCCAACAAATGTGGTTCGCGTCTAGAGCGAATCACGTTTGTTGTATGCTGATAGACTTTATGGATCTCTAGATATTTTTTCTAGATGTCACACAGAGGTCTTCATTTAGTGGATCTCCAAAAATTTGCTTGGATGTCACACTAAGATTATCATTTAGTAGATCTCTAAGAGTCCATTTCTGTATCTTTGTAGATCTTTAGATGCACTTGTGATCTTCAGTATAGTTGATATATTTGCTCTTAGTCAAGTAGAGATCCATGAGATAGTGACAGAGCACTTTGTACTTGGATTTCTTGAGGATCACTCCGTAGATTGATGCTAGTATATAGCATCACCATTATTTGTTTCCTTAATCACCACGATCACGTTAGTTCTTTCAGCGTTTCATAACTGCTCACCTCTTTCATCGCCGCAGTCATATATGAATGTGGTATTTCTGATATATTACTGATATCATTCGAGATTTATTTGAAATTTGCAGATCCATCAGTTGGTGGGACTTTGTTGTCTCTTCTACTGATTGTATCCTGCTCAAATTGTACTTTTTGCTGATGACACATTCAATTTATGGAGGATCTTCTATTCTTCCCTCCTTTAACTATGTTTCAGCAAGAAATTTTAAATATTTATTTGGGGATCTCGGCATGCGGCGTGATGTCGACCCAAATAAATATTTAAAATGCCCCCAGTCTTTAGGGACATTTATAGAAGTCATTCAGGATACTTCTTTTTGTAGCTTTAGTTTTCCTGAGATTTTGGTTCATCCTGTCCTATGCTTTGTGCTGCGGACATTGATGGAGAATTACCTGATTTGTCTTCATTGACTTGTCAGGTGATTTTTGTACCTTTTGCCCTATGCTTCTGGCTTTGGCGGGCTTGATGAAGGAGTAGATGCCGGCGACCTAAACCTTTTAGGTTTGTAATAGGTCGATGGCGAGAAGTCATCGGTCCAGAGCTTTGTGCATAGCGGACTTGTTGATGACAGAATCCTCATAGTTCAGCCTCAGGCTTTATGCGAACTTTGGGATGATTTCTTCGGTCCTTTGCTTTGTGCTTTGGTGGACTTGTTGAAGAAGAATTCCTTCGATCCTAGCTTTGTGCTTTATGGATTTATTGAAGGATTTTGCAGGTTTCGGATTTGATTGATAGTACCCAATGTGGGTAGTATCTTGATCCTTAACCACTTGGGGAGACTTTAATCTGAGTCACTTGAGTTCATCAGACCGGGAGAGCTGGAATTTGACAGCTCTTCGTCCTCTGGTTGCTGAGATGGGGGTTCCTCTACTGCGGCCTTTCTTATGGCGTGTTGAGTAGATGGAGCTGCCAGCGATCCGGCCATATTTGGGCTTGTTGGATCCGACCTCTTACACCCATTCAGGCTTCAGACTTGAGCTAGGGGAAATGTGCTTCCCAATGCTGATTTTGCTGAAGTTGATAGATTTGAAATCTTCCTTCGTGGTTGAAGATTTAGAGCCTACGCGAATTTGGTAGTTGCTCGAGATTCCTCCTTTCCACTGGAACTTTGATTCTCCAGTCAATTAGGAGAATTTTGTAGACTACGATCACTTGAACTTATCGAGTCAGATTTGCCTTCGTACTTCCTACAGTCCCTACTGACGGGTTGACGAAGTGGGGGTTCCGCTACTACGGCCTTTCTTGTGGCGTGTTGAGTAGACGGAGCTGCCAGCGATCCGGCCATATTTGGGCGTGTTGGATCCGACCTCTTACTCCCACTCGAACCTTAAGCTTCAGGCTGCTGAAAGACCTCAGGTTGTTCTGGCTTAATTTGTTAGAGCGTGTAGTTGCAAAAGTTTCTTTCTGACTTTTGAAATCTTGGTTTGTTGGAGAAGATGGTGTCTCAATCTTTTGAAGCTCACCTGCATATACTTTGAAAAGAATTCGTTGTATTATTCAGTATAAAGGAATATTTGCGTTGGTGATTTTAAATATTTATTCGGGGATCTCGGCATGCAGCGCGATGTCGACCCGAATAAATATTTAAAATGCCCCCTGTCTCGCAGGGACATTTCATAATGGAGTAAATTTGAAATTTTGTGATTTTAGATATTTATTTGGGGATCTCGGCGCGTAGCACGATGTCGACCCAAATAAATATTTAAAATGCCCCCTGTCCTGCAGGGAGATTTTGAAATGCATTCTTGGAACACAAGAGAATTTCAAAATGTAAAAATATAAAGTGTATATAGATATGCATGAAATACATAATAATATAACACTTCTTCGGGCAATCTTATGCATGGTACTTCTTCAGATGTCGACCGTTGATCGGCGGCATAGGCCTCTGACCGTGCAGATCGATAAGTTGGTAGGCTCCTCCTTGGTACACTTTCTCAACGACGAAGGGACCCTCCCAATTGGATACGAATTTGCCACCAATTTTTCGATGAGGGATGATTGGCCTTCTCAGCACCAGGACCAATTCTCCTTCTTGAAAGGATCGAGGGCGCACCATCCGATCAAATGATTTTGCCATCCTTCCACGGTAGATCTCTAAGTTTTGTTGGGCTTGCAATCTAACTTCGTCGAGTGCATCGAGCTCCTCTATTCTTAGGCGAGCATTCTGCTCTTGAGTAAGCTCATTCTGGATAGCGACCCGAAGAGACGGTAATTCAACTTCTAGTGGCAAAACGGCTTCAGCTCCGAACACTAGTGAGTAGGGGGTGGCTTTGGTTGGTGTTTTGTAGGTCGTACGATACGCCCACAATGCTTCTGCCATCTTTGTATGCCATTCTCTTTTATTCTTGGTGAGGATCTTCTTCAACAATTTCACTAACGTCTTATTGAAGGCCTCAGCCAGACCATTGGCTCTTGGGTTATATATAGACGAGTACCGCCAGTCAATCTTATGAGATCTACGAACTTGTAGATTTTTGTACTCTTGAATGCTGTGCCATTGTCTGAGATCACGCGGCGTGGTACACCGAATCTGTAGACGACGTTGTGGGTAAAGAAATTGATCACGTGCTCGGACGCGACTTCCCTGAATGGAGCTGCTTCTGCCCATTTAGAAAAATAGTCTGTTGCTGCCAGTATAAAGCGGTGTCCTGCCGAAGACGGCGGATCTATTGGCCCAATTATGTCTGTGCCCCAACATTCAAATGGCCAGGATGCAATCGTTGGATGCAGTGGATTTGGCGGTTGATGAATGACATCACCGTGAATCTGACACTCGTGGCACTTCTTAGCGTGGTTGATACAATCTCTCACCATCGTAGGCCAGTAATAACCCATTCTTTTAATTTTAGTAGCCATCTTGGGACCTGACTGATGTGCTCCGCAGAGTCCTTCATGTACTTCTGTTACTACTTTATCAGCTTCTTTGGTCCCTAGGCACCTTAGCCACATTTGATCAAAAGCTCGCCGATATAGCGTATTATTGACAAACGCGTATCGCAATGCTCTTTTTCTAATTTGTGCAGCCAGAGATTTATCTGTTGGAAGTTTGCTTTCTTTGAAATAGTCGACGAATGGTTGCCTCCAATCGTCTTCGACTTCAACATCTAGGCAATCTAACCACGACTCTGAGAATCTACCAGTTCTTCGTCTTTTTACTGCTGGACGTTCCCCTGGTTGATTTTTAATAGTGATTTGTTGTGGATGTTGAGGATCGACCGGGGTTGCATCCTGCTGGCTTGAACCTGGTATTCCTTCTGCTTGCGGGAATTGTAGGGTTGCTGGCTCTAAGACTCGGCGATTTTCAACCGCAATGAATATAGGTGGCTTCTTATCCTCATTTGCAAGCTCCTTGGCCAGTTTAGCTAGACAATCTGCTTTTGCATTCTGTCCTCTAGGAACCTGAGTCATCTTGACATTCGGTATTTGTTTTAGAAGCTCGAGAGCTCGTCGGTGATAGTGGGCCAATTCAAGCTTGCAAATCTTGTAAATGCCCAGGACTTGATTTATCACAAGTTGAGAATCGCCAAAAATCTGAAGATCTGTGATTTGGATATCAATTGCAATCTCCAGTCCTGCTATTAGAGCTTCGTATTCGGCTTCATTATTGGTCCGAGGTTCCGTTAAACTGAACGAGAATCTCATGATACCTCCCTCAGGTTCTATAAAGACAAGACCGACGCCAGCTTGGGCCTTTGCAAGATTTGGAGGTTTGGGAGACTTTATAGACGATGCCCCATCAAAGTACATCTCCCAAAACGGTACCTTTTCTTCTTCATCAACTTGCATGATTTGTTCATCTGGCAAATCATCATTGAGCGGAGAGTCAGCTGGGATTGGATGTGCGGCGAGGAAATCTGCCAAAGCTTGCCCCTTTACTGCTTTCTGTGGCATGTACACTATATCAAATTGCAGTAATAGCACTGCCCACCTTGCCAAACGACCTGTCAACGCTGGTCTTGTCATCAAGAACTTCAGCGGATCGATCCTTGATATCAAGGTGATTCTATGAGATAACATGTAGTGGCGAAGTTTCTGGACTGCAAAGATCAATGCCAGACAATGTTTCTCAATTGGAGAATATCGTATCTCTGCTCCGATTAATCTCCGACTGATGTAATAGAGTGCATTCTCTTTTCCTTCCTCATTGTGCTGAGCCAGTAACGCTCCGAGGGACTCTTCTAGTGCCGCTGTATATAGTATAAGAGGCTTCCCCGGAATTGGCGCTGCGAGGATGGGCGGATTTAACAGGTATCTTTTGATGCTATCAAAAGCTTCTTGACATTCTTCATCCCACTTGAATCGAATGTCTTTCTTCATCAATTTTGAAAATGGCTGGCACCTACCCGATAGATTTGATATGAATCGCCGAATGAAAGCCAACTGCCCTTGCAAGGAGCGGAGTTGACGGAGGCTTCTTGGCGGTGGCATCTCAATGATCGCCTTGATTTTGTTGGGATCGACTTCTATGCCTCGATGACGAACGACATAGCCAAGAAATTTACCGGAGGAGACCCCGAAAGCACACTTAAGGGGATTCATCTTTAGATCGAACTTCCTGATTCTTTCAAATACAACCCTCAGGTCATTTAAGTGATCCTTTCGATCTATGCTCTTAACGACCAAGTCGTCTACATAGCATTCGACCTTCTGATGTATTAATTCATCAAAAATATGGGTCATCGCTCGTTGGTAGGTGGCACCGGCGTTCTTCAAGCCGAAGGGCATGACCGTGTAGCAAAAAATGCCGATGGGCGTTCTGAATGACGTATGCCTTTCATCCTCAGGAGCCATCTTGATCTGGTTGTATCCTGACGATCCATCCATAAACGAGAACATGTCATAATTTGACGTGTTGTCTACTAGGAGTTCGGATACAGGCAGCGGAAAATCATCTTTTGGACACGCCTTGTTGAGGTCCCGAAAGTCGATACAGATGCGTATCTGACCGTTCTTCTTCTTCACCGGGACGATATTGGCAATCCAGTCGGCGTATTTCTCTTCGCGGATGAAGCCCGCTTCTATGAGCTTTTTGGTTTCAGCAATCACCTGTTCTTCAATCTCCAATCTCATTCTCCTTGGAGCTTGTTTGACGGGTGCGACATCCGGTTTGATTGCCAACCTGTGAACTGCTACGTCAGGGGGATAAGCCGGGCATCTCAGCATATGTCCAGGCAAAGCAATCCCTGAATTCACAGAGGAGTTCTTTTATCTCTTCCACTTGATCTTCTGGCAGAAGGGAACTAATGAATGTTGGGCGAGGGTCATCCTCGGTTCCCAAGTTGACTTCTTTTAGTTCGTCCATAGTGGTTGCCTGTCCACCATCTTCAAGCTCTTCTGGTGCAGGCTTGGCCTCTAGAGGCTGATCATCGTAATCATCAACTTCATAGACCTCTTCATCAGACTCGTCATTGGGTTCAACTTCCCTGCAAGTGATGGCTCGGCAAGTCTCCTTCCGGATGCATTTTCGCCTGACGAATCCGATACCTTTATATGCATTCATTTCCTTCCGCCGCATTGGACGCGGATTCCTTCCATACCAGAGACTTAGGCACATACGAAGTTGTCGTTTGGGGGTGGGAACATTGATCCACTTTCGCAACATTCTTTGAATACCTTTGGTATTAAACCTAGGTAGCCTCGTAGGTAGTAATTCTTCAGAATCGATGAAGACATGGTCCCAATCACGATTCACTTCTTCATCCTTTCCTGCGGAGTAGAATATATTTCCTGACTCGATCCCCTTTCTGATTGGAGGCAGGTAAAGGGTTACAAGTTCTTCAACTTTATGCACATCTCGTTGAATTATTTCTTTAAAATACTGTAGGGGAATACGAGTGACTACGAGCACGCTATCTGAGATTGACAGGCTATCTATTCTTCTAGAGAATACCTCTTGTACCGTGTTCATATAGATAGAGTCGTAGTCATAGTCATCATTTGAATATGCGACCTCCCTACTCCATTCGTCCATCGAACGACATACCCTCTGGGATTTTGCAGGGGTGACATTATCTTCATCTGTGTCGCTCCCAAGGTGAGGTACACGTTTCCTTTCTTTAGAAGTGGCAGTGGTAGCTTCTTTGGGAAGAGTCGGCGTTTCCTTCTTTCTCCCCACCTGCTTCCTCTCACCTTTCTGTTCAGGTTGCTTTACACTCTTTGGGTTAGATGCTTGAGCCTTTAGAGAGTTTGACAGCCTCGGTTTTTTAGGCATGAAATACTGCGCATCTTCATAGACTGTCGCTTCATGGACTGCAAAGGGCTGAATATCACCAGAGATCCTGAATTCTTCCCCATCCCTAAGGTACTTCATGCACTGGTGTAGTGTTGATGGGACGATGCCATACTCATGCAACCAGGGGCGACCCAGGAGCGCCTTGAATGAAGTGTCCGCATCAATCACGTGAAATTTAGCTTCTGTATGGAATTCTCCAAATACAAGAGGGAGCATAAACGATCCAAGGGTTTTCTGCCCTTTTTCGTTAAAGCCATGTACCATAAGCTTATCTGGCCCGAGGTGCTCTACGTTGAGGCACAATGAACTTAGTGCTTTTAAGCTCATGAGGTTGATGGAGGATCCAGGGTCGATCAGAATTCGACTGATTACCAAATCGTCACTCTCTGCAGTAACATACAGAGGTCGATTGTGGTCTGCCGTCCCAAGCATCATGTCGTCCTCAGTAAAAGTGATGAACGGTTCATTTCGAGCTTGCAGGACCTCAGTCAGGTTGCGCTCAGCGAAGTACGCCTCATATCTTTCGGGGTCTTTGAGAGCCTGAATCAAAGTCTCCCGAAGATCCTTGGACATCACCAGAGCGTCGTATATGCTGAGCTGGGCAGGGATCTTCCTCAGATGGGATAAGATATTATAATCTATTCCCTTAACTGGAGTATGTTTCTTCTTGGGATCCTCGGAGATAATGTCTTCGTTGACAACTATCTCTTTTCCCTTATCCTTATTGGATATTCCCTTCTTTAGCGGAGGTGGTAGTATCTTGCCACTTCTCAACTGCACTTGAGCGATCTCTTCTGGATCAGACTCATTTGACGGTGCATTTTTTTCAGAGTCTGCCATCGTCGCGTCTAGGGATTCATTCGTTGATTCAGAATCACCTCCCAGATTTACATGTCCTATCTGTGACGTTATATCGGGATCAGATTCATCTGTCTTTGGAAAATACAGATCCTCCTCTGAGCTATAGTCCATTGACGATGTTGCCAGACAGGTTTCAACGATCATCTCTCTGACATATTTTTCTTTTGTCAGAGTTATTGGCGTTGCTGAAATGACCCGACAGACTTCTGTGGGAAGAGGATCCTCATCAGCCTCTTCTGCCTCGTCAATCTTGAGCTCTGACATAAAGTCGGCAAGCTTAACAGGACGCCTCGCAGTCTGGTAATATTCATCCAGGCTATCTATAACCCTCTGGGTTGCTGTTTTCTTCTCCTTGGGCTTCTTCAGTTTTGTCTTCTTCTTGGAGGATTTTTTCTTTCCAGACTTTGGAGGGCCCGCTTGGTTAGGAAACTGTTTAGAAGCAGACGCTTGTGCCACAGGTAGTGCCTTCAGATTTAACACTGGCTCAGTGGGAGATTTCCATTTTACACATGGAACTTCTTCAAGCTGTTTCAACATTTTCACAGTTTTCTTAGAGACCACAGTCTCCCACTGTTCTTCTGGAATCGGCTTCTTCCCTTTTCTCCTTTCTTCAATCGGGGGTACGGAAGAAGTCGTAACTACCCGAGTTGACTCTTTTCTGGGGTGAGTCAGCACATTATCGGACAATGTGAGCTCTCCTCTTTGATATTTTCTTTCAAGCCAATCTTTAAAGACATAGCAATCTTCGATTGGATGACTCATCACCCGATGATATGGGCAGTAGTTTGGGTCGCCACTATGTTTTGACTCCTCGGGTCTCTTGCACTCTGGCAGTTCTAAACCCGCTTTCAATGCCTGTCGAAATAATTTGGCGACACTTTCCCGCTTGAATGAATATTCCTTGTTCATTTTATCTTTGAGGGAGGGGAACGCTCGATCACCAGTTCCCGTTGTTTGCCTCGGGCGTTCTCCACCGCCCTGATAATTTCGTGGTTTATCATTACCCCCGAGTATCAGCTTCGGCTGGGGGTTAGGGTTGTAGACTTGCTTAGGCTTTTCTTGATATAGCATCGGCTGCTTGCCTTTGTCTACGTTATACGTCATCTGCTTCTCCTTATCAGCTCTGGAGAAAAATATGGAGTCAGCCTCACCTCTTCTAGCACCTGAGGCTTTAGTCTTCTTAGGCTTATCAGAATAATTTTCTGATTTTGACAAGTTCAATTTCTCAAACTTGGCCACTCTGTCCAGCAGGTCCTGAAATGTGGTGATAGTAGCCATGCACAGGAATGGTTGCATTTTGTCATCAATGTTTCCCATTAACAACTGTACGGCATGCTCCTCCTCAAGCTGTTGTTCACATTTCATACTCAAGTTACGCCAGCGAGTGATGTATTTGGTCACTGATTCTTCCTTCTTTCTCTTATTCAGAGCAAGATCAGCGATCGTTATCTTCTCGGTCGCACTGGCAAATCTCTTCACGAACATATTCTCTAACTCTGCAAATGTCTTTACAGAGTCATTTGGTAGTTCGGCGTACCATTCGAAAGCAGCTGCTGTTAAACTGCTAACGAATTGTCGGAAGAGTAGAGCATCATTCCCTCCAGTATTCCCGCAGGTGGCTTTGAACTGTGCCAGGTGCTGTCTGGGATTTTTGTTGCCATCAAAAGTATTGAATTTTGGCACAGAATATCCCTTCGGGTATGGCACCTGATCATACTCTGCCGGGTACGGGCGACCTTTACCCACTAGCTTCTCTGCCTGATCAATAGCTATAATAGCCCTGATCCTTTCTGTAATGATCCCTTCAAGCTGTGCAGCAGTCACAGGCTCGGAGGTACTTGCGATATTCTGCGGAGTAGGCTGACGAGTGGCATTCTGAGCCTCGTGGCCACCTTCAGGAGTGTCCCGTACTCCTGAGACTTGCGGCGCTTGGAAGTTTGGAGGATCAGGGGGAGGATTGGGCATAGAACCAACTGCAGCATTTCTCTGCATGATCTGCATCATTGCCGTCATTTGGGTCATCATCTCTGTCATTTTCTCATGCAACTGAGAGATTTCCCTATCCTTGGCCCTCATTTGACGTTTCATTTGTCTCTGCATTTCTGCGAGCGTGACGTTCTCGTCAGCAAAGGGATTATCCTCAGCCTCTTCTCGCTCTTCTTGGGAATGGACACCTCTGCCAGTGGTGGACCCGGCTTCATGGCGGCGCCGATATACTTGTCTAGGCGGTGGTTGCCAACGATCGTCATCTTCATCATCGTCGTAGTAGGCCTCCTCTTCGACATTGATGTGTCTCACCATGTAGACCACTTCCATGTCCAAGGTGTTATTTACCTCTTCCAAGTCTTCTTCTATGTATTCCATATTTTCTTCTAGATTTTCTTCCATGTATTCTTCAATATTTTCTTCTCCCGTATCTTCTCCTTCTTCTAGTACTCGGATCTCCGAGCGGCGGCGCCACTGGATCTCCGGTTCTTGGTTAGGCAGGAAGATCTCTTCGACCTGTGGGCTACGGTCGAAGTTAGACTCTTCCTTGGGAGGAGTTGGTGAGCGACGAGATCCCCTGGAGGATTCTCCAAGGTGTCTACCGTCGGGAGGAGCATCATCGTGGGCCTTCTTTTGGACCCACTTTTGATGTTGTTTGTAACTGGGGGCGGATCTCCGGGAAGCAGTACCGGATGTCACACCCAGATCAGTCTTTCTTTCGTTCTTTTCTTCTCTGCGAGGCCTTGGCCTCCAGATTTCCTTTCCTTTCCGCCGGGACCTTTCGGCGGCGGATCCCTGAACTCGAGGTTCAGGTGTCACGCCCCGATGTTCACCGTGCGGGGTGTATTTTCTTTCCTTTCTCTCCACAGTAAGAGACATGCGCTCTCTTGGTGGAGTTCTTCTTGTTTCGACCGTCAGTGGCCGCTGGTACCTTCTCTTTTTCAGTCCTCTCTCCTTCACGGTCTTCAGGACTCTGTAGACTCGAGCTGAGAGAGTTTCAGGCTCCTTCTTCTTTTGAGGAGGTGGGACTTCAGGCTGTCGGTCCCAGAATGACTTCTTCAGCTCCCCAGTTGAGCTGTTCCTCTTAACCCACTTCAAATTTGTGAACCCATTCCGGGTAGGAATGTTCGCTTCTAGCTCTTGGGCCGACAGATTTGAGGGATGAGTTGAGAATTGTTGCTGAGCCCGGAGCTCAGCATTCAGTTTCCTCCTCTGTCTCCTAGTCAGTTTTCCTCCAGATGAGGAAGCTTCAGAAGTATTCTTCGCGGGTGCAGGTAACCCGGTTGGCAGATGTGTGGTGTTTGTCGTCACCACGGAGATCCTTCCTCCGGCTACAACCCTCTTGGTGGCCGGGATTTCTGGCTGCGACAGCCGTTCAAAGACAGAAATCCTCTCACGAGGATTTTCAGCAGCAGCATGTCGTTGTGCTGGCAGGTGCACACGACGAGTGGTAGTTCCGGCAGAGTGTGGCCTCCTGGCAGGCCCTTTAATATTTCTGCCATTCGTAGGAATGGCGGTGGCCCTTTCAACAACAGCAGGGAAGTCAATGCTACCAAACTGGATGGTAGCTCCAGCATTCCCTGTCTCAATGATAGCGTTCGCCAGTTGGATCCTGGCTCCTTGTCCCAGCTGGACAGTCATTGGTGTGTTCTGTAGATCCATCTGCATAAATGAAAGGTAAGGGTTAGTGATCAAAATTTGATACATCACCCCACCCTTTCAAAAATGCAGAGACTTGCACAGAATAGAAAACAAAAATAGATAACATTAGTGAGCAAATTCAAATAATATAAATTTAAAATACTGCTAAATACGTTATCCTGATAAATTTGTTTTAACGATAATTTTGAAAATTCAAAATTTTGATTCACTGAATGATCATTTTGAGAGATTCAAAATTTTAAATCTGCGTTGATTTGACTGCTACGATAGTACTGAGATGACTAGCCAAAGATGGAAAGAGAAACCATTCCCCAGCGGAGTCGCCAGAAATCTGTGGGCTCCGAAAATAAGGCCCCGGCCTCCGCCCGACTTTTTGACTTTCTACGGGAGGAGTTTTAACGAACTAAGTTCCGGGGTAAATTTTGGAAGGCAGATGAGATAGTAGATAAGACACTACCCAGAGATTTCGCCCTCATTTTGTGAGGACTTTATGATCTGAGTTCTGGTTTCCTATAGGCGCAAGCCCCTATAGTTAATTACCCCTCCCGATAACGAGAGAGAACTTTCGATTAAGGCTAGTCATCGATCAGATACGTATAGATACGTGCATCTGGCATATAGTAGCAGGATGAGTTTGGGGTTTAAAAGTTTGGAAGGGTTTGATATTTAAAATTAAAAAATTTCACCATCTTGCACCTAAAGCGGATGGTGGGGGAATGGATGATGGACCCGATCAAGATCCCATGGTTCTGTCGTCCCGGGCCATCATGGTCCCTGGTCTACTTAGTCAGAGGAGGTAGTCGACCCAACCTGACAGAAGGATCCTTATCGGCAGCCATGGGTTGCTTCGTCCAAGGGTACCTCGTAGACCTGGGGTGAATATTTGTCTAAGGGGACAAATTTGAATCCACCTTAGCTAACAAAGGGCTTTGTGCCCTATCGATCATATCCTATTGATTCATATCTCAAGGATTTGATGCCATTGGGGAGCATACGGGCTCTGGCCATAACCATAATATAATGGTGCCATTTGGCGGCGACCACCTGGTTCAGAGGGCCCCGAGTCATAACCGTTTATCCTGCAGTGCCATTTGGCGGCGAAACTGCCGGTTAGAGGACTCGTACCATGTCCTTGCTGGCAGGAGATTGTTTGAGAATGGATCCTAGTGATATTTTCAACCAGGCATTGGCTCTATGTGAGCTGAAGTAATTTTTGATTTGTCCACCTCGGCAAACTGTTGCGGAGGATGGATGAATTTTGCTTTAAGTGGTTTGATGATTGGATTTCAATTTTAAACATCGAGATTTTGGAATAATTTTACGATTTTTGGATTTTGTGGGTGTTTGAAAAATGTTTGAGAATGTAGGAGATATTTTGAGTGTTCGGAAACCCCTCCGGTTGAGATCTACATCCAACACGGCCATCATCGGGGTGTTTGGAGTCATTTTTATTTTGTTGATTGGACCCTATCGACTCTATCTACTGGTCGATAGAGGATTGAGTTTCATAGGCTTTGAGCCTTTGTTAGTGAATTCTCTTGATTATAAGCCTTGAAGGCCTAATATGAACTATAAAATAAATATTCCGGTCGATCTCGCGACCGCATATTTATTTAATGGTTCGAGCCGTGTCAACCCCTTTCTACCCGTACAGGAGGATCGGGCTCGAACTAGAATTCACTTATTGACCCGCGCAGCATCCCTAGACGTCACGTGTGTACCAATAACACGCTCGCCGGGGCCCATGCGGGTTCATGATTATATTTTCCCCTTTTTAGTGTACCTATGTGTATACAAATTAAAGTGCACACGTGTGGGGGTATTCTTGGAATATTTGTACACGCCTTCTGTCCGCTTGCATGAAAGTTGCGGATCCGGTGGCGTGGCACTACAGGTTACTCGCTGCTTTGTACAGGTTGACTGTCGTGCAATACTTGTTGCTCGCCACTCGTCTCTGTTTACTACTGTGCCTCTTCCATCGTTGCCAACAAGCGCTTGCATCTGATACAATCTTCTATATTGGCGATGTATTCAATAGCATTGTTTGCATAGAGGATTACCTCGCTTATGTGCAATATGCGCATTTGCACTTGTTATATGCCCTTTATGCTTCACTCACAAATGTCCCTATCAGTCCCATTGCTTGTGAGTATTTCTACTTTAACATACAAGCAGGTGGTCGTATGCATGAGCAGTCTTTTATCACTGCTTGTAAGCACTATGCGTGTCCTTTGTAGTGGAGCGATGTTTCTTGCAAATTGATCTCACAAGGAGATTGATGCATTTACTTTCCATTACCTCATTGTATGCTGTATGAGTATCTTAACACTTGTAGCAGACTCCTTGCATCCTTCCCATAAAAGACATATCGTATACACAGCGAGTCTTCTACAAACGTTTGTAAAATTCATCATTTCAACTTGCAAGTTGATAGTTGATTATATTTTGCATTAAAGCTTTCGTTGATACAGATAGGAGATGCTCGTGCATTTTACAGTTGGATGCTGTCACTTATAAGTACAGTGTACTTAATAATATGGGAACTGTTGTAGGAGTTTGTTGCATTTACATCATGTTCACCTTCACCATTCACATGTTTCGATGATTGATGTTTACTTGTGATTGAAGTGTTATGCGACCATGAATCTTCTCACACTAGTTGTGTTTGCATTCACTACAATTCTTTCGCATGGCCTCTTAGTAAGTGGTCATGTTTATTGAGAGTTTGCATCGTAGTGAACACATCAAGTCATTGAGGCTTTACCATAGGTCCCTTATTCACTTGAGTTTGAGCCCAAATGGTTTAGGTCATATTCTCTTAATATTTAATCAAGTTCAAGTATGAACTTATTTCACTTGGATTCAAATATTTTATTAATTGTTTGAATCCCTTGTGTCACTTTCAAGTAGAGTTCAAGCCTGAACTCAGTTCGAGTTTGATTCGAGTCCACTGTTGTCCAAATCTTTGACATTTTGTTCAAGTTCTGTTGACATCCGCTATGCTTGAGTCAAATCAAATCCAAGCTCACAAGACCTTGCAAGTTCTTTTTCTTGTGTTCAAATAGTTTGACTTGAATTTACATATTCAAGTTCAGTTCAACTTGGGTCCAATTCAAGTCCACAACACATTTCTTGTTATCCCTTTTATTAGAGTTTGAATGTTCACCATCATTTGATCACATCTCATATTTCAAATTATTTGATTTAGTTCACTTGATGTTCAAAGTTCTTGCATGTCCTTCTGAGTTTGAGTCCAAGAGTTCCTTGTAGTTTGACGTTCACTACACTTGATCATTTTGAGTTTGAACTTCTTTATCCAATCAAGTCAGGTTTGAGTTTAGGTTCTTTGAGTTCATGTCCACTGCGGTCCCAAAATTTGTTCTAATCAGGTCCAAATTTAGTTTTATTTTCACCCGAAATTTCGGCAGCATTCCGGCATCTCCCCCGTTTAGGGGAAATAACGGAAAACTGGGCCTTTCCCACCACGCTTAAGAAAGCGTGTATGGTAGATGCCCTCTTTCGAGGACACCGCGGCCGTGTAAAGTCTTTAATCCCCCACCACGCTTAAGAAAGCGTGTATGGGTCTTTGACGTACCTGAAAAAGCAAAGCATTTGTTTCCCCGCAGGTACAGAGCCGCATACGGGTACTTAAAATTGTCCCCACCACGCTAAGAAAAGCGTGTATAGGGCCTACCCGCCTCGCCGTAGGTGTCGCACCGGGTTCCCTTCCCACCACGCTTATGAAAGCGTGTATAGGCGGTTTGCCGGCTCGACACGAACGCCGAGGATAGGATTTTGAGGTGATTACCCGCCTCGTTGTAGGCGCCGCACCGGGGTCCCATCCCACCACGCTTATGAAAGCGTGTATAGGCGGTTTTCCGGTCCGCCGCGAACTTCGAGAGCGAGAATCTGAGTTAGAAAATTATACCTTTGCAAGCGTCGAGGTTGGCACGTGGACCGAGGCAAGGGAAGAGAAGCTTGCATTTCTTTTTTTATTAAATAATAAAAATAATAATAAATTATACTTACTAATAATTAATTATTATTTAAAAATAATTAATCATAATTAATAACTAATCATAACTAATTAAAATTAATAATGACTAATTTAAATTAGAATAATTAATTACAATTAATTTTGAATAATTATAGTTAATAATATAATTAACTATAACTATAAAAAAATTAATTATAATTTATTTTAATTTAAATATAATCATTGTTAATAATAATTAAATATAATTATGATATTTAATTATAATTAATTTTAATTAAATATAATTAACTGTTAATAACAATAATAAATTATATAACAAAAATAATTTTAATTAATAAAAAGATCTATATATGATTAGAATAGGATTTATACAGATTTGAGCAGGATTTAGGCAAAATCCTATGGAACAAAATTTCCAGCCGAATGAACCCTCTGTTTCCCTCATTTTACCCAAAATATTGGCTCTAGCAGTTCGACAGATTTACGGGATTTGGCCGAAGAAGCCCGTAGAAGGGAGAAAGTTACCTTAAAAGCAAGCGAGCTTCCGAAGTTGCTTCCGATCAATGTGTCGTAACTTCCGAACCGACACGAATGGGGCGTCGCTGAGAGGGGCGAAGTCGGACGGCTGGAGAGGAGGCGGGAAGGGCTTCGGCTAGGAGAGGGGGTATGGGAAGAATCTCTCTTTCTCTTTCTTTCCCTCTCTCTCTCTAGGCGGAATCGGAAGGAGCAGACAAGCGGCGTCGGGCAAGAGTAGGGGAAGGAAGAGTTCGGTCTGGAGAGGGCTTATGAGATGGAGGGAAGAGGACGAGGCTTGCGAAGAGGGGGAGAGGAGCTTGCGATCTGGAGCTGGAGGTTAGATCGAAAGTGGCGACGGGAGATGGAGCCGGAGCTTCTTGCGTGGGATTGAGCTGGAGAGGAAGCCTTCGTTCGCGTTTTAAAGGCGAAGGCAGAGGCGGGATCGAGGCGAGATCGCGCATGCGAGGGATGGGCTTCTGGCTTCGGCGCCGTTTCGCAGAGCTGGCACTGTAGCAGACGGCGCGATCTTTGCAGGATTCGCCTCAGGTAATGATTTTTAAATTTTTTTTTTTTTTTTTTTTTGATTTTGTCCGTTTCTTTTGGCTGTAGCGGGAAGGTCAACAGTTTGACTGAAATTAATCGTGCTTGTAAAGTGCCAACCACAAAATATATAGAAAAAACTAATAAGAACAAAATTCATCAAATAAGAGATTCAAACCTCACAAACAATGAGATAGTTTCCTCCTGGAGCACTTAAATTTGAGAGGAAGATATCAGTTTTATCAAACAATAATTGCTCTTGTTTATGCCTCGGGAACTCTCAACGGCCTGGCTGAAATAAAGCACAGACACTTGTTAGATCTCATTAGAACCCTCTTACATGCTGCTCATCTACCCCACTCCTTTTGGGTGGAAGCTCTCTCAACGGCCAATTATCTAATCAACAGACTACCTTCTAAAGCCATTCATCTCTTAAGTCCCTATCAGAAACTTCACGGCAAAAATCCCAACTATACCTACCTTCGTACCTTAGGTTGCTTATGCTTTCCTTGGTTAAAATCTTATGTCCCAAATAAGCTCATCCCTCGCTCGCAAGAGTGCATATTCTTAGGCTACTCCTCTCTTCATAAGGGATATCGTTGCTTCAACCTTCACACAAACAAACTTCACATATCAAGATATGTCGTCTTCTACGAACACATCTATCCTTACTGATCCCCCGCACCCACAGCTCTCAATACCACAGCAATCACCAATCTTTCACCACTTCTCCTCACTCCCATTTCTAATTCCACTCCCCACTCCCCGTCATCCCAATCAACACTAACACAAACCGCCAACAATCAACCCACTATACACCAAGTTCAGACTAGCATTAATTCCATTTCACATAATTCTGCTCAATCCATCTCTCCCTCAACTCATCCCACTCATCCTCCCACGCATCATATGCAGACTCGACTCAAATCAGGTATCATCAAGCCCAAACAAATCTTTGATCTTGCAGCCATTACAACCCACTCCGACACACCCACCTCATATAATCAAGCCAATATGCACCAACACTGGCGAGCTGCAATGTCCACAGAATTCTTGGCTTTTCAACGTCAAGGAACATGGTCTCTTGTTCCACCTCCTATAAACAAACCAATTCTAGGCTGCAAATGGACGTACAAAATTAAACGTCTACCAAATGGTCAAGTTGATCGCTACAAAGCTCGTCTTGTAGCTCAAGGATTCAATCAACAATACGGCATCAATTACACTGAAACTTTCAGCCCTGTCGCTAAGATGGCCACAATCTGACTGTGAGAACCAGATTTGGCTGGTTCAACCGAACCGGCCAGTTCTATTAAATGAGTCGCGACCCCGTATTGGGGTTCGATTTCCGCGAAACAGAGAGCGGAGGGGGCGGACGACTGAAACCTACGAAGGAGGATTCAGAGGATTTTTTTCGCCATTTTTAGCAATCCAACGTGTTTGGAGATAAGAGTTGGTGACCCCTTTTCATTTCTACCATTAAAGGAGTGATAAATTTGGAAGAAGTTTCAACGAGCGAGAGGAACGACGAGGAAAAGAGGAGAAATATTTATTTTTCAAATTTTTATAAATTGCTTTCAATTCCTTTCTCTAATTAGTAGAAATATTAAAATTGAAGATAAGGAATACAATTGGAAGCGAGGAGAAGAGATTTGTGAGGGAGAAAGAAGAAGAATTTTGGGATTTTTGAAAATCCCCATTATAAGTAATTTCTATCATGTACTTGTTATTAAATTTTATTAGTTAAATCAAATTTTCATGAAAATTTTATTGTACGATTTTAGAGATTTCGGAAAGGAAGAGATTGAAAGTTGCAGGAGTTCGATTCAGAAAGGATTCAACAAGAAAGATAATTCGAGGTTTGAGATAAGAAATAATTAAATGCATATTTATGCAAAGTTTATGAAAGGTAAATATAGAAAAATTTACATGATTGTGTGTTTTCCTTAGATTGTACAAAGGATCGAAGTTTTGAAAGAATCAAAGTGGGTAACTTATGTTATTTTATTTATTTTATTTTATGCATACAGTCTTTTAAATGTGTGATTATTCACATAAATCACTGTTGACCTTTGAATAATATCCAAACAAAGAAACAAAAGATTAAGTTCAGAGCTCTTACCGGTGTGCAAATCCCGCCGAAAGCCTGCATCGAATCCGCAAAACTCGCAAGAAATCCCGCTGAAGCCGCTGGACTCGCGTCTCCTCCCAGATTTCCCGCACTCGCCTCGAACGTCGCCTCTTTTGCGTCAATAAATAGAAGAGGAGGAGGCTTCGGCTAGAGCACTCCCACACACAAAAAAATCCTCTCCCGTCGCTGCTCTGTCCGATCTTCCCATTTCTCCTCTCGCAAAGCTCTCCTCCGACCTCTCCTCCGACGATTCTTCCTCCTCTATAGCCGCAAGCCCCCAAGCCTGGCTCGCACCCCCGAGCCGAAGCCCTACCTGGAGACGGAACTCGCGAGCCCTTCTCCGATCTCAGACCTTCCTCCACTTCGATTCCCCCATCCATACGAAACCGAGCTCCCGTCGCTACTACCGACCCGGAGCCGACCTCCTACCTCTGATCCATCTTCTGCTCCAGCCGAGACCTCCAAGCTGTAGCTGTGAATTGACTAGCCTTCCCATTCCTGCTTGTAGCCGGAGCCAGGACCCGACCACGCGAGCCTCCTGACCTTCTGATCTGTTCAATCCGCAGAGAGAGAGAGAGAGGGAGGGATAGCTCCTTACCTGCCTCCTATAGCTAAAACCTCGACCCTATCTCCTCCTCCTCCTCTGCTTTCCGATCCTCTCTGAAGCCGAAGCCCGACCGAAGCCATAACCAGCCTCTGACCTAACCCTCACCCGATCTCTCTATAGGTAGTTCCCGCTCTACTTATAACTAATTAATATTAGTTATAATTAGTACTCGTTAATTACAGATAATTGATATTAGTTATAATTACTTACAGTTAATTATAATTAATAGAAATTATGATTTATTAATGTTAAAAATAGTTAATTATAGTTAACTATAATTAGTTATTATTTGACTATAATTAATTGGAATTATTTATAGATATCTCTAATTGATTCTAATTAATTATATGTAATATATTATTATTAATTATGATGAACTATAGTTAAATATAGTTAATGATTATTAACTATAATTAATTTTAGTTAATTATAATTAATTATTGCCTCGATCTCCGTGCCAACCCCGCCGGTCCACACTTGCGAAGGTATTGTCTCTAAACTTAGATTCCTTTCTCGTTGTGTGCGGCGAGCTGGCAAACCCCCTACGCGCTCACGTAGCATAGTAGGGAGGGAAACTAGCACGACGCCTACGACGAGACGGGCAATCGCCTTAAACCCCGCCGACACTGTCAGGTATAAACTTCTGAACTCTAAAAAAAAAAAAAAAACTCTGAGAGCTCATTCTCGTCGTTTGCAGCGGACCGGAAAACCGCCTATACACGCTTTCTTAAGCGTAGTGGGATGGGACCCCGGTGCGGTGCCTACGACAAGGCGGGTAATCACCAAAATCTCATCCTCGGCGTTCGTGTCGAGCCGGCAAACCGCCTATACACGCTTTCATAAGCGTGGTGGGAAGGGAACCCGGTGCGACACCTACGGCGAGGCGGGTAGGCCCTATACACGCTTTTCTTAGCGTGGTGGGGATAATTTTAAGTACCCGTATGCGGCTCTGTACCTGCGGGGAAACAAATGCTTTGCTCTTTCAGGTACGTCGAAGACCCATACACGCTTTCTTAAGCGTGGTGGGGGATTGAAGACTTTACACGGTCACGGTGTCCTCGAAAGAGGGCATCTACCATACACGCTTTCTTAAGCGTGGTGGGAAAGGCCCAGTTTTCCGTAATTTCCCCTAAACGGGAGAGATGCCGGAATGCTGCCGAAATTTCGGGTGATCATATGACTGTACTTGGACTTATTTGAGCTCAAAGGAAGAGGACCAGGACTTGTGCTTTGAACTTGAATGAACACAAATGAACCTAAACTGAACAAACATTTTAAATTGAAATCAAATGAATTTTAATTGGTGCAAATCACAATGAACTATATATCAGACTTGATTTGAACTTGCAAAGGACAACAAGGACTTGTGTTTTGAACTCAAGTGAACCAGTTGAAGACCAAAGGTTGAACTCAATGTGACTACGAGGGACCCAACTAAACTGCAAAAGATTTGAATGTGAACCCAATTCGAACTTAAACATTAACTTGAGACCAATTGGGATATTAATCAAGCATAATTTGGACATGATTTGAACTCAAGTGAGGATTTGATTCAATTCTACATTCAAATCAACTTGAACATGAAATCGATCCTGCAAAGACTCCAGAAGGCTTTAAACCAAAAAGTGAACATGCAATTGAACTTTTAAGGATCGCAGGAGACTTAAATGAGTTTGAACTCAGGATTCGGACTCAAAGGACTTGAATCATATGCAAGAGAACTTGAACTTGGATTTGAACCAAGTGCAAGGGACTTTGAGCTTGAATGTGAACATACACAAGGAGCTTAATAATGCTTAAAACAAGAGTATAGCTCGCAAGGTAATATGCTTTGAATTAGATGCAGGTGAACATGTGTGTAATGATGGAAGCATAAAGGATATCATTCATGTGAATGATGATGATTAGTCCACAATATTCATCTTCAACATATGACTGAGTGACTTAGAATGATTGCAGAAACTACAAGGATGCGCAATGAATGCAATAACATCTTCATCATCAACAATAATTCAGCATGCAATGAATGATGTCAATTTCTACAATGACAGATGTAGTAGACTCTTACAATAGTTTCTGCAATATTAGATGCATCGTACCTGCAAGCAACGTAATGAACATGATGATTCGCTATCCATTATACACGATGAATATAGTAGGTCCACAAGCAAAGCAAGAGGACAGTGAAAACAACCACTGGATTGTTGTGTATACAAAAGAGCATAAGCAAACACATCAAAAGACTGGTGATGCATATGGTGAATCTTTCATTAGTGATGAAAGATAAGAGATCAATGGGAAAACCATAGACTAGCAATGGAGATCAGAAATAATGTGTGGCATGATCTCATACAAGCTGTAAGCTACCCTCAAGGAAAAGTGTTGAACAGTTACAAGCAGGAGATTCGTTAGTGCACTACGATCCCCATGCAGTAAGCAACTAGTGCACGACAGTCTGCCTGTACAAAGCAGCAAACAGCTCAGTTCACAAGCTGCTGCATAACGCCACCGGATCTGCAACATCCGTACAAGCAGACAGAAGGCGTTTACAAATATTCCAAAAATACCCCCGCACGTGCACTATAACATGTATACACTTAGGTACACATAAGGGGATGTATTATAAACCCGCATGGGCCCCGACGAGCGTGTTATTGGTACACACGTGACGTTTAGGGATGATGCGCGGGTCAATGAGTGAATTCAGGTTCGAACCCGATCCTTCTATAAAGGTCAATAGGAGTCGACAGGGTTCGAATCATCAAACAAATATACAGTTGTGACAACCTATATATTTGTTTTCATACGTTCATATTAGGCCTTCAAGGCCTATAATCAATTGAATTCACTTACAAAGGGCACAAAGCCTACAAAACCCGATCCTCTATCGACCAGTAGATAGAGTCGACAGGGTCCAATCAATAAAACATAAATGACCCCGTACACCTCGATGATGGCCGTGTTGAATGAAAATATCAACCGGAGGGGTCTATTCCAAACATTTCAAAATACCACCTCAAATACCACCCAATACTCCAAATCTCCAAAAATCCCAAAAAAATTCTAAATTCTTAAATGTTTAAAATTGAAACTCATCCATTAACCACTCAAAGCATAAAATCCATCCATCCTCCGCAACAGTTTGCCGGGGTGGACAAATTAAAAAATACTTCAGCTCGCAAAGAGCTAATGCCTGGTCGAAAATATCACTAGGATCCATTCTCAAACAATCTCCTGCCAGCAAGGACGTGGTACGAGTCCTCTAACCGGCAGTTTCGCCGCCAAATGGCACTGCAGGATAAACGGTTATGACTCGGGGCCCTCTGAACCAGGTGGTCGCCGCCAAATGGCACCATTATATTATGGTTATGGCCAGAGCCCGTATGCTCCCCAATGGCATCAAATCCTTGAGATATGAATCAATAGGATATGATCGATAAGGCACAAAGCCCTCTGTTAGCTGAGGTGGATTCAAATTTGTCCCCTTAGATAAACACTCACCCCAGGTCTACAAGGTACCCTTGGACGAAGCAACCCATGGCTGCCGACAAGGATCCTTCTGTTAGGTTGGGTCGACTACCTCCTCTGACTAAGTAGACCAAGGACCACGATGGCCCGGGACGATGGAACCATGGGATCTTGATCGGGTCCATCATCCATTCCCCCACAATCTGCTTTAAGTGCAAGATGGTGAAATTTCTATTTTAAATATCAAACCCTTCCAACCTCTTAACATTCCCAACCTATTGCTGCTACTATATGCCAGATCCACGTATCCTTACGTATCTGATTGACGACTAGCCTTAATCGAAAGTTCTCTCTCGTTACCGGGAGGGGTAATTAACTATAGGGGCTTGCGCCTATAGGAAACCAGAACTCAGATCTTAAAGTCCTCGCAAAATGAGGGCGAAATCTCTGGGTAGTGTCTTATCTACTATCTCATTTGCCTTCCAAAATTTATCCCGGAACATAAATCGTTAAAACTCCCCCCTCGAAAACCAAAAAGTCGGGCGGAGGCCGGGGCCGAATTTTCGGAGCCCACAATCACAAATGTTGAGGGTATACATATCTCGATATTATAGTCTTCTGATAAATTTCATATGTTGTAAATGTTTGAACGTTTTATTAAAGTGAAATGTATTAGATTTATAGATATGTATATATAAAATCGTCATATGCTAATGTATAAATACTGATCAAATGGAAAATAAAAAGGAAAGGTAAAAGTTATATATCTATGTATAATAATAAAACATATGTAATAATTATAACAAGGAAAAGGACATGCATGCAAAATTTATAGGAGTTCACCCCCGTATTGTACTGACTGGGGAAGCAACGTACCCGTGCACATATAAAGGAAAAGAATATAGAAATGAAAATGGAAATGGAAATGGTGTTCCGTCCCTGTGCAAGTGGAAATGAAAATGAAAAAGAGAGTAAAATGTCAAAACTGTTAAAGGAAATGTTATGAGGAAATGTAATATTTATGATTGAAGGTTTATAATGTATGAAAGATGTATATATAGGGACTTTGTGTATTAAGAAAGAAGTATAAGATAATATATTTATGTTTTTCTATTTTATAATTGATAATGATTACCCACTGAGTTTACTTTGTAAACTCATTCTACTAAATAATTATTTCAGGTAAGTCTTCAGAGATTTAGAAATGGCAGAAAGAGAAGAATTTGTTTATAGAAGAAGACGCAACACTGAAAACAGGTAAATTATGATCATTTCAAACTCTAAGTGTTTGAGAATTTATTTTTGTTAGTGGCTCTTCAAACTTTAGGAGAAAATTTGATGTTGTGTTGTTTATAAATTGAAATGTATGGATCCTACTGTCCGACTTTAGTTTCCGCCTCGTTAAATCGAGCATCCGGGCTGGGTCGTGACACCGCCTCTTACTCTGTATAGCTATAAATCGACAATGGCCAATCTCCCAGCTTGATATTTCTAACGCATTTCTTCACGGCGATCTCCCTGAAGATGTCTACATGAAGCAACCTCCAGGCTTCTCCGATCGGCAACATCCAAATTTCGTGTGCAAACTTCACAAAACTCTCTACGGCCTGCGACTATGGTTTCAGAAATTCACTTCATTTATTCAACGCTTCGGATTCAGGTTTAGTCGTTCCAATCCCTCTCTTATGCTATATCATCACAATCACATTCAGTTATATATTTTAATATACGTCGATGACATTTTGCTTACAGGAAACGATCAAACAACCATTCGATCACTTCTACATCAGTTACAGTCTCAATTTCAACTCAAACAGCTCGGGAATATCTCGCTTTTTCTCGGAATCCAAGTTCTACACACTAAGACCGGACTATTTCTATCACAACAGCACTATGCAACCACTCTTCTACAGACCGCAAGTTTCACGGATTACAAACCAGCCCCCACACCGATCACACCATCCTCCACATCAAGAAACCTCTCCGATCAACCGTTCACCGACCCTCAGCTCTACCACAAACTAGCTAGTTCTCTTCAATACTTATCCATCACTCGTCCAGATATAGCTTTCGCCACAAACTCAATTTGCCAACATATGCATTCGCCTACCATCCGAAACTTTCAGACACTGAAACGTCTCCTCCGATATATCAAAGGCACACTACATTACGGTCTCCCTCTACAAAACAACGACCTCCAACTCCAAACATACACAGACGCGGACTGGGCGGCTGACCCAACCGACAGAAAATCAATTTCAGGTTTTTGCACCTTCTTAGGTAACCTCATTTCATGGTCCGTAAAAAAGCAGCCCACGGTCGCAAAGTCATCCACTGAAGCAGAGCATCGGTCACTGGCTTCAGCTACCTCAGAAGTTCTGTGGCTTCGGCGTCTCCTTGCCGAATTCAAGATCACTCAACAATCTCCAACCATCATCCACTGCGACAACACCTCGACTATTGCACTTGCCAACAATCGACCATTTTATTCGGCAGCACATCGACTCTGGCGCAATTACAATCTCCCACATCAGCTCCACCGACCAGATAGCAGACATTCTCACCAAGCCTTTCACACAACCTAGATTTTACACCTTCCGAAGCAAATTAACCATTCAGCCCATGAATGATTAATTTGAGGGGGGTTGTTAGCGCCACTCATGTCTCCTGTACACGTGGATCTATCCGTTACTTTTCTTGATTTACTTAGCTTATTTATAGCTCCTGTGCAAGTTTTTCTCAATATACAATTTGGCTTTTTCTCTGTTTCTTTCTGTCTCTCTCTCTCCCGGCTGGGTCTTTCAAATACCTGTCACCTTCATGAACAGGAAGGTTCCTTGAAACTTAAATTTTCATCTCTATTTAGAAAATTTTCTTCCTAACAAGTATACTTCTGAAATGATATTAAATCGTTAATATTTATGAAATACTCGCTTACCCTGTGGATAACTCATTGGCATGGCTCTATTTGTATTTCGAACATTAAAAAGGTTCATATTACCTTGTTTATGTATCCTAATTGGAGCAAATGCAAAATCTTGTATATGATTTAGTGGTTAATTTTCTAGGTTTTTTTTTTAATTGTTTCTTATTTCTGATCTTATTTCAAACTATGCATGTGTAGATTTATGCAATTTGTGTATATCTATGTTGGAAAACACATGGTTTCAGGATATGCTGACTCAAATTTGATGAGATGTTTTTTTGTCTTCAGGTTTGTTTGGAGATGAGTGCAATTTAAGTTCTGATTGATTAGTCATATATTACTCTCCTTTCAAAAACAAATATATTTCCTTAAAATTATATTGAACATATTTGTGTTAGGATATTTGTGCCTAAATTTTTTCATTTATGTTAATGTTAATATTTTCTATTTGTTTTGCCTGTATGTATGAGCACAGGGGGATTTTTCATGTTTGTACCTATATAAAATAAACTTGGTTATGCATCTATCTTTGAATCTCTTGGTCTCCATTGCCAAGCATGTTATTTCTACGCATGTTTATATTGCAATTTCTCAGCTTATCTGCATGTTGGTCTTCAAGAACCTTCTGATATGACTTGTTCCAGCCATTTATCTTGTGATACCGTACTGACTGTCCCTTGATTATCAATGTTTCATGCTTTAATCTAAATTGAACTTCCTTTTTTTATCTACCATTCTGTAGTTTTGAATAATGCTATGGAGAGTTCTTGAAAAGAAAGGAGTTAATAATGCTTATATTCAAATCATTAAAGATATGTATGAAGGAGCTACTACTTGTGTTCAAACACAAGGTGGTTTGACCAAGTATTTCCCTATTTCGGTTGGATTACATCAAGGATCAGCTTTAAGCCCATATCTTTTCGCGTTAGTCATGGATGTTCTCACTAGACATTTACAAGAGGATGTACTCTGGTGTATGCTTTTTGCTGATGATATTCTTCTTGTTGACAAGACTAAAAAGGGAGTTGAAGGTAAACTTGAAGTCTGGAGATCAACCTTAGAGTCTAAAGGTTTTCGCTTGAGTAGATCTAAAACTGAATATATGGAGTGTAATTTTAGCAGTAATAGACCTAGTGAGGGGATTGTGACTTTGGGCGATCAAGTCATTAATAAGAGTACACGTTTTAGATATCTTGGATCTATTGTTCAGAGTGATGGTGAAATAGATAGGGATGTTATCAGTAGAATTCAAGTTGGATGGTTGAAGTGGAGGAATGCATCGGGCTTGTTGTGTGATAGAAAAGTCCCCCTTAAACTTAAGGGAAAATTCTATAAGATGGTGGTGAGACCTGCAATGCTTTATGGTGCAGAATGTTGGCCATTAAAAGAGAAGCATAATACTAAGTTATGTGTTGCGGAGATGAGGATGCTTAGGTGGATGAGTGGATTTACTCTTAGAGACAGGATACGAAATGAGCATATACGTGAAAAGGTTGGAGTAGCTCCAGTGGAGGATAAGATTAGAGAGAGTCGCCTTAGATGGTTTGGTCACATAAAACGGCGGCCTTCCGATGACCCAGTTAGGAAAGTAGAGGTATTAGATTTGACTTATGTTAAAAAAGGTAGAGGTAGACCTAAAAAGACTTGGTTAGAAAATATTAGAAATGATCTTTCTCTATTAGATTTAAACGAGAATTTGACTTTGAACCGGACACAATGGAGAAAAAGGATTCATGTTGCCGACCCCACGTAGTGGGACAAAGGCTTGTTATTGTTGTTGTTGTTGTTGTTGTCTGTAGTTTTGAATAACAGAGTTTTCAACTTAGAGCTTATGTGATTGAGATTGGCATCAGTCTTAATCGGGTAATCTTAAACTTTCTCTTAAAAGTTGCATTAATTGGGCTTTCTTCAAGGAAACTTCTGCTTTATATTTCTTGTTTTTTTTGTCTTTTTTCAATCCTGATGAGGATTCATCTAGTAATTATCTTAGTATATAGCCATTGAGGATTCTTTTGATTATTTTCTCGCGGGGACTCTTTCCTATCATCTTTGAAACGTTTTATGTTCTTATTCAAAGTATTTGTTTTAACATCGATAAGGTTCTTCTTATTTAGAAACAAGTATAGGCATTCTATCTGTGAGGATTTATTGAAACTTGAATATGAACAAAAATGGACCTCTTGAAGAACCTTGCATAAATCTATATAAATAGGTAACTTTAAGGTTTTGAAAACAACTCTTATGGTGAACATGCATAGAAATACAAAGTGTCTCTTACCTAATCACACAACATGGACAAACATCAACCACCAGATGTATGCAGATAAGCTTGTATGCCTCGAAGGTTCTTCGATGGATAGTCACACTGTTATTTGAGGTGTTTCTATTAGCGTCACTTCCTTAACATCAAAATGTTGGGTGCCACTTGAAGTGGGGGTGAGCCTGCTAAAACAGCCCTTGTGTTTGGTGGTCCGTATGCACCAACTCCTCCTTGCCAAACAGGTAGCATCGTCACCAGTGCTTGATGACTTCGTGCAAAGCATGAAGCTCCTGTCGTAAGTGGGGGAATTCAGCTGAAACCCTTGGAATTTTTATATATGATAAGCAATAAGGCGACCATCTTGAATTAAGCAACACTCATTGTATGACGACTTGTATCTGCCTCTAATTCGATTGGTCATTGAGAACCCGGCAAAGCTTGGATAGAGCTACGCTAATCTGTTGCTTCCATCGTTTGAATGTTGTCTGACACTTCGCACTCCAAATAAATGATTAGCATGTCTTCTTCAATACATGAAGTGGACTAGCTTCTCGGAGAAGCCATTCATAAATTTAAAAAAATATTGGCATGCGCCTATTACACTATGGACCTGCAGCACCGCATGCAGAACTAACAACAGATGAATGGGTAGAACCTTGTCTGGATCAATTTTAAGGTTTGCCACCCACTGTAAATTCAAGGTAAACGAATGCGCATGCCCAAAGCCACTCCTAAATCTTATGATGCCCTACTTGGTTAGGGATATGGTTACAATCATGGTTTGGGGTGTTTTGATTTTTTTTTTTTTTTTTGGTGTGGAATTTAGTAGTAGTGTAGAATAGGTAAGGTGAAGGGAAAGGTATGGGTGGCTTGGGTTTGTATGCAATTTTTTTAGGAAACATGGTTTTGATATCAAATGATGTGGAAGAAGAATAAATTTGATGCCAATTTGATATTGAGCCCTTAATGATGATCTTATTGATCTTCTTTTCTTAAATTTAGCCATGAATTGCTTGATCTTTCCCTTGAATTCGCCCTTCATGACGAGGAATGAATTACGAGTGTAGAGAGAGTTCTAGAGAGAGGAAAAGGTTGGCATTTTCGCTTGATTTGGAGGGGAGTCTGAGAGGATAGAGAAGAAAACTGCTAGGAGAGGAGAGGAGAGGAGATAGAATAAAGGGGTGAATCCTTTCAAATTTCATTTATTCTTGGATTTATGCAATTGTAAACAATAAAACTCAATTTGTAGAAACTTGATTACAATTTTAAATTAGACAAGTCCTAAAATCCTACCATATTTTAAAGTATCAATGGGGCTTTGATGTACTAAATGTACAATTTTCTAACTCATGGAGTTTGTCTTCATATAGGCTACGTTTGGGACGGCTTTTTTACAGCTTCTTAAAGCAGCTTTTTAGTATAAAAATTAAAATTTTTTAACAAAAAAACTACTTTAAGAAGCAGTAAAAAAGATGTCCCAAACGAAGCCTTAATACCAATCATGGTTAGATTTCTTGATTCTCTCTTTCAAGGCCAGCGTCTGTTTTCAGTTTACTTCTCCATTAGCTGCTCAATCAAATGAATCAAAATGGTGTTTGTTCCTGCAAAACAAAAAAATATGCTTACAATTTTAAATTAATTGGTTAGTGGTGTGTAACGGATCTCTATCTAATTAATTTGAATTGCATTCTAATCGCTTATTTATATTTTCAGTTCAAGGGGCACATTAATGGAGAATTTTGAAGCAGCTTAGAGAATCAATGCCATGGAATTTGCCAGAGGCACTTTTGGAGCTAATTATGCAGGGCTTTCTCCAGCTACTTTGTGTAAATTTTTATTTTGCCATTCATGTCAGCTCCTGTATTGTGGGCTTCTTGTTTTTTCTTTAGTTGTATTTCAGTTAGATCATGGTATATATTATTAGTGTAATGTCTTTGACAATTTTTTTAAGAAATGTAAAGATTTATTAGAAATGGTTGGTATCTCTAGTTCTAAATATTGCTGTATGGTATATAAAAAATTTGGAGTTATATACTTCATAAATTTCTTATGTGTTTATTTATAAGATATGTCTCCAAAAAATGTATATGATTCATAGAGATCTTCAGATAATATTTGAATTAAAAATTTTTGTAATTAAATTTAGAATTATCTAAATTTTGATTTCAATAAACTTATAATTGAATGTATTGGGGAGGTGAAGCAATAATTCACATAATCAAGTGTGGATCTCGATGTAATATTTGAATGAAAATTTTTTAGAATTAAATTCAAGATCATTCAAACTTTATTTTAACAAACTTATAGTCGAACAACGAGACGAACCAATTGACACTACAAGTAATATGATAACTCTAAATGAGCTCAAATTAAGTCGGTAAAAAAGAACAAGCGATATATAATTTTAATATATGCTTATAGTGAAATCAAGCAGCTTAATAAGATAAATCTGACGAGCCCAAGATCATTTGATTGTGATATTACTAAGATATTTGATAAATGATCTACGATCAAGAATCATATGATGAAGTGTTTTGCCTTCTAACCAAATTTATCAAAATGCTCATTTAAAAAAGAGATTATAAATATGGCTTCATTTTCGACATAAAAAGGTTTAATAGTTGAGAGCTAAAAAAGTATATAACAACTTCTGATGATCACCATTGATCACCAACATCAGCAATTGCCATCACTATCATCAAACTTTTGTCATCCAACTATTATCGTTTGACAATTAATATACAACTGTCATTAGGTTTTAATTTTTTTTACTTTTGGAAATTCAATTTTTATAATCTTTACAATAGAAATCAAATAATTGCATTCAACTTAGTAGAAACTCACTTTCTTAAATTATATGGAATGGAGGATTCTTATAGATTTCAGTACAATAGAGGATTTTGCAACTAAGCAAGGATCTGTGATTTTTCCCATTTTTGAATTTTTCATGTAAAAATTTCTAATCATTTGCAAATTTTTTATGCTTGTTGGATTTTTTATCCAAAGCAAATATCTAAAAAGCATTCCATCAACATAACTTTTCTTCAATTGTGAGGTAGTATTGCTCTTAAATTATGAGTAAAGGGGGATTATTGTATCATTTAATATATAGTAGATTATTACAACTGGGTTGGCCCCCATAGTTTTTCCCATTCTTGAGATTTTCATATATGAAATTTTGATCTTTTATAGTTTTTTGTGCTTCATGGATTTTTTGTCCAAAGCTAATATTTAAAACGCTTATCCTACCGCTAGAATTTTTTTTACCGAAAAACAGTTTGGCACCGTATATTAGAAACATTCCCAATATGCAATAATTATTCTTCAATGGCTAACAATCAATTCCTCACTCAATCATAGCACAATATAGATGGTGATGATCATCCTAATCTCACTTTGAAGGATCATATGTGTAAAATGAAAGAATTTCAAGTTAAATCTTGCAACTATTAGAGGATATTCAATAACAAGGAGTATCATCACAATAGTATCAAGTTATCACACCACAAAATCAACAATAATTTGGGAATAATGCTACTCAAGCAGTTCTCTTCATGCTATACCTTCCCGTCCATACAGCCTCAGCAAAATCTTTCAAACACTGCTAGTTCAACACATCCTTATTATATTGCTTGACTAATATCTAATCCTCCACCAATGATGGAGGAATCAAATCAACATTTTGTTGACGCTCATGATGTTATAAGAGATGTGCTACAATACTTTATTAGGAAGAATTATCTTTAAGAGAAAGGAACTAGTTTATCCCTCATCAAAATTTCAAGTAATTTTCACCTCTAACTAATGCAATTCTCTAAAACTTAATTCTAATGGGGCTTAAGTTGCCTACAATTGATCAATATAATGAAACTTATGAACCCCATGAGCATATTGATTGATCGCTATAGAGCCATTATGCATATTCAACATGTTTTTGATGCAGTCCTATGTATTTCTAGCAATTCTTAAGAGATAAACTCACACATGATTCTACTCGCTCTCAAGTAATTGACTTTTTTCTATAATTGAGCACAACATTATCTTCATAAGGTAAGTAGATAACAGTAAGGCCATGAAAATTGAAAGCTTGCAATAGAACCTAAAAAAAATAGTTCCTTTCGCTTAAGGATCACAAGCTATTAAATATAGTGATAAAAAATCAACAAAAAGGTATATGCTCTTCTAGCTAATAGCATACTAAAAACCCTTTTCTGAACTCTTTCATAGCATCATTATTATACAACAAGCATTTAATAGGAACACCAATACGAGAGGCCAGCAGTACAATAACCCAAGCATGAAAACAGCAAAATAATCAAGAACTTGTACCACCATAATTCAAACAGTAGAAGAGTTGCTATTAAACATATATATATAAGATCTCTCAGTTGTACATATCAATAGTTTTGTACCATGGACTACAACTTTGTCATCAAAATGTTACAACTTTTACAACATCATATGCAGTGTTCTCACAAATATATCATTTCAGAACAGTATGCCCTCATTCCAAGCATCGTTACAGGTTAATTTCATACGTAAGTAGGAGCATTTCCTGCCATAATGGCATAGCAAAAATCAACTGCATATGCAAAACATATGGATGGTAATATATTTATGACAAAAGAGGATGATTGATCTCTAATTAGTCTTTAAGTTTGCTTGTTCCCACCCCAGAAAGCTATCTTGAGATCCAAATTCCTGCAATTAGAAACTTAACAAGTCAAGGAATTACCGCATGCATTTAAGTAAACAATTGTTCTCAAAGATAAGATGAGTTCATGTTGATTCATACAAGTTGGCTGAGTCTCATATCACCAGTTGGGTCGAGTTCACTTTTTGATGACTGGCCGTTGTCTCGGCTGAGCTTCTGACATTCTTCTAGGTCCCTTTTAAAATCCTCAACCCCAATAAAAGCATAATCTGACAAGCAGGATTTACTATGTTTAATCTCATCCTCAGCATAAGATGACTGGCTATGGAGGAACTCATCACATAGTGCAATGCCTTCAGCAAGCTGCTGTGAATCCAGCAGGAACTGTGATTCACCTTCCCACCATTTGGGTTCTTCTGCGGATTGGCTATCTTGAGCAGTAACTTCATTGCGAAGTTCTCTGGTCCCATTACTAGTACCAAAACATTGATCATCGAGTTCTTTCCCTGCAGGGTAAACTTCACGGTTCTCCACAGGGTCATGATCTACTTTTACCTGCAATTTTAAGCACGACTTACAAGGAGGAATATGTCCTACTATCACTCGTACAATATGGCTGACAGCAACAAGTTGCTAAAGTATTCATTCTATATGACTCAGCTAAATACTAAAAAAAATATACAAATGCATGAGTGGACACAACAACCTGCATATGCATAAATGTTTAGACACTAGTAATGCATGCTTTTAATAATATTTGAGAAGTAGCTATAATAGTGCATCATGTGCGAAAACAGTTCTCCCTTTTCATTTCAAAATCGACGCCCAACTAGGTAAAAAATTTATAAATATTGATCCTAGGTAGTTTTAACTGTCATTTTCCACCAAGTGTAGAAAATAATATATATATATACAGTTTGACATAATTAAACACCTATAAAGAAATATAATTCACATCAATAAAAGAAGGAAGATATTAGTCCAAAAAAGTGCCATTACGAGGGATAACCAGTTAAATTTCTCACATTAGTATGTCAAGAGGTTAGCATCAGATCAAAATTGGGCATTAGAGCATCTTTTCTTTGTGAAGGGTACAAGTAAAGAGAGAGAATCAAGGTACGGGAGAATCACTTCTTATCTTAGATAGTAGAGACAGAAAGTCAAGAAATAAAAGGGAGAAAGACCTTGCAAATAAAATGGCTCAGAATGAAGACCATAAAAATCTAGCAAAATAAGTGCTAGGTTGGCATGGTAAATGGCCACTGTTATAAAGTGGATGAAAATGTAATGTTCTATCGCTAAACCAATTGCTAGTGACCCAATCCACATACTCTCATCACCTTTTATGGCCAGACAAGCGATAAATGTTGCTAACATGGGTGGAGATCAAGAGAATGAGGTTGTGGTTGTCACAAAAGAAAGTGTGGGGAGAGTTAGACCATTTAGGGTGCAAGTAAAGGTAGAATTCCCACTTATGATGGGACAGTTGATGCAGAGACATTCGATGATTGATCAACTACAGACTTATTTCACCTGGGTATAATACTCATGACAAAGTTGCTCTTGCCCAAATGAAACTTAGCCATCATGCCTTGGACTGGTAGAATGCTGGCTTGAAAGGGATAAATCATCAAGAGGTAATATAAAAACAGTCTAAGGGATTAAGTCACCATGATTTTATCACATATGTTATGAATCATATTGTTGGAAAAAATGATAAGAGTCTTAGGCAACACCAAGGGTAATTTGTGCAAGAACATACAAGGAAGTTCAAACTACAAGCAATTACTTTTAGGAATGGAAGTTGGGGATGTACATATGTTGATAAAGTCTATATATCTAGGATTTACTCACAAATTGCAAATGAACTATACTTATTTCAAATCTTAGATATCAGCCAGGTCAGTATGATGGTAATGGCCATAGAATGAAAGAACCAAGGCTTGTGCGAGTTCCAAGAATCATAAAAAAAGAGTACACTTTTCCCAAAAATACGATCGTTAAATTTTTTTAAGAAATTTTTTAACCTAGAACAATCAATTTTTTTTTTCAGCAATCATTATAAATCCAAATCACAAACCATCTTCGCTAGAACATATAAATATAGTGCTTTAATTAAACTAATTTTTTCATAATTTTTTTGGCACTGTGAAATTCCTTAAGAAATTGTCACTTGTCGGTGCAAATAGGATTTCGGGACCGTTAGGAATCCGTTTTGCAAACCAATTTTACCAGAATGTTCTAAATAAATTGAGCTAATTTATGAATATCTTCTGTAATTTTTGAATCTCAAGATTTGAAGATATAAGAGAATTTTAGACTAAAAGTTAAAATATTAATATAATTACTTAAATATTATTTTAATATTTTCTTATAAATATCATTCCACTAAAAAAAAGCTTTAAAATACATGCCTTTGGATTTCGAGTAATAGAGAGTAAACAAAACAAAAAGAAAAGAGAAAAAATAGAGGGAAGAGAGAAAAAACTGAATTTTTGGTGACTTCAAGCCATTTTCGTACGTCGGTCCAGTTAGGAAATTTGTTCGTCTCGAGGCAGATCACAATACACCTATCTCAATTTTAAAAAATACGCAATTTTTATCAAATTGTTCGATTAAATTTATATTTTCGTCTTGCACTGGTAAAATATTTACCGCATAACTTTTTATATGTTATAGATATTAAGATTATAAACATTTTGAATATTTTTTCAAAATTTCACAATAGGGGTTTTGAATGTTTTTATTTAATAAAAAAATATCTGAATGTTGAAAAATAATATTGTAGTAAAAGTCTTAAAACATTATTTTACATAATCCCTAATAATTTGATTATTTTATGAAAATGTGCATTTTTACTTAGTAGGATTTTCTGTTGCATACTATTAGAGAAAATTGTGCAATTCTGACACATGCTTAATTACGCTTTAACTGTTATAATGTGATGATATATGTGCATATGATTAAATTAAATCTGCTAGGAGATATAAGGAGTTAAAATCCTTTGAGAATATGTCTATGTCAGGAAATTCTCTTGTGCCTCTAAGACATGTTCTGATGCCTAAGTGAATGTTCTAGTGCTATAAGTACAAAAGGGTATCCTAAGGGGCCAGAATACTTGGAGATTCAATTTAGGTCTGAGGAATGTCATATGAACTGCTTATAATATGAATTGTATTTTATTCACAGTGTTTCTTTTATAATTGGATAATTGCTATACTCGTATTACATTTCTCAGTACAGTAATTTATTAAAATGCATTTAACTGCTTTTAAATATTCAACAAAAAGTTTAATTAAATAAAGGGGTTGAATTGGCTGTGTGATAGCACTAGGGCTTCAAGTTATATAGCTTTATATCAAAGATTTTATATCCAAAAGAGCAAGTAGTCTCATTCTTCATGAGATTTTTAACATTTACTTAATGTTAGAAAAAGTATTTGTTGAACCTAAAATTGCTTAGGCCATTCTCAAATTATGAACAATAATGATCACACAAGCATATTATATACATCATCAAACAAACTTTCAATTCAAACATAACATTCGGCTTAGTACAATTATAAGATATATCATATGAGTGTACTGTAAATCTATTGTAATTGTATAGTGCATTATGTGATTAAAATATAAATGTATTATTTAAATGCTAATGTATTATGCAAGAATGGTGAACAAATGCAAGTAGAATTGTAGTATGTCAACATATTGATTAGAAGACAGATGTAATTATGCGTAGGCAAATACAAATAGATCAAGCAAGTATAAAAATACAAAATCCATTATGCATCTGTATAAGCATTGATCAATGTGTTATGCAAATATACTGAAGATATATCCCGCATGTGCTCCGACTGTCATATTTGATTCTTAAATTCAACAATTTGAGAATGTTGCGCGGATCAAATATTCAACTTTCATCCTCCTCCTTGAAAGGACTGGAGTCGACCTGACTTGAATTATAAGATGCCTTCTAAATTTCTATAAAATACAAATATTTTTCAAGTAACTTTAAATCACCCGATGATGTCCGCGTTGATAGACAATCTTAACCGGAGGGGTCAAATCTCAAACCCAGTAAAAGTTTGAATTCTTAAAATGAAATCTATTACTTAAAAACTTAAAGCTAAAACACATCCACCTTCCACAACCGTTTGTCGGGGGTGATAAATTTGAAACTAACCACAGCTCACAAAGAGCAAATATCATGTCGGGTGTATCACTAAGATTCATCCTCAAATAGTCTCTTGCTAGCAATGACGTGGCACATGCCCTCTGATTGGGTGGTTTTACCGCAAAATGACACCACTATATTACGATCACAGCCAAAGCTTGTATGTTACTTAATGGTTTCAAACACTTGAGTAATGAATCATAGGGTATACTCGATAGGCATAAAGCCCTTTTGTTAGCTAAGGTGGATTCAAATGTATCCTCTTAGACAAACACCACCCCAGGTCTACAAGGTATCCTTGGACAAAGCAACTCATGGCTGTTGATAAGATATCTTCTATCAAATTGGGTCAACTACCTCCTCTGACTAAGTAGATCAAAACCATGATAGCCCGGGATGACGGAACCATAGGATCTTGATCAAGCTCATCATCATTTTCCCCATCACCTATTTTAAGTTTCTGACGATGAATTTAAAATCAAAATTCATAAACTCTAAAATCCAAAACCAAATTTAAACCCTAAAATTGTTGCTATTAAATGCTAAGCTTGCGACCTACTTGACGACTAGCCTTAATCGAAAGTTCTCTCTAGTTATCAGGAAAAGTAATTAACTATAGAAGTGTTGACCCCCACAACTCAAACTACGCATAAAAGGACAAAAATAATGAATTAAGTAGTGCGCGAGTTGGTCCGACACCTTACTTGAAGGGTCAAATGATCTCCGAATGCCAGACGGACTGCGTAGTTACAATCAGAACATCAAATTCTGCTAGGTCGAGCCCCCTTGCAGCCGAATCGGATAAGATTGGTCAAAAGGGACGACCGACACCTGAAATTAAAGCGCGACGCTAATCAAATGATGTCGGATCAACAAACGGACTTCGCCAGTGCGTCCGGATCGCCGTCAATAACCTAAATGCACTACCAATTTGTTCAGTTAAGGTGGTGCACGCAAATCGAGGTGATCCCCATGCAAAGATATACAAATTTGTACCCAAATGACGTCGGATCGACAAACGGACTCCGTCATTGTGTTCGGAACATCGGCAATACCCTTAATGCACTACCAATTTGTTCAATTAAGGTGGTGCACGCAAATCGAGGTTGGTGGCACGAATTTCGAGAAAGATTAGCCTCGCCGCTATCCAAATGATATCGGATCGCAAAACGGACTTCGTCGTTGTGTCCGAAACATCGACAATACCCTAAATGCACTACCAATTTGTTCAGTTAAGGTGGTGCACGCAAATCGAGGTGATCCCCATGCAAAGATATACAAATTTGTACCCAAATGACGTCGGATCGACAAACGGACTCCGTCATTGTGTTCGGAACATCGGCGATACCCTTAATGCACTACTAATTTGTCTAATTTTGATATTTGACGAATTCGACTCGTTAAACGAAGCAGTCGACACATAAAACGAGACAAATTACACGGATTTCGAGGGAGCGTGCAAATTGAGGTGATTTTGGATCGACTGGGATATTGCTGTGAGCTTTAATTAATGCTATTACTAATTTGGGCAAATCATTATTAGAATTGCTTGTCAATCTAATGAGAAATGGAAAGTCAACTGCAAAACTCAAATCAAATATTGAATGTGATACCTCGGCTCCGTCAAATTCCAGCAAAATTTCTGATTTAATCCTGCGAAATCCACTGAATTCTGTGTCGTTTCCCGTCAGTCACTCTTCATTAAAACGAAACTAAATGAAGGCTCTTCAAACCTTTTTTTGGGACCCGCACTCAAAAAATCCTGTTCATCCCTCCTTTTCACAGCAGCTTGAGGGGAGGTCCATGACCTTCCTTCCTATTTGTGCATCTTCTGTTGGTTATCACAAAAAAAAAAAAACCAATTTTCCTCAAGTCTTCCGCAATCAAACCGACCTCCACAAGTCCAGCACTTCAAGCCGAAATCCTTTTCCTCTTTCTGTCTCGGTTAAGACTACCTGCAGTTCGTGTTCATAGAAACCTTCCTCACACTCCAACAGACTTAACAACGGGCCGCAGAACCTCACGTCCACCTTCTTCCCAACGCCTTCAGCTAGCTACACGTGAGATTCTTTGCTTTGATTCACTTCATTCAGCCGCAAAGAAACTCACTTTTCTCCTGAACTAAACAGCTGATTTTCACAAGTTCTCCACCAACTGAATCCAGTCCAAAGCCCATCTACCAAGCCAACTCCACCTTCCAAACTTGCATGCTTCTCTAATCCATACAACAGCCCGTTAAAATTCACTGAACACTTATCCTCCAAGTTTCATTGTTCAGCCCACCTAAACTCCATCTAATCAGCCCCATTCAACCCATCTCTCCACATTCCAAAGCTCAACAAACCAACCCAACTCCTAAAAACAACTCAACATAAACCTGAGCTCACTTCTCAGAAATGCCCAACAATCTCACTTAAAAGCCCATCCAAATCCATGTTAAACAGACACCTAAATGTTGAGTTCAGGTCCTCAAATCAGCATTAGAAAGCCTAAACCAGCCCATTACAATCTTGTTACCTCACCAAATCAGCCCAAAGCCACCCCCAAACAGTAATCTTCATGCCCAAGTCCAGTGCAAACCAAGCCCAACCACAGCCCATCAGTGAATCTGTTAAACTCCACTACACCAAAGGTCCATCTTCCCTAACAGGCCACATCATCCCCTCCTCCCAAAATCTGTAAACAGCAAACCCATTAATCATCACCTAGTTCCAAAGCCTAATTGCCATTCACTTCACTCAAGGCCCACTACCAGCAAAAGCCCAAAGCTGTACACCTCTTTCCAAAAAAAAGGGGCCCACATACAACTTCACTACACTCAAACAGCAAATTCATCATTCTCCTTTCCAAGCCTCATTCAATTTATTCAAAGGCCCTTAAGCCTATCTCTTCAACGGATCAACCCTTTCCACAAAAAGATTCTTACAGCATATTGCATTACAATTCAAACTCATCCCTCACTAAAATAAAGGCCCACCAAACAGCCCACTTGCAACTTTTTTTTTCTCTCTGTTAACATTCAAAACAACCCTTATCACTACTCATCCGATCTGAACCAAAGACCCTACCATTCAGTGAGCATTTCCTCTGTTTGAAGCCCACTCCAAGACCCTCTAACAGTGAAGCTTTTAGTTTTTATTTTAATTTCCTTTCTCTTGTTTGCTTTATTATTGATTTTCATGATAATTATTACTGTTACCTAATGCATTTATTTTGTTATTAGTATTTATAGTAGGTAATGTTAATGTTCTTAGATACGTATATTTATGGATATGTATATATTTACAAGAAAGAGAGAGGAGAAAAAAAAAGAACGAAAGGAAAAAGAGGAAGAATAAAAAAGTGAGAGGAAAATTTAAAAAAAAAAAAAGAGTGGAAAGGAGGATAAAAATGATGAATAAAAAAAAAAAGAAGACAAAAAAAAAGATAGAGAAAATAAAAAAAGGGAAGTGGAGGAGGAAGGGGTTTTTAGGTAATTTTACATTTTGCCATCGCCGCCGACCCTAAAGGTATAAATTTCCAAACTCAGATTCTCGTTCTCGTCGTTTGCAGCGGACCGGCAAACCCCCTATACGCGCTCTCGTAGCACGGTGGGAGGAAACCCGGTGCGGTGCCTACGACGAGGCGGGTAATCACCAAAATCCCATTCTCGTCGTTTGCGGCGGATCGGAGAACCACCTATACGCGCTCTTGTAGCACGGTAGGAGGGAGCCCGGTGCGACGCCTATGACGAGGCGGGTAATCACTTAAAACCCCATTTTCGGCGTTTGCGGCGGACCGGAGAACCACCTATACGCGCTCTCGTAGCACGGTAGGAGGGAGCCCGGTGCGACGCATACGGCGAGGTGGGTAAGCCCTATACACGCTCTTGTAGCGTGGTGGGGAGTCACTTGTGTTCTCGTACGGGTACTTTTGAAGACCCCATACACGCTCTCGTAGCGTGGTGGGATGAAAAGATATATGGCCATGGTGTCATACGACACCAACCATACACGCTCTTGTAGCGTGGTGGGGTGGCCCAGTTTCCCAAAATTTCCCCTAAACGGGGGAGACGCCGGGAGGCTGCCGAATTTTTCGGTGAAGCAAAAGATCTAACTTGGACAAAATGTGGACAATTTGAACTTGAGCTCATATTTGAATTTGAGCAAATAAAAGGATTTTAACTCAATTTAAACAATAAATGGACTTGCAAATCAAATGAGATGAACAAAGATTTGAACATCTGAACAAAGTGCAAAAGGACTTCATTTTGGACAACAGGGAACATGAGCTTGAACTCGAACCTCCTCATGTGAACTTAAGACAATTTGAACTTGAGCCGAATGACATTAAACTGGGCATACATATTGGACTGCAGCGGACTTGACATTGAACACTCAAACTCGAATGAGTGAACTACAAGAAGAACAAGGACTTGATTTGAACTTGCAATTTGGACCGCAGGGAATCAAACTTTAATTAACTAAAGCACAATCATGCAGATGCTAACTAAAGGCTTATATCATTCTAATGAACATCAATAATCAAACAAAAGACTTGTGGATTTCAACATGTTTTATTTATAATTGACTTAAAATGATTTCAACAATTGCAATAGCCTACTCATGAATGAAGCAGGAAACAAATATGACAAATCTCTTTGCAAGTGTAAAAAGAAGAATTGTCATGCATATGATGTCCTACTTACAAGTAAATACAAACATCCATGTGTGGCAATGGATGATTCATCAAGTGTATAATAGTTTGCATGCAAATCAAAATAGCAAACTCGTGATGAGCATGGCTTATGCACAAATAGGAAAGTGATATACTTGTAGTGCAAACAAATGCACAGGGACTTGTGATAGAAGCAGAATCCCGCATACAAACTATCCACGAATGATGATGTAGGGCATTCAAATGAACGATGATGCAAGGCATCCGAACATGATCAACATACAAGCAAGAGTCAAGTGGAAGTGCAATGAACATGAATTCAACTCGAAGTTGAATATGGCTAAGATGAATGAGCAACAAAGAAATTTCATTTGAACAATAACAATCAATTTGTGTGGATCATCTCAACGAAAATGACATATTAAGGAGCATGATATCAAACCCATCATGCATATAGTATCCTCTTCGAAGATAAATAGCTTACAAGTGAAGTTTGTTTGCAAGCAATAAGAAAATTGCAAGAGAGGTGTTTTGATTATAAAATCATGATCATTGATCTTGATTCATCCACAAGCAATAACTCATATGAATCGTAGGGGATGCAACAACTTACCTAGAAGTTCTCATGCAAGATATATAATGAATATCATAATTAATTCATAAGGGCCATGTCAGTTGAAGGCGTACAAATCTCCAAACGAAACTCCAGCGCTACGCCACCGGATCTGCAACCTTCGTACAAGCAGACAGAAGGCGTCCACAAGCTGTAACTCTACGCCACCGGATCTGCAACCTTCGTACAAGCAGACAGAAGGCGTCCACAAGCTGTAACTCTACGCCACCGGATCTGCAACCTTCGTACAAGCAGACAGAAGGCGTCCACAAGCTGTAACTCTACGCCACCGGATCTGCAACCTCCGTACAAGCAGACAGAAGGCGTCCACAAGCTACAATCCAACGCCACCGGATCTGCAACCTATATACAAGCAGACAGAAGGCGTGTACAAGCTTCCAAGAAGAATGCTGCATTCAAATGGCGGTCACCCGCGCAACCAAGCAGCAACAAATATTCTAAAAATGTTCCCGCACGTGCATTGTAGTTTGTATACACATAGGAACACAAAAGGGACACGTGTAATCATGCAACCCGCATAGGCCCCGGCGAGCGTGTTATTGGTTCACACGTAACGTCCAGGGATGCTGCGCGGGTTGACAAATCTGAACCCGATCCTCCTAAGTAGGTGAATAGGAGTCGACAAGGTTCAATAAATAACTATAAAATGCCCCCCAAACACCCGCATGGGCCCCGGCGAACGTGTTATTGGTACACATGTGACGTCTAGGGATGCTGCGCGGGTCAACAAATAAACCTGAGTTCGGGCCCGATCCTCTAATACGAATGGATAGGAGTCGACACGGCTCAAACTATACAACAAATATTCAGTCACGATGGTGACTGAAATACTTGTTTTACAGTTCATATTAGGCATTCAAAGCCTCTAACAAGAGAAATTTATTTATAGAGGCACAAAGCCTACGAAATCCGATCCTCTGTCAATTGCTAGACAGAGTCGACAGGGTTCAGTCAACGAAACTAAATGACCCCGAACACCCCGATGATGGCCGTGTTGATAGAAGATCTCAACCGGAGGGGTTAACTTCAGCCATTTCAAATATCTTTAAATTTTCACAAAATCCAGATAATTTTCAAGTGACTTCAAGGTCACCCCGATGATGGCCGTGTTGAACGCTAATATCAACCGGAGGGGTTCACAAACACTTTCAAATACCTCCCAAATTCCATCAAAATCCAAAACTCCATGAAAATTCTCACAAAATCTAAAATTCCAAACTCCAAATTCCAGAAAACCCCAATTCCAAGACATTTAAAATTGAAATATAATCCATCAATCACTCAAAGCAAAATCCATCCACCCTCCGCAACTGTTTGCCGAGGTGGACAAATTAAAATTTACTTCAGCTCACAAAGAGCCAATGCCTAGTCAAAAATATCACTAGGATCCATTCTCAAACAATCTCCTGCCAGCAAGGACGTGGTACGAGTCCTCTAACCGGCAGTTTCGCCGCCAAATGGCACTGCAGGATAAACGGTTATGACTCGGGGCCCTCTGAACCAGGTGGTCGCCGCCAAATGGCACCATTATATTATGGTTATGGCCAGAGCCCGTATGCTCCCCAATGGCATCAAATCCTTGAGATATGAATCAATAGGATATGATCGATAGGGCACAAAGCCCTCTGTTAGCTAAGGTGGATTCAAATTTGTCCCCTTAGGCAAATATTCACCCCAGGTCTACAAGGTACCCTTGGACGAAGCAACCCATGGCTGCCGACAAGGATCCTTCTGTCAGGTTGGGTCGACTACCTCCTCTGACTAAGTAGACCAGGGATCACGATGGCCCGGGACGACGGAACCATGGGATCTTGATCGGGTCCATCATCCATTCCCCCACCATCCGCTTTAAGTGCAAGATGGTGAAATTTCTATTTTAAATATTAAACCCTTCCAGTCCTTTTAACATTCCCAACCTATTGCTGCTACTATATGCCAGATCCACGTATCTATACGTATCTGATCGACGATTAGCCTTAATCGAAAGTTCTCTCTCGTTATCGGGAGGGGTAATTAACTATAGGGGCTTGCGCCTATAGGAAACCAGAACTCAGATCATAAAGTCCTCGCAAAATGAGGGCGAAATCTCTGGGTAGTGTCTTATCTACTATCTCATCTGCCTTCCAAAATTTACCCCGGAACTTAGTTCGTTAAAACTCCCCCCTCGAAAAGTAAAAAGCGGGCGGAGGCCGGAGCCGAATTTTCGGAGCCCACAGATTTCTGGCGACTCCGCTGGGGATTGGTTTCTCTTTCCATCTATGGCTAGTCGTCTCAGCGCTGTAGTAGCAGCTAATCAATATAAGCTCAAAATTTCAGAATTCTCCATTACGATCATTTAATTAATTAAAATTCTGAATATTCTAAAAATGATCATTACATTCATCATGCATTTGTCGAGATAGCATATTTAGCAGAGTCTTTAAATTTATATTATTACTTGCTAATGATTATCTGCTTTTGTCTCTTGTTCTGTGCAAGTCTCTGCATTTTGAAAGTGTTGGGTGATGTATCAGATTCTGATTACTAACCCATACCTTTCATTTATGCAGATGGATCTACAGAACACTACATTCACCGTCCAACTAGGACGTGGCGCCAGCATCCAACTAGCGAATGCTATGATCACTACCGGAAATACTGGAGCGACCATCCAATTCGGTAGCGTTGACTTCCCTGCAGTTGTTGCAAGGACTGCTTCCGTTCCTGCGAACAATGCAAATTCTGAAAGGCCTGCAAGGAGACTCTATCCTGCTGGAGCCCCTACCCGTCATGCATATCTGCCAGCGCAGCGACATACTGCCGAATCTGCTACACGCCGGATGCATCTGCCAGCGTCACGAACCACTACCGCCGCTGAAAATCCTCGCAAGAGGACTTCTGTGTTCGAAAGACTTTCACAGCCTGAGGCTCCGATTGCCAAAAGAGTTGTGACTGGTGGGAGGATTTCTGTGTTATCTGCGAATACCACATCTCTGCCGAACGGGTTACCTACACCCAGAAAGAATGATGCTGAGGCCTCCTCATCTGGAGGAAGGCTTACAAGGAGGCAAAGAAGAAAGAAGAATGCTGAGATGCGAGCTCAGCAACAACAACCCTCTGTCCACCCATCCAATTTGCCGGCCAGAGAGCCTGAAGCCAATGTTCCTATCCGGAACAAGTTTACTGACCTAAGATGGGTCAAAAGAAATAGCTCTACTGGGGAGCTGAAGAGATCTTTCTGGGATCAACAGCCTGAAGTCCTGGCTCCTCCAAGAAAGAAAGAACCTGAAACCCTGTCATCTCGGGTGTACCGGGTATTGAAGACAGTGAAAGAAAAGGGTCTAAAGAAAAGGAGATTTCAGAGGCCACTGATGATTGAGGCCAGAAGGACCCCTCCGAGAGAAAGGCTATCGTCTGATCTGATAGCCGAAGGCAGAAGAAGACAACAAATTCCATCCGGTGAGCATCGGGGCGTGACACCTGAATCTTGGGTTCAGGGATCCGCTGCCGAAAGGTCCCAGCAGAAAGGAAAGCAAATCTGGAGGCTAAGGCCTCATAGAGAAGATAAAAGAGAAAGAAGAAATGATCCGGGTGTGACATCCGGTACGGCTTCCCGGAGATCCGCCTCTGCTAATAAAATACGTCAAAAATGGGTTCCAAAGAAGACCCATAATGACGCCCTTTCCGACGGTCGACACCTTGGAGAATCCTCCAGGGGATCCCGTCGCCCGCCAACCCCACCGCAGGAGGAAACCAACTTCGACCGTAGCCCGCGAGTTGAGGAAATCTTCTTGCCAAATGAAGAATCAGAGGTCTTTTGGCGTCGTCGTTCTGAAATTCGAATCCAGGAGAAAGAAGAAGAAGGAATGGAAGAAATAAATGACGGCCTGAACATAGAGGTTGTTTATATGGTGAGACACACCAACATCAACGATGAGGCCTATTATGATGACGGCGAGGATGATGACAATCAACAGCCGCCAGTTAGGCAAGTATACCGACGTCGCCGTGGGGCTGGGTCCACCATCGGCAGAGGTGGCCGCTCTTCAGAAGAAGAAAGAGAAGAGGACGAGGAGAATCCCTTTGCTGACGAGAGTGCCACGCTGGCAGACATGCAAAGACATATAAAACGTCAAATGAGGGCTAAAGATAGAGAAATCTCTCTGCTGAATGAAAAGATGACTGAGATGATAACTCAAATGGCAGCGATGATGCAAATTATGCAGAGAACTGCTGCCACGGGTCCCGTACCTACTCTTGCCGATCCTCCGAACTTCCAGATGCATCAAGTCTCAGGAGTACGGGGCGCTCCTGAAGGCGGTAATGAAATCAATAACATTACACGCCAACCTACTCCGCAAAATATCGCCAGTACCTCTGAGCTTGTGACGGCGGCACAACTCGAGGGAATTATTACCGAGAAGATCAAGGCTATTATAGCTGTTGATCAGGCGGAGAAACTAGTTGGCAGAGGTCGTCCATATCCGGCGGAATACGATCAAGTGCCATACCCAAAAGGGTATTCTGTTCCAAAATTCAATACTTTTAATGGTAGTGGTAACAATAATCCCAGGCAGCACTTGGCGCAATTCAAGGCCACTTGCGGAAATACAGGAGGGAATGACGCCTTGCTCTTCCGTCAATTTGTCAGCAGTTTGACAGCAACTGCTTTTGAATGGTATGCTGAGTTGCCCAATGACTCTGTGAAGACTTTCGCGGAGTTAGAATCAATATTTGTGAAGAGATTTGCCAGCGCAACTGAGAAGATCACAATCGCCGACCTCGCTTTGGATAAGAGAAGAAGAGATGAGTCAGTGACCAAGTACATCACTCGTTGGCGAAATTTAAGTATGAAATGTGAGCAACAACTCGAGGAAGAACACGCTGTGCAATTATTGATGGGAAACATCGACGATAAGATGCAACCATTTCTGTGCATGGCTACAATTACCACATTTCAAGATCTGCTGGATAGGGTGGCCAAGTTTGAAAAGTTGAATTTGTCAAAATCAGATAGCCATTTTGATAAGACTAAAAAGGCTAAGTCTTCAGATACAAAGAAAGGTGAAACCTACTCTACATCCTCCCTCAGAGCAAATAAGGGAAAACAAGTGGTTCACAACGTAGACAAAGGTAAACAGCCGATGCAATATGAAGAAAAGCCAAAACAAGTCTACAACCCTAACCCTCAACCGAAGCTGGTACTTGGATGGAACGATAGGCCACGAACTTTCCAAGGCGGAGGGGATCGCCCGAGGCAAACAACGGGAACTGGTGATCGAACGTTCCCCTCCCTCAAAGACAAAATGAATAAGGAATATTCATTCAAGAGGGAAAGTGTCGCCAAGTTATTTCGACAAGCATTGAAAGCGGGTTTAGAACTGCCAGAGTGCAAGAGACCCGAGGAGTCAAAACATAGCGGCGACCCAAACTATTGCCCATATCATCGGGTGATGAGTCATTCAATTGAAGATTGCTATGTCTTCAAGGATTGGCTTGAAAGAAAATATCGAAGGGGAGAGCTCACATTGTCCGACAATGTGCTGACTCATCCCAGAAAAGAATCAACTCGGGTAGTAACGACTTCCTCCGTACCCCCGGTTGAAGAAAGAAAAAATGAAAAGAAGCCAGCTCAAGAAGAACAGTGGGAGACTGTGGTCTCTAAGAAAACTGTGAAAATGTTGAAACAGCTTGAAGAAGTTCCATGTGTAAAATGGAAATCTCCCACTGAGCCGGTGATAGACCCCAAGGCTCTGCCCGTGGTGCGAGCGTCTGCTTCTAAACAATTTCCCAACCAAGTTGGAACTTCAAAGTCTGGAAAGAAAAAGTCCTCCAAGAAGAAGATAAAACTGAAGAAGCCCAAGGAAAAGAAAACAGCAACCCAAAGGATTATAGATAGTCTGGATGAATACTACCAGACCGCGAGGCGTCCTATTAAGCTTGCTGACTTTATGTCAGAGCTCAAGATTGACAAAGCAGAAGAGGCTGATGAGGATCCTCTTCCCACAGAAGTTTGTCGGGTCATTTCAGCAACGCCAATAACTCTGACAAAAGAAAAATATGTCAGAGAGATGATCGTTGAAACCTGTCTGGCAACATCGTCAATGGACTACAGCTCAGAGGAGGATCTGTATTTTCCAAAGACAGATGAATCTGATCCCGATATAGCGTCGCAGATAGGACATGTAAATCTGGGAGGTGATTCTGAGTCAACGAATGAATCCCTAGACGCGACGATGGCAGACTCTGAAGAAAATGCACCGTCAAATGAGTCTGATCCAGAAGAGATCGCTCAAGTGCAGTTGAGAAGTGGCAAGATACTACCACCTCCGCCAAAGAAAGGAATATCCAATAAGGATAAGGGAAAAGAGATAGTTGTCAACGAAGACATTATCTCCGAGGATCCCAAGAAGAAACATACTCCAGTTAAGGGAATAGATTATAATATCTTATCCCATCTGAGGAAGATCCCTGCCCAGCTCAGCATATACGATGCTCTGGTGATGTCCAAGGATCTTTGGGAGACTTTGATTCAGGCTCTCAAAGACCCCGAAAGATATGAGGCGTACTTCGCTGAGCGCAACCTGACTGAGGTCCTGCAAGCTCGAAATGAACCGTTCATCACTTTTACTGAGGACGACATGATGCTTGGGACGGCAGACCACAATCGACCTCTGTATGTTACTGCAGAGAGTGACGATTTGGTAATCAGTCGAATTCTGATCGACCCTGGATCCTCCATCAACCTTATGAGCTTAAAAGCGCTAAGTTCGTTGTGCCTCAACGTAGAGCACCTCGGGCCAGATAAGCTTATGGTACATGGCTTTAACGAAAAAGGGCAGAAAACCCTTGGATCGTTTATGCTTCCTCTTGTATTTGGAGAATTCCATACAGAAGCTAAATTTCATGTGATTGATGCGGACACTTCATTCAAGGCGCTCCTGGGTCGCCCCTGGTTGCATGAGTATGGCATCGTCCCATCAACACTACACCAGTGCATGAAGTACCTTAGGGACGGGGAAGAATTCAGGATCTCTGGTGATATTCAGCCCTTTGCAGTCCATGAAGCGACAGTCTATGAAGATGCGCAGTACTTCATGCCAAAGAAGCAAAAGTTATCAAGCTCTCTAAAGGCTCAAGCATCTAACCCAAAGAGTGCAAAGCAACCTGAACATAAAGGTGAAAGGAAGCAGGTGGGGAGAAAGAAGGCGTCGCCGACTCTTTCCAAAGAAACTTCCAATTCTAAAGAAAGGAAACGTGTACCTCACCTTGGGAGCGACACAGATGAAGAGGATGCCACCCCTACAAAATCCCAGAGGATATGTCATTCGATGGACGAATGGAGTAGGGAGGTCGCATATTCAAATGATGACTATGACTACGACTCTATCTATATGAACACGGTACAAGAGGTATTCTCTAGAAGAATAGATAGCCTGTCAATCTCAGATAGCGTGCTCGTAGTCACTCGTATTCCCCTACAGTATTTTAAAGAAATAATTCGACGAGATGTGCATAAAGTTGAAGAACTTGTAACCCTTTATCTGCCTCCAATCAGAAAGGGGATCGAGTCAGGGAATATATTCTACTCCGTAGGAAAGGATGAAGAAGTGAATCGTGATTGGGACCATGTCTTCATCGATTCTGAAGAATTACTACCTACGAGGCTACCTAGGTTTAATACCAAAGGTATTCAAAGAATGTTGCGAAAGTGGATCAATGTTCCCACCCCCAAACGACAACTTCGTATGTGCCTAAGTCTCTGGTATGGAAGGAATCCACGTCCAATGCGGCGGAAGGAGATGAATGCATATAAAGGTATTGGATTCGTTAGGAGAAAATGCATCCGGAAGGAGACTTGCCGAGCCATCACTTGCAGGGAAGTCGAATCCAATGATGTTCCTGATGAAGAAGTCTACGAAGCTGACAATTACGATGATCAGCCTCTAGAGGCCAAGCCTGCACCAGAAGAGCTTGAAGATGGTGGACAGGCAGCCACTATGGACGAGCTAAAAGAAGTCAACTTGGGAACCGAGGATGACCCTCGCCCAACATTCATTAGTTCCCTTCTGCCAGAAGATCAAGTGGAGGAGATAAAAGAACTCCTCTATGAATTCAGGGATTGCTTTGCCTGGACATATGCTGAGATGCCCGGCTTATCCCCTGACGTAGCAGTTCACAGGTTGGCAATCAAACCGGATGTCGTACCCGTCAAACAAGCTCCAAGGAGAATGAGATTGGAGATTGAAGAGCAGGTAATTGCAGAAACGAAAAAGCTCATAGAAGCGGGCTTCATCCGAGAAGAAAAATACGCCGACTGGATAGCCAACATTGTCCCCGTGAAGAAGAAGAACGGTCAGATACGTATCTGTATTGACTTTCGGGACCTCAACAAGGCTTGTCCAAAAGATGATTTCCCGCTCCCTGTGTCAGAACTCTTAGTGGACAATACTTCCAACTACGATATGTTCTCATTTATGGATGGGTCATCGGGCTATAATCAGATCAAGATGGCGCCCGAAGATGAAAAGCATACATCATTCAGAACGCCCATCGGTATTTTCTGCTATACGGTCATGCCCTTTGGCTTGAAAAACGCTGGTGCCACCTACCAGCGGGCAATGACCCATATTTTTGATGAGCTGATACACCAAAAGGTAGAGTGCTATGTGGACGACCTTGTTGTCAAGAGCATAGACCGGAAAGATCATTTAAACGACCTGAGGATCGTATTCGAGAGGATCAGAAAGTTCGATCTAAAGATGAATCCTTTGAAGTGTGCTTTCGGGGTCTCCTCCGGTAAATTTCTTGGCTATGTCGTTCGTCACCGAGGCATAGAAGTTGATCCCAATAAAATCAAAGCGATTATAGAGATGCCACCGCCTAGAAGCCTCCGTCAACTCCGCTCCTTGCAAGGTCAACTGGCTTTCATTCGACGATTCATATCGAATCTGTCGGGTAGGTGCCAGCCATTTTCAAAATTGATGAAGAAAGACGTTCGTTTCAAGTGGGATGAAGAATGTCAAGAAGCATTTGACAGTATCAAGAGATATCTGTTAAATCCGCCCATTCTCGCAGCGCCAATTTCGGGGAAGCCTCTTATACTGTATACAGCTGCATTAGAAGAGTCCCTCGGAGCATTGTTGGCCCAGCATAATGAAGAGGGCAAAGAAAATGCACTTTACTATATCAGTCGGAGATTAATCGGAGCAGAGATACGTTATTCTCCGATTGAAAAGCATTGCCTGGCGCTAATTTTTGCAGTTCAGAAACTTCGCCATTATATGTTGTCTCACAAAATCACCTTGATATCAAAGATCGATCCGCTGAAGTTCTTGATGACAAGACCAGCGTTGACAGGTCGTTTAGCAAGGTGGGCAGTGCTATTACTGCAATTTGATATAGTGTACATGCCACAGAAAGCAGTAAAGGGACAAGCTTTGGCAGATTTCCTCGCCGCACATCCAATCCCAGCTGACTCTCCGCTCAATGATGATTTGCCAGATGAACAAATCATGCAAGTTGATGAAGAAGAAAATGTACCATTTTGAGAGATGTACTTTGATGGGGCATCGTCTATCAAGTCTCCCAAACCTCCAAATCTTGCAAAGGCCCAAGCTGGCATCGGTCTTGTCTTCATAGAACCTGAGGGAGGTATCATGAGATTCTCGTTCAGTTTAACGGAACCTCGGACCAATAATGAAGCCGAATACGAAGCTCTAATAGCTGGACTGGAGATTGCAATTGATGTCCAAATCACAGATCTCCAAATTTTCGGTGATTCTCAACTTGTGATAAATCAAGTTCTGGGCATTTACAATATTTGCAAACTTGAATTGGCCCACTATCACCGACGAGCTCTTGAGCTTCTAAAACAAATACCGAATGTCAAGATAACTCAAGTTCCTCGAGGACAGAATGCAAAAGCAGATTGTCTAGCTAAACTGGCCAAGGAACTTGCAAATGAGGATAAGAGGCCACCTATATTCATTGCGGTTGAAAACCGCCGAGTCTTAGAGCCAGCAACCCTACAATTCCCGCAGGCAGAGGGAATACCAAGTTCAAGCCAACAGGATGCAGCCCCAGTTGATCCTCAACCTCCCCAACAAATCACTATTAAAAATCAACCAGGGGAACGTCCAGCAGTAAAAAGACGAAGAACTGGTAGATTCTCAGAGTCGTGGTTGGATTGCCTAGATGTTGAAGTCGAAGACGATTGGAGGCAACCATTCGTCGACTACTTCAAAGAAAGCAAACTTCCAATAGATAAATCTCTGGCCGCACAAACTAGGAAAAGAGCATTACGATACGCGTTTGTCAATGACACGTTGTACCGACGAGCTTTTGATCAAATGTGGCTAAGGTGCCTAGGGACCAAGGAAGCTGATAAAGTGGTAGCAGAAGTTCATGAAGGACTCTGCGGAGCACACCAGTCAGGTCCCAAGATGGCTGCTAAAATCAAAAGAATGGGTTATTACTGGCCTACGATGGTGAGAGATTGTATCAACCACGCTAAGAGGTGCCACGAGTGTCAGATTCATGGTGATGTTATACATCAACCGCCAAACCCTCTACACCCGACGATAGCGTCCTGGCCGTTTGAATGTTGGGGCACAGATATAATTGGGCCAATAGATCCGCCTTCTTCAGCGGGACACCGCTTTATTCTGGCAGCAACAGACTATTTTTCAAAATGGGCAGAAGCAGCTCCATTTAGGGAAGTCACGTCCGAGCACGTGATCAATTTCTTCACCCACAATGTCGTCTACAGATTCGGTGTACCACGCCGCGTGATCTCAGATAATGGCACAGCATTCAAGAGTATAAAAATCTACAAGTTTGTAGATCGTCATAAGATCGATTGGCGGTACTCGTCTATATACAACCCAAGAGCTAATGGTTTGGCTGAGGCCTTCAACAAGACGCTGGTAAAGTTGTTGAAGAAGATCCTCACCAAGAACAAAAGAGAATGGCATACGAAGATGGCAGAAGCGTTGTGGGCATATCGTACAACCTACAAAACACCAACCAAAGCCACTCCCTACTCACTAGTGTTCGGGGCTGAAGCCGTCTTACCACTAGAAGTTGAACTGCCATCTCTTCGGGTCGCTATCCAGAATGAACTTACTCAAGAACAGAATGCTCGCCTAAGAATGGAGGAGCTCGATGCACTCGATGAAGTTAGATTGCAAGCTCAACAAAACTTAGAAATCTATCAGGGAAGAATGGCAAAATCGTTTAATCGGATGGTGCGCCCTCGATCCTTTCAAGAAGGGGAATTGGTCCTGGTGCTGAGAAGGCCAATCATCCCTCACCGAAAAATTGGTGGCAAATTCGTATCCAATTGGGAGGGTCCCTTCGTCATTGAGAAAGTGTATCAAGGAGGAGCCTACCAGCTCATCGATCTACACGGTCAGAGGCCCATGCCGCCGATCAACGGTCGACATCTGAAGAAGTACCATGCGTAAAATTGCTCAAGGAAATGTTATATTTAATGTATTGTGTATTCCATGCATGTTTATTAACATATACACTCTACATTTTTGAAATTCTCTTGTGTTGCAAGAATGCATTTCAAAATCACTCTACGAGACGGGGCATTTTAAATATTTATTTGGGTTGACATCGTGCTAAGCGCCGAGATCCCCAAATAAATATTTAAAATCACAAAATTTTAAATTTACTCCGTTATGAAATGTCCCTGCGAGACAGGGGGCATTTTAAATATTTATTCGGGTCAACATCGCGCTGCATGCCGAGATCCCCGAATAAATATTTAAAATCACCAACGCAAATATTCTTTTATACTGAAGAATACAACGAATTCTTTTCAAAGTATATGCAGGTGATCTCCAAAAGAGCGAGACACCGCCTTCTCCAACAAACTAAGATCTCAAAGGTCAGAAAGAGACTTTTTGCAACTACACATTCTAACAAATTGAGCCAGAACAACCTGAAGTCTTTCAGCAGCCTGAAGCTTAAGGTTCGAGTGGGAGTAAGAGGTCGGATCCAACACGCCCAAATATGGCCGGATCGCTGGCAACTCCGTCTACTCAACACGCCATAAGAAAGGCCGTAGTAGCGGAACCCCCACTTCGTCTACCCGTCAGTAGGGACTGTAGGAAGTACGGAGGCAAATTCGTCTCGACAAGTTCAAGTGATCGTAGTCTACTAAATTCTCCCAAACGACCGGGGAATCAAGGTTCCATTGGGAAGAAGAAATCTCGAGCAACTACCAAATTCGCGTAGGCTCTAAATCTTCTACCACAAAGGAAGACTCAAAATCTATCAACTTCAGCAAAATTAGCATTGGGAAGCACATTTCCCCTAGCTCAAGTCTGAAACCTGAATGGGTGTAAGAGGTCGGATCCAACACGCCCAAATATGGCCGGATCGCTGGCAGCTCCATCTACTCAACACGCCATAAGAAAGGCCGTAGTAGGGGAACCCCCATCTCAGCAACCAGAGGACGAAGAGCTGTCAAATTCCAGCTCGCCCAATCTGATGAACTCAAGTGACTCAGATTAAAGTCTCCTCAAGTGGTTAAGGATCAAGATACTACTCATTATTGGTACTATCAACTGAATCCAAAACCTACAAATCCTTCAACAAATCCGTAAAGCACAAAGCTAGGATCGAAGGAACTTTTCTTCAACAAGTCCACCAAAGCACAAAGCAGAGGACCGAAGAAATTATCCCAAAGTTCATGAAAAGTTTAAGGCTGAACTAAGAGGATCCCATCATCAACAAGTCCGTTACGCATAAAGCTCTGGACCGATGACTTTTCGCCACCGACCTATTACAAACCTAAAGGTCTGGGCCACCAGCATCTACCCCTTCATCAAGCCCGCCAAAGCTAAAAGCACAAGGCAGAAGGTACAAAAATTACCTGACAAGTCAGTAAAGGCAAATCAGGTAACCCTCCATCAACGTCCGCAGCATAAAGCATAGGACAGAAAGAACCAAAATCTCAGGACTCAAGCTAAAGTCACAGAAAGAAGCGTCCTGAATGACATCTATAAATGTCCCATAAGACTGGGGGCATTTTAAATATTTATTTGGGTCGACATCGCATCGCGTGCTGAGATCCCCAAATAAATATTTAAAATTTTACCAAGATACAACCAGAAGAGGAAAGAATATAGAAGAGCCTCCCATAACTAAATATACATCCATCACAAAGTGCAATATGAGCAAGATACAACCAGCAAAAGTGATAAAAAAAAGCGGCAATGATATCTACAAGTGTCAGGAGAAAGTATTCTATCACTCTCATATGGATCTCTATTTGACAAGAGCCAACATGTCAATTATGTTATTGCCTATAAGTCCATCTAAAGATTTACAAAGGCATAGAGATGGACTCTTGAGGATCTATAAAGAAAGAAAATTAGTGTGTGATATCCAAACAAGCTTTTGGAGATCCACAAAATGAGATCCCCTGTGTGACATCCAGAATAAATATTTGGAGATCCACAAGGTCAATCATCATACAACAAACGTGATTCGCTCTAGACGCGAATCACATTTGTTGGGGGGCATTTGTTGACCCCCACAACTCAAACTACGCATAAAAGGACAAAAATAATGAATTAAGTAGTGCGCGAGTTGGTCCGACACCTTACTTGAAGGGTCAAATGATCTCCGAATGCCAGACGGACTGCGTAGTTACAATCAGAACATCAAATTCTGCTAGGTCGAGCCCCCTTGCAGCCGAATCGGATAAGATTGGTCAAAAGGGACGACCGACACCCGAAATTAAAGCGCGACGCTAATCAAATGATGTCGGATCAACAAACGGACTTCGCCAGTGCGTCCGGATCGCCGTCAATAACCTAAATGCACTACCAATTTGTTCAGTTAAGGTGGTGCACGCAAATCGAGGTGATCCCCATGCAAAGATATACAAATTTGTACCCAAATGACGTCGGATCGACAAACGGACTCCGTCATTGTGTTCGGAACATCGGCAATACCCTTAATGCACTACCAATTTGTTCAATTAAGGTGGTGCACGCAAATCGAGGTTGGTGGCACGAATTTCGAGAAAGATTAGCCTCGCCGCTATCCAAATGATATCGGATCGCAAAACGGACTTCGTCGTTGTGTCCGAAACATCGACAATACCCTAAATGCACTACCAATTTGTTCAGTTAAGGTGGTGCACGCAAATCGAGGTGATCCCCATGCAAAGATATACAAATTTGTACCCAAATGACGTCGGATCGACAAACGGACTCCGTCATTGTGTTCGGAACATCGGCGATACCCTTAATGCACTACTAATTTGTCTAATTTTGATATTTGACGAATTCGACTCGTTAAACGAAGCAGTCGACACATAAAACGAGACAAATTACACGGATTTCGAGGGAGCGTGCAAATTGAGGTGATTTTGGATCGACTGGGATATTGCTGTGAGCTTTAATTAATGCTATTACTAATTTGGGCAAATCATTATTAGAATTGCTTGTCAATCTAATGAGAAATGGAAAGTCAACTGCAAAACTCAAATCAAATATTGAATGTGATACCTCGGCTCCGTCAAATTCCAGCAAAATTTCTGATTTAATCCTGCGAAATCCACTGAATTCTGTGTCGTTTCCCGTCAGTCACTCTTCATTAAAACGAAACTAAATGAAGGCTCTTCAAACCTTTTTTTGGGACCCGCACTCAAAAAATCCTGTTCATCCCTCCTTTTCACAGCAGCTTGAGGGGAGGTCCATGACCTTCCTTCCTATTTGTGCATCTTCTGTTGGTTATCACAAAAAAAAAAAAACCAATTTTCCTCAAGTCTTCCGCAATCAAACCGACCTCCACAAGTCCAGCACTTCAAGCCGAAATCCTTTTCCTCTTTCTGTCTCGGTTAAGACTACCTGCAGTTCGTGTTCATAGAAACCTTCCTCACACTCCAACAGACTTAACAACGGGCCGCAGAACCTCACGTCCACCTTCTTCCCAACGCCTTCAGCTAGCTACACGTGAGATTCTTTGCTTTGATTCACTTCATTCAGCCGCAAAGAAACTCACTTTTCTCCTGAACTAAACAGCTGATTTTCACAAGTTCTCCACCAACTGAATCCAGTCCAAAGCCCATCTACCAAGCCAACTCCACCTTCCAAACTTGCATGCTTCTCTAATCCATACAACAGCCCGTTAAAATTCACTGAACACTTATCCTCCAAGTTTCATTGTTCAGCCCACCTAAACTCCATCTAATCAGCCCCATTCAACCCATCTCTCCACATTCCAAAGCTCAACAAACCAACCCAACTCCTAAAAACAACTCAACATAAACCTGAGCTCACTTCTCAGAAATGCCCAACAATCTCACTTAAAAGCCCATCCAAATCCATGTTAAACAGACACCTAAATGTTGAGTTCAGGTCCTCAAATCAGCATTAGAAAGCCTAAACCAGCCCATTACAATCTTGTTACCTCACCAAATCAGCCCAAAGCCACCCCCAAACAGTAATCTTCATGCCCAAGTCCAGTGCAAACCAAGCCCAACCACAGCCCATCAGTGAATCTGTTAAACTCCACTACACCAAAGGTCCATCTTCCCTAACAGGCCACATCATCCCCTCCTCCCAAAATCTGTAAACAGCAAACCCATTAATCATCACCTAGTTCCAAAGCCTAATTGCCATTCACTTCACTCAAGGCCCACTACCAGCAAAAGCCCAAAGCTGTACACCTCTTTCCAAAAAAAAGGGGCCCACATACAACTTCACTACACTCAAACAGCAAATTCATCATTCTCCTTTCCAAGCCTCATTCAATTTATTCAAAGGCCCTTAAGCCTATCTCTTCAACGGATCAACCCTTTCCACAAAAAGATTCTTACAGCATATTGCATTACAATTCAAACTCATCCCTCACTAAAATAAAGGCCCACCAAACAGCCCACTTGCAACTTTTTTTTTCTCTCTGTTAACATTCAAAACAACCCTTATCACTACTCATCCGATCTGAACCAAAGACCCTACCATTCAGTGAGCATTTCCTCTGTTTGAAGCCCACTCCAAGACCCTCTAACAGTGAAGCTTTTAGTTTTTATTTTAATTTCCTTTCTCTTGTTTGCTTTATTATTGATTTTCATGATAATTATTACTGTTACCTAATGCATTTATTTTGTTATTAGTATTTATAGTAGGTAATGTTAATGTTCTTAGATACGTATATTTATGGATATGTATATATTTACAAGAAAGAGAGAGGAGAAAAAAAAAGAACGAAAGGAAAAAGAGGAAGAATAAAAAAGTGAGAGGAAAATTTAAAAAAAAAAAAGAGTGGAAAGGAGGATAAAAATGATGAATAAAAAAAAAAAAGAAGACAAAAAAAAAGATAGAGAAAATAAAAAAAAGGGAAGTGGAGGAGGAAGGGGTTTTTAGGTAATTTTACATTTTGCCATCGCCGCCGACCCTAAAGGTATAAATTTCCAAACTCAGATTCTCGTTCTCGTCGTTTGCAGCGGACCGGCAAACCCCCTATACGCGCTCTCGTAGCACGGTGGGAGGAAACCCGGTGCGGTGCCTACGACGAGGCGGGTAATCACCAAAATCCCATTCTCGTCGTTTGCGGCGGATCGGAGAACCACCTATACGCGCTCTTGTAGCACGGTAGGAGGGAGCCCGGTGCGACGCCTATGACGAGGCGGGTAATCACTTAAAACCCCATTTTCGGCGTTTGCGGCGGACCGGAGAACCACCTATACGCGCTCTCGTAGCACGGTAGGAGGGAGCCCGGTGCGACGCATACGGCGAGGTGGGTAAGCCCTATACACGCTCTTGTAGCGTGGTGGGGAGTCACTTGTGTTCTCGTACGGGTACTTTTGAAGACCCCATACACGCTCTCGTAGCGTGGTGGGATGAAAAGATATATGGCCATGGTGTCATACGACACCAACCATACACGCTCTTGTAGCGTGGTGGGGTGGCCCAGTTTCCCAAAATTTCCCCTAAACGGGGGAGACGCCGGGAGGCTGCCGAATTTTTCGGTGAAGCAAAAGATCTAACTTGGACAAAATGTGGACAATTTGAACTTGAGCTCATATTTGAATTTGAGCAAATAAAAGGATTTTAACTCAATTTAAACAATAAATGGACTTGCAAATCAAATGAGATGAACAAAGATTTGAACATCTGAACAAAGTGCAAAAGGACTTCATTTTGGACAACAGGGAACATGAGCTTGAACTCGAACCTCCTCATGTGAACTTAAGACAATTTGAACTTGAGCCGAATGACATTAAACTGGGCATACATATTGGACTGCAGCGGACTTGACATTGAACACTCAAACTCGAATGAGTGAACTACAAGAAGAACAAGGACTTGATTTGAACTTGCAATTTGGACCGCAGGGAATCAAACTTTAATTAACTAAAGCACAATCATGCAGATGCTAACTAAAGGCTTATATCATTCTAATGAACATCAATAATCAAACAAAAGACTTGTGGATTTCAACATGTTTTATTTATAATTGACTTAAAATGATTTCAACAATTGCAATAGCCTACTCATGAATGAAGCAGGAAACAAATATGACAAATCTCTTTGCAAGTGTAAAAAGAAGAATTGTCATGCATATGATGTCCTACTTACAAGTAAATACAAACATCCATGTGTGGCAATGGATGATTCATCAAGTGTATAATAGTTTGCATGCAAATCAAAATAGCAAACTCGTGATGAGCATGGCTTATGCACAAATAGGAAAGTGATATACTTGTAGTGCAAACAAATGCACAGGGACTTGTGATAGAAGCAGAATCCCGCATACAAACTATCCACGAATGATGATGTAGGGCATTCAAATGAACGATGATGCAAGGCATCCGAACATGATCAACATACAAGCAAGAGTCAAGTGGAAGTGCAATGAACATGAATTCAACTCGAAGTTGAATATGGCTAAGATGAATGAGCAACAAAGAAATTTCATTTGAACAATAACAATCAATTTGTGTGGATCATCTCAACGAAAATGACATATTAAGGAGCATGATATCAAACCCATCATGCATATAGTATCCTCTTCGAAGATAAATAGCTTACAAGTGAAGTTTGTTTGCAAGCAATAAGAAAATTGCAAGAGAGGTGTTTTGATTATAAAATCATGATCATTGATCTTGATTCATCCACAAGCAATAACTCATATGAATCGTAGGGGATGCAACAACTTACCTAGAAGTTCTCATGCAAGATATATAATGAATATCATAATTAATTCATAAGGGCCATGTCAGTTGAAGGCGTACAAATCTCCAAACGAAACTCCAGCGCTACGCCACCGGATCTGCAACCTTCGTACAAGCAGACAGAAGGCGTCCACAAGCTGTAACTCTACGCCACCGGATCTGCAACCTTCGTACAAGCAGACAGAAGGCGTCCACAAGCTGTAACTCTACGCCACCGGATCTGCAACCTTCGTACAAGCAGACAGAAGGCGTCCACAAGCTGTAACTCTACGCCACCGGATCTGCAACCTTCGTACAAGCAGACAGAAGGCGTCCACAAGCTGTAACTCTACGCCACCGGATCTGCAACATCCGTACAAGCAGACAGAAGGCGTCCACAAGCTACAATCCAACGCCACCGGATCTGCAACCTATATACAAGCAGACAGAAGGCGTGTACAAGCTTCCAAGAAGAATGCTGCATTCAAATGGCGGTCACCCGCGCAACCAAGCAGCAACAAATATTCTAAAAATGTTCCCGCACGTGCATTGTAGTTTGTATACACATAGGAACACAAAAGGGACACGTGTAATCATGCAACCCGCATAGGCCCCGGCGAGCGTGTTATTGGTTCACACGTAACGTCCAGGGATGCTGCGCGGGTTGACAAATCTGAACCCGATCCTCCTAAGTAGGTGAATAGGAGTCGACAAGGTTCAATAAATAACTATAAAATGCCCCCCAAACACCCGCATGGGCCCCGGCGAACGTGTTATTGGTACACATGTGACGTCTAGGGATGCTGCGCGGGTCAACAAATAAACCTGAGTTCGGGCCCGATCCTCTAATACGAATGGATAGGAGTCGACACGGCTCAAACTATACAACAAATATTCAGTCACGATGGTGACTGAAATACTTGTTTTACAGTTCATATTAGGCATTCAAAGCCTCTAACAAGAGAAATTTATTTATAGAGGCACAAAGCCTACGAAATCCGATCCTCTGTCAATTGCTAGACAGAGTCGACAGGGTTCAGTCAACGAAACTAAATGACCCCGAACACCCCGATGATGGCCGTGTTGATAGAAGATCTCAACCGGAGGGGTTAACTTCAGCCATTTCAAATATCTTTAAATTTTCACAAAATCCAGATAATTTTCAAGTGACTTCAAGGTCACCCCGATGATGGCCGTGTTGAACGCTAATATCAACCGGAGGGGTTCACAAACACTTTCAAATACCTCCCAAATTCCATCAAAATCCAAAACTCCATGAAAATTCTCACAAAATCTAAAATTCCAAACTCCAAATTCCAGAAAACCCCAATTCCAAGACATTTAAAATTGAAATATAATCCATCAATCACTCAAAGCAAAATCCATCCACCCTCCGCAACTGTTTGCCGAGGTGGACAAATTAAAATTTACTTCAGCTCACAAAGAGCCAATGCCTAGTCAAAAATATCACTAGGATCCATTCTCAAACAATCTCCTGCCAGCAAGGACGTGGTACGAGTCCTCTAACCGGCAGTTTCGCCGCCAAATGGCACTGCAGGATAAACGGTTATGACTCGGGGCCCTCTGAACCAGGTGGTCGCCGCCAAATGGCACCATTATATTATGGTTATGGCCAGAGCCCGTATGCTCCCCAATGGCATCAAATCCTTGAGATATGAATCAATAGGATATGATCGATAGGGCACAAAGCCCTCTGTTAGCTAAGGTGGATTCAAATTTGTCCCCTTAGGCAAATATTCACCCCAGGTCTACAAGGTACCCTTGGACGAAGCAACCCATGGCTGCCGACAAGGATCCTTCTGTCAGGTTGGGTCGACTACCTCCTCTGACTAAGTAGACCAGGGATCACGATGGCCCGGGACGACGGAACCATGGGATCTTGATCGGGTCCATCATCCATTCCCCCACCATCCGCTTTAAGTGCAAGATGGTGAAATTTCTATTTTAAATATTAAACCCTTCCAGTCCTTTTAACATTCCCAACCTATTGCTGCTACTATATGCCAGATCCACGTATCTATACGTATCTGATCGACGACTAGCCTTAATCGAAAGTTCTCTCTCGTTATCGGGAGGGGTAATTAACTATAGGGGCTTGCGCCTATAGGAAACCAGAACTCAGATCATAAAGTCCTCGCAAAATGAGGGCGAAATCTCTGGGTAGTGTCTTATCTACTATCTCATCTGCCTTCCAAAATTTACCCCGGAACTTAGTTCGTTAAAACTCCCCCCTCGAAAAGTAAAAAGCGGGCGGAGGCCGGAGCCGAATTTTCGGAGCCCACAAGAAGCTTGCGCCTATAAGAAACCAGAACTCATATCATGAAGTCCTCTCAAAGTGAGGGGAAAACCTCTTGGTAGCATCTTATCTAAAACCTAATCTGTCTTTTGAAAATTTACCCAGAACTTAAATCCATTAAAACTTCCTCTTCAAACAACAAACAAAATAGCGGGCGCGGAGAGGCCGGGGCGAGAATTTTTCAGAGCCCACACCATCAAATAGTTGACCACAAAAGAAATATTGTAATGTTGCACCCTAAACTCTTAATTAAAGAGTGGAATAAAGATTGTAAAGGAAAGAAATTGCTACTATGACAACAAAAAGCTAAGTCAGGTGGACAAGATGAATTATTTTTATTTCCAATAGCAGTGATGAAGGATATAGTGGTGGGTTTGTCTCCAATATAAACACGCGTGAGGAATGGCATATCATAGGAATTCAAGTTCAACAAGTGATTAGTACCATCATCGACATTGACAGTGAGAGATACCTTATTTTTGCCAATCTAGTGTAAAAATTGACAGAGGAATGATTTGGTCACAAAAAATGGAGCCTTCCGATGACCCGGTTAGGCCAGTAGACGACGACGGACGCGACCTCGACAGCGAACGCGATGACAAACCGTGGGACAGCGAATGCGACGATGACGGACCTCGGGACGATAGCGGACGCGACGACGACGGATCTCAGCATGACAGCAGCTCGAGCTCGACTCGTTTGCACCCCTAATTACAATTGACAATATAAATGAAGCCAAAAACTTCAAGGACCCACCACTAAAACTAAATACCAAAATCTGAAGTACGTATGTCAACCCCTTCTTCACTGGAGGGAAGTGCAGTAGCCGCGTGGACTTGGGGTTCAAATAATAGCAGGAAGCTATTGAAAGGGATTTTGGCATCTGATGCTTATAGAACATAACAAATATTTATGCCTTTGAAAACAGGGACCTAAATAGATAGGATGCTTTTAGCTTTTCAATTTTTCAACCTAAATAAGTGTTCAAGCTATCTCACTAACTTTTATTCCCATAGAACTTTATGCATATATCTAGGTTTCAGTTCGGATCATACCAAAAGTTAAAACCAATTACCATTTCAAGCAAATCAGTTTACAGCACAACTACCCACAAGAAGATGATAACAACTAAAAGCAGCTGGTTTAGTTTCAGTGGGATAGGTGCCTCTTCTCACAGGAAATTTGAACTTCCAAGTAATGCTTCATGCTTGACACCAGAAACTGTTTAAATGCATGACCAATGGACCTTTGTGTTAAGTTATTCAATTAAAATTAAGTGGGCATAATTTGGTTTGTGATTGGACAGATTGATAGGATAGAATGAAAGTTTGATAGTTAAAAGCACATCAGTAAAGATTATAACTATGGGAGCAAGCCAAAGATATCTTGTTCTCATCTTTTATAATCGATGCTTCCAACCAAGAAGTTGGCTTGCAGAAGTCTTTTAAATTATAATTTTCCAAGAATTATTAAATAAAATGCAAAGACAACCCAGACTACAACTTTTTAGGCTGATAAACAATTATATTAAGTTAATATATGGTTGATCCAAACCATCTCCAACAACCCTAAAAAGAGAGAAAAAAAAATCACTTGCCTTGAATATTGTGAAAACATTTTTTACTTCCATGCTCTTGTTTCTTTAAAGTGAACCAATGGATCTTTTCATTATTTGAGTACAATAGTCTGCAAACTTTATTAGGTTTCTATCTCCCATCTACACTAACTGCCATGATTTTATTATAGTGTTTCCAAATAACGCACATCTAACGAGCTATGATGCAGAAGGCTATTTTTTGGCTCAATTCAACAGGAGTTACTGAAAAAAAACTGCTTAGAGAGATATATATCTGGAAGAAACATATGATTTGATAATACTTGCACTTAGATAATATCTACCTGATCAGAGGTTTCCTCTGAGGTTTGAATCATATGTTGACATTCATCATGGTATTCAGGAGTTGCAGATCCAGTACAAGCCATGATTTCCGTTGCAGCAGCAACATCTTCTGTAGTTTTTATGATTGGATCTACTATACTCCTTTCACAAGGTTTTAACTGTTGCTGAAAAAGTATTTTAGAAACAACAAATTCACCATCCTTCTCATCTTCGCCAATGCCAAGGTGATACTGATGCATCACCCAATTAGTCTTTTCAGCTTTACCTCCCTTTGTGGCACTAACATACAGAACCATTATTTTTTTACATCCCAGATGCTCCCCATCTAAATGCACCGGTTTCGTCTTTCCTGTTTTGTGCCAGCGGACATCCCCATGGTCATCAGTGTTTATCTTTCGACGCTTACGAGTTCCAGTGTTGTAAGCCTTGAATGTTCTATGAAAAAAGTGAGAAGCACTTCCATCCTGCTTAACTCCTGAAAGAAAAGGAGTTTCAATTTAAAAGAAATATTAAAAAACAACAGTATAAAACAGCATTAAAATATATATATCGAATAATCAGTCACCTGGTAATTTCTGAGGGTGCGTATAACATATTCCTTCATCCTCTTCAACCGTTGGTATGAATTCATTGATGAAAGGATGAGGTTCTGCACCTGCTTTCCTGACTTTAGCCATCAGATGCTGCAGCAGCTCTTGGTCAGAAGGATCAAACTTCACACCATGAGGCAAGCCAGGCCATTCATGTACAACCTGATATTAACATAGGTCAAAGGCCGAAAAACATTTTCAGACCAAAAAACGGGAACAGTTTAGCCAATTGAAAGTTTGACAAAAGAGGAGAGTATATAAAGTTAACAATTCACCAGGAGATCCAATGATTTCAAAAATGAAAAGACTAAGCTGACATAGGTTGTTGAAATCAAGCTTACATCCTATAATTCTTACTACCTACAATTCCACTGCAACAACAATAGATATACTGATGTAGGACTAAATGATGCAACAATGATTATTAAAGAGTTTGCACGCTTCTTTGTTGAAAACAATATTAAGAATTAACTTTAAGCGATTTAAACGATGAAATAAAATAAATGTGGGGTGATTTCAGTTTAGGCTAAGCTACGCACATAAAGTTAAGTTCTCAAACAATCAATAGTTCAAAACATAGCATACGGAGAGATTTTCAACAAGATATCCCTAGATTAACAATGAATTTAGTCACTATGAGAATCCACTCACTCAACTCTCTAATTCACTAAGTTTTAGCGGACAGGAAATTAACGCGATTTCTTTGTCAAGATTAAACTTGAAAGAAAGCTGTAAGAAGGAAATTCTGGAGTCTGGACAGCTGCTTGACGAACGCTCTGTGTGAAGACTGCACTTAGGAATCTTCCTGCAAGCTTGGACAGCAGTTGGTGGCTGCAGGAGCCTTTGGACAGCACACTTCTATGTCCAGAAAATTCCGGACAGCAAACTAACCAGTCCTGGAATGCTGGACAGCAGCCGGATTGGGTTGGAAACTGATATTACGTGATGTATTGGAGGAAAGCATGAAGTCTTATCTCTTTGGAGCTTGGACAGTAACTAAACTTCAAAAAATTTCATCCAAAAGGCAAGGGGGGGGGGGGGGGCGGGCTTTGATTAGGATTGGAGGGAGTTTAGGAGAAAATTATTTATTTCCATAGATTTCCCAAGTAGGAAATAATTGAAGAGAAAGAAAAGGAAAGGAGGGAGAGAGGGGCGGCAGTAGAGAGAGGGAAGAAGAGGAGGGAAATTAGAGAATTAATCCCTTTGATTTAGGCTTAAGTTTGGAAAAGGAATTAATTAGGAGAGAGGGCATGGGGGCCGGCCAAGAGAGAGGGGGAAAAGGGCGTCTAGAATCAATGTATTTGGCTAGGGATCAATTAATCAATTAATTTCTGATTTGATTAATTGATTGATTGAGGGTAGTTTTCAAATTTGATGTAGTTAATTAAGAAAGGTTTGAAATTCAAATTTGATTAATTTGAATTCAAATTTCTTTCCAAGTTAAAGACAATCTAAATTAGGAAGGAGGGGTTTTGGAGGGAAGTAGGGTTAGGGGGGGGGGAAGAGGTGGCTGGCGGGTAGGAAGAGGAAAGGAGGCTGGGTGGCGGTGGGGAGGGAGGCCTTTGGCTGGCGGCTGGATGGTGGCGTGGGGAAGGAGGTCGGCAGGATTGTAGGGACAAGAGGGGGAGGGCTGGCCATGAGGTGGAAGAGGGGGAGGGGAGGGGCTTTGCCTGCGGTGGAAGGGAAAGAAGGAGGGGACAAAGAGGGGAAGATAGGAAAAACCAAGAGCTCCCCAGAAGGTGGCTGTTGGGTACTTCGCTTGGCCTCTCCTAGGCTCCGTCTCTCTAACTTTCTCTCAAGCTCTCTCAAGAACATGAAGCAGAAATTTTAGTAATAATTCTTCATTAACCATCAAAGAAGGAGGGGAAGGCTTTAAATAGCCAATACAATGAGAAAAATAAAAGTACTAATATGCTCCTAGGGCTTACACATGAATAAACCCTTAAATAAGGGCAAAAGTGGAAAAGACATAATAAAAACTCATAAATAAAACTAATACATCAATAAAATGAAAATCAAAAGTAAAGCGGTACGATCGTTGCCGTAGATCGACGGCCACGCCTCTGATAGACTTTTCATCCGACCCTCATCATATACTTAACACTGAACTCCTCGTGTGGAATTTAAAATCTTCATTTCAAAATCAATTTTGAAGATCCCAATGGGTTTCTGAACACAATAACAAAAGGCAAAACATACATCATTCCGAGAAGGATGTCTAGGAGCTACAAAGATGCAAAGACCCAAGAGGAACCAATGGAAAAAACAGAACAATACCTCAAAGTCAACATAGAAACTCTTAGGTTGGTAGCATTAATGGGTCCTATCAATCAGACAGATGAATAATATGTAAATATTCAGTGTTAGCTACAATCAAAAGTGTGACTAGAATATTCCCCATCAAATCAAACTATCTAAGGCACTTGGCATGCATACACGTAAGCATGCATGAAAATGTTAGGAAATACTTGAAGATCTCAAGTAAAACTTAACAATATTGGCAAAAACAGCGAGAAATATCCACAACTCCAATGGAAACCAGAAAAATAATAGTTTTTATTGTAATAATCAAGATAACGAAAGGAAAATACCAAGATACAGCCGATCCTCAATTCAAGAGGAGGATCTATCTCTCCCAATCCCTAGACGCCGCTAGAGCCCAAGACACCAACTCCAAGAAGAAAACAGCCACAATAATTTTGCATGCCCTAACCCTAATGCGAACTCCTAATTAAAGCAAACATAAAAAATAACCAAAAGGACTAAACAGCCCCCCTCTTTCTTCCCTAAGCTGTGATCCCACCCCCAAGGGGGAGGCCAATTGAGCATGCGGATCAGTAGGCTTTCTCCTGTTGTAGGTGTGGAGTCGACCTAAGGGTTGGGCCGGTTGGGCCGGTTGGACCGGTCCCTCCTGGACCAGTCTAGGCATATCAATACCCCGTTCCCAAAGAACCACCTTGTCCTCAAGGTGGAAAGACGGAAATTAATGTTGCACCCTCTCATAAGGCTCCCATATTGCATCATAATCAGGAAGGTCCTTCCATTTAATCAACACCTCCTTTACCCCTACTTCTCCCAGGCGCACCCCTTATAACTCAAGGGATTCCAATATCACTTCCAAATCTTTAGTCAATGTTGTTGGCAACTCTGAACTCGCTGTGTGGTCCCCTATAACTCTCCTCAACTGTGATACATGAAACACTGGATATATGGTGGTGTTGGGGGGCAACCACAAACGATACGACACTGCTCCAATTTTCTCTAATATCTCATAGGGGCCAAAATATCTTGGAGTTAGCTTCTCGTTCCTCCTGTTAGCAACCGTCCTCTATCTGTTAGGTCTAAGCTTCAGGAACACCCTATCCCCAGCTTCAAACTAAATATCATTCATGTGCCCATCCACTTGTTTCTTCATAATCTATTGTGCCCTCAACAGATGCCTCTTCAATTCTTCTAACAACCCGTCCCTCTCCTCCAAGTACTCTTCTACTGAAGAAACTGGGGCGCTACTCTGCCCAAAATGCACCAGGTGAGGTGGATCCCGTCCGTACACCACTTTGAACGTTCCAATAAGTATCCTTGAACTCCCTCAAACTCCGTATGAGCCTCCTCACACCCCTCCACTTATACCAAGACAACGCCTTCCCTTCCAAACATAAGTCAGCTGCCATCAGTTTTTCCTCCGTCAACCCATTGACAACGAAATACCTTTCCACCTTGTAGATCAACCCATGCGCATCCTCCCTTTCAAAAATGGGCATCTTCAGCTTCCACACCTTCGAATACCCACCATTTCCCTTGAATGCTCCATGATTTCCCCTTTCCCAAGTGTTTGGTCCTCCCCAAGTATCCTGATCCTCCCTTCCATGCTCATACACATACCCCTCTTCACTTTCTCCTCTCCTCCCTTCAAAATCAACACCCCTCCTATCATAATCCCCTTCTTTTCTTTTCTAATCATCACCCCTTGGTTCATGCCCCTCATAACCACGCCTCCCTCCATACCTCCCACCTCTCTCATCAAAGATCTCCACATCATTTTCCCACTTACGAATTTCAAAATTTGTATTTCTCCCTACCGGACCCCTTGCCTCTGATGCCGCCATTTGATTTCGATTTTCTAATATCTTCTTCACCATCTCGTGGAGATTCAAAACTTGACCTTCCATGGCTGAAATTCTATCCTCCACCGTTGCTTTCATTTGACTCTATCTCCCCTTCAAAGCGTTCTTCCAACGCATCTACTTCCTTGGCCGCCATCAATACCCGAATTTTTGTAGATTCAAAAATTTGGATCTTGACCCAAAAAAACAGCAAATAACCCCACTTCCGACTCAGAAACAGCCGCTGATTTTCACAAAAAAAAAAGCCCACCAACAATCCCAATTGCTCCGATACCAATTTGTTAGGAAATACTCAATGATCTCAAGGAAAACCTAACAATATTGGCAAAAACAGCGAGAAATATCCACAACTCCAATGGAAAACAAGAAAAACAATAGTTTTTATTGCAATAATCAAGATAACGGAACGAAACTACCCAGATACAGTCAATCCTCAATTCGAGAGGAGAATCTATCTCTCACAATCCCTAGACGCCGCTAGAGCCCAAGGCACCAACTCCAAGAAGAAAACAACCACAATAATTTTGCATGCCCTAACCCTAATGTGAACTCTTAATTAAAGCAAACATAAAAAATAACCAAAAGGACTAAACAGCCCCCCTCTCTCTTCCCTAAGCAGTGGACCCCACCCCCAAGGGGGCGGCTAGTTGAGCCTGGGGGTCAGCAAGCTTTCGCCTGCTGTAGGTGTGGAGCCGGCCCAAGGGTTGGGCCGGCTGGACCGGTCTAGGCGTATCAGAAAATTCCAAATTTCCAAAACCAACAACTTGATAAATATCCTACAACTCCAATCATAAAAGAAATACATCAACTACAAGATTTGAATATGTTTATTGGCTATGGTACTAACAAAAATAACTCAATGAAGAGAATGTACACTGAATTCAATAATCAATGGAAATGAAATTTTCCTGAGAAACAATGCGTATGATAATTTACTAATAAAACAACGGAAAAGAGCTTTATAACAAAGCACTATGTTCCTAGAGGTTGCTTTCCGGTGTGAATGTAAGGTTGATGGAAAAGATAGATATTCAGTATTTGCCAACAACAGAACTTCATATGAAAGAAGTCTTACATCACTATTATCAATAACAAAATTGCACCTCGGACAAGCTTTGGTAGGGTTGCTTATCCATTTAATGCTCCGGGGATCTGCTCTGTCTGATGCATTTTTAATCTTTTTGGCAATCCTTTTGCTATCAACTAGCCATGATGGTCTGCATGTGATATTAAAATAGTAAATAATACAAGTTGAAAAGAGTAATGCAATTAAATAGGTACTCATAAGTAGTAGGCAAATGTTATGCTGAGACCATGCAAAACTGTAGTGTACTACTGGATTTTGGAGAGAGGAGAAAAAAATGACAACGTGAATGTCAGGCCCTCCAGTAACATAGAATAGGGGCCTACATAGAAGCAAAAATAACATGATGATAACAAATTCTTGCAAGAGGCAGCAATGGTGGAACCTATGCATTGCATTCGTCCAAACCATATATGCATTGCATCTTGATGCAGTGCCCAAGCAATTGGGCTTAAACAATGGAGTTATTATCCTAGATTTGTAAGTACCTTGAGCCAAATGGAGATGATAAGTCTGACTCCAAAAATATAAAGCCACATGACACACCATTAGCAACATAATTTTGTGAAATCAAACAATGACAGCACTGTCACACCTGAAAATTTACAGGATGTAAAACCATGTATATATCCTCTTTCACTTAACTTCTCTCAATATAATTACTGTCTTTCTTTATTTCTTTCAGTCTCTATTAATGACAATGTGTTAGGTGCTATCAACAGAGTCGCAATGCATAACATGCAACAGTCTCCAACAGTAGCGCTAGAATTGAAATTTCCATTTAAACCCTTGTTTTCTCGTGAACGAAATCCTTTCCAAAAGCACCAACACTTAAATTAGGTGTTAAGGAGATGTTCTGATGGCTTGTGATGAAGTAAAAACGCTGATATGCGATCAGTTACAATATGTGTAACTAGAAACTATATGACAAATCCAAGTTGTGTTTTATGTTTAGTTGTGAATGCACGCATTAACTAATGCGGTATAATACTGTAAGCAGATATATCAATCAAGCAGACTGAACAAGTCAAACGTGACTGAGTAGCCCCTACTTATGTGTTTTCTTAGATAAGTAGAAGTACAAATGTTTTCTTATATTGGTTCAAACCCAAAGAATGAACCCACTATGATATGTCGATCCATGCATAGGTCCTTAAACCATAGATATAGTGGCATAAATCTACTAACTTGGTTAAGTCACATCTGAGGCTTTATATAAAGTTTAATAGCCGTTTCCATGAAATGTTTCCATAAAGAAACCAGAGGAAAAATATTGGAACTAACGATGCCTCTAGTTTCATTTCTATTAGATCATTCAAAAGTATGGTGTCCCCTTGCTTCCAATATTCGACAGCTAATAAAACTCCAAACCTAGAATTGCTAAAAAATCTTCGTACCTTCTCCATTTTGTATTAACCAACATGAGATGAAAAACTAAGCCATGAAATATTTCCAAATATGGTTTCTAAAATAATTAGCAAAACTCTCATCCTTGACCTCAAGCCTAGATGCCCGCTATCGCTTTTGAAGCTAGAAGCATATTAAGCCACTTATAAATGTAAAGCCACGAACGCCCCTTCGTTTTTTCAGCTCAATAAAACCATGCGCAAGTGCTGGCATTGTGTAGGGGAAACATCGTCCAAACAGAAGCAGTGACGTTCAACGAAATCCAATCAAAGACCGCAAAAACTTATCTTTCTAACCACCTCTCCACTTTTAGCCCATTTATCAACACAGTAACCTACCAAATCAAGCGATCTCCTCTACAACATGCATCATAAGAAGTTTCAGTAAGATTGCACTTCAGTTTAAACCAAACCAGGGATTCAGTAATAATAACCAACAGTAAAGCTCCAAACCTAAAAATAACCAAAAATATATATATATATTATCCAATAATCCAGCGAAGATACTTCCGAAATTTTTTTATGCTAAAAGTACAATTGGGCATAAACCGGTCAGATTCGAGATTAAGTGGACAACCAATGTTTCCCGCCTATCCTTAGCAGATATGCATTCGAGGACAACCTAGAAATCACTAGTTTGATGGGACGATTGAGTACCCGGTCATTCTCCAAGAAATAGGGGGTTTCAACGCTTCAGTAGACGACAGATAGTTAGGGTTTCCAAACTTCCAACCGCTCGCCGGCTGTAAGCCAAACTCACGGCAAATCGCCGTAAGGATCGGATGCTGTGTGAACTACGAATAAGTCCAGAGAGTTCTGGCGATCGCGAAGAGGGCTGCGCAGTTCGAATTAGGTAATTCCGAGTTCCGAGGAGAGCATGCAGGAACATTTCCTATTGAATATTTCTGCATTTGTAACTTTGACCGTTGGTAATTTTATTGCTGGACAAGAAGTGACATACAAATGCAGCTCAAAATATTTTTTTTTAATCGTTTGATTGAACCATTTTATCTTAAATTAATTTTATTTATAATTGTTTTTTGAGAGAGAAATTACAGTCATTTATGGGAGTGGAACAAATAAGAGCTCAAGATCACAATTTTCTATTCTAATTTTTTTCTGAAAAAATAAATATTTATTATTTTATTCATCTTCAATAAATACAGTTGGTCAAATCATATAAAAATTTTATTTTTTATATTTCATAAATAAGATTATGTATTTCACAATCTTATTTTCTTCATTCATAAAAAAAAATTGCTTGTGATGTTTTTTAATAGAGGTGCAAGAGAGTTAGCTTTCTTGTGAGTCGATTTAATAAATGGCTATGAGCTGAGCTTGATGTGCTAACAAATCAAATTTAAGCCAACCTTAACTAGGTCCGTTAACTCCAAAGCTAGCTCATTTTAAAATTATTAATATAAAAATATTATTAATACATATTAGAATTCAAGACTTCAATTATAAAGCTATTAAAAAAATTTTAATAATATATATCTCACTATTTTATATCAAATGATTCTTTATTATTTATATTCTATTTTTTTTAATTTTTTACTAATTTTATTACAACAATTGATTGCATCATAATCAGTTTATCTCTTTAGTTACAAATAACTCGGCTCGACTCAAACTCGTAGAATTTAGCTCGAGCTTAAGCTCGAACTTAACTAATTAATCAAGCTCAAGCTAGGGGTGGCTCGAACTCGACTTAACTCGTTTACATCCCTAATCTTATGATAAGTGAATATAATGCATTTGAGTTTAAAAATATTTAATATTCTAATTTTTTAAAATAACAATAATTAAGCTTGAATATTCATTGTATAGAATTTTATTCTAGTTATAATATAAATAATATTAATTAATAAATTAATTAAAGAAAAAAATTGATTAATATTATATGATTATGATTATCTGAATTCTTACTTTGTTAAATGTGATTTGTTCTTCTTAAATAAAAAATATATTGTTTCCACTAAATAAATAAATAAAAATATTATGAGCCTTATTTTGAAATAGAACCCTACTTGATATAGGTTTAGAAAAAGAGTTTTAAAGAATATTTCTTTCTTATAATTGCTTAATAATACCCACATTGATGAGAAAAATGACAATTTATCCATTTGGAAAGAAAAAAGAAGAGAGAAATGCTTCTTATTCCCATAAAGTTAATACACTTACTACAAATTGATGATAATTTTTGGTGTCTAATTTTTTTTGTTAAGAAGATTACAATCTTTTTTTAGTAAATATTAAAAATCATAATTTACTAAAAATAATGCACATTACATTTGAATTAATACATATGTTTATCTATTTATTTATTATTTTATGTACATAATGATTTGTACTAATTATTGTGAAGGTGGGGATATTTTAAGCAAATTATGGAATGGTATTTTTTAGACTTCATTTGGGATGATTTTCTCGCTGCTTCTTAAAGTTGATTTTTAGTAAAAAATTAAAAATTTTATACTAAAAAGCAGCTTTAAGAAGTAGTAAGAAAGCTGTCTCAAACGAAGCCAGCCTTTGGATTATGATTTATGCCGAGTTTGATAAAGAGGGCCATTAATTAATTGAATTCCTTCAACTAATATAATGTATTATTAGTTTTATAAAAATACCTTTGTGATTAAGCACGAATCTTATCATATTTTACATATCTTAAAGCAATCAAAAAATTAAATTAGATTAAACTTTTATCTAGATTAATATTATTTTAAACTTTCAAAGTTAAATAATCTTTTTTGATATGCTATTTCTCTCTGCATTAGAAATAAGTCTTATTTTTGCCAACATATTTGACTCTAAATGCATACCCTAACTTCATTGATCAACCTCTGGCAAACAATCCCCTACCTTATTTTCTTCATTAATAACGGCCTAAAGCTTAGAAATAATATTTTTAATGATATTTTTGATCTTGCCAAATTTGTTGATCTTAAACTAACCATCGATATCCAATCTTCACTTAATATTAAGTTGTTATAATGAGAGGCGTAAAAAAAACTATTATATATATAGAGCATCAGCATGATCAAGAACGATGTGCCCAAAAATAAATGCAAATAAGGATGATAAAAGATAACATGAAGACACTAAGATTTATATGATTTTGCTACATCAACTCTATGTCCATATGAGATAACATAGGATGTGATTGACTATCAAATGATAGAAGTCATAATTATGAACAACAAAGTAAGAGCACTCTCAAGCCCTTTTTCAAACCTCAAGCACACCATACATAAAGAAGAAAAATAAGAAACTATTTATCTCACATAGAAACATCTTCTTTTGGCATGCACTGCCAAGCTCCCTAAATTCTTCAAAAATCTTATCTACTGAGAGGGTATATAAGAATGACAGAGACATAATAATTTTTAGGATGCTTTAAACTCTCAGATGAAGACTTTTACATGTAAAAATATGTCATAATTCAAAATAAAGAGTCACAAATATTATACATCAATAATTTTTTGGATATTAAATAGGTTTTGATGTATCATAAAAAAGTTTATCTTGATCGGGCATGAATCTCGAGGCAAGAATCAAGTTGGAAGCTTCAAAAATTAAATTTGGGACCATCTGAGCTCCGATTTCAGCAAACTTATAGTTGAACTAAAGGTCTCAAAAATACAAAACCAACGACACTAAATTCAACTCAATCCGAGCCCAAATGAGTCCAAATCAAAGACCCAAAGCGCATTTGGAGGGTTCAAACTAGTGACGGAGGTCAGAAGGACTGTTGTCTAGCGACGGAGGTCCGTAGGACCGTAGTCGGGGCAATAGTGGTCAAAAAGACTGTTGTATGGTGATAGAGGTTGGAAAGACCGTAGTCAGTGGGTGACAGTGATCACAATAACCATTGTCTAGCGACAGAGGTCGGAAGGACCATAGTTTGGGGGGTGATAGTGGTCAAAAAGACCATAATCGATGGCGCGACGGAGGTTGGAAAGATCGTAGTCTTGTGATGGATGTTGGAAGGACTATAGTCTAACAACGGAGGTTGGAAAGACCTTAATGTGGTGACAGAGGTCAAAAGGATCGTAGTCGGCGGGCAATAGTGGTCAGAAAGACTGTTGTCTGACGCCGAAAGTCGGAAGGACTGTAGTCTGGTGACAGAGGTCGAAAGGACTATAGTCGGCGGGTGACAGTGTTCAGAAAGATCGTTATCTGACGATAGAGGCCAGAAGAACCGTAATCGGCATGTGACAGTGGTCAGAAAGTCCGTTGTAGAGAGACGGAGGTTGGAAGGAAGTTCGACAATAATTAATGGTCATACATAAGTCCGACGTCCGTCGGTGCCCGAGCGGAAGTCCGGCATCAGTTGGTGGACAGACAGAAGTCCGGAGTAAGTCGGTGGTCAGGTGAAAGTTCGGCGTCAGTCGATGGCTAGGCGGAAGTCCAGCAATAGTCGGTGGTACGACGGTGGTCGAGGAGGAGTCTGGTGGCAAGAAAACTCTTATTGTTCACAATTAACAACAAATGAGCACTCCATCATCAAAAGCAAGAGAATTTTGATATGATCCTTCAAAAATAAATAACCAGTGTATTTTTCCAAATTTTAATATAATAATAATAATAATAATAATAATAATCCTCTAATAAAGCACTTCGAACCGTTCAAATGAGAGTGATATTGAATTATTTTTCAGACTCGTATAAATTCTCTATAATTAACGAGTCATTTTAGACGAATAGGATAATTCCTTGTATCATCCTTAGGTTTCGTTTGGGATAACTATTTTATTGATTTCTAAATCACCCTTTTAATATAAAATTTTTTAAACTAATAATTTTTATAGTTTTATGATTAAAAAATTAGTAAAAAATTTATTCCAAATAAACCCTTCAGCAATTTGACGCCTGAGATAATTCCTTTCAACCTTCTGTAGCATTTTCTACGGCTGTAGAAAGAAGGCATTTTTTTTTTAGGCTGGGCAGAAAGCCAGAAACCGTCCAATCCCATAAACACTTTAATTATTAAAGAAATAATGATTTTTCTAGCTATATATATATATATATGATAATAACTATCTTAAGCCCTTAGACCCCGCACGTGCCAACAAATCACTCCTTCTCCCCTTCACACGATGGATTTGCCCGTTACGGCCGGGCAGACTGCGACACGTTCTCCCATTAATCCCCTGCCAGCCTCAAAATAATCTAATAACAACCACCCATTTCAATTCCAGTATACGATATATATAGATAAATATAAATAAAAAAAATATTTATGATGATAATTATCAAACAAACAACCATTCAAATCCTCATAATATTAATATCTCCCAACTGTTCTCAATCGTTCCTCTTTATATAAAGAGGCGATTTTTAGGGTTTGCTCCCACCTTCCTATAATGGTAATTTTATTTCTGAATATTTTTTCTGCTATTATAAAACAAAGAAAAAGTTTATTCTTTCTGTCTCGCTCTCATTCTTTCCTTATTAATATTTTTCTTCTCCATCCTGAAAGGTCTGTAAGCTTGAAAGATATAATCCACTCGTTATGTCTTTATTATATTATGGTTGTATGATTCTCATTTTTATTTCTTTTATCGCTTTCTTGCTTCTATTTATGATGGATTATAATCGTACTGTTTATTTGATTAATAATGATTTGTAGATTTGGGTTTGATTAATGAGGGCGGCTGGGTGCAGTAGAAAAGTATTAAATGGGTTTTTTTTTGTTCTCCACTGTCTAGTTCTAGGGCTACAGGGATGGATTTGGCATTTGTTGATCGGATTGGTTTCTTCCTGTCTTTTAGGAAATGTGGAAATGAATTTCTAGATTCGATTTGGGATGGTTTATTCTCCTGTTTGCATTCAGATTTGGGGTGGGCGGGCGAGTTCGAGTGGGGAATTTAATTGCTTTTTGGGTATTGAGAGTGTTAAAGAAACAGTAATTGAGAAATAATTTTCTTACAGGGATAATGATAGTAGTATTTTTTTTAAAGATGATCTAATTGAGATAGAATTAAGTGATTTGGACGTATACGACGAAGATGGGAAATGCAGCTGTTTGATAGGTAGATGAAATTAGGTTAGAAAGATTTTGAAGCAAAATAGTAGATGTAAGATAATATGGATAGAAACTGTTCAAAAATTATTTTTACCTAAATGATTGGGACATGGCAATGATGCTGTAAATGATATCTTTTGACTGTTGATTTCTTTATTGTTTTCCCCTTTGCCCTTTTTTGACTTTTAAATTTTGTTGTTTTGGGTTGTTGGTTTACAGATAGATATTTGTAGGCATATTAGTGGAGAAAAGATGGCTGTGGAAGACAGTGGAGCCGAAGTCGTTGCTCTCAATAAGGCAAAGGAGCTACCAGAGCCGAAACCTAATGCTAGGCAGGCAGAAGATAAGGAGATTGGACTCAATTCCAACTATCAGGCTTATCCTGAGGCACTTGCTAGTTACCAAGATGTCGTTGAGAGTAAATGTTTATTCATGGAAACACTTGAGAAGTTGCATCGCGCAATGAGAACTAAGTTTATGTGAGTTTTATTTTCCTTATTTATGATTTCTTCGCTCCTAAAATTAGATGGTCCTATTGTTTTTTTCAACTGGCGGAGATGCAAGATTATGATTTTTCACGTCTGAACTAATTGAATTTGTAAAGCTTTTCGAATTGACTTGCCACTTACCCAAAATTATGCAATAGAAGAGATGAAGTTGGACATTATTATTTTTCTGCAATAGATCGTGAGGCAAAGGTGTTCGTATATTCATTTATAGTTTTGGGCTGAACCAAAACATAACATTTCTCTTGTTTTTGGGGTGTTTTCAGTCCTTTAGATATCTTGGAGGTAGGAAATTGAAGCATTTTTTATGATATGAACTAAATTACATGCACTACTATTGAGCCTTTACAAAGAAATTGCAGTCAATTGGTTTTAGTTGTTTTGCAAGGATTATAAACAATGATAGAAGTACGATAAAGTACATTAAATAGTGGGAATTCATTTTTATGATTACATTTTATCTCATATACTTTCTTCCTTCAGTTTCTTTCATATTTATTTACCAATCCTGAGTTTTTAAACCTTTTCCTTTTTACTTTTATATATTTGTTCATAGCCTTGCTGAATGAAGTAGCTTTAAAGCATTGCACTCCTGTCTTAGGAAATTTGATAGGAAACACTTGAAGATCTCAAGTAATTCTTATCGATCTTCGAAAAACAGCGAGAAATCTCCACCAAAAGCCACACGAAAACACGAAAACAGTAGATAGTTTGTATTATTTGATGAAAGGGAACGGAAAACTGCAAGATACAATTGATCCTCTATTCGAGAGGAGGATCTTTCTCTCCCAAATCTCTAGACGCCGCTAGAGCCCAAAAGACCTAAGAGATCTCAAATTTCAGCCAAATTCAAATGCCCTAACCCTAGGAAAACAAACTATTTAATGCATACAAATCAAAAGGAATTCCCTAAACAGTCCCTACATTCAATTTCCCTCCTAAACTCCCTTCAAAATCTTTCCTAACGGGCGCTGGCTGGGCGATCGATCGCGCGGATCGCGCGATAACGAGGCGGAAGTCCGCCTCGGTTCTGCCTGGGCCGGTCCTGTGTGGACCGGTCCAATTGGACCGGTCTAACAATACTCCCCTCCCAAAGATCCACCTTGTCCACAAGGTGGAAAGACGACACCATCCTCCCATCCTTCTTCATCACAAACAACAAGAACCTGAAGAGTTCGGTCTTTACATCTGTGCCCCGGCGTATACCTCTCGTCACATCTGAAACAGATCCCCTTCGCCCTCTTCTCCTGTAATTCTATTTCTGTGAGCTTCTTGAAGTTGTCCCCAGGTCTTCTGCCGGCAGTCTTATCCTTCGGAGTCTCCCGAAAGGTACCCGGTGTCGGCTCCTTAGGTGTCAAAAAGGTGTTGGCCATCCTGTACGTGCCTCTTGAGCTGCTGCCTTCCACCCCTTTCTCCAGGTGCCTCTGATCCTCCACCAACTGAGCTAGTTCCATAGCCTCTCCCAAGTCACGAGGCCTCATTACTCTAACCGCTGCCCGGATCTCTGGTGTCAGCCCCTTCATGAAATTTTCCTCGAGCACTGTCTCAGGAAGGCGGTCCAATCGGCTAGCAAGGTACTCGAATCTCTCCCGGTACTCCGTCACTGAACCCTCCTGTGTCAAGGCGAAGAACTGCTCGTAGAAGTCTCCTCCCCTGCCAATTTGGAAACGTTCTACCAAACAATCCTTAAACTCTCTCCAACTCCGTATGGGTCGTCGCATGTCCCTCCACTGATACCAAGATAAAGCCTTCCCTTCCAAACATAGGCCCGCCGCCGTCAGTCTCTCCTCTTGTGTCAACCCATTGACTGAGAAATATCTTTCTACCTTGTAGATCCACCCGTGCGCATCCTCCCCCTCAAAGATTGGCATCTTCAATTTCCTCACCCTCGGGTCACACCAATTTCCCCTAAATCCTCCATAACCTCCCATTCCTTGAAGAGGAGGTGCTCCCCAATTGTCACGATCTTCCCTCCGGCGATCATAACCAAACCCTTCATCAAAATCCTCTCTTCTTCTTTCAAAATCAGCACCCGGCGATCAAAATCATCCCCTCTCCTTTCAAATTCAACACCCCTTCTTGCGTAGTCACTGCTTCTCTCCTCTCTAGAAAGTTGTTGTAGAGGAGGCATTCCATCTTCTCCCTCCAGGATCTCCACTTCTGGATTTTCCCTTCCCCTAAACGTGTTAGGGTTCCCATCTCTTCCATGGCCGCCGATAGTTTCCTTTGCTTCCGATGTCACTGGTTTGATTTTGGCTTCAAGCAATTTCTTCAACATCTCTTCCATCACGGCGAACTTCTCTTCCATCCTTTTATTATTGGATGAAATCTGATTTTGAAAATCAGACCATTTTTCCTCCAACTCTGATTTAAGTTGCGCAATTTCTCCTTCCAAAACTTCAACCTTCTTCCCGGCCATATTTCTTCCCAAGAACCACGAGAAGATCTTCTTCCGGATGAGATTTCACCGCTAAAATTTTATAATTTCAGCCGCCGATGGTCCCAAGACAACGCTCTGATACCAATTTGATAGGAAACACTTGAAGATCTCAAGTAATTCCTATCGATCTTCGAAAAACAGCGAGAAATCTCCACCAAAAGCCACACGAAAACACGAAAACAGTAGATAGTTTGTATTATTTGATGAAAGGGAACGGAAAACTGCAAGATACAATTGATCCTCTATTCGAGAGGAGGATCTTTCTCTCCCAAATCTCTAGACGCCGCTAGAGCCCAAAAGACCTAAGAGATCTCAAATTTCAGCCAAATTCAAGATGCCCTAACCCTAGGAAAATAAACTATTTAATGCATACAAATCAAAAGGAATTCCCTAAACAGTCCCTACATTCAATTTCCCTCCTAAACTCCCTTCAAAATCTTTCCTAACGGGCGCTGGCTGAGCGATCGATCGCGCGGATCGCGCGATAACGAGGCGGAAGTCCGCCTCGGTTCTGCCTGGGCCGGTCCTGTGTGGACCGGCTGGACCGGTCCAATTGGACCGGTCTAACAAAATTCTGAATGAATCAAAATATTTAGGAAAAAACAGCAACATAATTTCTAACTAAAACGTCCCGAAGTTAACTTATCACAATTTGAACTGGCTATATTTTCTCATTTTTGCCAGAATTACAGTTGCAGTTACCTTTAGAAGATCACGCCTCATGTGATAATTTTCTTATGTATTTATCATGCCTTTCTTTTATATTATTATTAGGATCCCCACCATTGGAGGGAAGGAGCTTGATCTACATCAACTATTCTTGGAGGTTACATCTCGAGGTGGTATTGAGAAGGTATCACAGAAAAATAATTGAAAACTACACAATGTATTTGTGTGATCACTGTTTAATATACACTATTTTGTTTTTTCGTTAAAATCTTTAAAATATATATATATTTTATACTCTTATTCAAAGCTTATTTCTTTGCTGGTAACTTGCTCAATTTCAACCGTATAAAACGATTTTAATTATTGGCAATCTCCAAATATGAAATTTTAATTATCTTTCTTATGCTCTGTCATTTGTTGGCAATTGTTCTGCGAAATGGTAAACTGTTTCTACTTCATCCTTGCTTTTCTTAGTGAAATCTCAGTATGAAACTTTTAGAATGATAAAGATGGTAAATATTTTGAACTTTTGTTGTATGATTTCTTTTTCAATTGTCATTTCCGTTTGAGGTAGCTGCAACTGTCTTGTAGTTGTAGAACTTTTATGGAAAAAATAGATTTTTTTAAAAGCTGATGGGAGTATTATAAATTTTTAGAGGTCCAATATCAAACCACAACTTTCTTACAACTACAACTCTCACGCAGCCTTAATTGTAAAAAAATTATTTCTCACTATTGAAAATTTTGAAATATAACAAGAAAGTTGTAGCCGAAGTTGTCTAACAAGCAAAAGCTGTGATAAGATAGTTTTCTTTCAAATGACTGGTATTCCCTCTGTTCTTTAGAATGCATGCTTTTCAGTTCGGTCTTGTTGTTTATATCTAATTTCCAAGTTAAAAAATGTTCTTGACTCAACTGCTGCTACAGAATTCATACATACATTTTTCTGTGTTTGGGTATTTCATATTGAGCAACAGAACCCAGAACCCAGTCAGTCTCTATGTGATTGTAGTTTGTGGATGACAATCTTTTAGGAATGCAGAGTCTAGTATATAGTCATGTGACACAGTTGTGCAAATGTACAAGTACTTTAAGCTTAACATCACAAAGATTTTATAACCGACTTTTCATGCCTGCTATACATGTGCACACTGTTAATGAGATTTGAAGAATTACTTTTCATCAAATCAGTATTTAGTCTTGAGTTGTCAATAAGTGACCAGAACACCAAAAATCTTCGATAACCTTTTAACCTTATAGCACAGAATGCTGTTTACAGGATCTGTGGCTGTGCTGTATCTCTTAAAAGGACAGATATAGTTTAAAGGCTGAAAGTTTGCTTCAAATCTATGCTGAATAACTTAATTCGGCGGATTGAGCAATCCAGGCAGTTGTTTTGAAGTTGAAGGTGTAAATGTGATCAGTGAAGTGTCATCAGTTGCAATGAGCAATAGCTGCTCTACAAGAAAGAGCATAAGCCACAAGCTGTTAAGAACATGAGCACAACTAACTTTATGGTACGAAGTGTGAACTTACTAAGTATGATGAAATATAAAGTAACTAGATCAGGCACCACAAAAAGTGAACACCTAAAATTTATGTGAACTGCCTTTAGTAAGACTAGGAGAGAGAATTGGATCCACTAAACAAAGAAGCTACTGCCATTTTGTATAATAAAATGATACTCATCAACCATTCCAAAGACTCGAGTATGCCTTTACTTAAAAAAAAAGAAGAAGCTCCAAGTCTCGCAAGACAAATAAGAGAAAATATTGGAGAGATAATAAAGAAGATTAACTAAATGCTAGAAAATTATCCACTTCAAGAGTTCCTGAGAAAGGTAACATCTGTTCATCGAGTTGATATTTTGAATTTCTGAAACTAAACTTACTGTTTACCTTCTCTCCGCTTATCACTCTCTTCTCCATTTATTCTCAACTCATTCACAAAAAACTCAAAACTGTCTTAGGATTCCATGTCAATCAGGCTTCCATGAGCAATTATTTAGCCCCCAATTAATGCAAAGCTACCTAACACATGCAAAATCCTCTATGTATTTTTAAGCTTTCATATAAAGAACTTGATACTTAACTTACCATGTGATTCATATATGATGTGGGCTTCGAAAATTCATGCTTGACTCTTTCATGATAGTTTTTATGGGTCTCTTAAATATTCTAAAATGATCATTTAACAAAATTCATTTCCCAGATGAAACATCGAAGGCACATTTGAGGTGATTCATTTTCAGATCAAATTTTTTTATCCTCTCAAATACAATCCTCAAGTCGCTTAGGTGGTTGTTGCAGTCCATGCTCTTGACAACAAGATTGTCTACATAACATTCAACCTTTTGATGGATGAGCTCATCGAATATGCATGGCATGACCCTTTGGCATGTAGCTCCAGCATTCTTCAAGCCAAAGGGCGTGACTGTATAGCAGAATATGCCGATGGGCGTTCTGAATGATGTATGTTTTTCATCTTCAGGTGCCATCATAATCTGGTTATATACCGACGATTCATCCATAAAGGAGAACATGTCTTTGTTAGATGTGTTATCATCTAAGAGTTTGAAATTAAGGTCCTTGAAGTTGATATAGACACAAATATAACCGCTCTTGTTCTTAACAGGGACAATGTTGACTATCTAATCAGCATATTTTTCTTCTTAGATGAAACCTGCATCTATAAGTTTTTTTAATTATTGTAATCACCTATTTTTCAATCTCCAATCTCATTCTCCTTGGAGCTTGCTTGATGGAGTTGCATCTGGTCTAATTGCTAATATATGAACTGCTACATCAGGGGATAAGTCGGGCAGATCAAGTAGCTTTAAACTACGCCAGGTGTCGTATGGGGTTGCTATTGTCGTTGAAGGCATGAAATTTTGAAATCGAGTACCCCTTCGGATATGGCACCTGATCATATTCCGTCGGGTATGGGCAACCCTTGCCTATTAGCTTCTCCGCCTGATCAATGGCTATAATAGCCTTAGACCTTCATATTTATTATTTCCTCTAGGTGTGTAGCCGTCACAGGCTTAGAGGTACTTGTTATATTTTGCTAAGTAGGCTGGTGGATGGCATTATTAACCCCATTGCCACCTTCAGGGGTGTCTCGCACTCCTGAGACTTGAGGCATTTGTAGGTTCGAAGGATCAACATGAGTGGGTACAGGGCCTGCGACAACAATTCTTTGCATCATCCGCATCATTGCTGCCATTTTGGTCATCATCTTAGTTATTTTTTCATTTAACTGAGAGATCTCCCTGTTTTTTGCCCTCATTTGCCGCCTTATCTGTCTTCACATATCTGCTAGCATGACAGCGTCGACGACAAAGGGTTTTCTTCAATCTCGTCTTCCTCTTCTTCCGAGGAGTGGCTACTTCTGTTGGCGATGGACGCAACCCCATAGTGGCGTCGGTGTATATGTCGGAGCGGTCGATCATTCTCATCACCTCCCTCATCATTGTGTCTTATCATGTAGACCACTTCAACGTCCATGGTATCTTCTTCATCTTCCTCCTCTTCTTGTACTCGAATTTTTGAGCGGCGCCGCCACTAGATTTACGGGCTGCGGTTGAAGTTAACCTCCTCTTTGGGTGGGGTTGGTGAACGACGGGATCCCCTGGAGGATTCTCCAGGGTGTCGACCGTCAAGCTGGTCGTCACTATGGACCTTCTTTGGGACCCGCTCCTAACTATTTTTGACGCGCGGGGGCAGATCTCTGGGAAGCTGTACCGGATGTCACACCCACATCTAATTTTTCTTCAAATATTTTCTCTTTATGAGGCCTCGGCCTTCAGACATGCTTACCCTTCCACCGGGACCTTTCGGCAGTGGATCCCTGAAATAGCCGGTTCAGGTGTCACACCTCGATGCTCACCAGGTGGAGCTTGTCTACTTTCTTTCCTCCCAACTACCACAGTAGATGGTAGCCTTTCTTTTGGCAGGGTTCTCCTAGCCTCAATCACTAAAGGCCGCTGGTATTTCTTCTTCTTCAACCCTTTATCCTTCACTGTCTCCGGGACCCGATATACTCGAGCAGACAGGGTATCGGGCTCCTTCTTCTTCTGAGGAGCTAGGGCTTGGGGTTGCTGGTCCCATAATGCCCTTTTCAACTCGCAAGTGGAGCTGTTTCTCTTTACCCATCTCAGGCTAGCAAATCTGTTCCGGGTAGGAACGGTTGCTTCTAGTTCTTGAGCTGGCAGCTTAGCCTTCTTCTTCCTCCTCTGCCTTCTTATCAGCTTTCCTCCAGATGAGGAAGCTCCAGCATTATGCCTCCCAAACACAACAGGCTCATTGGGTAATGGGTAATGCAGTGTGTTAGCAGTCACCACATAAAATTTTCCATCAGTTACGACACTCTTTAAAGTTGGGGCTTCTGGCTGAGATAGCCTTTCAAAAATAGAAATCCTCTGGTGAGGAGGATTTTTGGCAGTAACAACTCGCGACATTGATAGATGCGTGCGGCGTGCAGTGGTTTCAATAAAGTGGGGCCTCCTGGCGGGCCCTTTAGAATCCATGCCGTACACAAGGACGACAGCAACCCTTGTAGTAGCTGCGGAGAATTGTAGTCCACCAAATTGAATGGTGGTTCCAGTATTGATGACTGCCTTAGCTAGCTGGATGCTAGCACCACGTCCTAGTTGGACGGTGACTGAGGTGTTCTGCAGATCCATCTGCACACATGAAAGACAAGGGTTTGTAATCAGCATTTGATACATCACCCTATACTTTCAAAATATAGAAACTACACAGAACAGGGTAAATTTTTTACAAACTAGATTAGATATCTGTAAGTAACTACACAGTGATTTCATACTCATTTTGCTAGAATTTTATTATCCGGTTTAATGTTTCTCATAGGCTTAAACCTCTATAGTTGATTACCTCTCATGGTCATAAAAGAGAAATTCTAAGTAAGACTTGTCGAATTTTGAGCTTACAATAGAAATTATTTAGTTTAAGATAAGGAAAATTTACTTATGTTAGCTTAGAGTTGATGGTTGGGGAATAATGACCAATTTGATTAAGATTCCATGGTTCCATCTTCCTGGGTTGGCGCCTTGTTCTTCTTAGTCAATAGAGCGAGTCAATTAACATGATCGAAGGATCATTATCAACATATTGTAGTCCAATGAGACCTTGTTGACTTAAGGTGAATTTTTATTATCTAGTTTAATGTTTCTCATTAGCTTAAACCTCTATAGTTAGTTACCTCTCATGGTCATGAGAGAAATTTTAAGTAAGACTAGTTGAATTTTGAGCTTACAATAGCAATTATTTAGTTTAAGATAAGGAAAATTTACTACCGTTAGCTTAGAGTTGATGGTTGGGGAATAATGACTAATTTGATTAAGAGTCCATGGTTCCATCTTCCTAGGTTGTCATAGACCCTGTTCTTCTTAGTCAATAGAGCGAGTCAATTAACATGATTGAAGGATCATTATGAACAGCTATGAGTTTTGTAGTCCACCGGGACCTTGTTGACTTAAAGTGATTTTTTTACGATGGGGACAATTTTAAGTCGACTTTAGCTAACAAGAGTTTCATATCATATTAACTGCAACTTATGATTCATAACTCAAAGGGATGAGCCAATGGGAAATTTTTGGGCTTTTGTTATAATTATAATTTAATGGCGTTATTTTGCGGCAAACTGTCCGATTAGATCGCCTTAATCATAATTATAATTTAGTGGTATTATTTTGCGGCAAATCACCTAGCTAGAGGATATGTGTCATGTACTTATGGGCATGAGGTTTTTGAGAGTGATCATAGAGGTACACTTAATATGACATTGGTTCCTTGTAAGCTTAGGTTATCTTAAATTTGCTACCCTTGGCAGATTGGTGCAGGAGGGATCTTTAGTTGTTTAAAGCTTAAAGCAATCATTTGTTGCTCAAACATTTTGTTTTTTTATAATTTTATTTTGGGATTTTTAAGTTTTCATTAAGATTTGAACCTGGAATATTTTGATTTGGAATTTGAGGGCATTTTTGGTAAAAGGATCTCTTAATGGTGAGGTTTTCTATGAATACAACCCTCATCGGGGAAAAGAATGCGAGGAATTTGCATTTGTAGTTGAAAACATGATTTTTGAAAATAGACCCCTCTGGTTATGATATATAATGACCACATCCATCATAGAAGTATTGGCTTGAAGTACCATTACTTGCAACTTGAGAATTTAATTTTAATTAGAAACCCCAGGTTATGATGTATGATAACAACACTCATGATAGTGATAAATTACATGATCGGATTTTGTTGCATTAAACCTTATTGATTCTTCCCGCTTATTTGTAGAGGTTCCAATTTATTATTGCGTATAGTTAAAGTTCATTTGGAGATTCATTACATCACAATTCTTGTTGACTCTACCCCAATATATAACAAATTAGATTTGTCTAAGAGTTGAACTTATGGCCAGCCAACTTTGAGAGTTGTCTTGTTGAAATGAATTTTCTTTTTGAAAGGCCTTGTTTAATTGTAAAATAATAAAAAAAAACTTTGTGAGATTCACAATTAGGCATTTAGTTTTTAGTTTGCAATGATGTAAGCATGGCTCAATTAGACTGGAAGGGATAATTTAAAAATCTTCTGTCAATCAAGATTTTCTCTTAAACTTGTAGCACTAACATTCATCTGTAGTTTAAGTTTTGTTAACTCTAGTCCTTGTGACATGGAGTTTCGACTTAAGAAGTGGAACATATGAGCTTTACTTATAGGCAAGGTAGCCATGAGAGTTTGCATTTTGAATTAAATTTTCTTAAATAAAGTCTTTGAAGGATTTAAAACAAAATTTTTTTGAGAGACTCATGGCTAAGTATTTTATTCCCAGGAAAATGATGCTTACCTTGCTTGATTAGACTGGGAGTGAAACTTTTTGAAATTATTCTTTGATCACGATTGTTTTAAATTTATTGCATGAATGTCTAACTTGGGGCATATGCCTTGTAGACTCTAATCTTTGCGGCATCAAAGATCAGACTTAAAAGGTGGACTTATGAACCTATCATTATTGGCATGGCATGTCGCTTGAAAGCATGTGGACAACATATTATGTATGAATTTGAAATAGAATTTGCAAAGTTTCGTAGCGAGGGTATAATTCTCAAATCATGGCATACTTTGAGTTTATCTAGTTTCTAGTGTCAACAATGTTGCTTTGAAGCAATTCTGGTCTTAGATTCAGACATTGACATGTTTATTACAGAACATGCACACGTTTGATTATTAATTATTTAGCAGGCTTGGTTTTGTGCACACAAGAGTTTGATTTTGAAGGTTGACATATTTCTTGAGGATGAGCATTCCTTTCAAAGCCCTTGCACAATTTACAGGAATTTTTTAATTCAATTTTTTTTTTCATAAATGTACTATTGTTAAGATGCGCACATAATGTTTCTGTTTGAGATCATTACACGTTTTGTACACTTGCATTTATGTGCTTTTGGATTCCATTGTGATTGTTTCAAGTAAGAACTTGTTATGTGCTTATAACACGCATAACTAATAACTTGAGTAAAAGCTCAAAATAGTCTCCTGACTATTGATAAATGTCCAATTTAGTTCCAAAGTTTCGTATTGCCCTATTTTAGTCCCTTGACTATTAGCAATTGAGCCAATTTTGTCCCAGAGCTTAAAATAAGAGTTAAAGTTAACTCTAAATTTAAATATGAAGGATATTTTAGGTATTACAAGCGAATATGAGATTATATTGCTCTATTTAATCATTTAATAAATTATATTATGTAGTTAATCTAATATATAATTAGGGTGAATAAATAGTGAAAAAAATTATATTTTTTTAAAGTAAAACTTAACATTGCTCTTCTTTATCATATTTTAATATAAAATAAAATTTATTTTAATAAAATTTAATCTGCTACATAATCCATAAAATTGTTAAAATATGGTAAAGAAGAACAATGTTAGGTTTTGCTTTTAAAAGATATAATTTTTTTACTATTTATTCATCCTTATTATATGCTAGATAAACTATATAATATAATTTATTAAATGATAAAATATAATAATATAAACATTGTAATCTCATATTCATTTGTAATATCTAAAATACCCTTCATATTTAACTTTCGAGTTAACTTTAACTCTTATTTTAGGCTTAGGGACTAAATTGGCTCGCTTTCTAATAATCGAGGGACAAAAATGGGGCAATGAGAACATCTGGGACAAAATTGAACATTTATCAATATTCAGGGGAGTAGTTTGAACTTTTACTCCTAATAACTTATTTGCATGTGGTTTACATTTTACTCAAGCGGGTCCCATAGATAATTTTTCTCTGCCTATAAATCGAGGCACTTCTTAGTTTAGTTTCACATTCACTTTTATCTCATAGAGTTCAGAAGATTTTAGAAGCGGTGAAGCTCGGTTTGCACTCATTGGTGTGCTGCAAGTTCTCTCTTATTAAGTTAAGTTTTGTTCTTGTATGGTGATAAGTATTACACATTTAATCTTCATTTGTTCATTTTAATCTTTCAATTTTATTTTTGTTACATTCAGTGGTCTAGAATGTCCTCTTGTTTTTTTTCACGTTTGAGTTTGTTTCGTCCAAAATTTGTTAGTGCTTCCTCACCACCCTTGCATTAGGAGATATCATAGAATGTGCTAGGCTTTTCATCACGTCAAGAAAGATATATATAGGTGGTGTACGAGGCACCGTAATGGGGTCTTTTATCCCATCATGTCAGAAAAGGCGTATATGAATATTCACTTGCACTAAAAAATGCACAATGTACAATTTTCATGATACGTTAAAAAAGATGAGATGAGGATGCTCAGGAAAATTAATGGAATTAATAAATATTATGATTCATAAGAAGATAAAATTCTATGCATTCAGAAAATTAAATGGATTTGAAAGAAGGTTAAGGAGATTAATAGTTTATGATTTAAACTATGGTATTCAGGTATGAGTCATACTATAAATGGTGTAGGTGTGATTATAGATATGAGTTTGAAGGATAATGTTGTAGAAATTAATAGAATTGGAGATAAATTATAGCTTTAAATATGACGGTTGATCTTAAGATTATTAATATCATAAATGCAATGCTTCACTAGTAGGTTTAGATATATGTTTAAAATTAAAATTTTGTAATGACTTCAAAATATTCATGCAAATGATATTGATAGGAATCTGACCTCTATGTCATGAAAAGAGCAAGAACAAAGAGAAAACATAACAAAAATCTGTGTGAAAAATTATTATTTCAGCACAACAAACCAAGATTCAAGTTGATCTACTATTGAGAGGTAGATTGACTCTCCACAAATCCTAGGTGCTGCTAGGGATAACTCCAAAATAAACTACAACAAACACAAATAATCTCATAATCAATATTAAACAACCTAATTAACCCTATATAAGCCTCCCTAATTCCTCTTTCCTTGAATAAATCTTTTCTAATTTCCTCCCAAATCTTAATTCAAATCAGCCCACTTTTCTTAAATAAATATTTCTTAATTCCTTCCCAAATATGAATTCAAATCAGCCCCCTTTCCCTAAACAAACTTTCTTAATTCTCTCACAATTTTGGTTTCTTATGATAATTAAAGATGGATTTATTCCCCTTTCGATCCCCCTCTTTCCTTGCCCACTGTCCTTGCTAGTGGGGGCCGCATGTAGGGGTGTCAATTCGGGTCAACGGGTCGGGTTCGGGTCGAACCCGGCTTGACCCGGCCATAAATGGGTTGACCCTAACCCGACCCGGACTTGCAAACGGGTCAGGTTTGTCAACCCAGACCCGACCCGTGCGGGTTCGGGTTAACACGACTCGACCCGCGAACGTTTGCGGAGGTAGCAGAGTCGGGACGCGGCGCCGCGGCGGAGTGCGGGATGCCTGGACCGCTGGACGATTGGACGCGGACGCGGGATGGGGCGGGTCTGGCGGAGTCAACTGGAGCCCTGGATGCGGGAAGCCTGGACTGTTGGATGCAGTCCACGCGGAGTCGCGGCGGAGTCGGGCGGACGCGACCTGTGATGCGGACGCGGACACCGTGATGTGGACTCTACTCGACCTCGCGAGTTGCAACTTGATGCGGATGTGACCTGACAGCTGACGCACGGATGGTGAAACAGGTCAATTCGGGTCGACCCTCGAGTTGTCGGGTCAACCCGAACCCGACCCGTTTCACAAACGAGTTGACCTGAACCCGGATTTTTCCGGGTCGAGTCCGGGTCAGGTTTTGGGTCGTGTCAACTTTTGACACCCCTAGCCGCAGGCTCCCCCGGTCCATCAATACTCTCCTTCCAAAGAACCACATTATCCTCTCAAGGTGGAATGAAAGAAATTGTCGTTGAATCATACAGTATGGCTCCCTTGTTGTTTTATAGTCGGGCAAATCCTTTCACTCGATCAACACTTTTCTTGCTTCTCCTGCTGTTGAACGGACTCCTTTCACTTATCTTGGCTCCAGGATTATCTCCATTTCTTCTGTCAAGGTCATTGGCAGCGTCATTGATGGACTGTGGTTGCCAATAACTTTCCTCATCTAAGACATATGGAACACCAAGTGTATGATGGCAGTAGGAGGTAGCTGCAAACGATTCGTCATGGCATCAATCCTCTCCATCACGTCATAAGGCCTATAATACAGTGGAAATAACTTTGCATTTCTTCTTCAAACTAAGATATGTTTGTAGGTTCGAATTTTCGAATACACTTTATCAACCACCTTGAATTGCATGTTGAAAGACTTGAACCTCTCTTTTATAGTTACCTTTGAAACTCCACTACTGTTGCCCCCATCACTTCCCCCAGAAACAACACCATCAGAAGAACTTTGGCTTTGAAGAGACTGCAGAATTTTTGCCCAAGCTACCTGTTTGTATTGATTTGCATTTTGCTGCACAATTCTTGTGTGCCTCTGAACCCAATCATAACTCAATAAATCCTTTGCCTCTGATCTTCAAGCGGATTTAACCGTGTAGTGGATGTTATTCATAATGAATAGATTATTTATTTATTTTTTTTTATGAATAGATAAGTCAACACAGAATCCTTATATTGCTTAGACTCACCATCCACGTTACTTTGAAGAGCTTGCATAATTCACACTGTAACATATGCCAGTTGGGAAGTTGAATTTTCTTCCACCTTTTTCAAACTCCTGAAAAAACTATTTCAAATTTGATTGATAGTCAAATAAAAACTTAACATAGTTAATCAAATAGCTAATCAGAGGGTACACAGTTCCATCCATCACACTATTTTTGTTGCATCTTCTTCCATTGCTTCCTTAAAATCAGCAAAAGTTTCTTGAACAGTCTGGGCTAAGCGTCTTGAAAGATTATGAGTAGCATCCCTCATCTCAGAACAAGTTTTTCCTCAAACATCATTTCAATCTCAGAATGAGGCTCGTGCATTATTTCATATATGTCTAGAAGCACAAACAACTTCTTTGGTGTGACCCCTTGCTTTTAGCTATAACATCCCCAAAACTAAAAAACATCAATGCATTGTCTGCTGTTACTTCAACAACATTGATCCTTAAGAACATTGATACCATTAAAATTTTGATCACTGATTTTTCTTTATACAACAAACAGGAGTTTCACGGCAACCCTTATATAGTGAGTAGTTTCCAATTTTGGACTCTAGAACATCTCATGGCATCTTCTGTTCATCCTCTTTACTGAGCTTTTCCACTGCTTCACCATGAATAACCCTCAACATGGTTTTAAGAGAAACCATGGGTTTGGATAGATTAGGATCGCCCCTGATTGTCATCTTTCTCCCTCTCACCATGAATTCCATAGTCAATGCCTTCCAGTTCATCTTAGTTTCCCCCAGGATTTGCAATCACTTCATGCCCAAAATTACATCTGTGCTCCCTAACTCCAAGGGAAGGAAATCCTCCCCCACTTGGATCTCCTACAGTGTCACCATCAGCCTTGGGCAGATGCCGCTATTCTTCTCCACCTTTCTCATTCCAATCATCACCCTAAAACAGCCAATGTCTACCAACTTCAGCTCCAATCGGTCCACCACCTAGTTGGAGATGAAATTGTGGGTTGTCTAGAGGTGTTAATGTTTGACCCGACCCGAAATTCGACCTGAAAAATTATGGGTTCAGGTCAACCCGTTTGCTAGACGGGTCAGGTTCGGGTTGACCCAGAAACCCAAAATCAACCCGAAATGACTCAGATCCCCCAAATCCCGCTCACGCAGTAGTCCCAGACTCTCGTGCTTATGCCCGCGCTTGCACCCACAAAACCCTCGCTCGAGCCCACAACGTTCGCGATTGCGCACTCGCCCCCTTCGCCCGCACGCTCTCGCACCTGCACTAGTGTGCGCCAGGCTGCCTTGCGAGTTAGTGTGCCAAGTCGAGTTAACCCGAATAAGACTTGGGTAGGGTTCGGGTTCGTTAATCAGCTCGTTTTGCAAATCGGGTCGAGTTCGGATCAGGGGGGTTGAAGGCAGGTCAATTTCAGGTTGCACCCGAACTCGACCAGAAAACCTATTTTGACACCCCTAGGGTCGCCCCACTGTTTACCAGACTACCCTCAATTCTCCTATATGTTCCTCACCTTCATAGTGTGATTTGAGGTAAAACCCATCATTGAGTTCAGGGGGACCTCTGCCACATCTAGGTGCAAATGCTCCTCCTTCTCAACCACCTCCTCCTCGAGAGTCTACTCCTTATCACCGACTGTAAGTACTTGCAGCAAACGATCCTGGCAGTGATGGCCCGGTGCAAATTTCTCATTACAATGGAAACATATTCCTCTAGCCCTCTTCTCCTAAACCCCTGCCTCAATCAGCCATTTGAAATTTCCACTTGGCCGTGCTCTCAATCCTCTATCCTTGGGTACTTCTCTCTGAATGGACATAGGTTGTACCTTTGGTGCCAAAAAAGTAGTTGTCATATGGTATGTAACTTCGAAGTTGTTGCCATTGTTGCTTCTCTCAAGTGAGTTTTTGTCCTCCACCATTTGGGCTAGTTCCATAGCCTCCCCAACCCTTATGGCCTCAATAACCGGATAACGACCCTACTCTCTAGCTTGAGCCCCTACATGAAATCCCCCTCCAACACTATCTCAGATAGCCTCCCCAATCAGCTAGAAAGGTTCTCAAATCTCTATCGATAATCCATTACTGTCTCTTCCTGAACCAGAGCAAAGAATTGCTCGTAGAAGTCTCATTCTTGAATAGTTCGAAAACGTTCTAATAAACTCTTTGAACTCCCTCCATGATCGGATTGGATCTCTCATGTCTCTCTATTGATACCAAGACAAGGCCTTCCCCTCTAAGCATAAAGCTGTCACCGTAAGTCTCTCCTGGTCCGTTAGTCCATTCACTGCAAAGTATCTCTCCACCTTATAGATCCACCTATGAGCATCTTCCCCTTCAAAAATGGGTATCTTCAGCTTTCTTACTCTTGGATCCCCTCTGCCCCAACTTCCTCTTCCACCTCTAGCTCTTCCCATGTGGCTATTGTTGTGATCTCTCCTTTGTTCTCTCTCACCCCTTCTCCTTTCATAGATATCCTCTTCCTCAAAATCAGCCCTCCTCATTTCTTCCTCCTAATTTCTCCTCATGTCATATCCTCACCCATTTCCCTCTTAATTATCGGTTCAAGAGGTGGCATATTTTTCCTGTTGCCCAAGATTTCTACCTCTCGATCATCCCCCATTGTGCCAATATTGAGGTTTCCCCCACTTCCTTAGCCACCCACCGGTGCTCTTGTCTCTTATGTTGTCTGTTGGGTGTGAAGCTCCAATATTTTCTTCATGTCCTCTAGGTTAGAAAACCTTCTTTCCATGGATGAAAACCATTCTTCAATTTCAGATTTGAATTGCCCAACTTCTTATTCTAGTTTCTCTTCCAAAGCATTCACTTTCTTCGACGTCATAGGTCCCAAATGGTGCTCTGATACCAATTGGATAGGAATCTGACCTCTACATTGTGATAACAACAAGAAAAAAGAGAAAATGTAGCATAAATTAAAAAAAAAAGTTATTTCAGCACAACAAACCAATATAAAGTTGATCTACTATTCGAGAGGTAGATCGGCTCTCCACAAATCCTAGGCGCCGCTAGGAATAACTCCAAAACAAACTACAACACACATAATCTCATAATCAATATTAAACAACCTAATTAGTCCTATATAAGCCTCCTTAATTCTCTCCCAAATCTCAATTCAAAACAACTCCATTTTCTTAAATAAATCTATCCTAATTCTCTCCCAAATCTCAATTCATATCAACCTTTCCTTAAATAAATCTTTCTTAATTCTTTCTCAAATTTGAATTCAAATCAGCCCCCCTTTCTCTAAATAAACTTTCCTAATTCCCTCCCAATTTTGGTTTCCTATGTTAAGTAATTAAAGGTGGATGTATTCCCCTTTGGATACCCCTCTTTCCTTGCCCGCTATCCCTACTACTGGGGCCCACAAGTTCTGTTGGTCCATCAAATACCTCCTGAAATAAATATTTTTATTGGAGGAGATTTAAATGGATATATGTTGGTAGAGTAGTAGAAGATTTTAAAAGCATTCATGATGGCTATAGATTTGGAGCAATTAATAAAGATGATCCAGCTTATGACTTTATAATTGTTAATACCTTATTTAAGAAAAGAGGAGCATATTATCACTTATAGGAATAGATATAATAAAACTCAGATTGATTATTTTTTTATAAGGAAAAATAAATCATTTAAATTGCAAAGTTTATAAAGTTATTTCGAGTGAAAGTTTGTCCTTAATATCGTTTATTAGTTTTGGACTTTAAGATAAAGGGACAATATGAAACATAAAGTAACATATTATCCTAGGATTAGATGCGGGTATTTAAAAAACACTTAAAAAAATATTTTTTGGAGTAAGATTCAAGATCTTAAGATTTTAGCTATCCATGAGGAAGTTAATATTATGTGAGAAAAAATAAATAGTAATATTTAAAAAATTGTAAAATATGTGCTTGGAGCATCAAAAGGAAAAGCCCCTAATATTAAAATAGTTGGTGGTGGAATTAAAAAATATACGAAAAGATTAAAAATAAGAAGCTTTGTTATAAAAACTGATTTAGATATAAAAGCTTAAAAAATTGGGAAATATATAAAGGGACCCATAAGGAGTGATGCAAAGAATTTAGTTTTTAATGATTTTTATAATATATTAGACACTAAGGAGGGCAAAAGATATGTATAAGTTAGCCAAGCAAAGAGATAAGAGAAGTAAATGTTTAATTCAAGTGAAATACATTAAGGATGAAGTTCAAAAAGTGTTTTTCTTAGAAGTGGATATTCAACATAGATGGATGAGATATTTCAATAAGCTTTTCAATAAAGATTGTGAGAATATAATTGACTTTAGTGACCTTAGCACCCTAAATAAAATATTTTTTTTTATTTTTATTGTCGTATTAACAAAATCGAAGTTAGATGGGCTTTAATGAAAATAAAGTGTGTAAAAACTATTGGACTTGACATTTTAATAGAGGTGTGGAAATATTTAGAAGATGAAGGAATTTCTTGGCTTATGAAACTTTTTAGTATTATTTTGAAGAGTAAGAAGATGTCAGATGAGTGGATATAGAGTATGTTCGTTCCTATTTTTAAGAATAGAGGTGATGCACAAAACTGTGTGAATTATAGTGGAATTAAGTTAATATGTCATACTTTTTTTTAAATATTTTCTATCTAAATTTGTTAGTTAATATGTCATACATTAAAACTATGGGAGAGAATTTTTTAGCATAGGTTACGACATAATACTAATGTTTCTCAAAATCAATTTGGATTTATGCGGGTAGTTCTATGGAGAAGTATAAAGAGAATAAGGAGAATTTTCATATGATATTTATTGATTTAGAGAAAGTATATGATAAAGTTTCAAGAGAGGTGCTTTGGAAAGTTCTTGAAAAGAAAGGAGTTAAATAATCTTTATATTCAAGTGATTAAGGATTTGTATGCAGGTGTTGTTACTGTGTTCAAATAAAAGGTGGTTTGATCAAGTATTTTCCTATTTCAGTTATATTACATCAAGGATCAACTTCAAGCCCATATCTTTTTGCTTTAGTCATGGATGTTCTTACTAGATATTTGCAAGATGATGTACCCTGTTGTATGCTTTTTGTTGATGATATTCTTGTTGATAAGTTTAGAGAGGGAGTTGAAGGAAAACTTGAATTATATTGGAGGTCAACCTTAGAATATAAAGGTTTTTGTTTGAGTATATCTAAAATCGAATTCATAGAGTATAGTTTTAATAATACTTGATCTAGTGGGGGATTGTGACTTTGGGCAATCAAATCATTAAAAAAGATTGCACGTTTTAGATATCTTGGGTCTATTATTCAAAGTGATGGTGAAATAGATGGGGATATTATTAGTAGAATTTAAGTTGGATGGTTAAAGTGGAGGAATGCATCAGGCCTATTATGTGATAGAAAAGTACCCTCAAACTTAAGAGAAATTATATAAGGAGGGACCAAAATGGTCCACAACTATTTTGAGGAATAAATTTGATCTCGTAATTCTTTAAAATGGGACCATTCTGTCGTTTAAAAATAATGGAAATTTTGGATGGCAGCGAGGGTATGATCGGAATAACCACAAAAACAATAAGAAAGGGAGAATGATAGATACCTTCACAGCGAGCGAGCTCTCATTGCTACGTCTAATCCAACAGGAAGAACAACGAATTTTTGTGACTTTCGATTCGATAGGAAGGAACATCGTTGAAGGAGGTAAAGAAGCCTTTTGCGACTCGCTCAAAATCCTCCCGTTGCTACGTTTGATCCAACAAGAAGAATGGCGAACTTTTGCGAATTCCGATTCGACAGGACGGAATGTTGTCGAAGGAGGTGAAGAAGGCTTTAGCGACTCGTTCAAAAATGCTACCTCACACAAAGCATGCAAAGTCCAACAACAATGAAGAACACGGAAGAGAAGATAGAGGCGCAAATCGTCTGTAATTAATAAGGAATTAATTTATGTAATTTAATTAATATAAATTAATAAATTTAAAAATTAATTAGATAATTAATCTTTTAAATAATAATTAGAGAATTCTAAGTAATAATAATAATAGTTATATAATTATTTATGTTATTAATATTTATAGTAGTAATTAGATAATTAAGCTAGTTAATATCCCTAAGATATTATTAGTTAAGCTAGATAATTAATATATGACTAAAAATTTTAAAATTATAACTAAAAATATTATTAATTTCTCTTATTAAACAAATGATTATTTTTTTAATTATAATTACTTGAAAATTATGTCTAATAAATAATTTAATTAAAAAAATTCTAAAATGCCCATAATTTTAACATCATTAAGTCTTACATCTATTAGTTTGGATGTTAGGACCAAAATTCATTTTAATGTGTTGAGGGACCAAATTGGTCCCTCAAAATAGTTGGGGACAATTTTGGTCCCTCCCAAAGAGTTCAGGGACCATTTTGTCTTTTTCTCTCACTACAAAAAATTCAACCTTTGGCGGCAGAATAATCCGCCGCAAAACAAGAGATATCCGTCACAAATCCTGGCCAACATTCTGCACCATAAAGCATTGCAGGTCTCACAACCATCTTATAGAATTTTCCCTTAAGTTTGAGAGGGACTTTTCTATCACACAACAAGCCCGATGTATTCCTCCATTTCAACCATCCAACTTGAATTCTAATAATAATATTTCCATCCATTACATCATCACTATGAACAATAGACTCTAAGTGTAAAGTCACTCATACACCTAAGCATCCTTATCTCTACAACACTTAATTTAATATTATGCTTCTCTTTTAAAATGGTAGTGTGACCTGCAGTGCTTTATGGTGTAGAATGTTGGCCATTAAAAGAGAAGCATAAAATTAAGTTAAGTGTTGCAGAGATGAGAATGCTCAGGAGGATGAGTGGCTTTACCTTAGAGACAGAATGCAAAACGAGTACGTGAAAAGGTTGGAGTAGCTTTAGTGGTAGATAATATCAGACAGAGTTGCCTTAGATGGTTTGGTCACATAAAACATTGGCCTTCCGATGACCCTATTAGGAGAGCAAATGTATTAGATTTGGCCTAAGTTAAGAAAAGTAGAGGTAGACCTAAAAAGATTTGGTTACAAAATATTAGAAATGACCTTTTTTTATAGATGCGAATGAGAATTTGACTCTTAATATGACATAATGGAGAAAAATGATTCATGTTGCCGACCCCATGTAGTGAGATAAAAGCTTGATGTTGTTGTTGTTAAAAAAGATGGGTATAAGTACTTATGTTTGGTGGCTCAGCAAGGCTATTTTTGACATTATACCTTGCATATAAGAATTTGTTGTGGACAACACACGAGGCGAACGGATTGTAGCTAGTTGAATACTCAAAAATTATTATTTTTTAGAACTCTCTTTTTTCATTTTATATATATATATATATTTGGAGAAAAAGATCAAAATGGTCTCCAACTCTTGTGAGAGACATTTTGGCCCTGAACTCTTTAAAATGAGTTTTGTTTTGTCTTAACATCTAATATTGGAGTTAATGGTGTTAAATGTGTGGGCTCCGAAAATTCGGCCCCGGCCTCCGCCCGCTATTTGTTTTCTGAGGGGGGAAGTTTTAACGAAATAAGTTCCGGGGTAAATTTTGGAAGGCAGATGAGATAGTAGATAAGACACTACCCAGAGATTTCGCCCTCATTTTACGAGGACTTTATGATCTGAGTTCTGGTTTCCTATAGGCGCAAGCCCCTATAGTTAATTACCCCTCCCAGTAACGAGAGAGAACTTTCGATTAAGGCTAGTCATCAATCAGATACGTATAGATACGTACACCTGGCATATAGTAGCAACATGGGTATAGGTTTTTGAAATTTGGAGAATTTGGGAATTTGGAGGATTGAAAAATTTGGAGATTTAATATTTAAAATTGAAAATTGCACCATCTTGCACTTAAAGCAGATGGTGGGGGAATGGATGATGGACCCGATCAAGATCCCATGGTTCCGTCATCCCGGGCCATCGTGGTCCCTGGTCTACTTAGTCAGAGGAGGTAGTCGACCCAACCTGACAGAAGGATCCTTGTCGGCAGCCATGGGTTGCTTCGTCCAAGGGGACCTTGTAGACCTGGGGGGAGTATTTGCCTAAGGGGAGAAATTTGAATCCACCTTAGCTAACAGAGGGCTTTGTGCCCTATCGATCATATCCTATTGATTCATATCTCAAGGATTTGATGCCATTGGGGAGCATACGGGCTCTGGCCATAACCATAATATAATTGTGCCATTTGGCGGCGACCACCTGGTTCAGAGGGCCCCGAGTCATAACCGTTTATCCTGCAGTGCCATTTGGCGGCGAAACTGCCGGTTAGATGACTCGTACCACGTCCTTGCTGGCAGGAGATTGTTTGAGAATGGATCCTAGTGATATTTTCGACCAGGCATTAGCTCTATGTGAGCTGAAGTAAATTTTAATTTGTCCACCTCGGCAAATTGTTGCGGAGGGTGGATGTATTTTGCTTTAAGTGGTTAGATGGGTTGAATTTCTCATTTTAAATACTTTAGAATTTGGGATTTTGGGAATTTCAGTAGAGTTTTAGAGTTTGGGATTTTTTTTTTTTAATAATTTTGGATATTTGGGTAGTATTTTGAAAGTGTTTGTGAATGGACCCCTCCGGTTGAGATTTGCATTCAACACGGCCATCATCGGGGTGTATGGGGTCATTTATATTTTATTGATTGGACCCTGTCGACTCTATCTACTGGTCGATAGAGGATCGGGTTTCGTAGGCTTTATGCCTTTTGTAAGTGAATTCACTTGATTATAGACCTTGAAGGCCTAATATGAACGTATAAAACAAATATCTCGGTCGATCTCGCGACCGTATATTTATTTAATGGTTCGAGCCGTGTCGACTCCTATCTACCCGTATAGGAGGATCGGGCTCGAACTTGAATTCACTTATTAACCCGCGCAGCATCCCTAGACGTCACGTGTGTACCAATAACACGTTCGCCGGGGCCCATGCGGGTTATGATTATATTTTTCCCTTTTAGTGTACATATGTGTATACAAATTAAAGTGCACACGTGCAGGGGTATTCTTAAAATATTTGTTGCTGCTTGATTGTACAGGTGACCGCCATTTGAATGCAGCATTCTACTTGAACTTTTGTACACGCCTTCTGTCCGCTTGTAAAGATGTTGCGGATCCGGTGGCGTGGCGTCGTACGATTTCCACAACTGTTGCTGGTAGGCGGGTAGATGTTTTCATTCATAGATTGGAATTGACTTCAGGATACTGCATTTACTGAATTCTTTCTGCATCTACCCACGAGTGACATGTTTTACATACATCTGTACTCGTAGATAGATTGTATGTATTGCAGATCTTTGTATTCACTCATAGATAATCTATTGTATGCACAATGAACTTCCTATAGCAACTCGTATACATTTGCATTTGATGTAGTCACTTTGCATTTTGCTTGTGGACAACACATTGGGTGTACTACAGGTCTTCTACAGCGGCCCGTGGATGCTTGTCCTTGACGTAGTCATTTGGCATTTTGCTCGGGTCTTTTGTATAAGGCTCATGGGTACTTTCGTTCATTGCATATCATTTGCTTCCAGTTACAAAAGGGGTCGATGTATTTGCTGAACACTGGATTATTACTGATTGTAGGAGTGTCCTAATATTCATTGTATATTACACTGAACATGTTGGCAAGAGAACCGTCGTTTGTAAGGATTATCGTAACTTCTTGCATGACACAAAGTATTGTTCATTACACCTCGTTCTCATATTCGTAAGGGACTATTCTAATCACTTGTATGTTGATCAGTGTTAGTTGTAGGTTCTTGCTCTGCTCACTGCCCCCCTTGTCATGCAGTTTGTAGGAATATTGTCAATATACCATCCTTGCCCTTAGATGATATCCCACATGCATATTTGTGCTCGCAGATGGTTTATTACTTCTGCAACATGTCTGCTATCACTGATTGCGAGGGTTTTCTTTTCATCTCCTTGCAAGGTTTGTATAAACATTACACCTTAACTGTTGGCAGATCATACTTCATATAGTTGCTTCTAGCATTTCTTGGACTATAGACGATGCATCGCATGCATCATAATCTTGTTATATGATTTCATCAATAAACTGTTGCATTCAATGAAGGTCCCTTTATTTGCATTTTGATATCGATCACAAGAACATCGTTGCTTTTGTTTGTCTATCACTTAATGACATATGGGTCCATTTCATTGATTTGAGCATGATTTAGTGCTTTAAGCTTTGTTCTCTGTGGTCCAAATCAAGTCCTGTTCTGTATCATTTGATTCAAGTTCTTGTAGTCTTTGATGAGTTCGGGTCCAAGCTTAGTTCATTTAAATTCTGGTTTAGGTTGAAGTTAGGTTCATTTGAGTTCATTCAAGTTCAAAGCACAAGTTCTGGTCCTCTTCCTTTGAGCTCAAATAGGTCCAAGTACAGTCATATGATCACCCGAAATTTCGGCAGCATTCCGGCATCTCCCCCGTTTAGGGGAAATAACGGAAAACTGGGCCTTTCCCACCACGCTTAAGAAAGCGTGTATGGTAGATGCCCTCTTTCGAGGACACCGCGGCCGTGTAAAGTCTTCAATCCCCCACCACGCTTAAGAAAGCGTGTATGGGTCTTCGACGTACCTGAAAAAGAAAAGCATTTGTTTCCCCGCAGGTACAGAGCCGCATACGGGTACTTAAAATTGTCCCCACCACGCTAAGAAAAGCGTGTATAGGGCCTACCCGCCTCGCCGTAGGTGTTGCACCGGGTTCCCTTCCCACCACGCTTATGAAAGCGTGTATAGGCGGTTTGCCGGCTCGACACGAACGCCGAGGATAGGATTTTGAGGTGATTACCCGCCTCGTTGTAGGCACCGCACCGGGGTCCCATCCCACCACGCTTATGAAAGCGTGTATAGACGGTTTTCCGGTCCGCCGCGAACTTCGAGAGCTAGAATCTGAGTTAGAAAATTATACCTTTGCAAGCGTCGAGGTTGGCATGTGGATCGAGGTGAGAGGAGAGAGCTTGCATTTTGCATTTCTTTTTTCTTGTAATTAATTATAATTAATAATTAATCATAACTAATTATATTTAATGATAATTAATTATAAATAATTAACCATAATCAAATTTAATTAATTATAACAAAAATATGACTAATTATTAATTAATTATAATTAAAAAAATAGTCATAATTAAATTTAATTAATTATGAATAATTTTAATCAATTAATAATTAATTATATTTAGGCATAATTCATTATAATTAATTTAATTAACTATAATTAATTTATAATTAACTATAACTAAAAATAACTAGTTTTAATTAAATTAAATTAATTATAATTAAATCATATAGGATTAATGCAGAGTTTGAGCAGGACTTGTATAAGATTAAGTTGAATCCCATCGGGATTTAAAATATTATGCGAGATTTGAGCTTAACCCTGTTAATCAAGAATTAAGGGATTGTTAAATCTCACAGTGAGCTAATTCCTCACTTTACCTTATTCGGCTCGGTGGATTCACGGGATTCGGCCGAAGAAGCTTGCAACAGGGAGGCGATCACCTTCTTAGCGAGCTCCCGTCGCTTCTTCCGATCGGGAAGGGAAAGTCGTCGGAGAGGCGAGGTCGGCCTGCAGCAGAGGGGCCGAAGGTTTGAGATCGGAGGAGAGCTCGCGGATTCCGTCTCTAGGTAGGGCTTCGGCTGCAGTAGGAGCTTCGGTCGAGGGTTGAGGTTTGCGACAGAAGTATGAGGGATTCGGTCGCAGGAGCAGGGTCGACGGGCTCTCTTGGCGACTGGGATCTGTAGCCAGGGAGGTCCGGCTTCAGAGGGAGTTTAAATAGAGGCGGCGGGAGGCGTGGGGGTCTCGGCTGGAAGAGGCGACGGGAGTGCTGGAAGGAAGGGGTTTCTGCGGCTATGGAGATCGGGATAAGAGGGATCGGAGTTTTGAGGGTTGCGAACAGAAGAGGAAATCGCAAGCAGCGGCAGGAGTTCGTATGGGAGAAGGTTCGGTGAGGTCCGACTGGGAGCTCGGATGGGTCGGTATTTAACGACGCGAATGGCGCGATCGACGAGCTGCTTTGCGAGAAATCCGGGAAGCGATAGTTTCGGCGCCGAATTCAGCAGGATATCCGGGTTCGACAGTCCGAGGTGTGCAAAGTCTCGGCTGGATTTACGGGATTTACAGCCGTCGTTGTAGAGCAGGTAAGTAAAATTTTTTATTATTATACAGGGGTCAACAAAATGTAAGGGTATTTTGGTCGTTTTTTAATTAAAAATTTATTATAATTTCATGTAATTATATATTTTTAAAAAAAATTTATTAAACACTTTTTTTATAAAATAAATTAATAATAATTTTATTTTTAATTTCAAAATTTGTAGTCATATTTTTAAAATATAATTGGTAAAAATATGTGACTAAGTTGAAAATAATATTTATTTGCATTTGATTTCTCTAAATCAATAAATATCATATTTTATAAAATATAACTAAATTTTCGAAAATTAAAACTAAAATTATTATTATTTTTTATTAAATAAACGTTTAATAATTTTTTGAAAAAATCATAAGTACATGAAAATTATATTTAATAAATGTTTAATTAAAAAATGACCAAAATACCCTTACATTTAACACCATTAACTACAACATTGAATGTTATGACCAAAAATATTTCATTTTAAAGAGTTGATGACCAAATTGGTCCCTCAAAAGAGCTGGGGACTGCTTTGGTCCCTCACAAAGAGTCGAGGGACCATTTTGATCTTTTTCTCTATATGTATGTATATATGTATGTATGAAGAGAGAGAGAGAGAGAGATTAATGGATTATTTAGCAGTTGTTGTACAATCAATCGATGATGGTTGTCATTGAAAGTTCGGCGGAGATTATTTTGATGGTTGGAGGAGCAGGCCTTCCTCTGCATCACCTCTTCTGAATTTTTCCCTGCCCCTGCCAGTTCTTTCAGCAATGATGGTCGATTGTTAAAAACCCTGATGGGACAATAGTTTCAATTGTATTTGTAGTGTTGAAAATGTGGCTTAGATTATCATTTTGGGAAAGTAATTATTGAGTCAACTAACAGCTTATCAAATAAATTTCTGAAGATTTACATCGTTTCTTTTGTCTTTTTTTGGGGAATATTACACATTTCTGATACAGGAATGATAGTGATTTCTCTGATCAGAATTTGAACTTTAAAAAAAAAAAAAAAGGTTTGACTTCTCTACTGTTTCTTGACATGCAACTGGGCAGGTTATTGGAGATAGAAAATGGAGAGAAGTTACAAATGCTTTTAACTTCCCATCTTCTGCAACAAATGCATCATTTATCCTTCGAAAATACTACATTTCCTTATTGCGTCACTATGAACAAATTTACTTCTTTAGAGCAAAAGGATGGACTATTCCTTCGGCGGGTCTGTACATGAAACACAGAAATTTCTTCCATTCTTTTATTGTGATTTATGATTTTTTTTTAACGTTTTTCTGCATTTTTTAATGGTTCAAAGTTTTTTCTGCAGTTTCTCTAAGTACAACACGAGTTTCCGTCCTTCAAACTGAGAAGACAAGTGAATCTGCATTTGCATTCCCTGAAATCCAATCTGCCACACGCAAAAGAAAGAAAGGCAATGAAGATCTTGCACTGACAGGTTTATCACCTTCTATTTGATACTTATATGCTTTGTCTAACCCATACTTAAATGATATCATAGAAGACTGCAATCAGCTTCACAACTTTACATATTGCATTTGTGCTTATTTATCACTCATCCCTGCAACTTGGTTCCAACACAACATCAACAGGCAGAAGAATTGTCATTGGATGAAATTAGTTTTAAGGATTTTTAGCATTCATTTAATCCGTCAAATAAAATGGTCTACCTCTATAACCGTTGTGGTTGTGGAATGCCTGTTCACAAGCTGCCTTTCAAAAGCAAGTATTTTGGGAACATGTAATGGGGTTATATATATATATAATAATAATAATAATAAGTTACATATATCTATGTTTGTATAGTCAATTTTTTATAAAGAAAATGGTCAAAATGCTCCAAGGACTATTTATGAGGGGCTGTTTTAGTTCTAGATTATCTCTGTTTAATTTAGCCCCTTAACTCCTTAGATCCAGTCTAGAATAGTCCTCTTGACTCGTTAAATTTGATAAAAAATAATTCAATAGAGGGACTATTTTAAATCATGTCAAAGGACTAAATTCAACATATTTACAATCTAGGCTTATAATGGCCACATACAAATAGTCTAGGAATAATTTTGAGACTTCTCTCTCTCTCTCTCTATATATATATATTATGCCAGCCCTAACTCTATCAACATATCATTAGGAGAATGTGTATAGAGCACCAACTAGTTGGGTTTAAAGAAAATAATAGCAAGACTTCAAAAATAGAAAGCAAAACAGGGAAGCATGAATCACAAAAAGTTGTGTTAGCCCTAAAAGGAAGTAAATGTCTTGCTTTTAAAAATATAAAGATGATTAGAACTGTCATAGAACATTGCATTCAACATTGGTAGAGTCGCGCAAGATAAAAAAAAAAGAGTCAAGCAACTAACTCATCAATTTCTTCTGCATCTTCAAGCTCACTGATAGGAAACACTTGAAGATCTCAAAGTAATTCCTATCGATCTTCGAAAAACAGCGAGAAATCTCCACCAAAAGCCACACGAAAACACGAAAACAGTAGATAGTTTGTATTATTTGATGAAAGGGAACGGAAAACTGCAAGATACAATTGATCCTCTATTCGAGAGGAGGATCTTTCTCTCCCAAATCTCTAGACGCCGCTAGAGCCCAAAAGACCTAAGAGATCTCAAATTTCAGCCAAATTCAAGATGCCCTAACCCTAGGAAAATAAATTATTTAATGCATACAAATCAAAAGGAATTCCCTAAACAGTCCCTACATTCAATTTCCCTCCTAAACTCCCTTCAAAATCTTTCCTAACGGGCGCTGGCTGGGCGATCGATCGCGCGGATCGCGCGATAACGAGGCGGAAGTCCGCCTCGGTTCTGCCTGGGCCGGTCCTGTGTGGACCGGCTGGACCGGTCTAAAAATACTCCCCTCCCAAAGATCCACCTTGTCCACAAGGTGGAAAGACGACACCATCCTCCCATCCTTCTTCATCACAAACAACAAGAACCTGAAGAGTTCGGTCCTTACATCTGTGCCCCGGCGTATACCTCTCGTCACATCTGAAACAGATCCCCTTCGCCCTCTTCTCCTGTAATTCTATTTCTGTGAGCTTCTTGAAGTTGTCCCCAGGTCTTCCGCCGGCAGTCTTATCCTTCGGAGTCTCCCGAAAGGTACCCGGTGTCGGCTCCTTAGGTGTCAAAAAGGTGTTGGCCATCCTGTACGTGCCTCTTGAGCTGCTGCCTTCCACCCCTTTCTCCAGGTGCCTCTGATCCTCCACCAACTGAGCTAGTTCCATAGCCTCTCCCAAGTCACGAGGCCTCATTACTCTAACCGCTGCCCGGATCTCTGGTGTCAGCCCCTTCATGAAATTTCCCTCGAGCACTGTCTCAGGAAGGCGGTCCAATCGGCTAGCAAGGTACTCGAATCTCTCCCGGTACTCCGTCACTGAACCCTCCTGTGTCAAGGCGAAGAACTGCTCGTAGAAGTCTCCTCCCCTGCCAGTTTGGAAACGTTATACCAAACAATCCTTGAACTCTCTCCAACTCCGTATGGGTCGTCGCATGTCCCTCCACTGATACCAAGACAAAGCCTTCCCTTCCAAACATAGGCCCGCCACCGTCAGTCTCTCCTCTTCTGTCAACCCATTGACGGAGAAATATCTTTCTACTTTGTAGATCCACCCGTGCGCATCCTCCCCCTCAAAGATTGGCATCTTCAATTTCCTCACCCTCGGGTCACACCAATTTCCCCTAAATCCTCCATAACCTCCCATTCCTTGAAGAGGAGGTGCTCCCCAATTGTCACGATCTTCCCTCCGGCGATCATAACCAAACCCTTCATCAAAATCCCCTCTTCTTCTTTCAAAATCAGCACCCCGGCGATCAAAATCATCCCCTCTCCTTTCAAATTCAGCACCCCTTCTTGCGTAGTCACTGCTCCTCTCCTCTCTAGAAAGTGGTTGTAGAGGATGCATTCCATCTTCTCCCTCCAGGATCTCCACTTCTGGATTTTCCCTTCCCCTAAACGTGTTAGGGTTCCCATCTCTTCCATGGCCGCCGATAGTTTCCTTTGCTTCCGATGTCACTGGTTTGATTTTGGCTTCAAGCAATTTCTTCAACATCTCTTCCATCACGGCGAACTTCTCTTCCATCCTTTTATTATTGGATGAAATCTGATTTTGAAAATCAGACCATTTTTCCTCCAACTCTGATTTAAGTTGCGCAATTTCTCCTTCCAAAACTTCAACCTTCTTCCCGGCCATATTTCTTCCCAAGAACCACGAGAAGATCTTCTTCCGGATGAGATTTCACCGCTAAAATTTTATAATTTCAGCCGCCGATGGTCCCAAGACAACGCTCTGATACCAATTTGATAGGAAAAACTTGAAGATCTCAAGTAATTCCTATCGATCTTCGAAAAACAGCGAGAAATCTCCACCAAAAGCCACACGAAAACACGAAAACAGTAGATAGTTTGTATTATTTGATGAAAGGGAACGGAAAACTGCAAGATACAATTGATCCTCTATTCGAGAGGAGGATCTTTCTCTCCCAAATCTCTAGACGCCGCTAGAGCCCAAAAGACCTAAGAGATCTCAAATTTCAGCCAAATTCAAGATGCCCTAACCCTAGGAAAACAAACTATTTAATGCATACAAATCAAAAGGAATTCCCTAAACAGTCCCTACATTCAATTTCCCTCCTAAACTCCCTTCAAAATCTTTCCTAACTGGCGCTGGCTGGGCGATCGATCGCGCGGATCGCGCGATAACGAGGCGGAAGTCCGCCTCGGTTCTGCCTGGGCCGGTCCTGTGTGGACCGGCTGGACCGGTCCAATTGGACCGGTCTAACAGATTGTTAGGTCGTGGAAACCACTAATCTGTCATTATGTCTTGATGTCATACAAATATGGCGTTGAATTCCATGGAAGCAGATATTTTATTTGTCAATTTGAGGAAATTATTGGTATTGACAAAGAAATATCTCCGTCTACATGCACTTGGAAACATCAGCTCTTCTTGTCTCCACTTTTTGCCAGTTTGATGGATTGGTAAAAGCCTGATAAGATAAGATACACGTGGATTAATTGGCTGTTTTGGTAGAATTATAAGCCTAAACACCAAATTTTACCATCAGAATGATCCTCATATTAAGCTCATCCAACTGTTTGGCGTGCACTTTATGAAATTTCAATCTCCATTCTTGCATTCATGTTGAATGGGGGGCTGATAGGAAACACTTGAAGATCTCAAGTAATTCCTATCGATCTTCGAAAAACATCGAGAAATCTCCACCAAAAGCCACACGAAAACACGAAAACAGTAGATAGTTTGTATTATTTGATGAAAGGGAACGGAAAACTGCAAGATACAATTGATCCTCTATTCGAGAGGAGGATCTTTCTCTCCCAAATCTCTAGACGCCGCTAGAGCCCAAAAGACCTAAGAGATCTCAAATTTCAGCCAAATTCAAGATGCCCTAACCCTAGGAAAACAAACTATTTAATGCATACAAATCAAAAGGAATTCCCTAAACAGTCCCTACATTCAATTTCCCTCCTAAACTCCCTTCAAAATCTTTCCTAACGGGCGCTGGCTGGGCGATCGATCGCACGGATCGCGCGATAACGAGGCGGAAGTCCGCCTCGGTTCTGCCTGGGCCGGTCCTGTGTGGACCGGCTGGACCGGTCCAATTGGACCGGTCTAACAATACTCCCCTCCCAAAGATCCACCTTGTCCACAAGGTGGAAAGACGACACCATCCTCCCATCCTTCTTCATCACAAACAACAAGAACCTGAAGAGTTCGGTCCTTACATCTGTGCCCCGGCGTATACCTCTCGTCACATCTGAAACAGATCCCCTTCGCCCTCTTCTCCTGTAATTCTATTTCTGTGAGCTTCTTGAAGTTGTCCCCAAGTCTTCCGCTGGCAGTCTTATCCTTCGGAGTCTCCCGAAAGGTACCCGGTGTCGGCTCCTTAGGTGTCAAAAAGGTGTTGGCCATCCTGTACGTGCCTCTTGAGCTGCTGCCTTCCACCCCTTTCTCCAGGTGCCTCTGATCCTCCACCAACTGAGCTAGTTCCATAGCCTCTCCCAAGTCACGAGGCCTCATTACTCTAACCGTTGCCCGGATCTCTGGTGTCAGCCCCTTCATGAAATTTCCCTCGAGCACTGTCTCAGGAAGGCGGTCCAATCGGCTAGCAAGGTACTCGAATCTCTCCCGGTACTCCGTCACTGAACCCTCCTGTGTCAAGGCGAAGAACTGCTCGTAGAAGTCTCCTCCCCTGCCAGTTTGGAAACGTTCTACCAAACAATCCTTGAACTCTCTCCAACTCCGTATGGGTCGTCGCATGTCCCTCCACTGATACCAAGACAAAGCCTTCCCTTCCAAACATAGGCCCGCCGCCGTCAGTCTCTCCTCTTCTGTCAACCCATTGACGGAGAAATATCTTTCTACCTTGTAGATCCACCCGTGCGCATCCTCCCCCTCAAAGATTGGCATCTTCAATTTCCTCACCCTCGGGTCACACCAATTTCCCCTAAATCCTCCATAACCTCCCATTCCTTGAAGAGGAGGTGCTCCCCAATTGTCACGATCTTCCCTCCGGCGATCATAACCAAACCCTTCATCAAAATCCCCTCTTCTTCTTTCAAAATCAGCACCCCGGCGATCAAAATCATCCCCTCTCCTTTCAAATTCAGCACCCCTTCTTGCGTAATCACTGCTCCTCTCCTCTCTAGAAAGTGGTTGTAGAGGAGGCATTCCATCTTCTCCCTCCAGGATCTCCACTTCTGGATTTTTCCTTCCCCTAAACGTGTTAGGGTTCCCATCTCTTCCATGGCCGCCGATAGTTTCCTTTGCTTCCGATGTCACTGATTTGATTTTGGCTTCAAGCAATTTCTTCAACATCTCTTTCATCACGGAGAACTTTTTTTCCATTATTTTATTATTGGATGAAATCTGATTTTGAAAATCAGACCATTTTTCCTCTAACTCTGATTTAAGTTGCGCAATTTCTCCTTCCAAAACTTCAACCTTCTTCCCGGCCATATTTCTTCCCAAGAACCACTAGAAGATGTTCTTCCGGATGAGATTTCACCGCTAAAATTTTATAATTTCAGCCGCCGATGGTCCCAAGACAACGCTCTGATACTAATTTGATAGGAAACACTTGAAGATCTCAAGTAATTCCTATCGATCTTCGAAAAACATCGAGAAATCTCCACCAAAAGCCACACGAAAACACAAAAACAGTAGATAGTTTGTATTATTTGATGAAAGGGAACGGAAAACTGCAAGATACAATTGATCCTCTATTCGAGAGGAGGATCTTTCTCTCCCAAATCTCTAGACGCCGCTAGAGCCCAAAAGACCTAAGAGATCTCAAATTTCAGCCAAATTCAAGATGCCCTAACCCTAGGAAAACAAACTATTTAATGCATACAAATCAAAAGGAATTCCCTAAACAGTCCCTACATTCAATTTCCCTCCTAAACTCCCTTCAAAATCTTTCCTAACGGGCGCTGGCTGGGCGATCGATCGCGCGGATCGCGCGATAACGAGGCGGAAGTCCGCCTCGGTTCTGCCTGGGCCGGTCCTGTGTGGACCGGCTGGACCGGTCTAACAATACTCCCCTCCCAAAGATCCACCTTGTCCACAAGGTGGAAAGACGACACCATCCTCCCATCCTTCTTCATCACAAACAACAAGAACCTGAAGAGTTCGGTCCTTACATCTGTGCCCCGGCGTATACCTCTCGTCACATCTGAAACAGATCCCCTTCGCCCTCTTCTCCTGTAATTCTATTTCTGTGAGCTTCTTGAAGTTGTCCCCAGGTCTTCCGCTGGCAGTCTTATCCTTCGGAGTCTCCCGAAAGGTACCCGGTGTCGGCTCCTTAGGTGTCAAAAAGGTGTTGGCCATCCTGTACGTGCCTCTTGAGCTGCTGCCTTCCACCCCTTTCTCCAGGTGCCTTTGATCCTCCACCAACTGAGCTAGTTCCATAGCCTCTCCCAAGTCACGAGGCCTCATTACTCTAACCGTTGCCCGGATCTCTGGTGTCAGCCCCTTCATGAAATTTCCCTCGAGCACTGTCTCAGGAAGGCGGTCCAATCGGCTAGCAAGGTACTCGAATCTCTCCCGGTACTCCGTCACTGAACCCTCCTGTGTCAAGGCGAAGAACTGCTCGTAGAAGTCTCCTCCCCTGCCAGTTTGGAAACGTTCTACCAAACAATCCTTGAACTCTCTCCAACTCCGTATGGGTCGTCGCATGTCCCTCCACTGATACCAAGACAAAGCCTTCCCTTCCAAACATAGGCCCGCCGCCGTCAGCCTCTCCTCTTCTGTCAACCCATTGACGGAGAAATATCTTTCTACCTTGTAGATCCACCCGTGCGCATCCTCCCCCTCAAAGATTGGCATCTTCAATTTCCTCACCCTCGGGTCACACCAATTTCCCCTAAATCCTCCATAACCTCCCATTCCTTGAAGAGGAGGTGCTCCCCAATTGTCACGATCTTCCCTCCGGCGATCATAACCAAACCCTTCATCAAAATCCCCTCTTCTTCTTTCAAAATCAGCACCCCGACGATCAAAATCATCCCCTCTCCTTTCAAATTCAGCACCCCTTCTTGCGTAGTCACTGCTCCTCTCCTCTCTAGAAAGTGGTTGTAGAGGAGGCATTCCATCTTCTCCCTCCAGGATCTCCACTTCTGGATTTTCCCTTCCCCTAAACGTGTTAGGGTTCCCATCTCTTCCATGGCCGCCGATAGTTTCCTTTGCTTTCGATGTCACTGATTTGATTTTGGCTTCAAGCAATTTCTTCAACATCTCTTCCATCACGGCGAACTTCTCTTCCATTATTTTATTATTGGATGAAATCTGATTTTGAAAATCAGACCATTTTTCCTCTAACTCTGATTTAAGTTGCGCAATTTCTCCTTCCAAAACTTCAACCTTCTTCCCGGCCATATTTCTTCCCAAGAACCACGAGAAGATCTTCTTCCGGATGAGATTTCACCGCTAAAATTTTATAATTTCAGCCGCTGATGGTCCCAAGACAACGCTCTGATACTAATTTGATAGGAAACACTTGAAGATCTCAAGTAATTCCTATCGATCTTCGAAAAACATCGAGAAATCTCCACCAAAAGCCACACGAAAACACGAAAACAGTAGATAGTTTGTATTATTTGATGAAAGGGAACGGAAAACTGCAAGATACAATTGATCCTCTATTCGAGAGGAGGATCTTTCTCTCCCAAATCTCTAGACGCCGCTAGAGCCCAAAAGACCTAAGAGATCTCAAATTTCAGCCAAATTCAAGATGCCCTAATCCTAGGAAAACAAACTATTTAATGAATACAAATCAAAAGGAATTCCCTAAACAGTCCCTACATTCAATTTCCCTCCTAAACTCCCTTCAAAATCTTTCCTAACGGGCGCTGGCTGGGCGATCGATCGCGCGGATCGCGCGATAACGAGGCGGAAGTCCGCCTCGGTTCTGCCTGGGCCGGTCCTGTGTGGACCGGCTGGACCGGTCTAACAATACTCCCCTCCCAAAGATCCACCTTGTCCACAAGGTGGAAAGACGACACCATCCTCCCATCCTTCTTCATCACAAATAACAAGAACCTGAAGAGTTCGGTCCTTACATCTGTGCCCCGGCGTATACCTCTCGTCACATCTGAAACAGATCCCCTTCGCCCTCTTCTCCTGTAATTCTATTTCTGTGAGCTTCTTGAAGTTGTCCCCAGGTCTTCCGCTGGCAGTCTTATCCTTCGGAGTCTCCCGAAAGGTACCCGGTGTCGGCTCCTTAGGTGTCAAAAAGGTGTTGGCCATCCTGTACGTGCCTCTTGAGCTGCTGCCTTCCACCCCTTTCTCCAGGTGCCTCTGATCCTCCACCAACTGAGCTAGTTCCATAGCCTCTCCCAAGTCACGAGGCCTCATTACTCTAACCGCTGCCCGGATCTCTGGTGTCAGCCCCTTCATGAAATTTCCCTCGAGCACTGTCTCAGGAAGGCTGTCCAATCGGCTAGCAAGGTACTCGAATCTCTCCCGGTACTCCGTCACTGAACCCTCCTGTGTCAAGGCGAAGAACTGCTCGTAGAAGTCTCCTCCCCTGCCAGTTTGGAAACGTTCTACCAAACAATCCTTGAACTCTCTCCAACTCCGTATGGGTCGTCGCATGTCCCTCCACTGATACCAAGACAAAGCCTTCCCTTCCAAACATAGGCCCGCCGCCGTCAGTCTCTCCTCTTCTGTCAACCCATTGACGGAGAAATATCTTTCTACCTTGTAGATCCACCCGTGCGCATCCTCCCCCTCAAAGATTGGCATCTTCAATTTCCTCACCCTCGGGTCACACCAATTTCCCCTAAATCCTCCATAACCTCCCATTCCTTGAAGAGGAGGTGCTCCCCAATTGTCACGATCTTCCCTCCGGCGATCATAACCAAACCCTTCATCAAAATCCCCTCTTCTTCTTTCAAAATCAGCACCCCGGCGATCAAAATCATCCCCTCTCCTTTCAAATTCAGCACCCCTTCTTGCGTAATCACTGCTCCTCTCCTCTCTAGAAAGTGGTTGTAGAGGAGGCATTCCATCTTCTCCCTCCAGGATCTCCACTTCTGGATTTTCCCTTCCCCTAAACGTGTTAGGGTTCCCATCTCTTCCATGGCCGCCGATAGTTTCCTTTGCTTCCGATGTCACTGATTTGATTTTGGCTTCAAGCAATTTCTTCAACATCTCTTCCATCACGGCGAACTTCTCTTCCATTATTTTATTATTGGATGAAATCTGATTTTGAAAATCAGACCATTTTTCCTCTAACTCTGATTTAAGTTGCGCAATTTCTCCTTCCAAAACTTCAACCTTCTTCCCGGCCATATTTCTTCCCAAGAACCACGAGAAGATCTTCTTCCGGATGAGATTTCACCGCTAAAATTTTATAATTTCAGCCGCCGATGGTCCCAAGACAACGCTCTGATACTAATTTGATAGGAAACACTTGAAGATCTCAAGTAATTCCTATCGATCTTCGAAAAACATCGAGAAATCTCCACCAAAAGCCACACGAAAACACGAAAACAGTAGATAGTTTGTATTATTTGATGAAAGGGAACGGAAAACTGCAAGATACAATTGATCCTCTATTCGAGAGGAGGATCTTTCTCTCCCAAATCTCTAGACGCCGCTAGAGCCCAAAAGACCTAAGAGATCTCAAATTTCAGCCAAATTCAAGATGCCCTAACCCTAGGAAAACAAACTATTTAATGCATACAAATCAAAAGGAATTCCCTAAACAGTCCCTACATTCAATTTCCCTCCTAAACTCCCTTCAAAATCTTTCCTAACGGGCGCTGGCTGGGCGATCGATCGCGCGGATCGCGCGATAACGAGGCGGAAGTCCGCCTCGGTTCTGCCTGGGCCGGTCCTGTGTGGACCGGTTGGACCGGTCCAATTGGACCGGTCTAACAGGGGCCCGAGTAGTTAAATATATTTTGCACATTTTCTATTCATTTTATCTTTGATCTTACTTTTTTTCTTTCTCAACTCTTCCGCATTAATTTTTTCTATCACCTTCGTTCTACTTCTTCAATCCTCATTTTTTCAAGCCCAAATCACTTAATCTCAAAAACCAAATTTTAATTGCAAATGCAGGTTATCAGTATTACATTACCAACCTTAGCAAATAACTGTTCTTATAGTATCCAACTCATGCCTTGTTGACAAGTTGCAGTTCTATGCATGCTCAAATTCTTTATTAGAATCATATGAAGTTCATTCCTTAAGCCTCTGCTTCAATCAACTAGAAGTGAGACTGTTTTGTGTTCATTCTTGCTTACAGAGTTAAAATTCTCATCATCTGATCTCTGCTTTTTTCCTAGCCCCATTAGGTCAAGCATTGTCCGCAAACCGAACAGTTGTTGGAGTTATCGATGGGAAATTTGAGAATGGCTACTTTGTCACCGTCACAGTTGGCACAAGCAAGCTTAAAGGTGTTCTTTTCCATGCTTTACAGCAGAATGCAGTCCAAGTACAACCGGTGTTTCCTGGAATCAACAAGAGTAGCACAAGGGTCATTCGCCGACGACGAAGAAGGAAGCTCAGCTCAAGGGATCCCACACATCCAAAGCCAAATAGAAGTGGTTACAATTTCTTCTTTGCGGAGCAGCATGCAAAGTTGAAGCTGCTCCATCCAGGAAAAGATAGAGAGATCAGCAGAAGGATTGGTGAACTATGGAACAACTTGACAGAGACGGAGAGAGCTGTAAGGCCTACGAGAACTATAAAAGAGTTATCCTTTGAATAATCTACAACTTTAACTCCTTTTGTATGTGTAAATATCAGGTTTATCAAGAGATTGGTTTGAAGGATAAGGAAAGATATCAAAGTGAGATGGCTGTGTACAAAGAGCAGCAGAGAACAGGCCCAGTTTTGACTGATGTCATGCCAATTCAGCAGCTTCCAGCTGAACCAAGCATTGAAATGCAAAATATGAATTTGAAGGAAACAGATGATGCTGATAAGCTTTCTGAGGATAGTGATGATAGTCTGGGAGAGAAATCAGATGAGGAACTGAGACATTCACCAGAAGCAGGTGCAACTGCTGCAGAACCTGATATGGCTGCCAATCCTTCGGCATTTGAGCTGCGAAGGAGAGATCTAACTGAAACTGAGAATGATACCGAGATGCTAAGCAAGAATGGTATCCCTTCTTCCGGCGACGGCGATGGCGACGACAGGGAGTCTGAAAGATCTGCAGACACATCATCAGCCAAGCACTGGACTGAAAGTGCACAGAATTGATTTTCATTTATTTTCAAATTGTAGGCACAGAAAAGCTAATTTCCATGTTACATGTCTACTATTTTTACATCTCACTTTTCTAACCTTATTAGAAGCCATTTTTACTAAAAATCCCAATCTGCGCAAAGTTTTTTACTTATTAACAGCCGCTCAGTTTCCCCTATGTTTGTGAGGCTTATGATAAATTGTGCTATAGCTGCAGCTGTGATTTCCGAAATTTTGAATGGAATCTGCATGGTTTAGTTCCTCGTAACAAGAGGGGGATGCTTCTAGTGCTGCTGTGATTAGTTCTTTCTTTTTATTTTTTATTTGTTTATTTTACATTTAAAAAAAACTTTTCCTGACCATTAATGATCTGCATTGTATTAATACCGTATTTTTCTGAAAATACTGTTAATTATCTGCATTGTATTAAAAAAATTATTTTAGAAAGCAATAAAAAAACTGTCCCAAACGAAGTCAGTTTGAATACAAAGATGTTGAATTATGAGCCAAATTTTTTGCTCGGTCTAATTTTGACTCGAGTTTGAATATAATTGAACTTGCTCAAAATATAAATAATTTTTATATATTTAATATAGATATTGAATATTTTAAAAAATAAAATAAATATAAAATAAATATTTTTGAGTTAGATTTAAATTAGGCTGATAGAAGTAATTCAAGACATGGCCTAAGAATTTAGAAGTGTAAGATGTTTCTCATAATTAATAAAATGAAACTGTACAAATAACAAAATGATTAAATTTATCTTATGAAAAATAATAATTTAAGTTTATCTTATAATCAAGCTTATATTTTATCTAAAACTACCTCATAAATAAGTGTTTTATTTGTAAGATAAATTTTCATCAAATGAGCCCTCAAAATCTGGAACAAATTAGAAGATAAAAGTAATAAAAAAAGCTCTCCTTTAAATAAAAGCAGTTCAAAAATTAACATATATTCCATCACCAACTCTACAGCTAACCTTTCTTCCAAAGATCCAATGTAATACCACAGTAAACCAAAACAAAAACATATTTAAAATTAAGTTAGACGTTAAAATTTAAAATAAAAGAAGAAAGAACTAAAAAAAAACGATGCTGAAGAACTATTCTGAACCAGAATCTTTCAAAGAATCCCAAATGCTATCCATATCAAGAGAAGGCATTGTGCTAAGTAACACCCCATCCACTTCCTCCTCCACCTTCACCACCTTCCTTCTCTCCTCCTCCTCTTCCATCCTCTTCCTCTTCCTGGCATCGTGGCCTCCGCCATTGTCCTTAAAAGACTTGAGCTTGGCTTCAAGCAAGGAGATGGTGGCAGCGGATCTAGCTATGTGGTGTTTGAGGTTGGGGAAGTTGAGGTTGGCGAATTCGCCTCGGAGCTTGAAGGCGGCGGCGTCATAGGCCATGGCGGCGTCTTCAGCGGTGTCGAAGGTGCCGAGCCATATACGGGTGCGGTTGCGGGGGAGGCGAATTTCGGCCACCCATTTGCCCCAATGGCGTTGCCGAACGCCTCTATAGAGCTTGGGTGGGGTTGGAGGTGGGTGGGGGGAGAGAGGTAAGGGAGGGAGGAAGGTGAACTGTGGGGTGGAGGTAAGGGAGGGGAAGGAGAGAATGGAGGATGAGGGGTTCATGATGTTGAGGTGAATTACTTGGTTGGGATCATTGAAGGTGGTCATTTTAGAGAGAGAGTGAGAAAGGAAGGGAGGGAGGGAGGGTGGCAAGGGAAAGATAGAGATATAAAGGAAGCGAAAGAGAGAGATTGGGAGGAGTTTGACATGCAATGTTAGAAAAAATATATATATTTGATTTAATATGTTCTCAGTAAATTTTGATCTAAATAAATCTCTTATAACCTTTTCTAATTACGTTGAAAAGAGTATAATATAAAATTTAATTAATTTTTATGCATTTTATCTGAATATAAAAATTTTCCTTAGAAAAGGGAAGACTGCAATGACTTAAAATTTAAAATAATCACTGGATCTGCATTTTTCCATTTCATATTTACAGCCAGCAAACGAATTGTTATTGAGAATAAAACATTAGGGACTTCAAAAAATTAAACAAACAAAAAGGTGCGTTCAGACTCCGCACCGAATAATCTCTCCCTTTTTTATGCGAGAAATTATTACATACCGTTCACGTCGCCTGTACACACAAGCTGCATCGAGACTCCGCACGTAATAATTTATCTTTTACGAAGGTTTTTACCGCTTCCTTGTAACAGGGGTTAAAACAACTGTTACGTGTCTAAATTTGTAGTAATTTTCAAACGGCTATTACGAACTGTCTTTTTTTGCTACGCTTCTCTTGAGATATGCTTTGTCATTTTGCTTTGCTGCTGATCATTTCAATATATGGGACTATGCTTTTGACGGATCTCTATTTGGCTATTTCTGGGAACTCTTTCTGCTTCTCGGTTGTTTGGTTTTGTGATGTTGCTGAACTTGTATGAGGATTGGTGCTGTTGCTATTCAATATTCTGCTTCTATATCATACAGCAGCACTTTTTTTTTTATGAATCTGCGGTCTTTATTTTCCATTGAAAGTGTTTATCTAGCAGACGTTTGCCACCTTTTTCTATCTTTTTTGAGCTCATGCTGTGCGATATATTGTTGCAGATTCCTTTTTGCTGCTGGGGGTGGGCGTTATCTGCTTGTTGATTTATTGTTCAATCATATATTTGTAAAATTTGTTCATGAAATGCTGCACAAGCCCTCAAATTTCCTGAATTATAAATTAAAAAAAAAAAACCGGAACAAGTGTTGCCATAAGTGCTAATTTTTGCCAGTAGCGGGTAAGATTTTTAAAATAAATGAAGGACGATCAAAATCTTAAGATTATTAGAGGAGGTTCAAATGGAGGATCTTGAGGGTTAAGGAAGTAGCTTATTGTTGGTGGCTTGGGTGTCTAAATATGGTAGTTTGTTAAATATGCAGAGTATAAGTTGATTAGGTTTGAGCTTTTTGGTTTTGAGCTTGAACTTGGACTAAGGTAAGGCTAGCTTTTATAGGTCTTTTTGAGTATGTTAGAATTGGGCTTGTTGAGGAGAAATGTCAAGAGAGGGAGAGATTATTACGTCCGGTGTCCAGACAGTCCGGAGGCGAATCCGGAAGCGCCACGTCACCCGGATGCACCGGGCCCCGGGCGACGTGGCGCGTCCAGATTCGCCTCCGGATGAATCCGGACGCCGCACTAATAATTTTTCCAAGAAAGGGGTCTTGAATTAATAAGGGTTTGGACGAAAAGTGGCGGCTTAGAGGGAGAAAGCAACTAGGGTTTGGAATAGCTAGGGATTAGGGCTTGGAATAGCTAGGGTCATCTAGGTTTAACCCTTACTTCCTTAGGATTTGATGGAGTGGCAGCTAGGGATGAAGAATTAAGGTTTTGGGGTCATGGTCGAGCATCAACATGGTTGATGAAGGTGGGCCTTAAAGTTGTTGACAACAATGTTGTCAGACTTAGTGGCGAAGGCAAGGCATTGACATTGATGTAAACAACGAACATTGCGGTTCTTGATGATGATATGTGTAAGCATTTGTGGCAATGAAAAGCGATAGCTTTGATTGTGGTAGCAGGTGTCAGCATTTGTGTTGATAGTTCTTACTGGCCTTGATGTTAGCACCAGATGTTAAGTGCTAGCAAATATAGCTCAAGATTATCCATTTTAGAATCCCTATTGGCCTATTGGGGCTTCCTTTCGGGGACCTTCTCCAATATTTAGAAACATGTCCTATTTATAAATTTTTTGTGGGGACATTCTATTTATTTCTACCAAAAATCAAAGCAATCTATTAGGAAGGTTCATAGTGATCCCTTTTATTTATTAATATTTCTAAGATGTCTCGGCGCCTCATTGATATCAAAGCGGAGCATTTGGGTTTATTTCATTGTCGTTCTTTTTGACCATATGCTCGTTTGGGACAGCTTTTTCACAACTTTGCTTTCCATAAAGCTACCACGATTTTGTTTGACAATAACTTTTCACTATTTCTAAAAGTTTTTATAGTTAAAAACTATTTTTTACAATCAAATTTACTAAAATGTGGTAGCTATAAAATAATAACTTTTCAACTTTTTTTAAACAAAAAAAATTATTTTACTAGTTACAAATTTCAAACAATTTGCTTTCCAACAACAATTCTATAGCTAATTCCCTAATACATTTGCTAAAAACTGAAAATTTGAATCTATAAGTTTTTTTTTTTTTTTAAATACTTAGATGTAACATGAAAACCACCTCCAAATTCATATTTCATTGAATAAATTTTTAATGGCATATCAACCATTAATATAATAATAATAATTATTATTATTATTATTATTATTATTATTATTATATAACACTTCCTTCCAAATAATTTCAGATAAGATGCTGCTACAGGATAGGCAATACCATAACAGAAAACAATTTTCATGCTATCTTTGGGAGCCAACCAATAACCGCCATCCATGTCATCAAACCTGCGCTCTTGTCCACATGCAATTCACGAAGGTTAGAGAATCCTTAATCCTTAATTAAGGGTTAATTATATATTTAAGCTTAAAGTTAATCCCCCTTTAACTAAGATTCTTGCTGGCTTTCATGTGATTAGACGCGCTCTCTTCTCTTTTAAAAGGATTAAGAATCCAAAACTGTGCCGCAACGTTTTCATTTGAGACAGCTGTTTCATTGCTTTCTAAAAAAGTTTTTTTTTACAAAAATTTTTAATTTAAAATTTTTTTAAACTAAAAAGCAATTTTAAAAAGTATTAAGAAACCTATGCCAAACGAAGTCTTAGGCTTGATTTGGGACAGTTTTAGACCATTATTTTTTTTCCTTTTTTTAAGAGATTTTTATATTAAAAAGCAACTTTACAAAGCAGAAAAACGTCCCAAAGGAAGCCTGATAAAAATGCTTGAATATTTATAAGATTACAAAATCAAGTCTTCATCGCACTACGTGCGATCAGCTAGATGAATATATTTTTTTAATTATGTTCTATTAATAATAAAATTTTTCATTTAAATCTAATAAAAAGATAATTTCTAATACTTTCTAACCGAGTATTTTTTAGTCTACCTTTGTTTTTTTAACATAGATCAGATCTAATACATTTATCACTTTGCCGGATCATCATAAGGCCGATGTTTATATAATCATAAAATAAAAATAAAAAAAGCTAAATTGCAAACAAATAGATTAATTAATTTTGATGCCTTCCACATAGAGGTTAGCTTTAAAAGATATGATAATGAATTTATTTGGAGAGAATCCAAATCATCCATCCATTCATTTAGATTTTGATTGTAATAGATCGAATTTTGACTTTGTCAATTTTTTTCTGGAGTCATTATAACTCCTTATTTTGACATCTAAAAATAGTGGTGCAATACAATAAAGTCTTAAAACATCATTTTACACAACTTCTGGTAATTTAGTAATTTTCTAAAAATGTGAATTTTGGCCTAATAGGATTCTTTGTTGTCTACTATTATGACATTTTGGCATCTTCTTAATTAAGCTCAATTTTGCATTATTTGCTGCAATGCATTGAAAATGGATGTGAATATGTGCTTGAGTAATAGCCGGTCGCTATTACTGCTATAGTATTGTGAGAATAATGTGCATGTGTGAAATAAACAAGTAAAGATTGGTTGACCCGTATATTCTTTCACTTAGATCATGGGACATTACAATGAATTTGGCATTTTTTCATAGAAGGGAATTTTGATTAGATAATGAATTAATTTTTTATTAGAAAATTCTTATAAAAGAAATTTTTTATTAGAATATTTGAGAAATTTTTTAAATAGAATAAATCTAAAAATTATTGAATTAATTTTAAGATGAATGTCATAAATTATTAATTAATTAAAAATTAAATTATACTCATCTCAAAATCAATATAATAATTTAGGATATTTTGCCTAAATTTCAATCATAATATTTTGATATATATATATTTTTTCTTTTTCATATATTTCTCATGTATTTTCTACATCTTTGTATTCACTATGTTGAATGTAGGGGTGTCAATTCGGGTCAACGGGTCGGGTTGGGGTCCAACCCGAGTTGACCCGGGCATAAACGGGTTGACCCGAACCCGACCCATTTAGCTACACGGGCTAGGATATCCAACCTGGACCCGACCCGCGGGTTGTTGGGTTGACCCGACCCGACCCGCGAACCCGCGGGAGCAGTCTCTGAGTCATGACGCTGAGGCGACTGTGTCGTCTGCGCAGCAGAGTGGCATGGCATGACGCGGTTGAGGCGAAGCGGCCTTCGTCCGTTTGTCAGGTCGAAGTGTCGAACCCTAGCCAGGAATGCGGAGCCGGAGCGGCATGGCGTGACGCGGAGGCGACAGCGTGACGCCGCGACGAAGCGTGGCATGGCAAGGGGGTCGGGGAAGCGCCGAAGTAGCCTGCATAGTGGCCTGACGCGACGGCATATGGGTGACGCGACGTCAACTGTGCGACGGCGGCGACGCGGCTTAATGCGATGGGTCTATTTTCCGGGTCAAAACGGGTCAATTCCGGGTTGTCGGGTCAACCCGAACCCGAACTATTTTTTAAACGGGTCAGAAATCCTAACCCGGACCCGACCCACTTGACAAACAGGTCGACCCGAACCCGAATTTTTTCGGATCGGGTCAAAAATTGACACCCCTAGTTGAATGATTTCACAATTGTTATCTATCTAATAGATTACTGGCATCAATAACATGCATGCATTATTGAAAATTAAGTCATTATATTCTAATAAAGTTTTTTATTATAAAGGATTTCAAACTCCTTTGATATGCTTTAAGATGGGTGCAATATAAATGTAACTTGATTATCTATGTGTTGCACTCATCTCAAAAGTATAAATTCAAAAATTTTGAGCCTCATCTTCATGGGTCTTTTATCCCAATATCATAATTTAAGCATTTTACTTTTTTTTTATATTAAAAATAGCCAAACCAAAGGCAGCCTCCTTAATAATACATAATTTAAGGCAGATAACGACATTTTAACAACTAATTAATCCTTCTGTCCCACCAATTAGCTACACAATGTTTGTTAGCCATTAATCATTAGCTCTTAGTGCTAAGAAGAACACCATTAATTAATAATTAAGGATAATATTCCAAGATATATGCATGCACTTAAACCCATAGGTTTCGATTGGGACAGCGTTCTTACTATCTTATTTTCCAGACTGCAACTACAATTTCTGTTTGACAACTATTTTTCATTGCTTTCAAAAAATTTTGAACTAGAAATAGTTTTATACAACAACTTCAAAAATATAATTTTTTTTACAACATTTTTACAAAATTGTAAGAAAGTTGTCTCAAACGAAGCCTTAGTTTACATCAATTATTTATGGATCTTGACTAATTATTAAGCTTAGGCTTCATTTGGATCAGCTTTCTTATTACTTTGCTTTTCAGAACACAAATTTGATTTTATTTGACTACTATTTTTTTACTGTTTCTAATAAATTTGTGTTAGAAACTTGTTTTCTACAACAGCTTTAAAAAGCGGGCTTTCTCCATAACAACTTTGCAAACATCTTTATAAAAAACTACAACCATCCCAAACGGACCCTTAGGGTTGTTTGGGACTGCTTCTTAAAGCAGTTTTTTTGCACCAAAATTAAATTTTTATAGTGGAAAGCTGCTTTAAAAAGCAATAAAAAAGTCGTCCCACGCGAAGCCTTAATCCTATATTTATCTTGACTAGGTTTTCTAAATTAAGAACTTAATTAGTTCTAATCACTCAACCGACGTCTACCGAAATTACAAAAACACCCATCTTATAAACATCCAATGTCCCTCTACATTGACATCATATAAAAGCATTCTTTAGTCATTAACTCATCATACAAACACATTTCAAATTTCTTCTAGGAAGACAAAATTAACTAAAGCCAATTCTTTTTGGATCTTGAAACTAGAAAGATTCTTTATGCTCCCTGTCTTTTATATAAAGTTAAAAGAGAAGGCAAGCTTGTTAATGCTATGGTTTCATCATACTGGATTAATTAATTCCTAAGCTGACATGGTGGTGAGCATTAATATTAGGGTTTCTCACTAAGAAGATGCCCTTGATGATTAGTTTACTTGGGCCACGTTGGTTGGTTATCTCCTTGATGATTAGAATGTTTACATAGAGGTTATTGTATATATATAATATTATTAGTGTAACCCAAACCAAGGCTCTCCAAGTTATATTAGAGAACTTAACTATTGCTTAAAGTCCACCTCTCAATTTCACAATCTCAAAGAAATCGATGGGTTAAACCTAAGGATTTGATCATCCAAAATAATTTTAAGATGCTTTCGAGATCAAATTTAATATTGATGGAGAATCGGTACAATAATGCATAATCTTAGTATCTTTTTATTCCTCTTTGAGAGCATTCCAGAGTTGTTGATGGCTCATCAATCAAATTTTATAAAAATCATAATAGTTCTTAGAAGATAAAGGGATCAAGTTCTTCGAAAAATAATAATGATTGGCCATCATTTTAAAGAATAAATGTTTATTTTGTATAGCGCAATTCAATTAGAGGTGAGAAATTTTAATAATTTCTAAGGAAGGTGAAAAACTATTTGAAAATGGTCAAAATATGAGATAGTTAGATCATATGGTGCAGTTGCTCAAGGTGAGCAAATTAAGGATAACAGGTTAAGGCTTTGTTTGAGACGGCTTTCTTACTGCTTTTTAAAGTAATTTTTTAGTAATAAAAATTTAATTTTTGTAGTAAAAAGCAGCTTTAAGAAGTAGTACGAAAGTCATTCCAAACGAATCTTAAGACAGCCGACGTGGCCACTGGGAGTGGCATCCATGTACAAGAGAGGAAGAATACAAAAAGGATGAAAGAGAAGAGGTGATGGTTCTTCTTGCTCTAATTCTCTTTCATTTGCTCGTTTGTATCATATTTGGATGTATTTTTATTTCAAAGGATACTTTTGATGAGAAAGGCATATTGATTATAAGAATGCAGTCAATGAGTTTATATTTTGGATACTTTTAGAAATCATATTATACAAGGTATATATATTTATAAATTTAAGACAATAATTATTTTGTTGGATACTTAATCATCACATCATATATGTTATATAATTACATATTAAATATCATTACATCATATAAATCAATTGGATTGCTCTCAAGAAAAGAATATTTTGACACTAAGATTATAAACTATCATCCTAATTTTTTTGTTGCCTAAATCTAATCAATAAATATTTCTAAAATTATTCATATTAATTCGAACATCAAATTTTTGATATGTTAACTCTGTTTGACTTATGATGTCAAAAGCTCTGAAATAATACTCTTCGCTAATTATTTGGAAAGACTACTGGTAGTAATTATTATCAAACTAATGCTAGTGACTCAATGACTTGGTTGACAAACTCTCCCCCATTATAGGAGTAAGATCTATCTTGACCACCTTTAGCTACTTATCATCACCAATTTATTTGGTCTCCTCTAAATTGAAGTAAAGGGACATTCTAATTATTGTGTAACAACATCAACATTAATGCCTCCAAACTCCCTTCGCCATCATCATAGGAGATGCATACCTTAATCTAGATATTTTGCATTATACCTATTGGATCAAATGTTGTTTGTGAAGTCTTACCAAGATTTTATTATAGTTTAGATTGAGTCAAAGGAGATTATAGAGGAAAACTACAAGTTAGAGAATATATCCACTTGATTGGGAATTACATACTTGATTGGGAATTACATATGTAATTCTAAATATCGCTTTCGTAAAATTCGGAAGGCTCTGATTTAGCCTGAAAAATATATAATTATATTATATATATTTTTCTTTTTTCATGTCATACCGATACTAATTAGGGTCTCTCTATTTAGAGTCAGAACCGTTATCACATAATAGAAATCAAATAACATAAGAGACAGACAACTTCATAAAACATGTATTGTTTCTTGCGGTACTTCAATTCCATAGCATAAACATAGAGATCAGACAATTGATGACAATGAGTAGCACATGCTCATCACTACAGAAGAGAGAGAACCTATTCTCTTTTTGCTAGCCAAAATTCCTTCCTGCTCAAGTTTCTTGGCTTTTGGCTAATTAACAATGAACACTTATGGGGTGTAGTAATTATGAGCAGGGCTTCTCTACTTTTATGCAACCAACCTCTACATTAATTTGTGTGTAAAGTGTGTTCTTTTACTCTGCCTGCACATGCATTTGGAAAGAGTACATAATAATAAGATTCTCCTATTCATTTTTCTTATAAATGTAATCATAAGCATGATAGTTTATATTTATGATATGTACTTATTAAATTCCAAATTGTTCACTCATTTTATTCCTTTTAATTTTCTAAATATGCAGCCAGGCTAGCACACTATGACATGGCTCATTTAAATAAATTTTCACAAGCTCTCTTCTTTTTTGTTAATATTCTCATTTTTATCAAAAAAAATTTAAGATTATTATGTATTTTCTTAAGTTCATTTATTCACACCAGAGAATTATTTAGTATATATGTATATATATTATTGTTGAGCATATATAGGACTAAGATATTTCAATCATTCATGCAAATAATTATCATAATCACATAGGATACTTTAGAGAATTTGTTATCAACTTTTGCTTTCAATGCTTTCAAATAGATATTTTTGAAATGATTCTTACAATAATTGAGTGTTGGTATGTAGCTAGCTATGAAAAGAGACAACCTCAAGTAGGAGTGTCAATTATTGGCATGACCTGATAACTTGACCTGAACCCTACCTGAAAAAATTGGGTTCTTGTTGACCTGTTTGAAAAATCGGGTTGGGTTAGGGTCAACATGCTAACTTGCATTTGACCCGAGTCCCCGTCCAACCTCACCAGTCACCCCCATGCAGGCACCTTTCCCAGACTCATGCACCTACGCAGTTGCGCGTAGGCGCTCACAACAATGAGGACTCGCCCTCGCGCCCTAACTGCCACCCACACAGTCGCGCACTCTCGCGGTTCTGCTGTCGCTCGAAGTCATGCTCTTTGACACAGTCTCGCACTCCAACACCTGCCCTCGCCTGCATTCATTCTCATGCAGTCTTGCACGCAGCCAGTGGTCGACACTCGCGTGCTGCAATCTCGTGCCTGTAGGTTAGGGGACAGATCGGGTCAACTCGGTAACCTGACGGGTTGGGTCCGAATTTGAATTTCTGACATGTTTGGTTAATCAGATTAGATCAATTGAAGACTAGTCAGTTTCGAATTTGACTTGAACCTAACCCAAAAACTTGTTTTGACTTGTCTAACCTAAATTTCCTATCCCTTTCATGCAAAATAATTGAGGAGACGATAGATTAATCTTTTATGTGCCTAATTATTATAACTTCAACTATACTCTTCCACCATGCCTTGTGTACTAAAATTCCATGTGAACATTTGAGAGAAAGGAAGGGCCATTTTTATATATAATAGCCTATGACACTTTGTCACCATCAATGCTATCATCATCAATCATCATAATAATCATTAGCAATAGAATAGACAGAACATCACATCATGATTTGTTGGTTAAATGACAGATTGGATATATTATTGTCATGATTTGGCTTGATTATGCACTAAATTAAGCTCTTGCTTCATTATATTCTTCTTCTTCCAAAAACCAACACAACATCTTCAAATTCAGTGATCTGTAGAAGCTTCAATGGCTTCAAGAAGTTTTGATTATTTTTCTCACGATAAATTGCATACAATGTGAAGCATCTCATCATGGTTTGATCGGAATTTTTTATTTCTTTAGCCGAGAAGAGTCTAAGGACATTCTTATCCCATAAGTTATATAGTAGTTAGAGAGTATTATAACTGTATGATTGTGTGTTTCCAGAACGCAGAAGTGTAAATGAGCCAAGACAACTCTTGAGCCGGCTCAAACATGTTGAGTTGATGAGCTCAAGCTCGAGTCCACATCGCAGGCTGAGTTGATGAGCTCAAGCTCGAGCCTACATCACAACGCATATAACATATGAGTAAGGGTTTGAGCTCAGTTGGACCCTACTCATTGGCTGAGTTAGCTTGAATATTTTCTTTCTATATTTAATAAAGCTTGATGTTTTTTTCCAAAAAGAAAGAGTTAAAAGCTGCTGTAGCCACTGTGTGAGATGAGAATAGGTGCACAGTTATTAGAATTGCGATAAAGTTTTTTTTTTTTTTTTGTTTTTTGATCAAGCTATTGCTACCATTTAAAACCAGAAAAAAAGTTACTATTGATGCATTCTTTATGGAAGCCCCGTGGCTCTTCCATTGGAGAAATTATTATGTGCAGAGTCCGGACGTAGAGTTACGTCTGGACTCCAATAAAAACGTGACATGTATCCTTGTATACAGTGTGTATAAATTTTTACACAATATGTACAATTGTGTATATTATGTATATAAGTTTGTACTCATTATGTACATAATTTTATAATTTGTATATAGTGTGTACAATTGTACACACTGTGTGCAAGGACACATGTCATGTTTTTATTGGAGTCCGGACGTAACCGGACTCCGCAGGGGGGGAGTTATTCCGTCAATCAACAAGTATTTAATTGAACAAAATAAAAATAAAAAATAAAAATGATAAGAATATTTAATTGAAATTAATTTCACCTATTTATTGAATGTTGAAAATTAATTAAATAAATTTTTATTTATTTTTAAAAAAATTGAATTGTAACTTTTTTATTCCGAGGGTAATTTTTAAGATGGAGCATACATCCAGCTTAAGTTATTCCGTCAACCAACGAGCCGCAATTTTTATTTTTAAGTTTTAGTTAAAGTCACACCTCATAAATAAGTAATGGGCCTTAAGCCTGAAATGATATGAATCTCTCTATTTTGGAGGATTTGAAAAATATTAAACAAAATAAAAATGATAAGAGTATATAATTGAAATTAATTTCAACCATTTATTGAATGTTAAAAAATTAATTTAATAAAAAATTTTATTTATTTTGAAAAAAATTGAATTGTAACTTTTTTTTTTCTGAGGACAATTTTTAAGATAGAATACGTAAGTAGTCTAAGTTAACGAACAAGTTGAAGTTTTTTTTTAAGTCTGAATTAAAGCCCACCTTATAAATTAGTATTATTTCATAATGGGCCTTAGGCCTAAAATGATATGAATCTCTCTATTTTAGAGGATCTAAAAAATATTAAATAAAATAAAAATAAAAAATAAAAAATAAAAAATGATAAGAGTATTTGATTGAAATTAATTTCACCCATTTATTGAATGTTGACAAATTAATTTAATAAAAATATTTTTTTATTTTGAAAAATTTTGAATTATAACTTTTTTTTCGAGGACAATTTTTAAGATGGAGCACATCAGCGGTCAAAGTTATTCCGTCAACCAAAAAGATGCAGTTCTTTTTTTAAGTCTCAATTAAGGTCACAGCTCATAAATTAGTATAACTTGGTAATGGGCCTTTGGCCTGAAATGATATGAATCTCTCTGTTTTGGAGGATTTAAAAATTATTAAACAAAATAAAAATAAAAAATAAAAAAGATAAGAGTATTTAATTGAAATTAATTTCACCCATTTAATTAATGTTGAAAAATTAATTTAATAAAAAATTTTATTTATTTTGAAAAAAATTGAATTGTAACTTTTTTTTTGTGAGGACAATTTTTAAAATGGAGCAGGTAAGCACCCTAAGTTATTCCGTCAATCAATGAGTTGCAATTTTTTTTAAGTCTCAATTAAAGTCATACCTCATAAATTAGTATTACTTGGTAATGGTCCTTAGGCCTGAAATGATATGAATAACTCTGTTTTAGAGGATTTGAAAAATATTAAATAAAATAAAGAATAAAAAATAAAAAATAAAAATGATAAGAATATTTAATTGAAATTAATTTCACCCATTTATTGAATGTTAAAAAATTAATTTAATAAAAATTTTTATTTATTTTGAAAAAAAATGAATTGTAACCTTTTTTTTCGGAGAACATTTTTAAGATTAGCACGAAAGCAACCTAAGTTCTTCCGTCAACCAACAAGCTGCAGTTTTTTTTAAGTCTCAATTAAAGTCACACCTCATAAATTAGTATGAATCTCTCTATTTTAGAGGATCTAAAAAATATTAAATAAAATAAAAATAAAAAATAAAAAATAAAAAATGATAAGAGTATTTGATTGAAATTAATTTCACCCATTTATTGAATGTTGACAAATTAATTTAATAAAAATATTTTTTTATTTTGAAAAATTTTGAATTATAACTTTTTTTTCGAGGACAATTTTTAAGATGGAGCACATCAGCGGTCAAAGTTATTCCGTCAACCAAAAAGATGCAGTTCTTTTTTTAAGTCTCAATTAAGGTCACAGCTCATAAATTAGTATAACTTGGTAATGGGCCTTTGGCCTGAAATGATATGAATCTCTCTGTTTTGGAGGATTTAAAAATTATTAAACAAAATAAAAATAAAAAATAAAAAAGATAAGAGTATTTAATTGAAATTAATTTCACCCATTTAATTAATGTTGAAAAATTAATTTAATAAAAAATTTTATTTATTTTGAAAAAAATTGAATTGTAACTTTTTTTTTGTGAGGACAATTTTTAAAATGGAGCAGGTAAGCACCCTAAGTTATTCCGTCAATCAATGAGTTGCAATTTTTTTTAAGTCTCAATTAAAGTCATACCTCATAAATTAGTATTACTTGGTAATGGTCCTTAGGCCTGAAATGATATGAATAACTCTGTTTTAGAGGATTTGAAAAATATTAAATAAAATAAAGAATAAAAAATAAAAAATAAAAATGATAAGAATATTTAATTGAAATTAATTTCACCCATTTATTGAATGTTAAAAAATTAATTTAATAAAAATTTTTATTTATTTTGAAAAAAAATGAATTGTAACCTTTTTTTTCGGAGAACATTTTTAAGATTAGCACGAAAGCAACCTAAGTTCTTCCGTCAACCAACAAGCTGCAGTTTTTTTTAAGTCTCAATTAAAGTCACACCTCATAAATTAGTATGAATCTCTCTATTTTAGAGGATCTAAAAAATATTAAATAAAATAAAAATAAAAAATAAAAAATAAAAAATGATAAGAGTATTTGATTGAAATTAATTTCACCCATTTATTGAATGTTGACAAATTAATTTAATAAAAATATTTTTTTATTTTGAAAAATTTTGAATTATAACTTTTTTTTCGAGGACAATTTTTAAGATGGAGCACATCAGCGGTCAAAGTTATTCCGTCAACCAAAAAGATGCAGTTCTTTTTTTAAGTCTCAATTAAGGTCACAGCTCATAAATTAGTATAACTTGGTAATGGGCCTTTGGCCTGAAATGATATGAATCTCTCTGTTTTGGAGGATTTAAAAATTATTAAACAAAATAAAAATAAAAAATAAAAAAGATAAGAGTATTTAATTGAAATTAATTTCACCCATTTAATTAATGTTGAAAAATTAATTTAATAAAAAATTTTATTTATTTTGAAAAAAATTGAATTGTAACTTTTTTTTTGTGAGGACAATTTTTAAAATGGAGCAGGTAAGCACCCTAAGTTATTCCGTCAATCAATGAGTTGCAATTTTTTTTAAGTCTCAATTAAAGTCATACCTCATAAATTAGTATTACTTGGTAATGGTCCTTAGGCCTGAAATGATATGAATAACTCTGTTTTAGAGGATTTGAAAAATATTAAATAAAATAAAGAATAAAAAATAAAAAATAAAAATGATAAGAATATTTAATTGAAATTAATTTCACCCATTTATTGAATGTTAAAAAATTAATTTAATAAAAATTTTTATTTATTTTGAAAAAAAATGAATTGTAACCTTTTTTTTCGGAGAACATTTTTAAGATTAGCACGAAAGCAACCTAAGTTCTTCCGTCAACCAACAAGCTGCAGTTTTTTTTAAGTCTCAATTAAAGTCACACCTCATAAATTAGTATTACTTGGTAATATTGTGCCTTAGGCCTGAAATGCTATGCCTGTTTTGGAGAATTTGAACAATATTAAACAAAATAAAAATAAAAGATAAAAATGATAAGAGTATTTAATTGAAATTAATTGCACCCATTTATAGAATGTTGAATAATTAATTTAATAAAAAAATTTATTTATTTTGAAAAAAATGAATTGTAACTTTTTTTTTCGAGGATAATTTTTAAGATGGAGCACGTAAGCAGCCTAAGTTATTCCGTCAACCAACGAGTTGCAGTTTTTTTTTTTAAGTCTCAATTAAAGTCACACAACTCACGCCTCATAAATTAGCATTACTTGGTAATGGACCTTATGTCTGAACTGATATGATCTGTTTTGGAGGATTTGAAAAATATTAAATAAAATAAAAGTTGATATATCATCAAAAAATTATCTTGATCGGGCATGAATCTCGAGGCAAAAATCATGTTGGCAACTTCAAAAATTAATTCAGAGACTATTTGACCTCCGATTTCAGTAAACTTATAGTTGAACTAAACGTCTCCGAAATACGAATCCAACGACACCAAATTCAACTCGATCTGAGCCCAAATGGGTCCAAAGCAAAGACCCGAAGCGCATTTGGAAGGTTCATTCCATAATTTGGATTACCAAATGGTTTCCAAACAGTACATGCTTATAGTCGAATCGAGCATCTCGACGAGGCGAATCCAACGAGCCTAAGATCGTCAAATTTTGATATCATCAAGACCTTCAAATGTCTGATAAACGGTCCACGATCAAAGGATTCAATATCGGCCGTCCATTCGAACCACTCCATATTTTCCCCTGATCTCTCATCTATTTACGGCTCATGCCATCCTCAAAAAACTATAAATAGTCCCTCACTTCTCATGAGAGGGGACAAAAGCAAGAGAAGAGAAAAAGAAGATAAGAGAAGAAGAAGAGAGGATTAGGAGGGAATAACTCCTCCTCAACCACCGCCAGAATTCTGCCTGACGACCGAGTGATGCCAGAATTCTTCCCAAGTGAAACTGGAATTCTGCCCGACGCTGGAATTCTCCCGGACTTCGAAACGACGCCGAAATTCCGCCTGATCTCCAAGTGACGCCGGAACTCTGCTTGACTTTGTAACTGACTTTCAATACTAACGAGATTCATTATAATCTGATCGTTCTAAATTTTAAGGACGATTCAACCTCTTATATTTCAAGAAAATACTAGTGTAACTCTTTCAACTGGGCGTGACCCCGTGGTTTTTCCTCTTTCCGGGTTTTCCACGTAAAAAATCCTGATGTTATTATTTCTCCTCTGTTTGTGTGCTAGATATTCGTACAACGCTGAGATGAAAGATTTTAACTCTATCGCCGCATATATTCTAATCCGCAACAGTTTGGCGTCATCTGTGGGAAACACTATCCCACACTCCTAAATATTGTTTCGATGGCCAATAGGCGTAGCAATCGCCTCATAGGAGCCTCCCGCTCCCACTCTCATCAATCCTGAAACCAGTCTATAAATCATAGACGTCAAGTTTCTGCCTCCTTTTATCCTGGGGGGCAACACATTACTGGAGAAGGAACCTCAGGACCTTCTTTGGAGGTGTGAATCCAAAAAATGGAAGAATCTCAGGACGAGATCCTTCAGCTCCTACGAGCGAATCGTCAACTAGCCTTAGCACAACGGGAGAATGTTCTTCTCCCTCGAAATCCACCACTAGCCGAAGATGTTCAAATCGAACATCTTCAAGCAGAGATTCCTCCTCCTCTACTAAGAAGGCATACGCCATCACATCAAGATAATGAACTGACTGACACAGCAAGTTGTACTCATCCTTCACATACAGGTCGACAACCTCGCATTCATTTGGACCTCCCTGACGAGGTAGACCAATCGCACGTTACTGAGCTCCCTCGCAACATCCTACGTCACGAACTGTAGAGATTAGTGAGGGAAGAGTTCCCCGGAGGAGATACGAGACAAACTCTTCGACAACAGAGCTTTTAGGAGTCATCACCTCTAACATAAGCCATTCTTCAGCACCCCATTCCGGTAGGATTCAAACTACCAAGCATCGAGTCATACGATGGGACATCCGACCTATATGAGCATATCGATCATTAGCAAATGATCATACATATCCTGCGAGCTTCGGATGCCCTCCTATGTGAGGTTTTTCCTGCTACACTCAAAGGACAAGTGCGAACATAGTTCTTTTCGCTTCCATCCGGAACAATCCCCTCATTCGTCAAATTAGCCAAAGTATTCGTTGAACAGTTTGTAGCCAATCGAAGAATTGCTAAGGATTCTTCCCACCTCTCCGGGATTATTTAAAATGAGGGAGAATCGTTAAAGCAGTATTTTCAGCAGTTTTTCACCGAGGCTCGACAGATTCCATGAGTAGACCCAGAATTGCTCAGAGGGGTCTTTCTTGGAGGTCTTCGTCATGGCCCCTTCTATTTGGCACTCATGTGCGACACTGTTCGTTCATATGCCGATCTGATTCATCATGTGGAGGCACAAATATCTACAGATGAGGTTATAAACGCTCATAGGAGGCAGTTTGAGCAAACCAATGGGAAACGTAAGGGAGCACCTGGGATGGATAATCCATCATTACAACAGAAAAAGCAAGGGAAGAATAATCCATCTCCTAGGCCTCCATTACCACGATGAGAACCTCGACAGGAGAAAGAGTACACTCCGCTCAACACATCTCGAGCAAATGTATTAATGGCAGTTCAAGATCAAGATAAAGTGAAATGGCCACATCCTTTGAAGCCGAATATAAGAAATCAGGATCAGTATTGTCACTTTCATCGGAGTCATGGCCACACTACTGAAGCCTGTAGGCAACTTAAGGATGAAATTGAAAGACTTATCCGCCAAGGTTATCTTCGACAATTTATTGGGAATCCACCTATCCGAGAAGAAGCTCGCTCAACTGGGGAGCAAAATCAATGATAGAGAAATCGTTGATTAACCGAATAACGGTTGGTGAAATTGAAACAATCGCTGGAGGCCCCTTGCTATCTGATTAAGTCTTTTTGGCTGTAGATGGAAACCCAACTCCAAAAAAAGCTCGTATCGATCATTCCATCACATTTGATGATTCTGGAGGGAGTAAAAACCCCTCATCAAGATCCACTTGTTATTAACGCGGGTATAGGTGACCCGTGTTATAATGTCAAAAGAATTCTTGTGGACAATGGAAACTCCGTAGATATCCTGTTATACTCTACTTTTCTTAACATGGATCTCTCAAGAGAAAAGCTTCAGCCTACTGCAGGTCCTTTAGCACACTCCATTCAATTTATTATGGTAAAGTCTGAATCGGCTTACAACGCTATATTTGGAAGGCCGCTCCAGTCAATTTTTGGGATTGTCGCCTCTATCCCTCATCTCAAGCTGAAGTTCCATATCCCGGTGGGAGTCAGTGTAGTATGCGGAGATCAACAAATAGCACAAAACTGTTATCTTAGGCAGGTTACGCCACGTCCAATTGTTACCCTAAGCATCGAGGACTTTGATCTATGGAGTGAAGATATCCCTCAGAGAGCTTCCCCTATAGAAGATCTTACTACTGTATCAATATCTGAAGAATATCCTTCAAGAACAGTACAGATTTGATCACTTCTCTCAGACAATGAGAAGAAAAACTTCACAGATTTTTTACGAGAAAATCAGGATATTTTTGCATGGAGTCCAGCAGATATGTTCGAAATTGACCCTAAGGTGATCGTATATTCCCTCAAAGTCAATCCGGCATGCAAATCGATTATCCAAAAGAAATGAAACTTTTCACCAGATCGTCAGCAAGCGATCGAGCAAGAAGTAGATAAACTTTTGAAAGCCGAATTTATACGAGAGGTGCACTATCCTACTTGGTTAGCTAATGTTGTCATGGTTCGGAAGGGGGGTGGAGCTTGGAGAATATGTATAGATTATACAGATCTTAACAAAGCCTGCCCAAAAGATAGCTTTCCGCTTTATCACATTAACTAGTTAGTTGATACCACCTCTGGTCATTAGATATTGAGTTTTATGGACCCATACTCTGACTATAATCAAATAAAAATGAATCCTGCTGATGAAGAAGCGACAGCTTTTCAAATAGACAAAGGTTGTACTGCTATCGGGTGATACCCTTCAGGCTCAAAAATGCTGGCGCAACTTATTAGCGCCTAATGAATAAGGTTTTCAAAAATCTTATCGGACGTACTATGGAGGTGTACGTGGATGATATGTTAGTAAAAAGTGTTGAAAAGTCTCAACATCTTTCTGACTTAGAACAGTGTTTCCACTTATTGAGTCATTACAATATGCGACTCAACCCAGCTAAATGCGCTTTTGTAGTTGCTTCTGAAAATTTTTTGGGGTTTATGGTAACCCATAGAGGAATTGAAGCTAATCCAAAAAAGATTAAGGCACTAAAGGATATGGTGCCACCGAAGAATATCAAGGAGGTCCAAAGGCTAAATGGGAGAATTACAGCACTATCTCGTTTTCTGGCACGTTCAGGAGACAAATATCTGCCCTTCTTCAAGGTACTTAGAGGCGCTCGTAGCTCTGGGTTCCAATGGACGGATGAATGCCAAGAAGCCTTTTAATAATTACGAAAGTATTTGGCATCCCCGCCACTACTTTCTAAACCAACACTGGGAGAGAGATTATTTTTGTATATAGCTGTTTCTGTCCAAGCCATTATTTTGGTCTTGGTTCGAGAAGAAAATACTGTACAACATCATATCTATTATGTTAGTAAAATTTTATTTGAAACGGAGGGACGTTATCCTTTAGCGGATAAGATATCGTTGGTGTTAGTTTATTCTGTCAAAAAACTATGCCCTTACTTTCAAGCCCATTCAATTGGGATTTACACAAATCTACAACTGAAAAGTATTCTGCAAAAGCTAGAAGCATCGGTAGGCTCGTTAAATGGTCTGTAGAGCTGGGAGAATTTGATATCCACTACTTGCCTAGGCCCGATATTAAATCTCAAGCACTAGAAGATTTTGTAGTTGAATGCACCGTTCCGGTATCCGATGTTCAACCAAGTGCTTCACCTTCTCCTCCATGCTGGACGTTGTATGTCGATGGAGCTTTTGGAAGTTCTGGGGCTAGAGCTAGAATTTTATTGATCTTTTCACAGAAAGTTACCCTTGAGTATGGGCTCCGACTCAAGTTCTCGGCAACAAACAACATAGCAGAATACGAGGCCCTCATTACCGGATTGAGATTAACAATTGATTGTGAGGTGCAGAACTTGGTAGTCCACACTGATTCACAGTTAGTCACCTCACAAATTAAGGGGGAGTTTGAAATCCACAACCCGCAACTGGCCCAGTATTGTAGCATTGTGAAATTACTTTTGACCCGCATAAGAGAATATCAGATCATACATATTTTCCGAGAACAAAATACGAGAGCGGATGCTCTATCCAAACTTGCTACATCAACAACAAGAGATGTTTATAAAAGAAAGCACATCGAGGATATCCACTTTCCAAGTATTCAAGGTCCGTGGGTTATACAATCAATCGATGAACCAAGAGAGATGTCTTGGATCGATCCCATCTTATTTTTTTTATAGGACGGGGTACTACCTGAAGAACCTATGGCAGCGACACGACTTCGGAGACAAGCAGTAAATTTCACCATTATTGGTGACGAGTTGTATAAGCGCTCCTTCACTGGACCGTATCTCAAGTGTCTCCCACCTTCAGAAGCTGATTATGTACTCCGAGAAGTTCATTCAGGGGTATATGGGGAACATTTGGGAGGAAGAGCGTTGGCCTACAAAATTATGAGACAGGGATTCTATTGGCCTACAATGAAACATGATGCACTCGAGTTTACACAAAAGTACGAAAACTTCCAATTGCATTCCAATATCACTCATACACCCGCTCTAGAGCTTGCATCACTTCAAAGCCCCTGGCCTTTTGCCCAATGGGAAATTGATATAATAGGACATTTCCCTATAGCCACTGCACAACAAAAATTCATTATCCTGGTTATAGATTACTTCACAAAATGGGTGGAAGCAGAACCTCTGGCTAAGATTATTGAAGCAAATGCTAAACAGTTTCTATGGAAGAATATAATCTGTCGTTTTGGCATTCCTGCAAGAGTTATTACAGACAACGGGACACAGTTTATCGGGAAAATCTTCACTTCTTTTTGTAAAGATTTTCATATTCATCTCGTCCACACAGCTGTTGCCTACCCTCAGGCAAATGGGTAAACAGAGGTTACAAATAGAATAATTTTGAAAGGATTAAAAACTCGTCTAGGGAAGGCTGGGGGGCAATGGGCTGAAGAGCTCCCAAATATCCTCTGGGCTTATCGGACCACTGCTATAACTCCTACAGGGGAAACCCCTTATAACCTCTGTTTTGGTATAGAAGTAGTCATACCATAGCAACAGAGTTCAAACTTTTGACTTCAGTAACAATGAGGAGAGGCTTAGAGAAAACTTGGATCTGATATTAGAAGTAAGAGATGAAGCCTCACTCTGAACCGCTGTATACCACCAAAGGATCACTCGTCACTACAATCGAAGAGTGAAACCTCGCCCTATCTCTATCGGGGACTTAGTTCTACGAAACATCGAAGCCGCTGGAAAAGGCCCTCAGTATAATAAGCTCTCCCCCCTCTGGGAGGGTCCTTGTTTGGTGGTGGCTATGGTAAAGCCTGGAATCTTCAAGCTGAAGGAAGCTAATGGAAAAATGCTCCCCCGAACTTGGAATGTGGGCAACCTTCGCAAGTACTATCAGTAGGAGTTGATACTCATATTTGCTTAATGTTCTGTTGGTGGTAGTGTTTGTCTTGCATTATGTCCCCTCAAGTAGTTATGCTTTGTATCTTTCAAGTTTTTCATGAAAGAATTTATTTTCTGTATCCCTAAGTTATACTTGAGAACTTTTGTTATATATAATATAGTAATGTGATATTCACTTTGTCGTGATATTGTCTCTTCTCCTCAAACTCTTTTTCTGTGATTCAAATAATATACAATCTACATTGTATCTCAATCACTAGATGATCAATCCCAGGGGGATTCGATCCGACCTCTTCCATGTAGGTTAAAAATCATTAAGCAAATACTTTGATTAACAACCTCGGATATGTCAAGATATCCTAGGAGGATATCTCTAATGTTCGCTCAAGTCAGAAAAGTTCTCATTGAAATAAAACTTAGTCAAGTTTATGTACATATGAGAAAAAGAAAAAGAGGAACTCCAATAATTTTTTTATATATCACTGAACATCGAGTACATCATAAGAAAGCAATCACAACAAACACATACTCATCACGAGAAATAAAACAAACTGGTAAAATCAACATCAAAACACTTCTACAGGATATCAATATCCTCCTCCTTTTCCTCAAGGGAAAAAGCCTGCTGCAACTCACTCTCTAGTTCTTCACCACCAGAGTCTGAAGGAGGATCACCAGAAGCCTTAGGAGTCAACCCCTCGATCTCTGCTCCAGTCTTAAGCTGCACAGCACGTACACCCTTCATAAAATCTCTGATGAAGCCATCCTCTGCGCACCCGGCCTCCAAAGCCTTCACCTTCACATCATAAATATGATTGCGAGCTTCCTGGACATGATCCTCAATAATGATCTTGAAGGCATAAGATTTCTTGAACTCTTCTATGACTACAGATGGCAACTGCTGGGCTTCCTTCTCTGATAGCATACTCTGGAGTTTTTTATTCTCAGCCTCAAGGAGTTGTTGATCTCTCATCTGCTGGTTGATCATCGCTTGCGTCTCCACCAACTCTATATATAAATGATCCATCCGTTCATTGTGGGAAGAGGCTGCAGTGATCCTGTTTGCCAGCTCTGCTCTATACTCTGCAAGCTGATCCTCCACCACCTTCATCTCTTTCACTTGTCCATCATATTTCTTCTTATATTCTCCCTGAAGGTATTTAATCTTCACAAACTCGTTATTCCAGTCATTCAAGATCTTATTCATCTTAAGATGCTGTTCCAAATAAATTAACAAAAATATGAACATGTAAGAAATATATTTTTTGGAAATATATATATATATATACAAAAGGAAAGAAGAAAGGGAGAACTCACCAACTTCTCAACCCGTCGACGGCCAATGCACTGATGCTTCAAAATATCTTCAGGAATATAAGACTTGGATGGGGAGACAGGAGGACCTTTGCTGGTGACTGCCTCATCCACCTCCTTCTTCTTTGGTGCTTATAAATCTTCACCACTCCCTGGTCGTTTGGATTGATTCTTTTGGGAAACTTCTTCTAAAGCTTTCATAAACCTTTTAAGCATTTTTGCACTCGATCTTCCCACTTGAGTAGATAATCCCACTTTGAATAAGTATTCTTCATCTATATATCTACTCAAATAATGCACCTCATAATATAGGGCGTCTAAATCAGGAAGCTTGAGTATCTTTAACAAATCTTCTACTCCAATGTGAAGGGGGACGGGCAACTCCTTTAACTTTCCCCACTTTTCTTGAAGCTTCCAATCATTTTACACATAAAAGAAATCACTAATCCAACCTTTCGATGGATCTCGAGTGCGAATGTCCAACCACTTGAATTGAAAAGAGATTCAACCCTGCACATCACTAAAGAGACGCCCCATCCGAGAAAGATATTCTAGAGATAATACTGCTCTACAATCTCGAAATAATACAATCAGCCCCATTATAATTGATATTGCTCTATAAGATAATTGAGCTAAACTCACTCCACAAATCGTTAGAATATCAGTCAATTTCGGAGATGGTGGAAATCGTAGCCCCGCTCGTAAATTGGATTCGTACACCGTAACATATTCCGGGAGAGGAAAACAGGTACGATCAGTTCTTGCCGGCACCTTCATCACCAGATCATTAGAAAAATGAATTTTTTTCCTAAATGAGATGAAAGAATCCTCTGTGATGATGGAAATAACATCGTCTGATTTCGGTGTCATATGAGGCTTCTTTGAACCTTCAGATCAATGCGCAGCACGATCTTCCTGGGCTGGGGGGTTTCTTTTAGATATGCGATCACCCATCTCAATTCCTTTACTAAAGAGGGGCGGAAATCGAAGTAGGAAAAATCACCTACGAAAGATAGAGGAAAGCCTCTAGAGTAGGAAGAAAAATGGGGGAGAAAGAAGGAAGAGGAGGGGAAATCTCCAACTTCTGTACAAGAGGAGGGGCACTGAGCCAAGTAGGGAAAGTCACCTACTCAAAAACAGCGGAAAGCTTCAACTGTCAGAGAGCCAGAGGGAGAAGAGAAGAACATGCAAGTTTTCCCTAGGCCTTGGAGGGGTATTTATAGCCTTTTTTGGGAAGAAAAAAACATTCCACACTTCTATAGTATTTTCTAGATTTTTTCGGATTTTCTAAATTTTTCTGGATTTTTCTGGATTTTTTTCAATTTTTTTTTTGAATTTTTTGTAATTAAAAAAAAAATAAAATAAAAATTAACCGCCTAAGGCGGTATCGCACGCCCAAGGGGCACGCCCCTTAGCCCGCGCTCGCGCGGACCGTTGCCGGCGGGGGCTGCCGGCGGCCGGCCGGTTCGGCCGCCTACACATTCTCAGGCTCCGATTTTGAGCCCGGACAATTCAAATCAGACATTTTTGGGGTCTCCGGACATGTTTTTCGAAGTTCCGGACTCAATTTTGACACTTTCGGAGCTCAACAAGGCCTTCAAGATCAAGTTTGAGCAAATTTATATCTTTTGGAACGTAATTTTTTGCGATTCGACCAATGCATAATGGCAGAATTAATATTTTCGGACTATAGAGGCTTCGACATCCTAAAATAGGGGGCAACTGATATATCATCAAAAAATTATCTTGATCGGGCACGAATCTCGAGGCAAAAATAATGTTGGCAACTTCAAAAATTAATTCAGAGACTATTTGATCTCCGATTTCAGCAAACTTATAGTCGAATTGAACGTCTCGGAAATACGAACCCAGCGACACCAAATTCAACTCTATCTGAGCCCAAATGGGTCCAAATCAAAGACCCGAAGCGTATTTGGAAGGTTCATTCCATAATTTGGATTACCAAACGGTTTCCAAACAGTACATGCTTATAGTCGAATTGAGCGGCTCGATGAGACGAATCCAACGAGTCTAAGATCATCAAATTCTGATATTATTAAGACCTTCAAATTTCTGATAAACTGTCCACGATCAAAGGATTCAATATCGGCCATCCATTCGAACCACTGCATATTTGCCCCTGATCTCTCATCTATTTACGACTCATGCCATCCTTAAAAAACTATAAATAGCCCCTCACTTCTCATGAGAGGGGACAAAAGTAAGAGAAGAGAAGAAGAAGAGAGGATTAGGAGGGAATAACTCCTCCTCGACCACCGCCGGAATTCTGCCTGACACCCGAGTGACACCGGAATTCTTCCCAAGTGAAACTGGAATTCTGCCTGACACTGGAATTCTCCCAATCTTCGAAACGACGCCGGAATTCTGCCAGATCTCCAAGTGACGTCGAAACTCTGCTTGACTTTGTAAGTGACTTTCAATACTAAATAGATTCATTATAATCTGATCGTTCTAAATTTTAAGGACGATTCAACCTCTTGTATTCCAAGAAAATACTAATGGAACTCTTTCAACTGGGCATGGCCCCGTGGTTTTTCCCCTTTCCGGGTTTTCCACATAAAAAATCCTGGTGTTGTTATTTCTCCTCTGTTTATGTACTAGATATTCGTACAACGCTGAGACGAAAGTTTTTAACTCTATCGCCGCGTATATTCTAGTCCGCAACAGTTTGGCACCGTATGTGGGAAACACTATCCCACACTCCTAAATATTGTTTCGATGGCCAATAGGCGTAGCAATCGCCTCATAGGAGCCTCCCGCTCACACTCTCATCAATCCAGAAACCAGTCTATAAATCATGGACGTCAAGTTTCTACCTCCTTTTATCCTGGGGGGCAACACATTACTGGCAATATATCACTGGCACTATTAAACCTACGAATTATGCGTGCGCTAAGATTAAATTCAACAACAAACACTATTAACCTTACATGTTATTTTCGTGATAATGGTGGATATTGTGTCACATATGTTGATGATGAGATTTGTGAGTTTATATTCATGGAGGCTAAAACCCATACCGTCGTCACCTACGTGGAAGTTTAAGAAATGGCACAAACAGATGTTTTTGCCTGTCTAGTCAAGTGTATATATATATGTGAGTTCGTATTATCGCTTTTACGGTGCCTTTATTAGCCACATGTTCGCATCTTTGTAAACCTATCTCTTCCTAAATAAAAATTATTTATCATAGGCCCACTCAAACATCTGTTGCATTGCGGGTGAGTGCAAGTAACTACTCAATAACTATAGAAGTTGACTTTCGTGGCTGCCTGAGTTTATGCAAGCGTCCAACTTTTCTACACCAGGAGTTTCAATCATGACCTAGTGTTAATCATCGTCCAACTTGGGAGACACCTCACAATCATCAATTTCAACATCATCACTCCTTTAGGCCATACGTGCAGTGTACTTCATAACTTGAGACTAACATGGTAGAAGGTTGGTAGGTTGCTGAAGATGAAGTAAATGCATACGAAACCATGTATAGTGGTAGTAGTAATACATTGAGTGGTAGTCCGCAAGGAGACACCCCTGTTCCTATGGCCGAATATAGCAATACAGAGAGACAAGCTGGTCACGAGTTCATCGAAGAGTATGCTCGACATAATCGTGATGGCTTAGAGGTGATGCTCGCCAGTAGTGATTTAGGTAAATTTAAATTAACAATTATATAATATATAATTAAATTTATTATTACATAATTATAAAGTAATCATCATCTAATTACATACTTAAACTATTTATTATGTACAAAATCGAGTAACACATAATTATATATCTAAATTATTTATTATATAATTCTTCTTATAACTAATTATCATATAATTAAAAATTAGCCGACAAACTTAAATTAAAATTATTGTGCATTAACCTCTCACACGACAGAACTGCACCGAACATGAACATACTTGAATGCGCCGATTGGTTTGGCGCATTTATAATGCGCCGTTATGTTCGGCACATTTTGAATGCGCCAAAAAATTTGGCGGATTAACTCCGATCTAATATCGCTCCATTTACACTCCTTCGGCTAAAATCATGAAGTCTGATACTTCTTCGTAAAATTAACCCTTTTTTCGAAGACATGCTTTTGTTTTCAAGAATGATTTTTTTTTTCACATTTCTATTAGTACATATAACCAATAGCCAATTTCTACTGATGAATAATTAGATTAATGTATATTTATTTACAATAATCAAATAAACCTAGAGAAGAAATGCATTCAAAATTTTAATGATCAGATCATCGTGAGGATGATGATGAATTTCTAGTGTTGCAGGGCCGATTGATTTCCCAAGTGTTATGATATAGATGTAGAGCAACAAGTAGAAAATCTTTGTGTGATAGAAAGGAAGGAAAAGAAAAAAATCTCAACCAACGACATAGGATAAATAAGTTATCTTAGTGTTATAGGGGCTATTTGATTTGATGAAAAATGAGTTTGACGTATCTCAAATATAGGGTTTTAAGAATTTTGGTGTTTAATTTGACCAAAATGAATACAGAGTACAATTTTTGGAAAATTCCAAAATCACTCTTTAGTTTATTTTTATGTATTTAAAACTCGCTCGATTTTGGATGAATTCCAAATACACTGCAAGTTGACTTCATTGTTATCTTCGACTGCTAATCATTATCGCTAACATCGCATGTCATCATTGCTCGTCATCGGATCAATGGTCGCCATCATCATTTGACTTTATACTGCATTCATCTTATTTGCCATCATCATTTGACTTTACACTGCATTCATCTTATTTGTCATCATCATTTGACTTTACACTGCATTCATTTTATTTCAAATTAAACATAAAAACTAATTACCTACAATTATATTTCATTCATCTAAATCTAAATACCTTCAAATATTTTAAATATATTATATCATTTTTTTTGCTATATTTCATTTTATTATGTATTTCTTTTGCAACAAAATAAATAGCCTCAAGAGAAAAAAAAGGATCTTATTAAATTAAGTGAAAGAAATAAGAGAAACTATTACACCGGAATAGAGAGGCAAGGGAAGAATCCTTGAGAGAAAAACTAAAAATTTGGAATAGAAATAGAAAAGACAGCAAGAACACATAAAAACCACCGGATGCAATTGATTTTCAGGATACATAAATCAGCTAAGGCTGAAAAAAAAATTCTTTTATTCTCTTCATCTTCTCAAATTAAGAAGATGAAGAGAATAAAAGAAAAAAAAAATTTATAAGGAAATTAGATCGTTTAGATTGCAAAGATTGTAAAGTTATTCCGAGTGAAAATTTATGTACCTAACATCGTTTATTAGTTTTGGACTTGAAGATAATGGGGCAGAAAATAAAAAATAAAGTAAAACGATATTCGAGAATTAGATGAGGGCATTTAAAGAATATTAACAAAAATATTTTTGAGAGTAAGATTTTAGATCTTAAGATTTTGTCTATGCATGAGGATGTTAATGTTATGTGGGAAAAAGTGGGTAGTGATATTAAGAATATTGCAAAAGATATGTTTGGAGTTTCAAAGGGAAAAGCTCCTAATAGTAAAAATAGTTTGTGGTGGAATCCAAATGTGTAAGAAAAGATTAAAAATAAGAAGATTTGTTATAAAAATTAGTTTAACTGTAAAAATTCTGATAATTGGAAAATATATAAAAATGCACGTAAGGAATCTAAGAAAGCAATATGCGATGCAAAGAGTTTAGTTTTTAGTGATTTATATAATATATTAGATACAAAGGAGGGAGAAAGATAAATGTATAAGTTAGCCAAATAAAGAGATAGTAGTAAGGATTTAGTTCAAGTGAAGTGTATTAAGGATGAAGATCAAAAAGTACTTTTTTTAGAAGATATTTAACAAAGGTGGATGAGATATTTTACTAAACTTTTTAATGAAGAATGTGAAAATAAAATTGATTGTAGTGACTTTAGCACCCTAAATAAAAATAAAAATTTTTGTTTTTATCGGTGTATTAGTAAAACCGAAGTTAGAGAGGCTTTAAAGAAAATGAAGGGTGGAAAAGCTGTTGGACCTGATGATATTCCAATAGAGGTGTGGAAATGCTTAGGAGATGAAGGAATTTCTTGGCATACTAAACTTTTTAATACTATTTTGAAGACTAAAAAGATGCCAGATGAGTGGAGAATGAGTGTGTTAATCCCTATTTTTAAGAATAAAGGTGATGCACAAGATTGTGCGAATTATAGAGGAATTCAGTTAATGTGTCATACTTTAAAACTATGGGAACGAGTTATGGAGCATAGGTTGCGGCGTGATACTAATATTTCTCAAAATCAAATTGGATTCATGCTGGGTAGGTCTACAATGGAAGCCATACATTTATTAAGAGGTTTGATGGAGAAATATAGAGAGAATAAGGAGGATTTACATATAATATTTATTGATTTAGAAAAAGCATATGATAAAGTTCCAAGAGAAGTACTATGGAGAGTGCTTGAAAAGAAAGTAGTTAATAACGCTTATATTCAAATCATTAAAGATATGTATGCAGGAGCTATTACTTGTGTTCAAACACAAGGTGGTTTGACCAAGTGTTTCCCTATTTCGGTTGGATTACATCAAGGATCAGGCTTAAGCCCATATCTTTTTGCTTTAGTCATGGATGTTCTCATTAGACATTTGCATGAGGATGTACCTTGGTGTATGCATTTTGCTGATGATATTCTTCTTGTTGATAAGACTAGAGAGGGAGTTGAAGGTAAACTAGAATTGTGGAGGTCAACCTTATAGTCTAAAGGTTTTCGCTTGAGTGGATCTAAAACGGAATATATGGAGTGTAATTTTCGTAATAATAGACCTAGTAAGGGGATTGTGACTTTGGGCGATCAAGTCATTAATAAGAGTACATGTTTTATATATCTTGGATCTATTGTTCAGAGTGGTGGTGAAATAGATGGGGATATTATCAGTAGAATCCAAGTTGGATGGTTGAAGTGGAGGAATGCATCAGGCATATTGTGTGATAGAAAAGTACCCCTCAAACTTAAGGGAAAATTCTACAAGATGGTGGTGAGACCTGCAATGCTTTATGGTGCCGAATGTTGGCCATTAAAAGAGAAGCATAATTCTAAGTTAAGTGTTGCAGAGATGAGGATGCTCAGGTGGATGAGGGGCTTTACCCTTAGAGATAGGATACGAAATGAGCATATTCGTGAAAAGGTTGGAGTAGCTCCAGTGGAAGATAAGATTAGAGAGAGTCTCCTTAGATTGTTTGGTCACATAAAACGACGGCCTCCCGATGACCCTTTTAGGAAAGTAGAGGTCTTAGATTTGGCTTATGTTAAGAAAGGTAGAGGTAGACCTAAAAAGACTTAGTTAGAAAATATTAGAAATAATTTTTCTTTATTAGATTTAAACGAGAATTTGACTTTTAACATGACACAATGGAGAAAAATGATTCATATAGCCGACCCCACATAGTGGGATAAAGGCTTGATGTTATTGTTGTTGTTGTCTTCATCTTCTCAAATTGACTACAACTTAAATAGAAAATAGTTGAACCATATGGGAGGTTTAGGCAAATAACAGGTTTGACTTATGGTTGAATCGAACCATGGAAGATAGAAAAATAGGGAAAGAAATTGAGCAAGGAAAGAAATAAGGGAGGATGGACATCCTGCAGTTTCAATCCAGGGCTAAACCTTGTTTGGCGTAATGTTTGATCAGGAAGCAGTCCAATTCCAAGCTCTTGCGTCATTCTATCGGGGGCTATGGAAATGACTTCACCATCACCAAAAGCCGATGTATCCTCGTACTAGGGAGATAAACCTCAAATGTTGAAAGTGGTGGGCACTTGAAGGGTTTCCTGGCAGTTCTAATTGATAGACATTATCATTAATGCTTTTAATAATGAGAAAGGGTCCATTTTCCTTAATTTTGAACTTGCCATATGTCACAATCCAATCCGATATGATCTGATATCACACAGCTGTTGTCATGTCAGATTGTGGCAAGGCTGACCCCAATATCTGATTGGAGAAGTATGTAAATAAAACTTTTAATTTATATACTACACACTATTGAATGTAATATAAAGTGAAGTTTATTGAATTTCAACATGATTTTTTATATATCATCCAAATATATATATACTATGAAGGTTATCTACAACAGCGCTTGGCAACAAAGAGAATAATAAAATAAAAGTCAAACTTGAAAAAATTAAAACTAATCAAAACATACCTATAGCACAGATTGGAGTTTACTATCTAAACTACTCAGCTCGCTCCTTATCCTTCCTTGAGCCTAAAAATAAAAATAAAATTAGGGATGAGCTAACATGACTTAGTAGGCTATCACAGCCTAAAACAGAAATCAATAACTAAAATAAAAAAAACTCTGAACTGAATCATTTACTGAAATTGAATATAATTAAATAAATACAAAAATAACTAAATTATAAACAAATACTTCACAATGATTATCAGAATAGTTATTAAGCCCAAATTTTTATATATTTACCAAAATTCTACCTTGGTAGCCACTGGCACCGACATAACAGAATCTCACCTCGGTCGTCCACTAGCGCCGGCATAACAGAATCTTACCTCGGTCGCCCACTAGCTCCTACAGGACATCACATCGCAACACATCATATCATATTTCTTTCATATTTTTCAATGCATTTCATTAATTAAAACATAGTTGGACTGAATTCAAAAATTGCTAAAATATCCTAACGGTAGACAATAGAAATACTACTAAGCAAATTTTACAATTTCAAAATATAAGAAATTACTAGAGATTGTGTAAAATATTATTCTAAAGCTTTAATTAAACTGAAACACTATTTTTAGATGTCAAAATAAATTTCTAAGTAGGCAAAAATCATAACTTTTTCAAAATCACTTGGTGAAAAATTTTTAGAATATACTCAAAATATTCATAATCGCACTCACTATAATATATAAAAAGTTATGTGGTAAAAGTTTTATCAAAATAAAGTTATCCTCATTTTTTGTTATGAAAATATAAATTTGATCAGAAAAATACCAAAAAATCAAATTATTGAAACTAAAATAGGCAAAACGTAACCTACTTTGAGACGAGCAAATTTTCTAGCTGGGCTGACGGATGAAAACTACTATACAGCTGTCAAAACCTAGCTTCCTTTCTTCTCTCTCCTCTCCTTCTCATTCCCCCCAAACCCCTCTCTCTTAACACAAATAAAAAGGAAAATGGGATTTAAAGCCATATGATGCTTTTAGATATTTTTTAAATAACATGTGAGCCTAATAACCATTTCTTAGAGTGTTTTTAGAGAGAGAGAGGCTTTAGGATGGCTAGAGGAGGTGGCACTAGGTCACCTCCTCCAAATGGTGGTAGGGGAGGCAGCAGGAAGGGTAACCGACAATATTGTAGCTATTGGCATTTGATCGCTACCGACGACGAGGCGGAGGCGATGGTTTCCAAGCACACTCCGGTGCTTAAGTCGGAGAGCAGCACCCATCTTTCCCCTAAGGTGCAAGACACTGTTACTAGGGAGTCTTGGAATGCGACCGTAGCGAGAACCCAGGCCATCATTCGGCGTGGCAAGGAGGAATGCCAGCCGTTGCAAGACCCGTGCTCGATTGGTCCGACACCGATTGAGGGACCCAGCGGGGTCACTTCTCCAAGAGGAAAGTCTGCACCTCCATCAGCTATTGGTGCTAGTCTGAAACTGCTCGGCGAATCTTCCCAGCCAGTTAAGCCCGACAGTTCACAACAGTCAGCTTCCCCCAGCTAATGTAGTTCGAAAGATGAGTCGGACAGAGACGGAGGTTCGGAGGATGAGATGGAAGAGTCGAAAGGCCACTCCGACTCTCATACCGACATGGTGGATGATCTACATACTACGGTTACTCCCGTGTCAGCCCAGCTCCTTAAGCCTTCGTTCGGGAAGATCATCCATCCCGACAATATGCTGGAATCGGGGAGCTCCGCTTCCGAGGGCTGCTCTGATGCGTCCGTGGGCTCTCCCAAACTCATTCAGTAAGCTTCTGATAGATCCGTTGAGACTCCAGTGCAGATTGATCGCGTTCTGCCCGCTGCCTCCCATGTGCATTTTTTGGATTCCCCAATGCCGTGTGGGGTTCTACTCCTACTGTGAGGGAGTTTGATGGATTGATTCGTGGATCAGATGCAGCCATGTTTGGGAAGGTTTCATCTAGCTCTAGGTGTGAAATTCCCCATGATACTTCAGCTTCTCAACCCTTTGCTACAGATTCGCGCCCACAAGGTGTTTGCAGAAATGTCACTAGGGCCCAGGAATCAGATTATATGCCAAAGCAGCCCGCACAGGCACCGACCTCGACTGCGAGGGGCTTATCTAGTGGTCCTTTTGCTTGTAACAAACTTCAATTGGTTCCTTTAGACAAGATGAGTCAAGAGACATTCATTTCCTCGGATGGTGTTTCCATGGAACCAGAGAGGAATACAGTTCAAGATAATTTGGCCATGCTTGATCGAGCGCTTGTGGCTAAGCTTCTTGGCAAACATATTGCCTTCCCTTACCTTCTCAGTGAACTCCAACAATGTTGGTACCACTTTGGAGACTTCTAAATCATCACCACCATGCCAAACTCTTTCATTTGCATTTTCCAAAGTGTGGAAGTTAGGGATGCTGTTTTAATGAGTGGACCTTGGATTATTGCCGGCAACATCATTGGAATGGACAGATGGACTCCCAAATCCTCTTCTATCTCCCTTCAAGGGCTCCATTCACCCATTTGGATTTGTTTGCCACAGCTTCCTCTCATGTACTGGCATACGAACAACATCACTCGACTTGCCAATATGTTTAGGGAACCTCTGTGGATGGACTCTCACATGAGTACTTGGGGAAGATCATCTTATGCAAGAATTTGTGTTAGGATTGATCTTTTCCAAAAGCTTCAAGCTGGGGTATGGATCAATGGACTCCATGGACGTTTTTTTCAAAGAGTTGAATATGAAGGGCTTACCAATTTTTGCTTCGATTGTGGTTTCATTGGCCATGCCAATGGAGTTTGCCTATCTAAGGTTCTAACCCGTGGCCCTCAATCTCCCCCATTACAGTCGTTGCCGTCAAACAAGGTGCAAGTCACATCCGAAAATGTCCCCCATGCTCCCATTCCTCCTCATGAACCGATGAATAAAGCTATTGAAGAGCCCTTTCTAAGTGAGGACAAGGATGAATCCTCCTTTGGAGCTTGGAACCTCATCACCCGGAGAAGGAAAGGCAAACCAAGGGCTCCTAAAGAACAAGGCACTCGTCTTTGAGCCGAACCTCCTATCCAATTCTCGGCCGAGAAGTTACAGCAAATGGAAGAAACTTCTAATAGGATTGTGAAATTTCGCAAGCAACAACCAAGAGTCTCCAAATCTCGATTAGACAGAGAGCTTATCTGGCTTGGACCTTTAAGTGCTTTGGCTACCTCCCCTAGGAAGAGGAAGAAGACTTCAACAGATTTCACAGGCAGGGACATGGCCCCCTCAACTGCTTAATGAGTGACCTATTTTCATTGGTTTGTATTGGGTTTTGTTGCGTAATACAAACCAATGAAGGGGTTCTCCTTATCATTTGAGGGGCTTCTTTCTTTTTGTTTCTGTCTGCGGCTTGTTTTTGGGTGCTTTTCTAGTTGTTTCCCTTCCCCTTTTGTCTTTGAGAAGTGGAAGTTTTTTCCCCGCAAGCTTGTTTCTCTCTGTGTATCCTTCTTTTTTGTTTTTAATATATTCGTGTTTTAACAAAAAAATAAAAAAAGATATTTTTTAAATAAAATAATATTATTATTATAATTAATTTTTAGTATAAAATTTATAGAAATTTTTTTAGGGATTTCAAAAATTATAAAAAATATCCATAAAATAGCTTATTTTATTTAAAAAAATTTCAGTGAAATTGATTTATAAAACGAACATTTGATGGCCCCAAAATCCCTACTTGTACCGTTAGGTGTCAATTTTTTAAAAAATTTCATCGGTGCCCAAAAATTATAAAAAAATTGATGAAATTAAAACAAAATAATAGATATGTTTATGGCGAAGACTATTTGTGATTTGGACTTATAATGATTCATAAATAAATTCTTAACTCTTGCATATAAAAAAATATATTTTTTAAATTTTTTGAGTTATAATACCATGTGCTCTCAGTGAAAAGCTTTCCTTGCCTAACTATATCCAAACTTGATCCCCTCACTGAAAGTTGTATTGCCTCTTGGATTTGTTAACCTGCTTTTAATATTTAGAATTTTATCTTTGAAGCTGATGTTGTACTTGTTAGTGTAGCTTGTGAATTTCCTTAGTTTGTGTTTCAGCTTTAAGACTATATGTAGTTCTTATGATGGGAGGGACTAACTTTAATGGCACGGTGCCATAAGATTTTGTTCGTATATGACCTTAAAAGGGTTGCAACCCATGGACTGATATCGGGATCGGTTGTAAGCAAATTTGACTTGGTCTACTAGTAGTTCTCCTTAGTCTGCTTGCAAGATTCTTTTCATTTTCATGGATTTCTACTGTGATTTCTAAAGAAGAGGTAGCTTCTTACTATAATTCTTCAATTAGTGTGACCAATCACTAGGTCGAACAATTAGACACAATGTGTCCAAATCAGTGGCATCTGAAAATTTTTATGCATGAAATGTCATTGCTAATGTTGATCACATCGACAAACGCCCAATAGAGTTGTAGCTGAACTATTTTGAAAATAGTCGGATTCAATCCTCCACGAAAGTGGGCAATTCTATTTTCCTTAGTTTTCTACCAAGTGACATGTAAAGCGTAATTGTTCAAATTCAACATCATTACATTCCACATGAAGTTCATGTTGTTCAAGATGGTGTAACCAAAGGAATATATCTTGGCGATAGTGTTCTGGTAAGAACTTTTACTTCTGCCCCTTCTTTATCTTGACTCACATAGTGACCTTGGTTCATCCATCATGTTGCTGAGAATGTTTCAAGTTCTCCCATCATAATGAGACATTGCCTTTAAGCTTAATGGCCATCAATTTTGACAATTCGATCGAGAGGAAAATTCTTGTATTCAATAACTCATTCAATGGTATGCAACCAATTGATGAATTCATCCGTGCCCAATTGACCCTCAAATTTTAAAATGCTTGCTTTAATTCCAAAATTGGAAGGATGCTGGATGCCTCCTTGGCTCACAGTAGTAATAATGAAGTGGCAGTCCATCCTCTTGAAATGGGTTCTCCTCCATCTCTTCATTGTGTCTTCTTTCAATGTATTCCAGCGATTCGTAAGATGTCTAAGCTCCATCACGACAAGCCTTTCTTGTAATTGTCCAATTTTCCTTTGCAAATAATGACAATTTCTTGGATGGGCTTTGGATTTGCTCTTCTTGGCAGCATTCTGAGATTTGGAGGCTCTAATACCAAATCACATCGGAATAGAGAGGCAAGGGAAGAATTCTTGAGAGAAAAACTAAAACTCTAGAATAGAAATATAAAAGATAGCAAGAACACATAAAAACCATAAATAAATCAGCCAAGGCTAAAAAATTTACTTTACTTTATTATCTTCACCACTTCACATTGAGGTCAGCCATCCTATTTATACAGTTTGCAAATAATCCCAAAGAAAATACTACAACTTATATAGAAACTAACTGAACCGAATCATATGGGTGGTCCAAACGAATCATATGTTTAGCTTATGGCTGAACCGAAATAAGGAAGAAAAAAAAAATTGAAAGAAAATGAACCAAAAAAGAAATAAGAGAGGGTGAATATGCTTTAGGTTCAATATAGTACTTAATATTGTTTGCAGTTGGACTAGGGCCTCATTTGATTTCCGACGTCTTTTTTTTCTTTTTAAACGGAGGTTTTAAGAACGGATAAGCAGATATTTTTTTCTTCTCAGATCGGCAGATATACAAAATTTTAGGGAAATATTTTTTATAAAAGCCACCTAAACAAACATAAAACAACAACCGTTTTCTCCGATTTTGATCGAAAAAGACGTAATTATGCTAAAATCAAAAGAAGTCTAGATCGTGAATCAATTCGGTTGCATAACTATGGAGATATTTTTATAAATTTAATAATTATTTTTTGAATTTTTATTTATGTTTAAAATAAATAATATTAGGTAAATAATTAACAAATAATTTTATATCCACTTACACTGCCATTAGATTGCCTTTTTATTTATTTATATTGGCGCAAAAAATGAGCGCGGTTTGGTACCAGTATTGTTTCCCTATCCGGAAACCGAGTGGATAGGCGGGCTATACCGTCACTCTAATCGCTTGCTTTTTTTTTCTCCATTAATGGCGACGAGTGTTTTCCGCCTCTCAACCCTCTTTACTCGGCCTCCGGAATCCCGACAGGCTAGGTATTTGCCCATGCCGGAGCTATTTCTCTCCGGCGAACTTCACCTTTTCCGGCGGAGGGCTTATCGTCCAGAACTATTCACTGGTCGGTGCCCTTACGGCATCCTCTGTCGAGCCGCCGCCGGAACTGAGTCGAAGGGTACATTCGGCGCTGAAAGCGTCGTTTCCGATGTCGGTTTCGATCGACTGAAGAAGGTACGTGACCTATTGGACATCTTTCTCTTATTTATCATAGCGGGTTTCTATGCGCGACACGGTGTGCAAGAAAATGGATTTATTAGAAACTTAGTTGACAATTTGCGTGCGCATTTCCAAGTTACGAGTGTTCGAGGTGCTGTTAGTGAGAAAAAATTTCGTTTGGATTCAAGCGTAGGATATTAGAGGTGTAGACTAGGTTTGGAATCGTTGAGCAGAACTTGGAGGTGTAGGGAAACGGTTTTGGTGGTGCCGGTAGAATTTTGGTAAAGTAGGATAGCAGGCTAACCCTTGAATTTATTCCAAGAAAGACCTTTCGACACTTAAATGAATAACTGTACTTGAAATTGAATAAGAGCTGAAATCAATTTAAGAAAGTCTCCTCTTTGCGCTGACGGAGTGAGAGCTCTAAGAAAACTCTTTTACCTCGGCAGTTGGCACCTTTGTGGGTATTTATAGGCATTTGGGATGGAATTTAAGTATCCTGGCTAGTCAAATGGTGGATGGATGGACTACATTGCTTTCGATATTATGTTGGATTGAAATTTTCCTTGATTGAGGGTAGTTGATCGAAGGGACACCATCATTTTCATGATTTGTTCTAGACCAGCATCCCCTTGTCAATAATGGGCAGATCGATGGAGACCCTACTCTCCAAGATTAGTGTTGTAGATCTAAAGCAGATGGTTGGATCTATATCAATGGCTTTGAGATTGGTGCCAATGATGATTTGAATGGGATTGTCAAATTCATGCCGACACTCCAAATTCATGTTGTTGAACATGTGCTTCCTTTGGGTCAGTTGATTGGTTAATTCAAATTTTTACACAATCAAGTGGTGTAGGAGGTGGAAGGACAATTATATAATTTTCCTCTAATTGCACAAATATCATCAAAGAACTAATCCTGACGCTTTTGATTGAACATGCACTTTTGATTGATTGATTGGAATTAATTGTGTGCTATTTCTTAGGATCATAATTGTCGCCCCATTTAGATACTTTGTAAAAAGTTAAAAAATATTCCTTAGCCTAAAATAAATAGTTCTATTCTCATGACATTTTAGAGGACTAGTGGTGGTTTGCTTATGATTTGTCTAAAATTGTGGTATGAATGTAGGCCCTTTGCCATAATCAATGTATGAATGTTGGTACGATAGATGTCCTCCTAGGATCATGGTATGAATGTTGTTGCGTAAACTTGTTGAGTATGACTCCAAATATGGTGGAAAACTTTTTGAATTGCCCTTTTCCCAAAATGCTCTATGAGATTAGAACTCAAAAAAGCTATTCGGGCCCTTATCGAAGTCAAAAAGGGAAGCCTAAACCCAATTAAAAAAATGGTCCAAGCAATAGTCTATACCTAGCCTAGCCCAATCTCACCATGAACACCACCAGTCACAACACTTTGATGTTGGGTCGTCTAAGAGTGTGTGACTCAGACATCCCCATTATGTGTGCTAAGTGGTGCAGCATTACCACCTCAATGGCGGTACATTGTACCTCCATCAAGGAGATGTTGGGGCTATTTATGATCTCCCCATAGCCCCACTTAAACTTGTACCTCTAAAATTTTGTTTTTTCCTTTGTTGATGTGAGAGATGATCATGGTGGCTTGATCATCACTGTACCCATACCCCCCTTCATACGTTTAGTGCTTGGCGGGCTTAGTGGTTGCGGTAAGCTTGAATGCCAAGATTTTAACCCATATCCACCCCATTGCAAGGTGGAAATAATGAGCTTAGGCACAAAATTTCAATCTCGAACCTCCTCCACGTGTTGTTTGTTCAGTGGTGACGTGACAGTGATGAACTTGGGTATCTATATTACTACCCAGAATCCTTTGTGCATCTTTTGTTCGGGGGCAATGCAACAGTGGTGAACTTGGGCGTTGATATTTTAGCTTATATGCATATACCCTTTTCATACTGTTGATTTGATGGTGAGGGGATAATAGTGAACTCGACTATTCGAGATTTCAGCCCAAACCCACTTCGTGAATTAGTTTTTAGAAAACAAGATGGCTTGATTTGTGAGATTTCAATATAGACCTGCTTCATGCATCATTCTTTTAGTACAAGATGACATCATTAACTCATTTTTTAGGAGGGTCATGTCAGACAACTTGAAAGCAACAACCATGCACTAGTATGAAGATATGTATTTTTCAAAATTTTTTGTTGATATTTTATTTTAAATACAAGTCCATCCATAACATAAACATAAATTATTTATTTTGTAGAGATTGGTAATCTTCATATAACTGTTGGAGCTGAGTAGTCTTCCCATGTTTGGTAGATTGGGCTATTCTTCTTATATCTGATGGAGTTGGGTAGTCACTTTGTACCCAGTGGAGTTAGGTAGTTTCTATATACCCAGTTGAGTTAAGTAGTCTCCATATATTTGACGTTGTTGGGTAGTTTTCATATATATAGCGGAGTTGAATAGTCTTTATTTACCCAATGTAGGTTAATATGACCTTTTCAATTTCGAAGCCTCAATGGGGCTATATTTGAGAATGAAATCTTTGTACTGTATTCCTCCGAGGAGCTAAACATTGGTCTAATTCATTGTATGGGAGTTTTCTTTAGGTGTACGTGTAAACCCAACTTGGATGCTTATGAGGATTTTGTGGTCGGGATGCAATTATAAGAATAATATTAGCTTTCTTCTCTTTACAGGATCAATGAAAGATTGATATAAGGCGAAGCATCTACATTTGTGACCCTCTTAGAACTTGATGTGCATATGTTGGAGTTGAATTAGCATTTAATTTCTTCAAGGATTTTGAATGTCAAGTAGAGGAGGTGATGTCGACTTAATCTCAAGAACTCTAATTTGAAGATAAGGCTTGGGTAGGGTAGACACCATATTGGAACTGTCAACTTGTGCATATATATTTAATGTATATCATTAGAATCGTCAAGTTCAAAACATAAACACCACACATAATCAAATGAGGTACACACAAAACCAAACATTATACGATTCCAATATGAAATAAGAGAGATAAATGGGAAATACTAAGAGGGCTTAGGAGAATCTTGGATTAGGTTTTTTGGAATAAGGTGGAAACTCATAAAATGAGTGTGAAAGAGGGTATCTAAATAGGAGAGAGGCGAAATAGAATATGAGAGAAAAATTCAATTTGCCTCATTCAAATGTTCAGTCTCTTTACAACATAAGGAGATGACCAATTTATAGACAATTACATGACTAAAAATGTAAATATTATAAATGCCATTGACATTCAATTCTTTATTATATTAAATAATACAAAAATTGACTAATTATGCATTGGGAAAAAATTGGAAGTATTTTTAATTGACTTCTCAAGTTATCCTATTCTTTGATATGGAGGTTGTTCTGGCTAATTTCCTGCATGAGTAGGCTTTTCCTTTTATATGTCTGGCCAACACTTGAGCTAGATCATCCTTACAAGAAGATTGTTTGAATTGAATACCCTTTAACCATTTTTGAATAGGATATTCGAGTGTATCCCTTCTGGTTGAGTTTTAGGAGATCCAACTATACAACAACAACATCATCAAGCCTTTATCTCACTACGTGGGGTCGGCTGCATGAATCCTTTTTCTCCATTGTATCCTGTTAAGAGTCAAATTTTCTTTTAAATCTAATTAAAAAAAGGGTTATTTCTAATATTTTCTAACAAATTCTTTTTAGGTCTACCTTTACCTTTCTTAACATATCTATTCTCCTAACCGGGTCATCGGAAGACCGACATTTTATGCGAACAGACCATCTAAGGTGGCTCTCTCTAATCGTATCTGCAACTGGAGCTACTCCAACCTTTTCACGTATATACTCGTTTCACATTCTATCTCTAAGAGGTGGCTCTCTCTAATCATATCTGCAACTGGAGCTACTCCAACCTTTTTCACGTATATACTCGTTTCACATTCTATCTCTAAGAGTGAAGCCACTCATCCACCTGACATTCTCATCTCTGCAAGACTTAACTTAATTTTATGCTTCTCTTTTAATGGACAATATTCTGTTTCATAAAGCATTGCCGGTCTCACCACCATATTATAAAAATTTTCCTTAAGTTTGAGGGGTATTTTTTTTATCACGCAACAAGCCTGATGCTTCAACCAACCAATTTGAATTCTACTTATAACATTTCTATCTATTTCACCATTACTTTGAACAATGGACCCGAGATATCTAAAACATGTACTCTTATTAATGTCTTGATCACCCAAAGTCTCGGTACCCCACTAGATCTATTACTACTAAAATTACACTCCATATATTTGGTTTTAGATCTACTCACACGAAAATATTAATTTAGGAGGTCCGACTATGTATGAATAAAATAGTTTGTTTGGTTGTTGTGGTGTGAGTCAAGACTTTGATGACAATGATAATTCATTGTGGTTAAAAAAATCCAAATAAGACTGCCATGGTCTGCTGTCTTGGCGATCACAACTTTTTTGCGGTTTAACGAGTTCTTTATAGTTAGAACCTTGGCTAGGATGTTTGAATTCACAAAGGATTTTTGTTGTCCTTCATAATTATTGGCTAAAGCTTTACTTGGCAACATTAGTATGTTATGGTAGAGGTAAGATTGAATTGAATTTCTGTAAGGATAGATTGTTAGTTGCAATGCAAATGCTTATAACTCTATTTAGAGATCTTCGGTTAGTTAGAGAATCTACACATTTGTCCCTTTGAAATTTGCTTATTAGGAGCTGTTATCAGAGCTTTCAATTAGTAGCCTGTGTAACTCTAGGCTTTAGCCTCACTCATTGGGTGGTGTCTCGAGGACTATGAACATTCAGAGTGTATGTCTATATACTTACCTATTTGGGGGTTACTCTTTGGTAGCTGCTTATGAGGACTTCTAGTAATGATATTGTCCAAAATTAGGCTCCCTTCAGGGCCTCACTTAGTGGGGATTTCTCGAGGACTTCAAATAGGTATACTTGCGTGACTGAGGTTTGGTTTTTAGGAGCCACTCTATGGGACTTCGAGGGAAGACTTTATCCAACTCTAAGTTTCCTTTCATGCCTCACTCATTTGGGCTCTCCTAAAGTTATAAATTGGGCTAATGCTTTAGTGAACACAACTTTAATGGTCATCCCTCCGAAGGGTCCAAATGGAATCTGTTCAGCCAACCAACCTTGGAACTTTGATCCCAAGAAGAACCTTCAACACTGAAGTTAGAGACTGATCTTTAAAGTGAATAAGATTTGAATCAATTCAACAAAGTCTGATGTTTGGGTGAAAGAGTGAGAGCTTTGAGAAGACTCATTTATTTTGTCCCTTGAGTGGTATTTATAGGCGCTTGGATGAAGGGTATTTGGTGCCTTGGTGATATATACACTGTATAGATGAGCCTTGTTGCCTTCTAGATGCATGTTGAACCAAAATGCTTCTTGGTTGTCCTTAATGCTAATGGAATTTGGGTAGATGGGTCGTCATGAGCCTGATACTGATTTACCTACAATTATTTAAAACAAGTGGTCAACAACTAACCTGATGATTTTATCAGGAAGGTCCTCTATCGCTTAAGTTAATAACTAAGGTTGATGTGAATAAGAGTTGAAACTGATTTAGTAGTCTTACTATTCAGGAGAAATAGTGAGAGCTCTGAGTAGACTACTACGCCTTAACCCCGGAGACCCCCCCCGGGGGGGGGGGGGTGTTTTGATCAAATGGTACATAATCAATACATTCCATTTTCCAGATTCATGCTAAACCATTATGTTTATGTTAATACTGTACAAATTGATGGAAACCCTAGGCTCAATATTAGTGGTACTGGAGATTCAAATCAATTGGTTGGATCAATATGTTTGGCTTTGAGATTGGTGCCAATAATGATTTGTTTTAGATAGTCAGATTTAATATTAGTGCTATTAATCATGTGCTTCATCAAGTTCATTTGGAGAGTTAGCATGAACCTTGACACAATCAAGTAGTATAGGAGCTATAAATTGCGTCATTGGTTTGAATCTTATTATATGAAAATGATTAGAGCATAAATCGTGATGTCCTTGATTGAACGGTTGAAATTAATTAGGAGAATTTCTTAGGAATATATCATAGGCAATGTTATTGGCTCAGAGATAATACGCATAAAAGCATCTTACTAGAAAATTTTACCAAATCTATCAAGAATAGTATTTAGAAGAACATGGAAGCAAGCTATGATTTTTTTTTATTTTGAATATCTTTAGCAGTTTGGCACACCAATTTGCAGGTAGAACGCCCCCATTTATTTTGTTTTTATTAACATAAAAAAATTAACACTCTTGAAATAAGAATTTTAAGAGGCAAACATAAGTTTAGCTGCTAATATAGAATTCATTAATAGGTTCTCATAGCATCTGTTTGGGTTTTGGATTTACATCATTTAGATACACTACACCTTTTTTGTTTTCTTTTCTTATTGATGAAAATTTCGAATCTAAAATGCATATTTTAATGCGCTATTGTTGTCAGACGAATTATCATTTTAGAAAATTACTCAATATCAGTTTATGAGCTTGTCTGATCTTTGCTTAGTGGTTTCCATTTCTTATTTCTCTAACATCCTCTGTTCTTCCGTGTTAGGACAGGTTCCTATATCAAATATCAGAAATTTTTGTATTATAGCTCATATAGATCATGGGAAGTCAACTTTAGCTGATAAATTATTACAATTAACTGGTACCGTCCAGAAGAGGGAGATGAAAGAACAATTTCTGGATAACATGGATTTGGAGAGAGAGAGAGGAATCACTATAAAATTGCAGGTAGGTTCAACTTACTTTTTTGTTTAAGTTCTTTAATTATAATTTTTTTAAATGACAAAGAATATCTCTGTTCATGCGGCACATGCTTATAATTTGATTCTTTTCCAAAGCTAATTACAACTGCGGTTGTTTAGTCATGTGTCAAGCCATAAATCATTTCATATGAAATGGCTTACTACCCTTTTAAATAGGTGTAGTTTGTATGAACTATTATGTTATATCATTTGTACATTGTAATCCGCTAGTCTATATTGTTTCAAATCCTATAAATAGCGATTGTCAGTTTGTTCTGCTATCCACAAGTTTTGGGTGCTGTCTTTATTCGTAAATCTTCTCTCCTGTTTGTGGAAGGAAAGAGCATCAGAAAGCATGTTGTACCAAGAGGTTTGAGAAGAAAAAAAATTATTTTATTATACTTAATCATCCCTATATATAGATCTATACAGTCTGTCTTAATAGAGAAACAAATAATTACAGAACAAGGACTAATTGCCTAATATAATCCTTCCTAATTCATCTTCCTAGCTAGGAAAGTGTTTTAACGTGGGCATCCCACGGATCTCTTATTTGGAGTCGTGAGATCCATCTGAGAACGTAATACTGAGATTTAATACCGTCCCTCAAGCTGGGGAATATAGATCTGTTATTCCCAGCTTGCCAATCATTCTGGGAAAGGCAGAGTTGTCCAACTCTTTGGTAAGGATATCTGAAAGTTGATATTTTGATGATACATGGTTGATACATATTAGACCATTGTCTAATTTTTCTTTAATGAAATGTCTGTCCACTTCTATGTGCTTGGCCCTGTCATGCTGGACTGGATTGTGGGCTATGTTGATTGCTAATTTGTTATCACAATGTAGCTTCATGTGGTCATCCCACCTGATCTTTAGGTCTTCTAGAATCATTTTGATCCATAGTAACTCACATATTCTCAAAGTCATAGCTCTATATTCTGCTTCAGCACTAGATCTTGCGACCACATTCTGTTTCTTGCTTCTCCATATAACTAAGTTTTCTCCTAGGAATGTGCAGTATCCATCCTGCATAATCCGCATCAGTGTATGCTTTTAGGATAACTCCGTGGTCTCTTCTAAAGAGAATTCCTTTTCCTGGATTTCCCTTAAGGTAGTGTAGTATTCTGTCTACCGCTTGCATATGAGCCTGTTTTGAATTCTGCATAAACTGACTGATCATACTTACAACAGATGCTATATATGGTCTGGTGTGAGAAAGATAGATCAATTTTCCTACGAGTCTCTGGTAAGCTCCTTTATCTACATCTAGATCTTCTTTGGCTTCCCCCAGTTTAAGATTTGGTTCTAGAGGTGTTGGTGCTGGTTTACAAGCCAGTTTTCCTGTTTCTTTTAGAAAATCTTTAATGTATTTTTACTGTGAAATGAAGATTCCTTTGCTGGAGGGGGCTACTTCTATTCTGAGAAAGTAATTTAGTCTACCAAGTTCTTTGATGTCGAATTCTTTGGTAAGATTTTCCCTTATACTAACTTTCTCTTCTTCATTATTCCTAGTTAAGATAATATCATTCACATACACTAATAATATTGTGACTCCTCCTAAGTCTGAGTGTTTAAAGGATAGTGTATGGCCCCCTTGACTTTGTTGATACCTATTAAGAAGCATGAATTTTGAGAATCTTTCAAACCAGGCTTTAGGTGATTGTTTTAGCCCATATAGGGCTTTTCTCAACCTGCACACCTTGTCACTTTCAGATTTTTCCTTAAATCCTGATAGTATCTCCATAAATATTTCTTCCTCCAAGTCCCTATGTAGGAATGCATTTTTTACATCTAGTTGTTCCACGTGCCAGTTGTACTTAGCTGCTAGTGAAAGTAGGATCCTGACAGTGTTCATCTTGGCTACAAGTGCAAATATTTTCTGGTAGTCAATGCCATATATTTTAGTATACCTTTTCGCCACTAGTCTTGCTTTGTACCTTTCTAGTGTATCGTCAGCTTTGTATTTTATAGAGAACACCCATTTGTAGCCGACTGATTTTTTTCCTTTTGGAAGTTTGATGATTTTTCATGTATTGTTCTTCTCTAGGGCTTGCATTTCATCTCTCATGGCATTTTTCCAATTTCCATCAAATAAGGCCTCAGAAATATTATTAGGAATATAAATTTCTTCTAGTATAACCAGGAAGTTTTTGTGCGAGGATGAAAAGTTATTGAAGGAAATAGAGGTAGCTATGGATACAAGGGAGGTGGTGAATTTATCTTAATTCCAGGAGATGGTTCAGATTCTTGGACCTGCTTCGGAGCACAGTTTGAACTTGTACGCCTGGAATATACAATCCCAAATCTACTGACAGCTTTGTCTTCAGGTTCCCTATTTTTGATTTCAAGAGGATTGGTTTGAGGTGGAAGGTCAAGAGGGGCAAACTCACTTTCCTCATCTTCCTTTATTTCAGTCTCCCGCTGAAGATGAGGTTTGATAAAATATGAATTTTGTTCGTCAAACGTAGCATCAACAGAGAGTTTTTTTGTGTGGGGGGGGGGATGATAACACTTGTACCCTTTTTGGGTGGCTGAATATACAATAAAGATGCATTTGAGTGCTCTTGGATCTAGTTTCTCTCTATTTTTGTCACGACCCGGCCCGGTGAGCTCGTGTAGACGAGGCGGGAATGGATGCCGGACGTCAGAACATTTCAATTTTCATAAAACATGCATTTAAGAATCTAAAAGACTTCAAAAGGGAATTAAAAGTGCCTCTAAATATTTCAACATATACAAAATATTTCATAACATCTCATATATATAAAAGTGGCTTAAAAATTTCTCAAACATACCAAATCACCCAAAAATATAAAAACTACAACTAAGAAAAACATAAGAGGAACCCGTCATCCGGTCCTCTACAACTGTAAGTGAACAAAGGGCGGTTAGCTATTCTTTGCAGCGGGATCTCCTGAAAATATCCCAACACGACGGAGTGAGCTAACGCTCAATAGGAAACACTAACCCTAACATTTTCACATGCCCTTTTTAAAAGAAACTTTACATGTATACTAGAAGTGAAAAGTTTTGATTGTTTTGCTACACATGCTAGTTCTTATGTATAAACTAAATGTGATATGATAGTTCATATGTCTTATGTATGTCATATGCCTTATGTCTTATATATGTTATATGCCTTATGTATGCCATATGCCTTATGTATGTCATGTGTCTTATGTATATCATAGCTTATGTAAGTTATATATCTGATACAACCGTACCGGAGTACCAGGAGTATACTGATCAGGTACACAAATATCTTTTTGGCCATTCTTTTCCTTTCCTCTTTTGCCCCAAAGAGCCATATTGTTCCATATTGCTCATAAGAGCCATATTTGTGCTTTCGCACCAAATTTGGTACTGTGGGCTCCGAAAATTCGGCCCCGGCCTCCGCCCGCTTTGGCTTTCTTTTGGGGGGGAGTTTTAACAGAATTAGGTTCCGGGATAAATTTTGGAAGACATATGGGTTTGTAGATAAAACACTACCCAGAGATTTCGCCCTCATTTTGCGAGGACTTTATGATCTGAGTTCTTGTTTCCTATAGGCGCAAACCCCTATAGTTAATTACCCCTCCCTATAACGAGAGAGAACTTTCGATTAAGGCTAGTCGTCGATCAGATACGTATAGATACGTGCATCTGGCATATAATAGCAGCATGGGTTGGGAATTTGAAGGGTTGGAGATTGAAAAGGGTTAATATTTAAAATTAGAAATTTTCACCATCTCGCACTTATAGCGGATGGTGGGGGAATGAATGATGGACCCGATTAAGATCCCATGGTTCCGTCATCCCGGGCTATCGTGGTCCCTGGTCTAATTAGTCAGAGGAGGTAGTCGACCCAACTTGACAGAAGGATCCTTGTCGGCAGCCATGGGTTATTTCGTCTAAGGGTACCTTATAGACCTGGGGTGAGTATTTGTCTAAAGGGACAAATTTGAATCCACCTTAGCTAACAGAGGGCTTTGTGCCCTATCGATCATATCCTATTGATTCATATCTCAAGGATTTGATGCCATGGAGGAGTATACGGGCTCTGGCCATAACCATAATATAATGGTGCCATTTGGCGGCGACTACCTAGTTCAGAGGGCCCCGAGTCATAACCGTTTATCCTGCAGTGCCATTTGGCGGTGAAACTGCCGGTTAGAGGACTCGTACCACGTCCTTGCTGGCAGGAGATTGTTTAAGAATGGATCCTAGTGATATTTTCGACCAAGCATTAGCTCTACGTGAGCTGAAGTATTTTTCAATTTGTCCATCTCGGCAAACTGTTGCGGAGAGTGGATGGATTTTACTTTAAGTGTTTGATGGCTGAATTTCCTGTTTTAAATATTTTTGGAGTTTGGGATTTTGGAAATTTTTGTGGAGTTCTGGAGTTTTGGGTATTTGAGAATTTTTATGGAGTTTTGGAGTTTTGGGGTTTTGGGTGGTATTTGAAATGATCTGTGTGGACCCCTCCGGTTGAGATTTGCATTCAATACGGCCATCATCGGGGTGTTTGGGGGTCATTCACATTTATGGGTTGAACCTTGTCCACTCTGTCGAGCTGCCGACAGAGGATCAGGTTTCGTAGGCTTTGTGCCTTTGTAAGTGAATTCTCTTGATTATAGGCCTTGAAGGCCTAATATGAACGTATAAAATAAATATCTCGGTTGACCTCGCGACCGTATATTTATTTAATAGTTCGAGCCGTGTCAACTCCTATTTACCTGAATAGAAGGATCAGGCTCGAACTTGAATTCACTTATTGACCCGCGCAGCATCCCTAAACGTCACGTGTGTACCAATAACACGCTCGCCGGGGCCCATGCGGGTGTTTGGGGGTCATTTGAAAATATTTGATGAACCTTATCAACTCCTATTTACCTGCTTAGGAGAATCAGGTTCAAATTTATTGACCCGCGCAGCATCCCTAGACATCGCGTGTGTACCAATAACACGCTCGTCGGGGCCCATGCGGGTTGTATTATACATCGCCTTATGTGTACCTATGTGTATACAAACTAAGGTGCATGTGCGAGGGACATTTTAGAATATTTATAAATGCCTTATGTCTGCTTGCACGGATGTTGTAGATCCGGTGGCGTGGTATTATATGATCTCCCCCACTGCTGTTTGTAGGTAGGTAGATATTTTCATTCATGGATTGGAATTGACTTCAGGATACTGTATTTACTGAAGTCTTTCTGCATCTACCCATAGATGATATATGGTGCGTACATCTATTTTTGTAGGGAATTCATATATATTGCAGATCTTTCTACAAAAATTTATGGGTATTTGTATTTGTTGTGTATCATTCTCCTTTACTTACAATAGACTGCCATATTCACTGACTACTGAATGATGGTGATGCATCAAGTAGCATTGATTGTAGATAGGATCCCCTTGCTTATATGCAATATACGTATTTGCAACATATTGGCATTTGTTATATGACCTTCATGCTTCATCCATAAGTGTCCCTATCAACCTCATTGCCTGTGAACATTTCAACTTCAACATACAAGCAGGTGGTTGTATGCATGAGCAGTCTCTTATCATTGCTTGTAGGCACTGTGCATCATGTTGTGGATATGTTATCTTTGCTTGTAGTGGATCTTCCTCGCATACTAACTGATGAATGGCTAGGTTTATTGTTAAGTTCTTTATGCTTGTTGCTCAATGAACTGTTGTAGTTGTCATCAGTCCCTTCCTACATATCAACTGTGAGGATATCTTTGTAACTACTGCATACATTATCATCATAGCTTGCATAAGGGTTGATGTATTTGACTGGTATAGAGAAGTTGTCGACGTGCACGAATCTCCTTTGCTTGCAAGGGATCGATACGCTTGCTTGCATGTTATTTTCAAAGAGAGATTATGATATCCCAATACGTTGTTTGTAAGTGAATTGGTATATTCACCTACAGAATGTTGATGATGAATGTATATTGGCGTTGGATGCAAGATATTGTTGCATTTATTACATATGTTTATACTTTTTTTTACAAGCATATGATTACACTCATCACTGCCTCTATAAAGTAACGATTGATGCCGTCGTTAAGGGACTTTGTACATTTGTTTGCACGATTGATGAAAATGTTGCAATCAATCACCATTGTTCTTCCTTGGTTTGTAATGCCTACTTGCTTTAACTTGCCATTATAGTGCATATCATCATTAATCAACATTGGAACTTTGTTAAGCATAAGCCTCATTACTTGCATGAAGTTTGTTCGATTGCGATCGCTTTAAGAAGATTATGCTGGAGTCCACAAGTTCTTGCGCTCATTTTGAGTTATGTTTTCTTGTATGGAGTTTGTTTTTGGAGCGATGTTCACCACCAATGATGTTCGGCATTTCACTTGTTTACTGATGTTATTTTCAAATCTATACTTGTATTTTGACATTCCTCTATCCAATGTCAAGTTCACATTTATTTGATTCTTGCTCATTTCAAGTTTCATGTCGTTATGAGTTTGGTTTCTTAAAGTTCATTCAAGCTCAAGTTCTATGTTCTGGTCCCCTGTAGTCCAACTCAAGTTTGCTACTTGAGTTCAAGTGTCCAAATCAAGTTCGTGTAGTCTTGTCAAATTTAAGTCCAAGCATAGTCTTTTGACCCAAGTCAAGTTTTGGCTTAAGTTCAAATGTCCAAGGCCTTGTTTAGTTCAAGCTCCAAATTATAGTTCAAGTTTCAACTCTTTTCAATCTCATTTGATTAAGCTTGATTTAAGTTTGATTTGAAGTTTGATTTTGTTTTCAAATTATGTTCAAATTAAGTTCCAAAATTCTTTGTCCAAGTCCCCCTTCTTTTGAGTTCAATCGAATCCAAGTACTGTCTCAATTTCACCCGAAATTTCGGCAGCCTCCAGGCGTCTCCCCCGTTTAGAGGAAATTTTGAGACATTGGGCCATCCCACCATGCGAGCAAATGCGTGTATGGTAGGTGTCTTTAGACACCGCGGCCGTGGTCTTCATTCCCACCACGCGAGCAAACGCGTGTATGGGGTCTTCGACGGTACCTGTTTAAAAGACAGTTTGCTTTCCCCCCGCTTGAGGGTACTTATAAGCAACCCACATTTCATCGTAGGTGTCGTACCGGGTTCCCATCCCACCACGCGAGCAAACGCGTGTATAGGCGGTTTTTCGGTACGCCACGAACGCCGAAATGGGGGCTTTAAGTGATTACCCGCCTTGTTGTAGGCACCGCACCGGGGTCCCATCCCACCACGCGAGCAAACGCGTGTATAGGCGGTTTTCCGGTGCGCCACGAACGACGAGAACGAGAATCTGAGTTTGAGAATTTTTATACCTTCGAGGTCGGATATGACGACGGCGATGTGGCGAGATACACAAAATACAAGTTACAAAAATGCACTAAATGATATTTACACCCCTCTTTCCTTTGCACCTTTTTTATTCTCCTCCTTCTATTCTCTCTCTTTTTTTTTTAAATTTCTCTCTTTTTTTTTGAAATCTCTCCTTTTTTTTATATTCTCTTCCTCCCCTTTTATTTCTTCTTTCTTCTTAACATAAATATATATACACACACATTTTTGAACATATGTATGTGCATACATATCAATCATGTTGTCAACAAAAGGAAGTTATCAACAATAATAACATAACTAATGATGGTAATAATATGAACAAGGTATAACAACACTGAAAAATGAAGTAACAGAGATGATAATAATAGCTACTGATAGTGTAGGTAGTTGAGTGTACTATTTGGGCCTTTTGGGATTGAAGGGAAGATTTGAATAGATTTGTTTAGTGGGCTGCCTTATTGAGCTATGGAATATATACTTATATGGATTATTGAAATAAGATAGCGGGCTCTTGCTGTTATCTGATAATAAAGGAGAAATGGGCTTTTATCTATAGTGGGATTGTTTGGAAAGGACGGCTGGGCTGATTTGAGAATGCAGTGGAGCTATTTTGGAGGGTTGCTCACGGGCTTTGGGATGCAGGAAAGTCTTGGCTGATCTCTGGAGCTAATAACGGGCTTGAGGTGAATGTAATAGTGGACTGCAGCGAGCCAAGGTTTGGGTTTGTTGGTTTGGATCCTTTGTGGGCTATTGGGGATGAGGAAAGGATGACTGTATTAACGGTAATGGGCTATAGTGGAGTGGAGTAGTGTGGGAGAGCTGGTGGACCTTTACGAATGCTGTATGGATAGAGTAAAGAGGGATGTCTGGGATTTTATAGGTGGGCTTTTAAGAGTTTAAAATGGGTTGAATCAGTAACTTCAATAGGCTCTCCATCCTCTGGCTCAAATACACTACCAATTGCATTCTATCCAATTGCTTCAACTAATAGAGAATACATAAAAAAAAATTCTCTGGATGAAGAAGTCTTCTTCCACCAACTTGTTATATAGGGATGATGCTTTGTCCCTTCCTCTCAGCACCTATTTGAACGCACACCAATTGCTGTTGGGAGTGCAGAAAACAGAAGAAATACTATGGCCTCCCCACATGAGACAACAGGGTAATGGATCTTCACGTGAAAACATAAGATGGAAAAAGCAAAAGCTGCTGATGTGTCTTTTCCCCCCCTTTTTTTATCAAACTCCTCTCCTCCTCTTCTTCTCTTTTTTTGTTCTTTTTTTTATACATACATATATACATAGTAATAATTATAACAATAATAATGACTAATTTTAAAAGAGAAGAATATACAATATAATAAATAACTAGCCAAGCAAAATAAGATTTTACCTGTAATGGATTGCTCTGATTGGATTGAGTTGGCTGTTTGGATTCGTGTAGGGTGGAGATGTGGGCTTTACTTATGGTGAGGTGGGTTAGAAGATTTGCTGTAGGGTTTAGGAGAATGGTAAGGCTTAAGTGTAATAGATGGCAGCAGGAATTAGTGGAATTTGATTGGTGTAAGGAGCTGTTTGGATGTGGGGATAAATACAATGGATATTACTGTAGCTCAAGACTGACAAAGACCTGCTTTTGTTCACGTGAAGCTGCTATTGCCTTAGCTTCCACTGATTTTTTTTATATATTGGGCTGGAGGCGTAGCAGGAATTCAGTTTCTAATAAGTTGATAGTCGACAGACAAGGGGGAACTAGGCGGAAGGTGATTTCGTGTAAGGGAGCTTGCGAGAAACTTCCAGCTCAGGGAAGGTGACGAGATCTTTCAGGGAGGCTGGATTGATTCGGAGGGAGGTTGAGTTGGATAAGAGGTCACGGTTCTGGCTTCACTTGGCTCTTAGCTTCAGGATTATATTCGAATGACCAGCAACCAGTAAGGGCTGGAAAGAGGGCTTGAAATCGGGAGAAAGACGAACAGGGAAGCCCGAAACTCTGTGCGTGGGAATTGGAAAAAAAAACAAGAACTAACGTTCATTTTGCCTATATTTAACAAGGGGATTTTTGTGTTCGGACAAGACAAGCCAGCTACGACGAGGAGACCTGTCGGCGAACAGACTTCGACACGACGAGGTACATTAATGAGCATTAATAGATTTAATTTCTTTCCTCCATTTGGCACCTGCTCTTATTAAGACTTTTTGTAAGTTAAATGCCGTATGCATGAAATATCATCTACTGCATTAATTTAGAATGACTGGACCACATTAGCAGAGTCAAAATTGCTCCAATTTGCGTGCCATCTCAATTTACGTGCATATTGCCTCGTTTAATGTGTCAATTTCGTCGAATATCAGAATTAGACAAATTGATAGTGGATTTAGGGTATTGCTGATGTTCCGATCGCAACGACGCAGTCCATTTCGCGATCGGATGTCGTTTGGGCACGATTTTTTGTATTTTTACATGGGGATTACCTCGATTTGCGTGCACCACTTTAATTGAACAAATTGGTAGTGCATTTAGGGTATTAACGATGTTCCGAACACAATGACGAAGTCCGTTTGTCGATCCGACGTCATTTGGGTACAAATTTGTATATTTTTGCATGAGGATCACATCGATTTGCGTGTACCACATTAACTGAACAAATTGGTAGTGCATTTAGGGTGTTGACGGCGATCCGGACGCAGTGGCGAAGTCTGTTTGTTGATCCGACGTCATTTGGGTAGCGTTGAGCAACATTCATGTTTTGTCTCGAAATTCGTGCCACCAATCTGGATAACCCAAAATGTAGTTCCCGAATATTTGTAATGTTCTGAATGCAATGACGAGGTCCGTTTTGCAATTGGACTTCGTTTGGGCAATGCCGAGGCCTCTTTTCCTCGATAAGCGTGTTACCTTGGGATTTGTGCCACCAATTCAGATGACCCAAATTGAACATAGAAAATATAATTTTTGAGTATTTGTGGTATTCCGATCGCAATGGCGAAATCCGTTTTGCGACCGGACATCATTTGGACAGCGGCGAGGTTGATTTTTCTCGAAATCCGTGCTGTTGCCTCAGGATCCGTGCCACCATTCTGGAAGTTCCAAATTGAATAAACAAGACTTAATTTTTATAGGTTGACAACATTCCAGACCTAATGACAATCTGTTTGTCGATCTGACATCATTTGATCAGCCTAGCGTTTTAATTTTGGGTGTCGGTCGTCCCTTTTGACTGATCTCATGCGAAACAATCTTGTAGATGATTTAATAGAACCTTATAGCTCCGTCGTAAGATGGAATTAATAGAATTATGACCAAGTAAATCGCTTTCTAGAACTGTCCCCAAATGCCCTTTCATCCAAGTTGTCCTTCAGAACACCACCAATGACTTTAACTGCCAATGGAGATCCTAAAGTCCCCTTTTTTAACTATCTCTCCAACAATGGCTCTTTTTTTTTTATTTTACCTCAAAGTTATTGGAAACACAATCCCCACATTTTAAGATCAAATTTATTTGTAATTTCATCTCCACGAACACATTGCAAGAGTGTTGTCTTTCCCATAACACCATGCCCCACTATGGATAGGAGAGAAATGTTTTTTGTACAAATCAAATCCATCAATAAGAACTTAAGGTTCCTCATTTGATTGTTTTCTCGACCATTGCATATCAAAATCAAGATGCGATCCACATTCGAGCTAAGTCATCTTTATCAAATTCGTGATTTTAGGGGTAGTTATAGGGGTCAACAGGTACTCCGCCTTCAACATGCACAATCATTTACATATTCTTTCTATAGAAACATATGTATGTAATGTAGCATTTTCATAACAACCATATGCTTTGAGTATGAAACAAGTATATGAAAGAGACTTCTATGAAATGCTTACGAACAAATAATGAAAAGTTTAATATGTTTGAGTATATCAACTATACATTGATTGAACATGTTTACATTTCTATTAAATAATAAAAACATTTCCTATGCAGTAACAATGTATCAAATCAACTAAAGAGGCATCAAAATAAAAATATAAAGGAACATGAATATGTAGTACTAAGGTGTTCCTGCCTCAGTTGTTGCCCTTTGAAAGTGTTTTATCACCAACCTCTCCTTAATTTCTTCTCTTCTCAAGTCCTAAGGAAAGTTACAACATAAGCCTCTTATATCAACCAAAACACTATACCTCACTCACCCTACACATATCATAGCTAATTACTTCCCTTAAGCTCACTACTACTCATTCACATACTCATACTCACATAAGCATGTTCATCACATAAAGCATGAGTCTTAAATCTAAAGTAAAACTTAGATCCTAATTAAAATAAATCATAAATTGATCCTAATGGTAATTACCTTATTATTAACCCATAGTTTATCACATCCCTTCAATAAAATAAAATTTATATGTAAGTTTCGGTTTAACCTAAGATCAAATTTTGGGAAACCTAATGTTTCTCTAATATCATTAAGTTGCATAATAAAACATCCCTCTATCCTAATTATACTTTTAGGGCATTTAATTTTCGGATTAATCAATGTAGAAATTAGAGAAAATAATTTTTTTTTTCAAAATTTCATTTTCTCTTCATTAGAGCCCTCTTAAGACTCCTAGGAACAATATTTGTTAACGACTTAGCTCCAAATCTCAATTAAGAAAAGCCCTAATTTTTGAAATGTCAAAATCTTTAGGATAAATTCAAATTTCATGCTTAAAAATATTTTTAAACCCTTCCTAACAATATTCTCAAGACAAAAATTAAATTTTCCATGAAACCCTTATTTGGAACTTAGGATTTCTTGAGCAAAATTTCATTTTACTTGGTAGAATCATGTTTTACATCAATTCCCTATCATTCTTCTAAGAAACACTAAAAAAAAAGCACCATAATTTTGTTTCTCCAAGAAAACTTAAGAAAGAGATAAGTTGCATGAGAAACTTACCTTTCTTCTTCCTTAAGCCTTCCCTATCACTTTCTTCCAAGTCTTGCTGGAAAATCGCCGTCGACCACCGGATTTCGCAAGCACCGACGCCTTCTCCCTCTCTTCCGCCCGCTCTCCTTCGTTCGGCCGAGAGAAACACAAGCGACCGAATGAATTCGGTCCCTTAAGTGTTTAGGCCTTAAGAAAACAATTAAAATGCCAAATGACGCATGTGCCCATCTTCCCAAAATTTCTCTATTATCTCATGAAGGGCAAAACGGGTATAAAGGGTAAAATTTTACTTAAACTTCTTCGGCGATTTTTAATTTGCAAACCGTGTGAAATTGGGTATATGTTCTTTATATCGTTTCGATCAAAATTTTGTGTAGAATTTAATAAAATTTATTTCGTCAAATTCCGACGATTTGAAATTTTGCCTAGATTCGTCGCGGTGCATCGAAATGCGTGTGACGCATCCGATCGACAGTTTTCGAGTTTTACAATTTTGGCTGTGAATGTGAACATAGGCAGTACACCCAAAGACTCTGGGTGTAAGGTTATTATGGGTCTGAAATTCAGGGTAAAAGGAGGACAAAATCTCCATTGGAGTTTTTATTCCCAAGGCTGTTGAAGGTAGTTGGTTTATGAGGTAAGTGGCAGTTAGGAGGGCTTTCCCCAATAGGATTTGGGTGTATTGTAGTGAAATAGGAAAGCACGAGTGGTGGCTAGAAGGTGACCATTTTTCCTCTCCACAATCCCATTTTGTTGTGGGGTGTGAACGCAGGAGGACTCATGGATGATAACTTCACTTTTGAAGTACGAGGACAGGGTTTGGTTAAAATAGTCTTTGACATTTTCGGAGCGAAATTTTCTTATTTTCACCTTGAATTGATTTTGGATCATGGTGTAAAAAATAGGAGAATGGTGTTAACATCGAATTTATTTTTGAGGAGATAGATCCAAAAGACTCGAGTGTAATTATCAACGAATGATACAAACTAGCGTGCCCCAGAGATATTGGGGTTTTTTTTAGGGTCCCATATATCACTATGAATAAGATAGAAAGGAGTATTACATCTCTCATTCTTATTTGGGAAAGAAGTTCTTTAATGTTTGGCTAACTCACAAGTTTCACAATGAACATGTTTATTTTCTAATTTCTGAAAAAGTTTTGGATATACATGTTTTAGGATATCAAAAGAGGGATTTCCTAATCTATAATGATGAAGCCATATAGTGAATCTCTTATCAACTAGGGATAACATATAGCAGCTATTTTTAGATTTGTTCAGTTCTTCTAGGTAGTACAGTCCAACTCTCTCCTTAGCAAGTCCAATCTTCTTCCCGATCTCTGGTCCTGAAATAAGTAATAAACAGGGTTAAATAGAGCTTAACAATTAAGGTCACTGGTAAGTTTCTATATTGATATTAGGTTTGTGGATAATTGTGGTACATGGAGCACATTTTTTAGGGTGAGGGAGGCAGAAAAGATTGTCTCATTGGCCTGCTACTGTGGTAAGAGAACCATCAGCAGTGATGATTTTCTTATCACTTGGGCAAGGAGTATAGTTGATGAAGTGGATGGAAATAGGAAACTTACCTGAGAGTGTAAGGGAGGAAGATGCAGGTGGTTTTTCAAGAGATACCAGAAGTCGTTTCAGTTTGTCAATATTTTCTTTATTGAGTTCTCCGAGGCTGGATTGTGCTTTTGGGTTAGGCTGACTTGTTGTGTTGTTGGCATGTGATGTGCTCATTGTTTCTCTTCTTTGATTCCACTCCTTACTGGGCGGTTTTCCATGTATTTTCCAGTACATTTCTTTTGTGTGTCTTGACTTCTTGCAATAACTACACCAAAGAGAGTTTTTATCTTTGAATTTTGCAGTCATTACCTTTCTCCTTCCATGGAGCTTCCTTGGTTACCATTGCTGAGCCTTCAACAACTTTTGGCTCCAACATTACCTCGTCGGCTTTCTTTAGCGTGGATGATAGCTATTGTTTCATTTAGTGACGGTGTCTCCTCTTTGCCAAGGATCTGGTCTCTTGATCGAATTCGACATTTAGTCCTGCAAGAAAATCATACTCTATCTTTTTCAATAAAGTTCTTTAGGATAGCAGCATCTTCTGGACATTTGGACTCGATGCATCTGTAGTGATCAAGTTCTTGCCATAGGTTTTGTAGGATAGTAGCATGCTCCGTCACGGTCTTGCTTCTTTCGTGCTTCCTACTTTGATTTTGATTTCGATTTCAAAGATTTGAGTAGCATCCCGAGCTTTTGAATAAGTTTGTCTAGCGGTATCCCATATAGCCTTTGCAGTGGAAATGAACATAAATGTATCACTAATTTCTGGAGTCATAGAATTCCACAACCATGACATAATCATAGAGTCCGCTTCATCTCATGACCAAAAATTAGGACCTCCTTCTTTTGGTCCTCCTCCGAGGAGGTGGTGTATTTTTCATTTCCCTTTTAAGTAGGTCTTCACAAATTGAGACAACTTTAGGTAGTTCTTCCCATTTAGACAATAGGAAGGTTGCATGCTTTGGAGGTCACCTCGTCCTTGGTGCACCGTAGAATCCTCAAATCGGTCAATGCTCTGGGAGGAATTAATTTCTGACAGTATGATGATAATAATGAAGACTATTTGCACGATCCTGGTAGCAATGAAGGCTTCCTGGAAAGATTCCCTCCAACCTTTAAATACGGCAATAAAGGCCAATTTTTTTCTCTTCTAACTCACGATTAAGTGAGTTTTGACCAGCAGCCTTCATTCTTAAAAAAAACTAGGGCATAAAAGAAACTTGCAAGTAGGGACCGTTTGGCAGCGTCGGCGTACATGGAACTAGGGCAGCGTCGGCGGCTATCTTCCGCGGCGTCTTGAATCATCGGCGGCTTATCTTCTGCAGCGGCGTCTTGCAGTGTCAGAAAGTCACGTTGTCTCCGCCTGGACTTGCTCGTCAATTATTCTTCAGAAGTTTGGACTGCTCAAAGTTCTTCAGCGACAATAAAGGCTGCTCGGTTTTCTTCGACGATCCGACAACAGTCGCGGCAATGAAGGCTAGCTTCTCCGCTTTCTTCGTATATCTTTTTACAAAGATTTGGCGACGGCTAATCCAGGCTCTAATACCATGTTAAAACCAAGAGTTTTGAGAAGAAAAAACTTGATTTTATTATACAGAATCATCCCTATTTATAAATATATACAGGCTGTCTTAATAGAGAAACAAATAATTACAGAATAATGACTAATTGCCTTAATATAATCCTTCCTAAATCATCTTCCTAGCTTATGGAAAGTGTTTCAACATGGGCTTCCCACGGATCTCTTATTTGGAGCCGTGAGACCCATCTGAGAACGTAAGACTGAGATTTAATAGTATGCATTGGAGTCCCTTTATTATCTTTTTGTGTTCTGTACCATCCTCCATAATTAGTTTATTTTTTGTTTAAAACACTCAATATCAAATAAACTATATTCCGTAGTTGATTGTCAAAGCTTTTGATCAAAGCTTTTGATGAGGACATCAGCTAGAGATTTCGGCATGTGTACTATTGACGGAATCGTAGATCGATGACTACGATTCAGAGCCTTTACTTTTGATGTATTTTATGTTTTATTTATTTTGCATTTCAGATTTTCTAGTTTACCCCTATGGGTAGTGAGTCCTTATTGTAGCCCCGAGGGCATTTGAGTCTTTCTTTCTTTTCTTTATTAGTGAGACCTATATATAGAGGTCTTTTGCTTTGAATGAGGTGAATGATGAATGAATACAAAATTTCAGTTTTCTTCTTTGCTCTTGTTGCATGTGTGCTCCGGAGAGAAGAGAGGTGACGCTTAGGAGAGGCTCAAATGAAGTACCCAACAGCCCCTTTGGGTGAGCTCTTGGTTTTCTTTATTTTCCTTGTTCTTTTCCCTTTTTCCTACCCGCCACCAACCCCTAGCACTCCCTACCTGCCGCCGGCCAAAGCACCACCCCATCCCCTCCCTTCCTCCACCAGTCGGCCACCCACCCTCCTCCCAATTTCCGACCTAAATCCACCACCCCAGCCCCTACCTGCCGGCCCTTTCCACCTTCCCTCCCTCTCCAACCGACGCCACCCATACTCCTCCCTTCCCCTTGCCGCCGGCCCCACCCCATCTTCACCACCATGATGATGATTTCAATCATAATTTCCTTCCTAAATTAATTCAAGCAAGAAAGGAAAGGGATTTAAATTTATTTGAAATTCAAATTTGAATTTTAAATACTTTCTTTAATTGCCACTTCTAATTTAGGAAAGTTCTTAAATCTAATTCTAATTTAAATTTAAATTAGATTTGATTTAATATTTCTATTCCTAAATTAGATAACCCATTTAGGAAGCTTTTAATTCTCTTCCCAAAACCCCCTCCCTCTCTCTAGATGCCGTCGGCCCCTTCTCCATAGCCCACTCCTTTTCTTTCCTCTTCAAATTCCTAAACCCTATTTGGATTTGAAATTAATTTCAAATTCAATTCCCTCCAAAATCACTTAAACCTGAAATTAATTTCAGGTTTCTTGGAATTCCCCTAACCTAAACCTAAACCCTAGCCGCCCCTCCCCCTTCCACTCTACCCGAGAACCCCCACCACCGGCCCCATCCCTCCTCTCTCCCTCCATAAGCCGCCGGCCACCAAGTGTCTCCAAGAGTAAAGAGAACTCTTTGTTCATGAATGGCCGATCCCGATGATCACGGATTCGTGTACGACTCTCAAAGACAAATCAATATTCTTCAGTCACCGTTCTTCGATCCAGGCTTTAGAGCTGACGATACCGTCGAGGAGTACGTCAACCACATCCTCCTCTATTTAGCCAAAATCATCGACGATCAACAACCATCCGGATCGTGTCAAATCATTGGACGTCCACCGACTTCTTCAACTCCGACTACTTCTTCGGTGAATAATACCGTAGGCATCACTTGTCTCCTAGTGGCTTCTCTAGGGTTGCTTGCGATCTTCTTCCGCTAAAGCACTACTTTCATGAGTGAGAGTGAGGGATCCAAGGTGAACACTTTTAGTTATTAAACTGTGGATTATTGTTAATCATTGCCATTAGTTTTACTTCTTTATTTTGTTGTTGTTTTGCAAGTACCCTCTTAATCTAGTTTGTAACCTCTTGCGCTTACATAGACTTCTAACGGAATTTTCTAAGAATCTAACTTGGTGAAACATAAGTTTACAAGTAGTAAGGTTATTGTTCAAATTATTATTAATTCTCCAAAGCAATTCTTGTTTACTTACATGTTTCACATCAGCTTTAGGAAGGCATTTTATATAGGTTTTGGTCCTTTGCTTGTTCCATTAGAAAGAGAATTTCTCAACTAGGCACTTTACTAGTACACGTAACAGTTCTATACCACCTGCAATATTATTATGACCCTAGTAATCCTAGCATATTACAATTACTAGTTTAGATCAAAATAAAGCTGATGCTTGCCACTATGCTTGGCTACATCAATTATCTGATTTGATCTTACTTTCAATATGTATTAACGTAGATTTATTTGTTTATTCCTTTTTTTTTAAACTTATGGTCAACTTATATCTTTTTTTGTTCATTTAAGGTCAGGTTTAAAGTGCACCTTAGACCATTTTTGTACAGTTTAAGTTAAATTTTATTGTTTTTGAGTTAAAAAAATTAAGTTTATCTTTGATAACAGGCAGCCCGAATGCGTTTTGTATTGGAAAGTGAAGCATATTGTTTGAATCTTATTGATACACCCGGCCACGTTGACTTCTCCTATGAGGTATGCTAAGCTCAATCATTTAGCTCTCTTAGTATTTTCTTTGAAAGATGCAGTGGATGACTTAGCTTGTGTAATGGCATGTTTAGATTTATCCGTTAAGGATGGCCGTGAGTGTTTATAATAATGCAACATTTCTTTTATAAAAGTAAATTCATAACTAGGCAATTATGAGTAGTAAGAAGACAAAGTATTCACTAAAATACAAGGAATAAAAGATAAAAATCACGAGAGAGATTATCCATCCAGGTGTTGAGGAGCAGCCTCATTTGCTCCTCACAAGTCAAGTGTGTTAAAGTCGTTAGGCAAATTTTTACGTGGTGTTTAAAGTCTAGTAAACCTTGGTGAAGGAAGAAAAACTCTTTTTTCTATTACAGGTATTTTGAAATATTTTATCCACTTGGTTTTTGGTTCCCGGGAGACTTCTATCATAAGTATATGACTGTTCAGATTCTGGATCACCAACATCCTTTACAATCAGAAGATCATGAGGAGCTTGAGCTATTGTAATTGGTGATCTAAATCATTGTTGATATTTGATAGGGAAGTTTTTCCCAGAGTTGTGATACTACTGTCAGATATATCAACAACAACAACTAGAGTAAACTCCATATTATATAGCACTTGTGTATAGGAACGTTTAGATTAGTCTGTTATCATAAGTAATAATGCCAATTTAGCACCGAGGAATATATGCAAGATGTGGCATGGATACTTCAAAGACGCATTTCCTTGTATGTATCAATTTATCATCTGATGCTTGATCTTAAACGGAAAAAAATATAGTGAGAATTGTTAAGTTCACTAAAACGTTTGGTAGTGTACATGTTGATTGTTAGTTTGTTGAGTTCTTAGTTTCATAATTCTTATAAAAAATTTAAATATTTATTCTCCAGGGTGTACTTTGTCCTAAAAAAGTATGATAAATAACCTATAATTGATACAAAGCACATGATTATGATTGGAGGGATGGTTCTGACATGGGGAAACGTGAGATGAGATCTCTAAACTGCCTAAGATTTATCATTTGATAGCCTAATCTGTACCATAGAAAAATCACTTTCTTGGCAAAATTAAAACATTTTCCCTTTTAAATATATGAACTAATATCTCTACTATAATTACTTATTGTTAACCATATCATAGATGTCATGTCATTATTTATTTGCATGTTTAATTAATGGTAAGTGTATTAAAATCTAATGCTAGTTGCAAAATGAACACTAAAGAATTATGAAATGAAAAAAGCTTGGGAACCCCTAAATCTAGAAGTTGGAATCTTTTGTGCATTCTAGTCCCTTGAAACCGTTGTTTACTGGATCATTAGTTTTGTATGTATTGACAATCACTAATTATTCATCCAAGTTGAGAATAAATCAAAGATAAACACCAATAAAGCAAAGGGCATGGAAAGATGAAATGAAATTAATAAAGGAAACGGGAAGCAACTGTATTGCAACATTCTACCCTAACCCTAGAAGAGTAGAACTATAAAAGATAAAGTTTTATGCTTCTAATAGTACCTTCCAACTTTTGTTTGATCTAAATCACTAGTTTTGGATGCATTGCCAATCATCGAGCACACATCCAAGTAGGCAGCATATTAAGCATAAGCACAAAATGCAGATAGGTAGAAAAGATGGGAAGATGGAGTGAATAGACGAAAATATGAGAACTGAATCTCCATTGCACGATACCAGTAGTTCCGTTCAGGCTTCATGCTTGGAACTGGGAGTTTACATTTACAACAAAGGAATTTTCTTGTGCAGGGAGTGTTTGCATCCAAAATAACATCGAACAACAAAAAGAAATCGACTCTCATATACTTGGGTTGAGACGTACTGATGACTCCTTAAGATAGCTCTAAAATCTAGGCGGAAGATCCACCAGATCAAGCTAGATGAATCTTAAACATGGAGTCATATTGAACCTTTGACTTAATATACCATAACTTACTATCTGCACTTAGATTTAGTATTGGAGGCAAAAGTATTTCTAACATGGGATGTATGATTTTTCTACTATTTATTTTTTTTATATGTTTAGTATCTGAGATAAAAGTGTTTTCTAATATGAGAAGTATGATTTTTCTACACACTTAGGTTCAATGTGAACATACTATATGCTCCACTTTGGTAGTCAAATACTATGCTCTCTGTGGAACACTAATTTGAGTTTTAACAAGATTAAATACAAATGTAAAATCTATTCAAATGTTTTAACCTATTAGGTAAAAGAATGTATATTAATATCCCACTACAAGGTCAATCAAAGAGTAACGATGCAACTCAATTTATTTGATCTTTTATGGTGATATGTCACAACCCGACCTAGGTGTTTGGAATATCGAGACAGGAATAGACGATCATATAAAATTTTAAAATACATCTACTAACATTTAATAATATAAAAGCATGTTCATAAATTTTCTTTATAATAACAACTTTCAGTACATAAAAAAATTTTAAAATTTTATTATATTTCCAAAATAACAACAGATCTGCTATAGTTACTTCAACATCCATAAATTTAAAATACTTGTTACTTGTAGCTCGACATTGGCGTTGCATAAACTCCCTTCTCTCACATTCAGATCACAATTTTTTTCCTCTATATATTTATTAGATAACAAGTGTGGGTTATAAATGTTATTCAATGGGTATATCACAGTTCTAAATCATATTAGCTCAAATGAAAAAAAAAAAGTGCATGCTAGTCATCATTTTAAAGTGTAAGGAAATCATAGAATGTTTTATCATTTGAATAACAATTATGACAAAAAAATGCTTAAGGGTTAAAATGATGTACGGATATGGAATTACGACATTAACCTTGCATTTAAGAGCCTCAACATAAATTGAGCTTATCATATCTTAATATATACTTAATACATCCTTCTTTGGACCATCATCTATTCACAAATCTAACTCACCCTTGAATGATATGAGCCTAGTCGGCAAAGCGGGATATGTATCCGTACACTATTGTTTGAGATGGAAAGACACCTGATATATCCCTTGTCGGTGCAACAGGGCATGTCATACTTCTATTATTGTCTAAGTTAGAAGATAAAAGTCATGAATGTGTGGGTATATTTGTGACTCCCATCCTTCAACATACACATTCAAACATTCATTTATATATATAATTTCATTTGAATTCTTCTTAGCATACAATATGATTTTATGAGGAACCATTGCATAATGTAATAAACCTAGTTGTTGCGAAGTGTTGAGACACATACTTTATTTATACTAATATGAATAATCATTTATTGTGATAGATAAATCAGTGTAAACTATTTACAGTTATGGTATGATAAGAATAAATCATTATATATATATAGATGAATAGGAATTATAACTATATGATTAAATGCAATCTATCTAGAAGAAAGGAAACATTACTCTAGCTTAGAAATATAATCAGTAACCTTATCACTTAGTCCTTATATGTCAGCTCCTTTAACATCCTTTAATCATAAAAATTCACATATATGATATCTAATTTGATTAATTTATATAAAATCCTCTTTTTAATTCTATACTTCTCTTTTTCATATTCCTCTCCTTTCCTTTCCTACCGAATAATATTTTACTTAAGCCTAGTTTATTGTTTAACATAGCGTAGTGATTTTACAACTATAATCGCATGGAATTATATAAGTTGTTTATGCTAACTAATTTGTTTAATATATATATATATATATATATCTTATTATTTAATTTTATTTTTATTCTATTCAACTATATAATTCATATTAAATTAATTTCTACTTTTTATTCAAATACCTAACCATAATTAATGTTTTCACATGTTTAATTTAATGCTGAACATATTCTTAGAGTAAACTTTGAATTAAATTTAACTCCATTTTTTCTTCAGTAAATTAGTTAATTAATCTATTGCAACTTCTTTATTAAATTTTAGATTTTTTATTATGTCCTAATATAAAAAATAAGGTATGTCATATGATAATATTTTAACCATCAGATTTACCTGACAAAAGTCCTAAATTTTCTGATTTATACATTCCTCAATTATTTTTTTCTTCTTCTTCATTCCTTCCTTTTGCAAAATCAACTACTTCCTCCTCTTCAAAACCCTAATAAAATTTCTCTGTAAATTAGAAAAGAACTAATTTTAGAATTTCTTGATTTGATGGGAGAAAGGGGTTAATAATGCTTATATTCAAGTCGTTAAGGATATGCATGCAAGAGCTGTTATTTGTGTTTAAACATAAGGTGGTTTAACCAATTATTTTTTTATTTCAGTTGGATTACATCAAGGATCGACCTTAAGCCCATATCTTTTGCTTTAGTCGTGAATGTTCTTACTAGATATTTGTAAAAGAGAGTACCCTGGTGTATGCTTTTTGCTGATGATATTTTTCTTGTTGATAAGGCTAGAGAGAGATGAAGGAGAACTTGAATTATGGAGTGAAACCTTAGAGTCTAAAGGTTTTTGTTTGAATAGATTTAGAATCGAATTCATGGAGTATACTTTTAATAGTAATAAATATAGTGGGAGGATTGTAACTTTGGGCTATCAAATCATTAAAAAGAGTACACATTTTAGATATCTCGTGTATATTATGCAAAGGTGATGGTGAAATAGATGGGTATATTATTAGTAGAATTCAAGTTGGATGGTTAAGTGGAGGAATGCATTGGGTTTGTTGTGTGATAGAAAAGTTCCCTTCAAACTTAAGGGAAAATTCTATAAGATGGTGGTGAGACCTGCAATGCTTTACGGTGCAAAATGTTGCTATTAAAAGTGAAGCATAATATTAAGTTAAGTGTAGTAGAGATGAGGATGCTCAGGTGGATGATTGGCTTTACTCTTAGAGTCATAATACAAAATGAGCATATACATGTGTGGGCTCTGAAAATTCGGCCCCGGCCTCCGCCCGACTTTTTTTGCTTTCTTCGGGGGGAGTTTTAACATAATTAGGTTCCGGGGTAAATTTTGGAAGGCAGATGGATTTGTAGTTAAGACACTACCCAGAGATTTCGCCCTCATTTTACGAGGACTTTATGATCTGAGTTCTGGTTTCCTATAGGCGCAAGCCCCTATAGTTAATCACCCCTCCCAGTAACGAGAGAGAACTTTCGATTAAGGCTAGTCGTCGATCAGATACGTAGATATACGTGCATCTGGCATATAGTAGCAGCATAGACATGGGTTGGAAAGTTGAGGGTTTCAGAATTTAGATGATTGGAGGATTTGAAGATTTGAAATTTAAAATTGGAAATTGCACCATCTTGCACTTAAAGCGGATGATGGGGGCATGGATGATAGACCCGATCAAGATCCCATGGTTCCGTCGTCCCGGGCCATCGTGGTCCCTGGTCTACTTAGTCAGAGGAGATAGTCGACCCAACCTGACAGAAGGATCCTTGTCGGCAGCCATGGGTTGCTTCGTCCAAGGGGACCTTGTAGACTTGGGGTGAGTATTTGCCTAAGGGGACAAATTTGAATCCACCTTAGCTAACAGAGGGCTTTGTGCCCTATCGATCATATCCTATTGATTCATATCTCAAGGATTTGATGCCATTGGGGAGCATACGGGCTCTGACCATAACCATAATATAATGGTGCCATTTGGCGGCGACCACCTGGTTTAGAGGGCCCCGAGTCATAACCGTTTATCCTACAGTGCCATTTGGCGGCGAAACTGCCGGTTAGAGGACTCGTACCACGTCCTTGCTGGCAGGAGATTGTTTAAGAATGGATCCTAGTGATATTTTCGACCAAGCATTAGCTCTACGTGAGCTGAAGTAATTTTCAATTTGTCCACCTCGGCAAACTGTTGCGGAGAGTGGATGGATTTTACTTTAAGTGTTTGATGGCTGAATTTCTTGTTTTAAATATTTTTGGAGTTTGGGATTTTGAAAATTTTTATGGAATTTTGGATTTTGTGGGAGTTTGGGTGGTATTTGAAAGTGTTTGTGAATGGACCCCTCCGGTTGAGATATTCAATCAACGCGGCCATCATCGGGGTATGGGGTCATTTTTATTTTTGAGTTGAACCTTGTCGACTCTATCGGGCTATCGATAGATGATCGGGTTTCGTAGGCTTTGCGCCTTTGTTAGTGAATTCTCTTGATTATAGGCCTTGAAGGCCTAATATAAACTATAAAATAAATATCTCGGTCGACCTCGCGACCGTATATTTATTTAATGGTTCGAGCTGTGTCGACTCCTATCTACCCGTATAGGAGGATCGGGCTCGAACTGGAATTCACTTATTAACCCGCGCAGCATCCCTAGACGTCACGTGTGTACCAATAACACGCTCGTCGGAGCCCATGCGGGTGTTTGGGGGTATTTTGTAATCATTTGTTAAACCTTGTCGACTCCTATTTATCTGTTTAGGAGGATCGGGTTCAAATTTATGGACCCGCGTAGCATCCCTGGACATCACGTGTTACCAATAACACGCTCGCCGGGGCCCATACAGGTGTTTGGGGGGCATTTTATAGTTATTTATTGAACCTTGTCAACTCCTGTTTACTTGCTTTAAGAGGATTTGGTTCAAATTTATTGACCCGCGCAGCATCCCTAGACGTCACGTGTGTTCCTACAGCACGCTCGCCGGGGCCCATGCGGGTTTATAATATATCCCCTTATGTGTACCTATGTGTATACAAATTACAGTGCACGTGCGGGGGTATTTTATAATATTTGATGCTGCTCAGTTGTGTAGGAAGACCCTCGTTTGAATGCAGCATTCAATTTGGAAGATCGTAGACGTCTTCTGTCTGCTTGTACGAGTGTTGCAGATCCGGTGGCGTGGCGTTATAGCTTGTGGATGCCTTCTGTCTGCTTGTACAAAGGTTGCAGATCCGGTGGCATGGTGCAGCAGCTCGTGAACTGAGTTGTTTGCTGCTTTGTACAGGCAGACTGTCGTGCACTACCGGTTGCTTTCTGCAGATGGATTGTAGTGACTAACGAATCTCCTACTTTGGCTCGTAGGAGCTTGCTCTTGCTGCAATTCTTTCTTGTCTACTTGTAGATAATATGTTAGACATGGAACAAGTCTCTTGCAATGACCTATAGGCATTTGCATTTGTCACCGATCGGTCATCTTTTGCTTGTGAGGGATCTCTACATTTAGTTGTCATTGTATAGTTGTTGATCATAAGAGTGCTGCAACAGTTCAAAAGTGCCTTATGTGTGTACTACAAACACACTGCCTTTGGTTACAGTAACTTGTAAATACCTCATAGACATTGCATGTATACTACTCTTATCTGTAGATGATATGTTTTGTGTATATTTACATCCATAGAATGTTGATCATCCTTGTAATCCCTCTGTGGTTGCTGTTTGCAAGGACTACTATTTCTCCTTACAAGACTGCCATGGGTACTACACATCGACTGTCGTCATTTATATACATGAGAGATCTCCTTACACTGGTTTGTGGGTACTTGCATTCGTCGTAGTCTTTGGTCCACTGTATATCTACTACTGTTGCAGATAGGTAGATATGTTCACTACAACCCTCTCATTCATGTTTGCTAGTGACTCATTGAACTCATGACATATGAACTTCAACAATCCACAAGAGATCGATGTGTCTATATGCAGATGGTTACTGACTATCGGGTCGATCACATCCATTGTTAATTTCTTCGCACACATTGGCCTCCCACTTGATACATTCACTTGTGTGCTAATTTCCTTATGCTTATAAGAAACCGATGCATTCGTTTGCATACCAAATTCCTCCAACAACAAGGGACAAATATATTCGCTCACATGATTAATATGAGTATCACCAGCTTTATTTGTCGATTTGATCTGAATGCTATATGAAATGTCACAATCGTTTCATGTTCCTTTTGGATTGTTCAAGTCAATTTTGGACTTGAATTTGGTTTGAGTTCACAACACAAGTTCAAATCCAAAATAAGTCTTTTGTTTCATTTGAACTCAAGTTTAAGGTCCACTACACTTAGTTCTTTTGAGTTCGAGTTCAGATACAGTTCGAGTTCATTTAGGTCAATTGCATCAAGTTCACAAGTCCCCTGCTGTCCAAATCAACTTCAAGTCCTTGTTAATTCGAGTCGAAGTTCTTTGCATTATGATTGAGTTTGAGTTTCATAATGTTCATTTTTAAACTTTCTGTATTTATTCAAGCCAAGTTCTCATTTTAATCAGATTCAAATTTTAATTAGTCACTTGAGTTCTAAAGCATGTCCAAGTCCAAACAAAGCCCCCTGTAATGTTCATTGGAGTTCCAAATTAAGCTCAAGTTCTAGTTATGATCCTCTTCATTTGAGTTCAAGCAAGTCCAAGTAGTCTCAAGTTCACCAGAAATTTCGGCAGCCTCCCGGCGTCTCCCCTGTTTAGGGGAAACTACGAGAAACTGGGCCTCCCGCCACGCTAGAGAAAAGCGTGTACGGTAGGTGTCGGATGACACCGCGGCCGTAAAGTCTTCAATCCCACCACGCCAGAGAAAGGCGTGTATGGGTCCTCGGGCACCTGTTTCAAAGAAAAGCAGTTCTTTCCCCATAAGTGCTGAAGCGCCTACGGGTACTTATATTCGTCCCTGCCACGCTAGAGAAAAGCGTGTACAGGATCTACCCGCCTCGTTGTAGGCGTCGCACCGGGTTCCCTTCCCACCACGCTAGAGAAAAGCGTGTATGGGCGATTTTCCGGCTCGACGTGCACGTCGAGGGCATGAAGGAGATTTCCCGACTCGTCGCAAGCATCGCAACGAATTCCCTCCCACCACGCTAGAGAAAAGCGTGTATAGGTGGTCGTTCGCCGCGTTGCAAACGCCGAGACGAGTTTTCTCTTTGTTATTTTTGCAAAATTCTTTTCTCCCTCTCTTTTCTTCTTCTCTCTCTCTTTTTTTGAATATCTTTTCTTTTTTTTCTTTTTTTTTTTAATTTTAAACTCACTCCACTTACTGCCATGCTATTGTTTGGAACAGTAGATCTACAAATAAGCCTCAACATAACATGTATTATTTTCTAATAATTACACAGGTATAGCAGCTTCATATATAAACTTATGATAATGCAATGATTTTTATGCAAGCCATAAGAGGACTAATGCATTCAAAGCATTTGCCAATGAAAATACTTCAAACGACTAAGATTACTTCTATTGGAAAGACAACACCCCCCTTTTTCTTTTACTCTTATCATCATATATTTATAGCCACCTCACACACAAACAATAATATAAATAATGCCATTCAACAATAGATGATTAATGCTAAATGAATAAGGTAAAAAAAAAGAATCACTTTTTTCTCCCTTTCCTATAAGATGGCTGCTTAAAAATTTATGAAGTAGGCTACTTTGGATTGAGATGATTTGTTTGCTACAGATTTATTTTAAAAGGAAAAGGTATGGGCCTTTTGGTTTGTTGTGATGAGAGTGATGGACTAAATGGGTTGCTGTTTTGGGTTTAAAAGGTGGGCTGCTGGAAGTGGATCCTGTTGGAGATGTGGACTTTAAGGTGTAGGGAAAATAAGTTGAAGGTAGAGGGCTGTTTGGGCTGTCAGACTTTGGTTTTATTATGAATGGGTTGGCTTTTGTGAGTATTCTGTAGTGAAGATGTGGGCTTAATGTGGTTGAGCTATGGTAGTAAATGGGCTGATTTAGGCTTGTAGGGGATTTGAGAGATTGAGTTGGGCTGGTTTAGTGGAAGAGAAAATGGGCTGTAGTGGAGTGGAGTAGTTTGGGCTTTTTGTTTCTGAAATGGGTTTCAGAAATACAATGCAATGAACCTTTTTTTTATTTTATTTTGGAGAATGAGTAAAGGCTGAAATGGAAATGAAGCAAAAGCAACGAAAGGGAAAAGCTGCTTCAGCTAAGAAAAATATGGAGGTCTCCACGTGAGGAAATTTAAGGGAGCAAAAGCTGCTGTTTAAGGAAGCAAAAGCTGCTATTGGCTTAGAGATTTGATGGCAAAATGTTTTTTTTTTGTTTGGATGTGGAGGTTGTGGAATCCAGCACAGATGTTTCACGTGAAGAGAATAGGAAAAGCTGCTGTGTTTCACGTGAAAAACATGTGGAGAAGGAATCCACTATGGGGCTGTTTGGTTGCTTGAAAAGCAAATACAGTGTAAAGTAAATGCAATGCAAAGTAAATGTAGTGTATTTCGAATACTTTGAGACTGTTTGGTTGTCTGCAAAGTAAACACAGGAGAACTGTTTCTCTTGTTTGGTTAGGTAAATCCAGAGTAAAGTAAAAGTGGTGTATTTATAAATTTTTTTTTACCATTATAATTATTGTATTTATAAAAGCATTGTATTTATAATAATTAGTATTATTTGATATTATAAACTAAAATCAGTATTTTTTTATTAAACTATCTTATTATAAATTTTTTTGAGATTATAATATGTAATATTCTGCTGTGAAGTTTTTATTTAACAGTGTGCTGCAATAGACGTAAATATACTTTTAATAGAGAGAAATTTTAATTTTAATTTTGTGAAAGTTTAAATTTTTTATTTTGCAAGTAATTTTTTTACTAAAAAAATTTCAGCCAACTAAATTTTCCACAATGAATTTTTTGTTTAATATAGCGATAAAACCAATGGTTTTCATTTAGCAATCAATAAATCACATGATTTTCATTCATAAGATGTAAATAACATTAATGAAAATTTAAAAATAGAAACAAAAGATAAAAGAATACCCATTGTTCTTAGGTATAATTATGACAAAGTAACACGAAATAGTTTTAAGTAATATAAAAACTTAATAGATATGCCAATCTTCAACAACTTAAATCAATTTCCTAGCTCTTTGCGCATCTAGCCTTAGAATCTGTAGGTTTTAAAAGGAAAGATGGTATCAATGTAGAATTTTTTGATAAATTATCATATATCGATTAAATAACACCCATCCTGATAACGATTGAAATAGTTACGTTATCTTGCTTATCATTAAATGAGACAAAATAAGCATTCCACTTACACATAAAGATTCTGAATTCAACAAAGCACATTGTGCTTCAGCCTCTTCAATCCTGATCAAACAAGAAAAGTTTATTCAATAAATGGAACCTCTAAAGTCCAAAGAGCATATGGTCAAATGAGGATTCCATGAAAAATCAATTTTATTCTATCACATGAGTACTGTTGAAATTACTCTGTACTAAGACAAAGTATTTTAGAGATTGTAAGATTTTTCCTTCTTCAAGCTTAACGCATGTAATTGTGCACTTACAAAAGAAAGCAAACTTCTATCTTACAAAAGCAGCACAAGTATAGTTAAGTTACTTGGGCCAAGACTCAAGAGTAACAGACATACAAGAGAAGAACAGCAGTCCAAACAAATGCCCCTAAATTTCTCATTTGCATTAACAAAATGAAGATAAATAGTCATGCCCTCTACACATCGCTTAGAAGTCAGAGGCATCGAATCAAGTGATTAATTAGTTGAGCTATCCGTATGTGTTCTGTAACCACTGCTCGGCTAAAATTATAAGAAGACCAGCCTTAATTGTTGGAACAAACAAATTGAGATAAACAATTACATTTATACAAAAAAAAACGTTGATATTATATCTTCTTTTATACCAAATTATTTGAATATTTTTTCTTTTACTTTCTTAAGGATTAAATCCCAGTCTCTTGAGCAAAAACAATGATTACAAGCAAAACTAGTCACAAAAATCTCTTTACTGCAAAGCAAGAAATGATGCTATTGATATGACAAAAACTGGTCAATTACATATCTGCAATGATATTCATATCTGACAGCAATTTAAAAAGGATGTATCTTCAACATTTTCACTACAAGTTGTCTATTTTAGTATGATGTATAGTCTAATGAAATATGACATAAAATATCAACAATTTTCTAATAGATTCCCCATATGTTCATGACACAGTAAATTAACCAACGCTTGTTTCAATTTCTCCACAACATTTTTATCATAATCAGAAACTTTATACCATCCTCTAAACTACTCAGATGAGTTATTCACATTATGTCCCATAACAAAATAACTTTCATAAACGCCTTACCCATCTAAAAAAGGGATACCAAGAGCCAATCCAAGAACTTTAGCTTCTTTAATCATACATGAGAACTCAGAACCCATGTTTCTACGGAGTGAGGTCATGGCTTGTGAAGTTTTTTCATCATTGGAAATATGCTGCAGGTCATTATCCAATTTTAAACATTAAGATAATCCATACCATACATGCTGGGAAGTTGAAGATATAGACACGGACCTCAGAAACTGATTAAATTTTTTCATCATTCTAATGCGGTAATGCCTCATAATTCATATTTAGTAAATTATATTAATGCATTCTCTAATTTAAGAGAATGTGTATTATATGTCGAATTTGACTAATACTAGTGAAATAAGTTCAATTGGGTCTGGCCTCTAGATTTTTCACTTTTTTGTGTTTATACATAAAAATTGCATGTCTCCTATGAGCTGCCCTCAATTTAAATATTTGTGCAATGTGCGGAATTTTGTGCAAGCAGGTCTTCCCTCCCTCCCTCTCCAAAAAACAAAAAGTTCACATCTTACAGAAAAGAACATTCTTCAAGAAAGCGCAGAGGAGAAGAGAAAAATACTCTATTGAAAAACGAAATCAAATACGTCTGTCACCTGTGACAGAAATGAGGCTACAATTCAAGGCGATGAGAGCTCTGAGCCTGTGAAACAGAGTTCTCAGTATATGAACGGCAACTAAGAAGAAGAGAAATGGAAGCTCACTGGAGATGGTTTAGGGGTAGGCTTTTCTTGCAGGATTCCAAGATATCCCACAGATTCTTCACCCCCATGATCCAGAGAACAAGAAAGTAGGTCTCTTTCACATTTCTTGTAATGATTTGACTGCTTTATGCAAAGTGAGGAGTTAGGGCATCTATAGAGGGAAATCACTTGAATTTGGAATTTAAACGAGAAAATCCTCCGTATGTTTTTAAAAAGCATTTATTAAGGTCGGTTCCGCAGCTAGAGCAACTGTAAAAAATCAAACGCATATCAGCATGACAGTGAAATGCTTAGAACATAGAAGGTTGGAGAATTAGATAGAGCGAAAGAGAGAAAGATTTTGCCTGTAAACGGAAGCAATGGATTGAGATGAGGAGGATGACCAGTGGACATGACTTATAAGGAGAGGATGACAAGTGGACATGACTTATAAGGGAACGTTGTCGACGGACTGAAGACGAACAACATCGAAGCAGCTTACGGGAATTGGCCGAAGAACCTTGCGGACGGGAGAAAGTTACCTTCACTGCAAGCGACCTCCCATTGTTGCTTTCGATCAAAAAGTTTGGTTACTTCCGCTCAAACAGAAAGGGAACGTTGTCGCAGGACCGAAGCCGAACATTGACGAAGCAGAGCGCACGCCATTTTTCGAGCGAGAGAATTTCTAACCCGCTCAATTTGAGCGGGTTTCGAAGTCGCGGGAAGGGCCTTCTCTAATACACCGCGGATACTTCGGAGGAATTCCATTCGTTCCGCTCAAACTCAATCAAACGACCAAATTTATTAAATGCAGGTATTTAGATTACTTTACACTCCTAATTCTGCATACCAAACAGCCCCTATATATAAAAGCTACTGTTCGGTCAGAGTAAATGAGAAAAAATCACTGCTGGGAGCTAAATCGTGAGGTTTGATTGGCTATAGTTGCTGGAGTATTGGAGTTTGATTCATTTTCAGTGAAGTTGAAGGGAGCAGGTGGCGGTTGGGTAAGTGGTTCAGATCTGAAGCTTTAAGTTCACCTGCAGGGATATTCAACCACAGCAAAGGGAGGAGGCGGGAGGTCCACGTGAGCTGAAGGAAGGGGCTTGTATTACCTTTGCTGGACTGTATTTGGCCGCAGGAGTTGTGGGAGCCAGGTGAAGAACGGGCAAAGGCTGGGTCAGATTTCGGAAAACTCGGCTGGGGACTGGACGTCAAGTAGATCGCAAGCCACTGAGGGAGTTCCGAAGGTTTGAGGAGCTCGTACGTGTAGATAGAATCAGCTTTGAGTCTTTCTACAGGAACTAGAGAGGGACGACTGCAGGCTTGTGAACAGAAGAATAGCTTGAGCAGTTTTGTGATTTGGCCAGGAAAATCCTTTTGTTTTGCTTGGATGGTGCCTATATCCTCTACTCGTGAGGGACTCTTACCATTCCATTTTTGACGGCCAAGCTGAGGCCAGCTGCGTGGGATTGACAGAAGCGACCAAGACTTCGACAAAACGAGGTAAACGCTATTAATGAGCATTTGATGGATTTGATATGTTTCCCCATTTGCCCTCTGTTATATTGTTAAACTATTTAAATTAATTTCTATATTACTGTTTAGTCATTAGGCATTAATTCAGAAATGACAAAACAGCATCAAGTCAAAACTGCATCGGTTTACGTGTTTTCTCGTTTTGCGTGCATTCTTCTCATTTTGCGTGCCGATTGCTCCGTTTAACGTGTCGAATTTGTCGAATATCAGAATTAGGCAAATTGGTAGTGGATTAAGGGTATTGCCGACGTTCCGGTCGCAACGACGCAGTCCGTTTCCTGATCGGACGTCGTTCGGGCACAAATCTGTGTATTTTTACATGGGGATCACCTCGATTTGCGTGCACCACCTTAATCGAACAAATTGGTAGTGCAATTAGGGTATTGCCGACATTCCGGTCACAACGACGCAGTCCGTTTCGCGATCCGATGTCATTTGGGCACAAAATCGTGTATTTTTACATAGGGATTACCTCGATTTGCGTGCACTACCATAATTGAACAAATTGGTAGTGCATTTAGGGTATTGACGACGATCCGGACGCACTGGCGAAGTCCGTTTGTCGATCCGACGTCATTTGGGTAGCGCCGAGCAACATTCGTGTTTTGTCTCGAAATTCGTGCCACCAATCTAGATGATCCAAAATATAGTTCCTGAGTATTTGTAATGTTCTGAATGCAATGACGAGGTCCGTTTTACGATCGGACTTCATTTTGGTAGTGCCGAGGCCTCTTTTCCTCGATAAGCGTGTTGCCTCGAAATTCGTGCTCCCAATTCAGATAACCCAAATTGAATAAACAAAATATAGTTTTTAGAGGTTGACAACATTCCGGACGCAATGACGAAGTCTGTTTGTCGATCTGACGTCGTTTGATCAGCGTTGCATTTTAATTTCGGGTGTCGATCGTCCCTTTTGACCGATCTCATCCGATTCGACTGCGAGGGGTCTCGACCCAGCAGAATTTGAGGTTCTGATCGCAATGCCACTGTCCGTTTGTCATTCAGAGGTTATTTGACCCTTTAAGTGAGGCGTCGTACCAACCCGCGCACTACTTGATTCGTCATTTTTCATCCTTTTACACGTGCTTCGAGTTGTGAGGGTCAACAGATGTGAAACAATTTTGTGGATGATTTGGGAGAACTTTATAGCTTAGCCCTAAGACGAAATCGATAAAATTCTGACCAAATAAATTGCTTTCTAAAACTGTCCTCCAATCCCTTTCATTCAATGTTGTCCTTCAGAACACCACCAATGACCTTAGTTGTCAATGGAGATCCTTAAAGCCTTCTTAATTATCTCTCCAATAATGGCTCTCAATAAAAAAATTTTATGATTATCCGGGGGGGTTCTTTACACCAACAAATGCATGAGAGTTGAGGAGCTGCTCTAGCCCCGCTAATTTAGCTATTTCCTCCTCCCTTTTTAATTACCTTTGCAAGCATCAGTGCAACTGAGTCCCTTCGAGTTATTACCAAAATTTTACTTTCCAAACTTTCGCAAGACAGAGGAGCGAGCATACTCTCCCCTTTACTATTATACCATTTCTCCCTCTCACCTTGAATGTCATCGAGGACCAATAAGAACCTTTTGGACACCACCTCCTCATTAAGTTTCATTTTAAGATCAAATTCCTCTGTCATTTCATCTTCATAAACATGTTGCAAGAGAGTGTTGTCTTTCCCATAACATCATGCCCCACTATAGATAGAAGAGACATGTTTCTATACAAATCTATTCCATTAACAAGAACTTGATGTTCTTCATTTGATTGCTTTCTCGATCACCGCATAGCAAAATCAAGATGCAATCCACATTCGAGCCGAATCATCTTTATCAAATTTATGATTTCTGGGGTAGTTGTAGGGGTCAACAACATGAAAAGGTTGGAGTAGCTTCAGTGGAAGATAGGATTAGAGAGAGAAGCCTTAGATGGTTTGGTCACATTAAACGGCGGCCTTCCGATGACCCGGTTAGGAGTGTGGATGTATTAGATTGGCTTATGTTAAGAAAGGTAGAGATAGACCTAAAAAGACTTGGTTAGAAAATATTAGAAATGATTTTTCTTTATTAGATTTAAATAGGAATTTGACTCTTAACATGAGAATGGAGAAAAATGATTCATGTAGACGACCCCATGTAGTGGGATAAAGGCTTGATGTTGTTGTTGCTGTTGATGGGATAAAGTTCTAGACTAGATTTTTAAATATATTTATTTTCATGAAAGAAAAAAAGGAAATCTAAATTAGGTTTTAGTTTACCTTAATTCAAGTCTTAGAGGAGGAAGAAGAATGAGTTTCCAGCTCCTTGAATCGACTTCATTTTGTAATAATCCGGAATATGAATTCACATTTGGGAACGACATAGAACACTCTAAGGGTGGTGGGGAGAAATAGGAGATGTCATTTTGAGATCCCCAATGGCTATAGACAAGAGATTCATATGAGAAAACATAATTAAATGATCTTCTACTTGAGCTTCCAAAGAGAAAGGTTCACCCCTTGCTTAGCATCCTGTCACGCTCAAGAGCTCATTGAGGTTGGTTTCTTCTATGTCTGGTGCATGCATTCACAAGTTCTCGCTTGGTCTTATGCTCTCTCTCTATTGCTTATGTAAGTGGAACTCTTTAGTTACTCCACAATTTCCACTAGTCAACGCTCCATCATTCAAATCTTTATTAACTTCAACATAATTTTTACTTTTTTTGCTTTAATGCGCATCAAATCAATCCTCATGACGCAACTGTTTCAAAAAACCAATTCCGACTTATAGATTATAAATTGGGTGAGCGTAACATGACTCCTGTTATCTTTTCTTACAGAAAATTATGTGCGTTCAACAGCTTATGCCAATTGGTGAATTACTCATCCTGTTTGTTGAGATTGCATCCTCATCTAATGTTTAAGCTAGTTAATAAACATATTAACTTGCATATGTCCTCTTCTTTGTAAGGTCACTGCAATAATTTTGTATTTTCCACGACTCTTACTGCCATTTCTTCATCCAATGCTGGTATATTCTTGGCAGAGAACATTTCTTAGAACCTGGTTACTCAGGTTTTAATAATTTCTTGTAACTTCTACCATGAACTGTAACTGGAAAGCTTTTTAATGTACCCTTTGGTGGGCTTTGACCACCTGTGCTTGATTTTGCAAGAGAATTAGCTCAATTCTTAAAATCACGAGAGTATTCGCTGCTTATGTTTGCATTCTTTGCTTATCTCATTGAAGCAATCTACAAATTGGTGTATAGGTATCACGATCTCTTGCAGCTTGTGAAGGAGCCCTTCTAGTTATAGATGCTTCTCAGGTGCACTTTCTTTCCTTTTACCAGTAAGTTGCCGCAGCAGCTCTCAATCTCTTAAATAGATTATATGCTATGGTTTAGTGCTATTCCTAACTCAGTAGTTAGTTGGAATCTCATTGCTAATTTGTTCAGTTTTTCCAATTTATAGCATATACTGACTTCCCGTTGGCTTGTTTTAATTTAGGGCGTAGAGGCTCAGACATTAGCTAATGTTTATCTCGCTCTGGAAAGCAACCTAGAAATTATACCAGTGAGTACTTTCTATCATTTTGCTTTATATTTTTTTTATGTTAAAATTTTCCAATTTTGGTTCTCATTCATGGGCAGCATGCTTCATTTTGTACATTCTGAGTGTTATTCTGGTTTTATTTTTGCTAATTATTCGTAAGCCATAGCATTCTAATGCTTATGAAGTCAAAACATTTTCTATGTCTATTTCTATCTTAAGATTTGATGTAGAACAATTTGGCAAGCTAGAGATGAGGACATTGATTTGAGGAATTAAAAGATTTGCCAAGATATGAATTTTAATTAAGGAAGGATTTTGAATTAACTCCTAATTAAAAACTCAAATTAGCCTGATTTGAGGGGGCTTCATTAAATAACTTATCTTATTTTAGGAAGGAATTTCAAATTCAAATAGATTGGAATATGAAATTAAGAACTTTCCTAAATTAAGATTCACCCAATACGGAAAGGTAATGAATAGCCAATTTAAAATTATGGAGGCAATGGAAAGGGAGATTTAAATTTGAATCTTCTCCAAACAAAGGAAAGAGGGAAGGGTGGGCCGGCCCCTTAATGGGGACTTAATTGGATGATTAAAAGGGGTTGCCAAGCTAGGAAATTTAAATTAGGAAATGATATTTTAAATCATTTTCCATTTAAATTCAAAGAGACATAATTTGAGAGACTTTCTTAATATAGGTTTCCTCCATTAGGAAATAAAATTCAAATTCAAATTTATTTGAATATGAATTTAGATAGTTTCCAAAATTAAAGAAAGCTATTTTAGGAAAGGGTTTGAATGCTGAATTTTGAATTTGGAGCCAAACGGAGGGGTTGTTGGCCGGCGGCTTTGGGAATGGGATTGGGGCCGATGGTTGGTTGATGTTCGGTCTTGGCCTTGGGTGGAAGGTCTCGGCCAAGAAAGAAAATGAAGGGGGGGGGGGGGGGGGGTGGCGACTAGGGTTGGAGGGGGGAGGGAGGTTGGTTAAGGGTTTGGGACAAGGTGGCCAGCTGTTTGGGATGAGGGCAGAGGACTGGGTGGGTCTTGGTCAAGGGAGAAAGAGGGAGTTAGGGGCGGCGGCTAGAAGAAAGAAGAAGGGGAATTAGAGAAGAAGATAAACCACGAGCCCGAACGCTTCCTGCGGCTGATGGGTAATACTTTGCCCTTTCCTAGGGACTTCAAACCATGAGCCTGGACGCTTTCTGTGGCTGGTGAGTAGTACATTGCCCTCACCTAGGGACTTTCTGATGCAGCTCATCACTTCCACTCTCCTAAGAACTCCCATAGCTCTTAAGAACAAAGTGCAGAAATTATTTTTCTTAATAATCATCCATTAACCTCAAATGATGAGGAGGATGCTTTAGCCAACATACAATGTAGGAAAATAAAGAACACAAACATGCCCCTAGGGCTTACATAGGACTACTCCCTCAAGTGAGGGCAAAAATGAAAAAATACATAAATAATTCAAAATACAAATAAAAACTCAAAATAAACTGGGGCGATTATGGCCGTCGATCTTCGACTCCTCCTCTGATAAACTTTCATGGTTGGATGTCCTCATTATTTTTTTTATTTTTGCTAAAATTTTTCTTAATATTCATCCGTTAACCATAAATGATGAGGAGGAGGCCTTAGCCAACATACACATACAATGAAGGAAAACAAAAAAGACAAACATGCCCCTAGGGCTTACATAGGACTATTCCATCAAGTGAGGGCAAAAACTGAAAAATGCATAAATAATTCAAAATACAAATAATAACTCAAAATAAAGTGGGGCGATCATGGCCGTCGATCTTCGACTCCTCCTCTGATAAATTTTCACGGTCGGATGTCCTCATCAAGATTGCAATTGGCTTATGTTACTTATAGCTTGAAGCTTAGATTTCATTAATGTAAGTCATCTTTCTTGTGTTTGTAATCTTGAAACTGCTTTGAACGCCTGGCTTTAACCTTCAGGAGTTTTCATGCTTTGCTTTATGGGGCGCTGTATATGCTTGCTTATATGATTAGTTAACCAGAAAAGCCACAAGATTACTATCAAGAGCCTATTGTTGTCTAACTTTTGTTGTCATCTCTGGACAGTGTTAAAAAAAATGCTAATACAGTTATAATCTGTTTTGCATCGAGATCATAAATGATACAATGATAAATTATTTGTGTATTATGTTAGTTCATAACTCGATCTACACTTGCACAAAGAATCAATATACATTATAACTTATGCTCAAGAATTAACTAACCTTTAGGCCAAGCAAATTTTGATGGGAATGGATAAGAGTAACTGGTTCATGCTAATATTGATCTGAAAATGTTCAACTAAAATAATTTACTCGTTTTCTCCACTTTTTCAAGATGGTCTAAAGGTTCATCTAAAAGAAACACAAGTTGATTTCAAACTTTTCTTTTTAAAAAGCTGGACACCAATGTGTCTCACCTTGAAGTTTACAAGATGTTTTGGGCTTGAGCTAGGCATGGCTATTGTCTGACTTGGCTCCTGTAGAATGTAGGTTTTATTGGAATCTGAAATGAAATGTAATGCTCAAATAAAAAAGTGTGAGGCGAGATAGGCTTTTGTTTAGGTTGATTGTATGCAGATTTGGAAAATTACCTTGTGCTTTTATCCAAGCTGGTTCTGAATTAATGTAGATGGGGGTGGGTAGAGTGGAGCTTGATAAAACTGGTTAGTGAGCATTATTAGGCAGCTTTGTTCACTTATTTATTGTATCCTTAGAATGTATATATTCAATTTGATATAATATTTATGTCATTAAATTTATTGTGTCAAAAATTAGTTTAAATGTAAAAATTCTGATAATTTGGAAAGATATAAAGAGGCACATAAGGAATCTAAGATAGCAATATGCGATGCAAAGATCTTAGCTTTTAATGATTTATATAATAGATTAGATACTAAGGAGGGAGAAAGATATATGTATAAGTGATGCATGCATATTTTACTTTGGCTTTCATTGTAATTTGAATATTATAATTTCTTTTAATTTTTTTATGCTACCCTATGATGGAAGACATCCAATGAGCATGAGTAGGTAGTGTTTGGGTTTGGCAAACCTTGGGTGTGCTACCTACTTGGGTTCTTTTGGTCATTGGGCTGCTGGTTGCCTCTCGGGTTGGGCTTTGGCTGCTCGGGTTTGGGCTGTGCTCTTTGGAGACTTATTGGTTTTAGCTCATAAATGCTTGAGCTAATGTTTAGCTCATTATTATGAAAAGGTATTCCTCTTAAATAGCTCATTATGTGGAGTTGGAACTTGCCTTTTCCCTTTCTTTGTGACCCCTCGGTTTCTTCCTGGTGCTGATTCCTGTGGCTAGTTTCTCCCCTTTTCTGGTTGCATGTTTCGGTTCTCTTGGCTGCTGTCCCGATTCCCTGTACTGCTCCTTCGGTTCCTCCCCTTGCTGCTTGTCCCGTGGCTGCTTTACCTGGTTTCTATGTTGCTGTATGTGGCTGTTGGGGTGCTGATTCTGGGCTGATGTTTGGCCTTCCATTTCCCCTTACCTGATTGGTTGGGTTGGAGGTGGTTTGGCTGTTTAGCTGCCCCTTTTTTCCTATAAATATGAGGTGTTTTGGAGCATGAGGAGGCTGTTGAATATTTGAGCAAAGTCTCCTAAAGAAACCTGAGGGTTTTCTCTTCTCCTTGGAAAAACTTGAGAGCTTTTTCCATTTCTCTCTTCCTCCTATCTATTTCGTCTTGGCTTCTAACCTCTTCTTCTCTCCGCAAGTTCCACTCCACTTGTACATTTCTTCTTAAGCTATTGGAGGTGTTTGTTGGCTGATTTGTTGACATTTGCTGGAGGAGTTTTGGTGGATGTTAGACCTTGTAGTTGTGGTGGACCCTTAGTTTGTAAGCTCTAAGCACTTATTTTATATTGCCTATTTTTCTTTCGTTGCATGTGAGGAAACCCCTAGTGGGTTGTTCTGAGGGTGGTGTTTTTTAATTTTTGTTTTGTTTCATTTGTTTGGCTTTCTTTTGTCTTAGTGTTTGTTTGGATGTCAGCATTCTAGTTTGGATTGAGTCATGTTCTTTTAGTCTTGGTGTTCTCCTATCTTGACTTTTCTTTCTAGTTTGCCTACATCAATAAGTTAGCCAAACAAAGAGATATGAGTAGTAAGGATTTAGTTCAAGTGAATTAAGGATGAAGATCAAAAAGTACTTTTCTTAGAAGATGATATTCAACAAAGGTGGATGAGATATTTTGCTAAACTTTTTAATGAAGAATGTAAAAATACGATCGACTTTAGTGATCTTAACACCCTAAATGAAAATAAAGATTTCTGTTTTTATCGGCATATTAGTAAAACCGAAGTTAGAGAGGCTTTAAAGAAAATGAAGGGTGAAAAAGCTGGTGGACTTGATGATATACCAATAGAGGTGTGGAAATGCTTAGGAGATGAAGGAATTTCTTGGCTTACTAATCTTTTTAATTCTATTTTGAAGACTAAAAAGATGCTAGATGAGTGGAGAATGAGTGTGTTAATTTTTATTTTTAAGAATAAAGGTGATGCCCTAGATTGTGCGAATTATAGAGGAATTAGGTTAATGTGTCATACTTTAAAACTTTGGGAGCGAGTTATGGAGCGTAGGTCGCGGTGTGATACTAATGTTTCTCAAAATCAATTTGGATTCATGTCGGGTAGGTCTACTATGGAAGCCATATATTTATTGAGAGGTTTGATGGAGAAATATAGAGAGAATAATGAGGATCTACATATGGTATTTATTGATTTAGAGAAAGCATACAATAAAGTTCCACGAGAAATGTTATGGAGAGTTCTTGAAAAGAAAGGAGTTAATAACACTTATATTCAAATTATTAAAGATATGTATGCAGGAGCTTTTATTTGTGTTCAAACACAAGGTGGTTTGACCAAGTATTTTCCTATTTCGGTTCGATTACATCAAGGATCAGCCTTAAGCCCATATCTTTTTGCTTTAGTCATGGATGCTCTCACTAGACATTTGCAAGAGGATGTAGCTTGGTGTATGCTTTTTGCTGATGATATTTATCTTGTTGATAAGACTAGAGAGGGAGTTGAAGGTAAACTTGAATTATGGAGGTCAACCTTAGAGTCTAAAGGTTTTCGCTCGAGTAGATTTAAAACGGAATATATGGAGTGTAGTTTTAGTGGTAATAGACCTAGTGAGGGGATTGTGACTTTGGGCGATCATGTCATTAATTAGAGTACACGTTTTAGATATCTTGGATCTATTATTCAAAGTGATGGTGAAATAGATTGGGATATTATAAGCAGAATTCAAGTTGGATGGTTGTAGTGGAGGAATGCATTGGGCTTGTTGTGTGATAGAAAAGTCCCCCTCAAATTTAAGGGAAAATTCTATAAGATGGTGGTGAGACCTGCAATGCTTTATGGTGTCGAATGTTGGCCATTAAAAGAGAAGCATAATACTAAGTTAAGTGTAGCAGAGATGAGGATACTCAGGTGGATGAGTGGCTTTACCCTTAGAGATAGGATATGAAATGAGCATATACGTGAAAATGTTGGAGTAGCTCCAATGGAAGATAAGATTAGAGAGAGTTGCCTTAGATGGTTTGGTCACATAAAACGGCGGCCTTTCGATGACCCGATTAGGAAAGTAGAGGTATTAGATTTGACTTATATTAAGAAAGATAGAGGTAGACCTAAAAAGACTTGGTTAGAAAATATTAGAAATGATCTTTCTTTATTAGATTTAAACGAGAATTTGACTTTTAATAAAACACAATGGAGAAAATGGATTCTGGTAGCCGACCCGACGTAGTGGGACAAAGGCTTGATGTTGTTGTTGTTATTGAATTTATTGTGTCAATTAATGTTTAATAAAGATAAAGTTGCTCATTAATTGTATCTAGTTATCAACTATAAATTTTATCATGAATCCACTCATGTTTCATTTCTTATTGAAGTTAATGAGTTTATAGAATTTAGGCAATACACTAAATATTCAAAAGTGCTCGAAGGAGGGGTGCCAAGATTATAGGACATTTATGGAAATACTCATAAAATAAGGAACTCATATGAATAGTTCAAAGGACGATTTAATAAGAAACTATTGTTATTATTCATGTTAGTGCTTTGTATTGTCACATTGAAAAAGAAACATACCAACACATTAAGGGTTCCAATCTGCTTTGAAAGTTGCCCAAATTACTATGAAACCCAAGAGGCATTCTTTTTAACTAGTTGTAATATGAATGTGCCCATGAGGCTCCCTTGCCTCAAAATTATAACATTAATTTGATTAATTAGGCATATCAATCAAGGATCATTGTTGATTCGTAGTTGATCCCAGGGTTCTTGTGAGTCACAACCTTAATATGTATGGTATAATTTGCACTTCATGGACATCAAACTTTAATCACTTGGGCCTTCTCTATGTTCAGAGTTGTAAGTCCCACTTCTAGGCTTTTTACGAAGGTTGTAAATTCCTTTCATATGCCTTCTTAGGGTTGTAAACCCCAACTCAATTAATAGGGTTGATACAAATCTATTGAGCCCATAAATCTAAATCTTACTTATGGGTCTTCTTTGCATTCAACATTGTAAGTCCCATTGGTGGTCCTTTCCCATGCTAAAGATTTTAAGTCCGACTTTTGGGCCTTGTTTTGGATATAAGCCACAATTTAATTAATAAAACTAACTCCTATACTAGCAAGTTTCTCAAATCAATCAAATAGCAAGACCGACCAACTTTCATGCTAGCAAATTCATAATTCTAATGCAAATTTTACCAAAACTCTACTCGTCAGATGTGCTTCATTTACTCTAAAACTCATGAGTTATCTGATGGTCATGCCATGCCTTTAAGTTTTTATTTGTCTTGTCAAACACATTTGAATGGTAAGTGGCCATGTTGTGTGCCTCTGAACCATTTAGTTAAATTGGTGCACCAAGCCCTCTATCAATGAGCTCATTACTGTTAATCTTGAAAACACATCTTTGACATCTATTTACAAGTGAAACTAATTGAGATACAAGAGATGTGGCAACTTTTTTTTTTTTTTTAGGAGAGAGATGTGGTGACTTATGGTTAGGGGTGTCAAAATTTGACACGACGCAAAAATATGACTAAAAATTCTGGGTTAGGGTCAACCCGTTTGGCAGACGGGTCAGGTTTGAGTTCAAAAAATTGACCCATTTGAAAAATTGGGTTAGGTCCGGGCCAACCTGCTAAACCGAAATTGACCTGGATTTGACCCAATTCCCCCGCCCATACCCTATTCCTTCGCCAGTTCGCCTGCACTCGCGCAGGCGTGGTCCCGGCTCCCGCACGCGCAGGCCTAGGCTAGGGACTAGGGTTTGCTTTTCCTCTTCTTCCGCTGTTCTTCGCCTCCTTCATCGACGTTCCTTCCTGTCGGGTTGGAAGTCATGACAGGTGAGCTCGCCATTTAGTTATGCAGTTGGATCAGAAGCAACGACGACGATGGGAGGGAGCTCGTTGTTCTTCTTCAGTGCTTCTGCAGTTGGATCATAAGCAATGACGACGATGAGAATTGGGAGGGTCTTGTTTTTCTGCTTCTGCAATTGGATCGGAAGCAATGATGACGACGGGAGGGAGCTCGCCGTTTTGTAGTTGGATTGGAAGCAACGACGACGATAGGAGGGAGCTCACCGTTCTGCAGTTGGATCGGAAGTAACGACGATGACGATGGGAGTCGGGAGGGATTCGCATGGTGGTTTCATGCTGGGTCAAGTCAACCCGGAAATACGACGAGTCGGGTCCGGGTTGAAATTTCTGACCCATTTGCAAAAGGGGTCTAGTCAAACAGTAGCGGGTCAATGTCGGGTTCGACCCGAACCCGACACATAACCCGATTTTGACACCCCTACTTATGGTTACTAAATAGGCTCTGATGAGGACATCAACAAGAGATTCAAGCTCGTCTATCAGAGGAGGCATTGAAGATTGACGGCTACGATTAGGAGTCTTTTTTTATGATACATTTTATGCATTTCTTTTATTTATGTTCTAGTTTTTACCATTGTATCCCTGAGAGGGATTGGTTCGTGTTGTAGCCTAGAGAGCAATTTAGTCTTTGTGTCTTTTGTTCCTTGAGGCCTATATATGAAGGCCCTAGCTTTTGTATTATGATGATGATTTTAAAGAAAAATTTCTGCATTCTAGTTCCCTTGAGTGTTGAGAGCTCTAGAGAGAGGTGAAGTCCCTAGGTGAGGGCAAAAGCAACTCCCGCCAGCCGTAGGAAGTGTCCGGGTTCGCGATTTCTCCTCCCCTACCTTCTTCCCTCTTTTTCTTCTCTCCAAGCCGTCGGTCTCCTCCCCATCTCGACCCCAAATAGCCGGCCACCCCTCCTCCTCCTCCTACACCACCGGCCACCCCTTTCCCCTACCCAAACTACAGGCCCTAGCCCCACCCACCAGCCCTACTCCACCTAAAACCCGCCCCCCTCCATAGCTGTTAGGCCCCTCCTAGCCCAACCCTAGCCACCAGCCAAGCCAACCCCCCCCCCCCCCCCCCCCCCCCCCCAAATCCCCTTTGATTCCGATTTCAAATTGCCCCTTTAATACTTTCCTAATTTAGAGCATTCTTTATTTGGAAGGTCCCTTAATTCAAATTCAAATGAATTTGAATTTCAAAACCTTTCCTAATTAAAATAAACCTATTTTAGGAAGTTCCCCTAATCACTACAAATTTGAAATTGAATTAGATTTGATTCCCAATTCAACATTCAATGCATGTGGCCACATATATTGTATGTGGACACCTCTCCCTCCCCTCCTTTGACCGCCCCTCTCTCCTCTCTCTTAATTAATTCCTCCCCACTAATGCTCCCAATCAATTCCCTTCCCATTAAAGTGTGCCGCCCCAACCTATCCCCAATTAGAGGAGATTCAAATTCAAATTATTTCCTCCTTTCCAACCCTAAAATCTGAAATTAAATTTCATATTTTGAATTTGTTCTCTCTCCCAAGCCAAACCCTAAAATATGTAATTAACTTAGCCCCTCTTCTAGCCTTGGCCGACCACCCAAGCCTCTCTCTTCTCCACTTCATTTTTTCTCTCATGCTTGATACGTCACCAAAGGAAGAAGACACACGATCTCCCTCGGCCTCCTTACTCATGAATGGCCGATCCCGAGCTTGATCACGGATTCGCCTTCAACAATCAAGGACTAGTGGATGTTCTTCGTCCCTCCTTCTTTGATATTAATTGGGAGATTGACCAATCCGCCGAAGACTACGTCAACCGGATCTTCTTCTTATTGACTACTGCTCTCGACGAACATTAGCTTCTCGTCCAGTGGCAAATCCTCCATCGTCCACCGACCTCCTCTTTCCCGGTTAACTTTTCCTTGGACAAGACTGTAAGCGCCTTCTGTATTTTGGTAGCATCAGTATTGTTGCACAAATTATTCTTCCGCTAAAGCCCTCAAGAGTGTGAGTGAGGGAAACTCAAGGTGATTGCTCTAGTTGTTAACCGTTGAATTTTTTTTACTTGCGCATCTAGTTTTACTATAGTTTTGATGTTATTTTAATTGCCCTTCTAACCTATTTTGTAGCCGCATACCAAAGCAAAATAACAACTAAGAAATTCTAGAATCTAATCTTGTGAAACCTTAATTTTAAAATTGGTAAGCTTAACAAATTTTATTAAATTCCTGCAATTCCTTTATGTTCACATCAGGCTCCCTCAACATTATGACTCAAATCCTTTTAATGTTGGTAGGTCGGGTCTGTTGGTATACTCGGGATGACAAAACCATGAGACATTCAACAGGTTTACCTTCATCCCAACAACCATTCACCGTTGAATTAAATTCAAACCTAAAACATTAAATTTGAACCTAAACAGTCCTTTTAATTAAGAGGGCTATCCTATGAGCAAGAGAAGTAATTAATTATGTGGGTTTGCGCCCATAAGAAACATCTACCTCAAGTCTAAATAAACCTTGATCTAAAGGTTAAGGGAAATATGTTTAAACAAATTCAATCAACTTGTGAATTCCTAAAAAGACTTGGTTAGAAAATATTAGAAATGATCTTTCTCTATTAGATTTAAACGAGAATTTGACTTTGAACCGGACACAATGGAGAAAAAGGATTCATGTTGCCGACCCCACGTAGTGGGACAAAGGCTTGTTATTGTTGTTGTTGTTGTATTGTTGTAATCAACTTGTGAATTCCTCCCATATATTGAGGAGGCTCAGGGTATGTTTTTTCTTGAGCAATCAAGTTTTTTTTTTTTAATTTTTATTTATTTATTTATTTTTATTCTTGAGCAATCAAGTAATTTTTTTTATTTTTATTTTTATTTTTTGAGCAATCAAGTATGATTTATTTTAAAGCAGAAAATAGGGTTCTTGGCTTGTGATGTAAAACTGCACTAACCAAACCTAAGCAAATCAGCTTTAAGGCCGAGCTTATCAAGAAAGTTAAGGAAAATATATCTGCTTTAGGAACTCAAATAGGAAAATTCTTGGTTAGCACATACCAATGCCGGTGTTGTTAGGATGAAATTTGTTTTGAAAGGCTGTTGGTTAGGCCGTCTTTGCATTTTGCATTCCAATCAATATGCAGAGCTAATCTTTATGTGTAATCGTCCTTAGATTTTAGTGTTGCTTCTACAGGATAAATAACTGGCCATCTTTCGTTTGGATCATATATTTACATTTGGGTGGCTATCTTATCATTATTTTTGGGAGTAAAAGCTCAAAATAGTCTCCCAACTATTGATGAATGTCCAATTTAGTCCCTCAACTATTAAAAATTGAGCCAATTTAGTTCTAAATCCTAAAATAAGAGTTGTTAACTCTAAAGTTAAATCTGAAGGGTATTTTAGGTATTACAAGTGGATATGAGATTATATTGTTTATATTGCTCAATTTTTATCATTTAATAAATTATAATGTATATTTAATCTACTACATAATAAGGGTGAATAAATAGTGACAAAAAATTATATTTTTAAAGCAAAATCTTATATGATAAAAATTACATTTTCATATCATTTAAATATAATAAAAATATCACAAGTCAATTTCATATCATTTAGTTCATTAAAAAAATCAAATTTATTTTGTATTTTAATTTTAATTTTAATTTTAATTTATATTTTAAATAAAAGTTACTTATTAATTCTAATTTTAATTGCTCTCAATAAATTATAATTAAAAAAATAATATAATTACAAAATAATTTAATTATTTCATAACTCATTAATTTTAATTTTGATTAGATTTTTAATTATTTATGAGTTAATTATTAATTTTATTTATTATTATTAACTAACCATTATAAATAATATAATTAAAATCTAAGTTAATTATCAATTAATCTAAGTTATTAATTATTTATTAATTACATCATATTCTTAATAAATTTAAAATAAAATAGTTAAACTAAAATAATTTGTTCCTATGGTATATTTCTTTGGCAATGCCTTTTCTGCTATTTGGCTATAGCCGTAGGTTTGCTTTTCCTTTTCTCCAGCTGTTCGTTGCTCTTTGACTTCGCCTGCTTCGCATGAGATAGAGTGTTGAACGAGTCACTAAATAACTTCTTTGCCTCATTCAATGACGTTCCTTCTCGTCGGATCTGAAGTAACACCTTCTCACCATTCTTTTGTAGGATCGGAAGTAACGACGGGAGCTTGCTCGTTGTGAAGGTTGTCATCTTTCTTCTTGCATCCAAATTGCCCCATAGGGAGTCTCGCTCGCGATGCGTTGTTTGTCTCGTAGTCGCACGCGAATCCAAAATGCGAATCGAAGCATGCCTTGCTCACCGCGTAGCATTCTATGCAGCTTCACCTCACACAAATCGGTCTCCAGGGCGTATAGCAGGAAGGCGTCGAGCATGTAATAAGTCATTTTATCTAAATGCCCACAAAGAAGCGAATCTCTCGAGCTCTTTCCATTAATTTAAACGGCAAATCGTTCCCCGGGACCAAATTGGCCAATTTTAAAAGTTGAGGGACTAGCAAAACTCTGAGTCTAATTTGAACATTTATCAATAGTTGGGGGGCTATTTGGAATTTTTACTCTTATTTTTTGGTTTACGAAACCTTACCTATACCCTTGGTCTATGCAATTGAGCTGTCTGCCTGTACTAGGACATATTCATGACTCCACCATGAATATATGAGCTTCTGGAAAAACATCATTGCCTTGCTAGGTTTTTTTTTCCTGAAGATATATTTAATCTGCCGATACTTTAATGGTTTGTCATGCTGGTTCTTAAACTGATCAAATTTTAAATTTGTGTACTTTAGGTGTTAAATAAGATAGATTTACCTGGTGCTGAACCAAATCGCGTTGCCAAAGAGATTGAGGAGGTATGTTTTTGAGTATTCTTAATTTTAATTCATGGATGTATTATTTAGCTTCTCCTCCAACTGTAGCTTCATATATATTTTGCAAATTCACTTGCATATGTAGAAGTACATGATTCCATATCATCTGTGCTTTTATTAGGTTTTAAAAAATGCTGAGAAGCCCGCTTCATACTTTAACGTTACTTACCCGGATTGCAGAAAGGAAATTTGATATTTTTATCAAATTGAGGAGATATTATTAGAAAAGCTAAGGTGTTAGTGGATGCTATATTTTCAAGGATGCAATTGATGCTATGGCATTTGATTTTTGACATAAGCGAGCATTTACCTTAAATTGATGTTACTTCTCGGTTGTCTGGATCATTGGCATGCCGAAGTGCCTGAGAGGATCATATTTTCATTAAATTAAGGGACACTCATCATTGAAAAGCTACAAAAATTCTAGAAGAGATTGTTTATCGAAGCCATGTTTTTATTTTATGATTCTTGGCAGATGAGGTAGGGCCAAGTCTGCCAATCTGACACAACATTAAAAGCCAATCCTAGTGTCCTAATTGTCTAAAAATTCTTCAGAACCAAGTCCGTGCAACCAGCACAAGGGTTGGTCCAGTAATGGAGCATGAACAGTGTCGGCTAATAGTAAGTTTAGAGGTTTACTTAGTGCTCCTTTAGCACTTTGTGTCAATAATACAGCTATTAGCTGGGATTGAAGTCATTCCTCAGATCCTTGTGATAAGAAGTTATTGTAGATTAAGAAGTTCTTGTAGGAATCATGAACCCCAGAGTATGCAACAAAATTATGTAGCTACTTAGACAAAAACTACCACATTGCATATAATCATAATCCGAAAAGGTTAACTCACCAAAAAAAAAAAAAAGAAGGTTAACTCTTAAGCCAGTGAATCCCATATATGCAGCTAAGTGAAGTGTTCTGGAATTTGTATCATTCGAAGGACGAAAATTCTAGCTAAGATATAGTAAATAGGTGAAAATTAAAATCAATCACAAAGATTTCCTGGGTATCCAAAACCCATGCTTGGCTAACCAATATGGTCTCCATCTTGCTATAGGGATCAGTCCCATTAGCAACCAAAGTCTTGCAAAGAACTCGCTAAGCAACTCCCATGCTTCAAATAGCCTGAAATTGCTCTTCCTGTTGTTTATGATAAACCTTTATTTAACCTAGTCCCATGACTTGAGAAACAAAGACTAGTGAAATTTATCTTAGCAAGTTGCCGCACCTAGTCTATCCTCTATCTTTATCTGTTTGAGATATCGAGAATATTGCACTCCCTTAGCTTCTTTTTTTACTAGCATAATTCTGAAAAATCTCAATTAAGCATTGAAAACACTGCTAGACTATTGGGCTGTTGGAAGTCTGGTGGTTGAAGGGCCTGAATATATTTGTTTTACTATTAATTGCATCCATCATGTACGGATCATGCAAGTGCATCATAATTGCATTGCAAATTATTTTCCTACCTATTATTTTATTGATCAAGTTGATTTTGATTTTGCAGATTATTGGGTTAAATTGTAGCAATGCAATTCATTGTTCAGCTAAGGTTTGTTTTTATTGTGATGTGTTCCTGGTACTGGTGGAAACTAGTTTATCTTTGTTTATTTTAGGAGTATAGAATTGATTGTTCCATGCCTATAATACGAAGTCTGGTTCAGGAGGGAATTGGTATAGCAGAAATTCTACGTGCAATTGTCACAAGAATTCCTGCTCCAAAGGACACCTCAGGAAGCCCCCTCAGAGCTCTAATATTTGATAGGTACATTGATCACATTATTATCTTCTTAATTGTTTCTGCTTCTAACTTCACATCTTTTATTAACCTCTGTTTATTGGAAAATTCTACGTACACAGTTGGGGTATGTCTAGTACTTTTATTTTGCTTTCCCGTCAGAACTAAGGTGCATTTTATTTGGTTGCCCCTGAAAGCATATTCTTGACCATGTAGTAATTCTTATCTAGTGCAGTCTGTGCTTCATTTTCATTGTCTATAAATTCAATCAATTGAAACTAGACCCTTAGAATTTTTACCATGCAGACCTAACATCTAAGCTATCTATGTTACAATGTACTACGGATTATTTCATTATTAAATAATGATAACAGATGGTTCAAGAATGTGTACAAATGCATCATGTGAATTCTTTCTAAATTATCCTCCAGCATGCACATCCCTTAATTGCAATGATATTTAGAACCTCCTAAGAGCAATTTGCTTCCAAAAATAAATCCAGAGGAAGCACACGAAGTTATTTAGGCATACCCCTCGTTCATTTAGAGGCTGATTTAGGGAGCACGGTGGAATACTTAGTGCGGAGGAACATAGGAAGTTGAAGAACAGGAAAAAGAGTAATGCAAAAAAAGGAAGTTTTAGGTGAGAGACTAAAGAAAAGAAGATGAGAGAGCAAATTTTTTCTTTCTTGGTTTTCTACTTTTTTTATTCAGCCTCTACGGAGTACCTGTGGATTTTAATGGGCTTCATTTTGTAAATCTTTTTTTATGATTTTCTTTAAAAAACACTGCATATAAAATAATTGGTATTTGTGAAAATCGCGTAGCATAAAGCCTTTGTGCGTGCACCTCTATTACTTCACAATCATGGGCAGCACACTTGCAGAGTAGTTTGTTCATTTTAGTTAGAGAAGCGAGGACCACATTTCCAAAGACACGACACAACTCTGCTAACCACACAAGATTATCAAATGAAGCCCAAGCCTTGAGCAGACTTTTTAAATTATCTTAACAATATTAGGCTATACCAATGTTTAACAGTTTGTTGGGTGGATCAACAAGGTGTACTCAATAAAATGAGGTCCCAGCAGATCTTTCTCTCACTCATGTACATGACTTGTGTCCTTCCTTCTCCTTTTACTAATCAATCATGATTTTTAAGTAGTTCTATCATTTTGTTCTTGCTTCTGTACTGTATACTTATTGCAGAGCAGGATGTCAATAATAAGACAAGCTAGGCTGGGAAGAACTGAAAGCTGGCTTATTTATTGCTCGAATCTTGAAATATTTTGATGATTGTTTGCTATCTTAATTTTGTTCCCTTCCTTTTGTATTTAGCTTTATCATGTGGCCATTTTTCTCATCTAGGACTACATATGCGAAAGACTAGTTTGTATTGCTATCTAGGTTTGTTTGTTTGAAGGATGTTCTGAATAAGATGTTGACTTAGTTTCAGGTAGCGTATAGATACAGAAGAGAATGGTGGAAATCTCTTAAAATCATATTGAAACTTTGGGAAAAAAAGTTTAACAGCTGTTGTTATGTGCCAAAGATGAAGCTATGGTTTCTTGAAAACAAACATAGCTTCAAGATCTTTTTCATTGTTTTCTCACCCTTCTAGCTGCCTAAATCTACATCAAGATCTTAAATTTTTGAAGTCCTTTGAGGGCATTAAAATTTGTTCAAACCGGGTAGTTTTGTAGACATTCAGCTCCTAATGCTCTTAATCTTCAAAGGGGCTCCTTGCACACTGATGCAGGCAGGAATTCTGCTGGACATAAACCAACCCAGCAGCATTTTCTATTTTCTCCGTCATAGATGGAATATTTTTGTTTTATTCTGTTCATGGATTCATGCAGCTGGTTCTTTATTTATGACTACATGATATAATGCTGCAACTGTATAATTTACCGATGGTGAACTGTTCTATTTTGCATCTGGCTCTATTTACCAGTTAAACGTTAAACATTATTCACTTCTTCTATGTTTTCTGTTTGTCTAGCTACTATGATCCATACAGAGGCGTCATTGTCTATTTTCGTGTTGTTGATGGAACTATGAAGAAAGGTGATAAAATATATTTCATGGCTAGCGGGAAGGTAAGTATCTCCTTTGCTTTATTAGTTCATCACTTGGTGTCCTTCCATAGGCTCACTTATATGCTAGAATTTCTTAAGAATGCAAATAATTTTTGTTTTTTGAGAATTTCCAATATATATTAGGACTTTAAATCTGTAAAAGATAGAGGATTTAAAATTAATTGTTCAGAGATTGAGTTTGTGATATATATATTTTATTACTTGTAATGTCAACATTTATCATTCAATATTATTGAATGATAAAATGATACCTAGGTATGATAAGGTTCATTATTTTTGATCTATGATATAGAAGAATAGGAAAACTGATGAGGATTTAATTTCTGAAGTCTTTGCCCAGTGGTTAAAATAGAGATGCCTTTGAAACATTTTGTGATAAGAGGATATCATGTAGATTTATATGCAAATTATATAAATTTGCAACTAGGCCAATGATATTGTATTTATCTGAGTTTTGATCAAATGAGATTGTTAAGGTGGACCTATAGCAAAATTAGAAATAGTAGATTTATGTCTAATTATATTAGAGGAAATGTGGGAATGATATTTATTAATGATAATGTAATTGAAAGTAGTTTCGAATGTTTATACAACACTTCCGAGAAACTAATGTAAAATATGGTTTCATAAAGTCAATCATAAGTTATTGCGATAAGGCTAATGATATTGATAAAATCATTTTATAAGGATAATTTCTTCTAGGACAGTATTGCACAAAAAGATTAAAAAGTGTTTTGGTTACATGGCTTGCATGGTTGATTATATATTATAAATATATTTCAGAACTTGTAAAATTAGAAAATTTGATCATTAAAAGTTGGTTGGTGGGTATTCCATTTTTAATTGTGGTAGGGTTTTTGGTGGGTGCTTGCATATAGATTTGAGCTGGAAGATATAATGAGACTCAGATAAGCCTATCCTGATGGTGTCAAATTAATTGACTTTTTTTAAAAAAATTTTTGGAAGGATTTTGTTGTCAATTTATCCTCGAAGGCTGTTTGACAAGCTTCTTCTATAATCATAGGTTCAAAGAGTCATACGCTGGTCTTATTTCTAGATGAAGACCATCATAAATCTAGATGTTATGACCTATTTTTCTTTTTTGAAGATCACATTTAGATGGTTGTAGAGATGAGGATGCTCACGTGGATGAGTGACTTCACTCTTAGAGATAGAATGCAAAACGAGTATATACGTGAAAAGGTTGGAGTAGCTCCAGTGGCAAATAAGATTTGAGAAAGTCGCCTTAGATGGTTTGGTCATATAAAACGTCGGCCTTCCAATGATCCGGTTAGGAGAGTAGATATATTAGATCTGGCATATGTTAAGAAAGGTCGAGGTAGACCTAAAAAAATTGGTTAGAAAATATTAGAAATAACATTTTTTTATTAGATTTACATGAAAATTTGACTCTTAACTGAACACAATGGAAAAAAATGATTCATGTTGCCGATCCGACGTAGTGGAATAAAAGCTTGATGTTGTTGTTGTTGTTGAAGATCACATTTAAAATTCAATTCCTTAAATTGATTTAAGCATTCATTAACAATTTAATTATCTAGCTTAATATGTAACAACTACTTGGCTTTTTTGAATTTGCAAGAGGTAGGAAAGTGTCAGTCAACCTAGTTTTTATATCAACTCAATTTCTATTCGGATGGTCAACAAAATTATTTGTTAGTGTACTTAACTAGAATCTGTTAGATATACATATCAATTTAAGCTTAAGAAATTGTATGCACTTTTTATAGGCCATTAAATACCAATGATGGATATCAACTTCAGATGCACAATTAAAAAAATTACTTGGGCCATTCCTAACATCGAAAGCTAGATCTACTGCAGCTTTTCTAATTAGTTTATATTTACTATGATATCGATCACAACAATACTTATGGCCTCTTTAATGATGTTTATGGTGTTGATCATTAGTAGATGTGGGCTCCGAAAATTTGTGCCCCGGCCTCTCCATGATACCCTTTCTTTTTCGGGTCGTCGAGGAGAGTTTTAACTAGTAAGTTCAGGGGTAAATTTTCAGAAGGCAGATTGGGTTTTGAATAAAACACTACCCATATATTTCGCCCTCATTTTGTGAGAACTTTCGATTAAGGCTAGCCGTCAAATAATTACGTAGTATCCGGCATATAGTAGCAGCATGATTTGATATTTAAAAATTGAAATTTATATCACTGCGGACTTAAAGTGGATGGTGGGGGGAATGATGATTAACCCGATCAAGATCCCATGGTTCCGTCGTCCCGGGCTATCGTGGTCTCTAGTCTACTTAGTCATAGGAGGTAGTCGACCCAACCTGACTGAAGGATCCTTGTAGGCAGCCATGGGTTGCTTCGTCCAAGAGTACCTTGTAGAGTATGATCATTTCATCAATTAAATCTTGTCAACTCTGTTTGCTTGCAAGTAGAGGATCGGGTCAAGCTTCTAATTTTAGGAGTTGTCGTATACATATTGGAACTAAGAGTATATATTTTGATGAATGAATTTTCCTTATAAAAGACCTTGAAGGCCTAATATGAATGTATAAAATTCAAATATTACGATTGATTTAACGAGCGATGATCCCAAGAGTTTATATTTTTAGCAGTGAACATTTCTTATAATAGACCTTGAAGGTATAATATGAACGTATAAAATAAAATAATCTGGTCGATGCTATGATCGTGTATTTGTTTCGTGGTTCAACTCTTGTCAACTCCGGTCCATTCAAAGAGGAGGATATGACTTGAACCTAAGTTCAATTTCGACCCACGCAACATTCTCAGGCAAGGGTTTAGAAGCGTAACACACTTGTCAAAGCACATGTATGTATTTACTTTTTGGTGCATCTTGCATATTTACACATTTGTATGTGCATTTGTATTAATATTTGGTGTGTGTTTACATACTTTAAAACTCATTACTTTTCAATCCACGCAGCATCCTTCGATGTCACGTGTATGTGTCACGCTCGTCGGGACCCTTGCGGGTATTACGAGCTTTTGAGTGTATTTGCTCAGCTATACATCTGTATATGCATTTGCATTGTTATTCTGTATATATTTGCATAACTACATATTTGCGTGCTTTATGATTTGAACAATGTATTTACGTGGTGTGAATAATATATTTATATGATTTGCATGATGTGTTATATTCTTATTTAAGTGTTGTATGATTGACATAATGCACTTTGCACATTGTAGGGTGTGTACATGCAACACAATCCTGTGTTTGACGTACATGCATGTTTACATATACATTTGCACGTATGTATTTTCATATAATGTATTTACATATTACACAATACATGTACATAATATCTTTGCACGTTGCGTGGTGCGTATGCATGGATAATTTGAATGTTGGATAATACACTTGCAGAACACATTTGTATGTCTCTTAGCATGTGTATAATGCGCTTGCATTGTATAACGCATTCGTGCAGTTCACAATATATGCATACATGCTATCTTTGCATGATTGTTAGTTCATTTGCAAAATGTATTGGTATGATTAATGGTATGCATGCATATTATACAGTGTGCCTACACGATTGAACAATTACATTTATGCCACTCAATGCATATGTATAGCGCGTTTGTATGTTTGGTATATGCATATTATACAATAGGGGCTCATAGGCGACACTCTCTTTCAATTATTTGGTGCGATGTGCACATTTTAATTAGGGATCGTATAACTCGTGACACATAATGATGCACTATTTTGTTTCTTTTTGAAGATAAATGTCACGGGATGTACAACACATTCACGGGGTGCGTATGAGCATCCTAACATATGTACCGTGACTTGTAATGCAATTAAAGTTTCTCGTTTTACTATGAATTGTTTAACCATGATAATTAGCGGGGATATACGGGCATTTCTGTGTTAACAATTAATGTAGATACATTTTCGTAGGAAAAGCAAATGAATTTTTTTCTTTTTCCCTCCCCCTTTTTGGGATAATTACCGCTCGTATTCAGGTGTATTTAGGCTCGTATTTCACTCGCTGGTGAATACTCGATGAATGCAAAGCCAGAACCTCGAAATGGCATCTTGACATATTTTAAACATGAAGTTGGCGGGGCCCGCGAGCATACCTTCCATGTCTTTTAGCAAAAGAATCCTAGGTTGGTGGGGCTCACAAATAATTTAAATTCTATGTTATAAATAGGAGGGAGGTTCGGTCCATTTTTCACAGTTCATTTTTGCATAGAGTGTTTTTGGAGAGTTTAGGTGTGTGCAAATTAAGAGCTAAGAGAAGGGTTTGGTTCCTATTTGTTGGTGAACAACTAGTTCTACAAGTTCATTGTAAGTTGTATTATGCTATGGTCTAAATTTTCTTTCATCTTTGCTTTCAGTGTTGGGACCTAGGGTGTCATGTGTTTTATTTTTTGTTGACTTAGAAATTTAGGTAGATTTTAATTTCCTTAAAATTCTCTAAGTCATGAGCTTTGTTGAAAATTTCGGCAGCACCCCGGCATCGTCCCGGGGTAAGAGGCTGCATCGGGGTGTGTAAAGCTTCCCGCCTGCCAAAATATACTCTCCCACACTTCCTACTGATATAGAACTAAATGATATAACAATAATATTTAAAGATCTTGCATGCTTTCAATTAAGTGCAATAGTGAATTTGAACTTCAACCACTTAACGAAAAGAGAAAACAAGAGAGGGGTGGCTTAGTTTAGGCAAAGTCACATAATAAGAGTTAAGATCACAAGACAACTACAAAATTCAACATCAGCAAACATGGAAGATTTTCAATATCATCTATAGTTTAACAATGAGATTAGAAAGCATAGAAAATCAGAACTCATGCCCTATGTTTACTAAGTATTCCTACATTTACTAAGCATTGGCAGATAGCGTTGCACGATTCCTTGTGCTTGATTCACAACCTACTAGAGAGGAAGATTAGGAGAAAATTGAAAAGGAAGAAGAGTTCACCCTCGTCGTGGGACGGAAGTGATTTGCCACTGAACATTGGCAAGCTGCTCTTCGATTGCTTCGGACAAGGTGAAGATGATACGATCCAGGTACTCTTCGGCAGAATGATCTATTTCCGGGTTGACGTCAAAGAATGTTGATCGGAGGATGTCGACGTTTCCTTGTTCGTTATAGACGAATCCGCAGTCAAGATCGGGATCGGCCATTCATTGGTTCCAAAGGGTTGAAGTGTCGGCGACGACGATCTTTGCTTCCCTTAAGGACTTCTCTTGAGAGAAAGGAGTTCTTTCAAGATTTTAAGTGGTGAAAGTGAAGAGAGGTGGCCGGCCACGGATGGGGGCGTGGGGGAAGAGTTAGGTTCAAATTTCGGGGAGGAAGGATGGAGGGAGTTCCCTTATCAAAATCTAAGAGGAAAGTTCAGATTTTGTTTGGAGGCATTTAGGGCTTGGGAAGTTCGAATTCAAGCCAAGGGAGGGGAGGGAAAATCATCCTTTAATGAGAGCCTTGATTGTGGTGTTAAGGAGAGGAAGAATTAAAGTGGGGAGAGAGGGATTGGAGAGAGAAGGGGCGGCGGGTAAGGGAGGGGCCGGCGGGTTCAAGAGAGAGGAGGGAATTATGGGAGGAGATTTAGGATTGCTTGTTTTGGAATTGTGGATTATGAAAGATTTAATTAGTTTCAATTTTAAATTCAATTAGGAATTAATTTGGAAATTTTCCTAAAATAGGATTTCGTAATTTAGGAAACAATTCAAATTCAAATTAATTTGAATATGAATTAAATGGGTTTCCTTAATCAGAAAGCCTCAATTGGAAAGGGGTTTGATTGGAGAAATCAAAGGGGGTTGGCGGTTAGGGTTGGGTAGAGGGGCCGTCGGCTATGGGGAAGTTTGGGTTAGGGTTTGGGGTTGTGACGATTTGGAGGTGTGGAGGAAGGGATCATGGGGTTGCTTGGTTTGGGGATGCAAGGCCGACGGTTTGAGGTGGTTTGGCTGGCGGTGGTGAAGTGGAGGAGGGGAAAGATAGAAAATAAAGTGCCACGAACCCGGTCATTTCCAAGGTTGGTGGGTGATTCGCTTCCCTCTCCTAGGGTTTCTTCTCCATAGCTCTCAAGCTCTCACACAACATAAGGATGCAGGAATTTCGTTGATAATCATTCATTAATTTTCAAAAGAAACATATGAGACTTATATATAGCCTCCTACAATGAAAGGAAAATAAATGATGATAATGCCCCTAGGGCTTACATATGGCAAACCCTTAAATAAGGGCAAACGGGAAAAATTACTAAAACAAATACTATAAGCAAACAAATAATACAAATACATGTGAATACTCAAAAATATATCAGCGTGATCGTGGCCGTAGATCGACGGCCACACCTCTGATAGACTTTCCATGATCTGATGTCCCCATCTTTCTCCCGGGGTGTGAAAAAGCTCGACTCCGTTGAGTAAGCATCCTGGGTGCTCTCATAAATCTCCAATGCATCGGGGTCGATCTGCTGTAGCTCCTCGCGATCCAACCACGTATCCTCTGACTCAGGTTTACCTCTCCACCTGATCAAATACCTCATTCGTCCACCTTCTCTTGTGGAAATGATATCATCACTCAGAATCGTGTCAACCTTTTTTGCCATGGGTATTTTGGGAATGTTTGAAAGTGGAGGTAGGTTTGAGTTCTCACACGGTGGGGTCGCACAATGCTGCTTTTGAAGCTGATTTGGTGGGTTAAAATCGGGACCTTCATATGCTATTAGATCTTCTATGTTAAAGAATGGATTGATATTGAATTCTACAGGCAGATCTACTACATAAGCATTATCGTTGATTTTCTTAATTATCTTGAATGGTCTTGCACTCTTGGCGTGTAACTTCTTAACTGTTCCCTGCGGGAACCGTTCTGGACAAATCCGCACCATCACTGAGTCACCAACTTCAAAAGTTTTAAATTTTCGTTTAAGATCAGCATAAAGTTTATAATCATTATTGCTCTTTTCAATCTGGCGTGCAATCTCTTTATGAAGTTCATGCATATGCGATACAAATGAGGATGTAGACTCAGAAATCCTATACCTATAACACATGGGTATGAGATCTAGCGGCTATTTAGGTTTGAACCCGTAAACAATTTCAGAGGGACTTAGGTCAGTGGTACGGTTCACAGAATTATTATAGGCGAACTCAGCTGTGGGGAGTATGGAATCCCAATTCTTAATATGCTCACCTACCAGGGACCTTAACAGATTGCCTAAGCTTTTATTAATCACCTTGATTTGACCATCAGTTTGTGGATGAAAAGCTGTGAAAAATTATAATTTAGTGCCTATTTTCATCCAAAGGATGTTCCAGAAATAACTGGTGAACTTGACATCTCTGTCCGATACAATGGTTTTGGGTAAACCGTGTAAGCGGACGACCTCATTGAAATAAAATTTGGTAATGTGGGAGGCGTCCGATGTCTTGGAGAAGGGTAGGAAATGGGCCATTTTGGAAAATCAATCAACTACAACATAGATGACGTCATTCCTGTGGATAGTCTTGGGCAGACCTAAGATAAAATCCATGCTAACGTCCTGCCAAGGATAACTGGGGACAGGTAAAGGGGTGTAGAGACCAGTGTTTTTGTTTGTGTTGCTTGGCCAGCTGGCAAGTGTGACACCTACTGACCATTCTACCGACATCCCTCTTTAGACTGAGCCAAAAGAAATGATACTCCACGGCCTCTATCATCTTATCCCCGCTGAAGTGCCCAGTGAGGCCTCCGGCGTGAAGTTCCCACACAAGAAATTCCCTAAGGGAGGTACTAGGGATGCAAAGCTTCTGAGCTTTAAAGAGATAACCATCCTCCAGAAGGAAATCATCCACAAGGCGTGTGCTGCCTGTGGATAAAAGAGAATAAGTCTCTTTAAAGTCGGGGCATTCCAAATAGTCCCTTTTGATTTGATCAAATCCCACGACTTCGGCTCTCATCTCAGTGGTAGTCAGCATACGACGACTGAGAGCATCAGCAGATTTATTCTTAACTCCCGCCTTGTGTCTAAGGGTGTAAGTGTACTCCTGAAGGAATTCGACCCATCGACCGTGACGTGCGTTCAACTTCTTTTGAGAGTTGATATAACACAAAGCCTCGTGATCCGAGAAAATAACGAAATCTTGCGAGAGCAAGTAGTGTCGTCAATAATGAAGAGATTGGATCACTGCATAGAACTCCTTGTCATACGTGGAATAGCGCTGCCGAATGTCATTTAGCTTTTCACTGAAATAAGCTACAGGTGACCTTCCTGGGATATGACTCCTCCAATTCCGATCCCCAAAGTGTCGCAAGTCACTTCGAAGACTTTGGAGAAATCAGGAAGTCTCATCACTAGGGCTTCCACCATTCTTTTCTTAATCTCATCAGAAGCTTTGGTGGTAGCCAGGGTCCAGTGAAAATCACCTTTCTTGAGACAGTCAGTGATAGGAGATGCAATGGTGCTAAAGTTTCGAATAAATCTCCTATAGAAGGTGGCTAGTCCGTGGAAGCTGCGGACTTCCCGGATATTCTGAGGAACCGGCCATTCTACAATGGCCCTCACCTTCTCGGGGTCTGCAGAGACCCCTTGGGCTGAAACAATAAAGCCCAAAAAGATAACACGGTCTACAAGGAAGATACATTTCTTTGGATTGGCATAAAGTTGTTCCTTCCTTAAGACCTCGTAAACTTGCCTCAAGTGGTCCAAGTGCTGACTCACCGACTGGCTATAAATAAGAATATTGTCAAAGTAGACGACGACAAACTTTCCCAAAAAAGGGTGCAGCACTTGAGTCATGATTCTCATGAAGGTACTCGGGGCGTTACTCAACCCGAAAGGCATGACTAACCACTCATACAGACCATCGTTGGTCTTAAAGGCAGTTTTCCACTCATCACTGGGTCGGATCTGGATCTGGTGGTATCCACTCTTGAGATCAATCTTGGAAAATAGAGTGGCTCCCATCATTATATCAAGCATATAATCTAACCTCGGGATAGGGAAATGATATTCAACGGTGATGTTGTTGATAGCACTATTATCAACACACATTCGCCAGGATCCATCCTTCTTAAGAGTAAGAAGGGCGGGTACAACACAAGGACTAAGGCTTTCTTTGATAAAGTCTCGCTGTAATAACTCATATATCTGTCTCTTGAGTTCAGCGTGTTCCGTGGGGTTCATGCGATAGTGTGGCAGGTTAGGAAGGGAGGTTCCAGGGACAAAATCTATGGCATGCTGGATGTCTCTAAGTGGGGGTAACTGATCCAGAAGATCATCAGGGAGGACATCAGCAAACTAACCCAATATGGGTTGGACCTCCTGAGGGATTGGTTCGTCAGACTCAGTGGAAGTCTCACGACTGACTAAGGCGTACAGGGGTGCGCCTTGTGCAATTTCAGAATCTAGAACCTTGGCGGTGACTAAGTTCAACCCTTGAATTTAGCAAGGTTGGATTTCAAGTCATCCTTAACCCGGGGTTACGATGGCAAAAGCTTGCTCTTTTTGCCCGCATGCTCAAATACGCAGGTGTTCGAACGTCCATAGATGTGGACATCGTTGTCAAAAATTCAGGGACGACTCAAAAGGATTTGTCCAACATCCATCATCAGCACATCACACCAAACATTCTCCTTATAGTCAGCGAAGGAGATAGGTATGAAGCTTCATTCCTTCACCTTCAAGGCAGTGGAGTTTACCCATGCTACCTTATAGGGGTTGGGGTGAGGAACGGCAGACAGGCCCAACTTGGACACAATGCTGGAGGAGACATCGTTGATGCAGTTGCCACTATCCACGATGACCTTATAGTTCTTATATTTGATTTTGGTGTAGGTGTGAAAGATCGCAGTCCTATGCCAGTCATCGGTGGTAATAGGGTGTGATAGTGCACATCTCACCACGCAGATAGGAGAGGTGTCAAGTTTCTGAAGGCAATGGAGGACAACAGTGTCATCATCCTCCTCAAAGAAATCACCCTCATCTTCCACTTGGTGGATCTGATCGACCTCGGGCTCAAAATCGTCCTCAGTGATCTCCTCGATATTCGAGACTTTGTATGTACTGGAGCACTGAGAAGCAATATGCCCATACCCCTGGCATCGAAAGCACTTGTTCTCGGGATTGGACCGAGGGGTATTCGGAGTGGGATGCTTACTTCTAAAATCAAGACGGGGTGTAGAAGGACCAGTGGGTGGTCGAGTAGTGCTCCCTGGGGTCGGTCGGGCAGTGGAGGTGTGAGGAGTGGAGCTACCAGAAGGCCTGTAGGAAGGCCTAGAGTCGTGGTGTCGACTAGGGTGTTGGGATCAGCTTTTCTCAAGGTCTAACACTAGGCTATAGGCATTTTCAAGAGTAGTGACATTCCGGGCAAATAGTTCGTTGCGAAGATTGTCTCGCAACCCGGTACGAAACATAGACAGAATCTGCGCGGGGGTAGTGGAGGTCTCCCCCTTGCAACGGATCAGATAATCGTCAAAGGATGCGATGTAATCCTTGACCGGTTTACTGCCCTGAGTCAGCCTATTCCACCTATCCAAGAGCGTGGGAAAGTACGAGGGAGGCAAGTACTTCTGCTTAAGCTCACGTTTCATAGATGGCCAATCAGTGATGGGATACTCATTTCGGGCTTCTCTAAGGATTTCTAAATTGGATCAAAATTGACTAGCCCTACCCATGAGTTTCATTTCGGCAAAACTAACCTTCTTAGCTTTGGAATATTGTACCACTTGAAGAAGCTATCCATACCTTTGATCCAGTCCATGAAGAGCTGGGGATCGAGAGTTCCATCAAAGGTTGGAGCATCGACTTTAATGTTCTTCAGTAGTGGTATGTCAGGATCGTGGTTAAGGTTGTGTCCATACTGGGGAGCATGATAAGTATCATCCCCGTACAAGGAAGGTGGTCGAGGCAGAGTGTAAGGAGTCTGGTGGTTCTTACCTCAATCTAAGGTGTCAAATCGGTCAGTGGTGGTTCTACGGAGTTTAGCGATGTCGGGTTGATTTTCCTTGAGTTGCTGGCTAATGATGTTCATCTGACCTACCAATAAGTCTAAAGTTTGATGAAGTTGTTCAAGGTCCATCCTAATGTCTAGGGTGACTCAGACTTATGTAGAAATAAAAGAAGGTAATATGCAAATAAACAATTATGCATGATGCGATTTAGATGCTAAAACATGTAAGAAAATTTTCCTAACAGGCATCTACATGCAACCATGCTCTGATACCAGATGATGTAGAACTAAATGATGTAACAATGATATTTAAAGATCTTGCATGCTTTCAATTAAGAGCAATAGCAAATTTGAACTTCAACCACTTAACGAAAAGAGAAAACAAGAGAGAGGTGCCTTAGTTTTGGCCAAGTCACATAATAAGAGTTAAGATCACAAGACAACTACAAAATTCAATGTCAGCAAACATGGAAGATTTTCAATATCATGCCTAGTTTAACAATGAGATTAGAAAGCATAGAAAATCAGAACTCATGCCCTACGTTTACTAAGCATTGGCAGATAGCTTTGCACGATTCCTTGTGCTTGATTCACAACCTACTAGAGAGGAAGATTAGGAGACAATTGAAAAGGAAGAAGAGTTCACCCTCGTCATGGGACGGAAGTGATTTGTCACTGAACGTTGGCAAACTGCTCTTCGATTGCTTCGGACAAGGTGAAGATGATACGATCCAGGTACTCTTCGGTGGAATGATTTATTTCCGGGTTGACGTCGAAGAATGTTGATCGGAGGATGTCGACGTTTCCTTGTTCGTTGTAGACGAATCTGGAGTCAAGATTGGGATCGTCCATTCATCGGTTCCGAAGGGTTGAAGTGTCGGCGACGACGATCTTTGCTTCCCTTAAGGACTTCTCTTGAGAGAGAGGAATTCTTTCAAGATTTTAAGTGGTGAAAGGGAAGAGAGGTGGCCGGCCACAGATGGGGGCGTGGGGGAAGAGTTAGGTTCAGATTTCGGGGAGGAAGGATGGAGGGAGTTCCCTTATCAAAATCTGAGAGGAAAGTTCAGATTTTGTTTGGAGGGAATTAGGGCTTGGGAAGTTCGAATTCAAGCAAAGGTAGGGGAGGGAAAATCATCCTTTAATGAGAGCCTTGATTGTGGTGTTAAGGAGAGGAAGAATTAAAGTGGGGAGAGAGGGATGGGATAGAGAAGGGGCGGCGGGTAAGGGAGGGGCCAACGGCTTCAAGAGATAGGAGGGAGTTATGGGAGGAGATTTAGGGTTTCTTGTTTTGGAATTGGGGATTAGGAAAGATTTAATTAGTTTCAATTGAATTTAAAATTCAATTAGGAATTAATTTGGAAATTTTTCTAAAATAGGATTTCGTAATTTAGGAAACAATTCAAATTCAAATTAATTTGAATATGAATTAAATGGGTTTCCTTAATCAGAAAGCCTCAATTGGAAAGGGGTTTGATTGGGGAAATCAAAAGAGGGTTGGCGGTTAGGATTGGGTAGAGGGGCCGGCGGCTATGGGGAAGTTTGGGTTAGGGTTTGGGGTTGTGACGGTTTGGAGGTGTGGAGGAAGGGATCATGGGGTTGCTTGGCAGGAGGCTTGGGGATGCAAGGCCGGCTGTTTGAGGTGGTTTGGCCGGCAGTGGTGAAGTGGAGGAGGGGAAAGATAGAAAATAAAGTACCACGAACCCGGATGTTTCCAAGGTTGGTGGGTGATCCGCTTCCCTCTCCTAGGGTTTCTTCTCCATTGCTCTCAAGCTCTCACACAACATAAGGATGCAGGAATTTCGTTGATAATCATTAATTAATTTTCAAAAGAAACATATGAGGCTTATAAATAGCCTCCTACAATGAAAGGGAAATAAAGGATGACAAAGCCCCTAGGGCTTACATATGGCAAACCCTTAAATAAGGGCAAACGGGAAAAACTACTAAAATAAATACAATAAGCAGACAAATAACACAAATACATATGAAGACTCAAAAATATATCGGCGCGATCGTGGCCATAGATCGACGGCCACGCCTCTAATAGTTCCATGATCTGTAGTCCCCATCACCAACACATCCCCAGCCAAAAATCCCCATCACCCTCCACTTTCTCTCTCTAGCCTTGAGAGAGAAAAATTTCTCTCTCTAGAAAGAGAAATTCCCTTACAAATATTTTACTCTCCATCCCAAACACCTTCCTTCACCACCATTTTCCCATATCTTCCCTCCTAGAGAGAAAAAAATTCCTTTCTCTTTCTCTAAAATTGGAGAGAGAGGGGGATTTTCCCTCTCTAACATTCTCTCCCACATTTGTACACATCCTACATCTCCACCAAAAGCCCTCTTTTCCCTCTCTCTCTAGTAAGAGAGTGTGCACTCTCTTTCCTCTCTAGCCCTTATTTAAAAAAAATAAATATATATTTATAATTAAATAGCATAATTGATGATAAAAAAAATAATTCGTGCGTTGCAGGTCTCTTGTGCATCTCCATCATCGTTGTTTGCTGTCGTTGCCTCGGTCGCCGCGCACTTAAGGTATAAACCCGATATTAATATTGCATGAAAATTAAGTACCCGTAATCACTTTTCTTAGCAAACGAGAAAATTTGTTGCATAAAAATTAAGTAGCCGTGATCACTTTTCTTAGCTGGCCGAAAAATTCGTTGCATGAAATTAAGTACCCATGAACGCTTTTTTAGTAGGTAGGGAAATTCGTTTGCATGTAACTAAGTACCCGTGACTGCTTTTCTTAGCAGGTCAGGAATGCTTTATAAACAGGTGCTCGAAGACCCATGAATGACTTTTTTGGCAGGAGGGGAATGAAGTTTTGGCTGCGGTGTCAGTTGACATCTGTCGTGACTGCCTTTTTGGCAAGCGGGAAGGCTTTACACACCCCGATGCAACTCAGTTGACACCTGTCGGGATGACGTCAGGGTTTTGCCAAAATTTTCAACAAAGCTAGATTCCCAACACTAAAAGCAAAGATGAAAGAAAATCCAAACCATAACAGAATACAACTTACATCGAACTTATTGGAGAACTAATTGTTCACCAACAGGTAGGAAGCAAACCCTTCTCTTAGCTCTTGATTCACACACACCTAAACTCCCCAGCAACACTCTTTGCAGAAATGAAGTGTGAAAAATGGACATCCCCGTGAATGTGTTATGTGTCAAGGGTTGTACGACCCCTAATTAAAGTGTGCACATCGCGTCAAATCACTGAAAGAAGGTGTCGTCTATGAGCCCCTATTATATAATGTACATGTACCAAACATACAAATGCGCTATACATATACATTGACCGGCATGTATGCAATTCTTCAATCATGTAGGCACATTGTATAATATGTATGCATACCATTGATCATACAAATACATCTTGCAAATGCACAAACAATCATACAAAGATAACATGTATGCATATTGTCAACTGCACGAGTGCGTTATACGACGCAAGTGCATTATACATATGATAAGCGACATACAAATGTGTTGTGCTAGTGCATTATCCAACATTCAAATTCACTATTCATACGCACCACGCAACGTGCAAAGATATTATATACATGTATTGTGCAATATGCAAATACATACATGCAAATGTGCATGTGAACATGCATGTACGTCATACACATCCATTATGTTGCATGCACATACCTTGCAATACGCAAAATGCATTATGTCAATCATATAACAACCAAATAAGTACATAACACATCATACAAATCATATAAATGCATTATTCACATTACGTAAATGCATTGTTCAAATCATAAAGAACGCAAATATGTAGTTGTGCAAACATACACCGAATAACAATGCAAATGCATATAAGGATGTGCAACTGAGCAAATACACTCAAAAGTTTGTAATACTCGCATGGGTTCCGACGAGCATGACGCATACACGTGACGTCTGAGGATGCTGCGCGGATTGAACAATATTGGGTTTTAAAGCATGTAAACACACCAAGTATTAATAGAAATGCACATACAAATGTGTAATTATGCATGATGCACTGAAAAGTAAATACTCGCATGTGCTCCGACAAAAGCGTTATGCTCCTAAACCCTGGCCTAAGAATGTTAAAGTGAACCTAGGTTCAAATCCTATTCTCCTTTTTGAATGGACCGGAGTTGACACGACTTGAACCACCGAACAAATACATGGTCATAGCACCGACCATAGTATTTTGTTTTATATGTTCATATTAGGCATTCAAGGTCTATTACAAGAAATGTTTGCTGCTAAAAATATAAACTCTCAGGATCGTCGCTCGTTAAATCAGTTAGAATATTTGAATTTTATATATTCATATTAGGCTTTCAAGGTCTTTTATAAGGAAAATTCATTCATCAAAATACATACTCTCAGTTCCGATATGTATACTACAACTCCTAAAATTAGGAGCTTGACTTGATCTTCTATTTGCAAGCAAATATAATTGACAAGGTTTAATTAATGAAATGACCATACTCATAAATCCTCGATGATGGCCGTGTTGATAGAAAATCTCAACCGTAGGGGATCCCAAACATTTAAAATGTCTCCCAAATTTATACAAAATGTCACCCTGATAATGGCCGTGTTGAATGTAAATCTTAATCGGAGGGGCCAATTCACAAATACTCAGCAAAGACTCAGAAACTTATATCTATTGATAAAATTAATATTTAAAGTTTAAATTCAATCATCTAAATAACTTAAAGAAAAATCCATCCACCCTCCGCAAAAGTCTGCCGAGATCGACAAATCTGAAAATCACTTCAGCTCACAAAGAGAAAATATCTAGTCAAGAATATTACTAGGATTCATTCTCAAACAATCTCTTGCCAGTAAGGACATGGCACGTGTCCTCTAACCAGTAGTTTCGTTGCCAAATGACGCCACATGTAAACGGTTATGACCGGGACCCTCTGATCGGGTGGTTTTACCGTTAAATGGTACTAATAAAATTTGACTAATTAGTTCAAATTCATCTCATTTTTTTTACTAGAGTCCGTTCGAATTGATCAAATTGAATCAATTGATTCAATCTAATTGTTTAATTTATTTTTATTCAATTTTAGTTTCATTAATTTGAATCGAATCGATTTAAATTGCATCAACTCAACTCAGTCGAGTTGATTTGAGTTAAATTAAATTAAATTGAATTGAATTAAATCAAATTGAGCTCAATCAAGTCAAATCGAGTCAATCTGAGCCAAATTGAACTAAATCAAGTCCAATTTGCTCTGTAGTTTAGTCCGGTTTCATATTTTCTTTTCCATTCCTTTCCAAATCACATGTTGGGTGATGGACTCCTGAAATTGGTAGGAGAAGCAGCAGGCCCCAATCTCCTTTTTCCTTGTTCCCTTGTTGCTGCAGCAAGTGCAGGCCCTTTAGGGGGGGGTCCAGGTTCATCCATAGCAGATTAGGGGCGGGATGGCATAGATGCCTTGGATTCATGGTAAGCTTTTGGGTATGGATTGGTGGAGGATTGGATAGATTGTTTAAGCAGGAGTGAATTACCTTAACTAATTTAATGGAGGAATTTTTGGAAAGAGGGTTGACGTTGTGGAGAGATGCCGGGGGGCTGTGTGGGGAAGGGTGTATGTTAAGGTGTTGTTGGGTGGATTTTGTATCTTGCTTCATGGGATGAAATGAAAAGCAAGTGAGAGAGAGAAAAGACATAAAGGGAGAAATATGGGATGGGAGAAAACAAGGAAAAAATGAATGAGAGATAACAATTGCAAAATAGCAGGAAATTTGCTCTAATGTCGAACGTGTCATGACCAACTTGGAAGCTTGGAATAGCAAGGAGGCAACAATGGTCGAACAAAGATTTATGATTTCATTAACTAATATTTAATAATATCACAATAATTCTTCATTCATTTTCTCATAATAATAACTTTCAATATATTGAAAAAGCTGTTAAATCACCAATTTCAGTCTATTTTAGAAGAATAGCAATTATAATAGTCATTTCAATATCTAGAAAATTTAAATACCTATTACTTGTAGCCGATACATAGATTCTCTTATCTCACTCATTTAATTCTCAAGATGTTATTTTGAAATGTTCTTGAACTATAATTTTAACTCATCAACATGACAGTGAGTCAATTATAGTTCTAAGTCATAGTAACTTAAATGAAAAAAAACAACAACATGCATGCTATTCATAATTTTATATTGCAAGTAAATCATAAATTATGCTGATCATTTGGGTATTAACCATGACCATTTATTTTGTTTAACAATTTAAGTGATGTATATTAATAGTCTAACATTCATCTTATTTGTAGTTTCTCATATCCTAACTTATATTTTTTATATGCTAATACCTTTGTCTTAGCAGGACCATCTATATATAACTTAACTCACCCTTAGCAGATTCGTTCCTTGTTGGCATAATAGGGTATAAATTAGGTCCTCTATTATCTGAGGTGGAAAGGCATCACTTAGCCTTGTGATATAGCCCCCTTTAGTGCGGGCCATAGATCTTATTTCTATTATTATTTAAGGTGGAAGGTGATGGTCATCAACGCGTGAGCATATTAGCATACCCAGATGGTACTATAAGGAGGTGAACATCTGTCAACATGTGCATGTATTCATTCCTATATGACATTCTTTGCATTCTTGTCTTTGTGTATTTACTTTAAATAGTAACTTTTGCATACATTTCATGAAATAATCATTGGAGGCTTGAAATATATGGAGTACTACGTAACATTCAATTCAATATGAGGATTACTTGCATGAGAAAGAGAAAATCAACTTGGACAATTTTCTATAGCGATCTTGTACTAATAGGAACATTATTCAATGCATATAGTGGTCACACCAATCATTATAATAAATTTTAAAGGATAAAGTTCATTACTATTGGATATAAGTACAATTGCTCACATTGAGACGTGCAAATACTATTCCTCAACCTTGTCCTATAGTCCTTCAATGTTGCATTCTTTAGCTTAATTCCTATAATCATAAATATTCAAATGTAAAACATTTATGCTGATTAATTTGTATAAAATCTTCTTTTAAATTAATACTTATCTTTATGATAATATTCCTCTCTTCTTTCGATTTAATAATATTCCATTTAATAAATCTAATTTATTGTTTAACATAGCTTTATAATAACATTACAAATAAATCCCCTATTTCTTTATTTCTTATATATCTATAATGTTATAAATTGTTTCTTTACTCATTGCTTTGAATTAAAATTTCTAAATTAGCTTTATAATATAAAAATACAAAGTTTTAATGAAATTAAACTTAATATTTTATATAATTATGTATTTATGGCTTTTATTAATAATTTTTATTTGTAAAGTAATTCTAACTAAGTAAATTTTGGTTTTCAAATAACCATCAAGGTCTTAAAAGTACCAACAATTGTATTAAACAAAATCAATTCTATTTATTAAAAAGTGATTTTTTATTTCTTTTTTGTTTAAGAGAATAAGATGAGCCCTAATATTGCTCATGTTTGGGTCAATTCCTAAACAATGCCTGTTTGCATGCTCGGTTCAACTTAATGCTTGATCACTTTGATGGATTGGCTGAGTCTGTCCAGCCAATCAACTCGACCTCAATAAGGGGAGTCGGTTTAGCTGTCGGGTGGAAGAACTCTGTGGACCCCACTAATGTGGGCAGCGGGCAAGGAGAGAGGGGAGCTCAAAGCCAGAATTGAGAGGAAATAGGGAGGTTTATTTAGGGAAAGAGGACTGATTTGAATTCATATTTGAGAGAGAATTAAGAATGTTTATTTAGGAAAAGAGGGCTAATTTGAATTTAGATTTGGGAGTGAATTATGAAGGTTTATTTAGAGAAAGAGGGCTGATTTGAATTCATATTTTGGAGGGAATTAGGAAGGTTTATTTATGATTAATTAGCTTGTTTTATTTTCATGATGAGATTTTGTGTTTTGTTGTAATTTTCTTTGGAGTTATTTCTAGTGGCTCCTCAGGTTTGTGGAGAGTCGATCTACCTCTCGAATAGTAGATTAACTTGTACCTTGGTTTGTTGTGCCGATATCAATAAAATTAGCCCATAATTTCATTCTTTCTTGTTGATTTCTGTTGCGTTTTCTCTTCTTTTTTACTTTTTGCTGTGTAGAGATCAAATTCCTATCAAATTGGTATCAGAGCACCTTTTTTGGGGCCTATGACGGCTAAGAAGGTTGATGCGTTGGAAGAGAGGTTTGATGGGGAAGTTGGCAATTTTAAATATGAATTCAGAGAGCGAATTTCAGCAATTGAGGGTAGATTTTCAAATCTGGAAGAGATGATGAAAAAGATGTTAGAGTTTCAAGCCAAGACGACATCATCAGAGACAAGGGCACTGTTGACCAGACAAGGATGCCCCTAATATAGGGATGACGAGGGAGGATCGGAAAATGAAATTTTGGGGGATGAAGAGGAGATTCCACCTTTGGAGCCACTTCCAAGGAGGGGAACGGGTGAAGGGTATGGCCGGCGAAGAAATTGGGATGGTGAATATCAGAGGTCTGATTTTGGGAAGTGGGAAACATAGAGGGATCAAAACACTAGCTACACTGGAGGATGAAGAAGCAATTGAGGTGGTAACGATCCTAGGGTGAGAAAGTTGGAGATGCCGGTTTTTTAGGGAGAAGATGCTCACAGGTGGATTTATCAGGTTGAGCAATATTTTGTTGTAAATTGGTTAATAGAAGATGAAAAACTCATGGCAGCCCCTCTATGTCTAGAGGGGAAGGCTTTGTCCTAGTACCAGTGGAGAGACTTATGAGATTTGATTCGATCATGGAGGGAGTTCAAATACTTTCTACTAGAATGTTTTTCAACCAGTCGGGAAGAAGATTTTTATAAACAGTTCTTTGCTCTAGTGTAGGAGGGGACAGTGATAGAGTAACGGGAGAAGTTCGAGTACTTCTCAAGCCGATTGGGAAGGTTGTCAGAGATTATGGTAGAGGGGAACTTTATGAAGGGGCTCAAGCCTGATATTTGAGTAGTTGTTCGAGTACTGAGACCACGTGGCTTAGGTGATGCTATGGAGTTAGCCCAGCTGGTGGAGGATAAGAACTCCTTGGAGAGGAGTAGCCGTAGCAGCAGTTCGGGAGTCTCCTACCACACGACCACTATATTTCCGGGACCAAAAGGTGCAAATGGTGCCTAATCAGAAGGAAGCTCCGAGGGATAAAGGTCATGGAGTACGACCATAGGAGACTTAAAGAGGTTGACTAAGTCAGAAATTCAAGAGAAAATGGTCAAGGGTTTTTGCTTTAGGTGTGATGAGAAGTTCTCCCAAGGCCACTATTGTAAGGACCGTTTGTTACAGCCTAACAATTTGCGATGAGGAGGCAGATGCTACAGAGGAGGAATTAGAGGAGGAAGTAGAGGAAGATGGCATACTAGGACATTGTTTACTTAATAAGGTGGTACGCCAATATTATATTCATGTTGTACGCTGCATCTATGGTTTATTTTACCAACATTATTTTTGATCATTCAGAATAGTTGCTGTGGACAAATATGTAAGCATAGTGTTGCTATGGTATGCAGGTGAAATTCTCCTGTTTGAAATAACAAGCAACTACAGAAATAACGATTAATGCTCTGTATTTGATACAGTTTAACTAATTTTGATGTTTTATCTCATCCAGAAATATTGCACTAAATATATTCATTCAGTATTTTTTTTTTAATGTTTGCTGATGATTTCAGCACCGCTAATTGACACTTTTAATAAATTAAAAACAGGATTATTTTGCTGATGAAATTGGTGTCTTATCACCCAATCAGTTGCAGGTGGATGAACTATATGCTGGTGAGGCAAGTTTTCTCACTTTTTTCTCACTTGTTCACTTGAATTCATTCTTCCAGAAATCTAAATATGAACCATTCTTTCTGAAATTCTCTTGGTTTGGCTAAAAACTTACTGCACTTCTGCAGAGTCTACTAAAAGGCCCATTGCAAAATTCTTAATAATTATGCCAAAACTTTCATTCATGGTTTTCCTCTTTATATGTTGAATGCTAAATAGTTTTCTATCAGATCTCTTCGCCCATATGTTGGGCTCCCTACCATTGTATAAAATGCATGTATTCTACATTTAAATTTCTTTGTTTCTTGGTTTTGCCTTTTCAGGTGGGTTATCTTTCAGCCTCAATACGGTCTGTTGCAGATGCGAGGGTGGGTGACACAATTACTCATTTTGCAAGAAAAGCGGAGATCTCTCTGCCAGGATATGAGGAGGCTACACCTATGGTGTTTTGTGGTCTTTTTCCTGTTGACGCAGACCAGTATTTCCTTTACTATCTTATTGTCATTGTTTGTTATTATCATAAGCTTTTTTTTAACTCCTTTCAAACTATACAACTTTTTTATTGAATATTTGGTAGATTTCCTGAGCTGCGTGATGCATTGGAAAAACTTCAACTTAATGATGCAGCACTACGGGTGAGTTACTGAAAAATGAAAATCATCACATTTGCAAGGGATATGAACTTTAATTCAGTTCATAAGTCTTATGAATTTGAGCAGTTTGCTATTGATACCAAATACCGATCGTTTAATTGAATGCTATGATTTGACATCTATTTGTACTTGCGTATTTGTATGGAGCACTCCCACGATTTTCTGTGCTGAAGTTTAGATTTCCATTTGCATCTTCTAGGCTAATGCAAAATTATTGTTGTGAATGTTGATTAAGCATGGATTGTGTACTGCAACATTCCTAAACTTTAACCCGGCCCTCTTATTATACAGACATACAACAGTCCAGGCACTCATCTTAGAATTGCATCCATTCAGCAAATTTTATGGTATAAAAAAAATGTAAAAGAGGAAAGAACCATTAAATCATGTTGACCTTTCTACTGTGGTAGAAATATGCCAGTATGTCTGCAATGTTCTTACCCAGTCAGAACTTTGAGCTGTCTTGGCACTGCACTTCAGCACCTTGCAGTTTCGTGAGGACTGCCAATTTTTATGCTCTATTATTGTTCTAAAATAAGAACATCCATGAAGATTTCTTGCTAAAATAATGGTAACATTCACGTTTCATTAGAATTTAAAACCCATTTATGTTCACGTGGATGCAGTTGTGTCCAACATCCTGCTTTATATGATGCAGTGCCCTCCATTAATACAAACGCTTGTCTTTGTTCCTATCATGCCAACTAGAACACGGCATAATTGCAGGAACTCATCCAACTCAATTGATTTGATTGAACCTCTATTCAAATTTGGACATTTATTTAGGCCTGGTTTAAACTGACATGAATTGATTACCTTGCTGTGTTGGACTTGGATAGTGAGAGGTCTACATAACTAGAACCCTACCCGTTGGATGAATCAGACCCCACCACCATTGTATGATCATCATTGGATTTATGAATCCTCCTTCCATATATCTCTGACTAACTTGCTACCCGAACCTTTTTTGCACAAGTTCTTTTCATTTTAAAAAGGGATTTAAGAAGCTAGATGGATTTTCCATCATGTTTGACAAATGGGATGAGAAATTGTTCCTTTTCAAGAAAAAAAAATGTCAACTGTGGATTGGAATGCGTAGTTTTCCCTATTGTTATTGCAATTGGGATTTTCTACTGCTTATCACTTCTAAGTTTGGAAAAATTACTCGTTGGACAAGCATAAAATTATTGTAAGCAATATTAGAGGCCAAGGTGGTTGTTGACGACATGAAGTTGATGAAAAAAAAAGCATAATACTAGAATTGCAAATAAAAAACTTCATTTCCATAAAACATAAACAAACAAAATCTTAGAACACAACCACTTCAAACTCACATTAAACAGGACATTACAATACCTTACAACTTAAAATAAAACACAACTCAATGACACCTTACAATTTTTTAAAGTTTTGAAAAGAAAGATACAGGTGGAATGGAAACCGTGGAGAGAAGAAGAAGATAGAAGTCCAAGACGAATTAGTAGAGGGAAGGTAGAAGAGGATAGCTTGCAAGCTATGATAAACCCGCGGGTTATAATGTCCAAAAAATTTTCACACATCACTCTTTTTATTCCATAAAGAAATCAATCACCTTATATAGAAAAAGAAGGGGAAAGGATATTAAATGCTCACTTAAATTTGTCACCCAAACAATCAATAGAATCCTTCCAATACAGCCACAAAGCTCTTCCAAATCAGCCAAATTAATTTGGGAAAAACATCCTGCATAGGTTTCAACAAATGGGGAAACCGAGCAACTACAACAGGGAAAAATGAGCAGCCAATAGTAAAGCTAGCAAGGAAATCGAAGGGGTAGCTTGGGAAACGAAGAGCTAGGAGGGAAAATCGACGTCCTGCATGGGGAAGACCAACAACCAACATGGGAAGTCCAAACAACCACTAAAAACCCTCCAAATCAGCCCTACCTTGACCGCATCAATTCTCCCCTGGTGGAAGAATCTCATCCCCTGATGAGAATGTCTCAGAACTTCCATGATGTTTCAAATGCGTCATTTCTGATGGGAGATCTTCCTCTAGAATTGGAATTTCAACTTGTTGATTAATTTGACTATCCATTTTTTTTGTTTTTGATTTTTAAAGAGAAAGAAAGACTCACAACAACCTAAAGCTCTGATACCAAATTGATGCAAAAAAAAAGCACAATGCTAGAATTGCAAACAAAAAACTTTCTTTTCATAAAACATAAACAAACAAAATCTTAGAACACAACCACTTCAAACTTACATTAAACAGGACACTACAATACCTTACAACTTAAAACAAAACACGACTCAATGACACCTTACAACTTTTTAAAGTTTTGAGAAGAAAGATACAGGCGGAATGTGAACTGTGGAGAGAAGAAGAATATAGAAGTCCAAGACGAATTAGTAGAGGGAAGATAGAAGAGGATAGCTCGCAGGCTATGATAAACCCGTAGGTTATAATGTCCAAAAATTCTTCACATATCACTCTTTTTTTTCCATAAAGAAATCAACCACCTTACATAGAAAAGAAGGGGAAAGGCTATTAAATGCTCACTTAAATTTGCCACCCAAACAATCAATAGAAGCCTTCCAATACAGCCACAAAGCTCTTCCAAATCAACCAAATTAATTAGAAAAAAAACATCCTGCATAGGTTTCAACAAATAGGGAAACCGAGCAACTACAACAGGGAAAAACGAGCAACCAACAGTAAAGCGAGCAAGGAAACCGAAGGGGTAGCTTGGGAAATGAAGAGCTAGGAGGGAAACCCGAAGTCCTGCATGGGGAAGACCAACAACCAACATGGGAAGACCAAACAACCACTAAAAACCCTCCAAATCAGCCCCTACCTTAACTGCATCAAAAGTCCATTCCCAAACTGATTGAATTCATTGTATTAACCATGCTTATATTTTTATCTTCAATCTATTTGGAAAGGCCAGTTTCAGTCTTGGGGTGAAATCCTTTCCCTTTTCTTCAGACAATATTGTTGTAATTGTAATTCCTTCACTGCTCTTTCGTTGCCTCGCTGTTTGTACTCCATTCAAGAATTAGTAGATCTCCATATTGTTTCTTTTTTCTCTTAGATCAAGGTTGAAGATGAAGTTAAAATTAGGAACTTGTCAAATAAGGAAGTTAGAGAGAATTTAATTAATTAATTAATCAATGTGTCACTGATTCTTTCGTGGAGAAATCAGCAGTTTCCGTATTGAATTCACTGTAAGATTCAGCCAATGGGACTGGAATCCTTTAATAAACCTGTTGTTTATCCTAATGGAAATACATCATATCTGCTGTTAGTGACAAATTGACTTCCAAATTTGAATCCATCAATGCAATAGGAAAGAAATAGCTTATGGATGTACTCATGAATACATTAATTGAGGTTGACGAGGGAAAAATAAGGAGATTCAATAAATATTTTCCAAAATTCATGCTCTAGATAGAGTTGATTTCAAAATAGTTCTCTTTGCTTCTCAAATGTGATGGAAATTTCAAGTGTATATCCGTTGGAAGCACAAAATGTGAACATTAAGATGAGTATTATAAGTTTGAGTTTTATTTTCTTTTTAAAAATATACCTATTGTGATGATTCCTTTGAAAGCGGATTGTATTATTCAGTTTTTTTATTACGTCTTTAGGTTTAGTTTGCGAGTCATTTCAATTCAACACTTGGATTCGCTAGTTCAATTATTTTCCGTTTCATTGTTTGCAGGTGGAATAGCATTTCATGTAGACTAGTTGCTTCCGTGGTCATGGTTGGAATGATTATGATGACAATGCAACATACTTCATTTTCCACCGCCCATGATTTTTTTTTCTTTCATATCCACCTCTATTTCCTTAAGAAAGAAAATAGAAAATTACTACAAAAAATAAAGAAAATTCCCATGGCTTTGGTTTCACCTCCAAAGGAACTCTAGTCTATATTCCAAAAAAAAAAAGGAACTCTAGTCTTCATCTTTTTGGGTTCACATCTCCCCAGTCAACCCTAGTCCTTCTCCTTCACCTCCAAAAATTCTTCTACACCCCTCCTCATTTCAGTAATCTTCCCACATTCATCTCCACCAAGAGGGCAATGTTCATTTCAATCACCACCTCCCATTGTACTTTAGATGTTAGTATGGGCTTTGTTCTAGGATTATCATGAATTATAAGAAAACGTGATTTTATATTTGTAGTGATTGATCCCTTTTCAAAAATGACTCATTTCATTCCATGCTTTATAACTATCGATGCATCTCACATGACAAAACTATATTTAATAAAGTGATTAAACTGCATATGCAATCTAAAGCCATTCTATTTAATATAGAAGTAAAATTCATGCGTTGCTTTTGAGAAACTCTATGAAAGAAATGAAAATTCAACTAAAATTTTCAATTGCTCATCACCCATAAATCGATGGATTAATCAAGGCAGTTTAAAGGAGTTTGAGTGATCTATTGCATTGTCTGATTGTAAGATGTCTCCCTGTAAAAGTGGTAAAACCCATTTTAGACAATTTAGTTCGTCTTCACCATGAAGAAATACATTAATAAATACTTCGAAATGCTTAGATCTATTTATTTTTTAGGTTTGTGTAATTGGTTCCTTATCTTGCATTATACTTCGTGCTATTTTTCTGAAATATTTGGCATCTTTTTTTTTTTTTTGAACTTGCTGGTAGCTTGGTTTGAATTTCTTGTTGTTTTGAATATGTTTTTAAGGCTTGCTATTGTCACGATCCGGCTCGATAAGTTCAAATTAGCGAGACGGGAACAGATGATCGTACGAAAAGAAATTTAGAACTTTCATTCTAATGTAATATACTAATATAATTATCCAAGTAAGAGTAAGAAAGAGCCACTAATTTCAAACAACATTTTCATTTCATCATTAAGCAAAACATATACATGTAAATCTATTATATGGGGTACAATGAAATTCTATCACATGACATCAAAACAATAAAAAGAACCTGTCTCTCCCTACAACGATAGGTAAACGGCTATCTGCCAGCCATCACGAATTAGCAGGTTCTCCTGAAAAGTATCTCACAACTAGGGTGAGCTAAAGCTCAGTAGGTAATATGTTATTCAATCAATTTCAAAAACAAGGTAAAGAAACACATTATACATGTTATTTTTATTATACAGTGCATTGATAATCAAAGAAATGAAATAGTAAACATGTCATGCAGTCGTATCTGGTATGCCTAAGTCTGTATTGTCACAACCCGGCCCGATAAGCTCGCATAGGCGAGGCGGGAACGGAGGTCGAACAGAAAGCAATAAAACATTCATATAACTTTAACATCATGTCTCCCAACATAAAGAAAACATCCTCAACAATATAATGAAAGAGCCACTAATGAAATCCAAGTATATTTTTTTTCTTTTTCATTCATCAATCAAAAGTAACATATACATAAAGATTCATTTCAAAATAAGATGTCCAAACAAAACTAACTATCAATACATCCAATTCAATCATCTATACCCAAAGTAACAAAAACTCAAAAAGGAACCTGCCGCCCGTCGTCTCTCTACGACGGTAAGTACGCGGTGGTTGGTCCGCCATTAACAATTCACAGGATCTCCTGGAAATTTTCCACAACATGGGTGAGCCATAACTCAGCAAGTAAATTCTTTTTAATTAAATTTCAGAAAATACGGCAAAGAGGCAACATGTATGCCAATGATTCTTGTGTAGGAACAATAAATATATCATAATATCTAACTAACATGCCTCTAAGTCATCAATTAAGCCTCTTTCTTTGGATAAGCTTGCGACCATTTACATTATACAATATATGAATTGTTTGCATGAATCATAAGAGGCTTCATATGCATATAATGTAGTATATAACTTATAATCACCCGTCTCGGAAGTATCATTTGAAATGTACTGATCAGGTACATTTTTATTTGGCCAATCATTTACCATTTGGTTCAAAAGAACCCCTTTACCATTTGGCTCAAAAGATCCCCTTTACCATTGGCTCAAAGAGCCCTTTTCCCATTGGCTCAAAGAGACCCTTTTCCATTGATACTTCCGCATTAACATGCACATACAATCATTCTCTATTTATTCATAAAAAGAACTTTATCATATCTTTCATGCATATGGTCAATTGTTCCTTAATGTACTACATGATTACATGGTGTCATGAAAAAAAAAGACATGAGCTAAGTACCTTATTTAATCATCACTTTAGAATGTTACGATTGCATTAAAAACCACCACATGAGAGATGCACTTGCAATGTAAAATATCACATAAGTAAAAACATGTGCATGGTAATAAGTATAAGGTCAAGTGTCTCTAAACCTTTCCACATGAGTACATATAATTAGGCAAAACATAAAAATATGTTGCATGACATTTAGGAGCATGTTAGGATATAGAAGAACAGTACAATTGCAATAATGCTAAGAATTCCATAACGGTACAACAACATGCTATTGTGGAAAGGAAAGGTTTTTTTCTCTTTCTAAATTTAAAAGAGCCACATTTACCTACCTCAACACGATGTGATCCTTCAACTGTCCTTACGAACCCTTCCCTCCACGCGTTCAATACCTAAAAGAGACATACACAACTTCTCAAATCTTTAAGTTATGGTAATAAAGAACTCCTCCCTATGTTATGTTCATGCTTCCAAATTAAACCCCTTACTATTCCATGACCCATTTCATTTCTATTTTTTTCTAAATTAGGATTTAGTCATAATCCTAAATTTCTATGCATATTCCCTACACTCATTTAGCAATTTAAATATAAATTATTTTCGGAATATTTTAAATACAAATTTAGAAAAATTAGTATTTTATGCAAAAGCCCTAAATTTGCCTCTAAAGACCTTCCCAAATCTTTTTGAAATCATAAAGCTCAAAAATTTTATGATTAGGGGAAAACCCTAATTTCTAAAACCTAAAATTTCTTCACAAGTTTGCATTATTTTTTCATTATAGGCTTCCTAATGTCATTTAGAAACTTTCCTACAAAGCCATTTTGAAAGAAATGAAAATTGGAGGAAACCCTATTTTCAAGATTCACATTTTTTTTCATGAAATCATCATATTTTTGGGTTTATTAACATCCCCCTAACCTTCCCTAACCTCATCTTAAAGAAAGTTTGAGTTTTCACAAAACCCTAGTTTTTCCCTTAGAGAAAACTCCATGAAATGAGAAGAAAACTCTTGCAAGGTCTTACCTTAGCCTCCCTTAAGATTCCCCCTTCAATCCTCCTCGCAATCGCCGCCGGAAACCGCCCCAAGGGTCGCCGTTGAAGCCCCTACCTGTGCGCCTCTCCCCTTCCGCCTCCGCTCGGTTTGGGCCGCAAGCATGGAATGGGGACCGAAACATTTCGGTCTCCTATTTAGAGTGGGATGTTCATTTCAATTGCCTAAGGTCCAAAATGCCCTCACTTAAGTTATTTCTACTTAAATGACCTCAAGGGCAAAATTGTCATATTGAAACTTCTACGAATTTTAACTACCAAAGCACACGAAATTTCATATGGGTTCTTTATATCATTTCGCTCAGAATTTTGCGTACTATTTTATAAAATTATTTGCGTCGAATTCCGACGACTTCAAATTTTTACTTAAACTCATCGTGGCGCATCGAAATGCGTGCGACGCTTAGGATCGTCGTTCTTGGGTTTTACATGTATGTCATCCTATATGACCATTTTGCTTTTCATATGACAGTAACCTTTTATATTCCGCATTTGTTTCATGATTTCTTTTATGTTCGTTATACATATAACATATTCATATCTTATACACTTATAGCGAAGCATTATGTTTGTACTGATCATGTACACATTTAATTGGCCATTCTTTCATTTTCAGTCTGCTCCGAGAAGCCATATTTTTCCTTTATCATTTGTCTTTACTATATTAATACTCCGTGCTAACATTCACATGCAATCATACAGTATTTATCGTAGGAGGGACGCTAACATTTCATTCAAACATATATTCCTCCCTAATGTAGTTTTTATGCATTTCTATATGAAGGTATTTTAAAAGAAATAAAGATGTATTCTAAACTAGCCATCACGTGCTGTCAAAGTATATTGCAATTAAAGAAGGAAACATGCTATTGTTAAACTGAATAATAATGTTAAATTTAGAGAAGAGGCAAAATTCTGAAATTAAAAGAATTACATGTGCCTACCTCAAATATAATTAAACAAATTTCGTAAGTGTGAAATTCGCCATTTACCCTTTCGACATCTTTCTTCTACTACTTCCAACACTTAAAAAAATATAATTTTTATTACCCAATATTATACATAATTCATTTTCATAAATTTAACATTTTAATATTATTTTTGGATTTAAGGAAATCCTAAATTTTTAAAATCCTATTTTTGGTCTAATCCTATAATTTACCCTTTTTAATTCTTTACAAATACTTAATGAAGTTTAAGGAAACTTAAATTTTCGGTTTTGCCCTAAATCCTAAATTTGGAAAGTAATTCTCATTATTTTCATAACATTTGTATGTTAAAATCTCCTATTTACCTAATTAATATTTTAGGCATGGATATTTTTGAATTTTCTTTAAATAAAAAAATTAGGAAAAATGAAAAATTATGATAAACCCTAAATTTTACCCTTAAAAATATTCCAAGGGCTATTAGGAATAACATTTGTTAAGAGATTTCCAAAGAATATGGATTTCGGAAAAAAACCTAATTTTGGGAATCTAAAAAAAAATTGGGAAGAAATTTAAAATTTGTGTTTAGAACTTACTATAACACCTCCCTAAATATTTTTTTTCTTAAAATATTAAGTTTTGAAAAAACTCTAGATTTTCACATGAAAAATCTAAGTGCAAAATAGAAGATTTTAAGTTTAGAACATACTTCCTTTTTAAAGCTTCCCCTTCGATTTCCCCCCAAGAAATGTCACCGAAAACCGCCCACTGCCGCCGCTCTAAACCCTTGCAGCCGCCCCTCCCTCTCTTGCGTTCGGCCAAGCAAGAAGACACGAAGGAGAAATGAAAGGGACCGAATATTTCGGTCCCTTTAAGCTATGTGGGCGGTGGGGGCATGCAAATGATGCATGTACCCTTGTATGCATTTGTTTTAGGAAGGATAGGAGGGGTTATTTAGTAATTTACCCATTAGTAAACTTTGCCGATTTTTAAATTTCAAATCCATGCGAAATTAACCCTAAGTTCTTTATACTAAATCGATCGAAATTTAATGTAGAATTTTATAAAATTTGTTTCATTGAATTCTGACAACTTTGAAAATTCGTCTATTTTCATCGCAGTGCGTTGCAATGCATCGCACTACAATTTGACATTTTTTTCGGGTTTTATAGCTATTAGCTATGTAAATAGGCAATAAAAATGGCATAGAGAATAGATGGTTGGGGCAATTGATCCTATGTCCATTTATTAGATATTTGATGTTTAAAATTTATAATTATAAATCGGATGCAACAACAATCTAAATTGTCCTTAAAAAATACTCAATAAAAAAATCTGGTTCAATCCTTAAAAAATTACATATTTGGTCTCCATTAACTCTTTAAATCTGGTTCAAAATCTTATAAATGCATCTGATTTATTTCCTCACATACAACAACACAGAAGCTTAACAAACAACAAACCACTTTCTAATTTACAAATCGCATCCTGGCTGCTAGATTTTTCAAACAATAGTAGGAACTTCACCAGGAGTAACTTCAACAAATTTTCATACGACAATTTTACAATTGACTTACACAGCAGCAGCAGCCATCCCAGGTGGAACCTTAGTCTATGCCAGCTTGCAACATCTTTGAAATTCCTATTACATTCATTTTGGCTTATTATGATCTGTGTGTGAATTTAGGGGGAGAGAACAAGAGTCATGTGAAATTCCAATAGTTAATCAACTTACCATATTTTTTTCCTTGTTTCTTTCTTGCTTTAGTTCATGTAAGTATCATTTCATAATTTAGGAATAAAACTAGCTTAATTACAAAAGAAATAACTATTAACCTTAGTTGATATTTGAAAATTCGAAATATTTGCCTAGTTTTATTGAAGATACTAATTTTGTTTGCTTTAAAACCATTTTATCTGTATTCCATTTTGCAAGCGGAGTCGTTTTCATTTTTATTTGTTCCTACAGTTTGCAATGAACATTTTAAAAGGTTAATATCCTTGGTTTATTTTGATGAATATCATATTTTTATAACTCAAATACTTTACTGCATCAAAAACCAATATTGCATAGTCTCAGGTAAGTACTTATTGTTGTAGTTTGAAGCTGAAACGTCAAGTGCCATGGGGTTTGGTTTTCGGTGCGGGTTTTTAGGTCTTCTGCATATGGAGATTGTTCAGGTAAAACAATAAACTAGACATTATCTTTCTTGAAAGTATTTATGGCATTTAATAATGACTTAAAACCTGTAAAGTTATGTCATGGCTTTCTTTTGTTTGTTATTTGCAGGAAAGACTAGAGAGGGAGTATAACCTAACCTTAATAACAACAGCACCTAGTGTGGTTTACCGTGTCAACTGTGTGAATGGTGATACTGTAAATTCTTTGTGATCCTCAATCCAGTTATTCATTTATTTATTTTCGAGCTTCATCGTTCTCAGAAGTAGAATACTAATTATTGGTTTCATTTCACTGTGAAAATTTGCCCATTACAAGAAGAAGAATGATTCTTTCAACTTTATATCTTAGTGATATATTTTAATTGTTCCTTTATTATTAAATGCCATAAATTACTTAATCTGCCTCAGTATTTTTTATTGCTTGAACTACTAGTTTTATTTGTCCTGCGCGTCTTTCTTTTTTATTGTGCAGTTTCTTTAATATCTGTAATCTTTGATTTCAACTTGGTGCCATGTGAGATGGTATTGTTACAGTCAAGTCTTCTTGGAAAAAATAAATCAAGTCTTCTTGGAAAAAGTAAATCAAAGAGCTGGATGAAATCTTAATTCATATAGGTAGATGAAATTGATTTAACGGATGGGCTATATGAAAGAAAACAAAGTGAATAATAAGGATGAAAGGCGTACTGCAAAACAGTGTTATGGGTCTATATGTTTAACTTCTGTAAATTGGAGAGGAAAAATTTATGATCCACTTGTTAACATAATAAAATTCAATACATATACTGTTTTTTGTAACGAATTTCATCATGTACTACTTTAATATGGCCCAGGTATCTGGGAAGTCTTCACCAAGTTTAGTTCTCCAATCGTCACCTGAAAGAAAATCTTAATTTCTATCATATTGAAAACTTCTAAATTTAGCAACTTTTGTTTTTGGTAGCTGTTTAATATGCTTTATTCCAGAACCTACATTACATAAGGAATTTCTTACAGGTCACCACTGAACCAGTTTTAAGAAAGCTAAGCCTGCTGCTTATTCATCTTAAAACTTTCTAGATTAGGCACAAACTTGGTTCATCCTATCCTACACTAGTTTCCCAAGCCTGTTAGACTGATGCAGCATGAAGCCATGGTGATACTATGACACCAAGAGAAACTGCAAATCAGATCTGGGGGCAGCGATACAATTTTTTTGCATTTATAGATCAAATAATTCATATTAGAGTGATTTTTTATGCCAGGGTAGCACGTGATTTTTGGATCATTGTGTTAAAATTTTGTGGGATTCTAATTCAATTATGGCTTTTAATTTATGATTTTTGGAAAGTTGATGGCAATAATCTTCGGAGGGGGTTCATGAAGTTGGAGGCATGGTCAGCAAGGTTGAGGGGGAGGCAGCTAGCATTTAGTACTTTGAGCAAACTGAGAGAATGCGATGGATAGAGAAAGAGAAAAACCAAATAGAGAAGGGATTCATTGGAGAAACCAAATTCAGATGAGGGGGAGCAGGTTTGTGTGAACAAGGCATTAGCAGAAGGAGAGGGAGAGTATGCCGAGCACATAATTAGGCATGTCAGACATTCCCAATTTCAATCATCATTTTATTATAATCACCATCATATTAGCTTTAAGGTCCAATTTATATGAACAAACCTTAAGCTTTATTGACATAACCCGTTTAGATATCGACAACAATATCAAAAGAATTTTTAAATTTATCTCAAGTCATAAAATGATATCAGATATGATCAAAATAAAGTATTAAAAAAAAAACTAATCAGATAACTTCGCCGGATGGTACCATTGGGATGAGGTTTACACAATGGTGATTATTATGTTGTTGGATGAGTCTAAGTGCCTGGTTGTATGTGGAAGCAGTGAATCGGATGGATCGATGTCATGCAATTCTTTGTGATGCTCTACTATCAATTCTTATGTGCTACAAGAATTATCCTTTTAATAGCTGAATGTTCTGTTCTCATCCAAAGATCATGTATTGTCACATCTCCCAAGCTTTCAAAAGATTCAAGCATGTTGGCCTAAGGAAGCTGTTTAGATCAAGCCTACCCGCTGAGTGTTAGTGCAAGTCATTGTATGACCTGCAATTTGCAAGAGATTTGCTGCCTTTAGGTGGCATGCAAGTCCTGTCATCCAAAGGTCATACAAATGTTTAGGACTTATCTTCATTGAGATTTATTTTTGTCATTGTCCCAAGGGCTTTTTGTTTGATAAAAAAGGCCTTTAGGACATATTGTTATGAAATGAAGATTTAATACTAGATTTTTCTTGTTCTGATGATTGTCATACCTCTCTTGATATATCTCTTATAGAGAGAAAGTGAAATTTGTTTAGATATTTTAAAATGTGAGGGAATATTATGGTCAGATAATAAGAAATTCGCAAACCCTATTAATTATAACTTATAGTTGATTTGGACTTGAGACTTATAAGTGTGTTCCTATTGTATTTAGTTCATGATCAGATTAATTTATAACATAAATAAAATGTTAAAATTTACACAATTACTGCTAGACCGTGTGATTGAGGCTTTTCTCTTATGTATCCATGTTGAAGGGCCCAATCCTACGCCAAACAATAAGTGTTTTGTCCATGAGCACATTGAGACCTGTCATGGCCCAATCTGAACCTAATAGCAACCCTTTCAAGCCTTTATTTACTTTGTTCCATAGCCCACTGCCCACCTGTGCTACATTCCGACCATGCTACCCATCCATGACGCTTCTGATAAGCAATGACCTATGAAACATGTCGAACTGCCAATTCCAATTCTAACATGCGTTCACTAAGTTTATGACGTATCGCTGTGCTCTTATTTCCAAAATTTGGGCAAAGCAGCTGAAATCAGAGTTTCATTAGCGATATTTGATCGCAACTTATTGTGTCCAAGCTGAAAAGAGGAATAAATTATATTATTAAAAATTATGTGAATGTTTAATTTAAAATTTGTTCCTTAATTACTTATTTATGCTTGCTAATTTTTGTTTTTTAATCTTATGATTAATATATATGGTTTGAAAATATTTGAATTTATTTTGTATTTATATTCTTAGTAGATTTTAAAAAGTAAGTCAAACCTGAAAATGAAACTACACACTAAAAGTTGTAGCAGTTGCCACCTTTAGGTTTATCATAATTATTTGGATTTGACTTTCTGAATCCTTGTCCATTTAGTCCTCTTCAGTGCTACCATACTACAGAAACTTAATGTGCTTCTGAAGATCTGAAACTTAACTCATGATTTAACCTTCTTTCGAGTACCCAATCATCAGATCTAGTTTACCATGAGTTGTTGTGCATTCTTTGGCAGAATCCTTCTCTTAACTGTAGACTCCCTGAATTCCTACAGCAGACCCAACCCCGATAACTACCCCACAATTTATTTTGATGTATCTAATATCAATGTTCTATTATTTCGTCACCTATTAACTTCTGAGCTACTTGGGCTACTCTGTTCTCTTATGATCTTCTGCGACATTTTAACTCCATCATGAATAGTCATGGTGGCACAATTACATCCGAAAATTGATTGTGTTTTTTGTTCATGAATCTTGCTAGTAATTTGGAGTCCATTTACTCCAATTCTCCTGTTTTTTATTTTGTTGTCTAAGCTAGAGAAATTAAACGAGGAAAAAACTCTTCTTGGACTGATCATATTATTGAAGTTTTAGACGTTTGTGTTATCTGTATGATGGTTTTGTCATCCATTCATTTATATATACATGTAAATTTATGCTTTATTGAATGATGCCACTAGTTATGAGGCATTGAGAAGCAGATTGAGAATTCATTAGTTCTGCCTTGGAAGTGTAGTGCCATAATTTCAAACTGCCTAAATTATGCAAGTGACTTGAAGGACATTTAGTTATTTACGGAACTTTTATGTGCAGATTGAATCCTAGAGAAGCCCCAACCCCGATAACTACCCCACAATTCTTTTGGATGTATCTAATATCAATTTTCTATTATTCGTCACCTATTAACTTGTGAGCTAGTTGGGCTAATCTGTTCTCTTATGATCTTCTACGACATTTTAACTCCCCCTTTCATCATGAATAATCATGGTGGCACAGTTACATCCGAAAATTGATTTTTTTTTAACAGGAATCTTGCTAATAATTTGGAGTCCATTTTACTCCAATACTCCTATTTTTTTTATTCTGTTGTCTAAACTAGAGAAATTAAACGAAGAAAAAACTCTTTTTGGACTGATCATATTATTGAAATTTCAGACTTTTCTGTTATCTGTATGTGGGCTTTGTCATCCATTCATTTATATATACATGTAGATATATGCTTTATTGAATGATGCCACTAGTTCTGAGGCACTGAGAATTCATGAGTTCCACCTTGGAAGTGTAGTGACATAATTTCAAACTGCCTAAATTATGCAAGTGACTTGGAGGACATTTAGTTATTTATGGAACTTTTATGTGCAGATTGAATGCTCAAACCCATCATTACTTCCAGAACCAGGAAAGAGAATGTCAATAGAAGAGCCAGTTGTGAAGGTTCTTTCTTTGGGCTATTTTCATTCTTTTGATGTTGACTGATGTTTCAAAATATGGTGATAACAACATTCCTATTGAAAACAATCATGGTGTAGATTGAAATGCTTACGCCCAAGGATTATATTGGCCCTCTTATGGAGCTTGCTCAGGAAAGAAGAGGTGTTTTCAAAGAAATGAATTACATTACAGAGGGAAGAGCATCAATTATTTACGAATTACCACTAGCTGAGGTAATATTCCTAGGAAACTTTTGGATGCTTGTCATGATCATAATCATCTATGAAATCCATGTTCCTTTACTCGTCTATTTTTGTCTGTGCGTGCTGCTGCAGTCACCTGAAAGGTGGTTAAATCTTTCAACAATAATTTTTCTCGGTTACCTCACCATTATCCTTAAATTCTATTTGCTGGTTCCCCATGTTCCATCCCCCCAGGCTAGTCACAAAGACCTTTGCTGGTGTTCGTAATGATGATGGTGCACATGTGATTGGGATCACCTACTATGGCGAATTGAATCATCGTGTCCATTTTGATCTATTATTTATCGTTTGAATAGTTTTTTGTTTGAACTTGCAACAACTTTTCTGCTCCTTTCAAAGTTGGAGCATCAAATGCCATTAGCTCCTCATCTTTTACTTCTTATCATTTGTAGATGGTTGGTGACTTCTTTGACCAGCTAAAGTCTAGAAGCAAGGGATATGCTAGCATGGAATACTCTTTTGTCGGGTATAAAAATACATGAAAGTATCATTTTTTGTTTACTTGTTATCCATGGCTTCTTGTATTAAAAAAATAATCAATCAACTCTGACTATTTGGAAATTTTGTGAATAGATACATCATGAACAACTGGATTAAAATGTTCAGATTATTTGAACTGGTAGACTATAAGTGCTGACATGAAATACTCAATTGTAGCTAGATTTATATGAAACTGGTAAAATTTCATATTTTTCATTAACAAAAATTGAATGAATGAACCATTCTTAATGTTACTTTAAAATGCCTCGTGTGATTACGCTCTATGTAAAATTGTACTGGTATTGATTCATCCTCATAATGGGTATTACTCGCTAATGTACATTTATCTTGTATTGGCCTCAAGGTTTTGCCAATTAATGGTATGGAATCCTGACTGCATAAATGTAATTTCTGATAATCACCTCAACAATTGTCTTCAGCTGTCACATCATCATGATTTTGGGTATTATTAGTATAGTGTGGTTGATAGATTGCTTGTGTTAATCATCATTAGCCTTATCCCAATGGACCCAGCTAGTTTAGGCCAGCTTTATGAACCCTCCTCTATATATCATAGTTGAGTGCTAGGAGATTTTAACTTTCTTTCACACTTGAACAACTTTTTGTTACCCTTAAGTCTATCATTTTTCTCTTAAGTCCTACATTAACTATATTTACCCACTTTATTGATGTTTCTTCTGCCTTCAGTTGTATATGACTAAACGACAACATATATGTTTATTATGTTATATTCAATTAGTGTTACACCCACTTTATCATTTTTAATCTTTTGATTTTGGAGAGAATTGAAATATTTTTGTTAGGGGCTATTTGGTTGGAAGTAAAATGAGTGTAAAGTATTCAAAATGCTGGGATTTTAAAAATATTGATGTTTGGTTGGATGAAAAATGAATACAAAGTAAAATAAATATAGTGTAAACCATTCTAGTTTATTTTTGAGGTAAACTAAACTCGCCCAATTTTGAGCGAGAACCATTTACACTGCAAGCAAGTTTGCTTGATTGCCGCCACCAGCCGTCGGCCACCATTGCCACTGCTCGCTGGCTCCACCACCACAGACTTCTGCCACCTGCCGGCCACCATCCTTGTCGCCACCTGCCATTGGCCACCGCCACTGCCGGCAGCCGCCTACCACCATCGCTGACCACCACTCGTTGCTGGACAACGCCACCTGCCGGATACCATCATTGCCACTGACTGCCACCATCTTTGGAATTTACACTACATTCATTTTAGTTTAAACCAAATAAAAAAAGCATTCATCTGCATTTACTTTACACTCATTCAAATAACTCCAAAGTATTCATTTTACACTGCATTCTTTTTACGTTGCATTCCTTTTTTAGCCAATCAAACAATCCCTTATTCTCTATTACTTGATCATAAGACTACAATAGCTTTCTAGCTAGAGGATTGAAATCAACCAATTATTATGATTAAAAAACTATCTAGAATGCTCAAGGAAAAGAGATTTGAATTAGTTATCCAAAATGTATCCTAATTCTAAACATAAAGAGCTTTCTATGTAGGGAGATATTTTCCAATTTTTTCAAACATTGCCATAAACCAGGTTGCAGATGTCAATCATTCCCAATTTGGATGTAAATTTTTTTATGTTGGCACATGGTGATGGATTTGTAAGAATGTTTGTTTTTTGAAAGTTTATAGGCATGTATAAGATTTTCATGCGTCTTTCCTCTAGGTTCTCTTTGATGACATGACAAACGATCTCCGTATAGTGGCCGCGGGTTGAGATAGACTTGACCAAATATCTCCTTAACTTAAATAGAAAGACGTTATATATGGATATTGTTGACTAAGAGAAAAAAGTATGAAAAAGAAAATCGAAGAGCCACATCTCTTCAAACCGGCCCCACTTCATACGGTTCTACGCCAAAACGAGGCATCTCTTCGCTACTATAACTCTTCAACAACTCATTGATGAAAGGAGAAGACACGGAACATAAAACTTATCCTTTGTTCATGTGGGCTCCGAAAATTCGGCCCCGGCCTCCGCCCGACTTTTTTTGCCTTCTTCGGGGGGAGTTTTAACGAATTAAGTTCCGGGGTAAATTTTGGAAGGCAGATGGGTTCGTAGATAAGACACTACCCAGAGATTTCGCCCTCATTTTGCGAGGACTTTATGATCTGAGTTTTGGTTTCCTATAGGTGCAAGCCCCTATAGTTAATTACCCCTCCCGGTCACGAGAGAGAACTTTCGATTAAGGCTAGTCGTCAATCAGATACGCATAGAGATATGCGGGTCTGGCATATAGTAGCAACATGAGTTGGGAATTTGAGGATTTCAGAATTTAGAAGATTGGAAGATTTGGAGATTTGAAGATTTAATATTTAAAATAGAAATTTTTACCACCTTGTACTTAAAGCGGACTGTGGGGGAATGGATGATAGACCCAATCAAGATCCCATGGTTCCGTCATCCCGGGCCATCGTGGTCCTTGGTCTACTTAGTCAGAGGAGGTAGTCGACCCAACCTGACAGAAGGATCCTTGTCGGCAGCCATGGGTTGCTTCGTCCAAGGGGACCTTGTAGATCTGGGGGGAGTGTTTGTCTAAGGGGACAAATTTGAATCCACCTTAGCTAACAGAGGGCTTCATGCCCTATCGATCATATCCTATTGATTCATATCTCAAGGATTTGATGCCATTGGGGAGCATACAGGCTCTGGCCATAACCATAATATAATGGTGCCATTTGGCGGCAACCACCTGGTTCAGAGGGCCCCGAGTCATAACCGTTTATGCTGCAGTGCCATTTGACGGCGAAACTGCCGGTTAGAGGACTCGTACCACATCCTTGCTGGCAGGAGATTTTTTGAGAATGGATTATAGTGATATTTTCGACTAGGCACGAGCTCTATGTGAGCTGAAGTAAATTTTGATTTGTCCACCTCGGCAAACTGTTGCGGAGGGTGGATGGATTTTATGCTTCAAGCGTTTAATGGATTTATTTCAATTTTAAATACTTTTGGAATTTTGGATTGATTTTGAGATTTTGGGAATTTCTAGAATTTTGGATTTTTGGATATTGTGGGAGTTTGGGAAGTATTATGAAAATACTTGAAATTCACCCCTCCGGTTGAGATCTGTGTTTAACACGGCCATCATCGGGGTGACTCTAGGGTCCTTTGTATTTATGGGTTGGGCCTTGTCGACTCTATCGGGCTATCGATAGAGGATCGATTTTTGTAGACTTTGGACCTTTGTTAGTGAATTCTCTTGATTATAGGCCTTGAAGGCCTAATATGAACGTATGAAACAAATATCTCGGTCGACCTCGCGACCGTATATTTATTTAATAGTTTGAGCCGCGTGGACTCCTATCTACTCGTATAGGAGGATCGGGCTCGAACTAGAATTCACTTATCGACCCGCGCAGCATCCCTAGACGTCACGTGTGTACCAATAACACGCTCGTCGGGGCCCATGCGGGTGTTTAGTATATCCCCTTATGTGTACCTATGTGTATACATATTATGGTGCATATGCGTGGGTACATTTTTAGGATATTTGACGTTGCTCAGTTGTGTGGGTGACCACCATTTGAATGCAGCGTTCCATTTTGGATGCTCGTAAACGCCTTCTGTCCGCTTGTAAGGATATTGCGGATCCGGTGGCGTAGCAACAGCTTGGGAATTGAGTGGTTTGCTGCCTTGTACAGGTAGACTGTCGTGCACTGCTTATTGCCTTTGGTAAGTGGATTATAGTGCACTAACGGATCTCCTGCTTTCGTTCACATGGATAGCTTCATTTGTCGTGGGCATAATCCCTTTGTTCGTTGTCAGCTCTCTTTGCATACAAATCTTTTAGAGCCGTCGTAGGCTCTTGCATTTGCTACTGTCCCTCTGCACTTTCTCGTCGGTAGCATTTAGTATAGATAATGGATCTTCTACAACGACTTGTAGGAGTTTGTATTTTCTTCTCTTTGTATGTTGATTGATAATCTACCTCATTGACTTGCATATCTTCCAGTATTCATAAGAGTTAATCTGTTTGCAGTCAAATCATATACTCTCTCCTATTTCATTGCTTACAAGGTTGAACATGGCCACTCGTGCTCTGTTGTTAATTGCCAAAGTGTTGTAAAGCAGTTGCTTCATCTGCTAAATATCCTTCACATCTTTCTCATAAACACGTTGTATCATCCTTCGTATGACACCATATGTTCATAGGGATGTTGCGTTAAATGTCGATCTTCTAGTGCTAGTAGTGGGCATTCACATTTGAAGTAGCAACTTTGCATCTTACTTGTAAACAACATATTGAGTTGAATGTAGATGCCATGTTCGTTGTGCCTCTTCCTTACATTCGCTCGTAGGATGCTTGCATTTTTCTTCAACACTCATATCATTTGTTTTCAAGATAGTCGATGGTGATCACTGAGGTATTTCATACTGATAGCTTACCCATTATTGTTGCCCATAAAGGAAATGATTACACTTGCTTGTAAGTAGATGATTGCCACATATATTGCTTTTCATACGAACGGTCTTTCGTCGTTGCTTGCAAATAAGTTGCACTCACAAGTTCTTTACTCTCAAAGATGGATCGTAGCATGTATAATAAGCTTGATATCACATTCATTAGTCTCTTCATTGAAATTGAGACGATTGCCATTTGTTGGTTCGTAGGTCACATTTGTTGCCATCGATTGTAAACACATCATGTTGAAAGTCTGCAACTACTAACTTGCATTTGATTGTACTTGGATGATTGAAATCACTTCTCGATTTAACATTCTTATTTTATTCAGGCATTTATTAAATTGTGATTCAATACTTAATCATTTTTCAAATTAAGTTCAAGATCAACATCCATTGCATTCCTCTTATATGTTTATCCATCTCTTTATTTCAAATGAGATAATCGCTACATGTTCATTATCATTGCTCACATAAATTTTATGTCCTCCCACTTGCAATAGATTGGCATGTGGGCCCCGCTTATTTTTATGAGGTTGAGATGACATGTTCTTATTTGGCACTCATGAGGATTTTCTAATATCTCATTAGAACTTCATATCATCATTCAAATGAGGCCTCTCATTCATGTTAAAGCTTAAATTATATTCATCATTCATTCATTTTTTTTATCTCCAAGCTCAATGTGGTCCCGAACCAAGCTTTGAGTCCTTGTTCAACATATTCAAAGTCATTAGATTGGACTCATTTAAGTTTAACACATGTCTCCTTATTTTCCATTTGAGTCCAAAATGAGTTCTTTGCTATCCAAAAATTAGTGTTTGAATCAAGTTTAAGCTTGAGCTTATTTATTTGGGTTTTTTTTTAGTTTTGATCATCTATATATATTTTTTTATTTTTGTTCCCTGTTGTCCAAAAATAAGTCCTCTGTTGATTTGTCCAAAATTTGTTCATGAGTCCTTTGTTATATGTCCAAGTCTTTGCATGCTTCAGACGAAATTTCGGCAGCCTCCCGGCGTCTTCCTCGTTTAGGGGAAATTTCAGGAGTTTGGGGGCCCCCGCCACGCTAGAGAAAAGCGTGCACGGGTGATGTCGGATGACACCATGGCCAAATATCTTCAACCCCACCACGCCAGAGAAAGGCGTGCATGGGTCTTCAGGTACCTGTTAAAAAAGCACAGTTTTATATATTCGTCCCCGCCACGCTAGAGAAAAGCGTGCACAGGGCCCGCCTACCTCGTTGTAGGCGCCGCACCGAGTTCCCTCCCACCACGCTAGAGAAAAGCGTGCATAGGGGGTCCCTCGGCGCGTCGCAAACATCGAAAATAGGACTTTAAGGGGGGATTATCCGTTTCGTCGCTAGCAACACAGCGAACTTCCTCCCACCACGCTAGAGAAAAGCGTGCATGGGTGGTCGTTCGTCATGTTGCGAGCGCCGAAACGAGTTCTCCCAAAAACTTGCAAAACTTCCTCATTTTCATTTTTTTTCTTTTTTTTTAGAAGCTCTCTCCTTTTTTTTCTCATTTTTTTTGTCTCTTTTTTTTTTTTTGGCTACATATCTGTGACTATAGACAAATATATATTAACATTAAATAGTAAATATATAATACTTATATATATATTATAATGTAAATAAATAAATAAATAAAAACTGTAACATAACAGTTTAAAATTTAAATACATATCTATAAAAATTATAATATGAATAACAATTATAATATATAACAAGTATAAACAATAGTTAAAATATAAACATAACAGTTATGTACAACATATGACATAAATAATATAGCAAATAATGCTAATAGCATAAGATAATAAAAAAAAAAGAAAAAGACCCACTGTTTTGATTAAGCCAAAAAAAAAAAACTCTGCTATTGGATTGGTAAGGTGAGTAAGAACTCAGCCCCTCCCTCCTCTCTTTGGTTAACGTTAACGATTAAGAGCATAATATCCCTAAATAATAATGCTAGTTAACACAGTTATTTGATATTACAAATGACAATAATTTGTAATAAGACAAAAACACTCATTAAAGCCAATAGTGAGGTAAGGATATGAGTGGAAATAAGCACTATATATTTATTTAGAATACGTGGATGGCCATCACTGTAGAGGAATCACATGTGTTGTACTTAATTTTGGCTTGTAGTGGAAAAGTAGGGATGGTTTCACATGAAAGTGAATAGGAGCAAAAACGAAAGCTATGTCATGTTATCATTTTTTTTTTAGATGACGGGAGTATATAAAAAAAAATCAAAAGCAGACAAGTAAAGAAGGGCTTTCTTTTTTTTTTTTGGATGGAAGTGAGTGGGGGTTTAAAGAAGAGATGTTATAACAATGGGAGAAGAGAAAGTGACGAAGGTTCAGCTTTTGTCCCCATTTTCATCCTCTTTTATCACAACGTAAAGGTAAATAATAAAAAAAAACTTTTTGCAGAGAGTTCACGTAGAGAACAAATGGCTATATATATCTAGTAGCCTTCACCTACAAATTTTATGTGAGAAAACGGAGCTTCCTGGGCGGCAATACTTGCAGCTGGTTGGAGGAGATCAGGCGGCCTACAGTTTGGTGAGTTCAAGGTTGGAGGAGGGAGCAGCTTGCTAACTAAGTGCAGTAGAGGCGGAAGGCACAGAGGCTTGAGTCGTCGCTGAGATTGAGCTAGAAAATTTCAGCACAACAAAGATCTAGGCAGGCGTAAGATTTGGTGGAGAGAGAACTCGGCAAGGGGAAGATCTCAACAGGGACGAACGGAGTAGGTGGAGGATACGTGGGCTTGACGAGCTTAGTAGGATTTCACGGCTGGGCTTAGCTTACGGTTTGGGAGTAGGAGGCGAACAAGTGGTGCTCAGGGACGGCTCTGCTTGTGAGGTAGAGAAGGGTTAAAGGAGATTGGAGCAGCCGACCGAGAGCAAGGATTAGCCTGGAGAAGTTTGGACGTGTTTCAGGTAGAGGTCTTCTTGCTGTTTGACGTGTGTAACCAAGAGGAGTCACGAGCTCCTTCTTTTAACGTAAGATCAAGGTGGTGATCAAGAAATCTGAGCAGCCATCTTCTCCCCACAAACCTCAGCAGGATATCCGGGATTCGGCAGAGATTTAATTCAGAGTATACGAGGTAATCACACTTAATGTGATTTAACGTTTCATTTGACTTAGCTCTTCTGATCTTTTTTTTTTTACAATAATATTAATAATATCATGCCATTATTAATATTATTATTAATTCAAAAGGATTGCTGCCTACTGATTTTGAGGGAAAATAGTTTGGTTCGCATACATCATTTCAAAATTTGTGTATATTTTATCTCGAAATACATGTCGAATTTGCCGAATATCAAAATTAGACAAATCGATAGTGTATTTAGGGTATTGCCGAGGTTCCGATCACAATGACGCAGTCCGTTTCGCGATCGGACGTCATTTGGTCGACGCCGAGCGTTAATTTCCTCGAAATACACGTTATCGTATTAGAACCCTCGTCGGTCACGGCATAATTTTAGTTTAGACAAATTGACAGTCAATTTAGAGTATTGACAGCATTCCAGACGCAATGACGCAGTCCGTTTCTCGATCGGAGATCATTTAGTCGACGTCGAGGGCTAAATTCCTCAGCATGTGCATAATTACCTTGTGATTTATGATTTTTTTTCTCGCAATTCATGTCGACTTTTTCGTACGTTATTTAATTCAATCAAATTAAAAGTCATTCTTAAGTATTTGGGATGTTCCGGACGCAGTGGTGAAGTCCGTTCGTCGATCGGAGATCATTAGGTCGACGACGAGGCTAATTTTCTTGAACTGCGCACTACCGCATTTGAGTAACTCCGGTCGCGCCGCCAATCTGAATGCTTTGAATTGAGTAAACAAAATGTAGTTTTCAAAGGTTGAAAGTGTTCCGGACGCGGTGGCGAAGTCCGTTCATCGATCGGATATCGTTTGGTCGACGACGAGGCCAATTTTCTTGAACTGCGCATTACCGCGTTTGCATCATTCTGGTTGCGCCGCCAATCCGAATGCTCAAAATTAAATAGAAAAAAATGTAGTTTTTAAAGGTTGAAAGCATTCCGGACATGATGGCGAAGTCCGTTCGTCGATCGGAAATCGTTTGATCGACGACGAGGTCAATTTTCTTTGAAATGCACGTTATGGCATCACATTAGGATTGTTTTGATTTGCATGCCACCCTCCCGATTGATCCAAATTAATTAAATAAAATATAGATCTTTGATATTTGCGACGTTCCGGACACAACAAAGCAATCCGTTCTGCAATCAGACATCACTTGGGCGATGACGAGGTCAATTTTCCTTGGAATACATGTTATCTTGTCGCATTAGGATCGCTTTGATTTGCGTGCCACCACTCCGATTGATCCAAATTAATCAAATAAAATGTAGATCTTTGATGTTGACGACGTTCCGGGCATAATGACACAGTCCGTTTTACAATCGGACGTCATTTGATTGGCCTTGCGCTACTTAATTCGTCACTTCGTCACTTTCCCTCACAAATAAATTGTTTTCTAGAACTGCCCTTCAATGCCTTTCATCCAAGTTGTCCTTCAGAACACCACCAATGACCTTAGCTTCCAATGGAGATCCTAAAAGGTTTTTTAAACTATCTCTCCAACAATCGTCGAAGCTGATGGAAATGTGGACCCGCATTTTAAGACCAAATTCCTCTGTCATTTCATCTTCATGAAGACGTTGCAAGAGAGTTGTCTTTCTCATACCACCATGTCCCATTATAGATAAAAGAGAAATATTTCTATACAAATTCATTATATTAGCAATAACTTGATGCTTCCTCATTTGACTGCTCTCTCAACCACTGCGTAGCAAAAACTGAAATGCAACCCACATTCGAGCTGAATCACCTTTGTAGAATTTGCGATTTTTTTTTTGGGTGGTTATAGGGGTCAACAAATGCCCCCCAACAAATGCCCACAGAAATCTGTGGGCTCCGAAAATTCGGCCCTGGCCTCCGCCCGACTTTTTTTGCCTTCTTCGGAGGGAGTTTTAACGAATTAAGTTCCGGGGTAAATTTTGGAAGGCAGATGGGTTTGTAGATAAGACACTATCCAGAGATTTCGCCCTCATTTTGCGAGGACTTTATGATCTGAGTTCTGGTTTCCTATAGGCGCAAGCCCCTATAGTTAATTACCCCTCCCAATAACGAGAGAGAATTTTCGATTAAGGTTAGTCGTCGATCAGATACGCAGAGATACGCGAGTTTGGTATATAGTAGCAGCAATGGGTTTGGGGTTTAAAAGATTGGAAGGGTTTGATATTTAAAATGGAAATTTCACCATCTCAGACTTAAAGCGGATGGTGGGGGAATGGATGATGGACCCGATCAAGATCCCATGGTTCCGTCATCCCGGGCCATCGTGGTCCCTGGTCTACTTAGTCAGAGGAGGTAGTCGACCCAACCTGACAGAAGGATCCTTATCGGCAGCCATGGGTTGCTTCGTCCAAGGGTACCTTGTAGGCCCGGGTTGAATATTTGCCTAAGGGGACAAATTTGAATCTACCTTAGCTAACAGAGGGCTTTGTGCCCTATCGATCATATCCTATTGATTCATATCTCAAGGATTTGATGCCATTGGGGAGCATATGGGGTCTGGCCATAACCATAATATAATGGTGCCATTTGGCGGCGATCACCTGGTTCAGAGGGCCCCGAGTCATAACCGTTTATCCTGCAGTGTCATTTGGCGGCGAAACTATCGATTAGAGGACTCGTACCACGTCCTTGCTGGAAGGAGATTGTTTGAGAATGGATCCTAGTGATATTTTCGACTAGGCATTAGTCCTATGTGAGCTGAAGTAAATTTTAGATTGTCCACCTTGGCAAACTATTGCGGGGGGTGGATGGATTTGCTTTAAGTGTTTGATGGTTGGATTTCAATTTCAAATATTTCTGGGATTTTGATGATTTTTTGGATTATTGGGAATTTCTGTGGAGTTTTGGATTTTGTGGGGGGTTTGAGAGGCATTTGAAAGTGTTTGTGAATGGACCCCTCCGGTTGAGATTTGCATTCAACACGGCCATCATCGGGGTGTTTGGGGTCATTCACATTTATGGATTAAACCTTGTCCACTCTGTCGAGCTGCTGACAGAGGATCGAGTTTCGTAGGCTTTGCGCCTTTGTAAGTGAATTCTCTTGATTATAGGCCTTGAAGGCCTAATATGAACGTATAAAACAAATATCTCGGTCGACCTCGCGACCGTATATTCATTTAATAATTCGAGCCGTGTCAACTCCTATCTACCTGAATAGAAGGATCGGGCTCAAACTTGAATTCACTTATTGACCCTCGCAACATCCCTAGACGTCACGTGTGTACCAATAACACGCTCGCCGGGGCTCATGCGGGTATTTGGGGGCATTTTATAATTATTGATTGAACCTTGTCGACTCCTATCTACTTGCATAGGAGGATCAGATTCAAATTTATTGACCCGCGCAGCATCCCTAGACGTCACGTGTGTACCAATAACACGCTCGCCGGGGCCCATACGGGTGTTTGGGGGCATTTTATAATTATTGATTGAACCTTGTCGACTCCTATCTACTTGCATAGGAGGATCAGATTCAAATTTATTGACCCGCGCAGCATCCCTAGACGTCACGTGTATACCAATAACACGCTTGCCGGGGCCCATACGGGTGTTTGGGAGCATTTTATAATTATTGATTGAACCTTATCGACTCCTATCTACTTGCATAGGAGGATCAGATTCAAATTTATTGACCCGCGCAACATCCCTAGACGTCACGTGTGTACCAATAACACGCTCGCCGGGGCCCATACGGGTGTTTGGTTATATGTGCATTTCAGTGTACTTATGTGCATACAAACTACGGTGCATGTGTGGGGGTACATCGAAATATTTGATGCCAATCAATTCATGTTCAATCTTTTGCAGCTCAGTTAGATCCCCTCATCAAAGTTCAATTTTGACAGAGATAGAGTTAGCTCCTCTGTACATATTGTCTCTTATACAATGCTCTTCAAACTATTTGATCCTTTTTAAAAGCTTTGTTGCAACGTTTTCTGTATCTTGCATTTGTCGTTGAGAGAACAGTATGGTATCATAGATTGATGAGTTCTTTGACTTGAGAATTCCTCTAGTAACCTCAGGAAGAGATTCATTCATGCTCTTTGGCTTCTTGATCATCCGCTCTGCCTCAAGAAATATTTCCCCATCATCTAGAAATGATGATAATGACTTCTTAGCAGCTCCTTTATCAAAGTAAAGCTTCTTCATATAATTGGGGAGTTTGACAACATCATCTAAACCCCATTATTTAAAGCCCGGAGAAGCTTTTCCTGTGAATTTGGAGATATCTCCTTTCTATTTAACAAAAGCTTTTTAGGAGAATGCTCTACTTCCATGCACAGGTTGCCTCCAAATTTCGTATCCGCCACTTGCATCTCGGTTGTCTGCATATTTATCAACCTCTACATAAATTTGAGCAGAGGACTCCAAAGAAGAGTTGGTAGGGGAAATCTGCAATAGCATCCATGACAGCTGCAGACTTTGATAAACCATCTTTTACCAAGAGTTGAATGCTGGCTTTAGTCTCATGTAATTGGGACACAGGACAAGGGCAAACGATTTGCCCAGAAGGTCTCACTGCATCAGTCGAATTAGAGACCTTTGCACCACATGGCTTTCTTTCTAAGCATCCATTTAATTTGTGTGCTTGTGATGAAGGCAGTGGCTTGTATGTCTGAGGAGCCCATCCATCAGCATCTATTCTAGTGAAACCGCCTAGAGAGTCTCCATCATAATAAGAAGCTTGCTTTCCATTTTCACAGCTTGGGTTTAGATAGGCAGATCCAGCCTCTGTTATCGAACAAGGAGCCTCAAATGATACAAGAGTGTCCTTGGACAAGATGCTGTGCTCTATATTCAGACACGGATGAAACTATTCTTTCATCGAAAGGCGTATTTGAAAAATTGCTTCTCCTATTCCTAACCAACCATCATTTTCTAAGAAACACTTCAACTTCTCGCAATCAGATTTAATGAATTCTGTAGAATTTTCAGCTAAGGTGAAATGCATCTCTTTTAACAGACGGCATTAATTCTTCAAGTTGCAATCCCTATTGGTCTTCCTTCTGAAGCACTTTAGTAGGTAAGTTTCTGTGATGCTTAAACATTGTCATTAAACTCGCATTAGGAGCTGTGTTCTCACACTTTGTAGAGCCAACTACTATATTTTCATTCTTGACATTTTTTTTTTACATCATAATCGGGGAATTGGAAGTAGTTCTCTAATTTAGGTGAAGATGAAGAAAAATCATGTTTGCATTGTCTTACAATATCTCTAAGAAATGGATCCATTATGCTGCTTATGACACTCTCAGGCTGCTCCAAATCCACACTTTCAATAATCTTATCAAGCATTTCCCCTATATAATTTCTATCAAAATCACATTTGTTGACCAATACAGTGTTAGAATTCATCATGGAGTCTTCATTATCTGACACATCCAGACAAGTTCAATGACCTTCTTCTTGATGACATAAGCTACAGAAGTTCCTGTAGAAAGAGGGCTCTGATAGCTTATTTAGTGCTCCTTTATAAATTCCTTCATCTCTGAATCCTTGGACTTGGTATGGTTGTTGGAACTCGTCTGTATTTTCCATCAACTTCATTATCAGATATCTTCTTATAATGCAAACTCTTTGCTCTGTAATCAATTGCAGCGAAGTATCCCTTTCATTCTCATTGATTCTTAGTATATGTAAGGAACCGGCATGCTCATCTGCATGTCACTTATGTTTGAAGATCTTCCGCCACAAGTCCCATGTTTGCATGTAAATCATTTTTTTTTGGAATATTATTCAATACAAGCCATTGTTTGCTAGCATGAGGTTTAAATGATTTAAACTTTCCTTGATTAGGATTTGCATTTAAATTAAGGTGAAAACGCTTCACCATTCCATTGGAGATTTGATGTCACCTTTCAAATCAAGTTTCTTTATTGATTAATCATTTCAATAATGCCCAAGTTCAGATTAAATTTAATGTCATTTGTTCAATGTTCATTTGAGTTCCAAATATGTCCCCTGCTGTCCAAATAAAGTCCCCTGTATTTGTTATGGCTGAAGTCCAAATCGAAGTCCTCTTGTAGAAGTTCAAAGTTTCCTTGTAGTTCAAATGTTGTTATTTAATTCCAATTCAAGTTATAGTTCATTTGAGTTTTGTTCAGATTCGAGTTCACAAGTCATCTGTTCTTATTTGAGTACAAGTTCTTTTGAGTTCAAACAGGTCTGAGTGTAGTCTTCTATTCACCCGAAATTTCGACAGCCTCCCGGCGTCTCCCCCATTTAGGGGAAACTACGAAAAACTGGGCCTTTCCCACCACGCTAGAGAAAAGCGTGCATGGTAGATGCCCTCTTTCAAGGACACCGCGGCCGTGTAAAGTCTTTAACCCCACCACGCCAGAGAAAAGCGTGCATGGGTCTTCAAATGTACCTGTTTTAGAATAGCACAGTTTGCTTTCCCCGCAGGTACAGAGCCGCGTACGGGTACTTATATCTTTGCCCCGCCGTGCTAAGAAAAGCACGCACAAGGCTCGCCTGCCTCGCTGTAAGTGCCGCACCGAGTTCCCTCCCACCACGCTAGAGAAAAGCGTGCATATGGGGTCCCTCGGCGCGTCGCAAACACCGAAAATAGGACTTTAAGAGATTGCCCGCCTCGTCACAAGCATCGCGGCTAATTTCCTCCCACCACGCTAGAGAAAAGCGTGCATGGGTGGTATTTCGCCACGCTACGAGCGTCGAGAGCGAGTTTTCTCAAGTTTAGGAGGTTATACCTGTGCGAGGGTAGACCGGCGGGGCAGGCACGTGGAGATCGAGGTAAGGGAGGAGCTTTTCTTTTTCTCTTTTTTTTTGTTACTTTTTTTTTATTTCTATATATATATATATATATATATATATATATATATATATATATATATATATATATATATATATATATATATATTTTTTTTTTTTTTTGAAGAGCTCCTTCTCTCTCTTTTTTTTTTTGATCTCTTCACATACACACATATACAAAACATATATATATATATATATATATCTGATAATAATAATAATATCAACTAACTAATAATAATAGTTACTATCATATTAGTTATAATAATTTCATTAGATAATTAAAACAAAATTTAAACCTAATTACCTATAGAAGCTGGGTATAGGAGCTCGGGTAGGAGGCGTCGGCTATAGGTGCTGGGGAATGCGGCTTGAGGAAGAGGAAAGGGAGATCGGGTAGGTGGCTCAGTAGAGAGGAGTTCGGTCGCCTGGAGTTTATTGGAGCTCGGTAGTGGGAGAGATGGGTTGGGGGCAGCTTTGGCAAGACAAGGTAGGGAAAATCTCTTTCTCCTTCTCTCTCTCTCTCTCTCTCTCTCTCTCTGGATCAAAAGAATCGGGAGGTTTGCGATTTACAGGCGACGGGTTCAGCAAGGGTTTTCTAGAGCTTGGCGGGTTGGATCGGAAGAGGACCGAAGTCGGCTCCGGGTCGGTTGTAGCGATGGGAGCTCGGTTTCGTATGGATGAGGGAATCGAAGTGGAAGAGGGTTCGAACTTTTGGAGGTCTGAGGTTCGACTGGATGGAGGATTGCGAGCTCGGCGTCGGGTTGAGTGGAAGAGGCGTCGGGATAAAGAGAGGTAGCTTGGCGGGGTTGAAGGGACGAGCGAGAGAGCCGAAGGTGGGAAGGAGGGGTTCGGATGCTTGCGAACTGGACGGGGTCGGAGAAGCTTCGTGGTTTTCGGCTCTGCAGCAATGGGGAAGAAAAGTCGAGACGAAGTGGGAGCAGCAGGAGTTTTTTCGCGTGTGTGAGAGAGAGCCGAAGCGGGATCATCCCGAAGGCTTCAATTCCTTCTCCTTTTATTGACGCAAAATGGACTGAGCTCGAGGTGAGATCCTATGCGTAAGAGGCGACACTTCGGCGCCGTTGCAGAGCTGCGATATCATTACTGTAGCAGGTGGGATCTTCGGCAGGATTTGCGTATGGGCCTCCGACAGGTAATCAAAGCGATTTTTTTTTTATATCCCCCTTTTTGTTTTACTTTCCTTTTGGCATGACATGGAGGTCAACAGTTCAATCACGTTCACGAACCTGCCTGCCAACCGCAAGTCATCTTCCTGTTCGGAAGCCCTGTCAGCCAATCGGCCTCTTGACCGCAAACAGACTTTCCATTCCAAGTTCGGATGCAGCCTCTGCCTTCTACAAGCAACCTCCAACTGAAGCCTGCCATTTGTCTCGGCTTACAGCCACACGCACACCGCCCTGCGTGTCCGTCTTCTTCCACACTTCCGCCAAATGCGACCGACTCCGCCTTCTGCACTCCATCCACAAAACCAAATCCAAAGCCCGTGCCTCTCCTCTACACGCTCGAACTCCAGAACCCCACTCCTGTCCGTTCAAGCCACACAAACAGTAGCCTGCTTCAACTCTTGTAAGCAATCTGCCTTGCCCATTTCCTGAAAAAACCCAATATTGCCTTCACCATTCAAGCCGGGACCCGCAGCCTGTAAATGGCTTTGTTTGTATCCGATTCAAAGTATGTAGAGATTCCTTTATCTCTTATACTTCTATTTAAATATTTTTACCCAAAATTTGCACATGAATATAAGATTGTTGACCAACTACAATCTTAGTTCTTCGTAGGTCTCCATGATCTTATACCTATGAATATGTGAGAAAAATTATTAGAATGCTTCGAGCAAATTAATATTCCGTCTCTCATTTAATTGCTTGAGAAAAAGAAATCTTGACATTTAAAGTTGATAAATATTTGATTGAAAAGCAATAAGCATTCAACGGTTTGAAAACACGGGCCATTGATCTCTGATATGGGCGGATGAATTTTAAAATTGAAGGCTCTACGCCGTTGCTTTTTAATCTAGGCAGATGAATTTGCTAAATGGAAGACTCTTCGCCGTCGATCTCTAATTCAGGTAAAATAGTTTTAATATTGAAGACCCTGCACAGTTAATCTCTGATCCGGCGGGAAGAAACAATGGCATGTGCCGTCCCAACCCCCCCACAAGAGGAGGGGACGTTGGGAGGCTGTCGAAATCACTCCAAAAAATTATTGGAGAGTGATTTGAATGTTAATTGATTAATTCAATTAATTAACGTGAAAATTGATTGATTAATTCAATTAAATAATTATTTGAAATTGATTAATTAATTAAAATGACTATTTAATTAAAATTAATTAATTGAAAATAGTTAATTAAAGTAATTAGTTAATTGAAATTAATTGATTAAAATGATTCATTAATTGAGATTAATTAATTAAAATAATTGATTAATAGAAAAATTAATTAAACTCAATTAATTAATTGAAAATTTAGGAGTTATCAATCACTTGAAATTTGAGAGTGCTCAATTTATTGAAACCTAAGAGCGATTATTTTAAAATCAAAATTAATAAGTTGGTTAATTTATTTAATTAACTAATTGGGATTTTAAACATAAAACCAAAATCTAATTAATTGGTTAAATTGAAAATCAAAATTAATTTAATCAATTAATTTAAAATTATTAAAATTCATTTTAGTTAATTAAATATTATTAATCAATTAATTTCAAATTAAATTTAGAATTTAATTTAATAATTAATTAATCTATTTTAAAATATTTTTTTATTAATTGATTAATTGCTGAATGAGTTAATTAAATTTTAAATTAATAAAAAATAGATTAATTGATTAAATTAGAGCATGATTTAAAAACGTGGAGATAGCCACTTTGATATATAAGGGTTTTCTATTTAAATAAAATAAAAATAATAATAATAAAGAACAGTTTCCAATAGTCAATATGTACAACTCAACATTGTACTATCAAACATTGCTCCCCAAACTCTCAAACAAAGCTCTCCAAACTCCGACCCAAACTCTGAATAAAAACCCAACTTCTCAAACACCAAGATAAAACTCTTCAACTCAGCACACCCAAACAAATTATACTGCTCAAACACAAAACTCATAAACTCTCAAACTCTGCTCTCCAAACCTTGTACAAAACTTACAAACTCTCAAACTCTGCTCTCCACAAACACTATAAACCCTGTAAACTCTAACTCAACATAAGCTCCTGCAACAAACAAATAAAATTCATTAGCATCGAACTTAAATTAATATCAAAATAAATACTAAAGTAAGAAAAAGAACAAGTGCTACACTAAGCTACTGACAAAAAGTAGAATACGCTACTGGTAAAGTAACTACTAGTACAGTCTACGGCATTGAAAAGAAAAAAGAGCAAAGTACTGTAGCAAAAAAATACTAGTGTCACACAACAACTGTTGGCTAGTAAGTGTCGAGCTAGTAAACAACTGAAAATCACAGTCTAGTGTCAAGCTCACAAACAATTACTGTCCACTCAAATAATCAAACAAAATCAAATGGGCATCTTAATCTAAAGGATTAGGTTGTAAGACTCACTTTTAGGCAACTTTCGAAGGGAAGCTGTAAGACCCACCCAAATAATTAAATCCTTGGGCAGCCTTGCTATAGAGCTAGGTTGTAAGACCCATCTTTGGGCAACTCATAGGTAGAGTCGTAAATCTCACTCCAAATTAAACCTACAGGCAATTTCTTAGGGAGTCATAAGACCTGTTAACCAAAATAATTGGGCAGCTTAGCCCATAGGGCTAGGTTGTAAGACCCTCTACGGGCAACTTCTAAGTGAAGTCGTAAGACCCACATTTTAAGAAAATTGCTAAATAAATTATAAGACCCTAAAACTCAAACAAACAAAACTAACGAGCTACTTAGCCTATAGGACTAGATTGTAAGACCCACCAGTGTGCTACTTCTAATAGAAGCCATAAGGCCCGCTTTTCGCGCTACTTTCAATGATAGCGTAATTCCCGACCCAAATTCAAACACTCGAGCTACTTCCAAGAGAAGCCATAAGACCCGCTTCAATTCAAATTTCTGGGTAACTTCTAAATGAAGTCATAAACCTCAAACCAAACCAACTACTATGTATTCTAATAGATATAAATCCCAAGAATCCAATAAAACTAAAACTCACATCTAACTTCCTTAGTTTACTCAGGATCTCTGAGATGAGGCAACCCATGACTGATAATTAGATTTTTTGAATATTATGGTCAATGATTGTTAGTGTTGGTAGACTAAAACCAAAGCTATATCTGGGATGACGAAACCATGAGATCCTGATTAGATTTACCTCCATTTTTCTCACAATTGAGACTAAAATACTTAAAATTTATTCATCCTTAATCGAGAGTTCTCTTTTACGTGTTAAGAGGGGTAATTAACTATGAGTGCTTGCGCTCATGGGAAGTAAGGACTCATATCTAATTAAACTCTGACACTACCTTCAGGGAAAATTTGGTTAACTACAATCTGACTTAAGGGGAATTGAATCTTATGTCTGCAAAGCGGGAACCAACACGTCACTTTTCTTGAGCCAACAGAGATATCTTTAGATTCTTCCATGCATTGAAGGGAGAATGATGCGGACATCCGACCATGAAAGCTTATCAGAGGAGGAGACGAAGATCAACGGCCATGATCGCACCATTTTATTTTTAAGTTATTATTTGTATTTTTATTTATTTATATTTTTTCTATTTTTACTCTCACTTGAGTAGGTACTTGTGACCCCAAGGGGCACTTTTGTCTTTTGTTCTGTATTTTGGGCTATTTATAACCTCCTCCTTTCTTGTAATGGTCAATGGATGATTAATAAAAAAATTTTAGCACTTTGTTCTAAGAGCTATGGGAGTTATTGGGAGAGTGAAAATCCCAATGTGAGGGAAAAGCAATACCCACCAGCCGCAGGAAACATCCGGGCTCGTGATTTGAAGTCCCTATGTGAGGAAAACGCATCCCCCGTCAGCCGCAGGAAGCGTCCGGACTCACGGTTTATCTTCTTTCTCTAAACCCCCACCTCCTTCTCCTTTAACCGCCGGCTAAATCTCCCCCTAGTCGCTGGCTTTCTACCTCCCATCCTCTTCCCCACCATTGGCCACCCATCCCCTTTCCTCTCAACCATTGGCCACTACCCTCCCCTTCTTCCAACCGCTGGTCTCCTCCCCATCTCCACCTGAAACCGTCCGCCAACCGCTACTCATTCCCTACCGTCGGTCAAGAAATCCTCCCTCCTCCTAGCCGCCGGTCTCCACACCCGTCCTCTCCCAACCCGCCGGCCTATCCATCCCAAAATTACTCCTAGCCACCGATCCTCAACCCTAACCCTTTTTTCCACCTAGCCGCTGGCCAAGACCTTCCCCTTAACTCCACCCATTCAAATCTTACATTCAAAACCTTCCAATTTGAGCCCTTCTTATTTTGGAAACAATTTAATTTCATATTCAAATAAATTTGAATTTTCAATTTGTTTCCTAAATAAGAATCCCTATTTTAGGAAAGTTACTTAAATTAGATCTAATTAAATTTTTAATTGGATTTGATTTAAATTAATTTTTCTAATTAGTAAATCTCTTTTAGGAACCCCCCCCCCCAAAAAAAATCTCTCCCAATCTGAAATTAATTGAAATTAATTCTAATTTTCATGTTCATTGAACCTAGACTCATTCATTGAAATGTGGACAACTTCTCCCCCTCCTCTCTCTTGGTCGGCCCCCTTATCCTCTCTCCTATCTCATTAATTCCTCCAAATCAAATCTCCAATCAAGCCCTTGCATAGGCCGGCCTCTCCCTCTCTCTCCATTTAAAATATTCCATAATATTTCCATCCCCTTATTCTCTTCCCTTCTCTATTTTAACTAATTCCTTCACAAAATTGGAACTCCATTTTAGGGATTAATTAAGTAACCCCTTCCCTCTCTTTTTCAATTAATCTGAAATTTCAAATTCACATGAACCCCCCCCCCCCCCCCCTCCCTTTCTACATCAGAGAAGATGAATATCCATATAATAATTTCTCACTCGGTCATTCCTAATTTTATTGCATGTTTATTTTAGCATATACATTCTTGCCACACTCACATGACTATATTAGTTTTCTCAATTACCAAAAAAATTGAATTCATAAAGATAAATGATCTAATCGCAATTTTATCAATCTATCTTTTAAGTCTTGTTAATATTGGCGCACCATACATAAGCATTTTCTAATTTTAACCACCTAGTTTTAACTCTAGAAGCTATTTCCTTGTCTAATAATCACTCGCCTCCCCTCAATCTTGAATTCTATCATTAGAGCCTTCTAATCAATCTTGGTCTTCCCCAACTACTACAATCACTTCATTCCCAGTATCACATCTTTGCTCCCCAAATTTAATAGCAAAAAGTCTTCCAATACCAGAACCTTTGGAAGGATTAGGATCACCACTGCAAATTCCTCTACTCTCTACTTTTCATGTTCCCAGCATAACTCTAAAGCCTCCCATGTTCACTAATTTCAATCCCAACTGATCCATCATTCTATTGGAAAAGAAGTTGTGGGTAGCTCCACTATCCACCAGTACTACCACCTCCTGATGCCCGATCTTCCTCTTAACCTTCATGGTGTGGTTCGGTGTGAACCCGGCCATTGAGTTAAAGGATACCTCTACAACATCTAATTGCTGGTGATCATCTTCCTCCTCTACTTCCTTCTCTGTAGCATCTTCCTCCTCATCATAAACTATTAGGACTTATAATGAACGGTCCTTAAAACAGTGACCTAGAGCGAACTTCTCATCACACCTAAAGAAAAAATCCTTAATCATCTTCTCCTGAATTTCTGACTCTGTGAACCTTTTGAAGTACCCCCTAATCGCACTCCATGACCTTTATCCCTCGGAGCTTCCTTCTAAATAGGCATTGTCTACACCTTTGGTGCCAGAAATATAGTGGTCGTGTGGTAGGAGACTCCTGAACTGCTGTTACGGCTACTCCTCTCCAAGGAGTTCTTATTTTCCACCAGCTGAGCTAACTCCATAGCCTCATCTAAGCCATGTGGTCTCCGTAATCGAATAGCTACTCGAATATTAGGCTTGTGCCCCTTCATAAAGTTCTCCTCTAGCCCAGTCTCTAATAATCTTCCCAATCGGCTTGAGAAATATTCGAACTTCTTGTACTTTATCACCATCCCCTCCTGCACTAGAGCAAACAATTGTTCATAGAAGTCTCCTTCCCGACTAGCTCGGAAATGTTCTAGTAGGTAGTCTTTGAACTCTCTCCATGATCGGATCGAATCTCGCAAGTCTCTTCACTGGTACCAGGACAGAGCCTTCCCCTCCATACATAGAGCAATTGCAGTTAGTTTTTCATCTTCTGTCAACCCATTTACAGCAAAATATCGCTCTACCTGATAAATCCACCCGTGAGTATCTTCTCCCTAAAAAACTAACATCTTCAACTTTCTCACCCTAGGATTGCCATAGCCCTAATTGCTTCTTCCTCTTACAGGGTAGCGGGTGTTGTGATCCCTCCATATTTCCCTCTCCCCCAAATCAACTCTCTGATCTTCACCATCCCATTTTATTTGCTGGCCATACCCTTCACCCATTCCCCTCCTTAGAAGTGGCTCCAAATATGGCATCTCCTCTTATTCCCCCAAAATTTTTATCTCCCGATCATCCCTCATCATCCCTATATTATGGTTTTCCCCGCGTCCTTATCCGGTCAATAATGCCCTTGTCTCCGATGATGCCGACTTGGCTTGAAACTCAACATCTTTTTCATCATCTCTTACATATTCGAAAATCTGCCCTCAATTGCTGAAATTGGCTCTTCGAATTTAGATTTCTAACTTCTCCATCAAGCCTCTCTTCCAATGCATCAACATTCTTAGTCGCCATAAGTCCAAAAACAAATGCTCTGATATCAATTTGATAGGAATCCGATCTCCACACAACCACAAAAAAGCAAGAACGAATAGAAAACACAGCAGAAATCAGTGAGAAAAATGAGATTATGGGCTAATTTTATTGATATCAGCACAACAAACCAAGATACAACTTAATATTCTATTCAAGAGGTAGATTGACTTTGCACATACCCTAGGCGCCGCCAGGAGGTAGGAACAACTCCAAAGAAAAGTACTCCCAAAACTCTAAATCACATAATGAAAATAAAATAACCTAATTAATTCTAAATAAACCTTCCTAATTTCCTCCCAAATATGAATTCAAATCAGCCCTCTTTCCCTAAATAAACCTTACTAATTCCATCCCAATTTTGGTTTTCTATGATAAGTAATTAAATGTAGGATTAATCCCCTTTAAGCCCCCCTCTCCTTGCCCGCCGCCCACACGAGTGCGGCCCACAGGGCTCTTTTTCCCGCCAGCTAGACTGGCCCCCAATGCTGGGGACGGGTTGATTGGCTGGACCGGCTCAACCAGTCCATCAGCATATAATGGCACTCTTATGTTTTTCTCATTTATGTATTCATCAGGATTCCTTCTTTGATAATGTTTTATACTTGCAGTATGGGTATCTCACAGGAACCAAGCCATAATTGGAATTTAATGCGTCGTTATCGAGTCCTTTTTTATTTTAGGCAACACTTTGTATTTGAACATCAAAGTAGGATTATGCCTTTCTAGAATACAATAAGTAGAATCTGGTTCTTCTGGTTGTAGATGCTTATCTAACAAATTTATTCAAGTTCAGCTGGTACTCTAGCTGTGAAATGAGGCTCATCCACCATGAAATTGCTATTTTGACAGGTATAGGGAAAGTGATTTGGTAAGGCTAGATATTCGAATTAATGGTGAACCTGTTGAGCCATTGGCTACAATTGTTCACAAAGATAAGGTAATCTAAAAAATGCTTTGTTGGTTGAGTAAATAATTAACTTTATTTTTTAAATTTTGAATTGGGTATCTCCATGTTAAGTAATTAGAAGCTGTTCATTTGTGCGTTTTTAAGCTTATGTGACTTTATGCTGTTCTTTCTCTTAAATGGTGCATCAATACCATGCATAGGTGGATAAGTAGTAAAGTGTTCTCTGCTGATATTGAATGTTTTAAGTTTCTTTTATCCTGATCAGTAAACCATCTTAAATATAATCCTATATTCTCTTCAGAGATTTATTTTGGTGCACCTCCTAATGCAGTTACAATACCTCTGCAGAAATTAATCATTTTGATGAGTGGTAGGTTGGTTTTAAGTGGAACTTAAGAAAAACTTATAGAACTTTTGATATCACATAGTTTTTCTGGCCAAACGCTACAAGTATAGGAAATTTTCACTGAAACTTTGACGCAGGACATCTAGAATTCTCTGTGATAGCATCGCATATTGTATGAAAACACATAATTCAGATTGAAAATTCACAGCTCAAAATACTACCAATTAAACTTCATGCTTTATTTTGATGTGAACTTAAAATATGAGAAATCCATGCAAAACAAAAAAGAAAATGATCGATTAAATCAATGAAATTTAATGAGAAATTGAAACCATTAAAAACCCAAAGTGTATTGGAATTAACACCACGATGAGAAAACTAGTGACCAATTTGACTAAAAGTTATTCACACTCACAACACGCAACAAAAACATACAATTTATTTTGATGAAAAGGAATAAGGAAGGAATTCACCATGTAAAAAAACTTCAATCTAAGTTTGGTAAAGGAGATGATTTCCCTTGCAAATTGGTAGTCATCTTTGTACTGCATTTGGAGTCAACATCCAATGAAGCATTGAGGGTTGAATGAAAGTCAAAGCTTCACTAAGAAAAAAATTCCTAATTTACAAGCCTTATATTTATATTTATAATAGTTAAATTTTCTTAGATCAGCTCTAGTGGAAGATAAGATTAGAGAGAGTCGTCTTAGATGGTTTGGTCATATAAAACGGTGGCCTTCTAATGACCTGGCTAGAAGAGTGGATGTATTAGATTTGGCTTATGTTAATGATGCAAATAAAAATTTTGCAAAAACTAAAAAAGACTTCTTTTCTTAATATTGATAAACAAAAACACTACGATTGGAAATTAAAATAGACTTGACTGACTTAAACTTAAATACTAAACATGACACTATATAACTTATAGTAATTTTGACAAGAAAGATACAAATGGGGCGGGAACCGTAGAGAGAAGAAAGAGATTAGAAGTTCGAGATGAATATAAGAAGAGAGGGAGGAAGAAGACAATAGCTCGCAAGCTATTCCAAACCCATAGGTTTCGTTCTCTAAAAATCATCCATCATCCATCTTTTTTTTCTCTTAAAATAGCCCCTATAAATAGGGAAAATGAATCCAAATAGCCCCCCAAAAGGTGCCGCCCAAGCCTCCAATGGGAGCAGCCAGAACATGGGGAAATACCCAAGAGAGAGTCACGGCCAGCCCAGGAACCAAACAGCCAGAAAATCAACAGCCAGCCCAAGATCCGAACAGCCAGAAAACCCAACAGCCAGCCCCTCAAACAGAAACCGAAGTAACCAGCATAATCCATCAGCCGAGATAACTAAAACACCAAGCAGCCAAGGGAAAATGGGCCAAGCCCAATAGGAGAATTTCAGCCCAACAACAAATGCCCAAAAACCAAAGAAAGCTAGCAAATCAAAGGAGTGAAATGACCTAAGAGCACCAATTCTAGCATGATCATTGGTTGATTTCCATCATAGGGCGCATATAAAAAATATAGACCAAAATTACATATAGTCCAAAACATAAATAAAATACAAAAATATAAAATGATAATCCTTAACTGCATCAGTTAAGAAAGGTAGAGGTAGAGTTAAAAAGACTTGGTTAGAAAATATTAGAAATGACCTTTCTTTTTTAGATTTAAATGAGAATTTGACTCTTAACAGGACACAATGGAGAAAAAGGATTCCTGTAGCCGACCTCACGTAGTGGGATAAAGGCTTGATATTGTTATTGTTGTAGATCAGCATCCAAAAAATCCCGCATGATTAGCAACAATTTCATTTTCAAAGTTGCATAGTCTAGCTACAATGACCAACATTACAATTTACTGGAAAATCATAAGTAGAAGTAGTGAGAAACACAGGACCACCATCCATGGTATTTTAGTAGTCACACACATCCTTGAATGATTGAACTCCAGTGGATCATAAATCAATTATTCAGCCAAACAAACAACTAGTTTTGAAGCCCCAAATGACAATGCTCGTGAAACTTTCCAACATGGAAACTCAAATTTCATAGTCCAATTTAAGATCAATTATAAGCACAGCATGAATTCTCTACGAAGCTGCCTTGCGCTCAAATTTGTCATGTTGGTTTGTTTTAAGGGGGGACGAAGAAACTGTTGATGGGCGACTGGCTCTGAGCAAAGCTGTTATCACAACAATTATTTTGACCACCAAAAAGCACGAAAAAAAAAATAGCTAGTCACCCATTATATTGGCTCGGAGCACTTACACAAAACGATGCGACGAAAAAGAACGAACAAATTTTTGAATTAGGCAGTTGTCCATTTAGCAAGCGATTGGCTTCAAGTGAGCTGGCATCCAAATTAGCACTTAGTCACCTGAATGAACGGTGACTATGCCTATTTTTAAATTTTTTTTAAATTCTTGTTAAGTAAATTAATAATAAACCATTTCAGTTTTAAAAATTTGTTCAAATGTGTTGTGGGCACTGAACAGACATTAAAAAGGATGGGTTTTGGTAAGGTGAAAAATGGAGATGAGGTCGTAGAAAGAAGTGCAAGTGATTTTAAGAAGTGGCCGGTCATTCTTTTTGTCAATTCCTCAAGCATATTTAGTTGAAAATATACATATATTGATAATAGATAATTTATAAAATTATTGTGATCATTTTAAAGAATTAAATCATATTATACATGTATGCTTGTTCAACTTTATTAGAATGAATGTACAATTCCCTTCAACCCCAATCCAGCATATAACTCTATATAAATTAGATTCATTTTATTTCATCCTACTTCATTTTCTTAATCCAATTATGCTTCCATTTGATTTGATTTAGCTCTAATACCACTTTTTGTCACATCCCATTTTAATCTCCTTCAGTCAACCTAGAGGATAACAGATAAGGAGAATCTGAACTGATATATCTCTTACTAACACCCATCCGGAAATACTTCTATCAGGATCAAGTATGAAATAGCTTATCCCAAGATTTCACGTCTTAAGATTATATCCCAAGATTTTATCATTGGAAGCATATTCAAACACATTAAAAGAAATTCAGAGCTTTACTAAACTTTCCAATAAACTTACATACCCAAAAGTCTGACTGTATAGCTTTCTACTCTGATTTATATGCACAACCAAAACGTATCTATATAAAAATTGCAATCAACCTTCTACCTAGAGCTCCACTGGCTCCTTTCCCATTTTTTGTCGTACAACCACTGCTAATAAGCTAAAGCTCAATGAAATACACAATCATAGTATAAGAAATAATAAATCCAAAATTTGCATTCAATAGTAAATAATATTGGGATTTCTAAAAGAATCATAAGTTGTATAAGAAATCAATACATATTTAACTTTTCACATGTTCTATTCTATTTACTTTCCAATACTTTAGCGACTTTATATGATGACTATATGCTTGTGCACACTTACAGCTCTCTCCTTCAAGATTGGGTCTGAAACTCCGAATTCCCAACTTTTAGAAATGAGAGCTCTTTCATTCAATGTTAGGTCTGAATTCCTAACTTTTAGAAGTGAGAGAGTCGGGTATCTCCTGTATGATTCCTAAGGTTTATCTCGTCAGGTCTTTCGTCTTTACTTGTGCGGACTTATCCCCATATATGACTTATCTCCTTTTTCTTTTCATTTATCTTTCATGAAGCTCACATTTTTCATAACGTACACATAACCCGTAACTCAGATAATGAACCAACAAATAATTATATGATGAAACTGGAATTAATGCTATCACAATCATATAAAAATGTTGTCATAATTATATAAAAATATTACTATTTCATATACCACAGTTGGGTATCTCATCTCGTCCTCTAGGGTGGTCAGATGAATTCATTCTCCTAAAACACCCCGACCTCTTTTCCACTTGTAAACAACCTAAAACATGATTATTTGCCTTTCAAACATGCATTCAAGTAAAATACAATAGGCTATGAAAACCTTACAAGTTTACCTCAATTGCACTCCTCATTTACCCCAAAAATTTTCCTTTCCCTCTCCCAAATCTCCTTCCTCTCTTCTTCCCTTCCTTTCTTTCCTCTTTCCTTTATTGTTTTCAGCAAACAGTAGCAGCAACCCTTACCTGATTTCTGCAAACAGCAATACCCTTACCTGATTTCCGCAAATAGCAATACCCTTACCTGATTTCAGCAAATAGCAATACCCTTACCTGATTTTATTTTTTTTTTAATTTTCTCCCGCAGCAAGCAGCTTCGTTCCCTCTATGCTCACGGTTTGCAGCTCTCGGCAAGCAGCAGCTGTTCGAATGGGAGGAATGAAGGAACTGGCTAGTGCTTACTTAATTATATAAACTAATATATTAAGACCTTAGTGCTTTACCCACTACAGTGGTTCAGCCCATCCCAACCGTTCAAAGCCATCCGCCTATGCATGCTGAGTATAGTGGGAATGCAACAGTAATATTAATTACTTAAGAGAGAGAAGGGAAAGTGAGTTGGGATGTGAATTGAGGATAAAAGAAACTTCTCAGGAAATGGAGTTCTTGAACACTCATTTGTGTCCGGTTGTGAGCTCTAGTACAATATTTTACAAAATTAAAAGAAACATTTTCCATCAGAATTTTGGGTGATATTACTGCTTGAATTATTTTTTTATTGGATCATCAATTATTCTAATAATTTGATTGTTCTTATATGATTATTACTTTATTTTATTAACTTCTGGCAGCAGTTTGGAACTTTGTATAACCTTATAATGAAAAATGATAATATTAAGAGCATATTAATTCTATTTGAAACTGAAACTAATGTCCGAAAGTAGTGTCCGGAATTTTCAATACTATCAATTACGACAATATAATTGCTCTTCCACTTGATTTAAAACCAAATGCAGAATTAATGCTCGAAACTGTGCTCCTCTCTTTGGGGAAAAAAAAAACCCGTAACGACTTGGTGGCAGCTAATGATGCAGCTTGGAGTTGAGAATAAAAAAAATTTCTTTCCATTTGGAGTGCAATGGAGTGTAGAAGTAGAATAGAAGAGTTTCAAGGGAGGGAGAAGAAAAATGCCCATGGAAGATAGAGATATGAGAAGGGGATCAGGAATCACAGGAGAGAAGGGGACACGGGAGGGATCGAGGACTCAATTATGGGTATGGAATATAAAAATGAGGCTTCTAAGATAAAATGTGAGAAGTTGCAAGAGAGATTACCACACAGTGAGATGAGAGGATATATAGAGGAGAAAGAGAGAGTATGGAGGGGCTGCTTCAAATCCTGGGGGAACTTATGGGGACCATCGGATCAAGATATGCGATCTACATCGATGATGGGTTGATTACTGCTTTTTCTATAATTTGATGTACCAGCAAACAAATTTATTTTATATTTGTTTTTTATTTTTTAATTTAACTCTTAACAGGACACCATAGAGAAAAAAGATTCATGTAGCTGACCCCACATAGTGAGATAAAGGTCTCACATAGTGAGAAAAAGGCTTGATGTTGTTATTTGTATTTTTGAATTTGCTTTTTTTTTTATCATTGTGAGATTTCATTTGTAATTTTTCCCTATGACTTTTTTCTCTCATTGATAAGGTTCTAGGACTTATTATTAGTGATTGAATGTAGAATTATTGGATTATTTTTCCATAATAGTGCTTTCTCTCTCTCTCTCTCTCTTATCCCCTCTCTCTCGTGCTCACTCTCTCTCACACACACCCTTCTCCCTACCTCGCAATATCTCTCCTGATTTCCTCCCGTGTTTTCTCTTTTGCAATCCGCTCCTCTTGATTTCCTATCAGTGACAACATAGATGCCTCTCATGCTATCTACTCCCCTATAAACTCACAATCCCCTTATCAATGTCTCTATATTCCACCACATCCTTTTCTTCTTTTTCTCTCTTATTTTCTGTCCCTCTCAAAACTCTTTCTCTCTTTTTCTACACTGAATCGCACTCCCATTGGAAATCAAAATATTTTGCAGGCTGCTTCTGTATATCATGCAAGAAATCGTCTGTATTTATCATTTAAGGCTACAAGAGAACCACATTTCTGTCTTTTATTTGCATGTTATCATCAATTTATAATGCAAATATCTATTCCAAAACATGCTCATCTGCTTTCAAATGGAATAAACTGTTTTTTTCTCGGCTTTTAAGATGACAGATTTATTTTTTGCAATATTTATACCTCAGTTGTTTTGTATTTCATCAACTTATTAGGCATTGTTTTTGTTATTCTCAGGCATATGGTGTGGGCAGAGCTTTGACTGTAAAACTTAAGGAACTTATTCCGAGGCAAATGTTCAAAGTTCCTATTCAAGTAAGGCCAATTTCATTGGTTTAGCAAATCAGGCACCCTTCATATTTTGTGCCAATTATTTGGGCTGGATTTATGAAGTATCCTATTTTTGGGCTGGATTTGTGAAATATCCTATTTTCATTCCTTTACATGCTATATGAATGTCTTATTGATACCAGCCCGCTACGAAAATTACAAAAAGACTTACGCTAGGTGATCCTCATGTATCGCTCAGTAATGACGTGATCATGTTGTTGGTTATTTCGTATTGCTTATGACAAGAAACAACTGAAGATATTTTGTTCTTGAAACAATATTTTTTTTGTTCTGCCTTTGATTAATTAACCTACATTACAAACAGTTGTATCTAAAGCATACTGTGAGAAAAAGAAAAAAATTTCAAATCCCATATGTTCATACATAACTTTAAGAAGAATGTCCTTAACTTTTTAATCTGAATAATGTGCAAGGTGGACTTACCATAGTTTCAGACTTTTGGTTTTGGAGTGGCAACCTGTTAATAATTTTACATAATTGATTCAAAGAAAACTTAGTTACCGGGCTCTCTGTTTCATTTGTAAATTTTCACTTATAAGCGGCTTGGATCAATTCTCTTTGAGTATTTTTTGACTTAATGAACCTAATGAACCTGGTGACTTCTCATTGCTTATTAAGCAAATTAAGGTCAGAAAATGACTTTGCCAAACTTTGGACAGTTGGCTTATGACTTTCAATATTAGTGTAGGATAGATTGTTAATTTTTCAAAAGCTATCCAAAGAGATTGACATTGAGGATATGCATCCACAACCTTAAAAAAAAAAAACTTTTAAAATCTTATTTGTTTGAATTGTCCCTTGCATAATTTTTTCTAGGTACTCCGTATCTCAAAATTTCTTTCATTTTTAATATTTTAATTATACCTGATTTTTACAAGAGCCAAGAAGTAGGCAATTTTAGCTCAAGGAAGTATTTGTTTTCAATTTTATATGACTAAGAAAGAAATGTTTTCCTAGAATTTTGATTTTTACGATCTGAAGGTTACAATCATACTTGTCAAAGACGAATGGCGCACTATGACATAAAGTTCCCCATGGAGCTACAAGGCATAGCTCACAACGTGGCCTGAGCCATTTTAAACATGGCGCATAATATTAAATAATTATAAGTAAATATATATATTAATATGTGATACTTTTAAATAAATTATAATTTTAAATTTAAAACCCTAAAAAATGGCTCGTGCTATTTGGCCTTGCGCCATGTGCTATTGCTCATGTATGACGTAAAAGTGTGCACTATTTTGAACTAATGTACAACGCCATAGGTGTGCTGCGTCACACTGTGCACCATGGTGCATGCCATTTTGTGTCATTGACATGCCTGATTACAATTAATTAATATTATTTTATTTTATTTTTGTTGAAGTTTGAGGATGAGTTATTATCAAATGTTTATAGTAAATGTTTATTTAAAAATAATAACATTGGTTTTGAATTTATTAATGGGCTTTCGGTGTTTCTATATAAATATAAATTTCATGTGTGATGAGATTGATCTTTGCTTCTGCGCCTACCTCTTTTATATGGTTGGCAAATGTTACTAATAATATTTCTGTAATCTTTTTTTATGGTTGTCGAATGTTACTAATAATTTTTCAGTAATCTTGTTAAATCCTAGCCATCCCTTGGCATTTTGATCCCACGGCTAGGATGAGAATCCGTGGGAGACTCACTTGTTAAATCCTAGCTATCTCTTGGCATTTTGATCCCACGGCTAGGATGGGAATCCGTAGGAGGCTCATTTGGATCACGCCGATCTCCTTCCATATTTAGTTGGCTGATTTAGGAAGGATTATATTAGAGAAATTATGTATGATTTTGTAATTATTTGTTTCTTCATTAAGATATTTTGTATAGATCTATAAATAGGGATAGTTTTGTGCAATTAAATTAAGTCTTTTCCCTCTTCAATTCTTTGAATTTAACAAAACTTAATATAAATGCATCCTCATTTTGAAATGCCTACGAAATCATTGCTAAGATGACCCTAGTAATTAGGATACGATGGTGCTAACCCTGATTCTCAAGTTACTTGTCCTCGTTTTCTATTAATCTTATTGACACTATGGGTTTTGCTTCCATATTGTTAATGTTGAATTTTGGAATGCCTGAATTTTGAAATTCATATATATTCCCTTTTTTTTATAAAAAGCTGGGACCTCATTAAAATGATAGAGAAAAAGGATACAAGAGGATATTACAATTTCTAAAAAGTACGTGAAAGACTAATAATAGTAGGAGGAAAATATAAATTTAAACATGTATATATCTAATAAAAGGCTCCTTGGGATTGTCTGTAAAGCGTAAATTCTTCATATTGTCCTTTGATAACTTCAGCCTTTTTTTTCCCTTGCAAGTATGGATCCAAAGTAGGCTAGAGGAATGGTGTTAGACGTTCTCTCATTAGTTCACAATGCTGAAAGAAAAAATGTTTTTGAAGTAGATCTAAAGAGAAGCTTGAACATAGTTATCTTTAAGAAGTGAAGATGACATTAATAAAATCAGCTAAATTCTTGATGGCGAAAAACTGTATATTATAAATATTTGTCTGAATGAAGAATCAGTGGTTCATCCTAGTAATAAGGAGGCTTGACCGCTCTAATATTGTAGTCATCTTTATCATCATTGCTAGCTGTTGAAATCAGGGATTTGAGAGGGAAAACTCATATCTTATTACACAAGTTTCATCCCTATTTATTGATCTGTACAAGATATCATAATAAAGAAACAAATAACTACAAAATCAGGCATTATTGCCCTCATATATTCCTTCCTAAATCAACTACCTAACTATGGAAGGAAATCATCGTGATTTAGGCGTGATCCAGGCGGGCTTCCCACGGATCCTGATTTGGGGCTGTGGGATCTCTTCTAGAGGGAGCGATTGAGATTTAACACTCCCCCTTAAGCTGGGGAATATGGATCTGTCATTCCTAGCTTGGCAATCATTCTAAGAAAGGCAGAGTTATCAAATCCTTTGGTAAGGATGTCGGCAAGTTGATCTTTTAATGATACATGGTTGATACATACAAGTCCACTGTCTAATTTTTCTTTTATAAAATGTTTGTCCACTTCTATGTGCTTGGTCCTGTCATGCTGAATTGGATTGTGAGCTATGCTGATTGCTGATTTGTTATCACAATGAAGTTTCATTGGTTCATCCCATTTGATACTTAGATCTTCTAGAATCATCTTGATTCATAGTATCTCACATATTCCCAAGGTCATAGCTCTGTATTATACTTCTACACTAGATCTTGCTACCACATTCTGTTTCTTGCTTCTTCATGTAACTAGATTTCCTACAATGAATGTGCAGTACCCAGTGGATCTTCTGTCCACTGGTGATCCTGCATAGTCAGCATCAGTGTATGCTTCTAGGGTTATTTCGTGATCTCTTCTAAAGAGAATCCCTTTCTTTAGTACAGTATTCTGTCTATCGCTTGCATATGTGTTTGTTTTGGCTTTTGTATGAACTGACTGATCATACTCACAGCAAATGTTATATCTGGTCTAGTGTGGGAAAGGTGAATCAATTTTCGTACAAGTCTCTAGTAAGCACCTTTGTCTACATCTAGATCTTCTTTAGCTTCCCCCAATTTGAGATTTGGTTATACTGGTGTTGGTTTACATGCTAGTTTTCCTGTCTCCTTCAGGAGACATAATTACGTGTGGCGTCCGAACCATCCGGAGGCGAATCCGGACGCTCCACATCACCCGAATGCACCGGGCCCCGGGTGACGTAGCACGTCCGGATTCATCTCCGAAAGAATCCGGATGCCGCACGTAATAATTTTTCCTCCTTCAGAAGATCTTTAATGTATTTTTGTTGTAAGATGAAGATTCCTCTGCTGGATTGACCTACTTCAATTCCAAGAAAGTATTTAAGTCTACCAAGTTCTTTGATATCAAATTCCTTGGTAAGATTTTTCCTTAGACTCACTTTCTCCTTTTCATTATTCCCAGTCAAGATACTATCATCCACATAGACTAATAGTACTATGACTTCTCTTGAGTCTAAGTGTTTAAAGAATAGTGTATGGTCCCCTTGACTCTGTTGATACCCATTAAGAAGCATGAATTTTGAGAATATTTCAAACCAGGCCCTTAGTGATTGTTTGAGCCTATATAGAGCTTTCTTTTAACCTGCACACCTTGTTACCTCCAGATTTTTTCTTAAATCCTAGTGGTATTTTCATAAATATCTCTTCCAGATCCCCATGTAGGAATGCATTTTTTACATCCAATTGTTCCAGATACCAGTGGTACTTAGCTGTTAGTGAGAGTAGGATTATGTCTGTGTTCATCTTGGTTACAGGTGCAAAGGTTTCCTGATAGTCAATGCCATGTGTCTGGGTATACCCTTTTGCCACTAGTCTTGCCTTGTATCTCTCCAGTGTACCATTAGCTTTGTACTTTACAGAGAACACCCATTTGCAGCCGACAGGTTTTTTTCCCATTGGTAGGTTGATGATCTCCCATGTATTATTTTTTTCTAGGGTCTGTATTTCATCTTTCATGGTATTTTTTCAATTTTCATCAAATAAGGCCTCAAAAATATCATTAGAAATATGAATATCTTCTAGTGTAACCAGGAAGTTGTTGTGTGATGATGAAAAGTTATTGAATGATATAGAGTTGGTTATAGGGTATAAAGGAGGTGGTGAACTTACCTTAATTTCAGGAGATTGTGGGCTCCAAAAATTCGGCCCCGGTCTCCGCCCGCTCTTTTGCTTTCTTTTCGGGGGGAGTTTTAACGAGTTAAGTTCCGGGATAAATTTTGGAAGGCAGATGGGTTTGTAGATAAGACACTACCCAGAGATTTCGCCCTCATTTTGCGAGGACTTTATGATCTGAGTTCTGGTTTCCTATAGGCGCAAGCCCCTATAGTTAATTACCCCTCCCAATAATGAGAGAGAATTTTCGATTAAGGCTAGTCGTCAATCAGATACGTATAGATACGTGCATCTGGCATATAGTAGCAGCATGAGTTTGGGATGTTGAAATCTGGAGGATTTGGGAATTTGGAAGATTGGAAGATTTGGAGATTTAATATTTAAAATTGAAGATTGCACCATCTAATACTTAAAGCGGATGGTGGGGGAATGGATGATGGACCCAATCAAGATCCCATGGTTCCGTCGTCCCGGGCCATCGTGGTCCCTGGTCTACTTAGTCAGAGGAGGTAGTTGACCCAACCTGACAGAAGGATCCTTGTCGGCAGCCATGGGTTGCTTCGTCCAAGGGTACCTTATAGACCTGGGGGGAATATTTGCCTAAGGGGACAAATTTGAATCCACCTTAGCTAACAGAGGGCTTTGTGCCCTATCGATCATATCCTATCGATTCATATCTCAAGGATTTGATGCCATTGGGGAGCATACGGGCTCTGGCCATAACCATAATATAATGGTGCCATTTGGCGGCGACCACCTGGTTCAGAGGGCCCCGAGTCATAACCGTTTATCCTGCAATGCCATTTGGCAGCGAAACTGCCGGTTAGAGGACTCGTACCACGTCCTTGCTGGCAGGAGATTATTTGAGAATGGATCCTAGTGATATTTTCGATCAGGCATCAGCTCTATGTGAGCTAAAGTAGTTTATAGATTTATCCACCTCGGCAAACTATTGCGGAGGGTGGATGGATTTTGCTTTAAGTATTTTGATAGTTGGATTTCAATTTTTAAATATCTTGAAATGGGATTTCTGCCAGTTTTGAGCTTTGGATTTTGGGTATTTGGATGGCGCTTCGAATTATTTGGAATAGACCCCTCCGGTTGAGATATGCATTCAACATGGCCATCATCGGGGTAATGGGGTTATTTTATTTGTGGATTAAACCTTGTCAACTCTGTCAGGTTGTCGACAGAGGATCGGGTTTCGTAGGCTTTGGACCTTTGTTAGTGAATTCTCTTGATTATAGGCCTTGAAGGCCTAATATTAACTATAAAATAAATATCCCGGTCGATCTCGCGACCGCATATTTATTTGATGATTCGAGACGTGTCGACTCCTATCCACCCGTATAGGAGGATCAGGCTCGAACTGGAATTCATTTATTGACCCGCGCAGCATCCCTAGACGTCACGTGTGCACCAATAACACGCTCGCCGGGGCCCATGCGGGTTTTGATTGCATACTCCCCTTTTTGTGTTCCTATGTGTATACAAGTTAAGGTGCACATGTGCGGGGGTACATTTTTGGGATATTTGACACTGATCAGCAATGTGGGAAATCGCCATTTTAAATGCAGCATTTTACTTGGAAGCTTGTAGACGCCTTCTGTCTGCTTGTAAGAGTGTTGCAGATCCGGTGGCGTGGCGCCATATGATCTCCACTACCGTTGCTTGCAGGCAGGCATATGTTTTCATTCATAGATTTGGATTGACCTCAGGATACTGCATTTACTGGAGTCTTTATGTATCTACCCATAGGTGACATATTGAACATATGTCTATATTCGTAGAGAGACCGTATGTATTGCAGATCTTTCAAAGTTGTTTATAGATATTGTGTGTATTTGTTTCCACAAGGAGTTCTCTGTACTTATGATATACCCACTATTGCTATCCACCAATATTATATCATTTATCACTGCTCGCAAGGGATATTCATGTTCACTACAATCTCCTAAATGTGCCTATAGGAGAATCATTGTACTTGCATCATATCCACCTTTCACCAATCTCAGGTGGGTTTGATTGTACTTGATTGTAATGATGAGTCCTTCACTATCAATTTTCAATGTTGTCTTTTTTAATCAACAGGTACTGTTGTTTGCATCGGGGATTTCATTGACATATGTAGAATACACCTCTGTATTCTGTGACTTGTTATTGTTATTTGCAAGTACAGTACTTTCAACTTTGTAAGGATTGCTATGAGAACCATTGCTCCTGCATTGTGTCCACCCCACCATTCACAGGTGGTCTGTTGACTGCACGAGATTGTTACTTTCATCGCCTCTTCAGCCTACAAGTTAACTCTTACTTGTGTAGCAGGTTTTTTAACTGTTGCAAGTGGATGATACTTATATATTTCATAATTGACTGTTGTCGCTTGCAAATTCCTTGATTTATGCCTGTAGATAAATCATATTCATTGGATACTCCCTTCCATACGTGTGGGCAGGTTGTAGTGTATACATTTGTTTTGATAGGAAGACTGCATGTTGTGGATCTTATGTCCTTATAAATGACACCATACATGAGTATCCATATATACTGGGGATTCCTCACATTTGCGGCTAATCTCCTATTGTCACTTGTATGTGAGTTAATGCACTCATGTATGACTTATTATTGACTGTTGATTGAGCAATATTCCTTGTCAGCACCTTCATGCATAATCCGCTAGCAAATCATCACCTTCATCGACAAATAATCATGCTCGTTGTATTTTGGCTTTTAATGTTTGTAACCAACTACTATGTTCATCTATGAACTGTTTTCCACTAATTGGAAGGGAGCCCGAGTATTCATTACAAATTATGGTTGCTTGTGGGTGCTTTTGTCACTTATATTTCCATTGTTGATCTACGAATAGCTTTTTTGTGTGTATTGATTGGTGACTTCCTACACCTCTTGTGCATGTTCCAGTGCTCGTAGGGACTGCTGCAGATGCTCATATATAGACCAACATTGATTTTTGGACAATGCAATACTCATCCTCTATTGATGGTCCTCATTTGCACATATGTCAAGTGTATGTGACGGATCCCTGGCTTCATCGTGCACATTGGTTAATGAATTAGTACGTCCATTGTGCATCAGTCTTCAATGCTAGTGGGAGACTGAGATATTTGCTAGAAGTTTGATTTGCTAGTTGTAGAAGTATTCTGGCCCTTAGTAAATTGTAGGGATGTCCCAATATTTTGTTGCATGAGTGATATGAGCATTGTTTGCTAGTCACCATCATTCATGGATGACTTATAATGCTTGTTGCTTGATAACTCATTCACCATGAGTTCTTTGTGGTTCATGTCTGAGTTCAAATCTTCTTGCATCAAGTCTTATGTAGTTCAAGTTCTAATCAAATTATTCTTTTGAGTTCAAGTCTTGGCTTGAGTTCAAGTTTTAGTTTAGGTTCAAATTCTGCAGGTTCTTTGTTGTTCAAGTGTTCAAGTTCTTGTCCAAGTTCTCATATGTTCTTCTTGAGTTCAAACAAGTCCAAGTACAGTCATATAATCACCCGAAATTTCGGCAGCATTCCGGCATCTCCCCCGTTTAGGGTAAACTACGGAAAACTGGGTCTTTCCCACCACGCTTAAGAAAGCGTGTATGGTAGGTGCCCTCTTTCGAGGACACCGCGGCCGTGTAAAGTCTTCAATCCCCCACCACGCTTAAGAAAGCGTGTATGGGTCTTCAACGTACCTGAAAAGAAGAACATTTGTTTCCCCGCAGGTACAGAGCCGCGTACGGGTACTTAAAATTGTCCCCACCAGCTAAGAAAAGCATATATAGGGCTTACCCGCCTCGCCGTAGGCATCGCACCGGGTTCCCTTCCCACCACGCTTAAGAAAGCGTGTATAGGTGGTTGCCGGCTCGACACGAACGTCGAATGCGGGATTTTGGTGATTACCCGCCTTGCGTAGGCACCGCACCGGGGTCCCTTCCCACCACGCTTAAGAAAGCGTGTATAGGCGATTTTCCGGTGGGCCGCCAACGACGAGAACGAGTTCTCGGAGTTTTAGGGTTTGCGGGTTATACCTTTGCAAGCGTCGAGGGTAGAGGTTCGTGGACCGAGGCAAGTGAGAAGCAACCATTTCTTTTTTTTTTTTATCTTTCTTTATTAATTATAATTAATTATAACTTATAATAATTAATTAGAATTAATTATTAATTATTATTTAATGATTAATTATTTAATCATATTTAATTATCATTAATAATAATTAGTTTATAATTAATACTAACTAATTAAAATTAGTTAAAATTAATTACAATTAATTAATAATAAATTGCAGTTAGAGTTAAGCTCGTCAGGCTACAGGATTTACATAGGATTTGAACAGAATTTGAGTAAGATTTATGCTAAATCATGCTAAGCGATTTGATCGACCAATAAATCTCACAGCAGAATAAATCCTCGATTTCCCTCTTTTGTTTTGGAGCTTGGCGAACTCACGGGATTTGGCCGAAGAAGTTCTGGAAAGGGAGAAAGTTACCTACACAGCAAGCAAGTTCCTGTTGTTACTTCCGATCAAATATGTCGTGACTCCCGATCCGACGGAAGGGAACGTCGTAGATGGGCGAAGTCGGACAACAGTGGGGACGTCGGCACAGGGAGATAGGTCGGGAGCTGGGTTCAGGTCTGGCGGAGTCGAGCAGGAGGTGGAGTCGTGGAGCAGAGGAGATCGGGTAGGGTTGGAGTCGGCTCGAGCTAGGAGATAAGGTCGTGGGTGCCGACTTCGGCTAGGAGGCAAACGTCCGGCTCGGTAGATCCTTACGGTAAGAGCAGGGAGTCGTCGGCTTGGGCTAGTGGAGCTCTCGACTATGGAAGCTGGGTATGAGAGGGAAGAAGTCGGGAGCAGGTGTCGTGGGAGGAGAAGCTGCGGGGGTTCTTGCGAGTAGTCAAGAACCGATCCGAAGAGCTTCCTTTTATAAACGCAAATTGGAGCGGGAGACTGGGCTTGCGTGTGCTCTGTCCGAAAGGGCGCCGTCGCAGAGGTATGGGGTACTGTAGCGAAGCGGGATTTCTGGCGGGGATAAGGGATTTGCAGCAGGTATGGCAGATGCAACATTCTTTATTCCTATTCTTTTTTTTTCTCTCTCTCTCTGTGGAGGTCAACAGAGATGATTCAGATTTTTGGATCTGCTTCGGAGCACAGTTTGAACTTGTACGCCTGGAATATACATTCCCAAATCTAAGGACAGCTTTGTCTTCAGTTTCCCTACTTTGGATTTCAGGTGGATTAGTTTGAGGTGGTGGAGAAAGGTCAAGAGGGGCAAGCATACTTTCCTCATCTTCTTTTGTTCCAGTCTCCCCTCAAAGATGAGGTTTGATAAAGTAGGAATTTTGTTTATCAAAAGTGACATCAATGGATACCAGGGTTTTCTTTATAGGGGGTGATAACACTTGTAATCTTTTTGGGTGGCTGAGTATCCAATAAAGATACATTGGAGTGCCCTTGGATCTAGTTTTCCTCTATTCTGGCTATAGATGTGAACATAGGCAGAGCACCCAACGATTCTGGGTGTAAGGTTGTTATGGGTTTGACACTCAGGGTAAAAGGAGAACAGAATATCCATTGGAGTTTTCAATCTTAAGGTTTTTTAAGGTAGTTGGTTTATTGAGGTAAGTGGCAGTAAGGAGGGCTTCCCCCAATAGGATATGGATATATTGTGGTGGAGTAGATAGGCACGAGTGGAGGCTAGAAGGTGACCATTCTTTCTTTTCGCAACCCCATTTTGTTGTGGGGTGTGAACGCAGGAAGACTCGTGGATGATACCTTCACTCTAAAAATAGGAATATAAGGTTTGGTTGAAGTAGTCTTTAGCATTGTTAGAACGAAATTTCTTTATGTTTACCCTGAATTGATTCTGGATCATGGTGTGAAAATGGGAAGAATGGTGCTAGCGTCAGATTTATTTTTGAGAAGATAGATCTAAGATACTCGAGTACAGTCATCAATGAAAGATACAAACCAGCGAGCCCCAGAATTGTTGGGGATTTTTTAGGGTCCCCATATGTCACTATGAATAAGATAGAACGGAGTATCGCATCTTTCTTTTTTGTTTGGAAAAGAGGCTCTTTTATGTTTGGCTAATTCACATGTTTCACTATGAAAATGTTCATTTTTTAATTTATGAAAAAGTTTTGGATACATATGTTTTAATACATCTAAGGATGGATATCCTAATCTGAAATGATGAAGCCATATAGTAGATTTCTTGTCAACTAGGGATAACATAGAGTAGCTATTTTTAGATTTGTTCAGCTCTTCCAGGTAGTACAGTCCAGCTTTCTCCTTAGCAAATCCAATTTTCTTCCTTGATCCCTGGTCCTGAAGTAAGCAATAGGTAAGGTTAAATAATGCTTGACAATTATGGTCACTGGTAAGTTTCTATATAGATATGAGGTTTGTGGATAATTGAGATACATGGAGCACATTTTTTAGAGTGAGGGAAGGAGATAAGGGTATGTCTCCTTGGCCTTCTATTGTGGCAAGAGAATCATCAGCAGTGATGATTTTCTTGTCACTTGGGCAAGGATTATAGTTGATGAAGTGGGTAGTGGAGTTTGTCATGTCATCTGTGGCTCCTAAGTGAATGATCCATAATCCTTTCAAATGATTTCTAGATATACTTAATCCAGTGGATATAAGAAACTTACCTGAAAGTACAAGAGAGGAAGATGCAGGTGATTTTTCAAGGGATATCAGGAGTTGTCTTAATTTATCAATGTCTTCTTTATTGAGTTCTTTGAAGCTGGTCGATGTTTCTGGGTTAGGCTGACTTGTTGTAGTGTTGGCATATAATTTGTCCCTTTTCTCATTTCTTTGATTCCACTCCTTACTTGGGGGCTTTCCGTATATCTTCCAGCATGTCTCCTTCGTATGTCTTGATTTCTTGCAATAACTACACCAAAGAGAGTCTTTGCCTTTAAATTTTGCAGAGTCTTTACCTTTTTCCTTCCATGGCGCTTCTCTGGTCATCATTGCTGAGCTTTCAACAACTTTTGGCTCCAACATTACACCTCATCGGCTTTCTTCAGCACGGATGAGAGCAATGGTTTCATTTAAATATGGTGTATCCTCTTTGCCAAGGATCTGGACTCTTATTTGATCAAATTCTGCATTCAGTTCTGCAAGAAAATCATAAACTCTATCTTTTTGAATAAAGTTCTTTAGGATAGCAGCATCTTCTGGACATCTAATCTCTATGCATCTATAGTGATCAAGTTCTTACCATAGGTCTTGTAGAAAAGTGGCATATTTCGTTACAGTCTTGCTTCATTGTTTTGTACTTCCTACTTTGATCTTAATTTCAAAGATTTAAGCAGCATCTCGAGCTTTTGAAAAAATTTATCTGGCGGCATCTCATATGCCCTTTGCAGTAGAAAGGAACATAAACGTATAGCTAATTTCTAGAGTCATGGAATTTCACAACCATGACATAATCATGGAGTCCGCTTCATCCTATGCCCCAAAATTAGGATCTCCTCCTTTTGGTCCTCCTCCGAGGAGGTAGCATATTTTTTCTTTCCCCTTTAAGTAGGTCTTTACAAATTGAGACCACTTTAGATAATTCTTCCAGTTTACGCGATAGGAAGGTTGCATGCTTTGGAGATCACCTCATTCTTGGCGTATCATAGAATCTTTAAATTGATTAAAGCTCTGGGATGAATTTTCTTCAGACATCGTGGTGTCCCAACAATAGGTAGTAATAAAGACTACTTTTAATTATATCAGCAATGAAGGCCGATTTTATGTAATTATATCAGCAATGAAGGCTGATACTTATGCAAGTAAATAGGGATTTAGTTAATCAGGTCGCAAGCCCGATTCGGTCTCACGGGTTCAAAACTCACATGAATAAGAAGGGGAGGCTTCGGCCCCTTCTTCCGCAAGCGTGAGCGGACTCGCAAGGAAGTTCTGTCCCACTAGGTTCCGTCCCGTAGGGTTTCTGTCTCCGTCCCGCGAGGATCAAGGCTTCCGGCTCTATCCCGCAAGGCTTCGTCTCGCTAGGTTCCGTCCCGTAGGGCTTCTGGCTCCGTCCTGCAAGGCTCCGTCCCTCAAGGCTCAAGGCTTCCAACTCCGTCCTTCCCTCACGGCTTCCTTCCCGATGGTTTCCTCTTTACTTCCTTCGTGTCTCTGATATCATGTTGAAATCAAGGATTTGAGAGAGAAAAACCATATCTTATTACACAAGTTTCATCCCTATTTATAGATCTATACAAGATATCTTAATAAAGAAACAAATAACTACAAAATCAGGCATTATTGCCCTCATATATTCCTTCCTAAATCAGCTACCTAACTATGGAAGGAAATCGTGATTTTGGTGTGATCCAGGCGGGCTTCCCACGGATCCTGATTTGGGGCAGTGGGATCTCTTCTAGAGGGAGCGGCTGAGATTTGACACTAGCATTTTTCCATCTAAAATGTTCTGGCCATAGAAATCTTTCGCAATTTGATGTGAAGGTCATATATATTGATTCCTTTGGAAATCAAATATTTTTGTGGTGCTGGCATCTCATTTTCTTCCACTGACTTCATTATTTATTGTCAGATTTAAGATGAGAGCATTTTTTTTTTCCTTCTTTGGTCAATGTCCAAGCAATTAGATTGAGGAATTTGATTTAAAAACCTTGTAATCTGTCCCATTACATTTGATTCACATGGAATTTTGCCTTAAGGTTTTACAACAACAACAACGTCAAGCCTTTTTCCCACTATGCCAGGTCGGCTACATGAATTCTTTTTTCTACATTGTGTCCAGTTAAGAGTCAAATTCTCATTTAGATCTAATAAAGAAATGTCATTTCTAATATTTTCTAATCAAATTTTTTTAGGTCTACCTCTACCTTTTTTAACATAGGTTAAATCTAATACATCTACTCTCCTAACAGGGTCATCGGAAGATTGTAGTTTTATGTGACCAAACCATCTTAAGGCGACTCTCTCTAATCTTATCTGCCACTGGAGCTACTCCAATCTTTTCATGTATATGCTCATTTTGTATCCTATCTCTAAGAGTAAAGCCACTCATCCACATGAGCATCCTCATCTCTGCAACACTTAATATTATGCTTATCTTTTAATGGCCAACATTCTGCCAACATTCTGCGCCATAAAGCATTGCAGGCCCTAAGGTTTTACATTTACAGTAATATTATTGGCATGAATTTTCTGCTGATTATCTTTTAATGAAGGAATTCCTATTTAGCATGCAGATAATCATTATATTTGTTAGTTAGTACTTTTTTTCTTGATTATTTTATCATGCAAAAGAATGCCTGTTTGTCTTGTAACAGGCATGTATTGGTACAAGGGTGGTTGCTAGTGAGAGTCTATCAGCAATTAGGAAGGATGTCCTATCAAAGTGTTACGGTATAGTACAATACCTTGAGATATTCTGATGTCATTTGGCAATTTCGAATAATAGATGGCCAATGTGTCTGGATGTTCAATTTAGTGTTTCAATTAAGCATGTCTTTTTTTTTGTAGGGGGCGACATTACTAGGAAAAAGAAGCTGCTTAAGAAGCAGGTCATTTGCTTTTCATGCTCAAATTACCACATCATTCCTTGCTAGTCTTATTAAATTGGTATAATCTTTGAACAGATTATCTCCAAGCTCATTGAAGTATGCAGTACTAAAAACCTTGAATCTCTCTTTTTAGTTTGCATTTGGAATTTAAATTAATTATAACGTCTCATTTGCAGTTTATTCTTTTGGTCACATGTGGATTTTGTCCACCGTAAACTTTTTTTTTTCTTTATAAGTTTATCAAATACAAGAATACTTTGTTGAAATAGTAATGACGGTCCGTGAAATAATCTATATAGTGAAACTTTTCTCAGCCCCACAAAAAGGATGTATTTCACGGATTTGTCGGAGGTAGTAAGTCCTAAATTTTAATTAGTGAAGGAATAAAATCTCCAACAGTGATAGAGAGGAGGTGGCCAAAATAGATAGTTTGGTCAACAACAGTGATAACTAAACAAATACTAAATCCGAGGACATAGAGCACAAGTCAACATAACTCTGGGACAGCACAACACTTGAATATGTGCCAAAAAACAAAGAGGAAGCTAGGCAGGCGAGAACAAATCTCTAAAAGGAAACTACCATTTGCAAAGGAAATCATCATTGGCAGTCTAAACCCCATCATTTGTTGGGAAAGACCAGAGCCAGACAAAGAGTCATAAAATGATACCACAAGTCACACATAGAATCCAGATATGCCTGAACAATTTCCCATGCAGTGAAGGGCTCATGGGAGAGTGTATAAAATGATTTCGGCTGGAAATTAGTGTTATCAAAATTATTTAATTGATTGTGAGCACATTTTATTGAAAGAAAAAAGATCCATGTACTTGAATAATTGACTCTTGTGACATTTTCATAAGTAGATAAAAAAAATTTCACGTTGCAAATCCAGGTTAGTAAATTCTAAATTATTAACTAGTTAACTTGAATGAACTTATAGAATTGAACCATATTTCATGTAATTAGAACAGAAGTATTTTCTTTCCTATTTGGAATGGAAATTATTTACAAAGCTGAGGTGCTTGATAGTTGTCAGGTCCTAAGTCCTGGATGAGAAAAGTGGAGGGTTGCGTTAGGTAGTCAACAGCCAGCATAAAACTTGTTGAATAATCATGACATGAATCCTTTAAAAAATTGTATTAATGCTAGGGTGCCCCCTGAAAGTGACGTGTTGTATGGCCTGAATACAGCGACAAGTATGCAAGGGCCGCTGCACCGGCGCCTGGGTGCAGTGTTAAGTAGGCACGGGTTCTCACATCAAGGACGGATGCGGGCAAAGAAGCTAGTCCATGAAACTAAAATTAGGATAGGAACTTGGAATATAGATTCCCTTACAAGAAAATTAATAAAATTAATAGATATTATGATTCATAGAAAGATTAATATTCTGTGCATTCAAGAAACTAAATGGGTTGGAGAGAAGGCTAAGGAGATTGATAGTTTAGGATTTAAACTATGGTATTTGGGTAGAAGTCATTCTAGAAATAGTGTAGGTGTGATTATAGATAAGAGTTTGAAGGATAATGTTATAAAAATTAATAGAATTGGAGATAGAATTATAGCTTTAAAGATTATTGTTGATGCTAAGATTATTAATATTATAAATGCTTATGCTCCTCAAGTAGGTTTGGATATGGGTTCAAAATTAAAATTTTGAAATAACTTAGAAGAATTAATACAAAAGATACCTCTTGAAGGAAGAGTTTTTATTGGAGGAGATTTAAATGGACATGTTGGTAGAAAGGTAGATTTTAAAAGCATTCATGATAGCCATAGATTTGAAACGATAAATGACAGTGGCAATGTCATATTAGATTTTTCTTTAGCTTATGATTTTTTAATACTAATACCTTATTTAAGAAAAGAGATGAGCATCTTATCATTTATAAAAATAGATATAGTAAAACTCAGATTGATTATTTTCTTATAAGAAAATTAGATTGTTTAGATTGCAAAGATTATAAAGTTATCCCGAGTGAAAATTTATATACCCAACATCGATTATTAGTTTTAGACTTTAAGATAAAGAGGCAGAAAATAAAAAATAAAGTAAAACGATATTATAGGATTAGATGGGGGCATTTAAAGAATATTAACAAAAATATTTTTGGGAGTAAGATTTTAGATCTTAAGATTTTGTTTGTGCATAAGGATGCTAATTTTATGTGGAAAAAAAGTAGCTAGTGATATTAAAAATATTAAAAAAGATGTGTTTATAGTATCAAAGGAAAAAGCTCCTAATAATAAAAATAATTGGTGGTGGAATCTAAATGTGCAAGAAAAGATAAAAAATAAGAAGATTTGTTATAAAAATTGGTTTATATGTAAAAATTCTGATAATTGGGAAAGATATAAAAAGGCACGTAAGAGTCTAAGAAAGTAATATGCGATGCAAAGATCTTAGCTTTTGATGCAAAGATCTTAGCTTTTAATGATTTATATAATAGATTAGATTCTAAGGAGGGAGAAATATATATGTATAAGTTAGCCAAACAAAGAGATAGGAGTAGTAAGGATTTAGTTCAAGTGAAGTGTATTAAGGATGAAGATCAAAATGTACTTTTCTTAGTAGATGATATTCAACAAAGGTGGATGAGATATTTTGCTAAACTTTTTAATGAAGAATGTGATAGTACAATTGACTTTAGTGACCTTAGCACCCTAAATGAAAATAAAGATTTCTGTTTTTATCGGCGTATTACTAAAACCGAAGTTAGAGAGGCTTTAAAGAAAATGAAGTGTGGAAAAGCTGGCGGACCTGATGATATTCCAATAGAGGTGTGGAAATGCTTAGGAGATGAAGGAATTTCTTGGCTCACTAATCTTTTTAATACTGTTTTGAAGACTAAAAAAATGCTAGATGAGTGGAGAATGAGTGTGTTAATTCTTATTTTTAAGAATAAAGGTGATGCCCTAGATTGTGCGAATTATAGAGGAATTAAGTTAATGTGTCATACTTTAAAACTATGGGAATGAGTTATGGAGCTTAGGTGGCGGTGTGATACTAATGTTTCTCAAAATCAATTTGGATTCATGTCGGGTAGGTCTACTATGGAAGCCACACATTTATTGAGAGATTTGATGGAGAAATATAGAGAGAATAAGAAGGATCTACGTATGATATTTATTGATTTAAAGAAAGCATACGATAAAGTTCCAAGAGAAGTGATATGGAGAGTTCTTAAAAAGAAAGGAGTTAATAACGCTTATATTCAAATCATTAAAGATATGTATGCATGAGCTATTACTTGTGTTCAAACACAAGGTGGTTTGACCAAGTATTTTCCTTTTTCGGTTGGATTACATCAAGGATCAGCCTTAAGCCCATATATTTTTGCTTTAGTCATGGATGTTCTCACTAGACATTTGCAAGAGGATGTACCTTGGTGTATGCTTTTTGCTGATGATATTTTTCTTGTTTATAAGACTAGAGAGGGAGTTGAAGATAAACTTGAATTATGGAGGTCAACCTTAGAGTCTAAAGGTTTCGCTTGAGTAGATCTAAAACTGAATATATGGAGTGTAATTTTAGTAGTAATAGACCTAGTGAGGGGATTGTGACTTTGGGCGATCAAGTCATTAATAAGAGTACACGTTTTAGATATCTTGGATCTATTATTCAGAGTGATGGTGAAATAGATGGGGATATTATCAGCATAATTCAAGTTGATGGTTGAAGTGGAGGAATGCATCGGGCTTGTTATGTGATAGAAAAGTCTCCCTCAAACTTAAGGGAAAATTCTATAAGATGGTAGTGAGACTTGCAATGCTTTATGGTGTCGAATGTTGGCCATTAAAAGAGAAGCATAATACTAAGTTAAGTGTTGCAGAGATGAGGATGCTCAAGTGGATGAGTGGCTTTACCCTTAGAGATAGCATACGAAATGAGCATATACGTGAAAAGGTTGGAGTAGCTCCAATGGAAGATAAGATTAGAGAGAGTCGCCTTAGATGGTTTGGTCACATAAAACGATGGCCTTCCGATGACCCGGTTAGGAAAGTAGAGATATTAGATTTTATTTATGTTAAGAAAGGTAGGGGTAGACCTAAAAAGACTTGGCTAGAAAATATTAGAAATGATCTTTCTTTATTAAATTTAGACGAGAATTTGACTTTTAACAGGACACAATGGTGAAAAATGACTCATGTAGCCGACTCCACATAGTGGGACAAAGGCTTGATGTTGTTGTTGCTGCTGCTGCTGCTGAGGTGCTTGCAGTATTTTTTGAAGGCAAGTTGATCTGTTTCCTAGGCATTTGGACAAGGAGAGGTGATGTAGTGTGGTATGGCTTGATTATTACTTTATGATGCTTTTACATTTTGGTCATGTATTAGGATGAGGTTGTCTTTTTTATTTTGTTCAGTAAGCCTCTTATTATTAATAGAGTTGCCATTGGGATGAGATGGAAAATTATGATGGAATGATGATGATTTGCTCCCAAGTCTCCCTTTTTCTTTCTCTTTCTCCTCCATCTCCCTTTCCTCTCCTCTACAATCCAACCCCTTTCCCTTTCCTTTTCCTTTTCATCTCCTATCTCCCTTATTTTCCCTCCTCCTTCCTCTACTATCTCTCTATATCTCCTGTCCAATCTCTTCTTTTTCTCCTCTCATCATCGATGCCACCACCTTAACATCACGATCACCACTCCAAGGAAAGCTCAAGCCCATCCATGGGCATCCATCATCAGCCAAGTGCAAGCTCACGACAAACTCCCCCTTCTCCATGTCTCCTCCATCCATTGAAGAACTATGGTTATGCATTAGAGCATAGGGAACCCATTTGTTGATGTGATTCAACTCCAAACTCATGGATTATGATGGTTTCGAGAGGTTAGGCCATAACACCTTCCACAACTCACAGGCGAGTGACCTTAATAAGGTGTTTCCTAACTGAGATAATTTCATATAGTGGTAGGAAATTAGACTAGAGCATTTCCTTAATTGGAGTGACGGGTACTTCTATATAGGATGATTAGTTAATTTTTTGTGATAATATATAAAGTGCACAGTAGTTGGAGATATAAACATGCATATTAGCAAACAAGTTAGATCACGGTGAAAGATGCAAGTTTGAGAGTAGTAAAACTCTGAGAACGGAGGGTGATAATTCCAATTATTAGGAAAGAGCATGGATAATGTTGAGGATGTAATAGGAAGTAATGAAATTAGATTGTTTCGAGGTTACCTATGCTACAAACAAAAATAGTTTAATTATATATTTGTAAAATACTTTATGGGTATTTATTTAAGATGATCTATATAGCAAGTTCTTAAATGCAATGCAATTTGAAAAAAATTCCAATGTAGTTTAATGTGATCATCTTTTTTTATGTTTTTGAAATATACTCCCTATAATTGATTTTCTTTTCTCTCTCTTTCCTTGCACGATTGCATAGCATCACCGGGCATTCAACAATTATATAGTCTGAAGGATGTCTAAAGCTTTTGATAATATTGAGTGCATGATTATTTTTAAAGGGTTTCTATTGATATTAAAAACAAATGGAGCCAGGCATGGTGCGTCTAGAGTGTGCCTGGTTGCTGATATTACTGCTCGGCCCTTTTTTGGGAACTAATTATCGCAAGTGGAATGTTTATACTGAGTGTTGATTCATTGAATGTTCAATCTAAGAGAGATTAACTTTTCATCATAAGCAAATTGATCCACCTAGTGAAAGATATCTGTTCTTGAACTCGATAATAACTATTGGCAAAACAAGAATTGCCGGTGCAAAGAAAGCCAATTTGTAGCTAGCCTCTTTCTAATCAGAATTAGTTCCCTCAAAACTCATCTTACGCAGTGAACCCTCCAACAAAAAAATTCAGGATGACACAAGTTATTCATTTCTTTGAGCTATTTTCTGCAGAGTCTGCCCTCCAGCGGTCGTTTCGTTTAAGAGGTTTGGCAAATAGAAAACTATTTCCTAACCCATGACCATTTCTTGCATAAATGGATCCAAGCTCTTTTTTGTTAATAACTATCTGCTTGCAAAAATTCTGAGCATTGAAATGATATCCTCATCAGATTCCTAATTTACAAAAAAAATTGTATCTTTGTCATCCCTCTCTCATTTCCCATGGCATATCTTCTATGCTAACGCAGAAGTTCTTTGAGTATATGCATGTACAAAATGCTGGAATCTATCATTGACAATTAACTTGTTAAGAATTCATATTGCACTTACAAGGCTCCAAAATTTTGACCAGGCCGAAGGAAAAAAGAGAATGAAAGCAATTGGCAAGGTCGAAGTGCCCCAAGAAGCCTTCATGGCTGTCCTGAAACTTGAGAAGGAGGTGATATGATACTGTTGATCATATTTAATCCATGGAGTTGCTTCGTTTGGTCATTGTGGAACTTCCGTTCAGGCTTTGGCTCTCTCATCATTTCACATGAAATCCTCTTCGTTGATCGCCGCAGCTATGATTCCATGTGGAAGCAGTCCTGTGGTGAGCATTATTTCACATTTTGTTCCCTTTTGCAAGAGTTTCTTTAGGAAACTTCTATTAATGTACTATTATCTTGTATTGATTGTAAAAAAAAATATTTGTACCCAAACATTCTAATGAAAAGAAATTATGTCTGGTATCAAATATTATTAAGAGTTTTAAACTCTTAGATTTATATTGAGATTAGTGTTCTATATACTAATAAGCGTAAATTTAAGTGTTTTGAAGTTCATTCTGATGTATTTTGTATCGGAGTATGTCATGATTTTTCCTTTCAAAAATGAAAAGAGTGTATTTTAAAGCTGTTTGATTTTATTTAGGATGAGCTTTATATATAAATAATCAATTAAAATTTATATTTTATTATTTTTAAAATAAATTTAATTAATTTAAAATATATCTTGACCAAAAAGTATGTTGAACCCAAATTTTTTCCCTTTGAAGGGTTATGATGAATCATCCAAATGAAAATAACAAAGTAGTTTTGATTCTCTATGTAGCTCATTTTGATCTATTGGTTGATAGTTTTGGCCATCAATTAAGAGATATTTGATTCGAAGCTTGTGTATGTGATGTGTGTGTATTAGTCTTAATTGGCATAAATGTTCCCAAAAAAAATTTGGTTCCCTAAATTCGAGCAACGTAATTTGGGGAAAGTTTTCAATATTGAATGAAATCAAGAAAAAAAAAATTGTCAATTAGTGATTTTAGAATAATTTTTAACTCTATTATTATTATTATTATTATTATTATTATTTATTTATTTTTGTGTTTTTCATAATTTTAGTGGTAACTCAAAGGTTTTGGTGAAAATTTAGATGAAATTTAAAGAATTTCAACCAGAATTAAAATTTAAATGAGGTTGTTTTAAAATTTGAGGAATCATACAAATTTAAGAATTTTATTATTGAGAGTGTTACAATTGTTTTTTATATATATATTTTTGCGTTAATATCAATTAGATAATTTGTTTTGTTCATGGTGACAATGTATATCTTCAAGAGGAAAATAAATTTTATGGAACTATAATATTATTTTAGGATAGATTTTAAAATTATTAGATTTATTTTAAGTTTAATTTGCATTATAAATTTATATTTATTAATTTTTAAACAATTAATAATTTTCAATCTCATCTTGATATATGGTATGTCAAGATATCTTAACATAAATATTTTTCCTCTGCAAGATGGGAACATAAAAGGACAAATAAATTTTAGAAATAAGAATATTCCTTAGGAGAACTTGATTGTTCAAGGGCGACAAGTGAAGAGAGCTTTTTTTTCCCCTTTGTTTTTTTAATCTCTTTTTTATTTTTTAAGTGAAGAGAGGTTGAAATACAAAGAGTGGGAATTTAAGATTTATTCATTGGAGATTATCTCTATAAGTGTTAAAAAAGACCCGACTCAAAAAATTCGGATCCAAATTGATCCCTTAAATAAATTGGTTTAGTTAGAATTTAGAATTCTGATTTGTTTATTAAATTGACCCTAAATCATATTTTTAATAGGAAAGTGAACTGTTTATTTTTTTTTTATTTAATTCGTTTACTAAAAAAATTAGTTTTTAAAATATTTAAATAAAATTTAGATGTTTTTTTTTAATCTTTTTTTTAATTTTTTAAATGAACATAACCTAGGAATCAATTATCTCTTTAGACTTTGGCCATTGGTGCAACAACTGATCTCTGTATTCATTATCATCATGTTAGGGCCTATTTGAGATGATTGAAATATTTTGTAAATGTATTTGTAAAGTGTTTCAAGAAAAATAAATTTTTTTAAGCTACTATGATGTTATAAATATATTCTTTTTAAAAAAAAATCTCTAATAGCTACATTCTTATAGGTATCACACATTAACAAATTTGGTTGTAAAAAATTATTTTCCAAAACAATTTTTTTTATTAAAGAATGAAAAAGTGGCAAAAAAAATAATTATCAAATAAAATTATGATTATAGGCTAAACAAATAAAATGTTTATGTTATTTTTAATTAAAAAATAATACATAAGATGTTAAATATATTTATTTTCATAAATATTATAAAATAAATTTAAAGTATAAATAAAAAAATAAAAGGTAATTGGCCCCTAAAATTATAGAAATTAACGTGTAACAAGGGACAGATTATTTATCCAGTTACGCGAGCACTAAGTTCAGAAGATATAAAATCCCATTTTTGGCTCGCTTAACAGTGAAGCAAGCTCCGAGTTGTAAATTCGCTTCCTTCTCCTCAACGGAAATGAAGGCTTCGTTTGGTTATTTGGTACTTTTGTAAAAGATAGTTTTAAGAAACATCAGTTCAGAAAAAAGAGTTTTCTAACGAAGAAGCATATATAAAAAGCTTTTTCAAAACAGCAGAAAAATAAAAAAAATGGAGTTATTGGGAACAAGATTTGACAAACCAAACAGTAAAGAAAAATAAATTTTACTGCTTTAAAAAGGAATAAGCACCAAAAACGCCCAATCAAACTAGGCCGAAGTTGGAACTCGGAAGAAACCGAGGTCCATTTCTTAGTAAGGGCCTATTTGGCTGCAGTTAGGATTTAATTTAAGTACGATTTTATAAATCCTTTAAATTTGAATTTATTAAATCTTGTGAGGGTTAAAACCTAAAAATTATTTGATAAGAAATATGTTAAATATTGATAAATTTTGTAAGACTGTTTAGCGATACTATTTAGGATTTAGAGCGATTAATTCATATGATATTTGTATTTTAAATATAAGTTACTTATTAATTTTAATTTTAATTAATATCAATGAATTATAATGATGAATGATATAATTAGAGTGTTATTTTAATAAATATTATATTATTAACTTTTTTAAGTGTTAATGCTAATTATAATGTTAACTATCTATTAATTATTTAATTATAATTTAAAATAATTAATCATTTAATTACTATTTAAACATAGTGTTTCATTAATTTGTATATATTACTTTAATAAATGTTAATTACTAATTATACTTACAATAATAAAATTAATTGATTAAATATTCTATTAATAACTAGTTATTTAATTAATATTTACAGTACTATTTTTCTAAATAAGTATTTATATTTTAAATTATCTCAATAAGCTAGTTAAATTAATGCTTAATCAAGTGATTAAGAATTGATCGAATAGGCGGGTTGTCTTTCCTTCTTCCATTTCTTTGTTATTGTTCTTGTGAGGTAGAGGTTCTTCTTCGGCTTCGCTGGTTCGCGTGGGGTAGAGCTTCGAACGAGTCGTTTGCCATTGCCTGTCTAGGGTTTTTTTTCCTCTCTTTTTTTTTCCTAGGGTTTGCTTTTCCTCTCCTGCATTTATTCGTTGTTATTTGGGGGTTAGGGTTTGCTTTCCCTCTTCGATTTCTTCTTCGGCTTCAAACGAGTCATTTGTCATTGCCTGTCTAGGATTTGCTTTTTCCTCTTTTGCATTTATTCATTGTAGTTCTGCTTCACGTCATGTAGAGTCTAAAAAGTTGAAACTTCTCCGCCTCCTCCTCCGACGTTGTTTTTGTCAGATCGGAAGTCGCACTTGGAGCTCACCTCGAAGGTAACGATATTTCTCTTTTTTCATGCGCTTCTTTGGTTGGATTTACGAAATCCACAGAAAAAAATAGAATTTCGGAAATCCGGGATTTAGGGCAAAAATGGTGGAAATTCTGTGAAGTAGAGATTATTTTGAGATATTTACATACATACCATTTTATTTTATGCTATCAACATATCTAACAGCTAAAATTTAATATTACATGCCCATCACCCATAGAATAAATATGGGTGCATTGAATGAAATATTAAAGATTATAGGGTGGTATAGGTGATAAGAATGAAATATTAGAGTGATATATTTGATATTAAAATTTTATATGAGTTGTATAAATGTAATATTAATGTTTTGAGTGTTATATATATAAATAACATGCAATACAGTGATGTGTATGTAAATCTCCCTATTTATAAATGTATGCCTCTGTTTGAACAAGTCAAGGAGATGGGGTGGTTTGCCCATCTCAAGAGGTCCTTGCATGAGGGGTACTCATACGAGGAGGACTCACGCCGGCCAGAGCATCACTTGACTGAGGCGCACTCACTCGATGAGTACTAGCCCATGTATATTTATGTTGAGTCAATTTTAGGCATATACGAACCTGACTCATCAACCAGAATTGACACCTCTATGGTCGAGTCATAATATGAATCTTGTACAAATTATATTCAAACTATGCATAAACTTATATTAGAATGAAAATGTATGTTTCAAATAAAATTCAAACTTCAAACAATATTATAATATAACTTAAAATTATATCATATTATCTCTATCTAATTTGTTTGAGCTTTATTAAAATCATGTTTAGATAATTTTGGGTAATGTCTGATTTTAAAAATGACTTTACAACACGATTATTTAATACAAAAGAAACTTTCAGATAATAATAATAATAATAATAATAATAATAATAAGATGATGGATATTTATTCGAATTTATATATTATATGGAATATTGTAATATTAAAAAAAATCAAACCAAATTGAATCAGTAGACGAGGAGGTTGATTGCTTGTGAAAAAGAAAAAGTCATCAACACGCCCGGCTCTGCTAAGGTTTTCTTCTCGCCCTAGCCGCCTCAACCTCCTCCCCTCCTCCCGCCTTGCCGGAGGGCTCCACCTCCTCCTCCATGGCATGTCCTTTTTCAACCACCGATTTTCCCCCTTTGACTCCTTCTACTTCTGGAGTTAATCCCCCTTAACTGTGCAACTGGAAAAACATAGTTGAAATCACTGAACCCTCTTCGGCTGACCTTCCCCTATCCTTCTATCCTGAGGAGCCTGAAATTGTTCCTTTTTCTGGTGAAAAGCTTTCCTTTGGAGCAAAAGACTGGAAGCTTTGCTTGGTTGGTTACTCTATTGGTCGAAGACCATTCTATGAAGCTTTGCTCAAATCTATTCGGAATACTTGGACTCTAAAAGGTTTTTTTCAACTCCTCACGCTAAACGATGGTTTCTTTCTTCTCCGTTTCACTGTGGCTGAAGATTATGAAATGGCTTTGTTTAGAGGGGTATGGTTTTTTCTGGAAAAACCGTTCATTCTACAAAAATGGAACCCCAAATTCAGACCTAAAAGAGAGAATTTTTCTTCTGTTCCCATATGGATTAAGATACACGATCTGCCATTGGCATGTTGGAACTCGGAGGGTATATCCAGAATTACGAGTAAAGTAGGTATCTCATTAGCTATGGATGGCCTTACTGTGCAAAAAACCCGACTTACTTTTGCCTGTGATATGTTCAAGTCAATAGCTCTTCCACTTATTCGGATGAGATTCCTATATCCCTAGACGGTGATGTCTTCAGCTTAAAGGTGCAATATGAATGGAAGCACACTCCTTATGAACACTGCAAATCCCTAATTCACTATTCCACTTTTTGTCCATCCAAGCCAGCCGACGCTCTTGAAGCCATAAATGCTACCTCACTGAACAACCTTCCTCCGCATGGTAGGAGTAACTCTAGGAAGCCAAGGAATCGCAATACTACTGCTTCGCCCCATAACAAACCCAATCAGAATAGCCTCATTTCCACACCTAATCAACCTCCTCCCCCTCTGGTTTCACCCTCAGAATCCATTACAGAGCCCCCAATACCTTAACAGATAGCCAATCAAAATCACCCTCCCCAAACTATCACTGAGCCTAATGCGGTTCCAGTAATCCAGCATCCCACTATTGAAGTCCCCCAACAACCCATCTTTCCTGTGATCTTAGATGCTCCTATCATCTCAAATCTAAATTCTCCTACTGATGAAGGTCTAAACTCTACCAATAATTCAATTCTCTATCAGGAACTGGATCCAATTACTATATCGCCCAATAAATTTGCTGCTCTTCAGCAATCTGAAACACCTTGTGCCCCTCCTCAATTGTTGCCTTCCCTTGGTAGGGAGAATGCCAATGTGGCCTAGCCTCCAACCGCATCCCTTTCTTCAAAGTTCACCAGGGGGAAGAAGAAACCCCCACACCCACCTAAACCTTAATGTCCCTGCCAAACATTGCGGTTTAGAATATCAGGGGATTCAACAACCCTGATAAAGTCATCAGTTGCAAACGTTTCATTAAATCCTACAAGCTGGACATGATCTGTTTACTGGAAAATAGAATCCAGGAATCCTCATTGCAGGATCCTTTCTTCTATTCCTCTCATACTCTCTTACCTTCTGAAGCTAGCTGCAATAATTTCGGGCTCTCTAAGTCGGGTCGTATTTGGCTTAAGTGGAATTCTCAGAAGATTCATTTTGCTCCTACGGTTATCTCTACCCAAATGACTTCTAGTTTGCTGTGTTGTGGCAATAATACCCCCTTCACCCTCTCTATAGTCTATGCTTCCAACTCTGCCTTGGAGCGTGTCACTCTTTGGAATCAAATAAGAAACCTGGATGGCAATAGTCCTTGGACTATTATTGGTGACTTCAACTGTTGTAGATACCCTTCCGAAAAAGCTGATGGCTTTGTTATATCCCAAAACAGATTATGGGATTTCAATTCCATGATTTTTTACTGCAATTTAAAAGACCTTCATTCTGTAGGTCACCCTTTCACCTGGTTCAATCAACGTGTTGATAATCCTATACATATAAAATTGATCGTGTTCTTGTGAATGAAGCCTGGCTGACCTTCTTCCCTACTTCTTATTACTCGGTTGAAAGCCCCTTATGTTTCGATCACTGCCCCATTGTTCTATATTCTTGGTTTTCTGAGGCGGTGAAGCACAGGTTCCTCTTTAAGAATTATTAGACCAATCTTGATAACTATTGGGAGGCTCTTTTGGATGTTTTCTCTTATCCCTGTATTGGCAATCCATTGTTGGACTTATGCGGCAAGCTCAAAAAACTTAAAGGTATTATCATACTAAAACTTTGGGCTAATTCTTCTATGCTATATTCTTATATAGAAAATCTGCATCGTGAACAAGATGAGTGTCTGAATAGGATCTCTCAGGATCCTTTGAATGCAGAGCTAAATGCTAATCTTAAATCTGTCAACATTAAAATTTCTGATTTCTCCTCTATGCAAGCTTCTTGGGTTATTTAGAGAGCGAAATCTAACTGGTTGTTCAGAGGGGAAAATGATCTCAAATTCCTTTATGCTAGCATTAGAAGGAGGAAGTGTTCCAACAATGCTGATATTAACCTCACCTTTGCCAACTCCAATTCTTCTAGAGATGAAGCCATTGCCAACCTTATTAACCACTTTAAAAACCTTTGCAATCCCACACCACCCTCCAACATCTCCACTTCTCCTTTCCCAGTTAGCATCACTCTTGACCCTATCCTTGTCTCCTCATTAATCACTCCTATTTCTGATAGCGAGATCAAAGTGGCAGTTTTCTAGGGCGCCTCTGGTTCTGCCCCAGGACCTGACGGATTCAATTTCCATTTCTATAAATCTAGCTGGCATATTGTTGGTCCAATGGTTTGCAAAGCAGTTAGATCGTTCTTTATTAAGGGTTATTTGCCTAGAGGTGTGAAAGCTACTGCTCTTGCTTTGATTCCAAAATCCAATCATGTGGCTAATTTTGGTGATTTCAGACCAATTGCATTATGTAATGCTATTTATAAGATTATCTCCAAAGTGCTTGCTAGTAGATTGAAGAACATTATGCCAATTATTATTAAAGAGAATCAAGCTGGGTTCATTAAAACCTGAATTTTCACTGATAATATCATTCTTGCTAATGAAATACTCAATTATGCTAGCTGCAAGGGTAGTAGAAACTTTTTCTGTGCCAAATTGGACATCCGAAAAGATTTTGATATAGTATCTAGGGAATTTCTTCTTGCAAGAATGGCACAAAAAGGTTTCCCACAAATTTTCATTCAGTGGATCAAAGCGTGCATCTCTGATGTTAATTTTTCTATTGCAATTAATGGGCAACTGGAGGGCTTCTTCCCCTCATCTGCAGGTCTTCGTCAAGGGTGCCCCCTTAGCCCATATCTCTTCTGCATAGTTATGGATGTTTTATCTTGTCTTTTAGATGATGGGGGTTTTGAGGGTGTTTCTATGGAGGGCTTTCAAATCTCCCATCTCCTGTATACTGATGATCTTCTTATTTTTGGCTCTTCAGATCACCCCAATTGTTTCAAGCTGACCTCTATTCTTAACATCTTTGCTAGCTCCTCTGGCCTACAGGTTAACTTTGAGAAGAGTTCTATCATTCTTAAGAGTTGCTCCTCAAACCATGAGACCATTTGCTCTGCTCTTTTAATAAACAACTCCAGCAACTATATTAACTACTTAGGAATTCCGATTTCCATTTCTAGAAGGAAGGTAGCCCATTTCTCTCCTCTGCTTGAGAGCATCACTAAAAAGTTAGCTGGTTGGAAGTCCAATCTCCTCTCTTTCACTGGTAGATTACAATTCCTTAAATACACTATTCTAAACTCTATAGCGTATTGGATAAGAGGAGCTATAATACCTAAGACCATTGTTAGATCAGTGAGGAAATTAAGCTCTAGCTTTCTATTTTTTGGCTACACTGAGAAGACTAAAAAACTAAGGTTGGTTTCTTGGGATAATATTTGCAAGCCAATATCAAAAGGGGGGCTTGGTGTGCCTTTTATTACTGCTCTTCAATTCAGAACTAACTGCTCCATTATTAGTAGAATGTACAATTGCAATAGCCAACTTGCTAAATGGTTAATTCAAAAATATACTTCCCCTTGGCGTCCTCATGTAGGCTATATTTCTATTTTTTGGAAAGCAATATGTAACAGTGTTGTTGTCGTCTCGCACTGCTTTAGCTTCAGAGTTTCTTCTAATGCTCCTATTTCGTTGTTCTGGGATAATTAGTGTATGGGGGGGACAATTGATGGATAGTTTGGACTCTGTTGTGTTAAAGCAATATTACCAGCCAAATGAAAGACTTAAGACTCTTTTTTCTAGCAATTCGTGGTGCATTCCTTACTTTATCCCCGCTTCCCTTGCCACATTTATTCGACAGGTAGAGATCCACGATAGTACTGGCCCTTGTTTAATTTAGGAAAATGCTGGTGTTGGTTGCTTCAGCCAATATATTGCTGAATATTATTCTGGTTTGCCCACTGTTGCGTGGGGATCGTTAATTTGGCACAAACGTTACGTTCTCAAATACTCGGTATATGGTTGGATGTCAGTTGTGGGTGGACTGAAAACAGCAGATGAATTACTCAAACGCAATATTCTGGTTGATGCCACTTGTCCTTTTTGCCTGGCCTGTAATGAGAGCATTAGACACCTCTTCTTTGAGTGTAACTACACATTCTCCATCCTCAATGATTTAATCCATGCCACTTATGCTTTCCTCCTTAGGCCTAACACCTCTCATATGTTGGTTTGGATAAATGATTTACCGCACACTCCTCTAATTGTTAAGAACCTGTATTGTCTCATTACTTGTTGCACTATTTATTTTGTTTGGCACGAAAGGAATGGAAGGAGATTAAGCAACATTCTGAACAGTAATAGCTCCATCACTCTTAACATAAGAAGAGCAGTTTTTTCCAAAATTTGTAAGTGGAAGAAAGGATATGATATTTTAGAAAAATCGTAGCACCTGCTGGGATGGTTTGTTGTGCATTATCTTGCGAGCTGCTCTGTTTCGAGATGTTACAGGACGATGATGTATGCCTTTCATGGCTCCCCCTTTGGACGGTCTTTTGGCAACCAAGGGGGAATTTTTATGTGCTTCAATTCAACTAACTGAGTCCTATTCTCTGAGGGTCTCATTCGGCGTCTTTGGGGCTCTTCTGCCAGTTTTGTTTTCCTTTTGGTTTTATTGGTGTTAAAAGGTTTTGGTATAACATTGGGAGTATAGCTCTTTTTTGTTTTGAGCTTTCTCTTTTTCTCTTTTACGCTTCTCATATGTATTTTGCTTCAGATCAATATACGAGATAACCCCAAATTTTTCAAAAAAAAAAAATCAGTAGACGAGAACGTACACGAAGTTTCAAGAGAGGGTTAAATCCTGTAAAACAGGTTAAATCCTCTTCGTTTTCTTCGTTGCAGGGTTTGCTTTTCTTTTTCTGCCTGTTTTGCTTTGCGTGAAGTAGAGTTTTGAAAGAGTCAAAATTTCTCTGCCCTCTTCCTCCGACGTTATTCCTGTTGGATTAGAAGTCGTGTCAGGAGCTCGATATGAAGGTAACGATATTTCTCCCTTTTCACGCGCTTCTTCAATCGGATTTATGAAATCCGGGATTTAGGGCAAAATTGGCGAAAATTCCGTAGGGCTTGTTTGGTAGCACCCAAGATTTCATTTAAGTAGGATTTCATAAATCTTCCAAATTTCGAATTTACGAAATCCTGGGGGTTAAATCCTGAAAACTATTTGATAACATTCATGATAAAATACTGTTAAATCCTTTGTGACTGTTTGACAGTTCAATTCAGAATTTAAAGCAGTTAAAAGAATTGATATGCATTGTTAAGATAATTTAAGTACGATAAGAAAAGTTTAAATAAAACATAATAAAGCTTTATTAATACTAATTAATTAATGACTTAATTAGTTTTTATAATATTTTATAATACTTATTTTTATTTAAAATCATATTTAATCCTATTAATTATTTTGAAATAACTAAGTATTTAACTAATAATTTTATTAATTATTTAATTAATTATTTAAATATTATTTAATTAGTTTCACTTAATTATTAATATTTTAAATTATATTAATTAAATTATTCAACAATAACTTAGAGGAGCCTAGGTTTTAGTTTTCCCTTCTCTATTTCGTTCGGCTTCGTTCCTTCGCATGAGTGTAGAGTTTTGCACGAGTTCGTCTTCGTCGCTGTCGACTTTGCCCTTCGACGACGTTCCCTTCCTGTTGGATCGGAAGTTACGACATTTTTTTGATCGGAAGCAACAACGGGAGCTCGCTTGCTGTGAAGGTAACTTTCTCCCTTTCGCGCGCTTCTTCGGCCAAATCCCGTAAATCCGCCGAACCAAAGGATTTCGTAAATCTGGGATTTACCACGAAAAGAGAGAATTTTCCGTCAACCGCGGCTTTGATTTACCGTGAGATTTGGTTTTGCATTTTTGGCGGCTGGATTTAGCTCAAATCCGCTTCAAATCCGGCTTAAATCCTGCATCCAAACAGCCCCTTAAAGTAGAGATTAGACTTACCGTGAGATTTAACTTTGTATTTTTTGGCTTTTGGCAGGATTTAGCTCAAATCTTGCCTAAATCTGGCCTAAATCCTGCATCCGAACAGGTCCTAAGTCCCTCATCCATTGCTGCCTTCTTCCGAAATCCGCACCTTGTTCGGTTTATTCTAATGGCGGACGATAGCAGCTCATCGGCCCCTACGAAGACCGAGAAGAAGTCCTGGGCTGACGAGGAATCCGACGAAGAAGTCCCGTCACCTGCCGATCCGCCCCTAGGCGGCAGTAAAGATGTGGAGCAGTCGGAGCTCAACAAGATCGCCCTAGGCGGCAGTAAAGATCTGGAGCAGTCGGAGCTCAACAAGATCGCCCTAGGCGGCGGTAAAGATGTGGAGCAGTCGGAGCTCGACAAGATCGAGTCCCTCTCCATATCCGAGGATAAGGGCAAATACAAGGATGAGGATAGGGATGGCGGCGATGGGCTGCTTGACAACCCGGAGGATTCAGACATCAAAGCTGTAATAAGAAAATTAAATTCAAGATAGCTTCTCTTATTGCTTTATTTAATGGTTTTGATTCAAACTTATTAGGGTTTAAAATTTTCGTACAGGTTACGACTGGGGATTCAGTTTATTCATCGGCCTTGCGTTTTGAGGATCTGAATCTGTCAAAGGACTTGCTTAAGGGAATATATACGGAGATGAGATTTCACAGTCCTAGCAAGATTCAGGCCATTAGCCTTCCAATGATCCTCACCCCACCGTATAAGGATTTAGTTGCTCAGGCTCATAATGGTTCAGGAAAGACTACATGTTTTGTGCTTGGAATGTTGAGTCGGGTCGATCCCAGCAAAAAATTGCCTCAGGCTATGTGTATTTGTCCTACAAGGGAACTAGCCCAGCAGGTTTGAGTATGATAGATTTTGATTTTTGTGTTTCATTCATATTAGCAAGTTTTTTTTTTTTTTAAACTTGTTTGCAATGTTGGGCAGAATCAAGCTGTTCTTTTAAAGATGGGAAGGTTCACTGGCATAACATCTTTTCTGGCTATCCCTGCTGATTCTGCTAATTATGTCCCAATCTCCAAATTGCCACCTGTGACTGATCAAGTGGTGATTGGCACTCCGGGTACCATCAAGAAGTGGACATCGGCTAGAAAGCTGAGCACTAGAGAAATTAAGATTCTTGTTTTTGATGAGGCAGATCACATGCTAGCTGAGGTATCAATTTCATCCCTGCTATCTTTTCATAACATACGAGCATGTTCATCACAGGTCTCCTTATTGATTTTCTTGGTTATTGTGGAAATTGCATGATTGGTCTGGTGTAACAGTACCTTAACACCACTTTATTTTTTTGGCCCAGTCACAACTTGTTTGTTAGTTATGTAGGAACTATTCGTTGGACGTGCCACTTTGAAGTACTAGGACCTTTAATTGATTAGGAAAAATATCCCTTTTTATAGTTTTGGCATTGCATTTTGTATGAGAAAGTTTCTTGTTAGGATGAGGATTCTTATTACATCTGAATTTTATGATGTTTTTTATGTGTTACTATTAGTTTTTGAAAAAGTTTTGTTATTGTCAATGAAGTTTTCTTATGGTCTTTAATAGTTTTATTATTTCCCTTCTAAGGAACTAGCATTTAAAAGTTTTAGACCAAATTATGGGAGCATCACTCATTTTGTATTGCCAGTTAACTCACTTTCATGTGGCTTTTCTCTTAGTTTGCTTATAGTTTGGCTAATCCTGTTTACACGATCAAAAAATTTGTGGTTATGATTACAAGAAAGGCTAGTAGTTGTGGTGAGGAAGTGAACAAATTACCATTGTAGTTTTAGGCATGCTTGGACATAGATGCATCCAAGATAGTGTTTTTTATCTGTTGTTTTTCAAATTTTATGCATATGACGTGAATGCTTATTGTTCATTTCACAATTTTTTTTTTAAATATTCTACGCTGAATTTATTTATGAGTCAGGTGTTTGCCAAAATCATAGTCTTGGTATGTAATGGTTGAAAGTCAGATTTTAGCTCTGTTCTTTGGCTACTATAATTGCTGTTGTGTCAATACTTAGTTGGGTTTTCCAAGGAATAGAATTTAAGTGTTAACCTGCTTTTAGGATTATACATTTAGCACCTGAAGAAGACCAGTTAATGCAAATCCATTCAACCGTACTACAGTATTTAATGCATATTTATTTATGCAGTTTCTTAACATCGATGTTTTTTCAATCCAATACAATCACTATGGTCCCATTTTGCAATGTGTTGAGCTCTGTTGTGCTTTTTTGTATGGTGTTGCACTGTGCTGTTAGCTAAAGTAGATGAATGTTTAATTAAACCACATTTAAGATTTATAATTAAATTGTTGTTAGAGCTTAAGCTGTTTGGTAAATGGTGCTATGCTATCTGAATTATTTAAATGATCATAATGATTATGATTAATTAGTGTATATATTATTGACCTGTTTAATTTATGATATTATCATTATTGACCTGGCTAATTTAATACTTTAAGTTCTCCTTAATACGTATTTAAATATTTTCATCAATTAATTAATGTATGTTTGATTATAATAATATATTATTATTAGATTATTCTAATAAATTCTTAATTTAATTTATAAATCTGCTGTCATATTCATGAATTAGTACTCAATTAGTTTAGCTATTTATTTTTCTGTTAATTAATTTAGGACTAATAAGGGATTCTTATGATCTTAATAATTATATAATAATTAATTTAACTAAATTATCCTTCAGTACCTTAATTAATTCAATAATAATCAGGGTGTCAGCTGGGACATTTTCATAAAAAGTAATAAAAGATGAAATCAGAATAGCATTTTTTATGAAGCCAATCTAACTCATTGTTTCAAAGAGAGCTGTTCTTGGCTTCATAAAGCTCGGATTTTTATTGAAACATTTGATCAAACACCCAAAAACTGCTTTTGATGTTCTAAATAGTATAAGAAGAAATATAAAAAGCATAAACAATCAGGTCCTATGTCTATCGGGTTATTTCTCTCTAAGCATTCATAATATTTGCCTTGAAACACTGATTTTAAGGATTATGAAATGCATACAGTAGGGCTTAAGCAACCAACAAGCCAAAGATGGTAGAAGCTTAAATGCACTTTGTAGGGAGTTATACACTTAAAATTTTCTTTCTTACCTATTGGTTGTTAAAAAACCTTCATGTATTCTTAATACATTTTTGTTGTTGTAGTTTCTCTATAAGTCTAAATTGATACAGTTCTATTAGTTATAGTGGACATTTGGCTTTTCTTTAGGGAAATTTACATGCATAAACACCTTTTTTTTTCCTATTTACTTAATACATAATGGTTAATACTTACTAATATACTACTCAATTCTTTCAAGTAACATAGAAAACATAGCTTTTACTCACCATCATCACTAAACCGTTTTTCTAGCCTAAGCAACTCACAGTTGCAAGAAACAAAAGCTCTCATTCTAGTCCCACTCCTGGCTCTTTGCCATTAGCATCCAGGCATCCTCTGCTCCATTCCATTATCTTCCTGTCACTGTATGCAATTGGGAGGTAGTTGTGAGGTAGGTGGAGAAGAGAAGATGTAGTCTCCTCATGCTGCATCCAACATTTCTTGCTGCATACCAATTAGAAAATTATTATAGGAGGAAAATATTTTGTTTTTTAAACTTGAAAATAATTATTATTTCTTATAGGAGTATCAATAGAAGCCAGCACTTCATGCTGGAGGTACTGTATCTTGCATACTGCTTTGTTAATAAAATCGACAATGAATTAGTTTGCTATCTAAAATTGGAAAGATGCAAAACTGCGCACAAAGATCTGGTGGCACCTATTGCGTCCTTGTCTGCTATCTAGAAAGAATGAAACCACAGAGATGCTATAACATAGGTGAAGAAGGGAAAGAAATGAGAGGAAATAAGTTTTTAGTTCATTAATTTAAGCTCGAGCGTGAAGAATGGGACAAGAAGAAATAGTGGTGGAGAAGAGATGGTGGATGGATGGACAATGAGTATTGTTTTGTTTTAGCTATGGTGGTTAGGAATAATGGTATTTTTATGTTATTTTACTAATTGAGTGGCATGCAAGTAAATATGAAGTATTGGGTTATATATATATATATATATATATATATATTAATTGTTAGTCACAAAAAATGATTTTATACCATTCACATTATCCTAATCAGAATTTTTTAGTGTCTGCATCATTGCAGTACAAAATATAATTAATATCCTAGTGGTGACAAAAGAATTCACAAGAAAGGTGTTTTTAGTTATTGTGTTTCTTTTTAAGTGCTTCGCAGCTAAGGCTATTTGGTTTATGCTTGCTTGAAATTATTTTGATAATTTATATGGGGGGAATTCATTAAAGCTTATTACGAACTGTAGCAATTGTTGGAGGGTGTCACTTATTTTTTGCCTAAGACAAAGGAAAGTTTTTTGAGGACATTTATTTGAATGAATTTACTTGATGTAGGATGGTTTCAGGGATGATTCTTTGAGGATTATGAAAGAGATACAAAGCAGCAGCACAGCAGGCTGCCAGGTATGTCTTATTAGCTAAGGGTTCCTTCCCTTTCATGTTCAATCTTCATTTGCCTAAGGAAGTTGATTTCATTACACCTTGTACTTCTAGTTGACTTGGTTTTGTTGGCAAGTCCATCCGTTTTTGGATTTGTTGTTTTGTCTCTAGAATTGATATACTCTATTTCTTAACATAGCAAAATAAGCACTGTTTTATTTGTTGTTGTTTAGCAGAACTGTGTTTTTTATATGGCCTAGCTAGCTGAGGATTCGTGTGAGAGATCTTCCTTTTGCCACGCCAAAGTCTTCTAAATAAGCTTTTTGAATCAGTTCTAGAAGTCTTGAGAGGCATAATTTTGTAACTATTGCTGATAGTCTAAGTTTTAACTGCAGAAAACATAATATAAATCTTCTTGCTTATTATTGGTTAAAAGCTGCTGAGAATTACTGAAGAAAACTATAATGGAGATGTTGTAGGGCAGAAAAATAATACTCTTATTCAAAATCAATCAAAAACATTGCACTATAAATCGAGTTTAGGAAATTGGAAAGAAAGGAAATACACCTAATGCAACCTTTATAGAAAATAAGCCTATATATGATAAAGAAATAATAGCAATATTGTGGTGAGTTGTTTATGGACAAACAAGAATTGATAAAGCAACTTAGAAGCCCTACTATGGACAACTGACAACAGAGAATCTGCCTCCTCCTATGTGGCCAAGTTAATCTCACCCATGTGATTCTATTAGCAATTGATCTCCATAAATATAACAGTAATGCTGGTCTAGAAGATCGGATCTAGAATCTTGTCAATAATAAGTTTGCTAATAGGTTTTATCATGCCATGGTAAGCATCAAATGTGGATCAGATTTATATTATTGGGTACTCCACGATTTGTACCAAATCTGGACATGATTTCTAGCACTCCCCCTAAGCTGAGTAATAAATTTTTGGCACTCCCAGATTTGGTAATTAAGTTGTCAAAGTTTCTTCTTTAGAGCTTTAGTAAGGATGTTAGCAATTTTTATATGGGTCGTCGTGTAAATAAAAGAAATAGTCCCATGATCATCTTTTTTTTTTCCTTATGGATTGACAATCAACTTACACATATTTAGTTTTGTTATGGTGAACATGATTTTTTTAATTCTTATTGTAGCTTGGTTATCTCATAATAATATGATGGGCTCATTTTTAGAAATTGTCAACTTATTGAGGAGTCATTGTAAACCAAATTTCATTACAAATTCCATGAACCTTGGCTCTAAATTCTGCTTAGCACTGCTCCTGGCCGCTAGTTATTTACTTCTACAAGCATTAGGTTACTCCATATGAATACAAAATTGTATCCAGAAGATTTGCAGTTAGTCACTGACCTTACCCAATTTGCATCAATGAAAACTTCAAAGTTTCCATGTGTGATTATTTGAAAAATAATCATTTTATTGAAATCATTTTTTAGGCATCTTAGAATTCTCGTCACAACATCCATGGGTTATTCAATGGGGTGATGAATTTATTGACCAGGCTAACATAAAAGGAAATATCAGGCTAAGTATGAGAGGTAGATGAGTTTGCCAACAACTCTTTGATTTTGACCTTTGTCAACATGAACTTTGTCTTCTCTTATCCCTAGCTTTAAATTAGAATTTGTTGGTGTAACTACTGGATTGTATTCATGCATTCCGATTTTCTTTAGGAGATCAAGAAAATATTTTTGTTGAGGGATAGTGATACCTTTATGCGATCTAACATCCTCCATTCCTAGGAAGTACTTTAGGTTTTCAAAATATTTGATTTCAAAGTTTTTGGCTAGTTGTTTGATAGCTGCTAACTTGTCACTAAGATCTCAATTTAATGTTATGCACATATATAATTAGGATAGTTTGTTTTCCTTGGGAAGATTTCTTTGTGACCAGAGTATGGTCATGCTAACATTGAGTGTATGCGTCATTTTTAAAAACTTTGAAGAATCTGTTAAGCAAAGGTCAAGGAGATAGTTTTAGGTCATGGAATTTCTTGAGTTTGCACACTTTATTAGCAGGGAACTATGAGTGGAGCCCCCCAATAGGTATTTTCATGTATATCTCATCTTTAAGATCATCATTAAGAAAGATATTTTTAACATCAAGTTGATCTATTAGTTAATCAAGATCCTAAGGGATAGAGGTACCCAAATAGTGTCAAGTTTGACAACAAGAGCAAATATCTTTGGTTGTCTGTACCATATGATTATGTCCTTTTGCAATAAGGTGGGCTTTGAATCTTTTCATGCTCTCATTTAATTTATATTTGATTGTAAGTAATTATCTGCACTTCAAGGGCATTAATTTTTTCAAGTACAACAGCTGAGAGATAAGCACTTAGGTTCAGTGGTGATTTTAGTCATGTAAGATTGTCCTCCAGATGTCATTCCGTATTTAGTCATGTGGATGTTTAGAACATGATGAATAACCTAGGCCTCTCATACCATGAGGAAACTGAGATGGGAGACAGGAGGAGAGAACAAAAGTAATGCTTATTCAAATTCATTCAAATATAGTACAATATAAATAGAGTTTGGGAAATAGCAATGCAAGGAAATATACCTAATGAAACTTTAACAACAAATAAATAATGCATGTTATTATAATTAAATATAATATTGTGGTGAGCTATTTATGGACAAATAAGAATATAAATAAGGCAATTTAGGAGCCCAAAGATGTACAGTAGGGAATTTGCCTCCTCCCGTGTGACCAAATTCATCTCACTCTTATGATGATATCAATAATTAATCTCCATAAGTACAACAATAATGCTAACCTAGAAAACCGGTTCCAGAATCCTCCCAATAAGTCTCCTAAAAGGTTTTAATAGGCCACAATAAGCACCAATTCTGAACATGATTTCCAATATTTGTTACCCGTCCCATGGTTTGTACCAAATCTCGATTTAATTTCCATCAATTACAAGCTTTTAAGTACTAGTAGCATTGGTAACTATGCTTCAATTATAGCTTTATTGGTTGTTCATTTCTTCAACTTTAAAGTTTTCAAATCATATTTTCATTGATCTTGTCAGGGTTTGTGTTGGGCAGCAATTTCCAAATAGTTGAAGTGTCAACTTGTAATTGGCAGATTATTAGGTTCGATTCTTGTTGGAGGCTAGTCGATAGTGAAATTAGGTTTTTCAAATCATGCTTAGGTTTCGTGTGTGTTGGAAATAGAGAAAAAGCTCAAATAAAATCCCTTGGCCATTTGTTTGATTATACAAAATTAATCTCAAATGATCCTTATGTTGAAATTGATGGAAAATGAGATGCAAAGTTGATCCCAATTTAGTTTCTAGACTATGCAAAATTGATCCCAATTTAGTTTTTGAGGAATCATTTGAGATCAATTTTGTATATTCGAGGGATTAAATTGGAAAAATGTGATTCTTTGAGACTAAATTGATAACATATGAATAGTTAGACAAATATTTTGAACTTCTTCCCATTGGAAATATTAGGATTATGAAGTATTACTTATCGCACTAGTTTCAGGAGCTTTCGGTAGTCATCGCCACCTGTCATCTGGAGAGTTGAATGTGGTATTTTTCTTGTTATGTATCTAACTAATTTAAATGTAACCCATCTTTCTGTTTTTTGTTCCCGTATGTGTGATTTGATGAGTTTGAACTAAACATTTTTTGTCCCTCTCCTGCTAATCATCATCAGGTACTTCTGTTTTCTGCCACATTTAATGATGCAGTCAAGGCATTTGCATTAAGGGTTGTTAAGAATGGAAATCAGTTGTTTGTCAAGAAAGAAGAGCTCACACTTGATAAAGTGAAGCAATATAAAGTTTACTGTCCTGATGAACTTGCCAAAATTGAAGTCATAAAAGATAAGATATTTGAGTTTGGGCAAAAGGTGGGACAAACTATAATATTTGCGCATACAAGGAATAGTGCCAGAATGTTACATGAGACATTATCCAAAGATGGGTACGAGTGTACAGCAGTTCAGGGCGCCTTGAGTCAAGAATATAGGGACAAGATTGTCAAGGAATTCAAAGATGGATTGACTAAAGTCCTCATAACAACAGATCTCCTTGCTCGAGGCTTTGATCAAGCACAGGTATCCATCTCATACTCTTTTTTTTTATAACAATCTTGTTAATTTTTGCACGGTTATTTTATGATCCACGCTGCCTACTCCAGGTTAATTTGGTTATCAACTTTGATCTTCCTGTTAAGCATGATTTCCCGTCAGAGCCTGATTATGAAGTTTATTTGCATAGAATTGGTAGAGCTGGACGTTTTGGACGCAAAGGTAATCTTCATACCGTGTTTCCTCTTAACTGCTTGTTTTGTTGCCATATTTGAAACCTTCTTGCTTGCAATATATGAATTTAATGTATCCCTTTATTCTGTTTACTGCATATTTCATTACGTAGCCTTCAAACATACCATCCGTAAAGTCGCCATTGATTTCTTGTTGCTCTGCATCCTTTGTACTGCAGAAATGTGATATATTTATACATTGCGTGAATTTGCTATGGATATATTTTTATTATGTGCATTTTTTACTGTGGCAGATAGGATTAGAGAGAGTTGTCTTAGGTGATTTGGTCGCATAAAACTGATACGAACTAGAAGAACTTTCAACCAATCTTTTTTATTTTAGAAAATATGAAAGATAATAAGATACAATAGATCTTCAATTGGAGAGGAAGATCCGGCTCTCCCAAATCTCTAACTGGCGGCTAGAGCCCTCACAAACTAAGAATATACTAAATTCAGCAAAGACATAACATATCGTAACCCTAGGGTAAATCAACTATTTAAAGTTAACAATAAACATTAAAATGCCAAAACAGCCTTCCCCTAATATGCCATATTTCTTTAATCATTTCACTCCCAAATCAGCCCTCATATTTGTCTTTAATTAGGAAACAATTCTTAATTAATGCCCTCCAAATCTGCCCCAAATCAGCCCTCTTCAATTAGGAAACATTTTCTAATTAACCCCTTCCAAATCAGCCCTTACCCTCTTTAATTAGGAAATATCTTCTAATTAGTTTCATCTAAATCAGCCCCAAATCAGCCTCTTTCCCTTAATAAAATCTTCATAATTCCCTCCAAAATCTAATTCAAATCAGCCATATTTTCTTAAATAAACTTTCCTAATTATTTCTCCCATGATTTCTCCTCCTTACATAGTGAATATTAATTCCCCTTGGCCCCACAAGGTGGGCCCCCCTGGCGTATAAAAAACATCGGCCTTCCGATTACCTAGTTAGGAGAGTAGATGTATTAGACTTGGCTTATATTAAGAAATGTAGAGGTAAACTTAAAAAGACTTAGTTAAAAAATGTTAGACATGACTTTTCTTTATTAGATTTAAGTAAGAATTTGACTCTTAATAGAACACAATGGAGAAAAAAAGATTCATGTAGTGGACCACACGTAGGGGGTTAAAGGCTTGATGTTGTTTAAAAATATATTTTTTATTAAATCTCATATTAATATGAATATGTATCTCATACGAAGCTTTATTTTTATGCATTTTACCTAACTCCCATACATTTTTTTAATCAATCTATAATATACTCTGTTATTTGTGCATAACGCCCTTTTAAAATAATATATTCCTTAAAACTCTCTTTTAATAATCTCTTGAAGTTGCATTTTTTGTCTTAGTCTCTTGAAAATTGAAACTGCCTCTCTTTGTAAAAAATGCTAATTTATGTATTTAGTTTTCTTATGCCCAAACGGCGGCCTTCCGATGACCCAGTTAGGAAAGTAGAGGTATTAGATTTGACTTATGTTAAGAAAGGTAGAGGTAGGCCTAAAAAGACTTGGTTAGAAAATATTAGAAATGGCCTTTCTCTATTAGATTTAAACGAGAATTTGACTTTGAACCGGACACAATGGAGAAAAAGGATTCATGTTGCCGACCCCACGTAGTGGGACAAAGGCTTGTTGTTGTTGTTGTTGTAGTTTTCTTATGCCCAAACCTATCCATTTGTATTCCAAATCATACCCCGACTGAATTGATCAAACCATTAGGTTTAACTACTGACGAATTTATAGTCACTTTTCCAGTTAACATTTAACTGCCGACGAATTTTTAGTCACTTTTTTGTTCTGAATCGAAATGTTTGTTATCTATCCTCATCACTAATCTGGTGATGAAATTGAATTGATCAAACCATTAGGTTTACCTTGTCATTTTCTCGTGTGGATCATTGGGACAGAAGAATTTCTTATTTCATTATCAGTTGAACAGGAACATCAACAGATGCTAAGATGATTGGAAATGATATTAAAAGAAACTAACTGAATGCTATCTTGAATTGTTTGGCAACAGGTGCTGCATTCAACTTGATGTTCAGTGATAGGGATCGGATGCTCATGGAGAAAATTGAGCGCCATTTTAACCACACTATACCAGAGGTAAATATTGTTTGGAGTTTTATATTCTCTTTGTTTCCATTGAACTACCCTTGCCTATGTTTTTTTCTGTAATGTCAACTGCTTGTGCCCTTTCCAGGTGGGTAACTGGCATAGCGAGGAAGATTTTGAAAAAGCTCTCAAAGATGCTGGTTTGCTATAGATTTTCTGTTAAAATTCTACGTTGCTCCCACTGGAATGCTCTTCTCTACTATATCATCTTTGTGGATAGTTTGCATCAATTTTGACCTTAAGATTAAGAGGAATAAGGGGCATTAGACTTATTTCTGTAAATTCTACCTTCTCCAATATTGTGCTACATCATCTAGTCCTTTTGTTGCCAAGGCTCCTATTTCCGTGGGCTTTCAATTCGCTTTCTTTTCCTTGGTTCTTTGAGGTTTCATGGCCTGAATCACGTTGTACATTGAAAGAACTCGTATTCACTCATTATCAGAAGTGATCTTTGTTGAATTTGAATTTGTTTGTAGATGATGTTCGATTTTACTAGCAGGTCAACTTGGTAAGTTAGAATATGTATGTAAGAATGGTGAGTACAGGGAGAGTAGAGAGAGCAGAGAAAAAGAATTATAGAGCTCAAACAGGCAGAGTAATCATTATCAGAGAAAACTTAGATTCTCTCAATTGTGTTATTACTTTTTATTTATAGGATTTTAAGGGCTATAAAAAAGGATATGTTGATAAAAAAGTTTATAATTAGAAGCTATATAGAACACTTGCACAATGCTACTTGTAATCTAAATATGTGTCGTCTCTTGATAGGTTGGAGGATGATGAAGTAAATGGGCGAGCTCGGTTGCATTGAGTAAGCTCTTGGTGAGTATGCGGGTGAGTCTTTGCTAGAGACCTGATGTGACTAATGACTTGTGTAAGAAGATTTTGGGTTGGCTTGAGGAAAAATGCCAGTGAGATGTGCAAGAAGGGAGAGTTTTAGGTTGAAATATAATATTTCAATAGAGTGAGTTTTTATAGTAGGCAAGTTTTAATGTTTTGAGAGAGGGCTAGTGAGAGAGGTAGCGGCGAGTGGCCGTTTGTCGAGAAATCTCTTATTCGTCTTGTGCAGGGCGAACTCATTAGAGTGGGTTTGGGCGAGTAGAGCCCATTGATCTTGTCGGACGAATTCCTTTTACAGTCCTAGATGAGTGCTCCAAAAGAAGTCCTCTTAAAACTTAAAAAAAAAAAAAAAGAAAGCCCTCTTGAGGGCAAATATCTTTAACGTGCCTTTTTTGTTAGGGGAAATACTTGTGATGTCATTTATGAGTGTACAAGCCCAGCCTTACATATAGCAGGAATGATCTTTCAAATGGAGATAAAAGACATCATAGGAGAGTTGCTAAAAATATGAAGTCATTCTTCATAAATTCCAATTGCTATAAATTCTGAATCTTAAATATTAATTTTAAATATATTTAATAAACAAATATTGTCTCAAGTGAAAGTATATTATATATAAAAGATATTAATTTTTGAATGAAAATTTAACTCATACTTATGAATAAACATCTATTGGTATTAGGTCATCTTCAATATTAGAATAGTCATCTGTTCAACCCTTCAATATGAATATTGGTATAAATAATAGCAATCATGTTGATGACACCATAGCAAGGGAGCATAGAGGAAGTTGGTAATTTGTATTTAGAGAGATTTTTTAAGGGAGATTTTGTACTTGAATTATTCTTCTTTCTTCTTTAACCTTCTCATTGGTGATGTAGGTTTATAAATCGTACCACTAAAATTCTTATCTTTTTTTTTTTGTTTTTTTTTAATAGTGAGTATATTTATTCATTGGGTTGTCTGTCAACCTCTGTAAAGAGCCTTTTGAATTTGAATTTGAATTTCTATCGCTAAGAAATAATAATTTAGGTTTCATTTGGGACTAATTTTTTTACTATTTTATAAAGTTGTATTTTAGTATAAAAATTTATAATTCAAAAAAATTTCTTATAAAAAATTTGCTTCATAAATCAATAAAAAAAGTATCACAAATGAAACTTTAGTTATTACAAGAGTAGCATAGGGCAGTGGTATAAAGAGATTAATAATAGAACAATAAAAGGACATGATGGGAGATGTGAGAAGTAGAGGACAGATGATGGATTAATTATTTTGTGGGGTCACCAGATGGCGCCAGGAGATGAATGAGAGCGCGTCACGTCACTTTTTTGCTGTGTACCGGATGATGTGGTGTACTCTCATTTATCTCCGAACGGTCCGGTGATCGCACAAAAATAATGGTAGGAGATGTGAACGTGATAAAACGTGATGGAAATACATAATTAAAGCATGCAATTCCTTAAGTGAAGCCAATTCAATTTTTTCACCCACTTAAACCTTAAAAGAAATGAAAGATGAACCATAAAATCATGAGGCTTAAGAGGGTTTCATTTTGTGCTATTTGGATGGGCTTAGTCTATTAAAGCTGCTTAAACCAAACTTAAAGTCCCAATCAAACAAATTCTAAGGAAGTGTTCAAGAAACATATTAACATCTAATCTTAGTTCATTCACCAAGCTACAATAAACTCTTATGTGTGCATGCTCTTCATGCAATAAAGTACCTCATTCAACTTGGGTTTTGTTTGGGTCAGCTTTTTAACTGTTTTTGAAAATAACTTTTTAGTTAAAAATTTTCAAATTAAAAAAAAGAATTATATTAAAAAATAACTTTAAAATAATAAAAAAATTATCTCAAAAGAAGCTTTAGTCAAGCACAAATAAATCTATCGGCCTTAAGAATACATTGGCTTCTTATTAAGATCAACAAAGTATATATATGCACACGTTAGAATATGTTTTATCCATTTAAGAGATATTTGATTTGAAGTAAAATGGCCGTAGAGTATTTCAAATGAGGGATTTTTAAAAATATTAGTTTTTAATTTGAAGTAAAAAAATAAAGAGTAAAGTTTTGAAATTTTAAAAATTCACCTTCTAGTTTAATTTTGATGTATTTAAAAACAGTTAAATTTAATTGATTTTTAAATACACTATAAATTCTCCGACATCATCCACCACTATCAGCAGCCAACACCATCGTTAGACTCTGCACTATATTTATTTTATTTTAAACTAAAAAAAATTATTATCTATATTTATTTTACACTTATCTAGATAACAATATTTCAAATATAGTGCAATTTTTTAAATTCTAAATTCCCCTTTTAGCAAAATAAACTCGCCCTTTAAAAATTTAATAAATAATATCACATCAATATATAAGAAATGGAACATAGGTCATGTATATATTCCAATGAATAGTACATTTATTATTATTTTATTTCTAAAGCTTTGATTTGATATTAATTTTTAATATTGCTTGCACAAAAGGACATTACAATCGCCATTCAATTCTTGTTCCCATATGAAAAGCACATGGGGCATTGGCCATTGTGAAACGGATCTGATAAATTAACTATTATTTTTCTTTATATTCTTTTATTTATTTGTTTAACTAAGTATATTTTGTACATATAATTCATAAAAAAAAATTATGTAAGAATATTTTGATATAAATTATAGCATAATGAACATTGAAATTATTATATTTATTTTGAGCTTTATGCAATATAAAATTTTTCTATGTAAAATTAATTTAATAAAATTTTATTTTATCATGACATAAATTATATTAAAATATTCTCACATAATTTTTTTATTGTATAAATGAGCTCAATTATGTGTGTTGTGTGTCTTAAAAATTTCTTATATTAATTGAGGGAATATAAATGATTTATATTTATTATAGTTAAGAATAAATGGAGTTGGCAAAGTTGATAAATGATCTTAAGCAGTATAAAAATAATTAATTATCATATCAAAATTATGAAATTTAAGGATGCAAAAATTTTAAAAAAGTGGAGTAATACTTCATAAAAATAAATCTCAAATTATGAAATCGATTATCTAAAAAAATTCAAGAATTTTTTTTCATTGTCATATAAGGTTTAACAAACCTTTTCCTTGTGTTATTTCTAATATTATGGGTGGACTATTCTGACGGTTTAACCCTAAATAATGAATCTTAATAAAATTAGAAAGTTATATAAATTTTATTTATAATGTAAAGGCAATCATATGAAGGTTTTGTGATTTTAATTAAAAAATAATAGTTAATTTAAAAATGATTATATGTAATTAGGGTTTTGACGTAGGATCATCGGCTTATTTAAATATGAAAGGAGGAGAGTCTTGGGATAACCAATGGCTTTCATAAGAAGAGCTTATTATGTGCAATTTCCGAGTGTGTTTGGAGGTCAATCTGGATGCACCACGTCATTCAATACACTATGTATTGGGTGACATGGCGCATCCGAATTAGCCTCCGGAAGCATCCGGACACCGCACGTAATAATTTTTCTTTCGTAAAGCACCTTAGTCTACATGGTTATTAAATGACGAGGGGTGACTAGCATGCACAATCCTACTTATATGACCCCCTAAACTTCAAATAATTTTTATTTTATTTTATTAAAGCTCTCTTCTACTTAAAAATGATAAAAATGAATAGCTCTATGCACTTATTAAATTTTTTACCTTATGCGATGAGGACTACACAATATGGAAAAAATTTTGGTACATAAAGTGGATATATATATTAAGTATATTTAAAAAACTTCGAATTTATTCTTACATAAATTGTAGCAAAAAAAAAAATCTTTTAGTAATTAAAATTTATTTAGCTGAATATTTAAGTAGACTGTGCTGGACTTTGGACGCTAGGCGCCGAGAAGCCCGTGAACCCGCATTGCCTGCGGTGCTGGCAATTGGATGACAGCGATGTTTCCTTTTTCTTGGATTCTCCACTGCATGTGATCTTTCATCTTTCTATCCGCATTCCAAATTTTCTTTAAAAAGTTCTGAAAAATAAAGTACACTAATTTTATCCAGCAGAAAATATAATGTACATATTTTTTATATTAGCCACACATATTTATAAATATTTTATGACTAATTTTTATTTAATAAATTTAATAAATTATATGTTAAATATAATGAACATAGTTATAATAATTTTAAACATATAAAAATATCAAAAAAAAAATATTGTTGAATATTATGATATATTGTCAATTTAATGGAGGGCTCAAGCTAGACTCATCAGCTCGAAATACATAGAAAAAGATTGTAAGGAAGTTGCGATGAGAGCTCGCTCAAGAAGATTTCAAGGCAATGAACAAGTCATGATGAGAGCTTGTTAGAGAAGACACTCTAGGGACTAATGTAGTTTGAAGAAGAAGCCATAATAGGACAATCGATAATGTTTCGAGGAGGAGAAGATTTCTCGATAGGACTAGCCCTAAACCATACGGATGAGGAGCCCTCTCCACATTTAATATAAAAGGATAGAGAAATAGTAGTTAATATTTAAATTTAATCGGGCTGACTTGCAAGCCATCGAACCAATTTGCCGAGCTTGAACTCAAAATTCAAGGCCTGATAGGCTTGACTCATGATCTCATTACTAAGTCAAGTTCAAGCTTACTCCAAACTAGCTTAGCTCACTTATAGGGCTGGACAAATTACTCATCACAATAGGCATTAGTATAAAAGAAATTTTTACATTTAGAATAAAAGAAAATTTAATAAACAAAATAAATTATTAATATTATTTTAAAAGATTTTTTTTATAATTTTGTTTTTGTCTTAATATCTTGTTATATAATTCAATTATTCCACTAAAAAAAAAAACTTTAACAAATAAACAATGGCTTGTATTTTGGCTCAGAAGAAATCTTTATGGATGTTGGGTTGCTCATATGCTTCTTAAAAATAGCCTATTATTTTTCTGACAATATGAACTAATTGCTTATAGAATGGTTGCTTTCCATTAAGAATCCAAGGAAAAGATGCTTATATAATATAATCCTTTTTATTACACTATTATCCCAAAATCCATATTGTGATTTAGTTGCTATTTGATTGGAAGTTAAATAGGTGTAAAATATTTTAAATGTAGGGGTTTTAAAATTATTGGTGTTTGATTGGATGAAAAAAAAAATGAAAAGTAAAATAAATGCAGTGTAAATTATTTTAATTTATTTTTGAGGTAAGTTAAACTCGCATAATTTTGAGTGAGAACTGTTTATGAAACAAGCAAGCTCGTTTAATCACAACCGCTGACCACATCCTACAACCATCCACTACCACTGGTCACCGCCACAACCCCCAGCCACCAGCACCCGCCGCCGCTACCACCCACCATAAACAGCCATCGATGCCACTTGCCACCGACCATTACCTTCACTAGACGCTACTCGTCACCGGCCACCACCACCGTCAGCAGCCACCCGCCTCCATCTACTGTTGGCACACACACCACCTCCACTTGTCACATGTCATCACCACTATCGGTCATCACCGCCGGCCGCCACGACCCGTCACCACCTACTGCATGTCGTTGTTGACCGCAATTATATTTAGTCTTTACACTACATTAATTTTACTTCAACCAAGCAAAAGAAATACATTAACTTGCATTTATTTATTTTACATTCGTCGAAACAAGTTCAAAGTTCATTATGCTATATTTCTTTTAAACTACATACTTTTACACTGCATTTATTTTTTAACCAACCAAATAACTCCTTACTTGATATTTTATTTTATTGAATATCAAATAAGTTGATTTATATATTACTGATGATGTTGAGGCAACAACGGTGACCGATGAGGTCGTGGCCATTGGACAATCATGAGAGTTATTTTTTAAAATATTAAAAATATTTTGAAAGTATTTTTATTTGTTTAAAAATAATTTAATTTATTTTCAAAAATAAATATGAAAGTATTTAAAAAGCACATTAATAAATACTTTAAAAAAAACAAAAAAAAAATTTAAGTGATCCCAAAGAAGCTTTAGACTTTGGAGAAGCAAAAAAGCATAAAAGCGAATGAAGCTTTAATAATTGTGTTCCTTAGACATTTTAAAAGCATGAAGGGGTCATTCAATTGATGGATGAGATTTTAGCAAATGATTTGAAGGAGATAATTACAAAAATACTCTGATTCAAATTGTAATTATTATCATGTTTAAAATCACTCCAATAAATTATATTATTAAAAAATATTGTATGTTTTATACATACATAAAAATATGTCAATTAAATCAAATATAAATTAATTTAGTTCACTAAATAGTTGAGACATAGGCTTCTTTTGGAAAGACTTTTTTACTTCTAAAAGCAGCTTTCTAGAAAGCTGCTTTAAGAAGAGTAAAGCTTCATTTGGGACGGCTTCCTTATTGCTTCTTAAAGCAGCTTTTTAGTACAAAAATTTTAATTTTTGTACTAAAAAGCTGCTTTAAGAAACAATAAGGAAGCCGTCCCAAACGAAGCCTAAGAAAGTCATCCCAAATGATGTCTTAGGCTTCATTTTGGTTAACTTTAAACAACTATTTTTTTCTACTTTTAAAAAATTTTTGTATGAAAAATAAGTTTATAAAATAGTAAAAAAATTATCCCAAATAAATCTTTATATATTCACATAAAGAGTTGAGTTAAATTATACTCATGTGGGATTAAAAATTATTAGAGAACAATTATTGATTAGGTGGTAAGATAAGTTCATATAAGTGTTGACTCTCAAATGACAAGAAAAATAAATTCATAATTGGTTGTAAGAGATGTAGAGCCATTATTGTTTTATTGAAGGGGGATTTACATATATATCACTTTATTTCATATTATTTACATATCTAACATCTAAAATTTTTATATTACATGTCTATCATCAACAGAATAAATATAGGTGCATGAAATGAAATATTAAAATTTATAGGGTTGTTGCGGACTCGAATATACGCGGCGATAGAATTTAGAAAAATTGCGTCTTAGCGTTGAACGGATATTCGGCGCACAAACAGAAAATAAAAGAACACTAGTATTTGTACGTGGAAAACCCTGTAAAGGGAAAAAACCACGGGGCCGCGCCCAGTTGAAAAAGATCCACTAGCGTTTTCTTGGAATACAAGAGATGAATCGTCCTTAAAAACTTAGGACGATTAGATTACAATGAATCTCTTTAGGAGTAGACAGTTACAATGTCAAACAGCGCTCCTGCGTTAGGTAGAAATCAGGCTGAATGTTGGCGTCCTTCGGAGGTCGAATAGAATTCTGGCGTCGTTTAAGAGAATTCCGGTGTAGAACAGAGTTCTGATTTTACTTGGCAAGAATTCTGACTTCGCTCAGGTGTAACAACAGAATTCCGGTATAAGACAAATTTCCGGCGTGATTCAGGCGTGGAGCAGAATTCCGGCGGTGGTCCAGGAAGAGTTTCCTCTCTTCTTCTTCTTCTCTTCTTCTTCTTCTCTTCTTGGCTTGGGTTCCCTCTTAAGAGAAATGAGGGGCTATTTATAGTTTTTCTGGAGTGGCATAGCCCGTAAATATGTGAGGGATCAGGGGCAAATAGGGAGTGATCCGAATGAACGGCCGATATTGAACCCCTTGATCGTGAACCGTTTATCAAGCATTTGAAGGTCTTAATGATATCAGAATTCTACGATCTTGGGCTCGTTGGATTCGTCTCGTCGAGCCGTTCGATTCGACTATAAGCTTGCCAAAATCGGAGACCGTTTGGTAACTCAAAAGGCTGTTTGATGCTTCCAATAGCGCTTCGGGTACTTGATTTGACTCACTTGGGCTCGGATTGAGTCGAATTTGGTGTCGTTGGATTCGTATTTCTGAAACGCTCAGTTCGACTATAAGTTTGCTGAAATCGGAGTTTAAATGGTCTCCGAAATAATTTTTGAAACTTCCAAACAAAAATTGCCTCGAGATTCGTGCCGGATCAAGATGATTTTATCATGACACATCAGGTGCCCCCCTATTTTTGGACGTCAAAACTTCACTAGTCCAAAAATATTTGTTCCGACACTGTATAACGGATGAATCGCAAAAATTTGTATTCCAAAATATATGAGTTTGTTTAAACTTGATTGTAAGGGTCTCGTTGAGCTTCGAAAGTATCAAAATTGAGTCCGGAATGTCGAAAAAACGTGTCCAAGGATCCAAAAAATGTCCAATTTGACCCTTCCGGGCCAAAAATTGGGCTCGGATTTGTGTGGGCAGCCGAACCGGCCGGACCGGCCGGCCGGCCGCCGCCTGCGCTGCCGGCGGCGCAGCCGCGCCCAGCAGCACGCGGGAGACCCGCCGGGCCCGCTCCGCGGTCAGCTCCGCGGTCCGCCTGGCCCGCTCCGCGGGCATCTCCGCGTCCCGCCTGGCCCGCTCCGCGGCCCGCCTGGCCCGCTCCGCGGGCCATTCCGCGGACCCGCCTGGCCCGCTCTGCGGGCAGTTCCGCCGCCCGCCTGGCCCGCTCCGCGGGCTGTTTCGCGGGCCGTCCGACCCGCGCGGTTCCGCGCGTGGAACCGCCTCCGGCCAGCGCCATTTGGGCGCGCCGTTTGGCCGGCTGCTGGCGTGGCAGCCTGCTGGCGGTTTCTTAACCGCCAGCCATTATCCAATTTTTTTTTTTTTTTATTCGAAATAATTCCGAAAAATATTTAAAAAATCAGAAAAATTCCGAAAATTTTTTAAAAAATCCGGAAAATTCTAACATTCCGGAATGTTCTTTTCTTCCCCAAAACAGCTATAAATACCCCCATGAGGCTATAGAACAATTCGCTCCTTTTTCCTTCTTTCAGTCGAGGCATTCTGCTGTTTATGTAGGTGATTTTCCCTACTAAATTAGCACCCCTCTTCTTGCAACGAAGTAAAATTTTTTTTTTTTTTCTTAGTTTCTTTCTTGTTTTCTGTTACTGCTCGTAGGTGACTTTCCCTACGCGAAGTCAGTGGTTCTTTTTGGTGCAGAAGTTGACATGGGCGATCCAACATCCACGAAAAATCTTTCGACAAAAGGCGATCGTTTTGTTGCTCGAAGTGAAGGAATAAAGAAAACATACAAAGCGACAAAAACAGATGACGTTGTCTCCACTGTTACTGGCGACGCCTTGCTCGCTTTTAGGAAAAAATATTATTTTCCTAATGACATGGTGGTGAAAGTGCCAGCGAGGTCTGATCGGGCTTGTTCTCCTCCTCTCGGATTCGTGACAGTCTATGAATTCAGTTTACGAGCCGTTTTAAGGTTTCCACCATCTCCTGAATTGAGCGATATTTTAATGATTTGTGGGGCGAGTTTAGCTCAATTATCTTATAGAGCTATGTCAATTATCATGGGATTGATTGTACTCTTTCGGGACCGTGGAGCAGTGTTATCACCTGATTGTCTTGCTCGAATGGGTCGTCTGATTGGTGATACACAAGGTCGCATTTCTTTCAGATCCAAATGGTTGGATATCCGTACTCGGGATCCGTCAAAAAGCTGGATCAGTGACTTCTTTTATGTAAAAAATGACTGGAATCTTCTGGAAAAGTGGGGGAAAATGAGGGAATTACCAATTCCCCTACATCTTGGAGCTGAAGAATTATTGAAGATACTCAAATTCTCTGATATTGATACTCTTCATTACGAGGTTCGTTATTTGAGCAGATACATAGATGAAGAATATCTATTCAAAGTGGGGCTTCTACTCAAGCCGGGAGATCACATGCTCAGATGCTGAAGAAGTCAGTGAAAGTTTCAGAAGCTGCTGTTCAATCTTCAAAAATTCCTCCTAAACGACCAGGAAGTGAGGATAACGTGCAGACTGTCAAGAAAAAAAGGGTGGAGGAGGTTTTAGCAGTTACTAGTAAAGATCCTCTTATTTCTCCATCTAAGTCACACATTCCTGAAGATGTTTTGAAACATCAATGTGTTGGCCGTCGACGTACTGAGGAATTGGTACATTCCCTTTTTTTTTTGCTTCTCCTTCTTCTTTTTGTTCTTTTTCACAAAATATTTCTCATATAAAAGTTGTTTGTATTATTTCAGTCGGCGCAAATGACTAAGGCACTGAATGACTGGAATGACGAATTTGTGAAGATTAAATATCTTCAGGGTGAATATAAGAAGAAACATGATGGAAAATTAAAGGAGATGCAAGTGGTGGAGCAGCAGCTAGCAGAGTGTAGGACAGAGCTAGCTAATATGATGACTTCAGCCTCCATACAGAATCAAAAGATAGATTGTCTACATATTGAGTTAGTGGATGCACAGACGACGATTAATCAGCAAATGAAAGATCAGGAGATCCTTGTAGCTGAAAATAAGAGGCTCCACAGTATGCTATCAGAGAGAGAAACTCAGCAGCCACCGTCCATCGTTATAGATGATTTCAAGAAATCAGCTGCATTCAAGATAATTGTTGAAGATCACATTCAAGAAGCTCGCAACCATATTTATGACGTGGAGGTAAAGGCTTTGGAAGCAGACTGTATGGAAGAGGGCTTCATTCGAGGTTTCATGAAGGGTGTGCGTGCAGTGCAGCGCAAGACTGGCGCAGAGATTGCTGGGTTGACACCTAGCCAGGCCTCCGGTGACCCTTCTTCAGATTCTGGTGGCGAAGAAATAGAGAGCGAGTTACAGAAGGCTTTTTCCCTTGAGGAAGATGAGGATGATATTGATATCCTGTAGTATTGTTTGATGTTGATTGTATCACCTTATTTTCTTTATAGTGATAAGTGTATGTATTTGTTGTGGATGCTTTCATATGATGTATGTCATGTTCAATGATCCATAAAGAAATTATTGATATTGCTCTTTTCTTTCTTGCATATATACATGAGACCGGTTTAATTTTATTTCAATGAGAAATATTTGATAGTCTTTGGTGACCGGAGTGATTGTGAGAGATATCCTCCTTGGATATCTTGACCTTTTCAAGATTGTTAATCAAAGCTCTTGCTTGATGATTCTTAATCTGTATAGAAGAGGTCGGATCAAATCCCCCTGGGATTGAGTATCCAATGATTGAGATACAATGTAGATTGTATATTTCTCGAATCAGGAGTAAAGAGTTTAAGACTGTAGCACAACAAAGTGAACGTCATATTATTGTATGGGAGAAGATAATACAATAATCCTTAGTATATTTCTATCACAGTTCTCATACAAGAGATGTCTGAACATACGAACTTTGTACAAAGACATCGTTAGAATAGCTTGAAGTAGACAACAAACACAAGATAACTGGTATTATCAATATCTATTGATAATACGTACGAAGGTTACTAATATTCTAAGTTCGAGGGAGCATTTTTCCATTAGCATCCTTCAGTTTAAAGGTACCGGGCTTGATCATAGCTGCTACCAAATAGGGACCCTCCCAGAGGGGAGAGAGCTTGTTGCGTTGAGGGCCCTTTCCGGCTGCTTCAAGGCTGCGTAAAACCAAATCCCCGATTGAGATAGATCGAGGTTTAACTTTCCGATTATAGTGACGAGCAACCCTTTGGTGGTATGCAGCGGTCCTAAGTGAGGCTACATCTCTTACTTCTGGAAGGAGATCTAAGTTCTTTCTGAGCTTCTCCTCGTTATTATCGAAATCAAATGTTTGAACTCTATTGCTTGGAACTCCAATATCAACTGGTATAATTGCTTCTGTTCCAAAGCAGAGGTTGTAGGGGGTTTCTCCTGTGGGAGTTCTGGCAGTAGTCCGATAAGCCCATAGGACATTTGGGAGTTCTTCCGCCCATTGCCCCCCAGCCTTCCCTAGGCGTGTCTTCAGTCCTTTTAAAATCGTTCGATTAGTGACCTCTGTTTGTCCATTTGCCTGAGGGTGGGCGACAGCTGTGTGGACTAGATGAATATGAAAATCTTTACAAAAAGAAGTGAAGATTTTCCCAGTAAACTGTGTCCCGTTATCTGTGATAATTCTTGCAGGAATGCCAAAACGAGAGACTATATTCTTCCATAAGAATTGTTTGGCATTTGCTTCAGTAATCTTAGCCAACGGTTCTGCCTCTACCCATTTAGTGAAGTAATCGACTGCCAAGATGATGAATTTTCGCTGTCCCGTGGCGATAGGAAAAGGTCCCATGATATCTATACCCCACTGAGCAAAAGGCCAGGGGCTCTGTAGTGATGCAAGCTCCAATGCAGGTGTATGGGTGAGATTGGAATGCAACTGGCAATTTTCGCACTTTTGAGTAAACTCAAGTGCGTCCTGTTTCATTGTAGGCCAATAGAATCCTTGTCTCATAATCTTGTAAGCTAACGCTCTTCCTCCCAAATGTTCTCCGCATACTCCTGAATGAACTTCTCGGAGTGCATAATCAGCTTCTGATGGCGGAAGACACTTGAGATATGGTCCGGTGAAGGCGCGTTTATACAAATCCTTATCAATCACAGTGAAATTCGACGCCTGTCTCCGAAGTCGTGTTGCTGTTACGGGGTCTTCAGGTAGTAATCCATATTGTAAAAAAGCTAATATGGGATCGATCCAAGAAGCTTCTCTTGATTCGTCAATTGATTGTATGACCCATGGTCCTTGGATACTTGGAAAGTGGATTTCCTCGATACACTTTCGCTTGAAGATATCTCCAGTGGTTGCTGTAGCAAGTTTTGAAAGAGCATCTGCACGCGCATTTTGTTCTCGTAGAATATGAATGATCTGATGTTTCTTTATACGAGCTAGAAGCAATTTGACGATGTTGCAGTACTGTGCCAATTGCAGATTATGGATTTCAAACTCCCCTTCCACCTGAGAGGCGACTAACTGTGAATCAGTGTGGATTATTAAATTTTGAATCTCACAGTCAATTGCTGTCTCAATCCAGCAATTAGAGCCTCATATTCTGCTACATTATTTGTCGCTGGGAACTTGAGTCGGAGTCCATATTCAAGGGTAACGTTCTGCGGGGAGATTAATAAAATGCCAGCCCCAGCTCCGGAACTTCCAGAAGCTCCATCGACATACAATGTCCAGTCTGGTAGAGAAGGGGACGCATTCGGTTGCACATTGGACACCGGAATGGTGCATTCAACTAAGAAATCTGCTAGCGCTTGAGATTTAATATCGGGCCTAGGTAAGTAGTGGATATCAAATACTCCCAGCTCTACAGACCATTTAACGAGCCTACCCGATGCTTCTGGCTTTTGTAGAATGCTTTTTAGTGGCAGATTTGTATAAACCCCAATGGAATGGGCTTGAAAGTAAGGGCGTAGTTTCCTGGCAGAGTAAACTAACGCCAATGCTGTTTTATCTGCTAAAGGATAACGTCCTTCCGTTTCAGATAAGATTTTGCTAACATAATAGATAGGACTTTGTACAGCATTTTCTTCACGAACCAAGACCGAACTAATGGCTTGGACAGAAACAGCCAAATACAAATATAATCTCTCTCCTGGTGTTGGTTTAGAAAGTAGTGGCGGGGATGCCAAATATTTTCGTAATTGCTCAAAGGCCTCTTGGCATTCGTCTGTCCATTGGAACCCAAAATTACGAGCGCCTCTAAGTACCTTGAAGAAGGGCAGATATTTATCTCCAGAGCGTGCTAGGAAACGAGATAATGCCGCAATTCTTCCATTCAATCTCTGAACTTCCTTGATAGTTCTCGGGGGCACCATGTCTCTTAGTGCCTTGATTTTCTCGGGATTAGCCTCAATCCCCCGGTGGGTTACCATAAACCCCAAAAACTTTCCAGACGCGACTCCAAAAGCACATTTAGCGGGGTTAAGTCGCATATTGTAGTATCGTAGCAAATGAAAACACTGTTCTAAATCATATATATGTTGAGATTTCTCAAGACTTTTTACCAACATATCGTCAACATATACTTCCATAGAACGTCCAATAAGATCCTTGAAAACCTTATTCATAAGGCGTTGATATGTGGCCCCAGCATTTTTGAGACCAAAGGGCATCACTCGGTAGCAGTATAACCCTTTATCTGTGCGAAAAGCTGTTGCCTCCTCATCATCCGGATCCATCTTTATTTGATTGTAACCGGAATATGCATCCATAAAGCTCAACATTTGATGTCCGGAGGTGGTGTCAACCAATTGGTCAATACGGGGAAGTGGAAAGCTGTCCTTTGGGCAGGCTTTATTTAGATCGGTATAATCTACACACATTCTCCAAGTCCCATTTGACTTCCGCACCATGACGACATTTGCCAACCAATTAGGATAATGCACTTCCCGTATAAATCCAGCTTCCAAAAGTTTATCAACCTCTTGCTCAATTGCTTGCTGACGATCTGGCGCAAAATTTCGTTTCTTTTGGATTACTGGCTTGCATGTAGGGTTAACTTTAAGGGAGTGCATGATTACTTCAGGATTGATGCCGGGCATATCTGCCGGAGCCCATGCAAAAATATCTTGATTCTTACGTAGAAAATCTATATATTTTTCCTTCTCTTCATCTGAAAGAAGAGACCCAATCTGTACCGTTCTTGAAGAGTGTTCTCGTGATAAAGATACGGTAGTGAGGTCTTCTACAGGAGAAGCCCTTTGAGGGATATCCTCGTTTCTGAGATCAAAATCCTCAATACTTAACGTCACCTTTGGATGTGGTTGAACCTGCCTAAGATAGCAGGTTTGTGCTATTTGTTGATCTCCACGTACCACACCTACTCCAGTCGGGGTAAGAAATTTCAACTTCAAATGAGGGATGGAAGCGATGATCCCAAAAATGGATTGGAGCGGCCTTCCAAAGATGGCGTTGTAAGCTGATTCTGATTTTACAACAATAAACTGAATATAATGAGTAATCTGTCGGGGGAACTCTCCCAACACAACTGGGAGACTGATTGTCCCTTCTGCCTGTACAGGTCGATTGTCAAACCCATACAATGGACCTGCAGCAGGCTGAAGCTTTTCTCTGGTGAGGCCCATATTTAAAAAAGTTGAATAGAATAACACATCTACAGAACTACCATTATCCACCAAGATTCTTTTGACATTATAACACGGGTCACCTATCCCCGCACTAATTACAAGTGGATCCTGATGAGGGGTTTTTACTCCCTCCAAGTCTGAATCATCAAAAGTGATAGACTGATCAATACGAGCTTTCTTTGGTGTTGGATTTTCAGCCACAGCAAAAAAAACCTGATCAGATAATAATGGTCCTCCTGCAATGGTCTCAATCTCACCAACTGTTGGGCGATTATTCGGTGGTTGCCTCTGCTGTTGTTGATTTTGCCCCCCAGTGGGACGGGGGCGAGACTCCTCTCGAGTAGGTGGATCTCGAATAAATTGTCGGAGATAACCCTGGCGGAGAAGTCTCTCAATCTCATCTTTGAGTTGATTACAGGCTTCCGTAGTGTGACCACGACTACGGTGAAAGTGACAGTACTGATCTTGATTGCCTGTATTCGGCTTTAAAGGATGCGGCCATCTCATTGTATCTTGATCTCGAACGGCCATTAATACATTTGCTCGAGATGTGTTGAGTGGGGTATACTCTTTCTCCTGTCGAGATTCCCGTCGCGTCAATGGAGGCCTAGGAGGTAGATTATTTTTCCCTTGCTTTTTCCGTTGTAAGGGAGACTTATCCATCTCAGGAGCACCTTTGCGCTTCCCATTTGTCTGCTCAAATTGCTTTCTGTGAGCATTAATGGCTTCATCTGCAGAGATTTGTGCCTCCACACGATGAATCAAGTCAGCGTACGAATGAACCGTATCTCGCATAAGAGCTGAATAGAAGGGGCCAGGACGAAGGCCACCAAGAAAGACCCCTCTTAATAATTCAGGATCTACTCCCGGAATTTGTCGAGCCTCCGTAGAAAATCGTTGAAAATACTCTTTCAATGATTCTCCTTCATTTTGACGGATTCCGGATAGGTGAGAGGAATCCTTAGTAATTCTTCGATTGGCTACAAACTGTTCCCCGAATACTTTAGCCATTTTATCGAATGAAGGGATCGTTCCAGACGGAAGTGAATAAAACCAAGTTCGCGCTTGTCCCTTGAGGGTAGCAGGAAAAACCTGACATAGAAGTGCATCCGAAGCTCGTTGGATATGCATAATTGTTCGATAATGATCGATATGCTCATATGGGTCGGATGTCCCGTCGTAAGATTCTATGCTGGGTAGTTTAAATCCAATCGGAATAGGATGTTGTAGAATAGCTTCTGTTAGAGGTGATGACTCTTGTCGATTCCAACGTCGAAGATTTTGTCTTGTACCTCCTCCAGGAAATTCTTCTCGTACTAATCTCCGTAATTCATGACGTAGAACGTTGCGAGGGAGCTCAGCAACATGCGGTTGGTCTAACTCAACAGGGAGGTCCAAAGGAACGCGAGGTTGCCGACCTGTATGGGAAGGATGAGTAGAACTTGCTGTGTCAGCCAGTTCATTATCTGGCTGTAATGACGGGTGTCTTCTTGGTGGAGAAAAAGGAATCTCTGCTTGTAGATGTTCGAGTTGAACATCTTCGACCCGTGGAGGATCGCGAGGGAGAAGAATTTCCTCCCGTCGGGCTGATGCTGGTTGGCGAGTTTCTCGTCGGAGGAGTTGAAGGATCTCGTTCTGAGATTCTTCCATCTTTCGGATTCGCTCCTCCAAAGATGGTCCTGACGTTCCTTCTCCAGCAACATGTTGTCCCCCAGGATAAAAGGAGGCAGAAACTGGACGTCCATGATTTATGGACTGATGAGAGTGGGAGCGGGAGGCTCCTACGAGACGATTGCTCTGTCTGTTGGTCATGGGGACAATATTAGCAATTATGGGGTAGTATTTCCCACAGACGGCGCCAAACTGTTGCGGACTCGAATATACGCGGCGATAGAATTTAGAAAAATTGCGTCTTAGCGTTGAACGGATATTCGACGCACAAACAGAAAATAAAAGAACACTAGTATTTGTACGTGGAAAACCCTGTAAAGGGAAAAAACCACGGGGCCGCGCCCAGTTGAAAAAGATCCACTAGCGTTTTCTTGGAATACAAGAGATGAATCGTCCTTAAAAACTTAGGACGATTAGATTACAATGAATCTCTTTAGGAGTAGACAGTTACAATGTCAAACAGCGCTCCTGCGTTAGGTAGAAATCAGGCTGAATGTTGGCGTCCTTCGGAGGTCGAATAGAATTCTGGCGTCGTTTAAGAGAATTCCGGTGTAGAACAGAGTTCTGATTTTACTTGGCAAGAATTCTGACTTCGCTCAGGTGTAACAACAGAATTCCGGTATAAGACAAATTTCCGGCGTGATTCAGGCGTGGAGCAGAATTCCGGCGGTGGTCCAGGAAGAGTTTCCTCTCTTCTTCTTCTTCTCTTCTTCTTCTTCTCTTCTTGGCTTGGGTTCCCTCTTAAGAGAAATGAGGGGCTATTTATAGTTTTTCTGGAGTGGCATAGCCCGTAAATATGTGAGGGATCAGGGGCAAATAGGGAGTGATCCGAATGAACGGCCGATATTGAACCCCTTGATCGTGAACCGTTTATCAAGCATTTGAAGGTCTTAATGATATCAGAATTCTACGATCTTGGGCTCGTTGGATTCGTCTCGTCGAGCCGTTCGATTCGACTATAAGCTTGCCAAAATCGGAGACCGTTTGGTAACTCAAAAGGCTGTTTGATGCTTCCAATAGCGCTTCGGGTACTTGATTTGACTCACTTGGGCTCGGATTGAGTCGAATTTGGTGTCGTTGGATTCGTATTTCTGAAACGCTCAGTTCGACTATAAGTTTGCTGAAATCGGAGTTTAAATGGTCTCCGAAATAATTTTTGAAACTTCCAAACAAAAATTGCCTCGAGATTCGTGCCGGATCAAGATGATTTTATCATGACACATCAAGGGTGATATAAGCGGTGAGAATGAAATATATTAATGATATATTTGATATTAAAATTATATATGAGTGATAGAAATATAATATTAAAATTTTACACATTAGATATATAAACAGCATAAAATAAATAAAGTGATATGTATATAAATCCCCCAACCCTTTTATTTAAAGTCAATTTTTTTGCCTTTTATGGCGATTGCCCATTTTGAGCATTTTAATATCTTTTTAAATTTTAAACGAATTAAATTTTAAACTTTTATATGTGACATATATGAATATAAGCCATGAATCCAACCGTTGATAGGTGGAAGCCTCAGCCCCCAACGATGGATTAGTATTTTAATTCGGAAGATACGTACTTCATTCTCTCCCTCGTTGTTTGTTCGGTTGTTTCTACTTGTCCAGGAGAAGACGACGGCGACCCAACAGTCCCGGAGAACGTGACTCCTCTCCCCATCTCGATCCATCTTCACTGGCTTCTTCCACGCCAAAACGAAGGAAGAGTAATCACACAACTAGAACCCTGAAACAAAAAGAAAGAGAGAGAGAGTGCGTGTGAGGGGTGAGGGGGGTGTGTGCGTGAGAGAGAGAGAGTGAGGGAGCTTGAATGCGGCTACAATGAAAACGGTTTCCACCATCTCCTTCCTCCTCCTCCTCCTCCTCTTCTTTTCTTCGCCATCATCTCCAAGCCCGACTCCCCTTCTCAACGACCAAGTTCTTGGCCTCATCGTCTTCAAAGCCGGTCTCCACGATCCCACCTCCGCCCTCTCTTCCTGGTCGGCCGACGATCTTTCCCCCTGCTCCTGGGCTCACATCACCTGCTCCTACTCTGCCACCGTCTCCTCCCTCTCCCTTTCCTCTCTTTCCCTTTCCTCCTCCTCCTCCTCCTCCCTCCCTCCAGGCCTCGATCTCCTCCATTCCCTCCGCTCTCTCTCCCTCTCCTCCAACTCCTTCTCCGGCCCCTTCCCTTCCTCCCTCCCCTGCTCCTCCCTACGATTCCTGTCCCTCTCCTCCAACCTCCTCTCCGGCCCTATCCATTCCTCCCTCTCGCGCTGTTCCTTCCTTCTCCACCTCAACCTCTCCTCCAACCACCTGTCCGGCGACTTCTCCTTCATTTTCTCCTCCCTCACCCGCCTTCGCGTCCTGGACCTATCTTTTAATTCTCTATCCGGCCCTCTCCCTGATTCCATCGCTTATCTCCACAACCTCAAGCTTCTCAACCTCTCCGGCAACCAGTTGTCCGGCCGCCTCCCTTTATCTCTCACTCTCCTTCCACATCTGATTTCCCTCGACGTTGCACGCAACCAATTCTCCGACGAGTTCCCGAAATGGATTTCCTTTTTAACCGCCCTCCGCCGTGTCGACCTTTCCGGTAATCGCCTCGCTGGAACCATTCCCACCAATCTATCAGCTTTGCAAAACCTCAGCTTTTTGGACCTGTCCTTTAACTCCCTAACCGGTGATATCCCTGCTTCATTAGCCGACTGCTTGAATCTTACGGAGCTACGCCTCGGCGGCAATGCGCTTAGTGGAAACATTCCGCCGGCGATATTTGGTATGGCGCTAAAGGTTCTCGACCTCGCCGGGAACGAACTTAACGGAACAATCCCTCCTGGATCGGCAAAGCAGGGGAATGTGCTGCAATTTCTGAACCTTTGTGGAAACCGCCTCGTCGGAGAATTTCCACTGGAGTTGGCGATGTGCATCCATCTACAGTATCTGAACCTCTCATATAATGAGCTGCATTCTAACCTGCCCCCGGCGATTGGTGAGTTGAGGAATCTCTCGGTGCTCGATCTACGCAGCTCTGGTTTCTATGGCATGATTCATGGTAATATCTGCAACTCTGGAAGTATAACAATTCTTCAACTGGATGGCAATTCCTTCTCCGGCCAAATCCCAGTGGAAATTGGAAACTGTTCCAATCTCCATTTGCTGTGAGTAGAACTATCAATGTATACATAAAGTTGATGTTTTATCGCATTTCTTCCAGCCATACAAAACTATACATTTCTCATTTCTTTAGGAGTTTATCCCACAATAAATTGACTGGATCAATCCCGGCGACAACGGCAGAACTAAAGAAGCTCGAGATTCTGAAGCTGGAGTTCAATTCGCTGAGTGGGGAAATCCCACAACAGCTTGGCTCTCTTCCCAACCTTGTCGCCGTAAACATCTCCAACAACCGTCTCATCGGCCGGCTTCCCGCCGCCGGCGTCTTCCCTAGCTTGGACCAGAGCGCCCTGCGCGGCAATCTTGGCCTCTGCTCCCCTCTCGTTTCCGAGCCTTGCGAAATGGATGAAATTCCCAAGCCACTGGTGCTCGACCCCAACACCATCAACAATGGGAAAGGAAACAAGCGAGGCCACCCGGCGCAGACCGACAGCGAGGCTGAATCCCGCCACCGCCGCATCCTTAGCCTCTCCGCCATCATCGCTATCGCCGCCGCTTTCATCATCCTTGTCGGCGTTCTCGTCGTCACCCTCCTCAACATCTCCGCGCGTAAACGGCTGGAGAACGCGCTGGAGAGCATTTGCTCTACCTCTTCCCGCTCCGGCAACGCCGCCGCCATTGGCAAATTGGTAAATTTCGGTCCAAAAAGCTCCGACCTTTCCAACTTTAACACCGACTCCCTCCTAACCAAAGCCACCGAGATTGGCCGGGGAGCCTTCGGCGTCGTCTACCGCGCCGCCGGGCCAGTCGCCATTCGCACGTTCTTCCCCAACTGCGCATTACAGAATCACGGCGACTTCGACCGCGAGGTCCGCGCTCTTGCCAAGGCGCGCCACCCCAACCTTCTCGACATCAAGGGTTATTACTTCACCCCACATATTCAACTCCTCCTCACCGACTTCGTCGCCGGTGGTAGCCTCCACTCCCGCCTCCACGGGGGCGGCTTGCCTCTCTCTTGGCCTGAGCGTTTCCACATCGCGCTCGGTACAGCCCGAGGCTTAGCCCATCTCCACCGCGCCTTCCGTCCGCCCGTAATCCACTACAACGTGAAGCCGAGCAATATCCTCCTCGACGCCGGCGGCGAAGCAAAGGTGGCTGATTTTGGACTGATCCGGCTGCTTCGGCCTCGACCTGACCGACAGGGGGCTGGGCGGAGCGCTTTGGGATACGCGGCGCCGGAGCTGTCGTGCGGGAGCTTGAGGGTGAGTGAGAAATGTGATGTGTATGGATTCGGGGTGATGCTATTAGAGCTTGTAACAGGAAGGAAGGCTGTAGAAGTTCGAGAAGATGAAATGGTGATGTTAGTAGATGAAGTGATGGCGGTGCTTGAAAGAGGAGAGGCCGAGGAGTGTGTGGATAGGAAGATGGGAGGCTTTGTGGAGGAGGAGGCGGTGCCACTGTTGAAGCTGGGATTGGTTTGTGCTTCGCAGATTCCGTCCAGTAGGCCAACTATGGCGGAGGTGGTACAGATTCTGGAGGTGATTAAGGCGCCAGTGATTGAGAGGATGGCTGCATTTAGCTGATGGTGGTGAATACTGTTCAATGATGATGATGATGATGCAGTTATTGTTGTTGTTAACCTGTTGCTTTGATATTTCTTATTTGAATTGAATCAAGGTGAATGATTCAGTTGTTGTTGCTGCTGCTGGTATTGAGGTTTGGAAACTTCTTGATTTTGTGGCCTGATGAATATAAATGTTCATGTTTTCATAAGGATTTTCTTGTTTTGGTTACTGGATGTCTGCAGAAATTATACTTCAGGCTTTAACGGTCAGAACTCGAAACAGTACAGAAGTTTCATTAATTTGATTCGTTGTAGATTGCCGACTGCAACAGTCTCCTGTAGGGATAAAAGGTGCTGGAATTCGTTGTAGCACATGAAATGATTCTCTCTTAGAGGATTACCTCATAGTCTGGTCCCAGTATTTGATTAATAGATCCACTTTATGACAAATAGATAACTGACTGTGCTCACATGAATGCATAATTTCCTAAGAGCAGTATTCTTAGCACTATTACTATTATTATTATTATAGCTTAGATTATATTAAAAAAAGTAGTTTTAAGATATAGCAGGGAATGTGGCTATCAAATCAGATACATTGAGGCCATATTAATTACGACAGTCGCATATGCTGTCTAAGAAATTTTTACACGATAAATTATTTTGTGCGGAGTCCAGACGAGAAGAATCATCTGGATTGTCGTGTATTTACTAAGTACATGTAAATGCTTAGCAAATGCTCAATAAATATATAGTAAATCAGCAAATACTTATAAAATACTCAGTAACACTCACAACGAGTATTTGCAAAATACGCAGCAAATACTTAGTTAATACGCAGCAAATTCAGACGGTTCTCCCTGTCTGAACTCCGCACGTAATAATTTCTCTCTTTACGCAGACTTGATGGATGTTTCCCTTGGGCATTCCTCCCAACAAATTTATACCTCCCAATTAAGGCTTCGTTTGGGACGGCTTTCTTCTTGCTTTCTAAAACAGCTTTCTAGTACAAAAATTTCTTAAATTTGAATTTTTTGTACTAACAAATCGTTTTAAAAAGCAATATGAAAGTTGTCTCAAACGAAACCCAAGTCATATTTACCCATATAAAGTTACTTTATAGCTCAAACCCTTCTTCCTCTCTGCATCCTTACTCAATTGCTTGCTCCAAATAATAGTCAGTCTACTATCACATTAGAAAACTTCCTAACAACTCAATAATGATCTCCTTAAATCTTTCAACTTCCTTAGCTTCTACTACTTTAAACTTTTTCTTTTTTGATACTTCAAGTGCTCTAGCTTCTCTTACAGAAGACTCAACTTCCTTTTGGCTTTATAGTAAACTCGAATAATTGTCTCTCTCTCTCTCTCTCTCTCTCTCTCTCTCTCTCTATATATATATATATATATATATATATATGAGGTTAAGCAATTATTGCCTTTATATGATAAGTTTTTTTTCTTTAATTTTTTTATTCAAAATGATATAAATTCATATTTTTGTTATTATGATTGTGTGTAACTTTATGTTCTTAAACTAATTAAATAATAACATATTGAACAAAAAAATTAAGTATTAATGAATACAAACTAAAGACAAAAGTGTGGTTAAAAAAATAACCAAACTAATATTTTGATAATCAATATGATTCGACCAAATCAGACTACTGAGTTTAGTTTTTTGAAATTTATCCAAGTAATGCACATCCCGTCTCTTATTGCGTAGGTTGCTCAAGCAAAAGAGGCAATTGTTGTTGTTAAGGGGACCTTCACCTTTGGGGCTTATATGTGGCCTATGAAAAAGTAATAACATTTAACTAATTTATTTTTTTTAATAAGATAGAAAAATATAAGTTAATAAAATTATGTTATCCCCTAAATAATATTTGCCAAACACTCCCATCATCTTTTATTTGAGGCTTGAAACACAAAGTAGGCACACACGAAAAAATATTCCCATAAAATTATTGATTAATTTTTATTTTGTAAAAAAATATTAATGATAAATATATATCATTTCTACAAAAGTTATACAAACATATAATAAATTTAAGGGATTTACGTATATAATACTCAAAAGTTTCTAATTTATATATTTCATAATTAAAAACTATTATATTTACATACATAGAACTTTAGAATCTTGACATAAGTTAAAAAAATATATCTATTATTATTACCCGTCACACTTCATATGTTATGATTCACCATCACTTTTATCATTTATGACATGCCACTGGGCGGAAGGAGTTGAGCAATGGCTCACGACCTAGATATTGACAAGTAGGCTTGAGCTGTGCTAAGGTAGGCTCGGGCGGAGTTGGGATCAATCATAGTTTGGCCAAGGAAACGAGCATCGGGTGCCTGATGGGCGACGAAACATAGGTAATGATGTGAGATACACAATTATTCTTACACAATAGTTTGTGTTTTTTTCTCTCATAACTGATGAGTATCCTATTAAATTCATTAATATAGTGTTAGATGAAAAATTAAAAAGTTTATATATTCAATAAATTAAAAATTTTAATCGTTAATCTTTAAATCCATTATAATTTAGGGGCATACATACCACTTTATTTCATGCTATTTACATACCTAACACCTAAGCCCACATTTTTCCCCACTCAAAAAAAAAAAAAAAAATACATGTCTACCACCCATATACAACTTTAATATCAAATATATCACTAATATATTTTATTCCTACCACTCATACCACCTTATAAACTTTAATATTTCATTCCATGCACTCATATTTGTTCTATGGGTGATAGGCATATAATATTAATGCTTTAGATGTTAGATATGTAAATAGCAAAACATAAAATTATAATCGTAAGAATAATATTTTTTGGGTAAAATGTAAGAATAATTTTTATAACAAATTATTATAATATTTTCGTCCACATAAATGCCTAAAGAAAGGAGTTAATAACGCTTATATTCAAATCATTAAAGATATGTATGCAAGAGCTATTACTTGTGTTCAAACAAAAGGTAGTTTGACCAAGTATTTTCTTGTTTCGGTTGGATTACATCAAGGATCAGCCTTAAGCCCATATCCGTTTGCTTTAGTCATTGACCATAGTGTATGCTTTTTGCTGAAGATATTCTTCTTGTTGATAAGACTAGAGAGGGAGTTGAAGGTAAACTTTAATTATGGAGGTCAACCATAGAGTCTAAAGGTTTTCGCTTTAGTAGATCTAAAACAGAATATATGGAGTGTAATTTTAATAGTAATAGACCTAATGAGGGGATTGTGACTTTGGGCGTTCAAGTCATTAATAAGAGTACATATTTTAGATATCTTGGATCTATTGTTCGGAGTGATGGTGATAGATGTGGATAATATCAGCAGAATTCAAGTTGGATGGTTGAAATGGAGGAATACATTGGGCTTGTTGTGTGATAGAAAAGTCCTCCTCAAACTTAAGGGAAAATTCTATAAGATGGTGGTGAGACCTGCAATGCTTTATAGTGCCAGATGTTGGCCATTGAAAGAGAAGCATAATACTAAGTTAAGTATTGCAAAGATGAGGATGATCAGGTAGATGAGTGGCTTTACCCTTAGAGATAAGATACGAAATGAGCATATACGTGAAAAGGTTGGAGTAGCTCCAGTGGAAGATAAGATTAGAGAGAGTCGCCTTAGATGATTTGGTCACATAAAACGACGACCTTCCGATGACCCGGTTAGGAAAATAGAGGTATTAGATTTGACTTATGTTAAGAAAGGTAAATGTAAACATAAAAAATTTGGTTAGAAAATATTAAAAATAATTTTTATTTATTAGATTTAAACGAGAATTCGACTTTTAACGGAATATAATGTAAAAAATAATTCATTTAGCTGACCCCTAACAGGGAGACAAAGGCTTGTTGTTGTTGTGGTAAATGCCTAAAACCCTTCCTTTCCTCTATCATTCTCCCGTCAAAGGCGCTTGCCGGCGTTTCATCATCCAAACTCGAAAGGTGGAGAGCAGGGTTTTGGCGGTGCAGAAGTGAAATCATGAACGCCCCCGATCGATACGAGCGATTCGTTGTACCCGAGGGCACAAAGAAGTATTCTTAAATCCGTCTTCATCCTCTCGATCTCCCTTCACTCCATTTCTCGAACTTTTTCTGCGCCTTGTTGCATTTCTGCTGCTGCTACTGAGTGCTGTTTTCTTCTGATTGATATTTTTAAAGATCGCCCGACTTCTATGTGATCGTTTACCTAATTTTGTCAGGGTCGCGTATGAGAGAGATACCAAGATTGTCAATGCCGCCTCTTTTACGATCGAGCGTGAAGATCATACCATTGGAAACATTCTGCGGATGTATGCTCTATGTTTCTTGGCAAATATTTTTTCTTCTTCTTTTGGTTTTGAATAAGCTGTTTCTAATTATTCCCCACTTCAATGGTTGCAGGCAGCTGCATAGGGATCCAAATGTTCTGTTTGCTGGATATAAGCTTCCGCACCCCCTACAGTACAAGATCATAATCAGGGTGAGCTATACTTCCTATCAACGAGCGTATTGTTTTTCTTACCCCTTTCCTCTGGCTAGGGTTTAGGGTATTATGCATGGTTCAAACTCTATTCTTGTGCCTTGTAGATCCACACTGCCAGCCAGTCTTCTCCAACACAGGCTTATACTCAAGCTATTGATGATCTTGACAGGGAGCTCGATCACCTGAAGAAATCCTTTGAGGTTTTTAACGGCCCCTTTCTTTTGTGTTAGATTGATGTTTTGTTTAGATTAAAACAAGTCTTCTCTTCATGCCTCATCTGTTTGGGTGGCATATTTAGGCCTATTCTGTGAAACTATCTCAGTTGCGATTATCTGTTAGTTGTGGAAGACATGAAGACTAGCTCCTTCACATTCTTAAAATGTCATAGTTATTGAGTAAATAACTTTTGCAAACGTGTTTTTTTTTCTTTGTATAAGGAAAAAAACCATATAACTTTTGCAAACGTGTTGATGACATTAGATTGTATCTACTAGGGCTAGGGATGCATGTTTGGCTCATTTGCAATACACATACCACCTTTTTTGCTTGCTTCCTTTGCCAACATGATGCATTTATTTGACTCTACATATGTGACTTGATTGCTCTTCTTACTTCTATTACACATGCTTTATAAATTTTACTAGCTGACTGCTTCTTGTCCAATAAGTATGGGATTTATGGGTATACCTTTATATTCATTGTTGGATTTATTTCTTAAAATTTTTATTCTCAAAATGATCATATTTAAACCTCTCAAAACTTCTTGTCATCAGAAAATAAAGAAAACACTTTAATGAAACTCCATGTTTAAGTTGTTTGGGTGGGTACTTGGTATATTGCATTTTTCGAATGTGTATTTTTTTCTGCTTCTTTCTAAATTCAAACCAAGAGAAATAGCCTTGTTCCTATTTAATGTCAAGCTTCAACTGCATATTGAGTTTCAGTCTCATAAAATGGTAATACTCATGATTGCAACACGAGTAAGCATGTGGTTCAAGTGCAAGTAGCTTGTGCAATTTCAAGTAATTATGACCAACACAAGTAACTTTTTTCTATGAGTAAATTTTTTTTCCCAATTTCAAGTAGCTTGTGCGTTATCAGAGCAATTATTGCAGCTCAGTATGTAAAATCATGACATTATGGGAAGGAATGAAACATTTATTCTGTAGAGCTATAAGTACATTTGAGTTTCCTTGCCTGATCATGTTCTGAATCCATCAGTCTTAACAAAAGTTCATTTCTCTGAAATCAGGGCTGCTACCAAAATTTGATATTGATTCAATGGATAATTAATACTGCATGTATTCTATCTAATGTCTTTTCTAGTTTTGTTGTCTTCTCTTTCATCCGAGCTTTCTTAAGCTTTATTAGCTGCATTTGTCTTCTCAGATCAGTAGTTTAATTTATGTTTTTACTGTGTTAGCTGTCTTGCAATTTAGTTTTTTCCATTTTGGTGGGAAAAATCCTATGTAAATTGGCAATTAAAGCTAGTTACGATGTGTAGACCTCTGGCATGAGGCATTCTGATAGGAAATACTTGAGTTCGCAAGTAACCCTAACGGAAAGTACTTGAGTTCGCAAGCAAACCTAATAAGATTTGTAGAAAAACAGCGAGAAATAATAAAGAAGAATTGATGGACACCAAAAAAATAGTAGATTTTTATTATAGGATTCAAGCAACACAAAACATAAAGCAAGATACAATGGATCCTCAATTCGAGAGGAGGATCGTCTCTCCCAACTCTCTAGACAAAGAGTCTAGAGCCCAAGCACCCAAAAGAACTAAAGAGACAACAATAATCAAACATACCCTAACCCCTCCCCCTCATGCTTATTTATAACAAAAAAAAATTCCCTCTCCTAGCTTAAACCGCCCAGGCCCCTTCCAAAAATAGCTTTATTTGAATTTAAATTGGGGCGTGGGCCCCCCTTTGCTTAGGCGGCAAGAGAGGAGGCAGTTTTGAACCGCCTCCTGTAGGTAATTGCCTGTCCAGGTGGGGCCGGCTAAGTTGCCGACTTAACACATTCCTATGAAAAGAAAGCTCACATTGATTTTCTATAGTTTGGAAGCTTTCAAAAAAACAGAAAAGAACGTGCCAAGTGTCACTATTCGCTTCCAAAATATATTTTCTTTTCCATAAACTTTCTTTCACCATTCCATTAGTCCATTCTAGAGAATTCATTGAATAAGATGTTCCTCCTTCAGCAAGTGGCTGAAATCCAAAACAGCATATGTTGAAATACCTTTCTTTTAAGACAGGAGCTGTTTGGTTGCTATAATTCATAATGCTTTGATTTTAAGGATACAAGAGTAAAGTGAATGCAGTGTAGATTGATTTCCTAATGCTGCTTGCTTTCTTGTAAAATAACTGCAGGAAAGCTGAATTTTCTATTTGGTTGGATGTAAAATAAATCTAATGTATTTTTAGTGCCTCGAAAAGTGTGGCATTGAATTATATGAGATTAGGTGGACAACCGTTATTATTCAACACAGTCCTAAACATTCTGTTAACTTCAGCCAATCTACTTATCTTGCAAAGGGCATAAATTAACCAAGTGTAGACGACCTTATTGGGTTTCACTCCCTTGACATTTCTTCAAACATATCAAATACCTTCTATATATTGCTGTCATTTGAATATCCTTTAATATGTTATAGGTGATTGCATTAAATGAGATTGTCTTCTCTCCTAGATCCTTGAACAGGGCATTGGTTTCAAAAACCCTCCCCTCCTTAAACAATGCATGTGCAAGCAAATTGAAAGTGTTTAGCCTTGATCCCCTTCCTCATTATCTTATCTCTTAATGAAACACAACCTTTGATTTTCCTTTATTACAATTAATGGAAAGAAAAACACTGGAACTGACATCAATTGCATCAAATCCTTTATTTTCCATTTTTCCAAGAATTGTAAAAGCATCCTCAAGCCTCCCTTATTTGCACACGTCAATGTCTAAAGTTTCTTAACTGTAAGAATCAAGCATGATTCCATTTTCTTTCATGTCATTCAAAATTTCTAGATCGCTTTGGAGCTTACCTCTTGAGTCATACCCATGAATTATAGTATTTTAAGTCACAACACTAGGCATGATCTTAGACTCCTTAATGAATATCATTAAACCTTTTGCCTTCTTAAATTTCCCCTTCTCATAACATTAATCAATATATGCATACAAAAAAAAAAAAAGTATGTGATAATGATTGATGACATCCTTTGATCCTCAATTAGAACATTTCTGCATGCAAGGTCCATGCCTTCTCTGTCTGGGGTTTCTTCAAAAAAGAACTTAACATGGAGTTGCAAGATTTAGTCTTTGGTAGCATATTCTCATCTTTCATGATTTAGAAGAACTCTAGATATGTATTGGGATTGGAAGATTCTATATTGGCATGAATGAGATTGAACACAATCAAGTGTTGCGTGGGCGACGCTACATTTGTGCGAAGGTCAGAGCATTGAAGACCTCATGAAGCGAAGCTTCATAGAGTCGTTGAGTGAGTGATTGAAGAGAATAGGGTAGGGTTGACAAAGATGAGAGTGGCTGCAGTGGAGAGGGATTGGAGTTTGAGGTGGCGGTGACTTAAGTGATGGGATTTGGAGAGCCTTAAAGATGCCCAAGGGCGAAAGAGACGAGTGGATTGGGGAGGAAGGAGAGGAAGAAATTTGATGTGAGACCAGTTTGATTTGAGTTTGGAGTCTATGATGGAATTGGCTGAGGGTTCATTGATGGCAAAAGAGGAGGAATGGTGGTGGAGTGCTGAGGCAAGAGCAAGAGATGGATTTGAAAGTACATAATGCACCATGATTTAGCCGTTTTGAAATGCAAGAAATTGAGGATTTTAGGAATTTAAGGTGAGACCATTCTGATTTGAGGATGGAGTCTGTGATGGAATTGGCCGAGGGTTCATTGATGGCGGAAGGAGGAATGGTGGTGGAGCGCGGAGGCATGAGCGAGAGATTGAATTGGAAGGGCAACAAATGCGCCCAATTTGGCTGCTTTTGAAATTAAGGATTTTGGGCGAACCAAATGCCTAAATATTGTACCATGCACTCATTTTACCTCTCAACAAACACCAAAAAATCAAAACCCATGCAAACATCTGCTTCACACCTATAATATTTGCTAAATAACCCCATACTGAAATTGAGATTTTAGGAATTTGAGGTGAGACCATTCTGATTTGAGGTCTGATTTGAGTATGGAGTGTGATGGAATTGGCTGTGAGGGTTCATTGATGGCAGAAAGAGGAATGTTGGTGGAGTGTGGAGGCATGAGTGAGAGATGGAGTCGAAATGACAACAAAATGTGCCCAATTTGGCTGCTCTTGAAATGCGGAAATTGAGCATTAAATGCCTAAATATTTTACCTTGTACTCATTTGACCTCTCACCAAGCACCAAAAAAATCAAAACCCATGCAAACAGCTTACTTTACACATAATATTTGCCAAGCAACCCCATACTGAGAAGAGTTATGATTGCCATTTTAGTAATTCTAACGTCAGCGACCAAAAGAGTTACTGCACTGTGGGGTTTTGCTCTTCAATTCATGATTATGGCTGCAAGTGACCAGCTAACAACAGATACTAGGGATTGATTATTATTAAAATGTAAGATAGGGCTGCAACAATCACCTGTAGATTGCAAAGTTGCATGCTAATTCTGAGCAGTGGCAAACATCCATGAAATCGAAAGATGCTCCTGCTACTTTAGTGACCTGAGATAAATGCCTCGCATTATTAAGCCTGTATATTCAAAATTCACCGTGACTTCTAGATAGCAAACAAGTATGCATTCATGTAGCCAAAAAATGAACCACGGAAGGTTGAAGAACCATGCTCAACTGATGCAAACAAGAAAATACACACACGACACTAACTATGTTTGCATAATAAAATACTTGTTTCCTTTCAAAATAAGAAAATACACACTAAATAGGACACAACAACACTTTACCTTTCAATAAAACATGACACGACACAACTTAAAACTTATAATAGTTTTTAGAGAAGAAAGATATTTTTGGAGTGGTAACCGTGGAGAGAAGAAGTAGGTAGGAAGTCCAAGACGAATCGTAAGAAGAAGAAGAAGATAGCTCGCAAGCTATCACAAAACCCTCAGGTTTTTTTTTTTTCCAAATATTACCACATCACACACACCTAAAACAGCCACAAAATAGCCTATATAAATAGGAAAGAAGCAGCCCAAAAGACACCCTGAATAGCCGTCCAAACAACCAACCAAAAACAGGAAAAACTCTTGGGGAAAAGGCACAGTAGAAACCAAAAAGCCAAGGAGCGGAACAGCCAGGGAACAACAACAGGAACCGAACAGCCAAGGCTAGGGGAACTGGAAAGCCAGGAAACAGGAACCGAACAGCCACAACCAGGGGAATCGGGAAAGTCAGGGTGCAGAAACCGAACAGCCAAGGCCAAGCAGCAGCTCAGCCGCCCCCAACAAATCCAAGTCAGCTCAAACACAAAAAAAGGGGGGGGGGGGGCTTGCTTACATCAATTCTCCTCCGGTTGAGAGATCTCATCTCCTGATGAGAATTCCTTGGTACACGTTGAAAAATATTAGGATGATGACGTTGCAAACTTAGGTTGAATGACAATGCGTCCTTGATGTTCCAAATGCATTATTTCTGATGGCAGATCTTCCTTTGAAGTGAACTTTGGCTTGTTGACTGTTTTGACTTTTTTTTTCTTAATTTTTTTAAAAAGAAGGAAGACTCACAACCTAAAGCTCTGATACCATTTTGATGCAAACAAGAAAATACATACACGACACTAACTATGTTTGCATAATAAAAGACTTGTCTTCCTTTCAAAATAAGAAAATACACACTAAATAGGACACAACAACACTTTACCTTTCAATAAAACATGACACGACATAACTTAAAATTATAATAGTTTTTAGAGAAGAAAGATACATTTGGAGTGGTAATCGTGGAGAGAAGAAGCAGGTAGGAAGTCCAAGACGAATTGTAAGAAGAAGAAGAAGAAGAAGAAGAAGAAGAAGAAGATAGCTCGCAAGCTATCACAAAACCCTCAGGTTTTCTTTCCAAATATTATCCCATCACACACACCTAAAACAGCCTATATAAATAGGAAAAAAGCAACCTAAAAGACACCCTAAACAGCCGCCCAAATAGCCAACCAAAACAGGAAAAACTCTTGGGGAAAAGGCACAGCAGAAACCGAAAAGCCAAGGAGCGGAACAGCCAGGGAACAACAACAGGAACCGAATAGCCAAGGCCAGGGAACGGGAAATTCAGGAAAAGGAACCGAACAGCCACAGCCAGGGGAACCGGGAAAGCTAGGGAGCAGAAATTGAACAGTCAAGGCCAAGCAGCAGCTCAGTCGCCCCCAACAAACCCAAGTCAGCTCAAACAGAAAAAGAGGGGGGGGGGGGGGGCTTGCTTACATCATCAACTAAATTCTATCGTGTGATGTGACATGTGAAATTTTTATGTGATACCTTTAAAGGGAAAGGGATGCTTGAATGAATAAAGATGACCAAGAGGAATGATGAATGGTAGATAAACTACCATACCAATGGAAGAGAGGATAGATTCTTGTTGGAGTATGTTATGACTTATGACAGGAGGGTGCATGGCGGAATTAGGAAGGGAGCTAGGGGGAGGGTTCAGCTAGCCTTGTGGGGCCCAGGAGAGCTGTCTTGTATTATGGAAGGAGGAGAAATCAAGGGGAGTTGTTTATGAAGGTTTCCTTATTTTGTTTATTGTGTTTAGAAAGGTTTTAATTGTTTGAGAAGGTTTCCTAAATTATGTTTGTGCTGTTTAGGAAGGTTCTATTTGTATTATTGTGTGCTAGGGCTATTTAAGAGAAAGTTTTGTCTAGGGTTAAGGAGGGAGAGAATTTGTGTTTGCTATAGTTTTATTTTGGAGAGCTTCCTAGTGGCATCTAGGATTGTGGGAGAGCCAATCTACCTATGGAATAGTAGATCAATTGTATATTTCTTTCTTGTTGAAGTGATAATCAATTTTTAGCCTTAATCTTTGGATTCCTGCATTTTTCTTATTACCGACTTGCTGTTTTCACTTCGAAGACGCATCAAATTGGTATCAGAGCGAGATTTTGCAGAGATGAAAACAAAGAAGGTGGATGTATTGGAAGGCAAAGTGGAGCAAATCAAATCCGGGATGGAGGAGAAATTCTCAACCATCGAAGGGGGGCTCTCAACCATGGAAGAAATGTTTTCATCCATGAAAAACTGATTTGGAGGGTTGGAGGTGATGATATGAAAGCTCTTGGAGATGCAATAAAAAATCCCACTGGCTGTTTTGATGGCTAACCCTAACTAAGATTTGACCGGGATTCCCTTGGCCGAATCGAAGGGAAAGGATATCAGACGGGAGGAGTTCGACGAGTAGAGTTTATTTCATCTAGAGCCACCTCCAGGGGCTTCAATAAGGGGCAGATCAGGAGGGGACAACATGGACGGAATTTTTTGGTGGAGGTGGTAGGGTGGGCCGACCACTATGGTAGGCATTTCGGGCTAGGAGAGTGAGCCATCGGAGGAGGGGGTTAAGAGTGACATTCTAGGGCTTCGATTATGGTCGGAATAGGGTTTTTGGATGGGAGGATAGCAGGAAGGGAGTTCATGGTGGAGGTAGTGGGGTGGTTGACTACTATGGGAGGTCTTTTGGGCAAGGGGAGTGGATGACCGGAGAAGGAGGGCGACAAGCCGAGCCATGAGGATCAGGTCATGTGAGACGGGTGGAGGAAAGGTGAGATTCCAACCCTTGATGCACGGGGGAAACATGGATGGATTATGACAACCGTTACATTGGAGGAGGAAGAAGCTATTTGGGCTGTGGCGATGCTAGGTTGAGGAAGTTGAAGATGCTGGTATTCGAAGGGGAGGATGCCCATGGGTGTATATACTTGGTGGAGAGGTATTTCACAGTGAATGAGTTGAGAGATGAGGAGAAGCTTACAGCCGCAGGGCTATGTTTAGAAGGGAAAGCTCTCACTTGGTTCCAATGGAGGGAGGCTAGATATCCAATCTGTTCATGGAGGAGTTTAAGGATTGCTTGTTGGAATGTTTCCGAGCCATTCGGAAGGAGATCTACACGAGCAATTCCTTGCCTTGACTCAGGAGGGGGACCTTCATGGAGTACAAGGAGAGATTTGAGTTGCTATCAGGGCAGTTGAGGGGAGTCTCGGAGGCGATGTTTGAGGGAAATTTCATTAATGGCCTCAAACCTGACATACAAGCAGACTTCCGATTAATGAGATGAAGGGGGTTTGAAGGAGATGTAACTAGCCCAAACAATGGAGGATCTTTCCGATTAATGAGATGAAGGGGGTTGAAGGAGATGTAACTAGCCCAAACAACGGAGGATCAAAGACAGATGGAGAGGATCGATAAGAGCGGAGTAGTGGGAGGCTCTTATAGATGTACATCGACTTCACTGGCACCGAGAACTCAGACGATATCATTTCAGCAGGAGGCACTGAGGGAGAAGAGTGGGGAAGTTTGGCCCGGGCCAACTTCAAGCGTCTCATAGAGGCAGAAGTGCAGGACAAGAGAGCGAAGGTTCTGTGTTCCCCTACGATGAGAAGTATGCAAGGACCGCACGCTCCTGGTCCTTACGGTTTGTGATGAGGGGACTGATTGCGAGGATCTAGTGGAGGAAGCAGAAGTGGGAGGGGAGCACCTACACCTTAATATGGCATAAGTGCCCCTTAATTCAATGGTGAGATTTACTCCAAATCACACAATGAAGGTGAAGGGATAGATCAGAGAGCAGCAAATGGTGGTCTTGATGGATAGCGAAATTACTCATAACTTTATCTCAAATTAGATCGTAGACCAGTTGGGATTGAAGTTGGTGGATATCAGGAAAGGTGGAGAGGAACAGGGGGATTTGCAAGAGGCTGGTTCTAACACTCTAGGGCCTATAAATTATGGAGGATTTTCTTCTCTTGAATTTGAGAAGTGCTGATGTGATATTAGGAATGAAGTAGTTATAAACGATGGGGAAAACAAAGGTGGATTGAAAATCTTTGATGATGGAGATTCAGGTGGAGGGGAAGGTGGTGCTGTGAGGAGATGTCAGCCTGTGCAGAACCATGGTTTCACTCAAAACCATGGTCAAAGCAATACATGGGATAGGGTTGGGCTACTTGGTGGAGTTGCAAAAAGAGGAGGAGGCTTCAGATATAGTCCAACCACTCCTACAATAATTCAATAAGGTGTTCCTGCTGCCTCAAGGCCTACATCCCCCAAGGAAGCATGAGCATGTGATGGGGACATCAGATCATGGAAAGTATATCAGAGACGTGACCAATGATCTACGACCACGATTGCACCGATCTAGTTTTGAGTCATCATATGTATTTGTTAGATTTACTTGTTTTATGTATTTTTTTTATTAGCATTTCCTGTTTTTACCCTTACTTAAGGGTTTTGTCATATGTAAGCCTTAGGGACAATGGCGTCTTTAGTTCCCTTTCATTGTAGGAGGCTATATATAAGCCCCATATGTTTCTTTTGAAGTTAATGAATGTTTAATCAGAAAAATTCCTGCAAATTGCGTGCTTATGAGAGTTTGAGAGCATTGGAGAGAAATCCCCTAGGAGAGGGAATCGGATCACCCATCAACCTTGGAAGCGTCCGGGTTCGTGGTTCTTTCTTTCTTCTCTTTTCCCCTCTCTTTCCTTTCTCCACCGCCGGCCCTACCTCCCTCCTCCACTCAAACCACCACCCCATAGCCCCACCCGTCCCCTCTCCGGCCGAACCCTCCACCACCTAACCCAACCGGCCACCCAATCTCCTCCCCCAAACCGCCAACTAAAGCCGTGCCCTAACCCTAGCCGCCACCACTCCTCCCTCTTTCCCTCCACAATTCAAATAACATCAATACTTGCCTTTGACATACACCCCAATTTGGAAAGCCATAATTTCAGATTTTCAAATCAATTTTGAAATTTGAAATGTTTCCTAATTTAGAAGTCTATTTTAGGAAACTTCCCAAATTCAGCCCCTTTTAAATTTCAAATTAGATTGGACTATTCCAATCTTTCCTAATTGCATATTCCAAAAGAGGCAACCCATAATTATTTCCCCACAATCCCCTTCTTCCCCTTGCATGCCGCTGGCCCCTCCCCCCCTTTGCCCTTTCTCTCTCAATCTCCACTAAATCACCTTCCTCTTGTATACCTCAATCAATTCTCCAATCTACAAGATACTTTCCTTCTCTCCCAATTATTTGAATTTCAAATTTTAAAATCCTAATTCCCTCCAAGAGGAAACCTGAGAATTAGCTTCAGATTTTGGGAAAAGGGATCTCTACCCTAGTCTTGGCCGAACCCCTCCCCTCTTCTCTCCTCCCCACTAGCTTGGCCGATCCCCATCTTCCTCCTCCACCATTGCAATTGGAATTGATACTTCATCCAAGGAAGAAAGGGACGAAGAGGCTCCACCTCTTGTTCTCCCATACAACCCCAAACTTCTCTAATTATGCATGGCGGATCCCGATCGTGACTCCGGCATCGTCTACAATGAACAAGGCTTCGTCGACATCCTCCAATCGTCCTTCTTCGACGTCAATCCAGAGATAGACAACGCCGTCGAGGAATATTTGGAGCATATCATATTCTCTCTATCGGAAGCCATTGAAGAACAACTTTCCACCGTTCAGTGGCAAATCACCTCCACACCAAAGCAAATGTGAGCTTCTTCCCCTCTTTAAGTCCATTCCTAATCCTCTTCAATTGTAGGTTGTGTATCAAGCATAAGGAAACGTGCAAAGCTATCTGCCAAAGCTTAGTAAACGTAGGGATTGAGTGATGGGTTTCTTTGCATCTAATCTCGTTGTTAATCTAGGGATGTTATTGAAAATCCTTTATGTTTGCTTATGTTGAAATTCTTAATTGCTTTTGTGATCCTAACTATTATTGTGTAACTTGGCCTAAACTTAGGCACCCCTCTCTTGTTTTCTATTATCGTTAAGTGGCTAACGTTTGAATTCTTATTGTTCTTACTTAAAAGTATGCAAATTCTTGTTTCAATAATTAAAAGCATACTTAGTCCTACATCAGCATGCCATCAACTTGAAAGAAGGGGTATCCACTATCAATGTTCGACCCTACCGATACTCACAAGTTCAGAAGAATTAAATTAAGAGGATAATCAAGAAGATGTTGGAATGGCCCTTACCTAAAACTCTGAAGGAGTTGAGGGGATTTTTGGGACTCACAGGATACTAATGAAAGTTTGTGAAGGGATACAACTCTATAGCATGGCTATTTACAGAGCAACCGAAGAAGGATAGCTTCAAATGAGGGGAGGCAGCCATACAAGTGTTTGAGCAGCTAAAGAAAGCCATGTCGAGTGTCCCTGTGTTAGCACTACCATATTCTAGCCATTTGTTTGTAGTGAAGATTGATGCATCAGGCTATAGGTTGGGGGCAATCCTCATGCTGAGTCAGAGACCCATAGCTTATTTCAGCCATGTATTGACTGCTAGGGTCAAGCTGAAGTCGATGTATGAAAGGGAGCTGATGGCAGTAGTGTTGGCAATGCAAAAGTGACATCCTTATCTGTTGGGGTGATACTTCATAGTCAAGATCGACTAGAGGAGTTTGAAGTTTCTGCTTGAATAAAGGATGGTGATAGAGGAGCATTAGCGGTGGCTTTTCAATTTATTGGGTTATGACTTCGAGATCCAGTTCAAGCCTGAGCTAGAAAATAAAGCTACATGGGAGCCATACGAGATGATCATGAGACAGTTCCCATCCCTTCACCTTGAGGACAAGATGCATTTTTTTAGGAGGGAGTATTGTTACGACAAGAGGGGGTTGGGCGGAATTAGAAAGGAAGCCATGGGGAGGGTTCGACCATCCTTGTGAGGCCCAGGATAGTTGTCATGCATTATGGAAGGAGGAGAAATTAAGGGGAACTATTTAGAAATGTTTCTTAATTATGTTTATTGTGTTTTGAAAGGTTTTAATTGTTTGAGAATATTTCCTAAATTATGTTTATGCTATTTAGCAAGGTTCTATTTATGTTATTGTGTGCTAGGGCTATTTAAGAGAAAGTTTTGTCCAGGGTTAAGGTGGGAAAGAATTTGTGTTTGCTTAGTTTTATTTTGGAGAGCTTCCTAATGGTGTCTATGGTTTGTGGGAGAGCTAATTTACCTCTCGAATAATAGATCAATTGTATCTTTCTTTATTGTTGAAGAAATAATCAATTGTTGAAACGACTTCTTTGCTAGCTTCGTGGTACCTTGCACTTTAGTTTACTTATTTTAGATACCCACCTAAACCTTCGTATATTCTGACTCTGATTGGGCTACAGATAAAATTGATTGTCGTCTATCATTGTTTATTATGCTTATCTGGTACAACTTTGATCCCATGGTGTGTTAAAAAGCAAACTACTATTGCTCGGTCTTCTACAGAAGTGGAATATAGAGTCTTACTATTGCTCGGTCTTCTACAGAGGTGGAGTACAGAGTCTTAGTCATCCCTGCTAGTGATTTTATTTGGTTATGACATTTACTACTTGAGTTTCAAATTTCTTTACCCAAACCAAAGCTTCTATTTTTTTTTTATAACATTTCAGCTCTTGTTTTGGGTAATAACCCAGTTTTTCATGCTTGCACCAATCATATTGAAATTGATTTTTATTTTATTAGAGATTGTATCAAACAACATATTGCAGCTCATATATTATCTTGCAAGATCAATCAACAGATATTTTCACTAAATCATTTGTGCCACTCAGTTTGCTCATCCGCGAGACAAGTTAACACTTCAAGAAAACACTGTTAACTTGAGGGGAGGTGATAAGTTATCTCCACTTTATATGTTGGCTTACAGCTTCATATGCTCTGCACTGCTGTTTGTCACTTTTTCAGACTAATTTCATCATCACCGTTAGTTTGCGACTGAATGCTATCTCACCCTTCATTTATCATCGTAGTTGCATTATTGCATGATATTTTATGAAAATAAATAAGGCTATAAATTATAACTGTGATGGTAATTAGAAAATATTAAAGGTTGTAGTTTTTTGTTCATCCTCATTATTAATTTCTCTATTTTGTCTGCACCTGTTTCATTTGCCTCCATATACTAGCAGCTCAACGCCATATCTTTATATAGTATCAGAGTATAGATAGTAAAGGACACGTTGTTGGAGGTAGGAGAATTATCAAGAAGTCATTGAGTGGAGGTATATGAATGCCCCCGCCGCTGATGCTGTAGATGCATTGGAGTGGTATTAGCAAAAAGAGGTGTAGATGATGCTGATGATGAAGACGGAGGAGATATAGCAGAAGATCTAATAGGATACAGATCGCAAAGATTGGGACTTAGAGGAGAGTATAGTGGGTCGTGGAGTCCTTAAATAAAAAAACCATGAGCATAAAAGCAATATAACAAGGATTATCGACAGTTAATTTATGGATGGAAAGCAAATTGTGTGACAAATTGGGAACATGAAAAATATTCCAAGGATGAAACTCATGTGACGGGTCTGAAGAATGCCTTGTCCAGTGTGAGTGATAGGAACAAACTGTCCATTGCCAGCTTGAACTTGAGAGGTTCCTGTACACGACTGAGATGTCTGAAGATGAGATGTCGTAGAAGTAAGATGAGATGAGGCTCCAAAATCCAAAAATCAATTCGCGTTCGGTGACGTATCTTGAGCACATAAGCGTGCTTATGAGATTGAAAAAAATTAATCAGTGCGATGCCAACAATGAACCACCGAATGTCTAAATTTGCTACAAATTTGACACTCAACTAAGGAAAAGGATCAATGACCACCGCGAGCAGTCCTAGATGCCAGACGACCGCCACGAGTTGAAGTAGGATTGTGGAGAGCTCAACTAGAAGCAAAAGAGAAGATGCGATCTCGCTGAATAAATAGAATTAGCATGAGTTTTATCACGAGCAGTATCTGCAGCTAATTTGAGCTCCTCACTGCATAGAAGTGCATAGAAATCATCTAGACTGAGGGGTTGCAGCGTGGTGCGAATGGGTGTTGTAAACTCTTGATAAGTCGCAGACAACCCATTAAGTATATGAAGTATGATATCCTCGAGATCAAATAGTGGAGCTGACAGCTATAATCACATCAACTTTTTGCTTGATATCAAAAAGATATTGAACCATTGATTTATCCTTCATTTAAAGCTGATGTAGTTATTTTTTAATTGAAGGATGCGATAGCAATTTGTGGATTGCAAGCAACACTAAATAGTAACTCAAATATCATGACATGAGTCTAAATTAAGAACATAGGGAAGCAAATTGGAGGAGATGGTGGAGTAGAGATCAACAACTAAGTTTTTATCAATTAGCATTCAAGTTTGAAAATGAGGATTAAGAACAACAGTTCTATCATGAAGAATGTGCTGTTTGGCGGGTTTGGACGAAGACCCATCAAGCCCATTTGAAGAAAACAGTTTCAGAATTTGAGATTTTCAAATCAGGTGATTATTAGTGGTAAGCTGAATACTAAGCACTGATTTTACATTGATTGTCAGAAACTTTAGTTGTGGTGGAATGGAAGCATCAGACATTTGAAGTGAGGTAGGCAACAAAATGGGAACGATGGTTGAAGAGGCAGACTGCGCCATGTAGAATTGAACTAAAAAAAAATCAATAGAAGCTATAGTAATTGCTGAAGGGCAAATAAAGCTCTAATACTATATAAAAATAGAGTGTTGAGCTGTCAGTATATAGAAGCAAATGACGTCGTTGCAGATAAAACCGAGAAAACAGTAATGAGTATGAGCACAAAACTGTAACTTTTCATTTTTCCTAATAACCATCAGAGTTGCAATTTACAATCTTATTCATATTCCTAAAATATCATACTACAGTACAGCCATGATTATAAACGAAAGGGTGAGATTGCATTCAGTTGAAATGAATAGTGATGATGAAATTAGTCTGCAAAGTCGCAACCTACAGGCAGAGCATATGGAGCAGTAAGTCAAACATATAAAGCGGAGATAACTTATTTCCTGAAAGCAAATCACTTTTCAGAAGGGTGCTGCACTCTGTAGGGATCCCCTCATCTCTTCAAACAACAATGGGCTACCTTACAGTTCACTGCTACAAAACGTGAGCCCCTCATCCGATCTAAAATGCTGAAATCAGTCCCCTACCGTGCGCCATTAAAATATGCTTTCTCTCGGACTTCCTTCCAAGTCCGCATCTTGTTCCCATCCACTAACAGCTCCCTAATCCTATAACTAAAACGTCAAATCTTTCCCGGGTTAAAGTTTTAAACAGCACGCTGGAAATGCTTTGCCACTGTGCTGGAATCGAACCTTCTCTTTTTTTTTAAAAAAAAATGGCATTGATACATGAAAGTAACAATTGGAACTTATTTATCAAGGAAACTAAATATGCTGTTGCATTGCTCAACAACTCGAACAATCAATGATCAGGTTAAATTGGATTGATAGCCAAGCAGAGCTTGCTTCTCCTCTAGTATCAGCTAAGTTCAATTATCTGCCATTGCCACCCCGCCACCCCCCCTCTTTAATATTTCTCCTATTTCAGTGCCAGGTAAACTTGCTTCTATTCCAATGCCATGTAAACTTACTCCTTTTCCAATGCCACCAAAGTTTGCTCTCATTCCACCTGTCAAACAACAAGTTTCGTCAGTTCAAAATCTTATGCTTTTAGATTCACTTGCCTATTAAGACTGGTCTCATTGAGGATGTTGCGGAAGATGAGCCCAGAAGAAGAATTTGGTTTGAATGACTTCTGGGAGTCAGAGCACGAGCTTTTGATGTAGTGCCTAAGACTGAGTTACACATTCGTTGTTCCCATTTGACTATTTTTCATCTGGTGGTTTTTCAGTGGTGATTATTGATTCAATTCTGATGCTGCTACATCCAGAGGCGTAAGTCGATTCATTTACTACCATCACTGCCACATTTTGAATGCGCCGACTTTATTGCCATTGCAACCATGTCTTGTACTCTTTGTAAAAGTAGTTTACATATGGATGCATGACAAATGGCAACACTCAATGCCTAAGCTTCCTGATATATTTCTGTACAATTAATTATGGAGTCTATTATGGTGGTTTATGAGATGCCTATGTTCGTGTTTTACCATCTCCACCATCATGGTCACTGATTGTCACTCACTGCCTAAACTTTTCGGGCAAGAATTTTCACGGCTTGTAGGAACTGATGTGGGAGTATGGCCGACTTCTAATCTGATCCATAAGAGGGAAACATAATTTATTTTAATATCATTTTGAATTTGCCTTGTTTTTCATGGTTATGCTTTATTTGTGTACTTGAACACTCTTTTTTGTAGTTATTTTTGTCTTTTGGCTAGAATACCCCATACTAAGCAAGCAATCTAACGTGCGGTTTAACTACTTAGGCCTCAAACCGGCTTATTTTTTCATTTTCTGTTTCGAAGCGACAAATATGTCGCTTATGTGGAAATGTTTTTTGCAGAATTTCATTTTTTTATTGTTTTGATAAGTTCTTTGATATATGCTTCTCCGTTTGAGAACTCCATTTCCTCTACCAACGTGTCTTTAAAACTACCTTTTACAAAAGTTAAGGGATAACCAAACGAAGCCTTAGGTTGCTCTGATTAAAAATTGAAACGTGGTTGCTCTAACTCAGTTTCTTCTCTCTCCTTAAGCTTCTAGGCCTGTCAGCTTGCCCTCTTCCTCTCTCTTTCTCTCCAATACACCCCCCCCCCCAGGGGTTCTTCCCATGTTCTCCTCCTCATAAACCCTCTTGCCCTAGGCAAGATTAAGGACGAACAAAAGAGAAGTATACTGCGATTCTCTGCCAGTGCGTCTGCTCTCTTGCAAATGGAAAGCATATTTTTGCTTTGTTATATATATTTGTTTGAGGAATGTTATATTTCGCCACGCAGCGGGATAAAGGCTTGATGTTATTATTGTTGTTGTGAGGAATGCAATATTTGTTGAAATCCGGCTCATTTTAGCCACTTTTTTCTATTACAATTATCTTCAATGTATAACTCACAGCAACTTAACGTTTGGTATTTAAATGTTATCATTAAAGTCAATATAGAAATATAGCTGAAGCCAAACAGGAACAGTGAAGCCAAATTGTTGAAATTTAACTCTACAAATAAGCCCCGAAGGACCTGAAATCGGAACCAAGTTATTATTATGACAAATGTTTTAATAATGAAATTATTTGATTGCAGGAGGAGAAAAGAAGGTATGAAGAGAAGTTCAGGCAGGGTTACTAAGGGCTTTGCGCCCCAGTAGAGTAGAGAGCTGGTGCTGTCTTTTGCTGCTGGTCTGGTTGAACAAAAAAGCAGTTTTAACCTCATGATGTAAGTCAGTAATTTAAACTCATCAACCGTATGCAGTACTGATAATCAATCCTTCATTCTACCTGCCCAAGAAATTAGAAATGTATGCTTCCAGCACTGCTGTTCGTTTGGATTGTAATTTGATTGAAGTCCTTTAAAGGAAACTGCCTTGACTTGCTACGTTTGGGATGGCTTTTTTATTGTTTCTTAAAGTAGTTTTTTAGTATAAAAATTAAATTTTTTTTACTAGAAAGCTGTTTTAAGAAGCAATAAGAAAGCCGTCCCAAACGAAGCTTAACTTTCTTACTGTTTTTTAAAGATATTAAATAAATTTTATTTTATGTTAAAATATAAATAAAATAAAGTTAAAATAAATAAAAAAAAATAGTTCAAACATCCTCTCAACTGCTATGCTTAAAAATTAAAATTCAATTCTTTCTATATATATATATATATATATATATATATATATATATATATATATATATATATATATATATATATATATAATGTATTTTTATGAGCAGGTATAAAAATATGAGTTTCTTATTTGACTGGTGTTCATTAAACATTAGCTTGTTTTTGTAAAAATGGGTTTATTGAAGTCATCTTGTGTTACATTTTGTAAATTTTTTTGCTGGTTACTGGTTATTAATGTTTTTTTTTTCATACCAGATTTTGAGATATAAGAGAAATTATATGAAATTATATTTAAAATAGTAAATTTTGAATGATAAATATAATATTGTATTACTTTTTAAAAAATTAAATAAAAATCTTTCATAAATTTTTTTTATCAATCATTTTTTAATCCTTAGTTTATGAGCATTTAAGGAGAGAGAGAGAGAGAGAGAGAGAGAGAGAGAGAGAGAGAGGAATTGAGAGAGAAAATTAATTTGGAGAAGGGGTGTAAACGAGTCGAGTCGAGTATCGAGCTAAAAGTTTGTTTACTTGAGTTTGATTTGTTAAAAAATTATTAGGCTTGAGCTCATGAAGAAAGGTTGAGTTTGACTCTTGAAATAATTAAAAATATTTAGTTTATATTTTATTGTATTATTTTAAAATTAGATTTTATATATATTTTAATTTAAATGAGCAGCTCAAAAAACTTACGACTTGAGCTTAATTAAGGTCGAGCTCGTATAATATACAAGTTCGATTATAGGCTCGAGATTAAACTTGTGGCTTGATAAGCTCGACTTATCAGCTTGTTAATGAGTCGTATTTGAGCCGACTCACGAGCTGACTTGACTTACACCCTTAATTTTTGGAGGTTTTATATCCAAGTTGTCCACCATGCTAGAGGTATGCTATAATTAGCCTATTTTAAATCTTAATTCCCTAATATAAATTATGGTATTTTATTTGATTGGATTATACAAATATAAATTAATAAAAATTTTGAAATTTTATGTAACTTTTGATATGTATAGATATTGACATATGTAGACTAACTTTTTATGGGATATTTTATATTGCAGGCATATTAAACAATTTAGTAAGTATATAGACTCTTGTAAAAATCATTATAGAATAACAGATGATTCGTCATAATATTGTGAATATTACATATAATAATTTGATAGTAGGATGATGGCATCAATCAGTCAGTGTCAATATGTTTCGCTTATTATGGTCGGGTGGCGTCAATTCAATAATGACATTTAGGTCATGTCGATTTAACTTAGGTGGCCGAGCAACGATGGTCCAATGATTATATTTATTTAGGTAGAATTCTAAAATTCTTTGAAGCTTTGAACTCTTCACTTTCTTCCTAGTCTAAGTCACTCTCATGTATAAAATGAAGATATTTTTATATTTTTTTAGAGAAACATTTTAAATATTGATAATTTTTTAAAATAAATAAAAATTAAAAAAATATTTATATAAGATATAAAAACGAATAATAATTTTTTTTTCAAAAATAAACAATCAATAACAAATTTTTAATAATAAACGCATCAGAGCCGAAGAGTCCACCGCACTAACAGCTAAATTCTAATAAATTCGCTCAACGAGCTGTGGAGGCCACTGGTTCAAAGAATCTACGCCCCATGTCGCCTTCTTCCTCTCTCATCCATGGCATATACCCCTTTATCGAACTAGGGGTCGCTGGCTCCATTCTCCTCATCTTCCTATATAATAGGAGCCATACGCTTGCCTTCCCTTCCTTAGCCCCTCCGATCTCCTCTTCATCGCTGCTGCCTTCTATTTTTCTCTTCTCTTCCCTTCCCCGTCAATCACCATCGCTATCCGATGGGAGGAGAAGCAGTAGCTACAGTCTCTGCCGAAGACTCGGCGATGGACGCCATCCAGAGGCGGCTAATGTTCGAGGACGAGTGAGTTCTCTGCTTTCATCTTCCCTCGTCTTTTATGTTGTTTGCTTCTGTATTGAAATCCTTTATGTTATTGATTGGCGATTGATCTCTTGTGTTTTTTTCGTACACTGGGTCTTTTCATGGGATGATAGGCTTTTATGGGAGAGGCTGCGGCTGGCTGTGTTTACTTATTTATTTTAATTTGGGTTTGATGATTTTGATAGTTATGATTCGCCTTTCTCGATGCCGGGCACGGTTTAATTTTTCACATTCTTATGCTAGATTTGTTGGTTTCGTTATCAATATTGAATTCTTTAGTCTGTAAGTTGGCTCACTGGACCAAGTGAGCAATTAGCAGATTGTGATTCCACTGCCTTCTTAAGAAAGATGTAATAATAAACGCTTCCCCTGCACCCGAGCCCAGTCAATCTGGTTTCGGATTGAGCAGATCACTGCATTTTGAATCAACCCTATTTCTAAAGGTTCGTCTCTTGTTAGAACTGTTTGATTTCTAAGATGTTACAATAGATAATCGAATCTTTTAGATTTGGTGCTTCCGGTCCAGGATATAATTTTTTCAGAGCAAACCTTTTTTTTAGTATTCAGGACGGCGTGGTGAAATGTGGGGTTTGAACCTTAAACTGTTGCAGATAAGGTTAGATCGCTTTTGTTTGGGACAAATATATTGATTATGGCTTTGGAAGATGATTTCATATTTCATAAGTTCATGGTTTGCATGCAAGCTGCTGTTTAGTCCTCCCTACATTTTACCAACTTTATTTTATTGGTTTCGCTTTTGCCACTCAAGACTTTATATTACATTGTGATGAATAGTATGCTTCATGCAATTTTTCAATTCATCTGATATGTCTTATATAAATTGACTCTGGTTTGCATGTTATTTTTTGGCTTAAAAGAGTGGACCTTCATCTGTGGTAATCCAGTTATCGATTCAATTATTATCAACACTTGGTTTCAAGTCTTTTGTCTAAGTAGTTATGAACGGGGATATAGGTTTTATTTCTAGTAACCATATGAAAAAAAAAAGAATGTTCGAATTGTTTATATATTTAGACCAAATTAATTTGAGAATATTGTTAAATCCCAGCCTCCCGTTCTTACATTGATCCGAAAACTATGAATAGTGATCCGTGGGAAGTCCACCTAAATCACGTTGAATACCTTCCATAGCTAGGCAGCTGATTTAGGAAGGATTGTATTAAGACAATTACTCATTATTCTGTAATTATTTATAGTTATTTATTTTTTTTATTAGGGCATCTTGTATAGATCTATAAATAGGGATTATGTTCTGAAATAAAATTCAAGCTTTTTCCTCTCAAACCTTCTGATTTCAATATGGCAACAGAGCCACGAACGAAGTAAAGAGGAAACCATCGGAAGCCAAAGCAAGAAGGACGGAGTCGAAGCCTAGCGGGATGAAGTCTTACCAGAAGGAGCCTGAAGCCGAAACCGACGGAGCCTAGCGGAAGACGAACCTGAAGCCTCGATCCGGCCTCTAGATGCGAGAAGGGCCGCTCGACTCTCGGTCACCCTAGCTTGTCTTTCGGTCGAACTCACGAGAACAACAGAGAAGGCCGTTTGATCGGCCCAAACGAAGATGGACTAGGAGACGGAGCTGCAAGCCTCAATCCCGCGGGACATAACTTGTGGGATGAAGAACAGGAAAAGCCAGGAGACGGAACCTCTTGACCCCATCTTATTCATGGGATTTCCGGACCGTGAGATCGAATCAGGCGATCTGATTTAATCAAACTTGAGACCTAATTAAAACCCTATTTATCAGCCTTTATTACTGATATAATCAGCCTTTATTGCTGTTATAATTAAAAATAATCTGTATTTACTACCTATTGTTATAATACCACCATGTCTGAAGAAAATTCATCTTAGAGCTTTGATCAATTTGAAGATTCTATGATACGACAAGAACAGGGTGATCTCCAAAGCATGCAACCTTCCTATCGCCTAAACGGGAAGAACTATCTTAAGTGGTCTCAATTTGTGAAGACCGACTTAAAGGGGAAAGGAAAAATACACCGCATCCTTGGAGGGCCAAATGGAGCAGATCATAATTTTGGGGCATGACATGAAGCGGACTCCATGATTATGTCATGGTTGTGGAATTCCATGACTCCAAAAATTAGCAATACCTTTATGTTCCTTTCCACTGCAAAGGACATATGAGATGCCGCCAGACAAGCTTTTTCAAAAGCTCGGGATGCTGCTCAAAATTTTGAAATCAAGATCAAATAAGGAAGCACAAAATAAGGAAGCAAGACCGTAACAGAGTATGCCACTCTTCTACAAAATCTATGGCAAGAACTTGATCACTACAGATGCATAGAGACTAGATGCCTAGAAGATGTTGCTATCCTAAAGAATTTTATTGAAAAAGATAGAGTTTATGAATTTCTTGTAGGACTAAATACAGAATTTGATCAAGGGTCCAGATCCTTAGCAAAGAGGAGACAACATCATTAAATAAAACCATTGCTCTCATCTGTGCTGAAAAAAGCGGACGAGGGGAAAGTTCAACAATGGTGATGAACAGAGAAGCACTATGGAAGGAAAAAGATAAAGACTCCTCAAAATTTAATGACAAAGTCTCACTTTGGTGCAATTATTGTAAGAAGTCAAGACACACAAAGGAGACGTGCTGGAAAATACAAGAAAAGTCCCCCCAATAAGGAGTGGAATCAAAAAAGTGAAAAAAGGAGCACAACACATGCCAACAATACAACAATACGAGTCATCCTAACCCAGAAACATAGTCCAACTTCAATAAAGAAGATCTTGAAAAACTAAAATAACTTCTGGTATCCTTTGAAAAACCAAATGCATCTTCTTCTCTTGCACTTTCAGGTAAGTTCCCTATTTCCATTGGTTTAAGTGCATATAGAAATCATTTAAAAGGATTATGGATCATTGACTCAGGAGCCACAGATCACATGACACATTCCCCTACCCACTTCATCAATTATACTCCTTACCCAAGTGACAAGAAAATCATCACTGCTGATGCTTCTCTTGCCACAGTAGAAGGCCAAGGTGACATACCCTTATCTCCTTCCCTTACTCTAAAAAATGTGCTCAATGTACCTCAATTATCCACAAATCTCATATATATACAAAAACTTACCAGTGACCATAATTGTTAAGCACTTTTAAACCCTACCTATTGCTTATTTCATGACCAGGGATCGAGGAAGAAGATTGGACTTGTTAAGGAGAGAGCTGGACTGTACTACCTGGAAGAGCTGAACAAATCTAAAAATAGCTACTCTATGTTATCCCTAGGTGACAAGAAATTCACTATTTGGCTTCATCATTATAGATTAGGACATCCATCTTTTGATATCCTAAAATATGTGTATTCAAAATTTTTCCAGAAATTAGAAAATGAATATTTTTATTGTGAAACTTATGAGTTAGCCAAACATAAAAGAGCTTCTTTTCCAAATAAAAAAGAGAGATGTGATACTCCATTCTATTTTATTCATAGTGATATAAGGGGACTCTAAAAAATTCCCAACATCTCTAGGGAACACTGGTTTGTAGCGTTCATTGATGATTGTACTCGAGTTTCTTGGATCTATCTCCTCGAAAATAAATTTGACATTAGCACCATTCTCCCCATTTTCACACCATGATCCAGAATCAATTCGGGGTAAAAATAAGGAAGTTTCGTTCCGACAATGCTAAAGACTATTTCAACCAAACCCTATCCTCCTACTTCCAAAGTAAATGTATCATCCATGAGTCCTCCTACGTTCACACCCCACAACAAAATGAGGCTGTGGAAAGAAAAAATGGTCACCTTCTAGCCTTCACTCGTGCTTTCCTATTCGACCACAATATACCCAAATCCTATTACCTCATAAACCGTCACTTACCTCATAAACCGTCTACCTTTAACAGCCCTGGGAGGCTGGGACTAAAAACTCCAATGGATATTCTGTCCTCCTTTTATCCTGAGTTACGAACCCATAATAACCTTATGATAGGAAATACTTGAGTTCGCAAGCAAACCTATCACTAATTGGAGGAAAAACAGCAAATTCACCACAATACAAAAGATTTCCTAATTAATTTCCCTCCCAAAGCCCTAGCCGCCCCCTCCTAATTGATTTTGAATTTGTTTAAGTGGGTGGGACCCACCCATTGGGCGGAAAAACAGAGGAGGCGGACTGGTTCTGCCTCCTGTAGACTTGCTGAGCCGGCCCCCCTTGGGCCGGCTGGGTCGGTTCAATTTGAACCGGCGTAACACCTTACACCCAGAATCTTTGGGTGCACTGCCTATGTCCACATCCACAACCACAATAGAGAAAAATTAGATCCAAGAGCACTCAAATGCATCTTTGTTGGATATTCAGCCACCAAAAAAGATTACAAGTGTTATCATCCCCCCACACAAAAAACCCTTGTCTTAGTTGATGTTGTCTTTGATGAGCAAAATTCCTATTTTATCAAACCTCATTTTCAGGGGGAGACTAAAACTGAGGAAGATGAGGAAAGTGAACTTGCCCCTCTTGATCTTCCTCCACCACCTCAAACCAATTCTCCTGAATCCAAAAATAGGGAAACTGAAGACTAAGCTGTCAGTAGATTTGGGAATGTATATTCCAAGCGTACAAATCCAAATTGTGCTTCGAAGTAGATCCAAGAATCTGAACCATCTCCTGAAATTAAGGTAAATACAAATTCACCACCTCCCTTGTACCCCATAACTAACTCTATTTCCTTAAATAGTTTTCATCCTCACACAAAAACTTCTTGGTTACACTAGAAGATATTCATATTCCTAATAATATTTCTGAGGCCTTATCTGATGAAAATTTGAAAAAATGCCATAAAAGAAACAAGTAAACTAGCTTGTAAACCAGCACCAACACCAGTAGAGCCAAATCTTAAACTGGGGAAAAAAAGAAGATCTAGATGTAGATAAAGGGCTTACCAGAGACTTGTAAGAAAATTGATCTACCTTTCCCACATTAGATTAGATATAACATTTACTGTAAGCAAGGTCAGTCAGTTTATGCAGAATCCAAAATAGGCTCATATGCAAGTGGTAGATGGAATACTGCACTACCTTAAGGGAAACCCAGAGAAAGAGATTCTCTTTAGAAGAGATCACGGAATAACCCTAGAAGCATACACTGATGCGGATTATGCAGGATCACCAGTAGACAGAAGATCTACCTTTGGATACTGCACATTTATTGGAGGTAACCTAGTTACATGGAGAAGCAAGAAACATAATGTGATGGCAAGTTCTATTGCAAAAGCAGAATATAAAACTATGGCCTTGGGAATATGTGAGTTACGATGGATCAAGATGATTCTAGAAGAACTAAGGATCAAGTGGGACGATCCCATGAAGCTACATTGTGACAACAAATCAACAATCAGCATAGTCCACAATCCAGTTCATCATGACATGGCCTAGCACATAGAAGTGGACAGACATTTTATTAAAGAAAAATTAGACAGTGGTCTAATATGTATCAACCATGTATCATCGAAAGATCAACTTGCAGACATCCTTATCAAAGGATTGGATAGCTTCGTCTTTCTCAGAATGATTGCCAAGTTGAGAATGACAGATCTATATTCCCCAGCTTGAGGGAGAGTGTTAAATCCCAGCCTCCCCTTCTTACATTGATCCCACGGCTATGAATAGTGATCCGTGGGAAGTCCACCCATTTATTAACCCCACAAATATCTTGGCATTGTTATAGTACGCGACTTCTTAAGCATTGGATCTTTGCTATATTAATTGTTTGTTGCATATCCATTCACTGTTCACAATATCCTAAAAGAAAAGTCAACACTTCAATTTCACTCTCTTCAATATTTTTATTTTTGAGTTATCAAGTTTTTTTCTCAATATTAAGATGATTTGCTTGTTTGGTCTTGCAGGTGTATTTTGGTGGACGAGCATGACAATGTTGTTGGTCATGAGTCCAAATACAACTGTAAGTGATGAATCACCATCTCAAAATTCTTTATTTCAACGGTATATAGACTTATAATTCTTGAGAGAAAAACAAGGGTTAGCTTCTTTGAACTGTTGTATTCTATAATGTTTTATATGGTAAATAAACTGGAGATAGCTTCTTAGCATAGAACACTAAAAAGGCATTATATATATATAATGCCTTTATAAAAATCAATATTGTATTATAATGGCATCTCAAATCTTTATTGTAGATAATATAGGGCTGCGATAGTATTAGTTAGTGAATTCTTTTTTTTATTTGTTATGTGATTTAACCGTATGTCACTGATGAGCAAGCATATCAGTACTAACTTTTCCATTTTCTTCTCTTGTTGGAATGCTCATATGTATTAGTCTGGATAACTCATATAATTTCACACAACTATTTACTCTGTATAACTATGCTAGAATTCATGCTGGCTTTTGTCTCTATTTTGGTTTGGATGCATCTATATCAACATTTCCTATTTCATGGTAGAGTTTATTTGTTATTTTCTCCCTTTTTTGGCCCATATGGTAGATCGCTCATTTGTGTAGAATCTTTGCTCATGTAAATGTTTATGATTGTAATCCCTGTTTCCTGTAGATAGTTTACTACACATGTTTAGCACCATGCCCTAAGTCGCACTCGAGCTCTATCTCTCCTATCGTGTGGTTGTATGCATGTTTGATGTTATTAAATCAAGTAATCATATGAAAATTTATTCATAGTTTTTTCTTTGTACTTAATCATTGTCTGGTAATGCAGCCTTCTTCTGGTGTCATGCATTGTGTCAATTTAGGTGTTGCTTGGTGCAGATGCATAACTTGCCAACTCATATTTATTAATATCACCTCCTTGCAGCATCCGAAATAACTTTATTTGATCCTTTTTTTGACTATTTATACAACGTTGCTTCCACAAACATTGGTGAGTAAAGGAAGGTTTTCAACTTCACTAGATACAGTTGATATACTATTGAACTATTCTCCTCATTAAATTCCGTTATGTGTTATTTGGTTTGATTACTTAGGTTGAACCGTGGGAAACATTGCCTTGTTTATCAATGTTTAGAAGATACCGAATGATTTATTAGGCCATTTTTATGAGAAATGCAAATTCCCCAACCCTAGTAATTTCCAGTTATTAAGTCTTGAAATCCAGCTGCCCATTTTTGTGTCATCTGGGATTGCGCTCAATGATTTAAACCTCACAGCCATTACTGTGGCCTGCCATCAACAATATATTGTGTTTAGAATTTGGTTCATCGCCTCATTCATACATGCTGGTTTACGCTTTTAGATTAAATACCTTTCACTTGAAAGTAACTGAGGAAAAAAGCTAAATATATGTCTAAGGTGCATGGTTGGAGCTGTCACTATTCGGCATCTGGGGTTGGTGCCAATTGCTCTCGCTCTCATAGAGTTTTGATGTTGCATTGTTGACCACCGGATGTAGAACCAAATAAGAAATCCTGCATACATACCTCAACCCGTCGGATCCTCGAATCCTGCCGAAATCCCGCTGATTCGGCGCCATTCGCATCACTTCCCGTAAAACCCGTGCTTCTCCTCGATCGAGCCTCCTCTCGCGTCGTTAAAATGGGAGCGGAACTCTCATTCGTGGCATCTCCGACTCATTCCCACGTTTCAAGCCTAGGCAAGATCCCGCAATCCTTCCGATTCCCCAGCTCTCTTCGACTTCCGATCCAATCTCCCTCCATCCCGAAACCCCGTCAAACCCAAACTCCTCCAACCGTCGAACCTCCACAAGCCAGAACCGACCTCATCCCTCCACAGGCGAGCTTCCAATCCACCATACCTGCACCGATCTACCTCCTTCCCTAGTTGAACCCTTCTTGGGACTTCTCAAGAGATAGAGAGAGAGGGAGAGATAGAGAGAGAGAGAGAGAGAGAGAGAGAGAGAGAGAGAGCTCCCTACCTTCCTCCGATCTCCACAAGCCGCTGAAACTGACACCCCCTCTGCTCTCCTCCTGTAGGTCAATCAGTCCCCATCCACTCTCCAAATCCCGATCCCAGCACAGGCCAAGAGCTCTCAACCTGCCGAGCTCCCTTCCTGCCCTATCCGAACTCTTGCTTGCTGTGCCCGACTCCTCAAGCCCAAATCGAAGACCACCTCGTGCCGCAAGCAAGCTTGCCTGAGTTCCCTTACCCGATCTTAGGTATAGATTTATTTATTATTCTTATTATTATTAATTATAGTCAATTAATAATAATAATAATTAATTATATTTAATTAAAATTAATTATAATCAAATATTTCAACTATATTTAATTATTATTAATAATGATTTATTTTAATTAAAATAAATTATGATTAATATTTATTATAGTTATAGTTAATTATTACCACTAATGATTAACTATAATTAAATAAAATTAATTATAATTACCTATTTTAATTTAAATTAATTATTATTAATTATAATTATTTATGCTTAATTATAATTAATTATTCTTAAATAGTAATTAATTATTATTAACTATAATTAATTAATATTATTAGTACCTAATTTTAAATAAAAATAAAAAACATGCTTCTTCCCTCGCCTCGATCTACGGGCCAACCTCGACGCTCGCCAAGGTATAACCCCCTTAACCCTAAAACTCCGAGAACTTGTTCTCGTCGTTCGCGACGGACCGGAAAACCGTCTATACACGCGCTTTATTGCGCGTGGTGGGATGGGACCCCGGTGCGGCACGTATAACGAGGCGAGTAATCACCTAAAATCCCATCCTCGGCATTCGTGTCGAGCCGGCAAACCGCCTATACACGCGTTTATTTGCATGGTGGGAAGGGAACCCGGTGCGACACCTATGACGATGCGGGTAGGCCCTGTACGCGCTTTTCTTAGCGTGGTAGGGATAATCTTAAGTACCCGTACACGGCTCTGTACCTGCGGGGAAGCAACTGCTCTTCTCTTGAAACAGGTACTGTCGAAGACCCCATACATGCTTTTATTAGCGTGGTGGGAATGAAGACACGACCGAGGTGTCTAAAGACACCTACCATGTACGCGTTTTATTGCGCGTGGTGGGAAGGCCCAGACTCTTAGTGTTTCCCCTAAACGGGGGAGACGCCGGGAGGCTACCGAAATTTCGGGTGAAACTTGAGACCGTACTTGGACTTGATTGAACTCAAAAGAAGAGACCTGGACTAGAACTCAAACTTAAATGAACTTGAACTTAATTCGAACGTCAAATGAATATGAGTTGAACATTTGAACTCAAGCAAAAACTTGAGTTGGACCTCAGAAGACTTTGAACTTGAACTGAACAAGACTTGAATCAAATGATGATGAGCTGAATTAGAACTTGAACTACATAGAGGATTTGTGAACTCGAACTTGAACTTGGTTTGGACAATTAACAGGGAACTAGATCTTGAATTTGTCGTTTTGATCACAAGCAACAATTGATATAAATATAATAAATAAAGAAGATCTGAAATAGACAAATTTTATATACCAAACTTTTGCAAGCACGTTTATTTCATAAGCAACGAAAATTGAAAGAGGTGTACAATTCAATGAAAGGATCAAATCATTGCAATACACACAACGATGTTTTCACAAGTAAGGTATGAAGAAGGTGCAACAGATATAACTACATCCCTACAATCAGATATCAACCAATGTGTGGAGGGAAGATTGATAATGAAGGTAGCTCATTTGCAACTAACATTAACTTGTAAATAGACGCAGCAACCTATCTACAAATAACTAAAAGTAGAGATGTTCATAACATACAAAGCAGATGTATTCGTTCACGGACTGAATAAACACTTGGTATGCAATAATTCGTTAGTGCATTAAGATCCACCTGCAGAAAGCAAGTAGTGCACAACAGTCTACCTATACAAAGCAGCGAACAACTCAGTCTAGAAGCTACAACGCAACGCCACCGGATCCGCAACATCCTTACAAGCGGACAGAAGGCGTCTACGAGCTTCCATGGATCTTAGATCCTTCATAAACAATGAAGATTGATGTACAAGTGGATGCAATAATTCTTCAATTGAAACAAACAAAGTGACTTAAACTCTTGAATTAAATTGGTATGCATGCAACGATCGAATGGAGAACATGATAACATGACTACGATCAACAAAGTGAAGTTTCCTACAGATACTCAATCTCCATATCAAATGGGATGTAGATATCAGAGGGATGACGATCATTGGAAGCATTATAGAGTCACCTTAAGGGATGAAAGATCCATCGCATAACAAGCTATATGTGGATAATGGTAGAAGGCATGCAGTGATTTTCTCACAAGTAGAATGTGGGAGATATGCAACAGGCTTTGATGAAAGTATCAACAGTGTCACTAGATGTTATTTCATAAGTGACATCAGATGATCTGCAATGAATACAAGTTCTCTACGAATACAAATGTACGCACCACATACCATCTGTGGGCAGATACAGAAAGACTTCAGTAAATGTAGTATCCTGAAGTCAATTTTAGTCCGTGAACGAATACATCTACTTGCCTACAGGCAATAATAGCATATGTACTGCAAGGACCAAAAACCACAACAAATACAAGCACCTACGGGTTAAAGCAGGAGATTCGTTAGTGCATTATAATCCACCTGCATAAAGCAAGTAGTGCACGACAGTCTACCTATACAAAGCAGCGAACAACTCAGTCTAGAAGCTACAACGCCGCCACCGGATCCGCAACATCCTTACAAGCGGACAGAAGGCGTCTATGAGCTTCCAAATCAAACGCTGCGTTCAAATGACAGTTGCCCGCACAATTGAGCAGCGTTAAATATGTCCAAAATGCCCTCAAACAACCGCATGGGCCCCGGCGAGCGTGTTATTGGTACACACGTGACGTCTAGGGATGCTGCGCGGGTAAATAAATTTGAACCCGATCCTCCTAAGGCAAGTGAATAGGAGTCGACAAGGTTCAACAAATAATTATAAAATGCCCCCAAACACCCGCATGGGTCCTGGCGAGCGTGTTATTGGTACACACGTGACGTCTAGGGATGCTGCGCGGGTTAATAAGTTAATTCAAGTTCGAGCCCGATCTTTCTATTCAGGTAGATATAAGTCGACACGGCTCGAACTATTAAACAAATATGCAGTCGCGGGGTCGATTGGGATATTTGTTTTATACGTTCATATTAGGCCTTCAAGGCCTATAATCAAGAGAATTCACTTACAAAGACACAAAGCCTATGAAACCCGATCCTCTGTCGACAGCTCGACAGAGTTGACAAGGTTCAATCCACAAATAAAATAACCCCATCACCCCGATGATGGCCGTGTTGAATGCAAATCTCAACCGGAGGGGTTTCCAAACACTAAAAATATCTCCTACATTCTCAAATACTTCTCAAACACCCACAAAATCCAAAAATCGCAAAATCATTCCAAAATCTCGATGTTTAAAATAGAAAATTCAACCATCAATAACTTAAAGAAAAATCCATCCACTCTCCGTGATAGTTTGCTGAGGTGGACAAATATGAAAAATACTTCAGCTCACAAAGAACTAATGCCTAGTTGAAAATATTACTAGGATCCATTCTCAAACAATCTCCTATCAATAAGGACGTGGTACGTGTCCTCTAACCGGCAGTTTCGCCGCCAAATGGCACCACGTGATACCGGTTATGGCCAGTGCCAATACGTTCCTTATTGACATCAAATCCTTGAGATATGAATCAATAGGATATGATCGACAGGGCACAAAACTCTCTGTTAGCTAAGGTGTATTCAAATTTGTCCTCTTAGACAAACATCCATCCTAGGTCTACAAGGTACCCTTGGACGAAGCAACCCATGGCTGCCGACAAGGATCCTTCTGTCAGGTTGGGTCGACTACCTCCTCTGACTAAGTAGACCAGGGACCACGATGGCCCGGGACGACGGAACCATGGGATCTTGATCGGGTCTATCATCCATTCCCCCACCATCTGCTTTAAGTGCAAGATGGTGAAATCTTCAATTTTAAATATTATCTTCCAATACCTAAACCCATGCTTCTACTATATGCCAGATGCACGTATCCCTACGTATCTGATTGACGATTAGCCTTAATCGAAAGTTCTCTCTCGTGATCGGGAGGGGTAATTAACTATAGGGGCTTGCGCCTATAGGAAACCAGAACTCAGATCATAAAGTCCTCGCAAAATGAGGGCGAAATCTCTGGGTAGTGTCTTATCTACAAACCCATCTGCCTTCCAAAATTTACCCCGGAACTTAATCCGTTAAAACTCCCCCAAAGAAAAGCAGAAAAGCAAAGCGGGCGGAGGCCGGGGCCAAATTTTTGGAGCCCACATGCATGAGATCTTTTGTGGACTTTACAGAAGAATGAACCATTGCCCTGGCTTATTTTTATAGCATTTTGATCTCACATTCTTATCTTTTCCAATCTTTTCATTTCTACAATTGCCTCTAATTCATGTAAATATAAAGCTGTGCTCATCTTCTCAATCAACATGATAAATTTCATTACTATGTATAAGCCTCCTAGGCTTTTTATGAGGGCGAAATATTGAAGCTAGGACTACTACCATGTGGAAACCTTTGATCATTTATTTCTTCTCACAACTTCGTTATTTTTAAGTGATGAATATCTAGGTTGAAAGGTGATGTAAGTTTGACTCCTGGTAGCTTGATTTGTAAAATCAGTGAACTTTATTCGACAATTTTTGCCCTTACTGGGACCTAGGATTGTACTCGTGACATAATTGGAAAGTGATGATGATGTTAAAGGAAGCAAGCACTGATACATTCTTGGAAAGTCACTGAAGATGGGTCAACTTCTTTCCTGCTCAGAAAATATAATTTGTGCTTCAGTAGTTTGTTCAGATATCTTGGATGTTTTACTATAGTATGTCAAGCCTGAGAATTAGAAGTACATACAAGTAGAAGTGTACGTGCATGTAATTTTAGAAGAATAGAAATTCATCTACTAATTAATCTAGGTATCAGCTTAGTCATCACATAAATATTATGATAGAATATGATTTAAGTTATGTGAGAAAGAAAAATACTGTTCTCTCATTCATTCCTATTCAACAATGATCATGTCTGACTCATATAGCATCCCCACAATTATATATTGAATGCAACATTAAATAGACCATATCTTATTACAGTCCTCTTCATACAAGATAATTGTTTCCAGTATGTGTAATATAATCAAAGTGCACTCATAATAAGCAATTAAACTAATCAATTAGCAAAACATATGAAAAAAAAGAAGATTGAGCAATTTCACTTTTAATTAAAAAATCAATTTGAAATGCATTATTTTCATCTAACAAGGAAAAGAAGATCCTCTATTCCCATCAAGAGAAATAATTCCATTATATTTCAACCGAATTGTCACTTGGAAAATATGAGCGAAATTTTTATTTATTGCTGACCCCTACACCAAATACGTGTAAAAGAGATGAAATCGGCAAAATAAGTGACGCGCGCGTCGGTCCGACACATCACTTGAATCGTCAAACGACCTCCGATCGCCAAACGGATTGCACCGTTGCGATCAGAGCATCAAATTTGCCTAAGTAGGATCACCTCGCAGTCTGAACGGACGAAAACGGTCGACGTCGGCTACCGACACCCAAAATGGACGCGCAACATTATCCAGACACGTCCGATCACAAAACGGATTTCGTCATTGCGTTCGGAACGTTGACATAACCTAAAATAAACTATAATTCCGCTAAAAGAAATTGCGCTGAAGAATCGACAAGGATCCCGAGATGATGGCGCACGAATTTCAAGGAACGACGCGTAAATCAGGGCATTTTTTGATATAATTGACTCACTTCTGTCATTATTGTAAAATAAAAATGATAATAATAATAATGTAATATTATTTATCATTATTATTATTAGTTAATTAATTAAAAGGAAATCAAAATTAACTCAAATCAGAAGATTTCCTCGTATCACTTGCGAGTGCTCCGTCCAAATCCCAGAAATCCCGTTGAGCTTCGTGTCTTCTCCCGTGAATCCTGCGATGCGATTTTGCCTCGATCAAAACCCTGCCTCGGCGTTAAGAAGTAATCGAAATGAGGCCTCATTTTTTTTCCTTATGTTGTTTCTACGAACACTAGCCCCTATGATTCGAAGCCTCTACACTCGAAGCTCTACCTCAGGCTCCCGTTCATGACTCCTGTAGCCGAACGAACTCCTCCACTCTCGCACACTTCAATCCCGACGTCAACACGGGCCAAAGTTGCTAATCCAAGCTGCCGCCTTTCAAGGCCTATTACAAAGAAAATTCATTGACAAAGGCACAAAGCCTACTACGAACCTGTTCCTCTGTCGGCAAGTAGATAGAGTCGACAAGGTTCAACCTACAAAATAAAAATGCCCATGAGAACCCCGATGATGGCCATGTTGACAGAAAATCTCATCCGGACTGGACCACAAACAAGAAAATGCCTCCCAAATTCTCAAATTCCCACGAAAATTCAAAAGTTAAAAATCACTAAGAGTCTAAGATATTTAAAATTAAAATAAATCATCAAATACTTAAAGCAAAATTCATCCACCCTCCGTAACAATTTGTCGAGATGGACAAATCTGAAAATTACTTCAGCTCACAAAGAGCAAATGTCTGGTCGAGAATATCACTATGATTCATTCTCAAATATTTTTCTGCCAGTAAGGACGTGGCACATGTTCTCTACCAGTGATTTTGCCGCTAAATGACACCACAGGTAAACGGTTATAACGGAGACCCTCTGAACCGAGTGATTTTTCTGCCAAATGGCACCAATAAATTATGGTCATGGTCAGAGCCCGCATGTTTCTCAATGGCTTCAAATTCTTGAGATATGAAGCAATAGGATATAATCGATGGGGCACAAAGCTCTCTGTCAGCTAAGGTGGATTCGGATTTGTTCCCTTAGACAAATACTCACTCCAGGTCTACAAGATAGCCCTGGACGAAGCAACCCGTGGCTGTCAACAAGGATCCTTCTGTCAGGTTGGGTTGACTACCTCCTCTGACTAAGTAGATCAGGGACCATAATGACCGAAGACGACGGAACCATGAGATCTTGATCGGGTCTATCATCACTTCCCCCCCGCCATCCGCTTTAAGTACAGGGTAGTGAATTTTTAATTTTAAATATTAAAAACCCAAATACCAAATCAATGCTAGATACTATGTATCTGTTTGACGACTAGCCTTAATCGAAATTTCTCTCTCGTTATCGGGAGAGGTAATTAAATATAGGGGCTTGCGCCTATAGGAAACCTGAACTCAGATCATAAAGTCCTCACAAAATGAGGGCGAAATCTCTAACTAATGTCTCATTCACAACCCAATCTGCCTTCTGAAAATTTGCCTCAGATGGCTCAGAACATACTCGTTAAAACTCTCCTCGACAACCCGAAAAGAAAGTGGGGGTCTGCGGAGAATCCGGGGCGCGAATTTTTGGAGCCCACATTTATACTTTAAAAATAATAACATTTTCACTTGAGAGCTTTTTTTTTTTTCCGACATTCTTAAATTGCTTTAGCCAAAGAGTTTGTTAAAATGTATGATAAATGAAAATGCTTGATTCAAGGGATAACAAGCCATTAAAGTGATAAATAAGTGAAAAATTACAGCATCTTATCCATTTCTTGTTGAAGTACTGCATATATATAAGTTGAAAATTTCTTATGGCGAAAGAGATGAGGAAATTTCTTCTTGGTAATGAAGCGCTTGGATTGCTTTTTAGGTTAATGGCCTTGGCTTGGATTGCTTCTTAATTCTTTGGAATGCAGATGAAGTGATTGAAACACAAATAAATTATTTAAATCAAAATATGAGTTGAAAGAACATTTGAAAGGACTTAAATTAAAAGTTAAAGGATCTTCTTAATGGAATAACAAATAGAAGGCAAGGGTTCTCTATTTCATTTTTAATAAGAGGATAGATTTGTGAAGGAAAATAATAGAAATATGAAATTAAGGTTGAAAAACTTTAATCTTTCAATGCAATCAAATAAGTGAATTTATTATAAAACAGTTATTCATAATAGATAAGAAATCAAAATTTTAAATCACAGATGAATTCAAACTAGTTTTTGATATTGCTCATTTGATAATTTTCTTGATATAATTAATGCTTATAAGCAGTAATATTATTTACCTTTATTTAATTTAGTATTGAAATATTTTTTTCTATCAAAGGGAAATTTAAGAAGAAATAGTATATGAAAGATTCAAATATTGGATCCCAATTGCCAATCCTAAAATCTTACTTCCCATGCTTCTTTCATTGTCCAAAAAAGAAATTGATGAACTTTCCAGAAAAAAAAAATGCATTTTTTAATATTTTTTATGATATTAAGTGTTTTATGTTAACTTCTTAATTTTAGCCAGATTAAACAACCTTATTCTATTTTTTTGGGGGGGATATTTAGGCTAATTAAATCAAACTCACACACACATCACATACGTAAGACTCGAATCTAAGACCTCTTAATTGATAGTCAAAACTTCCAATCATCAAACCAAGGTGAACTACGTACCTTATTCCATTTTCAACAATGGCATTTGATTAGTTTAGGTGAGCTAATCATACTGCCAGTTAGTAACAATAATTGGATAGCTGTCTTATGGGTTTTCATTTATTAAATCATTCTTTGGTGAATACATTACAGAAAATATTTCATTTGAATTATGAAAATAGTAAATAAGGAGGCTTTATACTATATTATATAGTAGTGGAACGAGACATTCGGTACATGATAAAACTTCGCAATAAATATTTAAAGGCTTGTGCAGATAGGAGGTTTGCAAATAATTATTGACACGGTAATGTTGAATTGCAATTAAACTATTAAGAATTATGGTTATTAACATGAATTATGAATAGACATATTTAATGGTCACGTGTTTCTGTTCTTAAAATAAAATTAGGATAATCAATCAAATCATTGGAAATTTAAATAAATTAATGATCAATCCATCCGATTTAATTAATTAGTGCAAGGATTATTGTTGACCATATTGTTAAGTGTCATAAAAGAAGAATATATCATAAATGTTTATGAGTTCTGAATGAATTGATATTTTTTAAACACAGCTTTATTATTTAATAGATCAATAATTAAATGAGTCCTATTTTTAATCATCAGGAGACACTAACTTTCTGAAAGCACTAAAAATTTCAGAACAAGAAGAATAAAAAGAGAGAAAGGGATACTTTTGTTTGCTATCTGTAATATAACTTTTGAATAGGCATGTTTAAAGAACACATATTTTTGTACTATTACCGTTTATCAAAGCCAGCAGATTATTTGAAATGTATGAACATGCAATTGCTTAAGTTTAAATGATCAAACCATCTGATTTGGTTAATTAGATGCAAAGATTTTGTTTAGCAATGTTCGCAAGAATCATAAAAGTAAGCAGATCTCTAGCGTATATAAAATCAATGCCAAAATAAGAACTATTTTTAGTTAAAAGAAGGCAACACCATAAACTATTGAAGTACCTTGCTAATGCATTTACAATTTCAGAAGAAAAAACGAGCATAACTTGGTTAATGATCCTTAACAGTGCATTTAATCTAATTTTATATCTTATTTACAAAATATTCTCGTTTTCAAATCATGCACTATCATAGCAGGAAAAATCTGTTTTTGTGAAGGTAACTGACGGGAAAATTAGTTTTTTTGTGCAGTAAAATATGAAAATAGAAAATTAGACTAATACTAAAAAAGAAATGTATTAGATTTTTTTATAATTCAAAATAATGCATATGACATCCACAGGGAATTAGATTATAAGATTTTTAACAATTCGAAAAACAAATGAAGATTTAAAAAAATGGAAAAGAGTTTGTGAAGACCAGGTTTTCAGGGAGGAATCTATTAGATTTTGAATTTTTGAATAATTTAAATCAAATGCATGTAAACTATGGCTGCAATAGGGACGAAAGGAGATAATTAGATAAAAATTTAAAATAATTTTAAAAAATCCAAAGAATGCTACAGTAGTTATCCAGAAATAAGAGCTATCATAGAAATAACAGTTGAAAGGTCGGGATATCATTAGCTTAAATGGAGAGCTAGGATTTTGTTTGGGTGAAATCCCTAGCGATTTTTTTAATTGTAATGTCGATTTATTGTTCAATTATCTATTTATGACTTCAATGTGGAGGATATAACTTTGTGTTTATTTTATATCTTATGCCATTAAAGATTATAAACGGGGGTGGAAGTTGGAAGAGCTCAGGGTCGGCAATTGCCCACTCTGAATTTTTTTTTTTCTTAGAAGAATAAGTGTTTCAACTATTTTGTTTACCTTCAATAATTGTAGTTGTCTAAGTTCTTAGAAAAAAATTAATTTCTCTATTTCATACATAAAATTATGCATTTCACAATACTGTTTTGCCCAACCTAAAAAGAGAGGTTGGTTTCGTATGATAAAGATGAGTAATACTTATGATCCTTTAAAAGGTATGGTGTTTTCAGTATTTTTTAAACTGCATTGAAATATTTTGTATAAGTAATGCGTAAATTATCTTATTTGAGTTTTTTTTTTAATTATTATTATGAGAGAGCACTAAGATAACATTGATGATTCATGAAGCATTCGATTTTCATTCATTGTTTCGGTCACCAGCCTATTCTAACAATAAAAATCATGACCAATTTTAAGCTAATTGATGAAACCTTCTGCTGAAGTATAGGCCATTTGATGGAAAAGATTGAAAAGGAAAATTTGCTTCACAGGGCCTTCAGCGTTTTCCTGTTCAACTCAAAGTATGAGCTGTTGCTTCAGGTATATATTTGTCGCTTCACATTGTTATTTTAATTATTATTAAGCTAGCTACGTTTTCATGTGCATTAGGCTTAATCCTTTTCAAGGTCAAGGAATTTATCTGATAATAACTATTGATGTATAAAATGGAGCTTTTGAATGGCACAAATTTGTCCTCTAACTCTTTGTATGGACAATTTAGGGCCCTGTTTTGACATAACTAAGAATTCTAATGTTTTGTTCTAGTCACTGAAAGTGCAATATTTCCAATTAGCCTTTTCCTTGTACGCCAAAAAAGAGAGAGCACAATGAAAATTCTCTACTTAATCTCTGTGACTCTCTGGCAATTCAGCACTGTTTATCTAATTGTTAGCACTATCCATGTAGAATGCTTAAAAGCTTCTATTATCCCTTGATTCTACACAGCAAAGATCTGCCACAAAGGTCACATTTCCTTTAGTATGGACAAACACCTGCTGCAGCCATCCCCTTTATCGCGAATCAGAGCTTATACAGGAGAACTTCCTTGGTATTTTATAAAAACCTTCTCTGTTTTCTGCCAACATCTCAGTCATCGATATAAAATTTTTGTAAACTACTCAGGAGTTAGAAACGCCTCTCAGAGGAAGTTGCTTGATGAACTTGGCATTCCCCCTGAAGACCTTCCTGTAGACGAGTTCATTCCTCTAGGTCGCATGCTTTATAAGGCTCCTTCAGATGGCAAATGGGGGGAGCATGAACGTAAGTCCCTACCCTCATATGCCTATATTTCAAGTTACATTCCAACTCCTTTTCTGTATTAACCATTCAAGCGATTTCAATCACAGTTGATTATCTGCTGTTCATTGTTCGTGACGTCAAGGTGAATCCAAATCCAGAAGAAGTCGCCGACGTTATGTATGTCAACAAGGACAAACTCAAGGAGCTGTTGAGGAAAGCCGATGCCGGCGAAGATCGTATAAAACTCTCTCCTTGGTTCAGACTGGTCGTCGACAATTTCTTGATGGAATGGTGGGATCATGTGGAGAAAGGTACTTTGCATGAAGCTGCTAACATGAAAGCTATTCATAAGCTGACATGAAAATTTTCCAGGCATTTTCCTGATGGCTGCTAGTAGTACAATCTCTACTACCTCCCAGTCTTAAGCTGCTCTGCCTGGGCTTCTTTTTTGTGAACAAGCACATTCATGTTGCTAGATAAGTGTTTGTTGTATCTGGAATTGTTGACTTGCTTTTAGTGCTTGTTCTCATTGGCTTATTTTTATCTTTGCATGCAGTTTTCTTCTTTGAGAATTTTAAGTTATATTGATCTTTATGGGACTAAATTTGTTACAAGAAAATGTGCTTTTGAAGAAACAGTTAAGATATGATTTTGGAAAAAAATTTATCAGAACATTTTTATATGTTTTATATCAGGTTAGTATTAATTTTATTATACCTAATATTAATCTTACATGTCACATATTATCTCTACAATAATAATATCAAGCCTTTATCCTACTGCATGGGATCAGCTAGATGAATGCTTTTTCTTCATAGTCAAATTCTCATTTAAATCTAATAAAAAAAAGGCCATTTCTAATATATTCTAATCAAGTTTTTTTAGGTCTACCTCTATTTTTCTTAAAATAGGTCAAATCTAATACATTTACTCTCCTAATTGAGTCATCGGAAGGTGGACTATCTTATTTGCCACTGGAGCTAGTACAACTTTTTCCTATATATATACTCATTTTTCGTTCTGTCTCTAAGAGTGAAACCACTTACCCATCTACGCATCCTCTTCTTCGCAACACTTAATTTTATATTTCTCTTTTAATAGCTAACATTTTATGCCATAAAATATTGCACGTCGCAGCTCCATTTTATAAAAGTTTTCATTAAATTTGAGTGGTATTTTTTTATCACACAATAAGCCCGATATAATATTCCACCCCTTCAATCATCTAGCTTGAATTCTATTAATAATATCCTCATCTATTTCATCATCATTATCAAAATCATTTGACAATAGATAAAATAAACTATTAAATAATATAATAAAATTATTAAACATTTATAATATATTTTTTATTATATTTGTGAATATTTAATAGGTTATTTGTATAATTTAATAATTTTATTATATTTATCTGATAGTTTAAAATTAATTGTAGGTATAATAAAAATAATCTCATCATAATACAAAACTTGTCACTATAGCCCTCCTTATAGCAACCTTTAGACCTGCAACTGTGAGCCAAGCACTTTTACACAGGCGTATGCATATATGGCCTTTGATGATCAGCAAACTTGAACACCTGCAGAAGGCATTCGAGATCTTTTGATGAATATTTCTGAGTCTTTTCTGTTAGTTCTATATTAGAAATTTACGTACATAACATTTAAAATTGGATGGTTGAAGTGGAGGAGTACATCGGGGGTTATTGTGTGATAGAATAGTACCCCCTCAAACTTAAGACAAAATTCTATAAAACGGTGTTGAGACCTATAATGATTTATGGCACAGAATGTTGGTCATTAAAAGAAAAGTATAAAATTAAGTTATGTGTCGCAAATATGAGGATGCTCAGATGGATGAGTGACTTTACACTTAGAGAGAATGTGAAATAAGTATATACGTTAAAACGTTGGAGTAACTTTAGAGGCAAATAAGATTATAAAGAGCCATCTTATTTGGTCACATAAAACGTCGCTCATATGACAACCTGGTCATGAAGAGATTATTACGTGCGGAGTCCGACTACAGAGAACCGTTAGCAGGGGCGGATCCAGCCTTAATTTTCAGGGGGGGCAAAAAATTGTATGCTTTGCAGATATATCGGGGGTCCAAGGGGGCAGCGCCCCCGGAACAAATTTTTGTTGTAAGAATATTTTTGAATTTTCTTTAGTATTTGTCTTTATTTTTGGGCAGGCACGGGCAAGATGGGGGCATATTGGGGCAAAAAAATATTTTTGAGGGGGGGCAGAATCCCAAAACTCTCTATCTTATGCCTTTTTTTTTTTTTTTTTTGAGGGTGGGCATTTGCCCAGCCCACCCTCAACCAAGGGTGGATCCGCCCATGACCATTAGGTTTTGTTACTGTGAATAGTAAAAGTGCAGTTACTGTTCACCACTGCACTTTTACTGTTCACGATCATAAAACTGAACGATTCTTTGGGTTCGGACTCCGCACGTAATAATCTCTCCCGAATATGAGAGTAGATGTATTAGATCCGACCTAGGTTAAGAAAGATAGAGGCAAATCTAAAAAGAGTTGATTATAAAGTATTAGAAATAACTTTTATTATTAGATTTAAATAAAAATTTAACTCTATATAAAACACAATAGAGAAAAATGATTCATATAACTGATTATTCTATTTAGTGGCATAAAGACTTGATATTGTTGCGGACTTAAATATACGCGGCGATAGATTTTAATTTCCCGTCTTAGCGTTGTACGTATATTCAGCACACAAACAGAATTGAAATAGTAACACCAGGATTTTTACGTGGAAAACCCTGGAAAGGGAAAAAACCACGGGGCCACGCCCAGTTGAAAGAGTTCCACTAGTGTCGTTTGAAGTACACGAGGCTGATCCGTCCTTTAAATTCAGGACGATCAGATTACAATGAGTATCAGTTACAAGGACAAGCAGAGTTTCGACGTCGCTTGAATGTCCGGCAGAATTCCGGCGTCACTTGGAAAGAAGTCCGGCGTCACTCGGGCGTCGGGTAGAATTCCGGCGTCGGGCAGAATTCCGACGTTGCTCCTGTGTTGGGCAGAGCTCTGGCGTCCCTCGGGCGCCTGGTGGTGCTTTGGTGGAGTTCCGGCGGTGTTCCGGTAGAGTTCCGGCGGTGTTCCGGCGGAGTTCCGGCGGTGTTCCGGCGGTGGTCGAGGAGGAGCTGTTCCCTCCTAGGCTTCTCTTCTCTTCTTCTCTTCTTGGCTTCTTGGCTTCTTGGCTTCTTGGCTTGGGTCCCCTCTTAAGAGAAATGAGGGGCTATTTATAGTTTTTCTGGAGTGGCATAGCCCGTAAATAGATGAGGGATCAAGGGCAAATAAGGAGTGATTCGGATGAACGGCCGATATTAAATCCCTTGATCGTGAACTGTTTATCAAGCATTTGAAGGTCTTAATGATATCAGAATTCTGCGATCTTGGGCTCGTTGGATTTGTCTCGTCGAGCCGCTCGATTCGACTATAAGCTCGTCAAAATCGGAGACCGTTTGGTAACTCAAATTTCTGTTCGAGGCTTCCAATAGCGCTTCGGGTACTTGATTTGGACTCATTTAGGCTCGGATTGAGTCGACTTTGGTGTCGTTGGGTTCGTATTTCCGAGACGCTCAGTTCGACTATAAGCTTGCTGAAATTGGAGTTTAATTGGTCTCCGAATTAATTTTTGAAGTTTCCAATTTGAGTTTTTTCTCGAGATTCGTGCCCGATCAAGATAATTTTTTGACGATACATCAGATATTATTGTTATTTTTATTTTATATGATATTGATCGGCATATTCATTCTTTTCCAATGTAATATTATTTGGCATAATGCATAAATTTAGAGAATGATGGATGGCTCCTTCATGTTACTGTGAAAAAAAAATGAGGACGGCCAATCTCTTTCTATATCAGGGTTGATTTTAAAGCCATCCGATTTACATTGAGATTAGTATTTTATATTGCATCATAAAGTATATTAATCTCAACATAAAACATATGATTTGTAAACCCATTATGATGTATTTTTGCATCAAATATACTAACATAATTTTTTTTTTATAGATTAAAAGTAAAGAAAGTAAATAAGAGACTTAATATTTGAATAACAAATTTTATATTTAAACTTAATTTCTAATATTTAATAAATGCATATCTGAATTTAGAGAAGAGAAAAAAATCCTGAGCTAAATTTTAGCTAAAATTATTATTTTGTTTAATATTGTTAATTTTGATTAGAATTGATAATCTTAGGACTAACTAATTTTACAAGGTCAGGATTAACCACTTTATCAAGTGAACAAAATTAAATAAATTATTATTTAACTTAGTATTTACGACTAAATAACAAAAAAATGTTCTACTAAAATATTTTATATTTAAATAAAATGCATAAATCTTCTCAGAAATTAAATGATTTTTTTTTTGATAAAAAGATCTTATCTCTCTCAGCGGATTAAAAAAATAAAAAATCTTCACTCATTGCAATCAGATCTGTGTATTAATTAATCAATAAGCTAATGAGATCTTAATTTATTGTGAATATATATATTCATCATTACTCTCTAAACTGCACATTTCATCATAGAATTTTGTATTTTTATCACTTGACCTGCAAGGGAATCTTGAGACATTATTAGTTTGTAAAATATATATTTATATATTGCCCTTTATACCCCTAATTCTCTCTAGATTCAATAGTTTGAAGGTCCAAAGACTCCAAACTCTTAACTCGAAAAATTATTCTGTGCGGAGTCCGGATGGCGTCCAGAGACCAATAAAAAATGCCATGTCACCTAAAAAATGTACCGCGCTCGGTACCGAGCTCGGTACCTAAGCGTAATCGGATGGGAGAACCGTCCGGTGTCTGCACAGAATAATCTCTTCTTATCTAGTAGGATAATGACTTGTTGGGGGTATATTAGGAAATATTTGTTTACTTGTATGGTTGGGAGAATTATATTAGAAAGTTCAATTTTTAAACCCTAGAAATTATGAAATATAATGGAAATACTTAAAAGGATTCAATTTTGCTTTTTTAGACTTAGAAATTGATAATATTACATTTAGCTACAAAGGAGAAAAATAAAACATAGCAAGTGTTGGATAAATATCATATTTGTTATTAGAATAAATTGATAATATTACATTTAGGCATTTAGGATATCCTTGATCAATTTTTTATTAGAATAAATTTTAAAGTCATTAAATGTATTTTATTTATATTATACACTCACCATAAAGCAAATTCAAAAGCTTTAAAAATCATAATTATTTATTAATATTCATATTAATTTTTTTTTAACTATCAAATCAGCGTATTTATGTGTGTCATGATTGAACCATTGATAATTTGACAAAAATGAAAATATTGATGAATTTTTTATTGTTAATTTAATAATTTGGTTGATAATTTAAAAAAAAAAAAGATTAATACTGTAATATAATTTACAGCCAGGATGATCTCAAAGTCGTTGAATTTATTTTGAGATGAAAGCAATATAATTTTCGATTGATTATTATATATCACACTTATCTCAAGGCAAATTCCATTGCTTTGAGGCCCCCCATAATCCAAAATTTTTCAATTTAAACAAATTTAAGTATGAGGATGTTATTTTGTAAATATTCAAAATTTAAATGTAATATATGAATTTATTATTATTATTTTGCCATTATATCTTCATTAATGATATTAGATTCTTTTGATGTGGCTATTTAATATTTAATAAAAAAACTTTTGAGGCTTAAATTTCTATTAATGAAATTGCATAAAATAATAGATGGTTGAATAGCATCTAGCTTGCTATTTAAAAATAAAATAAAATCCTTAATGCAAATATTATGTGAAGCATTCACTGCATCTTACAGATCATAGTTCTACATTAATTACCAGCTATAAATAACTGCAATGATTATATTTCCAACATTAAAACCAGCAGATCTCCATACTACAAATGCAAATTGCAGCTTCTGTAGCAGATTTTGCATGTGACTCTGAAGTGCTAAGATGCTATGTTATCAGCTGAAAAAGGAATAAAAAATAATAAAAATTTTTGGGGGATTTACATACATATCGTTTTATTTCATGCTATTTACATATCTAATACTAAAAAAATTTTAGTATTAAATAAATGCGATGCATTGAAAATATTTTGTATTGAAGATGATATAAATGATGGAGTTTTGTTTTTTAAATTTGATTTTTTTTTAAGTAAGAAAATGTATAGTAAAATAATAAGGCATGTGAAATACTAGTTGTATAGTAAAATAACAGTGCATGTGAAATGACATGCAGGGGTGGTGGCGGCAATGGCAAGGTGGCTAGCAGCGATGGCTGGTTGTGGTTGTTGGCCGCTTGAGGTGGGCACTGGGCAGCGATGGGAAGCTACAACGACAGTAGGTGTGTGTGTACGTATTTGGAAGTTATACAAATACAAAGAATTTCAAATACATTCAAAAAAATTTTGGATGGTGTATTTTAAATATATTAAATTTTATATCGGATTCTCCTTTTCTACCAACCAAACAATAGGATTTTCGAAACACAAGCATTCAAATGCTATACACTAGCAATATTTATCAAAACATGTAGATATTTGATATGTAGGTTGAAATTAAATAAAGAAATAATTAATATAAATTATAAATATGTATGTGCAATAAGCAAACAACATAGATGCTAGAACTCTGATCATTTTAACATTAAAATTGAATAAAAGAGGTGAGCCCACGATAAATAAATATATATGATTGGCATGCATAATGATCTTCTCACACCAAATACTTATAGCTACACAGCTCATTTTGGTCTATTGGTTCGGAGCTTTGGTTATTAATCAAGAGGTCTTGAATTTAAAGCTTGTATATATATTGTATGTGTGAGTTTGCTTTACTGACTCAAGTGTCCAAACAAAAAAGTACTTATAGCTTATTAATGCTTCGTTTGTGACAGCTTTCTCTTTGCTTTCTAAAGTAGCTTTCTAATAAAAAAATTTTATACTAAAAAATTATTTTAAGAAGCAATAAGAAAATCGTCCCAAACGAAGCCAAATACTACTCTTGAACATGTTGATGCCCATAGAGTATGTGCCCTATTTTTTTTTTTTTGCTTGAGTCTATCCTCACACCCTTTAAACTACTTCATAATATCTACCCTCCAAATTTTGTTCTCTCTTTAGTCAATATATTCTATGAACTCCTCACATGCAAATATAAGTATGTTGCTTTAATATAATTAGGTCTTGCCTCTCATCATTAAAAAAATTATTATGCATGTTACAATATACTCAAATTAAACAATATATTTTGTGTGAGAGAATATTTGATGTGCATATGTGATTACATATATTTTGTTTAGCAAATTAACAATTGTTTAAGTAGAATTAGTACAAAACTAATTCTTAATAATAAAACTAATTATGATTGTTAGTTTATTTATTCATGTCTTGTATAAGAGGGGGAACATGATGAACTTTATCACAACAATTAAGAAGCCCTATTGTTCCATTATTGGGGACAAAGGCTTTGTTGATTTTTTTAAGGAAATGGTAATGGTCTAATATTTCTTTCTATAGTTCTTTATCAAGATTTTGATTTTGTTTGGGATAATTTTCTTGTTATTTTGTAAAACTATTATAAAGAAAGTAATTTTTAAAATTGTTGCAAAAAATATCTTCCTAATATATATTTTTTTAAATGGTGTATAAATAGAACTTATAATTATGATCTGAAAAGTAAAATCGTAAAAAAATTATATCAAATGAAATCTTTTGAAGTTTTTATTTTTGGGAAATTTGAGCCAATTAAAGAAATTTACACACACATTACATACACAAACTTTGAATTTAAAATCTCTTCATTGATAATCAAAACTCACAACTAATAGACAGTGGGGGGATGTGGATCCTGGGGACACAGGCCTCTCCTGACCCTTAAAGCCGATTGCAATTTTCACAGGCCCCCATTGACCTCTAAAGCCTACAACAGTTTTAGGTGTTCTAAAGAAAATATATATGTTTTTTGTTGAATACTAAAGGATTTGAACACTACACGGTTGGTAACTTAAACTTGGGGCTCAACCAATGGGTCACAGAATCAGTTCTTACCATTATATAGATAATTTCTCTCTCTCTCTCTCTCTCTCTCTCTCTATATATATATAAAGAAAAATAATATATGTTATAAATTTATTTTTTTATAAAACTAACATCTAAATATTTAAAATGAAATAAGATAATTATATTTTTTTATAAGACCACTAATAAAATATAATAATTTATTAAAATAAATATTAATATTCTTGAAAGATCAATATTATTTTACTATCCTCTATTAAATAAAATGTTAAAAAATCATCCAAAAAAATTTATTAATATTTTAAAACTAATCAATTTATGTTTCATTGATAAAAATTTGTAACTCCCCCAGCCAACATAGCAAAATGAGTTAGATAAATAAAGCTTTTTCTTGCACGAGAAATTATTACTCATGATCATCGAATATTTTTCAGAGGCCAATCATGATCCATCACGTCACTAATATATTATATAATGATATTATCTGATGATATAGCGTGTCCTAATTGACTTTCAAATGATTAGGTGATGACATATAATAATTTCTCTTCCGTGCACTCCCCCAAAGCTGGGTGGGCTGCCTGATGGCCACATTCTTGTGGGGCCCTAGGATCACCCACCACTTTCAAATTGTTTGCACGGCAGCCGCTACGCGCCAATGTTTGCAGCGGAGGCGTACAGAAGACGCATGCGTCACTAGATTCCATTTCCTACTTCGTAGCGCTAGAGGCGATATATTATTTATAAAATTTTCAAATCTCAAAGCAAATGAAAGGTTCAGACGCAGTTATATCCAGTTTATAATAAAGCTCTAAATTTCACGTTATTGCGTCGTCACAGTATTTTTTCAGACGGGCGTGATTTTTATTCATTGAATTAGGTTAGAATCTTTCAGTTCAGTCTAATATACCGTTCCTTTAATTATTGGTAAATGTAAAATCATGAAACTATTTATTATGTAATATATAATAAAGAGATAAATTATTAAAATATTTAATATGATACAGCTCATCCTGATATCTTGGTTGAGAGTTTTGACTATCAATTAAAAAGTTTTGAATTCAAAACTTATATATATATGATGTGCGTGTTTGTCTTAGAATTCGTTTGAGATGGCTTTCTTGTTATTTCTTAAAGCAATTTTTTTATACTAAAAAGCTGTTTTAATAAGTAGTAAGAAGTAGTCCCAAACGAAATCTTAATTAGCTCATAAAAAAAATTAATATGATTAGTAAAATCAATATAATAAAAAATTTAACTTGAATCAAAATTTTAAAATATTTTAATAATCCCAATTCTTTTTTTTTTTTCAAACAAACATAGCCATTCATAGGATCTATTAGCTATGACTCAAGTAGTCAATATAAAATTTAATTAACACAAATTTTTTATTGATTGGAATTTATTTAAGATGAGTATAATATATATCTTATTTATTATCCAAATATAACATACTTATAATCGAATCGAGAATCGAGCGACTTGATGAGACGAATCTAACGAGCCCACTTAATTCTAACATCATTTGGGTAGATAAATACTTGACAGATGCTTTGTGATCGAGGGGATCAACATGGGCAGTCCGATGGAGCACTCTGAATTTGCCCCAGATCTTCTTCATATTTACAGGACATGTCACTCTAAAAAATCTATAAATAAGCCCCCACTTCCCACATAAAGGAGGGCTTGGGGCTTGGACCTTTTACTGGAGATTGGAGAGAGCTATGAGGCTTCAAGGATCTAGAGCTCCACCCAAGCACCATCTCCTACGAACTTCCGCGTCTATCGTTGTCGAACCACCGCCCGGCCGCCAACTGTTGACTGCTGTTGGACTTTTGCCTGCCGACTATATATGGTCCCTCCAACCTCCATCTCCCGCCGACTATGGTCTCTACGACCTCCATCGTCCTCATAACCAAATGAAATGGCTAATGTTCTCTTGAGATTGACTCCCTTATTATTGGATTCTTACAACCTCAACTATATAATGTGCTATATATGACACATTAAGCCAAGGCCTTCACCCCGAGGAAGGGCACCATTTGTAATCGACTACAAACACTAGTGAAATCATTTTAACCGGACCATATCCCATGGTTTTTCTCCTTTTCAAGATTTTTCACGTAAAAATATTGGTGTCTCTTATAAACATTGCACCCCTCTTTTATCTATTTTTGTGATGGATCTTCATACAAAACAAGGACGCCAAACTCCATAACTCTCTACCGCCACGAATGTTCCAGTCCACAACAATTATTATTATTATTATTTACATGTATGTGAATGTTTACAGCTCTCATATGGATTTTAACATAAGCACTCAAGATATTCAAAATTACATGGTGAAATATTAATAAAAAAATTCATCAAATCAAATATACATTTTGATGTAGTTTTTAGATATCATAGTTCCCAAATATTTGAATAAGAAACTTTTAAAATTAACAATGGGTCCATCCAAATTCCGCTTTTAGAAAAATTATGATCAAAACAAACACTTTGATGAGACAAATCTGATGATGGACCTGAATCAAGTGAAACTATAGTTGGAAATATCACAAGATCATTTGAGGAGCCAAACATCTTCTAAATCCCAAATGCATATAACCAAAATGAATGACTTGATGAAATGAATTCAACAAATTTAGTATCTCTTAATTTTGATATCATTTAGGTACTCAATTATCTAACAAAATAATGTATAATTGAAGGGTATCAACAAAGATCATATGATAGAGTACTATGATTAAATGTCATATTTTTACACAATTGTGAAGGTTGGAATGAGGCGCCAAGGACTACAAGATAGTATCTAGAACTCTATTTGCTAGCACATAAACGACTATCATAAATGCCAAAGCCAATACCCATCATCACTAGTAGGGTTGATATCCCCTCTTGATAACTATCATTGTCAACAAAGTCGATGACTCCATTAATATCGATGATGACACATTGCATTGTCAATACAATTGATGATTACGATTCATTCATCCCGTGAAAATCAATAACCAATCCTTCCAGTTAGTAGCAGATTGACGATTTCAATCACATTTTTAGCCTATGCTTGGTTGATAGGTTCTCTATTCATTTCTTAATATTTTTTTTTTTGAGTTATAGGCAATGAGAAATTATGATGAACCAAGCTATATCAAGCTCTTCTAAGATCATATACTAATATCTTATTGATACTACTCTTGAGCAAGTTGATGCTCTTAGAGCATGTGTGCTAAAATTTAATTTATTTGAGTCAATTTTCATGCTATTTTAACTATTTCATAATATCTACTCTCTCAATTATGTTATCTCTCAAGTCAATATATCTTATTAAGAATTTATTTGAGATAAATTTCTTACTATTTTATTTTTTAAATCGTAATCATAGTACTATTTATATTTGACTACTATTTTCTCATTATTTTCAAAAAAAAAATTATACCAGCTTTCATAAAAATTTTTTTCCTCACAAAAATTTTATAACCACTTTGCAAAAAAAATTACAATAATTTCAAACTGACCCTAAATTTCTCGTTGTAATTATACTCTTAAGAAAAAATATTATACATGATATAAAATGCTCAAAATAAAATGCTCTATGTGAGTGAATATATATATTTATATAGTATGTATGATTAATTTAAAATTTTATAATTTATGTTAATTATTTTTATTAGAATATTTCAGTATAATTTTTTTAAAATATATTATAATTTATGGGTGGGACATAAGCCACGTAATAAATAAGTTGTGCGGATTACTTTTATTATTTAATTATTTTATTTATTTGACTTCAAGCGAATTTCGCTGCACGCTCTGAAGCTGAGTGGGCATGGCCCACATTCCTGTGGGGCCCTTTAATCACCCATCTCCGTTACCTAATCCTTGCAACGGAGGCGTCCAGGAGAAGCATCCGTATGATATTTACAATCTTAAAGCAAATGAAAGGTTCAGAGGTAGTTATATCTAGTTTATAATAAAGTTTTTAATTTCAGGTTCCCGCTAATGCGTAACGTGGTCAGATTTTTTATTGGTTGAATAAGGTTAAGATGATATGCGTGGAATCTATCGGATGCAGAGAATAAACTGTTTCTTTAATTATTGGGTCCTGAATTTTCTTCGTGTTGAAATATTTTGATTATTTTTAAATAACATAAAATTATATAATTTTAAAATAAATATAAATAATGAAAATATTCATTATGAAATATATAATAAAGAGATAAATGATTAAAACATTTAATATAGTTAAGGAAATAAACATCATAAGAAATTTAACATGAATAAAAAAATTATTTTTTTCAAACAACTACCGCCATTTATCGGCGAAATTTTTACGTGCAGTCACCGGATGTCATCCAGAGGCCAATCAAGAGGTGTCACGTCACCAATCTATAGTGTATTCTTATTGTGTACCATTGTACATCGGGTGACATGACGCGACTTGATTGGCCTCTGGACGGCCCGGTGACTGTACGTAATAATTTCTCCATTCATAGACTCTATCAGCTATGACTCAATCAGGCAAAATAAAATTTAATTAACATAAACTTTTTAATGATTGGATTTGATTGATGATGAGTGTAATATATATCTTATTAATTAATATTTATAAAATGTATATTTTCGAATAAATTTAATAAATAAAATTTTATCTTTGTCAAAATATATTGACTCAATTTTTTTTTTTTTTCATTTAGATTTAATTTTATTAAACTTAGTTGATTATAATCAAAATTTTAGACAAATTGATTCATAAATTTTGATGAAACATTTCTATTTAAAGATCTGATCTTATTGTCTTTATAATTAGTTTGTACGTTGGCAATTTTCCAGTCGAGTTAATTAGGTTTTTGTTGAATAAAAACATTTGAAATTAACTATTTGAATAAAAACTTTTGAAATTAATTATGGGATCATCCAAACTCCATTTGAAATAAACTTATGATCAAAACAAACATTTCGATACGACAAATCCAATGACGGACTAATTGGAAACATCGTTAGATCCTTTGAAGATCCTGATATCATATGAATCTTACATGCATATAATCAAAATGAGCGAATAAACCAAATGAATACGACAAATTTAAGATCACTTAATCTTAATATTATTTAGGTACTTAAATATCTCAAAAAATTTTGCATAATTGAAGGATATCAACATAGATTGTCTGATAGAGTACTCTGATTTCATATGCCATACTTTTAAACATTTGTGGAGATTGGAGTGAGGCCCTAAGAAGGACTATAGGTTAAAATCTCGGGCTCTGTTTGTTAAGGCATAAGGTTGGTGCCCATTATCAACACCAACACTCATATTAGTTGCCACTAATAAGGCTAACATTTGTCATCAGTAATAAGTTTAACCCTAATCATCAACAACCACATTTACACTTATTATCGCCAATAAGATCAATATATGTCATCACAATTGATGTTGACTCCCCTCGCCACCCATAAATCTGATGCCCGTTGTCGACACCAACACCGGCATACATTTTATTTAACAAAATTAGTATCTGTCTTCACCAATAAAATCTACGCCCCTCATAAACACTAATAATGATACTTACCATCATCCACACTTATGCCAGCACCCATTATTTTAAATAAGATAAATACACATCATTGACACAAAATATTGATTCCCTTCATCATGGTCGATACATATATATATATATCTGTCATTACCAATATAATTTATATCCGTTCTCCTCAACAATATTAGTACCAAACATTATTAATAATGTCGATGCCCACTTAGACATGAACATAGTTATACATATTTAAGAAAATGTTAATATTAATATTTTTTAATAACCTTTTTTTAAAGAAAATGTTATTATATCATAAAAATGTTAAAGAAAATACATTTTTTATCACAAAATATATCTCAATAATGATGCAAGGCAAGAGAAATCTTAAGAGCTGATGAAGAGAAAAAATGATCAAAACAAAATTTTTTTAGAAATTGAATTAGTTCGAAGAATAAGGGGAGTGAGAGAATAATAATTAATTAAGCCAATAAAAGCTCATAAACTTCTGAATCTGAAACTACAGTAGAACATCTACTTCAAAAGCATCTCATGTTTTTACCCTCTCATCCTCATAAAATGTTCTTCAAATCCTAAGTTATCATTCAATGGATGATTCCTTGAAAAATTTTGAAATCGAAGAAAGATTTGTTTTTTTTTTTTTTTATTTCAAACGACCAACTTACAGGCTAATTGAAAGAATCTGCGGTAAAAATTAGATTTTGCATGCATAATACACCGAAATTTCACTGCCCCCAGAGATCCTCCGCCTCTTACGGCACTGTTGACGTACGTTGTCGACCTAATAATTTCTTCATTTCTCCGGCTTCCTTGGACTTGCCATTTTTTTTAGAGCTGATTCTCTCTTTGTACAAAACGAATCATTCTCTCTGTCTGTCTATAAATATTTGTCAACAAATTAAGTGATTTCATCTACTCCAATGGCTTTCCCCACCCTCCTCCGCTTCATATCGCTGCTCCTCGTGAGCACTGCATCATTAATCTCTGCGGCGCCAGAGAACGCTTTGGTCTCCCACCTGCCTGGCTTCAATGGAACTTTTCCGTCGAAGCATTACGCTGGGTATTGGTTGATATCCCTTTCTTTATTTAGGTTTTGGCGGAATCTGTATTGATGATTAAGTGTTAATTTGACATTTTTTTCTCGTTCTTCTGTTTTTCGAAGGTATGTGACAATTGATAAGAACCATGGGAAGAATCTATACTACTACTTCGTGGAATCGGAGCGGAATCCGGAGAAAGACCCTTTGGTACTTTGGCTGAATGGGGGCCCAGGCTGCTCTAGCTTTGACGGCTTCGTCTATGAGCATGGTAATGGTCTTTTATTCTTTGGAATGTTTGAATTCTTCTCAAAGGTCGTGCCTTGTAATGGATTCATTGCAGATGGTGCTTTCTTTTTTATTTTCTCTCGTCCTTTGTGAATGGAGATAAATTCCTGTAGTCAGGTGGGTTACAGTGGAATCAACTATTTGCTAAAAATTGATTAGGCGGGCTCCTCTTCATCTGTATTACTTTTCTAATATTCATCATTTTGGATTTTGTGATTGTTTTTTTTGGCAATTAATTTGCTTTCTTTGCACTCTTGTGATTCTTACTTTGGGAGTTCAAGGGTAGCTTGGAATTCTTCTATTTTGGACTGTATTAAAACATATTAGTACGCTGCTTTCTTCTTCTGCCAGCAATTTGGTCTGTTGTTGTAGTTTCATATAACCTATTCTATATGGTTTGATTTATAGTTGAATTCATTTATTAATGCTCAGTAGTTAGAGCTGAATGGCTTGCGAGTAGATTATCCTGTTGAATCTGTGGTCTTTATCTTAAAATGCATAGGTCCATTCAATTTCAAATCAGGGGGTACAGCTGGAAGCTTGCCTGAGCTGCTTCCGAATCCTTACAGCTGGTCTAAGGTGGAACATTTGATATCTAGTATTAAAGTTTGAAGTTTGATGAAAATATATATTTCTTTCAATTTATTTTTTGATCAAGGCTAGTTAGTAGGAGCTGCTTGACTTAAATTATATGAATACTAACAAGAATAATAGTTTTTAAATTCAGGTTTCTAGTATTATATACTTGGATTCTCCTGCTGGTGTTGGGCTGTCATATTCTGCTAATAAATCAGATTATACTACTGGAGATCTTAAGACTGCCTCAGATTCTCACCAGTTTCTTCTGAAGGTAATTTTTTATAATCATCAGAAGAGAGAAAACAACTGTGATTGTTTTGCACTGACTGTTCTGTTTGTTAATGGAGAAGATTAGATGCCTTGCTTATTAGAGAATGCACTATAATTATGCATATGTTAATGAATATCATTTTTTTTTTTGGAATTATTGTCATCAGTGGTTTGAGCTATATCCAGAGTTCCTTGGAAATCAATTTTATATATCTGGAGAATCATATGCTGGGGTATATGTTCCTACTCTATCTGCTGCAGTTGTCGAAGGTTTGCTGAATTTAGATAACATTATAATGACGTTCAAATGTTTGATTTGATTTAGCTGAATTTTTTTTCTTTAAAAACAGGGATAAAAGGTGGAATTAATCCCAAAATAAACTTCAAGGTTAGAACTCAGATGCCATCCCGTTGGTCTGTGTCAATGTGCTTGTGTTTCTAAGCATGCTTGTTGGTTTAGACTGTCGAGTAGTGTTCTCTTACAATTGTGTGTATCATTATGATGACATTCAAATATGTTTATCTATCTTTGTTCAGGGCTACATGGTTGGAAATGGAGTTACTGACACAGTATATGATGGTAACGCTCTTGTGCCATTTGCACATGGAATGGGTCTCATATCAGATGATATGTTCCAGGTTCGTAACTTTTCTGATTGATCATGTGCAGAAGGAATTAGCAAACTAGTCTGATCCTTGATATATTCAGGGGACTAATGCTGCATGCAATGGAAGTTACTGGAATCCAATTAATGCAATCTGTGAAGAAAAGCTGAGCGAAATTGATTTGGTAATTTTGCATCCGCCAAGGCTACTGAAATCTACTGAATTCAACGTTTATTTAGCTTAAGCTTTTGAATCTCAGATTTAATGTTCTATATATTTTTTGTCCATATCAGGACCTTCAGGACTTAAACGTTTATGACATCCTTGAACCATGCTACTATGGTACTGCAAGTTCTGATGTTGTCTCTCACAAAAGCAAGTTGCCATCAAGCTTCCGTAGGCTTGGTGAGACTGATAGGCCTCTCCCAGTGAGGAAAAGGATGTTTGGCCGTGCATGGCCTTTGTGGGCTCCAGTCATGGAGGGGCATGTTCCAACATGGCCAGAGCTTGGAAGTTCATCGGTTCCATGCATGGTATATTCGATGACAATCTTTTGAATTTTTGTAATCTCTGCTTGCTTTAATATCCATTTAATACTATAGACTTTGTTTTCTTCAACTTTTTAGGCATATTTGGTGTTCCTTTGATTATGTCTGTTGTAGTTATTATCTTCTTCAATATCTGAAATTAGCATTGTTTAATGTACTTGTTTGTTATGTCTGTTACCATGCTTTGTTAAAAATAGGCTGTATATCATCATAAGGAACTACAGAAAAAACTTTATGTTACATAGTAGTTCTCCTTGCGTTCTGTTCTTGCACCTAATCCTAGTATGGCTTAATCCAACAGTGTGAGCCAAGTATGGAAAGATATTATAATAGTGGTAAAATAACTCCATTTGAACAATATTCATGTGCTATAACAAACATTCTCTGCCTTACATTTGCTGAAAAAAAAAATTTGTGCTACTTTTTTGTAGATATCAAAAAAGAAGTTGCCTTTAAAATTTTCAATCTTTTCTTGGAAGTTCCAAATTATAAGCTGTAAGAGAATCAGTACTGTGCTGAACATATCATCCTTCGAAGTTATCCCTATTAATCTTTCTATCTTCTGACATTTTTTTGTAGAGAAAAGCAGGAAGGAAGTAATATTAGATGCAGAAAATCATCTTGAAGTTATTGAAAAATAATAAAGCATAGAAGAAATTATGTTTCCTTGACCAACAAAGAAGTGAAGTATGACAAAATACAGGTAGGAAATTGTGCACAATGAAAAAAAAAATTATCAAAACTAAAAAAGGTGACTACTTGAGCTTGGCATTAATGAAAGGCAAAGAAGGGATGCTGAAATAGAGAAGCAGCGAGGCTGAAGTTTAAAACTCACCTAGAATTTAGCTGCGATTCAAATGTACAAAATCATCTTTTAAACTTTGATGGCTTCAAGGCACCTAAAGTAAGGAGCTTGAAGATTACCGCCTTATCACTTCAATCGTCCAAGATGTGAATGATTTGGATACTTAAATTTTGCCTCTGCTTCAACTCATTTGTCCAGTCACAACTGAAAGAGTATCTTAAAGCGTTAATGGGGGGGGGGGGGGGGGGGGGGGTGATTTGTTTTTGTAGTGATTTCCTTGAAATTACACAATTTCTTTTCAGCGAAACTACTTTCAGAAATTCCATATACCAGGTCCCAACTCGCAAGGGTAGGAGTTCCTCTGAAAATTTCAAAACCATATGGATTGACCATCTTTATTTGCCTGCAGAATGACGAGGTTGCAACCTTATGGTTGAACAATGAAGAAGTAAGAAGTGCACTTCATGCTCAGCCGGTAACCTTTGCTGCTTTATGAGTACGTCCTATTCTGATTCTGGTTTTAAGAGATAAAAGTTGATATAGTTTTGCCCTCTTTTGTCTCAGAAAAGTGTGACGGGTCCTTGGGAGCTATGCACCGATAATATAGATTTCAGTCATGATGCTGGAAGCATGATCAAGTATCACAAGAACTTGACTGCCCAGGGTTATCGTGCACTAATTTTTAGGTACTGATGCTTTTTCCTGGAATATGTTACTACAATATTTCATATTATTTATGTGAAAATACTATATAGTCAGCGTGAATAAATTTGTATTGATATTACAACGTCAATCTAAATGTTATCAAACAAACAACACTTGAGAAGCTCTAAAATATTTAGCTAAACAAGCAACACTTGAGTCAATCTACATTATTGACTCCATGAATATTTCTTCTTGGACTCCCAGAAGTGCACTACACAAGCCAAATAAGCCAATGTCAAATTTATTGGAGTCATTTCATGTTGTCATCACGAATTGCACATGATTGATAAGCAGGAGAATGATGGACCTGCATATATTTGAGTTTAACTTGGCATGCTTGGACAACTGTCCTAAGTACTTGACCAATGTAACACATCTAGTAAGAAGCCAGGCTTGGGCAGACACAGAAAACCCAACTCGGGGCTCCTATCACAACACATTATGAACAAAACTATATTAAATCAATGTCATATATTTAATTTATTTTAAATAACCATTTAATTTGTACATTTAGTACATAATCTTTCGGAATTGCAAAGCTTTTGGCTGTCTTTTTCTTCTGTAAAAGCAGCCAATCAAACTTTCACATTCTAGTTTAGTATATTTGTCGGAATGGCAATGCTGGGCTTGGATGAGCCTACTTGGCCTTGACCTTCTTATTGATTAGGCATGTTTTGAACCAAGTGTTCATCTTGGATTCATAGTAACTGGACTTCGAAGAATCAAAGTAAAAATGAATTTGTATTTAGAAATATAGGGCCATAAATCATATATGATGTTTAGAAGTTGGACTTTACCAAGTTATGCTAAACCTTGTCATGATTATCACCAAGCTCCTTGTAGCTGTTAGGTCGAGAGTCATCTTGCTAATGCTGACATCACTGAGGCAGACTTTATGAGCAGTCTGTTAACATACGAAGACAGGAAAATATACAACTTAGGCTTCTTTGATAATGTTGCATTATACTATGCTGTATTGTTGTTTGATCTGCGGTGCAAAGCCAGAGCTATTACTACAAAAATGGACAGCTTGCTCCACAAATATATTTTTCATTCTCATGAAGCCATATTGATGGTGCACATGTGGATAGGCACTTGTGTTATGCATTTTCCAAGCAAATTTATTTTGATATGAAAGGATTGTGAAAAAATAAAGTAATAACAACAAAACAGAAACTTAAGGTGTCGGTGCTTCTTCATCAATGGTCTAAATAAGTTAGCTTGCAACAGAATCATTGTAAGAATGATCTAAGAACTCCTTACTCCTTATGATTGTTATTGATGCTCATAAAAAAATTTTGCAGTGGTGACCATGACATGTGTGTGCCCTTCACTGGTACTCAAGCATGGACAAGGTCATTGGGATATAAAATTACTGATCCATGGAGGCCATGGTATGTTGCAGAACAAGTTTCTGGGTACGCAAACATCTAACTCTTCATTTCTCTTGGTTCTTTAGAAGCTTTTTCTATCATGAGCAGGATATCATAAATTGAGATAAATCTTCTTCTAAACCTGCATTTCACATGAGTCATGGAGCCAGAGTTCCAGACCATGACCATCGAGATCAAAACTAGATACTAGTGAACTTGATTAGTTCTATCTTTTGCCTCATAGCAGGGTCCATATGTACTCATGGAAAGTATATGATAGTCATATACAGTAAGACAACCAAACTACCTTGCTTTCAGCATGATTTAACTACCCAAAAATGGTGCAAAACTCAGGCACTAAACCAGAGAAAAATATTTGCATTTTTATAAAGCAATTGGGCGCATTAATGTCTTCTGGTTTTCTTTGATTTTGTTCTTATCTTCCATCTAGTATACATTTTTTTCCTAACAAATTTGTTCTGAAACTCTCTTTTCACTTCACATGTCTGAAGAAATTTCACATCAATTCTCTGATTGCAGGTTCACTCAAGGCTACGACAAGAACCTCACTTTCCTCACAGTAAAGGTAACCAACTCCTTATTACTTCCCAAAGATTAAATTTCAGTTGTTAATTTCAAAAAGCTCTACATCCTCAATTCTCAGGAATAAAATGACAATCTTCCAATGTAGGAAGCAATATCTTTAACTGGTCTTACAAGCCTGATTTATGTCAATGAACATTATATGTTTTCTGGTTGCAGGCGTTTTACTTATCCTCCCTATCAAATATTACATTGTGTTCTCATGTTACTATTGCATGGTGCAGGGTTCAGGCCATACGGTTCCAGAGTACAAGCCACAAGAGGCATTGGCTTTTTATAGCAGATGGCTGGCTGGTTTAGCTATCTAATAATTCAAAATAGATATCTCATTTTTCTTATAGTGGAAACATTCTCTCCTGCAAATATGGTTTTCTGACATCAGGACATTTAATAAAGCTTCTGTTTATGATATCATCCCTTCCCATAGTTCATGGATTTTCTCCTGGCTTTATATGAACAAAAATGTTCAAATAAATGATACATTCAGATAATTACTTCTGTTTGAAACCTGGTTTTAGGAGATTTATTTGCCTAATATATATATATATTTTAGTAGAATTTGAATCTGAATTTTTTATGCTACGGTTATATGGTTGGGGGTCACTAATGATATGTTGTTCATGCTAATAAGAGAGTAATAGCTCAATCAAATCTCAAGATATACTGGTCAGTGGATGTAAATTAAGATTTTGAGATGTAGAACTAAATGCGTAGGTAATTATACAATGTTGAAATTAAACGCCTTCTAAATTAGAGCAACAATAATTAAGCTTATTTTTAGCGATTTAAACAAATCTTGAAAACAAGAAAGAGGTGATTTAACATTAGGCCAAATTACATGATAAGAGTTAGAATCATGAATAATCAGTTCCAATCAAGCTTAGCATAGCATGGGGGATTTTCAAAGGAAATTCCTAAATTAACATTTAGATTAGTCACTAATTGGATCCACTCACTCACACTCTTGATGTTTGGTTAAGCAGAGATAAATTGCAAAATCTTTATGATGCCACAATTGAGAGAAAACTTCAGAAGGAATATGATTAGGAGAAGAGTTTACCTTGTCAGGAGTATTAAAACTTCTGGACAGCAAACGACAACCTTTGGACAACAGAACGGTAAAAGGATGCTACTGAAATTTCAGGACAGCAAGCTCACATGCTCAGAAAATTTGGACAACAAACACGGGGAGGGTTTGGACAACAATCGGAGGGGTTGAAGCAGCGGCACGATTAATTTCGTCTTGCTGGAATTTCAGGACAGCAACATAGAACGCCTAGAAAATATGGACAGCAAACACGGGGAGGCTTTGGACAACAATCGGAGGGGTTGAAGCAGCGGCACGACTGATTTCGTCTTGCTGGAATTTCAGGACAGTAACATAGAACGCTCAGAAAATTTGGAGAGCGGACTTGGAGTCAAGATTTTAAGCATAAGAGGTGGGTGGGGGCCGGCCAAGGGTAAGGAGAAGGGGTTTTCTTATTGTTAGTTCAGATTTGGTGGAGGTGGGGGAGGGAGATTTGAATTTGAAATTCCCTAGATTAAGGGGGAAGGGAGGGAAAAAGGGAAGGAGTCCTCATACGTTGAATGTGTCTACATACGTTGAATGTGTCCACATACGTTGAATGCGTCTACATACATGACAGCAGTCTTTAGATTATCATGTTTGGACTAATATTATTGACATTCATCTTAATATTATCATGTTTGGACTCATTCCTGCTTCTCCATAAAAACCAGCAAATAATAACATGGCAGCAGCCTTAAGATTTATTATTTAGGGTTTTAAATTTATGTTTCTTTAAATTTAGGATTTAGGGTTTGGTTTTTATGGATTATGGTTTAGGATCTTAAATCATAAATCTAAACCTAAACACTAAAACCTAAAACTTGATCTCTATACCATAAACCCTAAATAGTAAATCTAAAACCTTAAACTATAAAGGAAAAAACCTAAGCCCTAAACTATAAACCCTAAAATCTAATCCGTAAATCCAAAACCCAAAATCAAAAAATTCATATATTTAAAATTGAACACCCTAATAAATAAAACCTAAACCCCAAATATAAAAATCCAAATCCAAAACACCAAACTCGAAACCTTAACTTTTAACCTTAAAACCTAAACCTTAAATATTAAAGTCGAAATCGTAAACCTTAAGTGAAAACCCTAATTTTAGGGTTTTGGGTTTACATTTGAGGGTTTACGGTGTAGGATTTCAGGATTAGGGTAAAGGATTTACAATTTACAAGTTTTATTTTATGGTTTAGGGTTTATGGATTAATATTTAGGGTTTATGGTTGGAGGATTTGGATAAAGGTTTTAGGTTTTAGGGTTTAAGACTTAGGGTTTAAGGTTAATGTTTAGGGATTATAGTTTAAGTTATATGCTTTAGGGTTTAGGGCTTATGATTTTGGGTTTAGGTTTTTTGAATGCGTCCACATATGTTGAATGTGGATTTAAAATCAAATCCTATTTAATTTCAGATTTGCAATAATTGGGGGGGGGGGGGGGGGGGGGGGGGTATTTCCTAAAATAAGTTATGTCATTTAGGAAAGAATTTAAATTTCAAATTAGTATCGAAATTCAAAAACCTTCCAAATTAGTATCGAAATGTTTTAGGAAAGTAGTAAATCTAGGAGAGAAAGGGGTGGCCGGTGGCTAGGGTTTGGAGGGGAAGGCTGGTGGCTATGGGAGATGATGGGGCTTGGGTTAGGTGGGGCTAGAGCCGGCGGTTTGGAGGGAGGAGGATGGTGGTAGTCGGTGGTTTGGAGGGGAGGGGGGAAGATGGTCGGCGGCTTGGAGGGAAAAGAGGGGTGTTTCCTAAAATAAGTTATGTCATTTAGGAAAGAATTTGAATTTGAATTTAAAAACCTTCCAAATTAGGAAAGAATTTGAATTTCAAATTAGTATCGAAATTCAAAAACCTTCCAAATTAGTATCGAAATGTTTTAGAAAAGTAGTAAATCTAGGAGAGAAAGGGGTGGCCGGTGGCTAGGGTTTGGAGGGGAAGGCTGGTGGCTATGGGAGATGGTGGGGCTAGAGCCGGCGGTTGGAGGGAAGAGGATGGTGGTAGTCGGCGGTTTGGAGGGGAGGGGGGAAGATGGTCGGCGACTTGGAGGGAAAAGAGGGGTGGCCAGCGATTTGGGGAGGAAGGAGAAAGATGGGAGAAGGATATCGACCGCGAGCCTGGACGCTTCCTGCGGCTGACAGGTGTTACTTTGCCCTCACCTAGGGACTTCAAACTCACCAAGAATTCTCACAAGAACTCTCAAAACTCACAAAGAACACAAGTATAGAAATATCATAATAATCATCCCCCTCAAAAGATAAGGAGGAGGCTTTAAATAGCCAATATACAATGAAGAAAATAAAAAGACAAACATACCCCTAGGGCTTACATAGGACTACTTCCTCAAGTGAGGGTACAATGAAAAATATTCAGTAATAAACTTAATACATACATAATAATAAATCTAATACAACTGATGACTCAAAAGTAAAGCGGTGCAATCGTGATCATAGATCATCGGCCCCGTCTCTTGTAAACTCTCCATGGTCGGATGTCCTCATCACTTTGTTTGAGAGGTCTTACTTCTTTTTTAAAAAGCTTTTTAATACAAGTTTTTTTAATTAATTTTTTTTTACTATAAAACTGTTTTAGAAAACAGTAAAAATATCATCCCAAATGAAGCCTGAAGCTTTTAAGGGCCCATTTGATTTGTTGCAGAAGAAGAAAATATTTTAAAAACTTATGATTTTATTTTTTTTTAAATATTTTCGGTGAAAAATCAAATTATCACTTTTTGATGTAGTGGGATTTTAAAATCTTTAATTTTTCTTCAAATTCGTTTAAATGATCTAATTAATTTTATTCTCTTAATGACATTTTTATCCACAAACAGTTAAATCAGGCTCAAGTGAAAAACAGAGATGATGGAACCATGATTTTATCATTTCATTGAATTTAATTAAACATTAATGCGTTTTACACTCTCTGATAAGAAGGATTTTATTTTTTAAATCAATATTAATCCAAAATATATTGAATAAAAACAAATTTAAAATTAAATAGAACTAATTTAAATCATTATTTATTTATTTTTCAATAGGAAACTAATGTTGACCTACAACTGCTGGCCACCTCAGCCACGCAAGCCCACGACTCTAACTATTGCTCCCCACGATCGAATAACCGCACATTAACGACACAAATGCGACTCCTCTCATTTCCTATATCTCACGCTCTCAGAACCGGAATACGCACATAGAGGAGGAATTTCAGAAGATACATGTGCTCTCAGTCGTGCCTTTGCTCTTGATCCCGTCGGCCTCCATCCGCTCCAACGGTCGAACCCACCGTGCCCTAGCCGTAGCAAATCAGGCCAACCTCACCGAACAGACCCCGACCTTCTCTTCCATCTCCGGCCATACCTCCTGCTTCGGTCCCAACATCCGTCTGTCAATCTCCATCTCCTGCTCCAGACAAAATCCCATCGGCCGTGCTCTTTTCTCCGACTCTTGCGTCCGTCTGCCCTAACCGACTTGGTCGACCTCCTCCTGCCAACTGCCAAGCCCGACCGGACGTCCGTCGTCTCTGCCCTAGCCCGCCGATTGGACCCTGCTCCTGTGTCCGACTCCTGCATTCCCTGCCGCCTCCACCACAGTCGCCGCCTCCAAGCCTCTGACCTCCCGGCTTGCCTCCGACCCGACCAAGGGCCGACCGACCTAGTCGCCGAAGAAGCCTGCTTCGACCTCCGTGCGTAGCCTCCCCCGTGCATGACTTCGGCTCCACCTCCCTGCCCGATCGGGCTTTGCCCTCTCTGTTCCGCCTCCCTCTCTATATAATAATATATATATTATTATAATATATAATATAATATTATGATAATATATAATACTGATATATATTATATTATATTGTAATATAATATATATATAATCTATGTGTTATAATATATATTATTATTATTTATATATAATAATGTATATTATGTTATATTATATTATATTATTATTATTTATATATAATAATAATATAAAGGGATCGACAATCTTCGACGATCTTCGACAATCAATCATCTGCATCCAATTGCCGGCAACAATTATCTGCGTCCAATCGTCTATGACTAATATGCAACCAATCTGCGTCCAATCTTCTGCAACAACACTTATCTGCAACAATCCCTCGTCAACCAAAGCTTCTGAAGATCATTTTCGTGCCCGACAAAGCCCTGAAGCCCCTGGCCGTTGACTATCTTTCTAGCCGGGCGGACTTGAAAGGGCAAATGCCCTCTTTACCTCCCGGCGCCGGGGAGGGGACGCCGGGAGGCTGCCGAAATTTTCTCAAAATCTGGGACTTAGCCAAATTTTGAAAAATTTGGAGAAACGTGCATTGATTTAATTTGGGATTAATTAATTAATTAAAAATTAAATCAAAATTTAATTTTAATTAATTCATTTAATCAATTAATAAAAAAAGGGGAGAAAAAGGGGGGATCTTCAATTGAACATTCAGCAAAAATCACCGCCAATCTTCTGCAACCACTCGATCTGCATCCAATCATCGGCAATCTTCGTCAATCAGAACTTCTGAAGACCAATTCCAGGGCCCAACAACGCCCCGAAGCCCCCGGCCGTTGACTATCTTTCCGGCCGGGCGGACTTGAAAGGGCAAATGCCCTCCTTACCTCCCGGCGTCGGGGAGGGGACACCGGAAGGCTGCCGAAATTTTCTAAAAAAATTTCGGACTTAGTGAATTTTGGAGAACATTCAACTTGAACCAAATTGGACCACAGGAAACATAATTTGTGATTGTTGAAAATACTGTACTAAATAATTAATGAAAATACAAATCATGAATTAACAAGTTTAAGTGAAGATGTTAATTAATCCTAATCATCCAAGTGAAAGTGGATACATAAACAAGGGATTCATGGTGAATGGAGAACAAACTCCCAAATGGCATGTAGGCAAGGAATGATAAGTCAAAATGACTCAAATTATTCAATCAAAATGATGTACAAAGAATGTGATAATGTCTTTACCAATACATACAAGTAAGCATACCAATTTTCATGCAAACAAGGATAGAAGAGCATAGTGAATGCAAATACCCATTAGTAGTGATGAAAAATTTGCTGCAAGTGCAATCATTGCCTACGAGCATTGAAAGTCAACATATATGGGTACAGTAAGTTACAAATAATGTATGTGGGGAAAATAGAATCAAATGTAACTTATCTAAGCAATCAGCATCACTAAGTAAAAGAGACAAAGCTAATCCATTCTACTATAAAGCTTTATCAAAACTGGAAGATGATATTAATGCTCACATAACCCTATCAATCCTTCCTATAGATGAAGGAAAGGAAGATGAAGCAATCTCACTGCTATCACATTTAAAGTGTTCAAGTACCATATCTGATGTTTCATCTACCTTCTCCAAACCTTGGTGGCTTAGTAAAAAAAAAAGTGGCAGCACTATCTACTGGGATGGATTGGCAGTGTGATGATTCAAATGAAGATGCACCAAATAAGATACATGACATTCCTCTCTCAGGGCTCCTCAAGGATGTAGAAAATCATCAATTTTGCTTGATTTATGCAAAACTATGATATCCCTGCAAGCATAAACGATGGACAGTGGATATGATATATGCACAAAGAACCTGATACTACATTTCACTTGTGAGTAAGATCAGGGAATTCATAGTGCTCACAACAACTAGCATACAAGCAAGGACAAGGAGCTTGTATCGAACAAATCAGTCTATATACGGGAGAAAATGGGAGAATTCGTAGCGAGCAAGATAATTCTCCTACGAATACGAGCATGGATCTCCTAGTACCTATTGAGCAAATATCCTCTGCGAGTTGTGTTAGATAACACTTTAAAGCGTCAAAATAAACTAAATGTAATAAGTGAAATCTAACACACTCAAACGCCACCGAATCCGCAACGTGTGTATAAGCGGACAGAAGGCATTCGTAGGCCCTTAAAAGAAATCCCGGCCATGCTGTTAAACAAAATCATTCGTGCAAATGGATTATATTTAAATATTTTAAAATCCCCCCTGCATGTGCTCCGGTCAACATTTTAAAGTTACAAACACAAATGTTCGAGAATGCTGCGCAGGGGCAAATGCTACAACCCGCATGTGCTCCAATCGTCACATCTAAGTCCCAAATCTAATGATTTGAGAATGCTACGCGGGTCAAATATTCAAGTCTCATCCTCCTCCTCGGAAGGACTGGAGTCGACATGACTTAAATCACAAAATGCCTCCCAAAATCCTACGAAAATACTAGTGACTTTAACGTCACCCCGATGATGGCCGTGTTGACAGAAAATCTCAACCGGAGGGGTTTCAAATCTCAAATCAAACAAAATTCCAAATCTCTGAACTGAAATCTATCAACTAAAAACCAATCCACCTCCCGCAACTATTTGTCGGGGGTGATAAATTTGAAATTAACCTCAGCTCACAAAGAGCGAATGCGTGTCGGGTGTATCACTAAAATTCATCCTCAAATAGTCTCTTACCAGCAGGGACGTGGCACGTGCCCTCTGATCGGGTGGTTTTGCCGCAAAATGGCACCATTATATTACGATCACGGCCAAAGCCCATATGTTCCCTAAAGGCGTCAAGCCCTTGAGCGATGAATCATAGGGTATAGTCGATAGGCACAAAGCCCTTTGTTAGCTAAGGTGGATTCAGATATATCCCCTTAGACAAACACCAACCCAAGTCTACAAGGTATTCTTGGACGAAGCAACCCATGGCTGCCGATAAGGTACCTTCTGTCAGGTTGGGTCGACTACCTCCTCTGACTAAGTAGACCAGGGATTATGACAGCCCGGGACGACGGAACCATGGGATCTTGATCGGGCTCGTCTTCATTCCCCCCACCACCAGTTTGAAATTTATGGTGATAATTTTTAAATCATGGTGATAAATTCAAATCTAAAATTCAAACCCTAAAACTGTTGCTATTATATGATGGGTTCATAACCTATACGACCTTTTTAACAACTAGCCTTAATCGAAAGTTCTCTCTCGTTATCGGGAGGGGTAATTAACTATAGGGGCTTGCGCCTATAAGAAACCAGAACTCAGATCATAAAGTCCTCACAAAATGAGGGCGAAATCTCTAGGTAGTGTCTTATCTAAAACCCAATCTGCCTTCTGAAAATTCACCCGAAACTTAATCTCGTTAAAACTCTTTGCCGTCATCGTCATCAAACAAAAACAAGAAAAATAGAACGATGGCGCGGAGAGGCCGGGATCACATTCAATGGAATTTTCGGAGCCCACAACTAACAACCAGACTGAAATCACCATTACATAGAATATAGCAAGATACAGTGCATGCTTTTATAAATAATTGGTTCATCTAATCAGGTAATTATGTGAAAAAAATTGAATAAATTTCTCTTTGTGCAGTAACAATAAGAATGAATGAACAATATTGCGAGGGTAAAGACAAAAATATTTTTACAATAACTAAATAGTACAGATCAGGAACTACTGATTGGAACAGCTTAACACAATTAAAGACAAAGGGGAATTACAATCAATAATATAATAGATATAACAGTAAGAAATAGAACATATTGCAGTGATGACTGAGTTGGGATTTTACTAAAACTCCAATCCTACTCACGATTGGTACAAAGAACAGCAGGAAGAAGGTGAAAGAGAACGCCCGAACACACTAATAAAGTCGGTACTGCTCTCATAATGTTGCCAAAATCAACAGAGCAAAAATAACACGCCAGCTGCATCACTTCTTAGCCTTGTTTCTTGCAGAGAGCTGCTTCTCACCTTCAGCAAACCTTGGCAGGGTCAACAAGGTGTTCGACCGGGTTACACCCTCCAAAGCCGACCAATCATCGGTATCCATGGCTGCTGAATTGCCATCAGGAAGCTTCTCAGGCGAGCTAGAACTGATTTCCTCACCTGGAAAGATAGCTGAGGAGCTATTCAGAGTGGATGGATTCTGTTTATCAATATCTGTAGATAGCGCTTCGGTTGATGATTCTTTCAACGTGGGATCATCTGTGTCGAGAAATAGACAAACAACAGCACAGTCATCTACTTTGGAGGTTGGATACTTTAACCTCCATGCACGAACTGCATGCTCGACCAAGGAACGGGCAGCAGAAGATCGAGCAGCGGCTGAAGCAACAATGTCCACCACTTCCTTGTTGGAAAGCACATCCCAGATCTGAGGATTAGTTAAAAAACAAGAAATTACAGCTCAATGATGGCAGTATTCGCTGTTTTGTTCATGAGAACTAACAGATTGTCTCACAGTTTGAAACCAGCTCACAAAAAAATGATAAAAAAACTCTCTTCATTTAGAACCCTAAAAAAGGAAAGATTACAGTCCATTGCATTACCCCATCAGTAGCCAATACAATGAACTCATCCTTCTCAGTGATGCGATGGTAGGAAATTTCAGGCACCGAGATCAGGCCAAAGTCCTTGAGACAGAAGTCTCCAAAAGCACGAGCCATCGCCAAGCCTGGTGAGTCATAATTTGGCAACCAAACCCGTGCTACTTCTGGCTCATCCCGAAGAGCGAAGACCCTCCCTCTGTATCGTTTGATTCTCTCTGCTTCTCCTGTGAATCAATAAGAAAATTTTCTAATTCAAATTATGCAATATGGAACGAGAACCAAAATATCAACATCTAGCAAAAAGATTGAAGATACCAACATCTCAATGAAAATATATAACAGTTGTTTACATTATCAGTTAATGCAAATTTGCCGTTTTCCATACCATAGCATCCGGGATCAGGCATAAGCTTCTTAGCAAGTCTAATACCAAAAAAGTCAAAAGGTTATAATCTCAAGACCATTCTTAATTAAACGAACCTGCGACCACAAGCGCCAAACAATTGGGAAGTCGAATTTATGAGCACCATTAACTCTTGAGATCTATTCAGCTACTATGGTTTTTGATGGAAAATGTTTGACCACATTGCACCAAATCAGGGAAACAAGTAATAATACAGATTCTTAATGAGCAAGAGCTTACATGAGCACCAGATTCTACAAAATACTCATCAGGAAATAACTCAAAGCAGAACAGAAAAATAAATAAATGGTCTGACAAAGGCTTGCCATTCAATAACTTTGAGGCTTGTTGTGAGCTCTGAAAATTCCCGCCCCAACCTCCCCTGCTTTCGTGAGAGTTTTAACAAATTAGGTTTCAGGATAAATTTTCAGAAGTCATATTGGGTTTGAAATAAGACACTACCCAGATATTTCGCCCTCATTTTGCGAGGGCTTTATGATCTGAGTTCTGGTTTCCTATAGACACAAGCCCCTATAGTTAATTACCCCTCCCGGCAACAAGAGAGGACGTTCGATTTGAGTTGGTTCTTAAAGAATTTTGAGAAAACTCCATTCAAACTAAGAATCTTAGTAGCATTCTCTTTATATGGGATCAACCTTTTATAGTAGCAAGTCTCTTTGCAATGATGAGTTTTGATGCACAAGAGTCATTCTATTATCCATCAGATCTAGACGACATTCTTCAGTCAATAGTTTTGGGGAGATATATTCAAAAAGATATGTCAATGCTATGAGACGTCTCCTTTGACTCAAATACACTAGACCACTTATGTGACATTAACATCTTAATAAGGGCCTTGTGTAGCTTCTTTTCAGCATTATTCTATGATATTTACCCATCATTCCGTTAGGATGTATAACACAAATACATGAGAAGGGGCAAGGATCTTGTTAATCTAGAAAGTTAAAAGCTATACCACGGTGATTAGAGGCTTGATAATTACTTGCTAATTTAGGATATCTATAGATATAATGAGGCTATGATTCATTTGATTGTGCAAATGTACTGAAGTCAGGACTTAACTGTGATCCGCTAAAATATTTCACTCCACGAAACATCACAAATTCAAAAGCCACCGAATCTGCAACATTTATACAAGCGGACAGAAGACTATATCTTTATCATAACTCCAATCTAAATGCTGAAAATAAATCGTGCATGTGCTTCTGTTAACGTGTTAAAGTTACAAACACAATATCCAAGAATGTTGCACAGGGTCAAATGCTACAACCCGCATGTGCTCCGATCACCACTTATGATTCCAAAATTCAATAGTCCGAGAATGCTGCGCGGGTCAAATGCTCAAGTCTCATCCTCCTCCATGAAAGGACTGGAGTCGACTTGACTTGAATCATAAAAGGCCTCCCAAATTTCTTAAAAAATAGAAGTAATTTTCAAACATCACCCCGATGAAAGCCGTGTTGATGAAAATTCTCAACAGGAGGGGTAAAACCTCAAAATCAATAAAATTCAAGAATTCTTAAAATAAAATCCATCACCTAAAAACTTAAAACTAAAATACATCCACCTCCCACAATCGTTTGTCGAGGGTGATATATTTGAAATTAACTTCAGCTCACAAAGAACAAATATTGTGTCGGATGTATCACTAAGATTCATCCTCAAATAGTCTCTTGCCAGCAGGGATATGACACGTGCCCTTTGATCAGGTGATTTTGCTGCAAAATGGCACTATTATATTACGATCACGGCCAAAGCCCATACATTCCCTAACGGTTTCAAACCCTTGAGTAATAAATCATGGGGTATATTCGATAGGCATAAAGTCCTCTATTAGCTAAGGTGGATTCTGATCTATCCCCTTTGACAAACACCAACCCAGATCTATAAGGTATTCTTGGACGAAGCAACCCATGGCTGCCGATAATGTGCTTTTTGTCAGGTTGGGTCGATTACCTCCTCTGACTAACTAAGCAGACCAGGGAACATGACAACCTGGGACGGAACGGAAGCTTCCAACCTTGATTAGGCTCGTCTTCATTCCGCCCACCACCAGTTTTAAGTTTACGATGATAAATTTTAAATCTCAAATTCCAATATTCATATCTAAAGTTCAAACACTAAAACTGTTGCTATTATATGTTGGATTTACAACCTATGTGACCTCTTTAATAACTAGCTTTAATCGAAAGTTCTCTTGTTATTGGGAGGGGCAATTAACTATAGGGGCTTGTGCCTATAGGAAACTAGAACTCAGATCATAAAGTCCTTGTAAAATGAGGGCGAAATCTCTAGGTAGTGTCTTATCTAAAACCCAATCTGCCTTCTAAAAATTCGCCCAGAACTTAAGCTCGTTAAAACTCTCTTCCGTCACAAACAAAAAAAGGAAAAGAGACTGGAGCGTAATGGAATTTTCAGAGCACACAATACTCAACCAATTCTTGTCATGTTATCAGAGCTCTAAAGTCTTTCTTTTTCTTACATTTATGTTTTTAAAACCTTCTTCACTGCATTAATACAATCCTACAGGCTTCATTATTGCATTATCCTCTTTTTCTCTTGCTTTGTTATAATTGTTGCCCTAGTTGTTGCATTATCGCAAACATTTTCTACTTTTGCATAAAATCAATCTCATTGTTCCACCCTTCATCATTGCATTTTAGCATTTCTTTCCTTTTCTTTTTTTCCCGTGAATAAAAGTACGTTTTTCCTCTCCATGAATAACAATAAGAATACTTACATATCTATGGCCATAGGTTCTTTTGAAATTGAGGGATGCAATCTAAATCCCACAGGAGAGTTGTAAAACATCTATTCAAGATTTCAATTGAATGGCAAATTATCCAAAGTGCTTGTCTCCCATCCACCTCTCTCCGTCGACTCAATCTCGAGCTCCAATCCACCAACACGAACCCGTTTCCGAGCCCGAAGCCCTAGCCGGCCTTCAGTCTTCTACCTGCGACCAGGCCAAACCCGTACAGCCAACTCCAAGCTGCCTCTTCACCGCCGGCTCGACTCCCACCTCCGAACCTTATGCTCCGTTCAGCGTGAAGAAGCCGCCACTCCCTCCTCTATGTTCGAGCCCAACCTCCGTCCATTGCCCTCTCTCTCTCTATATATATATATATATATATATATATATATATATATATATATATATATATATATAATAGGTACTGAGATAGGAGAAGACCAGAGATATCCTGAGGTTGATTTGGTCTCCCGAAGTCCTCGGCCGTCGATCTGATCCGGCCGACTGGATAGAAGGCTCGAAGACCATGTTCGGGGTCGATTCGCTCCCCCGAAGTCCTCGCCATTGACTTGATCCGGCTGAGTCGATCCAAAAAGGAAAGTGTCCTTCCTAACCTCCCTTTGCGAGGAGGAGACGTCGAGAGGCTACCAAAATTAAAACTGCTAAATGACCTTCACATAATTAATTTCAAAACAAAAGTTGTTATTTTAAAATATGAGTTTCACTATTGTGTATCATTTCAAAACAAAAACTGCCAAAACATATATATATATATATATATATATATATATATAAAATTAAAATGTGTCATTTCAATTAATAAAAAAAAGAAAGAAAAGGGGAAATCGTGTACAACTTCATAGTTCTAATATATTTATGATGTCAAAAGTGGAGGAAATTACGGCTGACCAGAAGAATAAAACATTCATTCATCATATTTATCTCAACATGCCTGAGATGTTTAACTGCCTTCTGAAAAGACTGCAGTTGATTGAAATTCGCAAATCTACATTACAATCCTTGATATTAATGAACTATATTTGGGCTAAATTATTTACAAATGCACATGAAGTATTGGATGATGAATATAAATCAAATAGGCATGGATTTCTTGGTATACTAGTTGATGCTAGATTAAGTGGTCCCACTTTTAACTATTGTTTGGGAAATGATAGATCATTTGTTATATCTCTTTTGATATTATTATGAAAATGCAATAGATAAAAGGCATTTGTATGTTATTTCTTCTGTCGAGATTCTTATAAAATTAACCAAAACACTGTAAGTGTTCAATCAAGTAAGTTTGTAAAAAACTTTCATAGCTTTCTTTACGTTTGGTCTGCAGCTTGTACAACAAGACCATGAACCTTAGGAAGGACCAATATCCCACATTGACACTCGATTATGCATGCTCTTATATATTGTTTACCCTGACAATTGTTGCGGTTATGAAAGAAGTTCACAACCCTTATCCTAGTAGCAGTTATGAATATGGCATGGGGACAAATAAGCTAATTCCTATGAGAGATGGACTAATTTCTTCCTTTCAGTTATTAGAGAGTTATACAACACTTCTAAATTCATCCTCATCAGTTGTCAATACTGCAAACAATGATGTTCTAAAAGCAAGGATCTTATTGATCTAGAAAGTCAAAAGTTATGCCATAATGGCTAGGAGTTTGATGATTACTTGCTGATTCAAGATATCTGTAAATGCAAGTGTACTAAAGTTAGGACTCAACCATGATTCGCTGAAATATTTCACTCCAAGAAACAACACAAATTCATTAAAAACATTCAGACGTCACCGAATTCGCAACATTTGTACAGGCGGACAAAAGTCTTTTGTAGGCCGTTAAATGAAATCTCGCGTATTTTCTGAACGAAATAACTTGCGCAACGGATCATATTTAAATATTTTAAAACCCCCATAATGCATTAAATATGATTACCTAAACTTAAGTGCAAAATACCCGCATGTTCTCCGACTATTCCTTTAAACTCCTAATTCAAAAGTCTGAGAATGCTGCGTGGGTCAAATTTCAAGTTTTCATCATTCTCCTTGAAAGGACTAGAGTCGACCCCAAACATTTAAAATGCCTCCCAAATTCCTACGTGTTGACCCGTACAAATAAAACTACGCGTAAAAAGGGCGAATCAAGCAACGCGCGGGTTGGCACGACGCATCACTTAAAGGGTCAAATGACCTCTGAATGCCAAACGGAAAGCGACATTGAGATCAGAACATTGAATTCTGCTAGGTCGCGGCCCCTCGCAAGTCGAATCAGATGAGATCGGTCAAAAGGGACGACCGACGCCCGAAATTGATGCACAACGATACCCAAATGACTTCTGATCGACAAACGGATTGCGCCGTTGCGTCCGGAATATGGTCGACATTCAAAATGTACACATCTCATTTGATTAATCAGAATCGGCTGAGGCGGTGACACGGATCCCAACATGACAACACGCATATCGAGAGAAAAGAATCTCGATACTATCCAAATGATCTCTGAATGCCAAACGGACAGCGACATTGCGATCAAAATATTGAATTCTGCTAGGTCGAGGCCCCTCGCAGTAGAATCGGATGAGATCAGTCAAAAGGGACGACCGACACCCGTAATTAAAACGCGATGCTGGTCAAACGACGTCAGATTGATGAACAGACTTCGTCGTTGTGTCCGAAACGTCATTGACATTCAAAATATACATCTTATTTGATTAATCGGGATCGGCCGAGACAGTGGCACGGATCCCAATGTGATAACATGCATATCGAGAAAAAAAGAACCTTGATTTTATCCAAACGACCTCTGATCGCAAAATTGGCTGCATCGTTGAGCTCGGAACGTCCTCAATAGTTAGAAACTACATTTTGTTTTCCCAAATGGGATCATCCTGAGTGTTGGTACGAATCCCAAAGCGATGGTGCGCAAATCAAGGAATTTAACATGAGACGCTACTCAAATGACGTCCTATTACCGAACGGACAGTGCCGTTGTATTCGGAACATTGTCAATCTCTGAAAGCTATATTTTGTTTATTCAATTTGAAACATCCAGAATGGTGGCACGGATCCCGAGACAACTGCACGAATTTCGAGAAAAATCAGCCTCGACGCTGTCCAAATGATTTCCGTTCGCGAAAAGGATTTCTCCATTGCGACCGAAATACCGCAAATACGCAAGAACTATATTTTCTATGTTCAATTTGGATCATATGGATTGGTGGCACAAATTTCGAGACAAAAACATGTATGTTGAGAAAAATTGGTCTCGATGTTAACTAAATGAAGTCCAATCGCGAAACGGACTTCGCCATTGCGTTCAGAACATCCTAAATAATTGAAAATACTTAAGAATGACATCCAACTTGACAAATTGAGAGACATGCGAGGGGTTCGATACGAACATCAAAGCAATAACACGCATTTCGAAAAATTTAACTTTCGACTTTGCCCAAATGACATCCGATTGATAAACGGACTTTACTATTGTGTCTGAAACACCGTCAATACTCTAAATTGACCACCAATTTGTTTAGAAGAGATCAAACACGTAAATCGAGGTAATCTCAATGCAAGAACACGTATTTCAAGAAATTTAGTGCGCGGCGTTATCCGAATAATGTCCGATCGCGAAACGGACTATGCCGTTGTGACCGAAACATCGGCAATACCCTAAATTCACAATTAATTTGTTCAATTGCAATTATTCGGCAAAATCAACGTGCAAAATGGGACGAAATGCACACAAAACGAGAAAATACGCAAATTCAAAAAACCTTTGACCTAACTAAGACATGTTGGCTGTTTTGAGTTAATTCAGTAATGACTAAGCACTGATATAGCTTTTAATTTTAAAAAAAATTAGCAAATGGTAGATGCCAAACAAAGGAATAGTTAAATTCGAATTAATATGCATTAATAGCTTACCTCGTATTGGCAAAACAGAGCTGTTTTCCAATCAAATACCGTCGCTGCCACGTACGAGGATTCCCAAAAAAGTCTCTGTTCGGCAATCCTTCTTCCACGCTCCAGCAAAACAAATCCCTCACACCTCCATCCTCAACTTCATACCTGATCTCCCCTCTTGTGCTACCGGAATCGAACTTCACGCGAGCTACGACAAGCTCCCGTCTCCTCTAAAACCTCCGGCTTTCCTTCCTGCAAGTGCCAAAACCAGCTTCCAACCTTGCCAAAAGAATCGAGCCTGTGTTCACGTCTGTTCCTTCCCATCGGAGCCAGATTGGATATCTCACGTAAGCCGGATCTCTAACTCCTCCATCAATGCCTGTGAAAATCAAAGCTACCTACTCCTTCTTCCCTCAGCCAGATCCCAATACCACGCCAGATTTTTCTTCGCCCCCACTTAACAGCGAGCCATCTCCTTCCAGCATCAAGTCTCCAAACCCAAGTCACAGCCCCACCGTCACCTGCTCTGGATCTCCGATCACACTGCCGACCACCTTCACACAAAGGAAAGAAATCCAACTGACGTCCTGACTCCAACGACCATTCAAGAAATCCTGTAGCCCAACGTCACCTTGGAGAAGTCAAGCTCACATCATCTAGTGGCTTGAAGTGACCCTGCCGCTTCTCCAGTCCTTGCACCAAGCTTCAGATCCTGACATTGTCTTCTATAGCCCCTTCCACACTTCACTTCTTGTTTGCAGTATTCCGATTTCCACCCGTCGGACCTGAACTTGTTGGCCTCCAACAATCCCTTTCAGCTCATGGCTAGCTTACCACTCCTCTCAACAATCCAATGGGCGATTAACAGCTTTAAAAACCTGTGGCCAGCCATCTGACAGCACGTGAAACTTATTCCCTTCCCCTTCACGTGGAGTTCATGTGAAGCTTTTCTTACTACAGCAGTTTGTCCCTTTTTAATTTAATTCCACGTGACAGCAGCTTTCATCCACGTGAAGCCTTCCTCCAATCTTAATTCACTGCATCTGCAACAACTTTATTTACTGAACTTTACCTGGAGCTTTTACTCCTAGCCCACGTGATCTCCTCTCTTTCATTCCACTACAGAAATCAGTACTCCTCAAATTAACTCACAAATCCATCATTTACTTAGTACTAATTCCCCTAGTTATTCTATCCTCCAAAACCCAACTAAAGCTCACAAATATCTTTCCAATCTAGCCCTTTCTGTATTCTAACAAACCAGCCCAAATTCCCCCACGCTCCAAGCTTACAACAGTCCACTATCAGTTCAGCCCATCTTATTGTAACCCAAGTTCCACTCACAGCAGTAAATTCAGCCCACTTTAGAGCATAAAAAAAAAAAAAAAAACCCACTAAGCACACTCATCCCAAATCAGCCCACATATCCACCTCCTGAGCTCTTTTCTTCCAACACCTACAGCTCAAACATATAGCCCAAACAACCTACTACAATCAGTCCACTTCACTCAAACCCTCACAGAAAGTTAAAGTTTCTGTTTTAAATTTCATTTAGCTTCATTCATTTTGTACATAGATGTGTTATTGTTAGTTTTCTGTTACTATTATTATATCATTAATTTCGGTAATAGTTATTGTTGCTCATGATGTTAGCAATTACTATCATTAACAGCAATTCTGGTGTAATGCTACAATTCAAAAAAAAAAAAAGAGGGGAGAAATGTTTCAAAAAAAAAAAAAAAAGAGAGATGTGATAAAAAAAAAGTGGAAAATAAGAAAAATGATGATGGTTGAAATTAAAAAAAAAAAGAGATTTAAAAAAAAAGGAGAATAAAAAAAAAGTGCAAAGGAAAGAGGGGGATTAAAATGATTTTGTGCATTTTTTGTAATATGTATTTGGTACACTTCTTTTGCCGCCGTCGTCACATCCAATCCTCGCAAAGGTATAAATTTTCCAAACTTAGATTCCCACTCTCGGAGTTTGTGGCGGACGGGAAAACCCCCTATACGCGCTCTCGTAGCACGATAAGAGAAAACCCGGTGCAACGCCTACGACGAGGCGGGTAATCACTTAAAATCCCATTTTCGACGTTTGCAGCAGACCGCAGAACCACCTATACGTGCTCTCGTAGCACGGTAGGAGGGAGCCCGGTGCGACTCATATGGCGAGGTGGATAAGCCCCATACATGCTCTTGTAGCGTGGTGGGGAATCCCTAAGTACCTATATACGCCCTTGTGACATGACAGGGAAAGCCACTTGTGTTTTCATGAAGGTACTTTGGAGCCCCCATACACACTCTTGTAGTGTGGTGGGATGGCCCAATTTCCCATAATTTCTCCTAAACATGGGAGATGCCGGGAGGCTGTTGAAATTTTCGGTGAACTGATGACAAGACTTGGAGACTTGATCAAGCATATGGAACATACTTCAGACTCAAAAGAAAGATGCAAAGACTTAATTTGAACTTGTAAACGAATCATAAAAGATTTGGGCTTGAATGAACTTGGACATTGAACTCAAACTAAATCCAAACGATTTGAAACCTGATTTGGACCAAATGACACTAAACATAAGTTGGATTTGGACATAAATGAAGAAATCAATGAAGGACTTGAATTTAAATGAATAAAGTACAAGGGGACTTACGAGTTTTGAATTGAACTCGTTATTTGAACAGCAGGGAACCTATCTTGGACACAAATGAACATTGAACATGAACATAACTAGAGCTTGAACATAATTAAAAAAATGAATGAGTAATGAGAAGCTCGATTTGAATAACAATATAAAGTTCCAATGGGATATCAAAGAATCATCATAATTGCTAAATTAAGAAAATGTGGTTCATCCCCATTCCACAAAGGCAGACAAAGACTCATATGCAAATTCATTACAAATGTAAGTATGAAATTTATGTGAACAATAACGATCAAACTGTAGCAATCATTTCAAATGGAGAGAAGAGATCGACATGTTTGATATCAAGTTCATTGCAAAAGAACATGCAAGTGTGATTTGATTATAAATAGCAAGAAGAGCACGAAGAATAGAGTTTTATACCAAAGTTATAATATGAGGAGGAAGTCGTTGGGCCATAATAGGTCATTTACAACATTGGATATGATGCATAGAACTTACAAAGAGTGTGACAATCATCAATCAACAAGTGAGTGCACTAGTTCTTTCGTGAATAACGATAGTGGGCAGGCTATAAATTTGAAAGTCTCCCTATGATTGACATCAACTGTCTTGCAACCATGCACAGCAGTCCACCTGGCAATGATAAACAACGATGCATAATGAACATGATAAACTCTTGCAAATGGTGACAATCCATGAAAAACTCTTCACAAGCATAGATAGGAGAGTTATAATAAATGCAACAGGTCGTTTGAATAGAGGTATCATCCGGTTGTAAGCAAGGTCATGAACATAGATTACAAAGCACACAAGAGCAATGACAATCGGTTGCAACATTTGCACCAATCATGTGGAAAAGATAGTAGCCCAATAGCAGAGCATACTAAAGGAAACTTGAACCGCTTGTAGTTAGTGATGGTTGACACACAATGAAGGTGATTATTCCATAATATGGATACAACAATTTATCTGCAAATCGAAGTAGATGATGCACAGTAGATGCAGATGATCACGAGCTGCTACGAAAGACCCATGCCACATTCAACATGTCAGTTGTAACCAGAAGGATCTGATATACAGTGGAGACGACAAACAGTTGTCAATTCAAGGCTATAGTTCCTGATTTCGAAGCATAGGGCATCGGGAAGTTGCCTATTGATTTCTATATTGGTTCTGGGAAGAAAAAGCCAGATCAAATCATCATTTTCAAAGATGGAGTGAGTCTTAGTTCAACCAGGTTCTGAACATTGAGTTGGACAAGATTTTTGAGGCTTGCAAGCTTCTTGATGAACAGTGTTCATGCATCTAACATACCACCCATGGGCAAATGACTATAGTGCAATGCCACGCTAAGCCACCAGATCCGTAACATCCATGCAAGTAGACAGAAAGCGTGTACGAGCTTCTAAATAGAATGCTATATTCAAATGACAGTTGCTCGCAAAACTGATCAAAATTAAGTATTCAGAAACACCCCCACACAGGCACTATAATATGTATGCACATAAATACACATAAGGGGATGTATAATATACCCGCATGGGCCTTGGCGAGTGTGTTATTGGTACACACGTGACGTCTAGGGATGCTGCGCAGGTCGAATGATTAATCCGAGTTCGAACCCGATCCTTCTATATGGTTCAATAGGAGTTGACACGGTTTGAATCATCAAACGAATATACGGTCGTGGGCCTTCAAGGTTTATTATAAAAGAAATTCATTTAATAAAATCATATACCCGCATGGACCCTGGCGAGTGTATTATGGGTATACACGTGACGTCTAGGGATGCTGCGCGGGTCAATAAATAAACCCAAGTTCGAGCCCGATCCTTCTGTGCGGGTAGATAGGAGTCCACACGGCTCGAACCTTTAAATAAATATGTGGTCGCGAGGTCGACCGAGATATTTATTTTATACATTCATATTAGGCCTTCAAGGTCTATAACAAAAAAAATTCATCAACATAAGTCTAAAGTCTACGAAATCCGATCCTCTGTCGACAACTCGACAGAGTCGACAAGGTTCAATCCATGAATGAAATTCTCCATATACCCCGATGATGACCGTGTTGAATACAGATCTCAATCGAAGGGGGTTAATTTCAAATATTTCAAAATGCCCTCAAACTTCCATAAAATTCAAATATTTTCAAATGACCTGAAAAACACCCCGATGATGGCCGTGTTGAACGTAGATCTCAACTGGAGGGGTTAACTCCAAATAATTTCAAAATACCTTCCAAATGTTTCCAAAAATTCAAAAACTCCAAAAATCATCCAAGTTCAAAAATATTTAAAATTGAAACTCAACCATTCAAATACTTAAAGCAAAATCCATCCACCCTCCATAACAGTTTGTCAGGTGGACAAATTAAAATTTACTTCAGCTCACATAGAGCTAGTGCCTAGTCTAAAATATCACTAGGATCCATTCTCAAACAATTTCCTGCCAGTAAGGACATGGTACGTGTCGTTTGACCGACAGTTTGCCTCCAAATAACACCGCAAGATAAACGGTTATGACCCGGGGCCCTCTGAACCGAGTGGTTTTGATGTCAAATGGCACCACGAGATAATAGTTATAGCCAGAACCAATACGTTCCTTAGTGGCATCAAATCCTTGAGATATGAATCAATGGGATATAATCGATAGAGCATAAAGCCCTCTGTTAGTTAAGGTGGATTCAAATTTGTCCCCTTAGACAAACATCCACCACAGGTCTATAAGGTCCCCTTAGGCAAAGTAACCTATGGCTGCTGACAATGATCCTTCTATCAGGTTGAGTCGACTACCTCCTCTGACTAAATAGGCCAGGGACCACGATGGCCCGGGATGACGGAACCATGGGATCTTGATCGGGTGCATCATACATTCCCCCACCATCCGCTTTAAGTATAAGATGGTGTAATTTCTAATTTTAAATATTAAACTTTCAAAACCAACCCATGCTGCTATTATATGCTAGATAACACATATCTCTACGTATCTGATTGACGACTAACCTTAATCGAAAGTTCTCTCTCGTTATTGGGAGGGATAATTAACTATAGGGGCTTGCGCTTATAGGAAACCAGAACTCAAATCATAAAGTCCTCACAAAATGAGGGCGAAATCTCTGGGTAGTGTCTTATCTACAAACCCATCTTCCTTCCCAAAATTTACCCCGGAACTTATTTCGTTAAAACTCCAACGGGTAGGCCGGGGCCGAATTTTTGGAGCCCATGCTACGAAAATATAAGTGACTTTGACGCCACCCCGATAATGGCCGTGTTGAAAGAAAATCTCAATAAGAGGGGTCAATTCTCAAAAACTTATAAAAACTTCAAAATTTATCACCTAAAAACTTAAAACTAAAACCCATCCATCTTCCGCAACCGTTTGTCGGGGGTGATAAATTTGAAATTAATCTCAGCTCACAAAGGGTGAATGTCATGTCGGGTGTATCACTAAAATTCATCCTCAAATAATCTCTTGCCAGCAGGACGTGGCACGTGCCTTCTGATCAGATGATTTTACTGTAAAATGACACCATTATATTACGATCACGGCCAAAACCCATATATTCTCTAACGGCGTCAAACCCTTGAGTAATTAATTATAGGGTATATTCGATAGGCATAAAGCTCTCTGTCAGCTAAGGTGAATTCAAATCTATCCCCTCAGAAAAACACCACCCAAGGTCTACAAGGTATTCTTGGACGAAGTAACCCATGACTATCAATAAGATGCCTTCTGTCAGGTTGGATCGATTACCTCCTCTAACTAAGTAGACCAGGGACCATGACAGCCCAGGACGACAGAACCACGGGATCTTGATCGGGCTTGTCTTCGCTCCCCCCATCACCTGTTTTAAGTTTCTGATGATAAACTTTAAAATTCAAATTCAAACTCAAACCCTAAAACTGTTGCTATTATACGTTAAGTTTGCACCCTAAGCGACCTATCTTACGGCTAGCCTTAATCAAAAGTTCTAGCTCATTATCGGGAGGGGTAATTAACTATAGGGGCTTGCACCTATAGGAAACCAGAACTCATATCATAAAGTCCTCACAAAATGAGGGTGAAATCTATGGGTAGTGTCTTATCTAAAAAATCCAATATGCCTTCTGAAAAGTCACCCGAAACCTAAGCTCGTTAAAACTCTCCTTGTCTATTTAAACAAAAAAGAAAAGAGACGGTGCGGAGAGGCTGAGGCCCAAAATTTTTGGAGCCCACAAAAATAAGTAAAATAGACTTGCTAGGAGCATAATAGGAGAATAATTTACTCATTCTCACCAAACTAAAGAATTATTAGAGATAGTCATTAAGAAATTATAAATCAAGCTCGGAAGGGATAACATCCATTCATTAGCCTGAAGAGTGTGAAACACGTATAATTTCCACCAAGTGAGACCCAAACTCAACAAGACTTCCACCCACTTTACTTCATCTTATGTTGCCACCTCATTAATCCATCAAATCCATGTTGTTTACTCATCTATCTGTTGACAATTGGAATTATTATTTTGCCAATTCATCAATTCCTTGACAACTGTAAATTATTATGAAACTATTATTCTTTAATTTTATATGTTTCCTATTAAAAGTTCTATTAGGATAGTATAAATACTACATAAATATTAGAATAAAATACTCAATTATTTATTTTCAATTCTTGTAAAAAATTATGATAATTATGCCCACAAATGGTGAGAAATGCTAGTGAATCTTTAAGAGAATGCAAGGACGTTCAATAATGTTTCATTCACATTAACCACATTTCGGTCACAATGATGATGGGATCAGACCAAGAGCTACAAAACAATAAAGCCAAAATGACATTGCTTCACTGCACCAGGCGCCTGTTTCTCAAAAATTGTAATTAGAGAAATATGATACTACAACAACAACATCAAGCCCTTATCCCACTACAGGTCGGAAAAATGAATATTTTTTCTCCATTGTGTGCTATTAAGAGTCAAATTCTCATTTAAATATAATAAAGAAATATCATCTAATATTTTATAACCAAGTCATTTTAGGTCTACCTCTACCCTTCTTAGCATAAGCTAAATCTAATACATCTACTCTCCTAACCGGGTCATCAAAAGACCGCCGTTTTATGTAACCAAACTATCTAAGGCGACTCTCTAATCTTATCTGCCACTGGTGCTACTCCAACCTTTTCACGTATATGCTTGTTTTGTATCATGTCTTTAAAAGTAAAGCTACACATCGACCTGAGCATCCTCATCTTTGCAATACTTAACTTAATATTATGCTTTTTTTTAATAGCCAACATTCTGCACCATAAAGCATTGCAGGCCTCACCACCATCTTATAGAATTATCCCTTAAGTTTGAGAGGGGCTTTTCTATCACACAACAAGCTCGATGCATTCCTCCACTTCAACCATTCAACTTGAATTACTAATATCCCCATCTATTTCACCATCACTCTAAACAATAGACCCAAGATATCAAAAACATGTACTCTTATTAATGACTTGATCTCCCAAAGTCACAATCCCCCCACTAGATCTATTACTACTAAAATTATACTTATATATTCGGTCTTAGGTCTACTCAAACGAAAATCTTTAGACTCTAAGGTTGACCTCCATAATTCAAGTTTACCTTCAACTCCCTTTCTAATCTTATCAACAAGAAGAATATCACCAGCAAAAAGCAAAAAGCATACACCAGGGTACGACCTCTTGCAAATGTCTAGTGAGAACATCCATGACTAAAGCAAAAAGATATGGGTTTAAGGCTGATCCTTGATGTAATCTAACTAAAATAGGAAAATACTTGGTCAAAACCACCTTGTGCTTGAAAACAAGTAACAACTCCTACAAACATATCCTTAATGACTTGAATATAAGCATTATTAACCCCTTTCTTTTCTAGAACTCTCCATATCACTTCTCTTGGAACTTTATCATATGCTTTCTCTAAATATATATATATATATATATATATATCATATGTAGATCCTCCTTATTCTCTCTATACTTCTCCATCAAACCTTTCAATAAATGTATAGCTTCCATAGTAGACCTACCTGGCATGAATCCAAATTGATTTTGAGAAACATTAGTATCACGTCTTAACCTATGCTCCATAACTCTCTCCCATAGTTTTAAAGAATGACACATTAACTTAATTTCTCTATAATTCGCACGATCTTGTGCATCACCTTATTCTTCAAAATAGAAATCAACACACTTATTCTCCACTCATCTGACATTTTTTTAGTCTTCAAAATAATATTAAAAAATTTAGTAAGCTAAGAAATTCCTTCCTCTCCTAGACATTTCCACACCTGCATTGGAATATCATCAAGTCCAACAGCTTTTCCACACTTCATTTTCTTTAAAGCCTTTCTAACTTCGGTTTTACTAATACGCTGATAAAAACAAAAATCTCTATTTTCATTTAGGGTGGGTGCTAAAGATCACTAAAATCAATTGTATTCTCACAATCTTCATTGAAAAACTTCGCAAAATATCTCATCCACCTTGGTTAAATATCATCTTTTAATAAAAACACTTTTTTATCTTTATCCTTAATGCACTTTACTTGAACTAAATCCTTATTACTCCTATCTCTTTATTTGGCTAACTTATACATATATCTTTCATCGTCCTTAGTATTTAAGATATTCTATTAAATAATTAAAAACTAAAATCTTTGCATTGCATATTATTTTCTTAAACTCCTTATAAGCCTTTTCATATCATTCCCAATTTTCAGAGTTTTTACACAAGCCAATTTTTATAACAAAACTTCTTATTTTTTATCTTTTCTTGCACATTTTGATTCCACCACCAACTACTCTTATTATTAGAAGCTTTTCCTTTCGATACTCGAAGCACATCATTTGCAAAATTCCTAATATCACCAGCAACTTTTTCTCATATAATATTAGCTTCATCATACATAGACAAAATATTAAGATCTAGAATCTTACTCTCAAAAATATTTTTATTAATTTTCTTTAAATGGCCTTATTTAATCCTGAATAAAATTTTACTATATTTTTCATATTATGCCCCTTCATCTTAAAGTCCAAAACTAATTAGCGATGTTGGGTCCATAAACTTTTACTTGGAATAACTTTATAATTTTTTGCAATCTAAACAATCTATTTTTTTATAAAAAAAAATAATCAATCTAAGTTTTACTATATACATTCTTATAAGTGATGAGATGCTCATCTCTTTTCCTTAAATAAAGTATCAGTAATTACAAAATTATAAGCTAGAGCATAATCTAATATGGTTTTACCACCTTCTTTAGTCGCTCCAAACATATAGCCACCATGAATGCTTTTATAATCATCTACCTCTTTACTAACATGTCCGTTTAAATCTCATCCAATTAAACTCTTTCTTCAAGATGTATCTCTTGTATTAATTCTTCTAAGTCATTCCAAAATTTAATTTTAAACATATATCCAAACTTATGCGAGGCACATAAGCACTTATAATATTAATAATCTTATTATCAACAGCAATCTTTAAAACTATAATTCTATCTCTGATTCTATTAATCTTTACAATATTATCCTTCAAACTCTTATCTATAATTACACATACACCATTTTTAGTATGACTCCTACCAGAATACCATAGTGTTAATCCTAAACTATCAATCTCCTAAGCCTTATCTCCAACCCATTTAGTTTTCAAAATGCATAGAATATTTATCTTCCTATGCATCATAATATCTATTAATTTTATTAATTTGCCTATAAGGAAACCCATATTCTAAATTCATATCCTAATTCTAGTTTTATATACTTACTTCTTTGCCCACATCCGTCCAAGATGTGGGAACCCTTGCCTATTTAACACTGCACCCGGGCGCTGGTGCAGCAGCCCTTGCACACTTCTCGTTGTATTCAAGCCATACAGCGTATCGCTTCTAGGAAACGCCCTAACATTAACACAATGTATTAAATAACTCATGTCATAATTATTCGACAAGTTTTACGTTGGTTGTCGACTACCTAACGCAACCTTCCATTTTTCTCATCCAAATTTTGGGACCTAACAACAACAGATGATCAATGAAGAAAATTTGAAAGAGATTAAGAAATCTGAATTAATACAAACTATTATAATAGTCCAAGGAATATATAAGTTATCAACATCATTACTAGGTTTATCCCAACTCTTTGCTCATATGACAGGTGATACTTCAGAAAAAAAAAAAAGGTAACGCTAAAGACAATTATATCCTGTTGTTATAATTAAATTCAAACAGGGGTATTCAAAAACCGAACAGGAAAGCACAATATACACAGCATGGTATTCATCACATTTTATGACCAACAGTCAAGAACTAATGCAGGAGAAAAAGAATGACATTGCCAGTGTTTTCAGAATATCAAGGTGACCTTTTTCTGCAATACTTTCTTTTAATTGAAGGAAGAAGTCATTGGATCACTCATATTGGTGGTTAGTTTGTTATCAGAAATAAGATGCTAAATATTTACCATCTCCATGATATAAATCACAGAAAATATAGTCATCAGATAGAAATTAAGAAAGAGTGAAATATTGCTATTTCAATTCCAATAGAGCTGATAAGGAAAAATCTCATGGTACTTGCCAAAAACAAGAATTTGTGAACGTGCATAAACATATAATGGAATATCTATAGAACATGAAGTTGAAGTTCATACTAGGAAGATTTGGCTTGAGGTCTACAGTCAACTGAACTGCAACCAAGCTGTCATTGTGATCTCTAGTACCCAAAACAGCTCTTGAATCTCCAACATTTCCAATTACAAGATCTTGACCCTATAGTGCAGGTCCACGCAGAAAAAGCCAGTTCAGAAAAGATTGTGCAGTTTCATTACAAGGAAGACAAAATAATCATAAAACAATTTTAACCTGCTTTAAGAGGGTGACTGCAGTTGTACCACTACAAAAGCAATCGATATTTGGATGCAATTTTAATTCTTTATCCATGACCTTGAATGCCTTCAAGAATGATTCCTTCAAAGTGGTGAAGACCTCTGGAAGCTTCTCCTCTTCGAAATCACTGGAAGCCTTTAATTCATCATCTAAGAATATAGATGTTGTTTCTTCTGAGGTTAAGCTTCCTGTCGTGCTAATGCTGTTCCGTCTTAACTCATCACCTCCAAGGTTCATATCCCAATTAGCTCTCAGTTTAAGAGGAAGACAATCCCTCACTCTCCTTGCAACCAGATGCCCAAATGGCCCATGTCCATCAAAAACTCCACAGAAAACTGTGTCTGTCCTTGAACCAAAATTCTACAAGCACAACATAAACATTTTCACCGTTGTCAAAAGGAAATTAAATCTGACGCACACAAAATTCAGAAATTCATCAAAGAGAGCTAGCTGACAAAAAATGGGCAAAATGTTTAGGAGCCTGTAATGACTCAATAAAAAATTATTAAAAAATTTAAGCATGATTAATAGGTAATAAAATACTATTAATAAAATATTTAAGTTTGATTAATAGGCTAATTAAATTAACTAAATGTAAATAATTTAAGGTCTGATTATAAATAAGTTTGCTTTTAAGTTAATAAAAGAGGAATTTTGATCAAATAATATTTGATTAAGTAATAAATAAATCACATGTTATTATCTAAATAAATTTATATGAACAAGTCAATTTTGAGTTGATCAAATAGATCAGCTACTGCCGTAAGATCAAAGCTCCCACTAAATACTTAAGACAACTTATGATGTGAAATTAGATAAGAAGACAACATTACTTCCATTCCATGATGAATTGAAATTAGCATGCAACACTATGTAAGTCGAGATGGCAAGAGGGGTGAAGCGCAGCTCACGACAAACAAGGGAGAGTTATGGTGGTGGAGAGTTTGATCAAAAGAGAGATGGAGAATGGGAGATGGAGCGGGGAGTGAGATAGAGAGAGATTAACAAAAGAGAGAATGGGCGAGCATCAGATGGAGAGAGAGAGAGAGAGAGAGAGAAGATAAAAGCAAGAAAAGGAGACGGGTGGAGTGAGATCAACTACCAGAGAGAAGCATGGAAGAAAATTTGCAGAGGGCTTGCAAGTTCATTTCTTCTACATCTTTCATGGCAATTTTATTCATCTTATTGTGCTCAAGAAAGTAAACATTTCCCTAACTCATCGTTTTCATGATCCAAACATGAGTAGAGTTTAGGGCTTTTAAATCTTACTAAGCCATTTGTCAAGGTTCAGTTCATGGCAAATTGCATAATAATATATTCCTCCCAACTCTCTAGGAACAGCCAAAATAAAGTGAAGTCCCTTGAGGAATATTTTTGGACATTCTCCTCAAACCACCAAATCCAGGGAGCTACTCTCGAACTACTATGGGGTTTTTATTGCCAGCCTTCATCCTAGTCGATATACTCATCACTAATATGCAATATAAACGACTCTTACACTGACCACATTCATTGTGTTGAGGCTCAGATTATGGCCGATGAGGATATAAATGCTCACTAAAAATAATTTGAGCAAACTTCAGACAAATGTAAGAACTTGTAGCAAGAGACTAGATGACCTCCCTAATGGAGAAAATAGGAGAAACCAAGAGACCAACGGTTCTCACCAACCTCGATGGTCCCATCAATAATATCAGACACATGTCCGCACCCGCTTAATGCATCTATAGGTAACATCCTCATTGGAAAATAGAATGTCGAACATCTCAAATAGTCAAAGCCATTATAAAAACCGGATGGTGAGGATCAATATTTATGTCATTTTCATCATTCAAATGAATATTCAATAGAATAATGTCTTCATCTAAAGGATAAGGTCAAATGTTTGACTTTCCAAAGATACTTGGACAGCTATTTGTAGGACCAGTCTATAGGTCTCCGACCTTACGACAAAGAAGATTATAAGACCCTGGATAAGGAAGTCATCCGGATCATCAATACTACCATAGGAGTACCAACACAACTTTATAGATTCTCATGTTCAAGAAGACATAAGAAAATAATAAAATTACTTTTGGCAACTCTAACTTTGATAGGATAGATTACCTGCCTCGAGATTTCTCTTATTATCCCGATTAGAATTAGGACTCTCCTTCCACATATACTACAAAAGTCCTAGGTGACATGTAATCGATGGGTATTTTATCCTCCTCCTTGCTTTCATGAATTTGGATTAACCAAGGATAAGCTCTGACCTCATTCTCATGAAATTCATGATTTTGGAGGATAGACCGCAAAAATTCTTAGCACAGTCACTGTTCCAATTACTTTAGGTAAACCAATTTTACAGTCAACTTATCTAGTTCAATTCATGGTGGTAGACATTGGCTCGAACTGTGATGTGTTATTTGATAAACCTCCCATTCAACTTCACGACAATCTTATATATTTCCTACTTAAAATTCAAGTTCCTTGTGCTAAGGGGTATAGGAGAGATTAGGGGAAAACAATTACCAACATGTTCATGTTACCTTTAACAAACCAACGAGCCATTGGTTGCTCTTATAAAGATTTATCCTGCAATAAGTGACTTCAGGAAGTCAAGAAAACTCAAAGGCTAGCTTGTGGGAATTATATATCCTACATGGATCTTCAAACAGCCGATCTCCTTTTACTTTTAAGTATAAAAAAAAAAAGAACCACCTAGCATCATTGACTCGCTCAATCAAAAAAATAATATGTGGAGAACTTACGCCACTAAATTGCTCACATACCACTACTCTATCAACTATTTACATGATGAAAGCCCATCACCAGCCTCGCCCATTGAAACGATCTCGAAAAAACTCCTCTATATTGTGATTTTCATCGAAGTCACAACAAATTCATTGAGCACTGCACTTTAAGAAATAAGCAGAGCACCCCATCTTACTAGGATTTTTAAAAGATTTTATATATCATTAAGAACTCTTCAACGTCTTCAATCAATGATAAAAAATTATATTTTCATTCATAACAATATCTGCTTTCTTGCAAATATGTTTACACATTATCATTTATAGAACACCTATATCTTTCTTGTCAAATCATCATATACCTCAAATTATATATCAATAAAAAAATTTTATTACAAATATTATTATATCTCATTTTTTCATTTAAAAATTGCTACGCAAAAAGTGGCAGACATTATCTCTACTCAATTAAAATTCATAAGGTGTTAATCTCAACAGGTATCTAGTGTTCTATAGAGTTTTTACTAAAAGTCCATATGAGGACAAATGACAGATAGAGTCTCCACTAATCTCAACTCAGAAAACATAAGTCTCATAAGATACTTGGTGTTAGATAGGATCTTCACTATAAGTCCCTATAAGGGCCAGTGGATGACAGTGTCTCCACCAAAAATCCTAAAAGGCATGCCAGTAAGAAAGTCTCAAAAGATACCTAATGTTAGACGGCGCCCTCACTAAAAGTCCCCTTAGAATAAGCAATAGTAGATAAGGCCTCTACTAATAATTTAAGGAAGCCTCCAAGGGCACCTAACATTGGACAGGGTATTTATTAGAAGGTCTCCATGAGAGCAAATGATAGATAATATCTCCATTCATCCAAAATACCTCCAAGCACGCCTCAAAAGGTACATAATCTCACTTATCCATCAACACTTAAATACATTCATCCTGTAAGGCAAAGTAGTAGTACAATTTCTCTTCCAATTTTTAATATTTTTCAAAGATAAGTTAACTTTAAAGAACAATGGATCATCCTCTCCCTTGCTAAGTTAACTTTCACCAATCAAATTGTTTTTATAAAACCAACATATTGTTGGAAAAGCATTTTTGAGGTGCCACCTAAGAATCACTAGTGACAAAGAACAAAATATTGATGATCGCCACCATTTTGCACACTTATATTAAATCATTTATACATAATGCACAACTAAGTATGGTTAAATCAGGGAGAAGAGTTTGATATAGCTTTTCAACTCATTCACGGCAAGCTTCTAACACCACTGCAAGGCATTCTCGAGGGCAAGAGAGAGTTGTCATACTAATTTTCATCATTAATCCAAAGTAATGATTAAGGGATAGAAGCAAAAATCCAAAAAACCCATGCAATCACATATATCAAGATGCACTCTTTCTAATGCTGATAAGAATATTAGAAAACTTGCTCACTTGACTCCTCAATGGATTTTCTACGATAATAATGTAATGCAAAATTGTTAAACAACAACCACTTCAAATTTTTTCTAAGAAAAACTATTTGTAAAGAATTCTAAATTGTTAATACATTAAGAGGAGCATCCTCAAAAAAGTTTAGCCAATTTCAACAAGCATACAAGTTGCAAAAAATTTTCAAATTATGCAATCAGTAAAGTGGTAGATTCTACAAATCAGGTTTTTTGAATTTTCATGGAGACAACTCACAATGCCTAAAAAAATGCACAAAAAAAAAATTTAGAATTTTTAAAATTATGATTTGATTGCCATATATTCATCAAATGGAGAAACATTACAATCTCAACATAAAAAAATCCTAAAAAAGAAAATATTTTGAAAATTAAAATAATAGAATTTCATGCGAGAATTTTTTGGAGAAGTGCGCATATGTAAAATATCATACATTAAAAAGATTCAATTAAAACTGCTAATGATAAAAGAAAATCACACATAACATCCCGAAATGATCAAAATCACAAAAACTGGGTTTCAATCAAACCATGGTTTAAAATTGCGCAATAAGAGGCGCGCCTCAGCACAATTTTAAACTTTTAAGCCTCAAAGCCTACGCAATGAGAGCTCGCATTGAGGCGTACGTCTCAAGTTCACTGAGGCACGCCTTGCCTCGCCTCATGTTTTAGAGGCGTCAGCCTCTTAAAATTAAAAAAAAAATCATTTCTCACATAATTTCTTTAATACATATCACTGAAAATTTTACAATGCAAATCACTTACGAACTTTAAAAATAAGCAGAACTTCAAAATTACTCTTACAATATAAATTTGTTTATTTAATGCGCTTTCACTATACTTTTGTTGCGCTTTCACTGCGCTTATAGGACTAAGGTGTTGCTTATTTATAATTTTAAATTACCTTATTTTTATCGTTTTAAGGCTTACTACTGAGGGGTACCGAATAGAAGTTGCCCCTTACAATAAAAATTATTCTTACAATAAAAATTACTCTCACAATAAAAATTATTCTTACTGAGGTCGAACCCCGCCAGGGGGCAGTGCCCCCTTGGACCCCCGGCTTATTTTTGTATTCATCATCTTTAGAATAAGCGAAGCATTATGTTTAGGGGTTTGTTTTGAGTTGAACTACATTTCATGTTGTCTTATTATTGGGATATTTTGATTTCACTTCATATCTTGTACTTTTTTATGTTTTATATTATTTGCTCATTATGTTTTATATTATTTACTCATTAGTATATAAAAAATTTATCATTTCATGTTTATGCAATTTTTTGATTTTGAGGCTTACGCCTCAAAACGCCTTGAGGCTTACGCCTTGCCTCACGAACGAAAAAACACCTCAATACCCGATTACGCAATTTTAAACATTGAATCAAACTATCAATTTTCTTAGAGCAAACCTTATTTCACCATCATCTCCGCATTACCTCACTAGTGGAAAGTCATATTATAAACTTCTCAAATCTAATCCTTCCAAACAAAGATAATCTACCTTTTCTTAAGAGAAGAATCGCAACCTCGCCACCTCAGACATCCCTTCTTTTATCTAAACCATCTAACTGAGAATAATTTATCATGTTTTCAAAGGAAGATTGAAGTGTTGTCGCAGCAAATATAAACCTCAAACACCTCCTCAAATCTAATTCATCCAAATGAGAGCAATCAACTCCATTTTTAGAGGAAGGATGAAACCTCATCGTAAGAACTATAAGCCTTTGAGACCTCTCCTCGGATCTAATCCATTCACATGAGGGCAATTGGCCAACATTTTTAAAGAAAGATTGGAGCCTCAACGCATATATTATGAACCTCAAACACCTCTTTATCTGATCAAAGCCAACAAAACAATCATTGTCAATCCCAATTGTAGAAGAAGACCGGAGGCTTGCCACAAGGATTAAAAACCTCAGACATCTTTCCTTGAACTTAATAGTTAATACATCCAAATGAGGACAATCAACCTCATTTTCAAAGGAAGATTGGAGTCTTATTGCAGGTAATATGAACCTTGATTTTTGCTCACACTTATAGCTCTTGCAAGTAAATTTTGGGCCTGTTTTAAAGAAAAACCAAAGCACAAGGAAATTTTTTTTTATATTTGCTAAACCCTTTTTGGGTTTATAAGATTTTGAGAGGAAAAAGAGAAATTTTTTTAATTATATTTTATGTTATTACATTTTTTTTCTTTTTAAAACAAAACAAGATACAAAATAATAATAATAATAATAATAATAATAATAATAATAATAATATATGATTTGGTTCCGTAGCAAGAAATTTTAACCGCGAACCCTTATTGTGCTTTCTTTTGCTTGATATTTATGCCAAGTTATCATCAATTACGCAGGTTTCAAACAATAATGATTTTACACACTAGCTGGCTTGCCAGTAATGAAGTATTATGCGAATTTTATTAGGCACTCTCTTTACAAACACAGAATGTTAGAATGAAATCATTTCATAGTTTAAGAAAATAAAAGGACAAGACACCTAAAAAAAATAAAGTGTGTGAAAGAATAAAGTTTGTGAAAATTGCATTAAGTGCTTAATAATAATCATTTATCTTTACATAGCATTATTCCTAATCTTAACAACTAATAATAAATGCTATAGTGAAAACTACATGACAACTATCATGACCTTCTATAGTAGATGTACTATTAACATTTAGGGTCATTTGTCCGGCATTTCAGATTGAGTAACTTTTTTAGGCATTGTGTTTTATTGGGATCATTTTTCAACATTTTGAAGTCAATTTAACACTTTCTAACTTCAACAAAGTCTTTGGAGCACTTTCAAGACATTTTGGAGAAATTTGAGTCAATTTTTTATTTTTTTCAATGATTACTATCCCAAAAGAAATTATAAGTAAAAAAGTATTAATTGGTTCATAGCACATATAGGAGTTTCTCATTACTATATTGGGAATTGTCATGCCTTGAAATTTACCCCAATTATGATTTTGCATCTCAAAATTTTCATGTCCCAAAGTATTTCTTGATTCACAGATTTTAATGCCTGAAAAATAGTGGTAACCTAATATATCACAAGAACCTTCATATAAAAAAAATGGATTTTGATGCAGATTTAAATCTCATAGCGGCCAATTTCAACAAACTATTCTGAGGTCGTTTAAACTCCGTTCAACAAATGTATACTCAAGACAATGCAATTTGGTGAGACCAATCAAAGGATACCAAGATTAGGTTGATCCAAGTCTAAAATGGCTCAAACAAGTACTCATAAGCATGATTAGAAACTTATCGAGGCCATGCGGAGGATCAAATGACCACTACTAGGGGTGTAAATGAGTCGAGCCGGCTCGCGAGCTGGCTCGAGCTCGACTCGTTTATGGGCTCGCGAGCCGAGCTTATCAAAGCTCACGAGTTGAGCTCGTGTTCGAGCTTGATGCGGCTCGGCTCGTGAGCTCGCGAGCCGACTCAAATAATTTTTAGGTTTTTTTTTTTAAATAAAGTAATTACTATTTTTATTAAATTTAAATCTTAAAAAATAGATGGCTGAAGCAAAAAAAACAGCTTTTGTGGAAAACAGGATTTTATAATAAATGTTGCAGTTTTAATTATTATTAAAACAGTGAAATTTTCAAAAAAAAAACATATAAATTTAAAAGATGCTGTCCCAAAGCAACAACATTAATTATATTAGAGAAAGTTGCAGCCTTTCTTTTCTCCTAAATGAAAATTGGGTGGGAAAACGAAAACTGGGTGGGAAAATAAAAACCGGGTGGGAACACAAAAACCGGGCAGGAAACCGAAAACTGGGCGGGAAACTAGGCGGGAAATTGAAAACTGGGTGGAAAATTGAAAACAGGCCCAAAATCGAGCGACTCGACGAGCCGGCTCGAGCTCGTTTACAATGGGATGAGCTCGAGTTTGAGCTTGCCTTTTGAGCTGGACTCGAGCTCGAGCTCGCTTTCCAACTGACGAGCTAAGTTCGATAGTGCTAAAACTCGACTCGACTCGACTCGACTCGTTTACACCCCTAATCACTACAGACTACATGCTTATAGTAGAGACAAGCATCTTGATGAGACAACTATGACAAGCTTAAGACCATCCAATTTCAAGATTATTAAGGTACTAAGATGTCCAATAAATACTGCATAATCAAAACGATCAATTCAAACAGCTTATTGGATTCTTGAATTCTAGTAGAAATGACTATAACACCATCCATAAATACATAAATAAGCATTATTTATATATATTACGATAGGATTCAAGAGAAAAAGAAACCTTAGACCCATAGAAGAGGATTCCAAAGCTTTATCAATCGATACCGATGTCCTCTTATTATCAACCAACCCCAACATCCATGGAACCCTATCAACCAACGCCATCGCCAGCCATCAGCTAACACCACCGACCTTCGCTCATCGTCGATTGGTGCCAACATTTCATGTCGCCTCCAACCATTCAATATCAATGTCTAATATCTCCTATCTTTCACTGCTAGTCGTCAACCAACATCAACATTCATTATCGGTCATTGTCCATTGCCAACCAACAATGACAACCACCTTCGCCTTTTTGATGTTAGCTGATAATGACGCCCACCTTCGCCTTTCTATTATTGACCAACTCCCATCACCTTTAACCATTTTACAATATGCTCCATCACCTTCACAGGAAACAACTCCAATAGTTCAAACCTTGTATCCCGCCTTCTCTAACAAGAGGGAATGGCGGACCATTGTAACTCCCTATTTATATAGTGAAATTATTTCAACCAACCCCCATTATTCTCTTTCAAAGTTTTCAACATAAAAAATATTGTGCCTATTATGAGCCGCCGCAATCTATTTGTCTCTGCGTGCATGAGACTTTCATCTAACACTAAAAGTATAAACTCACTCTCAGCCACCATGAATATTCTAGCATGCAAAAACATTATTTTTATTATAATTATGAGTTTTAATGTTATTAACTTTATCATTTAATTGTATTATCATTGTTCTTACTTTACAAACTATATTATTATGATTATAGTAGTTATTATTCTTCTTACTTTTATTTTATTTATTAATATTATTATTATTATTTTCTAGCTTTGATATTAATTATTACTGTTATTAAAATTATTACTAGTTTATATATATGTGAATAAAATATTGAGGTATAGATTATTTTCTAAAAATATGCATTAAATACTGTTTATAATGTTGTTATTATTACTATGTAAGTTATTTGAATTACTAACATTATCATTGTTAATTTTAATGTTATTATTAGTATATTAATTAACAACCTCATTAATAATATTGGTCTGCATATGCAGCCGCTACGACCTGCACATCCAAAAATCGACTATGCACAAACTCCATTAAAAACCTAAAATCACCATAAAAAAAACCCTAAACCAAAATTCCACTAAGCCCTACCCCATTAATTTTGGTGAAAAATATAAATGATTAAAATCGCCAAACGCAAAATAAATGAATCTTAAATATTTTGCCACAAAATTATGACAGCCACTCATGTACAGCATATCCCCGGCGAAAAATCAAAATAAACTACCGTAATAGAGGAGAAGACAAACAAGGTGGAATCTTTGGAGGGACCAAGACAGCAGAAAAAAAAAGAAAAGAAAAATAAATAAAAAGCAAAAACTCCACCAACCGGCCTTATGCCTTTGCATGCCTACTATATATAGAACACTTCAGGCATAAAATGATGTTAAAGGTTTCCAAAAGTAACAACATCTGCTGCAATAAGATTAAAAAAGTATAAAAAAAAAGGAAAAAAAAAAGAGCTAGGAGAAAAATTGGGAAAGAAACTGATCTGCTTATTAGAATAGAACCAGCTTAAGCCTGAAGGAAACATAATAACATCTCCAAGCGCCTAAATTCCATGATCCATCAATTCTGAAAAAAAAAAACTAACTGCTCCCAAAGCATCTCAAGTGATTTCAAATTTAAAAATTAATAAATAAAACACTATAGAACAATATGCTACATGAGCAAGAATTCCGCTAAAACAAATAAAAAGCTGGATAATTCCAAACAAACATACCTCCCAAACAACCATGGCATCCTGATTAGTCCCCTTCTTTCCTTGCTGGGTGAAAAGGGACGCTTCCTTACTCGCACCATTAAGAAACATCCTTCCAGGAATTCGGTGAATCTGATCCTCCCCATCTATCGCCTCAAAGGAAGAGTGCCGCAAAGAACCCTGCCTCTTCCTCCCAACCCTATTCCCCTTCTTCGATCCCACACCAGTTGACCCGGGGCCCGGCGACGAAGGGGCCAAGCTGCTTCTGCTCCCTCCGCCGCCATCAGACGACATGCAGGAACCCATGTTTAGGGCCCTGATTAAGCCGAGTATGCACTCCAGACCAGCCAGACAGCCGACTCCCCTGTTTCCTATAGACGGCTCCGTCGAAACAATCAAATCAACAAACCCTATTGGGCAATTGAATCTTCTCCCCTCCCCTCCCCTCTTTCCCCCAAAAATAGATAACAAATTCAGAAGAGATCCACCTTGAAATCGCCAAAGCCCAACAAAATCGGTCAAAACTCAAAAATGCTTCTTCTGCCTCGAGAGAAGATCTCTAGAATCAATCGATGTGATGCATTAAACGAGAAAGTAATTTGAGCAGGGCGTAGAAAGAGAATCTCAGAGGATTACCTCGGGTTGGGAGGAGTGGAGGGGCTTTCGGAAAGGGTCAAAAAGGGCTGAGGAGAGGGCATGAGAGTGAGAGATCTGTATCTTTTATTGGTGAAGAAGCATACGGATTCGCTTTCAAACTTATCGTCCAAGACCTCCTTGACCCGATCGGCCACATTCCATATTTCTGATTCTTGCTTTTCCTTCCTCTCTCTCTCTCTCTCTCTCTCTCTCTCCCCTTCTTCTAGCCTCGCTCTACTACGCCCTTCTTCCACCTATATATATATTTTTTTCCACACGTCGCCATATTTAGCCAACCATTTCGGATATTTTTTGAAAGAAATTATCGAAGCATAAATTTTTAGACTGCTTATAAATTTTTTAAATTTTTATAATTCCAATCCCCTTTCAAGAAGTTGCCATCCAGCCGGCATGCATGAAAATTTAAATATCTTTTAAGTAGGTAATTGGTCAAAATTATATTTTTATATTTATAAATTATTAGTTTAAGTTGAAGTTTTCAAATTGGTTCAATTTCAACTTTAGGTATGATTCTAATTCAAGCCTTTATTTAAATAACATCAAGCTAAAAAAAAGTATTATCAGGATTATTGACATGTGAGGTAGAAAAGAAGTTCATGATTGAGCTCTTCGAAGAAGACATATATGGCACTAGCTACATATGAAGTAGGGTTGCAAATAAATCGAGCATCTTTGTTCGGCTCGATTAAAGCTCATTTATAATCGTTTGATTGAGTAATTAAACAAGTTCAAATAGCTTTTTAAATACTCGATGATTAAATGAACAAGTCTGAACACTCATGTGTTGTTCGGCTCATTCATGTTCATAAACAATGTTATATAAAGCTCATGAACATGCTCGATAAGAAGCTCGTTAAAAAGCTTATTTCATGTTTGATACGGAGCTCATGAGCAAGCTCGTTAAATAACTCAATTAATGTTTGATATAAAGATTGATTAATTCTCATTATAAAAATGTTGAACAATTTAATATAATATTTATATTTTTTATAATTTAATAATAAAAAATATTGATTAATAAATTATAATATCTATTAATTAAAATAAAATAATATTCTTACATAATAATATAATACATATCCTTTTATCCTCTATTTCCCCCAACTGAACTGCCATAATTCTTACACCATCTGGTCCATCCACACTGCCCTAATTATTTCATTCCTAAACAGATTCTGCAGTTTCCCTAATTCTAACAGCCCTCACTCATGCTTGAACCCCTCCTCCTTCCCAGGCAGCTCCTGCTCAAACCCAACTTTCCTACATCATTCGTGCCCGAACACCTCTTTTCCTACACCGCTCGTGCTCGAACTCCTCCTTCCCCACGTAGCTCATGCCCGAACCCCTCCTCCTTCCCCACGCAGCTCATGTTTGAACCTTCATTGTTTGAAGCAAATAGGTGAGTAAAAGGAAATAAACTTTGTTGTTTCACAGAGTTATAAATGCTTAGAATCTTAATCAAATAGAAAAGACTTTATCATAAGATACAAAAGATGTAAAATGCTCGCCATCCCCTCTTATTTAGAGAGATTTAAGGCTATAGGAAAGGCCACACCTAAGAAAAGTAAAAAGTGCAGCACTATACAGACCACCCTAGACTCATGTCACCTCCTTTTTGGTCGTTGGGGGGGGATAGGGGCTGCAGGGTTCTTACGATCTATTTTTGGGTGAGCTTAGTAGTGCTGATCAGTATGCACTAGGCAAGCTCCCATGGTGTGTGGGAGCTTGGTAGTCAAATAGGAGTTGGTAAGTCTACATATGAGTTTCAAAGAAGGTATGATTGGTGACCGAGCAATATTTGGGAGCACTGGAGACTTATATTGAGCCTTAAATCGATGGTCAATTGGTCATGGTACGGTGAGCTGAGGGCTCTCTGAGTAGGAATTTTCTTGTAGTTGGACTTAGATATAGTGGATGAAGGCACCCACCCTGGGTGGGAGCGAGTTGCATTTTTAGTTGCCTCCATACCATGAAGCGAGTGGTGAGTTGCTTTGTTGGCGATAAAAGTTCGAGGGAGGTTGTAAGACCTCATTGAACTGCCCTAGGCACACCAAAGGAAGGGGAGTGAATTGGTTATTTAAAAATTTCTTTAGCACAAAAATCTTTTTGACATTTTTCAATAACTTAAAATAATCAATTTAATCACCTGATGCGTAAGCAAAGAAGCTTAACAATAATCTAAAATAATGGTGATGATAATTTAATCAATTTAATATAACATCAACACATATTTTTCAATATATAATTTTCAGGAAAATAAATTACAGAAAAATAAATTATAAAAAATAAAAATTATAACGAGCACACCAAAATTTTATAGTGGTTTGGTCAAATAATGACCTACATCCACTCCCGGGAGTCCTGCTCTTCGGGTAATTACACTAAACCTTTATGACTTTCTTTTAGCCCCTATAATTATGCAGAAAAGCCCTTATAAAATCTCTTCCACCAACCAGGTGTGGCAGATGATTGTAATCTTTTCACCCTCTTGGTGAAGGCAGAGAATATGGAATTTTTTTTTACCCTCTTGGTGAAGGCAGAGAACCTGTAATCCTTTTTCACCCTCCTAATGAAGACAGAGAACATGGAATCCTTTTTTACCCTCTTAATGAATGAAGAGAACCTCAAATCACTTTCATCTTTCTCGGTGCGGCGGAGTAGTCGAGTTCTTTGATATCAAAGATGTCTTCTTCCCAAAGCTTCCCTCAAGACAAACCATTACACATGGAGAAACTCAAATGCAAGTTCATCGGAGCAACCTTGTGGAACTCCCTCTCACACTCTCTTAAAACCCACAAGGATCTTCTCCCTATCTCACAAACTCCACCCTTTCTCTCCCAAATTCTAGGCTCTCTCTTCAAACTTTTTTTTAGAAGAAAACAACTCAATGACTGTAAAAAAGACTCGTATAATATCTTATGAGAAAGCTTAAATAGATGACTTTAAAAAATCCTAGGAATTCAATTCAGCCATTACAGTTCGTACAATACGATCGTAAAATTGTACAATACGATACCTAGAATTTGACCTGTTAGTGATGTATAATCACTAGTTAGTATAATATGATTAGTTCAAATTTTTACTATTTGTTTTGTACGATGTTCAGTTAGTACAATATGATCTATTCAATTTTGCCTGTTAGTATTGTATGATTAGCATTTATTACAGTATGATCTGTTTATATCGTACTATATAACTAAATAGTGATATAATATGATTAGTTCAACTGAATTGCAGTCCATCCAGGATAAATCCTAGGATGATCAAATATCGTCTCTGTCATACAGTATGATCCAGTTCTTACAGTACGATCAAAAAATTAAAATTAAGCAGATTCGATTAATTAATCACATGATTAAATTAGGCAATATTTTAAACATAATACAGTACGATTAGGTTCATACATTATGAATAGAATAACATTTAAAATTCAAATTTTTGTCTAATTTAAAGAGTGATAGGGTTTCTAATTATAACAGATAATCTAGTATAATGTGGTGTTCATGTGAAACCCTTAAAATTTTTAAGAATTTTTGAGCTAAAGTAGTCAATAATTATTTCACGAGTTATTATAAGTCCAAATCACAAATCATCTTCGTCATAATATTTATAATGTTGTGCTTTAATTACTCTATTTTTTTCATACTTTTTGGATACTATTGAAATTTCTTAAGAAATCGGTACATGTCGGTATAAGTGAGATTTTTGGGTTGGTTAGGTGTCTGTTTTGCAAACCGATTTCACTAAACTTTTATAAATAAAATAAGTTAATTTATGAATATTTTTTTGTAGTTTTTGAAATCCCTAAAAGAATTTTTATAGTTTTTTATTAAAAATTAATAATAATTAAATATAAAAAATATCTAAAAGCATTATAAGCTTTATATTCCCTAAGTGCTCAGGGTAAATAGAAAAAAAATGTCTTAAAGGAAAAAAAAGGAGGAGAGAGAGAGAGGAAAAAGTCAAATTTTGGGAGACTTTGAGACATTTTTGTCCGTCGGTCCAATTGAAAAACTTGTTCGTCTCGAGGTAAGACATATTATACTCATCTCAATTTTCAAGAGTGCGCAAGTTTTGGCAAATTTTTAAATTAAAATTTTGTATCCGTTAGAAAAAAACTTGGATAACTTTGTACTGGTAAAACTTTCACCGTGTAACTTTTTATATGTTGTAGAGATTACGATTATGCATATTTTGAATATTTTCTAAAAACTTTACGATGGGGATTTAAAATTTGTGTGGTTTTTATTAAATAAAAAGTTATTTGGATGTTGAAAAATAGTAGTGTAGTATAAAAAAATCTTAAAACATCATTTGACACTATCCTGGTAATTTGATAATTTTCTGAAAATGTGCATTTTTGTCTAGTTGGATTTTCTTTTATCTACCGTTATACAACACTGTGAAATTTTGATACACGCTTAATTACTCTTTATTTGTTATAATATGATGATATATGTGCATATGCGAGTAAATTATATCTATTGGGAGCCATAAGGGGCCAGAATCAAGGGCAGATCCAACTTTTTTTTCAGGGTGGGCAAAAAAAAAATTTTGTGGGGGATGGGCAAAATCGCTTAGGATTGATAAAATTAGGACAAAATTTTTTTTGAGGGGGGGCAAAATACCCAAAATATCCCAAAATATCTCCTCTAAATATTTAAATTTTTTTTTTACGGTGGGCATTTGCCCACCCTTAGATAAAGGGGGATTCGCCTATGGCCAGAATCCTCTGAGACTCTATCTATGTCAGGAAATTATTGGGAGTTATAAGGGGTTAGAATCCTTTGAGATTCTATCTGAGATAGAGGCATGTGATATATTTTGGTGCTATAAGTACAAATAAAAAGAGAGTCATAAGGAGCCAGAATCCTTTGAGATTCTGTCTAGGTTTGGAAAATGTTATATGAACTACTATGTGATATGAATTTTAATTTATTTACTTATTCACTATTGTTATTTATATCAGATAATAATTATTATGCATTTATTACATCTCTTAATATAGTAATTTATTTATTGAAACTGTATTTAACTATTTTTAAATATTCAACAAAATATTTGATAAAAGATATTAAAATTTAGATGGATTTATGTTGCTTATTGAGCTGTTATAGCTCACCTTAGTTTTGCTTCTAATTTTTAGGATCTAGGAAAAGGAAAGAGGTTATAGACTAGCAGTTCAGGATCATATTTGAAGTTATAGGTATTTTGTTATTTTGATTTTTTGTACAGTCATGGCTAGTTATATTTTCAATTATGTAGCTCTTGCTTGTAGCTATGTATTATAGTGTAGATATTTATTTTGATAAAATGAAAAAAGCTTTACAGATGAATTTAATTTTAGTATTTGGATGTTTTAGTAGCTTTGCAGTATGTAGTATATTTCAATGAATATTGATAAAAAAATTTAAAATAATTTCAAAACTAGATCTTCGGATTTGCCTATTACAGCTCAATGACAGGACCTGTCCTAGTTAGGTTAGGTTGTGATAAGCTTTTATGGTATCATAACAATAGTTTTGGAATTGGATTATAAAACAGAGCTATAAAAATTAATCTGTAAGTTTAGTGGAGTAATTTCAAGTTTGTCTGGGTATTCATTATTTTTGTTTCATGTGAATGTATATTTAGTTGTATATTTTGTGTGATTATGGATCCACCAGACCCAGATATGACTAATGGACACAGTGCTAGTCAGGCAGCTCATGATCGATGGACAGAGTGCCAGTCAGGCAGCTCCTGTATATAGTACTATTTTGACAATTGGTACAGATAAAATTTCACAGTTTGCTACTTTGATGGCCTAGATGATGGGTGAGGCACATAGTAAGGTTTCTATTGTGAGATCTAAAGAAGTAGACAGACATCTATAGATATTTCTAAGAATGAAGCCTCCAAGATTTAAAGGTACTATTGTGCCCAGAGCAACAGAGGACTAATTGAGGAGGCTGAAAAATATATTTGATGGCATGTAGTGTCCTCCTGATAGGAAGGTACTGTTAGCAGTCTTTCTATTGGATGGCGAGGTAGAGCACTAGTGGAAGGGCCAACAGGAGGAGAAATTTTAAGGGAGATTAAACTCTCTAATTACATGGGAGTTCTCTGATGTGTTTAGAGCTTGGTTTGTACCCCCTTCTATACGACAATAAATATAGAAGACTTTTCTGATGCTGGTTCAGGTGAGTAGGACAATTATGCAGTATGAGGCAAAGTTCACTGCTTTGGCTAGATATGCTTCATAATTAGTTAGCACTCCCACGAAGAAGTGTTACAGGTTTCTAAGAGGACATCGGGATAGTCTTAGATAACCTCTTGTGCCATTTCATATTTTTAATTTCTCTGAGCTTGTGGAGAGAGCTCGTTTGATAGAGAATGACCTGATGGCTACTCAGTAGTGATGGACCGCTAGTAGGAAGAGGTTCAGTAATGAGACTTCTGGTAGTAGCTTTTCTAAAAAAAAGAGCAGATTTACACATAGAGACTCTAGAAAAGGTGGACAGTCAGCATCTGCAGCAGTCTCTAGTAGTGGTAGTATAGTCAGTTCTAGTTCTGTTAGTGGGGCACCTGTGTGCCAGAGTTATGGTCGACGTCATTCTGGTCAGTAATATAGGATAATTGGACAGTGCTTCAGATGTGGTCAAACAGGGCATCAGTTAGCAGAGTGTCTATAGGCAAGATTTAACCGACATTCTGAGTCTAGATCTGAGAGCTTTGTTAAACCGATAGGGAGACAGAGGGCAGTTTCTTTATGTGCTTTTTTTGAGGGATCATCTGATTGAGCTGGTGGTTCGGGTTTAGTGGCAAGGAGACCATCTAGCGGTGGTCAGAGAGAGCCTAGTAGTTTTGTTGCTCCAGCTCCAATTCATCCACGTGTATATAGTTTAACTCAGTAGGAGGCTCGGGATGCTCAGATATTGTGACAGATATAGTTATATTTCTAAGCATCCATGTCATATTTTATTCAATTCTGGAGCTAGTAATTCTCTTATTTTTGAGTATTTCTTCGATTCACTACACTTGGCTTTAGTTGCACTACTTGTTTCTCTTTTTGTTATTTTGTTGGCTGGAGATAGTATGATAGCCAGTAGATTTTATTTCTGTGATTTTGAGATTTATGATAAGAAGTGAAAATCTAGTTTAATTTTATTACCAATTTTCTTATATGATGTTATTCTGGGTAAGAATTGGTTGAGTTAGTATGAGGCTCAGATTGATTGCTTGAAGGAGCTACTTTATTTATGGGTAGTAAAAGTTATGTTTTCTAGGAAGTTATAGGTACTTTATCTTGTTTAATCTCTATAGTGGAAGTAGATAGATTATAGAAGAAGGGTTGCATGTTATTTATGACATCAGTCTGGGATATGAGTATAGATGCAGGTTCTCTTTGATATCCCGGTAGTACAAGATTTTTCAGATGTATTTCCTGAGGAGTTAGTCAGTTTACCTCCGGATAGAGACTTAGAGTTATATATTGATATATTTTCGGGTATGACCTCGATATCTAAAGCTCTATATATGATTTCACCTAAGGAGCTTTCAGAATTGAAGGTTCAGCTTCAGGAGTTGATTGACAGGGGATTTATTTATCATAGTGTATCTCTCTAGGGAGCACCTATTTTATTTATGAAAAAAAAAGATGATATAATACGTATGTGTATTAACTATAGAGAGTTGAATAAAGTCACTATAAAGAACAAGTATCCACTACCACGAATTGATAATTTATTCAATCAGCTTGTTAGATCTTCTATATTCCTAAAAATTAATTTGCGATCTGGTTATTATCAAGTGAAGGTGAGAGAGGCTGATGTGATGAAGATAGCTTTCAGTACTCGGTACGAGCACTACGAGTTTTTGGTTATGCCATTTGGGGTGACTAATGCACCAATTGTCTTTATGGATATGATGAACATAGTATTTAGAGATTTTTTGGATCTGTTTGTGATTATTTTCATAAACGATATTTTGGTATATTCTGCTTCTGAGGAAGATCACACCAGACATCTAAAGAGTGTATCAGAGACTTTGAGGCAGCATCAAATATATGCAAAATTCTCCAAATGTGAGTTCATGCTAAGGAGTATTTCTTTTCTGGGATATGTGATAAGTGGTGATGGTATCTCTGTTGATCCCCAAAAAGTTCAGGTAGTTACTGATTGGACTATGCTTATTATTGTGTTTGAGATATGCAGTTTTTTGGGTATAGCTAGATATTACGGGAAGTTTGTTAAGGGGTTTCTAAGATTTTTGCACCTCTGATGATACTGACTCAGAAGTCAGTGGATTTTATTTGGACACCGGAGTATGAGGCTAGTATTCAAAGATTGAAGGATTGTTTGACTTCTACTTCAGTTTTGGCTCTTCCCTCTAGTACAGAAGGATTTCAGGTATAAAATAATGCTTTACTGAGAGGTTTGAGGTGTGTTTTGATGTAGCATGGTCTAGTGATAGCTTATGATTCAAGATAATTAAATTCACATGAAAGGATTTAACTGATGCATGATCTAGAGTTGACTGTTGTTGTATTTGCTTTGAAGATTTAGTTGTATTATTTATACGGTGTTAGGTTTGAGATTTTCACTGATCATCAGAGTCTGAAGTACGTATTCACTCAGAAGAATCTAAATTTAAGGCAAATGAGGTGGCTTGAGTTGATTAAGGACTATAATCTGACTATTCAGTATCAGCCTAGTAAGGCTAATGTGGTGGCAGACGCTATGAGTCAGAAGTCTTCTGGATTATCATATATGAAACTCACTTCTGATGAGTATTTGATACGAGATATGGAAAGATTACAGTTGGAGGTAATTTTTTCTATTAATTGGGATTCTGGTATAGTGACTCCGATGATCATTCAGCCTTCTTTAGATGAAAAGATTCATGAAGCTCAAAAATTAGATGCAGAATATCCAATGTTGATTAATCAGATCATATCTAGTAAGAAATTTTAACTACAAGTTTTTTATTCTGGTGTTATTCTCTGCAAGGATAGATTTTGAATTCCTATTTTTAGAGGTCTGAGGCATGAGATTCTTCATAAGGCTCATTATTCAGGTTATACTAGTCATCCAGGAAGTAGCAAGATGTATGAAGATTTTAAGGGTATATTTTGATGGCTAGATTGAAGAAGGACATAACAGAGTTTGTATCAAAGCATGAGGCCAATCAGTTAGTGAAGGAATAGCATCAACGACCAGGAGTTCTTCTACAGTCATTACCTATTTAAGAGTGGAAATGGGAAGATGTAATAATGGATTTTATTATAAGTTTTCCCAGATCGAGGCAGGTGCATGATGTTATTTGGGTTGTTGTCTATCAACTGACAAAATCTGCCCATTTCATTCCAATTTGACAAGTAGATCTGGTGGACAGGTTAGCACAGATCTATATTAAAGATATTATCAGATTGCATGGTGTGCCCAAGGCAATTGTATCTGATCGGGATTGCAGGTTTACCTCCAGATTATGGAGAGGTATTCAGTAAGGATTGCATACAAAGTTGTACTTCAGTATGGCTTTTCATCTGTAGATAGACGGATAGTCCGAAATGACTATTCAAGTACTGAAGAATCTTTTGAGACTATGTGTTTTAGATTTTTGGGTAGGTGGGAGGATCATATCTCGTTGATAGAGTTTCCATATAATAAGAGTTATCAGTGCAGCATAGGCATGGCTCCTTATGAAGCTATGTATAATAGGAAATATAGGACTCCTTTGACTTTGACAGAGGTGGGAGATAGATAGGGGATAAGTTCAGCCTTTGCGGATGATACTACTGTAAAGATCAATTTGATTAGAGAAAAATTAAAATCTGTACAGGATAGACAGAAGAAGTATTACAATCAGGAACACAGATTAGTTGAGTTTCAGATTGGCGACCTAATTTATATCAAAGTCAGCCTATGAAAGGTGTCAGTAGATTTGGGAGAATTAGCAAGCTCAGTCCAAGATACATTAGACCTTTTAAGATTATTGAACGGATTGGTAGTTCTGCTTACAATTTATTATTACCTGATCATATGTTTGATATACATAATTTGTTTCATGTATCTTATTTGAGAAAGTGGGTGTCTGATTCTGTGAAGAGATTATCTATTGAGGATGTTGAGATTCATCTGAATCTATAATATAGGAAAGAACCCGAAAGAATTTTGGCATATGATGTGAGAAAATTAATGAGCAAATAGATTCCTATGATCAAAGTATATTGGAAGCATAGAATATCCAAAGAAGCTACTTTGGATAAGAAATCTGATTTGAGGCAGTTGTATCCAGGCTTATTCTAACTCATTATGTATTGGGACTGTCAAGGACGACATTTTTCTTAAGGTGGGTAAATTGTGAAACCCTTAAAATTTTTAAGAATTTTTGACCTAGAGTAATCAATAATTATTTCAGGAGTCATTATAAGTCTAAATCACAAACCGTCTTCGCCAGAATATTTATAATGTTGTCCTTTAATTACCCTTTTTTTATAATTTTTGGGCACTGATAAAATTTCTTGAGAAATTGGCACCTATCAGTACAAGTGAATTTTTTGGACTGTTAGGTGTCCATTTTGTAAACTGATTTCACCATACTTTTCTATAAAAAAATGAGCTAATTTATGAATATTTTTCTGTAATTTTTGAAATCTCTAAAAGAATTTCTATAAATTTTTTAATTAAAAATTAATAATATTTTTTAATAATTAAATATAAAAAATATCTAAAAGCATTATAAGCTTTATATTCCCTAAGTGCTCATGATAAACAGAAAAAAGAAAAAAAGGGAGGAGAGAGAGAGAAAAAGTTCAATTTTTGACGACTTCAAGCCATTTTTGTCCGTTGGTCGAGTTGAGAAACTTGTTCGTCTCGAGGTAAAACACATTATGCCCATCTCAATTTTTTAAAATGCACAAGTTTTGGCAATTTTTTTGATTAAAATTTTGTATCCATTAGCGAAAATGTGGATAACTTTGCACAGGTAAAACTTTCACCTTGTAATTTTTTATATGTTATAAAGATTATGATTATGCACATTTTGAATATTTTTTAAAATTTTACGATGGGGGATTTAAAATTTGTAGAATTTTTATTGAATAGAAAATTATTTGGATGTTGAAAAATAGTGATGTAGTACAATAAAAATCTTAAAACATCATTTTATAAGATCCCTAATAATTTGATAATTTTCTAAAAATATGTATTTTTGCCTAGTTGGATTTTCTGTGTCTACCATTATACAACACTGTGAAATTTTGATACATGCTTAATTACTCTTTAATTATTATAATGTGATGATATATATTCATATGTGAGTAAATTATATCTGTTGAGAGCCATAAGGGGTCAGAACTGAGATTCTGTATGTGTCAGGGAATTATTGGGAGTTATAAGGAGCCAGAATTATTTGAGATTCTATTTGAGATAGGGATGTGTGATATATTCTAGTGCTATAAGCACAAAAAAGGGAGTCCTAAGGGGCCATAATCCTTTAAGCTTCTGTCTGGGTTTGAAAAATGTGATATGAACTACTATATAATATGAATTTCAATTTATTTACTTGTTCACTATTATTATTTATATCAGGTAATAACTGTTATGTATTTGTTATATCTCTCAGTATAGTAATTTATTTATTAAAATTATATTTAACTATTTTTAAATATTCAACAAAATATTTGATAAAAGAATATTTAAAAATTTAGATTGATTTATGTGGCTTGCTGAGCTGTTGTAGATCATCTTGGTTTTACTTCTGATTTTTAGGATCTGGGAAGGGGAAAAAGGTTGTGAACTACAGTTTAAGATCAGATATGAGGTCATTGGTATTTTACTATTTTGATTTTTTTGTAAAGTCATAGCTAGTTAAATTTTCAGTTATGTAGCTCTTGCATGTAGTCGTGTACTGTAGTATAGATATTTATTTTGATAAAATGAAAGAAATTTTGTGGATGAATTTAATTTCAATATTTAGATATTTTAGTAGCTTTGTAGTATGTAGTATATTTCAATGAATATTGGCAAAAAATTTAAAATAATTTTAAAATTAGATCTTGGGATTTGCCTGTCACAACTCAACGATAGGATATGTCCTAGTTAGGTTGGGTTGTGACAGTTTATACGGTATGATTAGTTATATTTCAAAAAATTTTCTCAAATAAATAAATATTTTAATTAATTTCTATAACAATAGATCGTATAATATGATCAATATCGTACAGTACGATGTATAGAAAATTTAAAATATTTAAATTTATTTTCACTCCTCTTGTGTGTGTACACGGTCATTAGGCTAGCATACACCATTACAGAACTTGACTCAAGAAATAAAAAATAAATAAATAAATATTACAAACTCTTTCAACACACCCTATTCTACTCAATTTTGAGCCATGAATCTTCATTGAATGGTATATGATGTATTTGAAATATTAGTACACACACAAACAAATATGCACCACAAATACTAGGAGAAATAAAGATGCAATCAGTAATATTTATTATCATCAAAATCATAAACTCGGGAGGTCTCTTGTTGCATCGAGAGGGGCAATCTTCCTTCGTCGGCTCAGGAACCATGGACTACGAATCCTCTCCTTGTAACCCACAGACTACTTATTGAATACCTATGAAGGCATATGAAAATATAAATTTATGATCATTGGCATGCATAACATTTCAAAATTTTCATAAGAGAAAAAAAAAAAGTAAAAAAAATTATATTTGATTGTAATTTAAATGAATTTAATGGAGATGGATTCACACCTTACAACATGGTTTCTTTTTTTATTGTATCAAAATTTAGAGAGTTATAAAGCAAGAACAACCAAACTATTTGAAAATTTTGCACTTTTACGAGTTATTTGGTTTGTTGAAAAAGGAATATATAGTAAAAATGAAATGTAATGTAAAATGAATACAACAAATTTGAAATATTTTGTGGTGTTTGGATGAGTGCGAATTAAATTTAGATATTTTTTATCTTGAGGTAAAATGAATGTAGTGTAAAACAGTGAGCAGCAGCAGAGACCAGCAAGCGGGGTGTTCAGCGGCGGATGGTGACCATCATTCGAGAAAGTTGATAAAATATTTTTGACCTAATTACTTGACTATGATAGTGCCCTAGCTACTAATGAGGCATTTCTAATTAGTCCAACATAGAAAACTCCATACTACATTCAAATCATTTCACAGTTGTTTGAAGTCAATGAGATTACAATAGATCAAATAATGCCAAGCAAGATTACTAACCAATATAAATGCATGAACAGTTTTTTTGAGCTCGTGCTTCACATTTTTGAAGTCTTCCTAAAGATTTCTTATATATCATCATCAATAACCTAACTGCCCCATTAATGCTGTTGGCATATTGATGTGGATGTGAAAAACCATAAGAGAGAAAAATAATAATAATTTATATACACAATATGATGTGATTTCTGCATTCATTGTGACAGAGATTTTTAACTAGAATTGCTAATGCATTGTAGCTTTAAAAAGTAATTATTATTATTTTTGTAAGAATATATTTATAACATTCAGAATAGCTTTCAAAAAAAATTTCTTTCCTATAATATCTTCACAATCACTTTTACAAAACATTTCAGTCATCCCAAACAAATCCGTAGCCTCTACTTGACATTTATTATCTTCACACAACATCAAAAAATTATCACATCAGAAAAAAAATATGCAAAACCCAATACAAAATCATTTCATTTAGGAATTGTTCGGTTTGCTTAAAAAGAAATGTAATGAATTTGGAAAGTCTTAAGATTGCTCGGATGAGTGTAAAAAAATGCAGGTAATAGCATTTTTTTGTTTGGCTTGAAAACTCATTGATGTTTGTAATTGGTGGCCGTAGGCGACGGCAACTGATGGCGGAGTTTAGATTTTTAGGAAATGACAAGATTGTTCCTTTAAAAATCTATAAATATGCCTATTTATGCACATTATGAGACCTTAGGATAGAGAATTCTCGAAAAGAAATATAGAGCTCTGATTATCATTGCCTAAGATCGTCCATCAACTAATATTGATATCTACTATTGTCACGACCTAACATAATTTCTCAACCAACGTTGACACCCATAATTTACCAACTATTACTTAGAACTTTTCTTCTACGCCATTGTCTGACACCTATTAATGACTGATGTATGACATCCATCTTTATGGTTGTCCAATCACTTCTCTTATCGAAAGAAAGGTCAAGCCGACCACCCATCGTCATTTAACTTATGGAATGCCTTGTCAAGTGTCATCGATGCTTGCCAAAAAGACTAGCTTTTGATGCCCATATTATCGATCGCATGAACTCCTCACCAATCTGGAGAGTGACTTATTCGACCATCACTTGATACAGATAATCAATTGATGTTCGATATATATTAGCCACGAGTAACGCCCACATTCATGATCATCAATCTCCCCTCCTATCACCAATCATGACCTAGCTCATCACCACAACATCCTATGTTGATTAACATCCCATTTCCATCAACCACCAGCATTTGATATCTATCTAATCGGTCCCGCTTATTATCAAGAGATGGCTAAGTCAATTGTCTGCCATCGCCACATAATAAAACACCTCAAATATATGCCATATTATATAAATAATTTCTGTAGCCTTTTCAAATCATTGACTCACACTAATGTAATTTTTTAAGTTCGGCCCACTTGGGTCTTCCTCTTCCAAGATTTTGACATAGCAAAAATCTCATTTCTTATTTATTGTTCCCAATTTATGATCTATGTGGCTGAGAATTTTTTTTTTTTTGGCAATATTAAGATAATAAACTTTTTCATAATCTAATATGCAAAAAAATAAAATAAAATAAAAATTAGTTTATAATCATATTAAATTTAGAATTTTTAAATTTATTATGAGATAAATAATTATATACTATCTCAAAAAATCTAAAAATTAGATTTATTTTTTCTTTCTCAATTTTCAAAATTTTTATTAAAGAAATTCATTCCATCATATGAAATCGGTGTAAAAAGAGAGGAAGTCGGCGTTTGTTTATATCAAATTACAGTTAAAAAAACATGAAAAATAAGGCACAAATGCCGACAATAATTATTTTTTTATTTATTTTTTGGACATTGGGGTCGGCGGTCGGTTTGGGGGCTTATTCAATGTGGGACCGTGGGGGCCTCAGAGTAGTATTAGAAGTGGGTTTTTTTTTTTTTGGAAATCAAGATTATCATTTTATATCAAGCATTTGATATCATTTTATTTTTTTCTTTTAATTTTATTTTATTTATGTCTTACCATAAAATAAATATAGTTAGCTTCTTTAAAATATGTTGTGTTTTATTTTTTATTATATATAGGATAAGTTGATTTATACAATAATAACTGTTGGCAACAGTAACTATTGACTAGACGATTACGATGGTGCAATTTGTTTGTTGTGGTGACAATAGTTAATTGTGATGGTGGTTAGTTGTAATATTTATTTTTAAAAATATTCAAAATGCTTCATAGTTAATTATAATGTTTTTTAAACTAATTTAATTTATTTTTTAAGATAAAAAATAATTAAATACATTAAATAAAAATATTTTCAAAGATAAAAATCAAAACAAAAATAAAAATGATAACAAATATACCCTTAATTTTCTTGAAACTACTTATTAAAAAATTCCTAATAAGTAAAAGACTATTAAAAAATAAAAATGGTTGGTCAAGTATATTTTATTATTAGTTAATTTAAATCCAAGAGTTTTAGTTGTTTAATTACAAATTATCAAAAATATATTGATTCAAATATCAAAAAATCATTATAAAATCAAATTTATTTAACTTAGCTTTAATTTTGGCATGTGACTCACAAAAAATTATCTATATCAATTAACTTTGGCTCAAATAGTGATTTTGTTTGATTAGCTTGAAGAAGACATTTTATTTATTTATTATATATTTTTTCATAGTTTCTAAGTAATATTAATATTGACAAAATACTTGACAACTAAACATAATTAATTACTATTAAAGTATCATTAAAAAACCACAATAATCACATGTGATAAAATATTAAACTATATATTATATTATTAATATTATATATTGTTTAATCAATTATTTAAAGTTTTTTATGAAATATATACATATGATATTATACTTCAACTATGGATATTTTTAATAGAAACTATAAAAAATTATATATTTTAATATATAAAGCTTTGTTCATAATATATCTTATTTATATAAAGAAATATGATAATAGCCATATTTTTGAATAACATTATCAAGAATGAACCAACCAACTAGTTGCTCACTTGTACATCAAAGCTTGAAGGCACATACTATTTTTTAGTATACTAACTAATAAGTAGAATTCCTAAGTCTCCCCAATAAATATTTCTTGATATTTTTAGTGCTACTCTTTGGAAATGTCAGTCTTGAGAAGGGGACCATAGATTCAAATGAAGACATAAACAAAAGTATACAAAGAGTTGTGCTTATCTCCTTGCAAGAAAAAAATAAATAAAATTAAAAAAAATTAATTTTTAAATAAAAAATAGTCTTCCACTTGTGGCAAGGCCAGCTAGCTGATGTTAGCTGGTTTTTGAAATATGGTTATATATAGAATGCCCAACCCTTCATTTAAAAAAAAAAAAAAAAATCTGTCCTTCCTAATTTGATTTTTTTCTTAAAGAAAAACATAGCTAAAATTATTAGCTAAGTATTTTTAAAGTTAATTACGCCGATACTGCACGAAAAATAATTTTTTAAGGCTATTATAGATATTATAAATATGTTTAAAAAAAATTTGAACGACTATTTTCTTAAAGCTATTACACTAATAGCTCTGATTGTAAAAATTAACTTTTCATCACAGAAATTTTTTGAAAGAATGAGAAAAACCAACAAGAAAGTAGTAGTTGAATAAAACTGTAGTTGCGGTCTAAAAAGCAAAGTAGTGAGAAAGCTATCCCAAACAGACCCCTAACTATGGCTAATGTTATTTTTGTATATTTTTTAGATTACTATTTAAAATAAATTATTTAATTTGATTATATAAACAGCTAAATGTGATTAAGTTTCTTAATGTTATAAATCATAAATAAATACTATATCTTTAATCATAAATAGTTCCAAGAAGCATAAATATTAATCGCCAATATTATAAAAGAAAAAAAAAGACTAATAAAATTTTAATTAATTTTTAATAAACTATGATTACAACTCAAAAGTTGAATTAGTAAAAAATTTAAATTATATCCAATGATTTCTTCAAGCAACCAAATGCTATTTGCTTGTAAGGCTTAATAGAAAATGATGTATACATTTGAATTATTAATTTTTAATTTATAAAATATTTATTTCATTTTATTATTATTATTATTTTCCTAAAACATTGTACTTAAGTTGCGTGGGATATTTGCTTGCATGATTTATATGGTTGAAGGCAGTGACATTAGAAACCTTCTGACTTTGTTAATTATAATTTATAAAGTATTTATGTGGCTAATCCATGGTTAATTATGTTTTTTATTCCAATTTATTTTATTAATTTTACAAAATAATAATTTTGATTTATGAGAAAATTATATTGAAATATATATATATATATATATATATATATATATATATTTAATTTCTATAATTTTATGAGTAGGAATTAATGTATAGAGGTGCTTGTATTTATAATTTTTTTTTTCATATAGGATAGCAAAAGAATATTATTAATAATATTATACCAAAGGAAGACTAAGAAATGGTGATTGATTAAAAAAAAATCTAATAAGAGAATTTGATTTTGTCCAATGAGATTAGAGCTATGTTTGATATAAATATGCAAGTCTAACATTCCATATTGCTAGGTCAAATTAGAGGTCTAGAATTTGTTCTTTAGTTCTTCTTTGCTTCTTAGAAGAGACACATGAATTAAGCAACAAGTATACATACAAATTTATTTGGATCATATTGATGTAGGCATCATGCAATATGTAATCAAGTTCAACAAGTTGTTAGTTATTAATTTGCTCAAAATATACTCTAAGACAATTGTCTTCGACTTCTAACCTATAAAGGTCGGCCGCTTTTCTTTGGGAGCAAATATAGTCAAAACCAATCAAAAATACCTCTTAGTCAGCAGGAGAGGGAGACTAAATCTTCTCTTTCAGAAGCGGGAGGAAACGCAATAAGTAAGGCCCACCCAAAAAGTCTTGTCCAGAAGGAAACGCAATAAGTAACGCTGAATCTTTTGGTATATTTCAAAAGGAAAACATTGCGAAAATTTCAAACTCTATGTACTTACTCAAAAAGTGTGGCTAATATTAATTTCTTGTTTCTTTTCAAAATTGTTATACATTCACACTTCTAAAAAAAATGTGATTGTTTAGTGTGATTAAAGTTTAATTTGGGATGACTTTTTTATTGATTCTTAAAATGGAGTTTTAGTATAAAATTTTAATATTTGTACTAAAACTCTGTTTTAAGAAGCAATAAAAAAGCCGTCCCAAACGAAACCTAAGGCTTCATTTTGGATGATTTTCTTGCTTCTTTCTAAAGCAACTTTCTAGTTCCAAAATTTTTAGTTCAACAAACTTTTGAACTAAAAAATTACTTTAGAAAGAAGTCGTCCAAAAAAAAGTCTAAATATATTTTACAAAAACATAACAAAAATATCAATCTTCAGTGATAAATATTCAAAAAAATTTATAATAATTTATTTATTTATTAGTATTATTACTATATTTTTCCTTACAACTTTGTGTTTATACTTTATATTGCGTGTCTACTTGTATAATGTAAATTGTAACGTGAGCAGATGGTATAGATTGTATGTGCAAGTAATTGGTCAGAATTTGTCAACCTTTTTGGCACATTATAGAAGTCTGAACCTAAACCAGGCGTTAGGTTTGTGTGCTTCTACATCTTTTGGGTTTATTTTTCAAAATAAAAATTTTGATTTATATATAAATATACTTCAAAAATATGCTTCAAGAATATTGGTATTTGGTTTGAAGTAAATAAATACAATATAAAACTTTGCCGCATTTAAAATTCACCCTCTAGTTCATTTATGTATTTAGAATTCCTTAGATTTGGGGGAGTTCCAAATACACCGGAACTTCATTACAATTGTTGCCGCCAGACCACCCGTCATCGGCCTCCTGTTGTCAGCCACTACCAAAGCTGGCCGACTGACGCAGGCAGATTGCCTCTATCCACCACCGCCCGCCCGCCCGCTGCCGGCCGCCACCATCAACCTATCGTCGTCGACCGTTGCTGACCACCACCGCTCAACCCCAGCCGTTGGCTACCACCACCTCTGAACACCACGGGCCATCAGCCATCACCAGCCAACAACCACTACCACCGCCGGTTGCCTGCCGCTGGCCACAACTAACGGCTATCGCCGTCACAGGTTGACTGATCATAGCTGGTCGACCGCCAGCCACAAGCCACACCACTGCCAATATCGGCCATCGACTACTATAATTTTTATACTTTACATTACATTTATTTTACTTCAAACAAAAAAAATCTCATACATTCCTTTAACACACATCCAAACAGCTCTAAAATATTCTTTTTACGCAATATTTCTTTTTAAGGCAACCAAACAGCCCAATAGTTTTATGAGCTTATGAATTAATTTAAAGAGGTGCTTATATACCTTTTTTTTTGCCTTTTAAATAAAGAGAAGGGTTGTAGAATGAGAGGGGTTTAAAGAGGAGTATTGAAGAAGTCATGGGATATTGGGATTAGGCATTAAGTAACTAGAAATCATTTGCCTGTGGCAAGATATTTCACATTAGGAGTGTAAACTATTTATAAAAGGAAATTGTGAAGGTTAGCAATAAGAATCATGTTTAATGGGATGGTCATTGAAGATGGAGGTGGAGACTTTAAGGAGCAAAAAAAGAAGAATGTGGCCTCTAATCTAAACCAATGGATGAAAGAGAAAAGTTTCTTAATGAAAGAGACTGAGAGGAGACCTCCAGCGAAGGGAGGCCATGAGAAAGAGAGGCCAATAAGAAGAAATATTGCAGTAATCGTACCTTAATAGAGTTTTAGGCTTCGTTTGGGACAGCTTTTTTAATGCTTTCTAAAATAACTTTTTTGTTAAAAAAAAATTAAAATTAGAAATTTTTATACTAAGCAGTTGTTTTAGAAAGCAATGAAAAAGCTGTCCCAAACGAAACCTTAATGTTAGCTCATATGTGGCATTATTTTTATCCTCCAAAGAGAACATAATTTGTCCAACAAAAGAGAATGTAGTGACTCAAATTCATTAACAAGAAATTCAAAATATTGTTAAATTTGACTATTTCGTTATGGCCTACAGCCAATGACAACACCCATTCTCATTCATTGGCCAACTTCTCATGGCAATTGACTTTGATACTCTCATCCTCCTAATCATCCATATTCATCATCTATCTATCTTCAACCATCGATGCCGTCGTCGACAACCACTGCTCGAGAGTCGAGATAGCTCCACACCAACTAAATTTTTATTGTGCAATCGTTCCATCTCTAATACGGTAAGAGCAGATCATTTTAATCACTGAGTTACATTAGTACAACTGTAAAGTTTTGTTTGGGACAGCTTACTGACTGCTTCTTAAATCAACTTTTTAATACAAAAATTAAAATTTTTGTACTAAAAAATTGCTTTAAGAAGAAATAAATAAGCCATTTTTATGCGCAAATCATTCGCTTAGGATGCATAAACTCTAATATACAATGTGGTGAATTTTCTAACAAGCAACAGACTTCACGAGGAAAACGTTTTGATGTGATCCACATCAATAAATTATTTTTTTTGGTTGAATAATTCCATCAATCTCAAATAATTAATGATAGCTAATTGGATCCCCCATTGCTGTCTTTCAATAAAATATTGGGATGAGGAAAGATGATCACTCTTAATTTTGATTTTAGACTTATGCGATTTAAAATCTTTCAAATTTAAAAATTTATGTAAAATCAATCATAAGTTAAATTTATTTTTTTTATTTAATTAAATTTTAATCCATTAATGTTATGGCATTTAATTCTTATCCTACAAATGGTATTTTGATGAATTGAGAGTGAGGGTTATACCCAATTAGGAGGGCAAACAAATCAAATATCTGTCTAATTGAGTTAAATCCTCGAACTCAAGCTTAACTTGAGCTTATTTACTAAGCTTGAACTCAGCTCATTCAAAAGTTATTAAGCTCGAGCTCGACTTGATTACTCAAATTCATTTGAAAAGCTTGAGCTCGGCTCAATAAATAATTAAAAATATTCGGTATATAATTTGTATTATTATTCTTAAATTAATTTTAAATTATAAGTTAATTTAAATGAGCAGCTCAACAAGCTCACAAGCTGAACTAAGCTAAGCTCAAGCTCAAGTTTGTATAATATTCAAACTCGAGTATAGGCTCGAGCTCGAACTTAGTGCTATATAAGCTCATCTCATGAACTCATTAACAAGCCAAATTCATGCCAACTCGGCTCACTTGGACACATATACATAATCACATTAAATTTTAAAATCACTTAGTGCAGCACATCACAAAAAATTTTAAGCTTGTGAAATAGAAAGCACAACATTTCTTTAAGAAAACCTATGAAACAAAAACTAAATTAAATTTAACCAAGTAAAAAAATATGAGATTGATTGCCATAAAACATCATTTAAAAACATTGTTACGTCACAAAACATCGTCTTGATCAGGCACAAATTCGAAGCATATATGAGTTGGCAACTTTCAAAATTAAATTCGGGACCATCCAAACTCCAATTTCAGCAAACTTGTAACCAAAATGAACGTCTCAGTGAGACAAACCCAAGGACACTAAAATCAGTCCAACATGAGCCCAAATGGGCCCAAATTAAGGGACTAGAGCATATTTAAAAACTTCAAAGCATAAATTGAATGATCAAATGATATCCAAATATAACATGTTTATAGTTGAATCGAGTAGCTCGACGAGATGCCGACAAGCCCAAGATCGCTTAATTCCGACATCATTATGGCACTCAAATGCTTGATGAATGCTCTATGATCGAGGGAATCGATATAAGTCGTCCGATTGACCACTCCATTTTTGTCATAGATCTTCTCCATATTTACAGTGCATACCACTCACAAAAATATATAAATATGCTCATGCTCTCTTCCTAGGGGGCTTTTGGCTGGAGATTAGAGAGAGCTTTAAGGCTTCAAGGATCCTAGAGCTCTACCAAAGCACCACCGCCGACAAACTTCTGTCGGCCATCGTCAGACCACCGTCAATCCACCAACCGTCGTCAAACCACCGCCTGTCGACTATGGTGCCTCCAACCACCGTTGTCCGCCAACTACAGTCTCTCTGACCACTATCACCCGCTGACTTCAGTTCCTCCGACCACCGCCACCCGCAGATTTTGATCTTTCCGACTACTGTAACCTGCTGACTACTATCCTTTCGAAAATCTTTGCTCGCCGATTATGGTCCCTCAAACCATCATCGCCTGCCGACTATGATCCCTCCGACCACCATCGCCTGCCAAAACGATCCCTCTTACCACCATGGCCCGCCAACTACAATCCCTCCGACTACCATCGTCTAACGACAATGGTCGGACAACTACGATCTCTCTGACCTCCGTCGTCCAATTACAGTCCTATCAACTAAATAAACAACCCAACATTCTATTGAGAATAACTCTCAACCCCAACTATATAATATGCTTTATATGATGCGCATTAAGTCAACGCCTTCTCTCGAGAAAATGACATCATTTGTAATAAAAACAAGCACTAATGGATTTATTTCAACTAGGCCATGTCCAATAATTTTTCTCCCTTTTCAGAGTTTTCCACGTAAAAATTATAATGTCTCTTATAACTCTTGCACCCCTCTCTCTTTATCTATTTATGTGCTGAATCTTCATTCAAAACTAAGACATTAAGCTCTTTATCTCTCTACCGCCGCAAATATTCTAGGCCGCAACAAACATATTTGGAGAATTTATGAGAATTAGAACTAAAATAATTGGTTTAGTTTTGTTCTAAACCTCCACTTAAAATCTATCAATATTTTTACAAGCAAAACTACCAATATATTTACAATGATTAATACATGACTTTTACAAGTATAGTGCTCATGATCACAAACTTCAAAAGAGAGGCTCATGCAACTTAGAATTTTTCATTGTATGTCTTTAAGCAAAATCAAAATATCGTGATAATAATAATTCACTCATTTAAAAAATCAGAAATTAAGTTTTTTTTTTAAATTTGTGTGTAAATAAAATATTCCTTCAAGAAAAAAAAAACTCTGAAGCATTATCATAAACACATGAGATGAGGCTCAATAAAACCTATCAGATGCAAAATATAATTTTTTTAACTGATCTTAGGCTAACCACCAAGGTCATAAATCCATTGCAGATATTAGCTAACTCGTAGACAATAAATTTAAAAAAAAAAAAACTATTGTATATGAAACTTACTATATTAAAAACAAAAAAAATGTTTACAACAGGCTTTGCCAATATAAATAATACAATTGAAAGCTCATAAATGAGTACATACTATTAGGAATAGAAATAATCTTAGTAGATGTACCTTCAAAGCTTCTTCTGCTGAGGCAAGGGAGAAATAAAACAGCATCTCTTCTTCAAAAATCCATCGTTAAAAGTATAATAGGCGTCTCTTCACAAATTAGTAAGGCCTACTGCAGCAAAGCTTTGCCATCTGAACGCCCAATTTCTTCTGAGCAAGGCCTCAAACAAATTGCTTTTAGAAAATAATAAACAAGCTTGAGAGAGAAATGGTGTTATTGATCATCTCTCTCTCTCTCTCTCTCTCTCTGATGGTTCAAAGGAAGAAATTAAATAACAAGTAAGTTGCCATTAGGAAAGGGATGAATCCTTCAATCTCCAATCTACCAGCAAAGGATAAATTGTGAGCATCGACTGTGTAAACGGCTGTCGAGATGTCATCTTGAATCTTGATGCTTGATGAGCCTGTAATAAGCCAAGGAGAAATAAAGTTTAGTAGATCAAACAGTGACTTGTATGCCTTTTCTTCTAATGGTTTATCAACAACAACAATAACAACAACATCAAGCCTTTGTCCCACTACATGGGGTCGGCTACATGAATCCTTTTTCTCCATTGTGTCCTGTTAAAAGTCAAATTCTCGTTTAAATCTAATAAAGGAAGATCATTTCTAATGTTTTCTAACCAAGTCTTTTTAGGTCTACCTCTACCTTTCTTAATATAAGTCAAATCTAATATCTTTACTTTCATAACCGGGTCATCAGAAGGCCGTCGTTTTATGTGACCAAATCCTCTAAGACGAAGGCAAAATGGTTTATCAATGAATGTAAAAAAAAAATCATCATCTTCTGAAGTTGAGTATGTGCTGTTTAACAAAAAAATGCATACTGACAATTATGTCCTAAAAATAGAGTTGTCAAAAAAAAAATACAAATGTGTTAAATATAATATGTTTACGGCAGGAGAGTTCAGCTACACTTGGAAAGGCAATAGGTTTTATAATGCAATGTTGTTGTACCCTCGTAACCACATAAAATCTGTTGAGGATGCTCGAACTTTGGTTAGAAGTAAAATCAACCAAGTGGTTTCGTTTCTAGTGGTTCTGAGCAACATTAGGGTTTATTACTTTCCAGTAATAGATGCAGAGACATTCTAATACAAAATTCTGACTCAAAGAATAGGAATCTCGGTTCCTAGAAACTGATCATGATGGCATTTGAAAGAATTCAATTGGTTACCATGATACTTACAGTTATAGTCAGTCCAGCCAACAACTTGATTCTCAAGATCATAAACAACTAATTTGTTTGACAAGGCCATATCTGCAAAATAAAATCCATGCAAACTTGGGAATAAGAACAAACATATTTGATCATCAAAGATATAGCCAAATTGTACATCAAGCATTATACAATACAAACGTGGGAAAGTATAATTTAAAAGATCAGGAACATTAAGACCTACAAAAATATATAAAAAATAGCAAGAAGTACAGAACATGAACTTAAAATTATAAATATATACTCGTATATGTCCATATATGAGTTCCACAGGTGCCTAACAAGTTCGGATAGAAGAACTCAAACCTAATAGATTCTAGTAATAAGAGTTTCGTCAAAGTAGTCACATTGCTTCCTATAGGAACTCGCTATGTTGAGAAGCGCTACTCACCTAGGTTGATCAAGTCCGCAAGTCATCCCCACATGAGTTACAAGGAACTTGTACAGATCCCTCCTAAGGACTCTTCTCCTCAGCGTAGATCACCCTCCCAAAGCTACTCATCCACTTAAATCAGCAAGCTGTGGCTTAGAAGTAGGGGTGTAAACGAGTTGAGTCGAGTCAAATTTTGGCACGAAAGTGAGCTCGAACTCGAGCTCATCCCATTATAAACGAGCTCGAGCCGACTCGCGAGCTCTCGGGTCGAGCTCGAACTCGAGCTCGCCCCACTAATTTTTTTTATAAAAGCTGCAGCATTTATTACAAAACATTTATTAAAAGTAATATTATTATGTTTAATTACTAGTTTTTTTAAATATTACTCTATTTAATTATTAATTTTTTTAATATTAATAATTATTCGAGTCGGCTCATGAGCTCACGAGCCGAGCCTCATCAAGCTCGAACTCGAGCTCGTGGCTCGATAAGCTCGACTTGCGAGCTCATTAACAAGTCAAGCTCAAGCCGGCTCGCCTCACTTACACCCCTACTTAGGGGTGTAAGTGGTTAAGTCAACTCATGAGCTGTCTTGAGATTGACTCGTTAAATAACTTATGAGTCGAACTCAATAAGTTAATGAGCCAAGCTTGAGTCAGTCCTGACTAGATTCGTTAGCATACAAGTTATTAAAAATATTTTAAAATTATATTTTACTTATATTAAGTGATTTTTTTATTAAGTTAATCTGTCATACTTTAAAATTATGGGAGAGAATTATGGAGCATAAGTTGTGGCGTGTTACTAATGTTCCTCAAAATCAATTTGGATTCATGTCAGGTACGTCTACTATGGAGGCTATACATTTATTGAGAGGTTTGATGGAGAATTATAGAGAGAATAAGGAGTATCTACATATAATATTTATTGATTTAGAGAAAGCATATGATAAAGTTCCAAGAGAAGTGCTTTGGAGAGTTCTAGAAAAAAAAGGGGTTAATAATGCTTATATTCAAGTCATTAAGGATATATATGCAGGAGTTGTTACTTGTGTTCAAATACAAAGTGGTTTGACCAAGTATTTTCCTATTTCAATTGGATTACATCAAGGATCAGCCTTAAGCCCATATCTTTTTGCTTTAGACATTGATGTTCTCACTAGACATTCGCAAGAGGTTGTACCCTGGTGTATGCTTGTTGCTGATGATATTCTTCTTGTTGATAAGACTAGAGAGGGAGTTGAAGGTAAGCTTGAATTGTGGAGATCAACCAAGTGTCGACAACTCTGCAAACTCGTCAAGGATCTCAACAAAGCGAGAGAACTAAAAAATAGTTCATACTCGTCGATCCTGGTTGGTGCCCAGGGAGAATGCCAATGGAGAATAATGAGAACGAGCTCGTTCGTGCTCGCTTAATTTACATTGCAAGAGTGGTACCCACCATCCTAGCAAAGAGCGAGCCGAGTCCTTTACGACAACTAGCTCCCAAAGATTGGGGACAAGTGCAGTTAACTCGATCACCACCTCATGGGCACCAATAGTCGACATTGCCCCGATCACCTTCTACAAAGCCGACAAACCATCCAATGGGACTCCCTTAACGAAATTATGCTCGTCATCACTTTGATTGACAAATATTATATCAGTAGCATGTTGATTGATACAGGGAGTTCTATCAATATTATCATTAAATCTATTATTGAAAAAATAAATTTTCTTGCCTCCCAACTCGCCCCCACTTTAAGTCTGCTCTATGGCTTTTCTGGCAAGCACGGGGACACTGAAAGCGTGATTGCTCTACCAGTCACCCAGTAAGACACCACCATGGCATATGCTATAATGGTAGACATGCCAGCGTCCTACAATGTCATCTTCAAGCGACCTCTCCTTAATACATTCAGGGAGTTCGTCTCAACATACCACATAGTGATTAAGTTCCCAACAAGCCATCAAAAGATCACGATGAGGAGCGACCTCATTCAGTCACGTGCATACTACTTGAAGGTTGTGGGTGAGGTGGCAACTTTCCCAAAAGAGATGCTACAACTGGAGGTCGAGGGAGGACCAAGGCTGGAGACCGCTGAGGCAGTAGAAGAAGTTCAAGCCATGGAAGGATGACTAAAGAGGGAAATAAGGATAAGTGTGTCATTTAGCCCAAAACATCGAGGTGAGCTCATCCAGGATCTCAAAGATGACCTCAACGTCTTTTCATGAAAGATAGTGAAGATGCCTGGCATAGATGAAGAAATCACTTGCCACTGATGAATGTAAAGAGGGGGCCAAACCAATCAAAAATAATAATAAGGAAGACAACAGCCATACTCATTAAGCCAATAAAAAAGTTAAGAAGCTGCTCAGCGTTGACTTCATCAGGGAAGTGCAATACCTAGACTAAATTTTCAATGTGGTTATGGTGCAGAAGGCAAATGGCAGGTACTACATTTGAGTCTATAAGCCTTTTACTACATTTCTTGCTCCTTGGCCTATAAAAATAAAGATACAGATTATTTCTCAGCTTCTCATGCTGTCTCTAGCTCCATCACATCATGACTCTTGTCTTTCCACTACTTCCACCAACAAAATATCGCATAGGAGCTTATACACTAAAACATAAAATATGGAGAGGTCCAAATTCTACACGACTATCAAGAAAGTTACACACGATGCTCCTCAATTCTCTACATTAATACTTGCTTCACTCGTATAGACTGATTTCATGCTGCCACCATTGTCACAATCATATTATCATGATGTTTTCATTCAGATAATTGATTTGCTTCAGGGTGTATTTTGACATCCTAAGCCCAAAGCCCCCGTATCATTTCATATGTGAACGCTTTCTTACCAATACTACTATTTGTAATATCCATGCTCCAATTCCACCTCCATCACCATCATGATCGCCACCTACCAACTCTTCAGAGGAGTTTCGTTTGGCTTAGATGAAATGATGCAAAGATCATCACAATTGAATGAATATTTATCGGATTCTACCCCAAATCAATTATAACCACGTCTAGCTTTTGCATGTATTTTAATTATTTTAAATTTTGTTGTCTTTCCTTATTAGTTTCAAGTGACTTTAATAAGCAATGAGGACCCTATTAATATTATATATATAGTGAGCATTAGGATTGCATGAAAATAAATGAAGAATGAAATGAATAGAAATATTGAAATTCTCGTCATTCATTCTCTCATCTCTTCAACTTCTTCTATCTCCCCTTCCTCTAGCTCCCTCCTCGAGTCCCTTCTGTCAACACAAGTTCATCTCTACTCAAACTATTACAATGTTACAATGTATAGCATCATCATATGCCTTCTACCAGCTATTTGGTATCAGATAGATTACACAACTTAAGCACCACATCACTGTTGGAGAAGCATCTATTTTCAATTCTAGTTTTATTTGTTTGTTCTAAGAAATCCCAATATCATCCACTTACCTACACTATAGAAATGTTTATGAGGCAGAGAATATAAGGAAAAATAAATTACCACATAATTAAAAACAGAATAGAAGGATGATAAAAGAAAGACACTCATACCTCCTAAAAGAATCATATCTTTCCCCTCTTTTGACTGCAACGCACTATTCTGGAAGCCAGTGCACCAATAGTCATTCTGTTAAAATGCCAACATAAATTGATTAAAATTAATATGGCAAAAGGATCAAATCAAAGAAGAAGGTTGCACACTAGGGGCTCTTTGAGGCTAAAAAATAGGTGCAAAGTAAAAAATGCAAGTAAAACAAGTTTTTGATATTTTAGTTTTAAGCAAAGTCATGCGACCTGCATGAACCCAAACCAACTTTAATCTCACTTTAACAACATACCTGCAAAGTAAATGTAGTGGTATTAGCCGCATTCACTTTGTAGGACTTTTTGTTTGCTAAGAAAATGCTTAGAAGCAAACCATTCAACCTCTTTATTAGATAGATTTAACTTAGGGCCCCAATATGCACCATAAATTACAAATTTTTATATAGCATCATTTTAACATAGTAGAGGATTTTCCAATAAAAAAATACGGATATTAATAACATGAGATGCATAAAAGTAATAAGTTATCAAGATTTTTTCAAGGAAAAAGATCTCTGGTTCATATAGAAAACTGGATTACTAGGGTCAAGGTTATCAACGAACCAAAGAAAATAAAAAGTAAATTTTCAAACACCTGTAAATTTGACAAGATTAGCACATGATCAAGTTTTATTCCTAAAAAAGAGTTATTAAATCATATCAATTTTCAAATTTTAAAAGAGAAGCATAAAATTAAATTAAGTGTTGCAGAGATGAGGATGCTCGGGTGGACTACACTCTTAGAGACAGAATGCGAGACGAGCATATACATGAAAAGGTTTGAGTAGCTCCGGTGGCAGATAAGATTAGAAATAGTCATCTTAGATGATTTAGTCACACAAAACGTCGGCCTTCAGATGAGGAGTAGATGTATTAGATTTGGCCTATGTTAAGAAAGGTCGAGGTAGACCTAAAAAGACCTAGTTAGAAAATAATAGAAATGACCCTTTTTTATTATATTTAAATGAGAATTTGACTCTTAACAAGACACAATGGAGAAAAATGATTCATGTAGCCGACCCTACGTAGTGGGATAAAGACTTGATGTTGTTGTTGTATCAAATTTCAAAAATATTGCTATCCATATTGATTCTCAAGGATATACCTAAAAATTAAGCTTCTAGAAACTCTTCTCCTAGAGCAGAATTTCGGAGTTTCAATAGGCATGAGATAGAAAGACTCATTGATCATATTGCGGGATGCAATAATATTAAAACCTCATATCATTCATCAATGAAATAAAAAGATTTGGTAATATCGTACTTTCTCGAATCAATTTCCAGAAGTTTTGAAAAGATTATCAGCGTATTGCAGTAATTAACATAAATGAGCATGTTCCTAAAATTGTATACATGCCCCAACATTATGACAATTTGGAATCATATCTAAGATAAAACCTCTATGATAATTTCTTTTTCTTTTTATTGAAGTTTGAGTTACTTTTGTATTTTTTTTGACTTTAGTGTGGATGAGAAATGCTACTCTTCCAAGACATCTGAATTTAAAGGCTCAAATTGTTTATTGAAGTTCATGTTTTAATCTACAGTTTCCATCAATTGGCACAATAACTAAGCAATGAATTCTCGGTGTATTTATATTCAATAGCCTTGTCACAATCATATGTCCTCATCTTTTCCAACGTTACCATTATTTGTTACCACCACGCCGATGTAATTTAAAATTAACTATAATAAACTACCACCAAATCCATGCTGAAGTTTGACTGATGAGCCAATTCTCAAGTTTACTAAATGAAAGGGATGGAAGTTACCTCACTACGGGCTCTAAAAATTTGGCGCCCCAGCCTCTTCATGTGATTCAAGGAGTTTTAATGGATTAAGTTCCAAGTTAAATTTTCAAAAGGCAAATTGGGTTTGAGATAAGACACTACCTGGAGAAATCGCCCATATTTGCAAGGAATTTAATATCTGAATTAGTGTTTCCCATAGGCGCAAGCCCTTATGGTTAATTACCCCTCCTAGTGACGAGAGAGCATATTCGATGTAGGCTAATCATTAAATAGGTGTTGAGTACCTAGCATACAGTAGCAGCATATTTATATGTTTAGGGTTAGAAATTTATCACTTTTCACTTAAAGCGGATGATGGGAGGAATGATGACAAACCCGATCAAGATCTCATGATTTTGTTGTCCCAGGTTGTCAAAGTCTCTAATATACTTAGTTAGAAGAAGTAGGCGACCTAACCTAACCAAATGGTACTTGTCGGCAGTCATGGGTTGCTCCGAATAAGGATATCTTGTAGGCCTAAAGTGAATGTTTGTCTAAGAGATAAAATCAAGTCATTCTTAACTAATAGATGGCTTTGTGCCCTATTAAGTCTACCCTATAATTCATTTCTTAATGGTGTTAGTCATTGTTGAACACACGGGCTATGGTCATAACCATACTATAGTGATGCCTATCTGCGATAATATCATCCGGTCATAACCATTTACCTTGTAGAGCCATTAGGCCTAACCACCGATTAGAGGATATATGTCATGTCCTTACTAGCAAGAGATTATTTGAGAATGAATATTAGTAATATTCTTGATTAAACATTCACTCTTTGTGAACACAAATTATTCTTGAAATCATCAACCTTGCCAAATGATCGCGAAATGTGGGTGAATTTTTTCTTTAAGAGATAGTGATTAAATTTCATTTTTAAACATTTAGCTTTTGATACGTATTGAGTTTTTAAATTTTGACAAATTGTGAGAATTGACCCTCCCAATTGAGATTTACTTTCAACGCGGCTATTATTGGAGTGATATTAAGTTTAAAAATATTTGCATTTTATAGGGATTTAGAGGCATTTAAAAATGAAGAGTCTCCTCCAATTGAGATTCACTATCAACACGACCATCGGGATTTTAAATAATTTATATTTTTATTAATTGAACCTAGTCAGCTCTATCCATTTGCTACCAAAGAATTAGGCTTGATCTGAGCTCACATGGCATTTTGATTATAAAGCCTCATTCGATTGAGATTCACTTTTAACGTGGTCATCACCGAGAATTTAAATAATTCATATTTTCTTTAGTTGAAACTTGTCATGATATTTAGGTTATTAAGGATATATAAACATATACATGATATTACTTGTGTCCAAACACAAGGTGTTTTGACCAAGTATTTTCCTATTTCAGTTGGATTACATCAAGGATCAGCTTTAAGCTCATATCTTTTTTCTTTAGTCATAGATGTTCTTACTAAACATTTGCAAGAGAATATACTTTGGTGTATGCTTTGTGCTGATGATATTCTTCTTGTTGATAAGACTATAGAGGGAGTTGAAGGAAAACTTGAATTTTGGAGGTCAACCTTAGTCTAAAGGTTTTCGTTTGAGTAGACCTAAAACAGAATACATTGAGTGCAATTTTAACAGTAATAGATCTAATGGAGGGATTGTGACTTTGGGCCATCAAGTCACTAAGAAAAGTACACATTTTAGATATCTCAGGACTATTTTCAAAGTGATGGTGAAATAGATGTTGATATTTTAAGTAGAATTCAAGTTAGATGGTTGAAGGGGAGGAATTCATCGAGCCTATTGTGTGATAGAAAAGTACCCCTCAAACTTAGGAAAAAATTCTATAAGATGGTAGTGAGACTTGCAATACTTTATGTTGCAAAATATTAAACATTAAAAAAGAAGCATAAAACTAAGTAAAGTATTGCAGAGATGAGGATGCTCAGGTGGATGAGTGGCTTTACACTTAGAGATAGAATGTGAATAGATTATATACGTGAAAAGTTGGAGTAGTTCAAGTGGAAGATAAGATTAGAGAGAGCGCCTTAAATGGTTTGGTCACATAAAATGTTGGCCTTCAATAACTCAATTAGAAGAGTAGCTGTATTAGATATGGCATATGTTAAGAAAGATGGAGGTAAACCTAAAAAGACTTAGTAATAAAGTAATAGAAATAACCACTTTTAATTAGATTTAAATTAGAATTTAGCTCTTAATAAGACATAATAGAGAAAAATGGTTCAGGTAACTAAGCCCACGTAGTTGGATAAAGGCTTGAGGTTGCTATTGTTGTTGTTACTTGGACTTTATCAACTTTTTTTACCCACTAACAGATGATTGGGTTCAACCACTGGTTCTGTGAGTTATTATGCGAACGTTGAAACCACGAGCTTGCACTCTTTTATGATGAACTTCCTTTAAAAACGCTTTAAAGGCCTAATGTGAACTTGAAATTAAATATCTCAATAGATTTTTATGGTCCTACATTCGCTTGTTAATCCAAATCATATCGACTTCAACACTTTCAAAAAGGATGATCAGGCTTAAGATTTACATTTATTTTTAACTTGCATAGCATTATGGACCTCGAATTTAGGAATTTGATGTGCCTGGAGCACATGCAAGTGATTAATTTAAAAAAGAAAATTTTATTTTAGTTTGCTTTTAACTCTGCATAGCCTTCTCAGACTTTAGTATTTGAGTGTTAAACACATTTGTCGGAGCACATATGGGTGATTATTTTAAAAAGAAAATTTTATTTTAGGTTGCTTTAAACCCCATGCAGCCTTATCAGACTTTCATGTTTAAACATTGAGCACATGCGAGGAATTTAAATTTATTTTTTAAGTGACATGCACGCTTTTTAATGTGTTTGCATGATGCATTTACACTTTTAGGTTGCACATACATAGTGTGTTTATGCTTTTTTAAATGCATTGAATTTTCTTAGTTTTAAATAATTATGCACTTTTTCATGTAGTTATGCACTTTTCAAGTTTGTGGCGCGCTTCTCATGGCTATGACACACTTTTCGAGGCAATATCACGCTTCTCAGGGCTATGGCGTGCTTCTCAGGGCTATGTCATGATTCTCAAGGCAATGACTCATTTCTCAAGGCAAACGCACTTCATTGGGTTGCCACACGGTTCCTAAGACTGTTGTGCACAATTCATGATTCTGGTCAAAAAAATAATGCATTAAAAATCCGATTTTATGAAATTGATTGGTTTACTCATTGATTTTTCCTTGATAAAATCTCAAATATTTATGATCATTTCATCCTTAGTTTGTCTTAGACTCTATTATCCCTTATTTTCATTTAAAGAAAGTGAGACCGGGTCATTTGGTAGCTTGGAACAACAAATTAGTTATAGTAAAAATTTAAACGTAAATCACGCTGCATTATTGATGTTTTTGCTTTAGTGCAAGATATGTGTGAGCCTCCTCTCTAAATGTTTCCAGAAATCCTTTAACACCTTAATGGCTATTGGAATATGAATTGCTTCTCTTTTATAATGCACAAGGCCAATTGCTCCGTTCCACCCTGGGGGTGCAAGATTCCGATCACAAAAATACTCACTCTACAATGAAGGGATAAAGCCAAGTAAATCAACCGCTCCCAAAACACTCTATTGGTGAAGGCTTCAACACATAGGATATGCCCTTTTTTTCACTACTCTGTAAAACTCTCCCAATCTCTCTGCACATTTCAATTTGAAATAAGGATTTCAGCTTAAAAAAAGATGAAGTTTACCAATGACTTAAACATTAGAATGACAATCCCACATTTTGCTAGGGTATAATGTCATGTTACAGCTACAATGATTTAGATTATTAGGATCGATGCAAAAGAACATTATTCCAATATATTCCTCAATGTAAAAGATACGTCCCAGAAAGTAAGGAAAATAATGTTTTCATATCAGAGACAGATAACCCAAAGTAACAGGGCAGCAGTATGCAATGATAACAAACAAAGGCCTGTGTTAGTTAATAATCATCTTATATATTTTGAAAAGATGTGGGTAGCTTAGATCTTCGCCAATTCTTTGAAAGAAAAAAAATTACAGTGCAAGCTAGTCATGAATTCAACAAAATTTCCACATCCCATCACCAAAACGAAAACAAATATACGACTCAATAAATAGACTACTTTAATCACAGGATAAATCTAACCATGTCAGTCATTTCTTGAAAGTAAAGGTAAGAATGCAACGAACTAGACATCCAAACCAAAAGTTAACGCTCTTCTAAAAAACTGCTGATAATCATAGATCTAGCTAAGAGACAAAAAAGATAGAATTACTGTAGAAATCAATAAAAAATGTATTCCTATAAGTGGAGTCCAAGCACATGTAGCAAAAGAAAGGTTGGTTGGAGGACTGGGGGAAGTTGAAAACGCTAAGCATATGACAAGTAGTGTTTAAACCTCGCCAAGATAGTCTGGAATAGATGAATATCATTCATGTCCAGCATAACTAACAAGTAATCACATATTTTAATATATCTTACCCCAGTTGTAAATAAATAATCATGCGGATATATTGGTAATTCCACTGAATCCTCAAAATGAAAAATAATCTTCGGGAAGCCATCATCAACCCTGAAAAAAAAAAGGAAGTGCAAATGAGGACACATGTATCTTTAATACAAATAAATTAAGTAAAAGTTCAATAAGTGCAGTTTAATATGAGATGCAAAACCAGCAATCAAAAGAAAAAATAACAGGAGAAACCCTAAGGAAACATGGATTTCCTCTTCCTAGCCCTGCTAAAGCAACAGAACTTGATGTGCACTGACAGATCCCAACAAAACAAACCCAGCTCAGTGCTTCCTCTGCCTTTAAATTTTCATCTCAATAGTACATCCGTGTTTCAAAATCCATCTCCCCCCCCCCCCCCCCCCTCCTGAAAGTTAACTTTGATAAGTTCTATTTTTAGAAGAACAAGCAAAAAGTTCCTCAAGAACGTCTATCAAGCATTATTCTACAAGCGTATGCTAGCAAAATCAAATGAAAAACTTTGTATAATCCCCCAATTACAGCTTGATCTGCACAGAGAAAATGATTTTTACTAGGCTGACATGCTCATATCCATATTGTCACAATAATTTAAAAGATAATAGACAATAATTGGAGAGAATTGGTTTATTCTTTTATTTCATCATTTGCATTGAATTTATATAATCTTGGGAATATTTCTAATACGAAAAATATGAAATTGGAAGGCTAAAAATCAGGGATCCAATCAATAGGTAAAATACAATAGGTAAGAAGCTAAGAGGGGAGAGTTGACTAGAGCTTGAGAGCCATAGATTGCTGAGTTGGACATGGCCGACAAATGGAGAGTGTATTTTTGGGAGGTGACTAAAGGTGAAGACTGTTGGAGCGTGACTTGAGGCAGCTGACAAAGGCTAAAGTGCTCGAAATAGCCAACTTAAGTGAAAGTTCAGACGTAGACTCGTTAGAAGCCAGCAAGGAGCATTTCACAGGGATTTCCACACTCCCCTAAAGTAAATGAGTTATGTTGTTTACTACGAGCTTACATGTCAATTTTTGACAGATTATTCCTAATAATATTTGGGTGAGAATGTTTACAAGTTGCTCAATTGCGATGATGAACATAGTATAAATTAAACCAATAACTAGCTTCGTCTTTATAAAATATTTACTAACTTTAACATGTTTAGTACAATCATGTTGGACGAGATTATTTGCAATATTGATAGCTAATTTCTAAGCACAATAAAGCCTCAAAGGACTCTTCCATTCAAAATTAAAATTTTCCAACATAATTTTTAACTATGCAATTCGTAGAATCCAATGCCAAGTTCTAAATTTAGTATTTTTGTTAGATGTTGCTTCCAAATTTTATTTTTTAATTAAACAAGTCATGAGGTTGCCCCTTAGAATGAGGAATATCCTGAAATTGACCTCCTATCAACCATAAACCCTATATAATCAACATCTGCGTAAGCTTCAAAATTCACATCCTCCTCCCTTTCAAATAAAATTTATGTACCTGTGGTACCCTTCAGATATTGCAAAATTTGATATGCTATCCTAGGGTGTGATTCTTTAGAATTGTGCATGAATTAACTAGCCACTAACAACATAGGATTATTAGTTCTAGTGTGTGACAAGTAAGTCTTCCCACAATTCTTTGATAAAAGAATTTTTCTATTTATGTATCTTATAAGCCAATCCAAGATTATGATTAAATTCCATGGGACTCTAAACAAACTTAAATCCTAACTTAAACTTCTCTTTCAACAGGTATGTTATGTATTTATATTGTGATATAAGGATTTCATGACGAGTGTGCAATTTCATAACTACGGAATTACTTCGACTTGTCTAATTCTTGGAGTATTCTTTTCTTTAAAGTCTCCGTTAATTCCAAATCACAACCTATTATGATAATATCATCAATATAAACTAGCATTGCGAAGAATCTCCAAGCCGTCTATTTTACAAATAATGTATGATCATTATTTGTATCCCACATTGACATTGAATATTACCTTGTTAAACCTTCTTAATCATGCTCTTAGAGATTGCTAAATATATACAATGTATTTTTTTTACATACGTTTGTTATATATTTGAGTCAAGTCATAATGGGACCTTCCTATACACTCCCTCTACTAGATAACCATGTAAAAAGGCATTATTCACATCAAATTATTGTAGCTTTTGGTCCCTATTAGTTGTTGATAACAGAAGAACTCAAACAGTACTCAATTGAATAACTAGAGCAAAGATTTTAAAATAATCAATCTCATATGTTTGAGTGTAATCTTTAGTCACTAGGCCGGCTTTATAACTTTATAATGAACAATCAAATTTATAATTACAATAAAGACCCATCTACATCACACTATTTTCTTTCCTTTTGGTAATTTGACCAATTACTATGTTTAATTTTAAAGAGTTTTCATTTCTTCCCTCATAGTATTATTCCAACTGATTATTTAAAGCCTTTGAGACTATTTTAGGGACATAAATAGCACACAGGCTAATAAAAAAGGATTGATGACTATGAGAGATTTTTGCACGATAAAAACAAGTGTAATTCATGTTTAGGTTATTGTACCTTTGTTTTTAGACTCGATGATTTCCTTAGTGAACTAAACGATGGGAATTGATTTAATGAATTGGACTAGCACATATTGAGATGCCTTTCTTCTTGAAAAATTTGGAATGGTTGAGTAGGAGAGGGTTCTAGTATAGGAAAAGTTTGTATAGGAGTGACTGGTTCTAAAACAGAACTATTTGTTGGGATGAGCGGAAAGTAAGGGCAATCTAGGAGGAAAAATTCATTTGTGAATGATACTTTTTCCTTAGGACTAGTAGCAACAAAGTAGTGATTGTCTTTATTAAAAGTGACATCAGCGAACACAAACACATTTCTCGCGAGGGATGGTAGCATTTTTATCTTTTTGCAAGGGAGAGTAACCAATGAAGGCTCATTTAATTACTTATGAATCAATTTTTTGTTTGGGGATGTATATGAACAAATCTAATGCTTCCAAATATTTTGAAAATAAGATTGTTTATGATGTTAAAATAAGGAAAGAATTTAATTAGGACTTATGCAAGACTCGGAAACCCAAGGATTCTTATAAGTAACAAGTTTATCTTGTGAGCAGCAATTCAAACAGATTTCCCCCAATATTAGTTTGGAACATTCTTTTGAAGAGGAGAGCTATTAAGTGGTCGTTCTTTCATTCAGATCCCATTTTATTAGGTTGTATACATATAAAATGACATGTGTATTATTATTTTTTCTTGGAAATGTGATGACAGAGAAAAGTTTAAAATGTTTTTGGTATTGTTGGATCTAACTCTTTTAATTTCAACACAAATTGATTTTTGATCATGTTGGAAAAAAGAAAAAGATGGCACTTTCAATACTTTTCTCTTTTAATTAAAAGATCCATGACACATAGATGTAATCATCAATAAGCAACACTAACCACTGAGCCTTAGTGATATTAAGTATAAATAATGGACCCCAAATATCACTACGAATGAGAGAAAATGGGCTTGGGATTCTTATGACTTATTGTAAACTAGTACATTTGTGTTTTACTAACTCATTAATATCACAATGAAATTCTTCAATATTGATTTTTTAATAATAAAGAAAATATAGATTTAAGAATAATAATGGATGGATAGCCAAGATGTAGGTGTGAAATTCATATGGATTTAAAGGTTCCTAAATGAAAAGATAATATAACAGGTTGTGTGGATTTTCCATGATCATTGGAATTCTTGAGGTGATAGTGACCATCCCTTTCTTTAGCAAGTCCAATCATCCTCCTTGTACCCTATTTTTAAAAGACACAATGTGAAGAGTAAAACACAACACAATATTTTGTATATGTAGTTAGCTCTTGTATATAATAAATTGATGAATAATTTAGGACATAGAGGATAGTTTAGAGAGGGAGGGATTTGTTTATAAGAATGTCTCACTAGCCAATAATAGACTACAACGATCCATAAACAATAGTTTTTTTGTTTTATTGCTAGGATAAAGAGTATATGAAATGAACTTATGTGAAAAGTTAGTCATATGGTTTATAGCACTTGAATCGATAATCCAGAAGATAGAATTAGGCATCTTTGAGAATTTAAAAGCATGAGGAGATGGGTTGATACTTGAGAATACAAGAAAATAAATACATGTCATGGGAGACTTTTTAATGATACCAGTTAATTTTTCAACTGTTTTATTTCTCTGTGGAACTCAAAGGGCAATTATTTAGTATTACCTACTTCCACATATGCTATTTTGCATGTCATCCTTGTGTTGTCCAATTTCTGCATGGTGGGGGTGTTGACGTACATTTTCGTGCCGACTCAGCTCGGATCGAGCCGATTCGAGCCCGACTAGGCTCGATGACGCTCGATCAACTTAGTTGAGACTCGTCGAGCGTCAAATAATTCTGATTGGACCCTAATTCGGCGAAATTAAATGTTAATTTTACCAAATTAAATTCAATTCAATTAAATCAAATTAAATTTTAATTAAATTAAAATCAAATCAACCCAATTGAGCCGCGTCGAGCCCAATTCTACGCAAATTGGCACCGATTCGAGTTCAATTTCGCAAAATTGACTCAATCGGACCCGCTCGGACCCAAACCGACCCAAATCGGTTCGGGTCGAGTCCAATTTGGGCTCAATTTCAGCCCCAATTGACTGATTAGGGCTAAATCAAGCTTCCAAATCAGATTTTTTCAATCAAGGGCTGAGATTTCATCTCAAATCCCACCCAATTTCACATCAACGTTGGCAGAAAATCCACTCAAGTGGAATGTCTCTCGTTTCGCGCATAGAGGAAGCTGGATTGGCGAATTTGGGCGGTGATTCCTGCCGCTCGTGCTCTCCAAGAGAACGAAAGGGAGATGGGGGGAGCCATTCGGCTCCCCCGTTTTTTTTTTTTGTTCGTTCCGTCCGCCCGAGCCGAAGCAGAGAAAGCGAGAGAGAGAGCGGGGAAGAGGCGGAAACCCTCCGCCCCTTTGCGTGCGACTACCCCAGGCGAAGCCCCTCCCGCGTGCGTAAGCCCCCTCCGGTCCCATTCCTACGTGCAGCAACTCCGTCCGAACCCATCCAGGGCTTCGGCCGAACCCGCCAGGAGGTCCGACTCCCTCTTTCTCCGGACTCGTGCGACCTAATCGACGTAAGGAAGGCTTTGCATCCACTGCAGAGACTTCTGCCTCCTCCCCCTTCAACTCCGGCGAGTTCGTAGTGGCCGTGGGGGCTGTTGGAAGCTTCCAAACAGCAAAGGAAGCCTCCATTTCCGTCCAAATCATCTCCAGAGACTTTCAAACGGTGAGAACTGCTGTTTGGGGCCCTTGGACAGCAACTTTCCTCCTCCGGAAAGCCTTGGACAGCAGCTTTCTTTGTCCGGAACATCTTGGAAGGCAGCGGCGACGTCCGGAACATCTTGGACAGCAATTTGGAGTCATCAAAGGAGCTTGGACAGTGATCCGGAGCTTGCATTGGAGCTTGGGAGCACTTGGAGCTTGGATTGGAGCGCTTGGACAGCCCGGGTGAGGTAAATTTCTTGGCCACCCAAAGCCAATGATTGTGCGGTTGACGGGTCCTTAGAAACTTCATTTTCTTGCTTCCTCAAAACCCATGTTTGCGGTCCTCTTTGTAAACTTGGGAAAATCCAGTGATTTTTGCCAAGTTTCTCTCATGTGAGAGTCAAAGGAAACGGCAATGTGCGTAGGATTGTTGGGTTGGTATCCAACACTTCTCAAATGTATGGTTTCGCATTCATATTGCATCTCTTCCTTCACCCACAACTAAACCATAGGGTAGGTGATTACATTTGATCCAAAATCAAATGTCGAGGTGTAGATCTTTCTAAGTATTGTGTAGCATGCATTACTTCCTTAGCAAATCACAAGTTATGCCAAAAATAACTTAAAGATATAGGAGGTTTTCATTGCTATGACATTTGTCATTTTCTCCAAATTTATTAAATGTCTAAGTATGTATTTCAATTAATTTATAAAGCTCACAAGTTGTGGGGTCTTTTCATGAACATTTATGTTTGTGTTTCAAATCCCATGATGAGTAGATTGATTGAACATCCTTGACATCTCTCCGAATTTAGAGAATCTAGCAACTCGTAAAAGCACCCAACCTAAATGTTTGCATGCTTAGTCAAATTAGCTTGCATGAATAGAATTGCATCACTCTTATCCCAAATGAATACACATTGTGGGTCTTTCACTAGCTTGTTGTTTACTTAAGTTTGCGAACCCATAAGCATGCTCATTTGATTTTCAAATGTTTGTGAAGCAAAGGTGGTGTATTCCATGACATTCAAAGGTCTATGGGTCGTACTCCACCATACATTGAAATTATCTAAGCATGATTAGTATGATTTGCAAATTGAAAGGTTCGAGCGCAATGACAAATGACGTAGGCATTCGGTGTTATCCCAAATGACAAACCTACACATGCGTACTCTTAGGTTTCTCCTAGATCTTGTCAAAACTGATCTTTAGGATATTCCTAGAAGCTTCCAAATCCCATAAATCATATCAAAATTGATTTAAAAAAAAATCTCCAAGGCTTTAGGAAATTGATCTTTCCTTTCTCCAAACAAATCCTAAACATTCATACAAACAATAGGAAAACCCTCTTTCATGCGTAATACTTTGGGCATTCTCAAAGCCCTAAATGTTCTATGCATGAATCATTTGAATTTAGAACTAAGTTCCAAGTTCTCCCACCTCGTTTGTTGAAACACAAGATCAACAAACCACCTCCCAAGTCTCCTAATCATGCCAAAAGTGATTTAGGAATCTTTTCCAACACGTCGGGATTTCTCTTGTGGAGTCCTCCTTTCCCCATGCATGGTAAATTGGAGCACCTCAAGATTCCAAACACTTGATTGCATGAATTGTTGTGAGTTAGGATCAAAATCCTAAGGTTCATAGTACTTTGTTTATTGATACAAAATCAACAAACAATTACCTTTTCTTCATCATGCCTTGTACTCATGGATTTCTCTAAAATCCTAGATACATGCTATAAGATCTTGTGAGCTTGGAGCCGAATTTCAAGCTCTCCCATCTTATTTGTTGGAACGCTAAACCGACAAATATTCCTCCTCTATTGTCCCACAAGCCCAAGGTTGTGGGAGAGTATTCAAATCCCCTTTCACTCTCCTTACCTAAATTAGGAGAGTTAACCTCTTCTTTTGAGCGTCAGAACTTCTTGAGTTGCAACCTTCAAGTTGCTCTTTCTTTCCTTCCTCCTACAACTCAAGAAATTGTAGGAGAATATGTAATCACCCTCATGATTTGTATTATGGATTCTCCTAAAAGGGTCCTAAATATATCATGTTGTAAACTCTTGAATTTGAAATTAAATTTCAAGTTCTTTCATCATTTGTTTGTTGAAGCATAAAATCAACATATATACCTTCATGTAATATTTTGGAGCCACCCCAAAGCTCCAAATATTCTATCACATGAATCATTGGATCTTAGAACCAAATCCTAAGCTATCCATCTCTTGTTTGTTGAGACAAAAAAATCAATGAACAATCTTTTTTTCCTCTTGTGTATGCTAATTTGGATTTTCCCTAAGATCCTAAATGCATGCCAAGAGACATTGAGCTTGGAACCAAATCCCAAGTTCTCCTATCCTTTCTTTGTTGGAAACATAGAACCATCAAACACCCCCTTTATGTGTGATGTTTAGGAGCATCTTCAAAGCTCAAAGTTATGTCATCACATGAACCTTTAAGATCTTAGGACTAAAATCCTAAGCATACCCTTTCATTTGTTTATGATATAAAATTAACAAATGAGCAATCCTCTCTCATGCATAATGCTTGGAGCATTCTCAAGACTCTAAGTTTTAGATTGCATGAACCATTGGCAACTTGGAACCAACTTCCAAATTTTTCAACCTCATTCGTTGGAACATAAAACCAACAAATGACTCCTCATACGAGATGTTCTAAGGCTCCTCAAGCCTTTAAACACATTGTCATATGAATCCTTTAATCTTAGGATCAAATTCTAGGTTCTTTCCCCTTTCTTTGTTTGTTGAAACACAAAGTCAACAAACAAACGTCACTTCTCCTTTCATGTATAGTAACTTGAAGTTTCTCCAAAACTTCTACTTACTATTACATGAGATTTTTGAGCTTAGAACCAAACTCTAAGTTCTTTCTTTCAACTTGTTTGAATCTAAGGTTAACAATTGAATATCTCGCTTAGATTTAGGACCAAAATCCTAGTCTTCATTCTCTACTCACTTAACCTAAATTAGGTGAATGATCATCTCTCTTTGAATACCAAATAGTCAAAGAGCATTCACGAAATTTTGTAACCCTCAAGTTACATCTCTTTCCTTCAACTTTTAAAGTTGTAGGGAGTTTATCAAATCATTTATTCATTGGAACACAAAACTAATGAATAATCCCTTGGACTTAGGATTCAAATCCTAGTCCTCCCTCTCCATTCACTCAACCTCATTTAAGTGAATGATAAAATCCCCTTGAATATCAAATGTTCAAGGGATTTCTCTCAACTTACAACCCATAAGTTGCTTGTTGTTTCTCCCATCTACAACCCAAAAGTTGTAGGAAACCGTCTTATTCTCCTAAGACTCAAAATTAGGAGAATGTATATCCCTCTTTGAATACCAAACGTTCAAAGAATGTTTATGAGCTTGCAACTTCCAAGTTGCACACCTCTTCTCTCCATTTACCTAACACAAATCTGGTAAATGGCCATGTATCATTGAACACATGGTTCAATGATTTATCCCCTCATATGCGACCCGTAAGTTGTGTATCTCTTTATCTTTCTCCACAACCTAAAGGTTGTAGGAATCACCTCATTCTCCTAAGCCCAAATTTAGGAGAGTGGTTACCTCCCTTTGAACATCCGATATTCAAAGGAGATCCATGATTTGCAACTCCTAGGTTGCACATCCCCTCCTTCATCCCTCCAACCCGATCGGAGGAATGAACTTTCTTCCTTTGAACAACCAAATGTTCAAAGGATTCCTATGATTTGCAACCTCTAAGTTGTATTTCCCTCTCTCTTTCCTACAAGCCAAGATTGTAGGAGAGCATCCAAATCCACTTTCATGCTCTCAAACCCAATTTGGGAGAATGAATTCTCCTTTTTGAACCCCAAATGTTCAAAAAAAGGTTTTAGAAGTTTGCAACCTAAAGTTGCATCTTCCTTTCTCTTTCTACAACTCAAAAATTATAGAAATTCCTCTCATCCCACTAACCCAAGTTAGATGGGTGAACAATCCCCTCTTTGAACACCAACATGTTCAAAGAAATATTTCCACTTTGCAACTTCCAAGTTGCATTTCTTCATTTTCTCTCTTCAAACAAAAATTGTAGAGAAATTCCCTCCTTTCAACAACTCAAAAGTTGTATGAAACTCCCTTTACTCAACCCATGTTGGGTGATTCAACTTTGTTCCAAATCTATTTGTTGAACCAAAGCAACAAGTAGTTTCATCCCAAGTATAGGATTCAAAAATCCTATCTCCACTCATCTTTCTAGCCCAAGTTGGAAGGGTGTAGCCCTCTCTTTGAACATCAACATGTTCAAAGACATTCATGAATTGCAATCACAAGTTGCATATTCTTCTCATTCTCTTACAACCCCAAAGTTGTAGGAGATAACCTTCTCTCTTTAGCTCCAAAAGCTAAGGAGAATTCTCTAACATTTAGCTCAAAAGCTATATGTTGGGTTTCCAAATTTACTTTCTTAGCTCCAAAAGCTAAGGAGGACCCCCCAACACTTAGCTCAAAAGCTATGTGTTGGACACCTTCACCTCTTCTTTAGCCTCAAAGCTAAAGAAAACATCAATTTATTCTTCATCTAGCTCTAAAAGCTAGAGAGAACTCTCCAACATCTGGACCAAAACTTTATGTTGGACACCCTTCCCTTAGATCCAAACTCTAAGTGGAATACCCCTAGTGTGACATACCACACGAGCCCCTCACACACTTAGGTGCACAGCCCCTTAGGCATACTAGGACTAGGATTTTTCTTTGTGTGCGCATGTGGTTGATGTTGTGGTGTGAATGCCTTCTGGATTGTCTGCGTGTGGGCACTTGCCCTTAAGTGGTTAACATAGAAATGTATATATATGTTTTTGTGCAGGTGGCCATGTCTAAAAAGGGGGGGTGCTTAAATCATAAATAATAAATTGCTTGCATGACAGGTACCGCTTAAAACCCCCCCTAAAAGATGTGGCCAATAAGGTAGAAGTAGGTGCTTGGCACTCTAAGTGCTAGGCAAATTTTGAGTGTAATATTATTATATAAACTGCCTACTCACTCTGTTTTGCAAGTTTGAGTCTTTTTCTTTTCAAAATGTATTTGATAGAATTAGGATGTAAAACTTGTGGGGTTGGATCAAAAGGAGAGGTGGATCGAGTAGGATGTGCTTCTTGGAAGCGATGCCCAAAGCTCTACCTAGAAGATGAAGCTTGAAGACCCCACAAGTAGAGTCTGTAAAAAAAAATTAATTAACTGGGTTGTATAATGGCAGACAACTCAGCTGCCAAAACTGTTTGTAATAATTGGGACATTATTTTTTTTTCTGCACTTGGTTTATATATATGCAATATGTTTGCTTGTTTACTGTGCGCACTAGAAAAGCATGTCTTTTTCCTAGGTTTATTCACTTATTTGTGTGGGTGTGGCCTGGACTCTGATGCGGTAGGCTCTTAGGACAAAATAAGTTTTCTACCCATTAAAATATAAACAACCTAAAAATGAAATTAGGCTCCACGATTTTCTAACAAAAAGAAAATTGCATGGCTCTCTTTCAAAGAGCCAAGTTTTCAAAATCAAAATAATCATGCATAGCCCAAAAAAAGAGTCACATGTAGAAGCCTTCACCTAAGGATTAGATAACAAAAATCTGCATATGTGAGTCGGCATTCTGTATACCTAGGCATCTTGGCCTCAAAGCCAAGTTGTAAGTCCTATTTCCTAAATAATAAGTGTCCACCACTCTTCATTTGCATTGAGACCAGAAAGCATGGTTTTAAAAGCGATTAGGGGGAGTCTAACTGGTAGTCCTTTCCAGGCAGGACAAGAAATCCAGGGGTCGGGCTGGTTGTGCCTCTTGTGAGGTACAATTTGTAAGTCCTTTTGCATCCGTTAGATTTAGGTTCGAGGCCCTACCTCTCAGTAGGCCTCACCTTAGCTTTAGGGTCTGAGGCATTGGTTGATTCCAATCACTATATAAGCCCTCAACGCTCGAGCAATTCCTCCAACAAGTGTTGTTGGAATGTAAGCCCCAAATTTCTAATGAAAAATATCAACTTGAACAAAAACTAGACTTCTAAAATGTAAAGCCCAACATAGGGTAGTTTGAGCACCTCTGAGTTTCCCTCAGAATCAAGTGCTCCTACTTCATTCCCTTTGACCTTCATTCCAAAAATCCGATTTCAAATCGATCCTCTATTCCTTGAAATTCCTTTAGGACCAAAAGATCTTTCAAACAAGACTTTCATGGATTTTCAAAATCAAAGTCAAACTTTAATCAAAATCTAAATGACTCTCAAAAACAAGAGAAAACCACTAATTTAATCAAAAGTTTTCTCAAGTATCAAAACTTGAGATGTAATTAACCATAGGGGCTTGCCCCTATGGGGCATCTGTACCCCAGAATAAATAAACCCCGTTCGACCAAACATTGAACGGGGGAATCTCTGTTAAATTGCAAATTTTGTCATTGAGTCCATAAGGAAACAATATTTTTTACCCTTTGGGGTAATATATTGTCATTCTTATGCCGTACTCAACCATAAAGTATGCAATCCGTTAAGAGGAACACAAAAATTCTCCAACAGGGGGGTTCACCATAAAGCTTGCAACATCTTTCCTTTATATGTCGAGCCATTTTTTGCAATATGTGCACCATAAAAATAAAAATAAAAACTATTGACTATTTTTAAAGCATGCAAGAGTGTGTTGCTAGTGCAATAGGGTGGTGCTTTATCGCACCTAGGAGCACATGCAGTAGCACTTGTGGTGGTGCTTTGAAGTTCTTGATGTCAAAATCTTGTGTCATTAAGGCCAAACCTTCCATTGGGTTATAGGTAATCATGACTCCCACTCTCCCTTCTTCCATTCCAATGATGGCAATGACATATAATGAAGGTAAATTCTTCTTTTTTAGAAATTATGCCCTTACAACATCAAATTCAAAATTTAATCCAGCAAGAAAATCATAATTTTAGTATTTTTCAACAAACCTTTTAAGGAGGGATATAGCTTTGATGTATTCCATTTGGATGAGTTAAAAATGGTTTACGTTGCCAAAAGCCATGTAGCATATGTGATGGATTGTACTCCTTTGTGGATGAGATCTTGGTTTTAATCTCATGGATTTATGCTACATCGCAGGCTTTAGAATACGTTTGATTTACTATATATTTTGCTGAAGAGAGGAACATGCAAGTATGACTAATCTCAAGAACCATAAAGTTACTTTCAGCAAGAACCATAAAGTTCCATAATCAGGATAACATCACGTTCTTGTCACCCGAAATGTTGAACATGGGAACACCTTGCTAAGGTATGGTAACAAGCAATTGCCACAATTTATAACTTCTCTTCAAGGTGTGAATCAATTATGACCATTTGAGGCATTTCTTCCCATTAAAATAATATGTTGAATGAACAATTTGTGATTCTCCTATTGGATTTAAGTAGCCGACCTAAATTCTAAATGAACCTAAAACAAAGGAACATACGTATCATTGTTGTCCATGGGAATGGAAACTGTGGTACTAATTAAAATAAGAAAAGAGAAAAGTACAGAAATAAAACTGCAGTGACGAAGGCTACAATTCTGAGAAAGTTTGGTGAAATGAAGAGAACTATAACAATGAAGGCTAAGATCATGGAAATGCAGCAATGAAAGCTACAGCTTTATGTGAATACAAAGAAACAAAAAACCTAAGGCAACTATACAATGACAAGAAATGGAAAGAATTAGCTTAGTCTTTCATTTCATCATTTTTGCTACATATACAATCCTGGTAACATTCCTACTAAAAAATATATGAATTGAGGGGGCTGAAAAATAAGAGATACAATCAATGGGATAATTACGGTAGGTATGAAGATATGAGGGGACAACAAGCTAGAATTGGATAGGCTTGCAGATTGGTGAGCTACACATGGCAAGCAAGTGGAGAGGAACTGTTTGGGACGTGACTGAAGGCAAAGACTGCCGGGGTGACTGAAGGTAGCATGTGAAGGCTGGATGTTGGAGGCAGCCAAAGAGAGCAAAATTTTGAGTGAAGGCTGGCTGGGACCCAACTAGGAGCATTTCAACGTGGGTTTCCACAATAATGACTAAGAAAAAATATGATTAGTTGGAGCTTAAGGAAGGTTTTCATAAGCGGGAGAAAGAGATTAATTAGGAATATATGATATCTCTGCAGATTTTTGGACACAATGATTTATTCAACCTACGAAAAAAAAATATAGAAAGCAGTAAATGGATTGAACAGGCAAAATAAAACCCAGTAAACCAACACCAAAAGTATACTTCCCTAGAAGTTGCTGAATAGCATCTTCTTTATCTGAAGGACAAAAACAAATAGTGATATAAATAATAACCAATGAGTGGAAATGAAGAATTCAAGAAACTAAGCTCAAAACACTAGGTGCATAGCCCAATCGTAGTGCCCCTACCTCCAACCTACAGGTGTGGGGTTCGATTTGGTAAAAAAAACCCTCAAATAGTTAGGCACAATAAGTAAAAATGATTAACGGCCTATTTGGTTTACACTTGAGTGGCCTTAGGCCTGTTAAAATCACCAAATGATTTATTTAGTGATTAACAAAGCAACACATACGCCCCTGTCTTTGTTTGGTTCAGCTATTTACCTGCTTTACAGTACGATATAAGGTGCCATGAGATTTTTTGAGGATCATTGACTGAATATGAAATATTAGACTTTTCAATGCTATATCTCCTCTCAATTTTTCTTCTCTTCTTCTATTTTCTTTTTTTAACTTTTCTGCTGTTCTCCTTTAACCATCTTCACTGTTTGCAATGGAGTGTGGGGGTAACAGTGCTTATTGCATTAAAGATAGATGAAAACTTGAGCGTTTTACATAGCACAATAGAGAGTAGAAGATACACCAATAAATAGTGGAGAGAAAGTTTAGGTAAAAGCAATAGAAAGAAAAGGTGAGAAACAAAAAGAAGCATGACCAAAAAATTTGCAAAAAGAGTTCCATAAAATAGAGTTACCACATGCAGAAATAAATAGGAAGAAATGATGAAGATGGATCCCTGGGCCAGACAGAAGGTTAGTTGGACAAAGGATAATGATGAAAAATCATGAAAATAACTCTTTGCAATACAACGATGAAGTTGCGTACGTCAACATTTCCCAAAATCTATGTGATGAGATCTGCAAATAAAGGTTCACTACTTTTTATTTCTCGTGGTGATTAGACTAGATTAGTGTTTGTATTAGTGTAAGGGTGATGGGGGGTGGAGGCATCGATCGGCTTGGATTTCATGCCTACAACTACATAAGATCCAAACGTCCATATATTAATTTCCCATTCTTCGATACTTCAAATTTTTCTCATCTCCATGTAACTTTGGGATTAGAAGGGCAATGGTGTTGAGCACCAATTCATTCCCTTGAATTAAAATATAATGCAAAAACAAGGTGAAGAATAGCTCAAGAAAGCAGAAGAATAAGGCAAAGACAACAATTCAAATATATAGTGTACCACTGACGAGAAAAGAAGAAGATAGCATTAAAAGACAACCTCTATGCTGTACAAAATCAGCCAAAGGACCCAACAACTGCCACAATACAGCGGCCAGTCCAGAAACTGGTCTAAGGACTGAACCCCACGGTATTTTTAAATAACTGAACCCATACCAGTCGGTCTACTATTGTAATATAGTTTATTAATTGTTTACATAAGTGGCCCCTTTAAACCACATGTATGAACCGATAAATAACACCCATTTGCTGTAATTTTGGTAGAGAAAAATAAAAATTTTGTTTCTTCTCTTCCCACTTCTCTTCTCTTTTCCCCTCCTCCCCAAGGAGTCCACACCTACTCAAAAGGTTCCCTAACCTTCTTGATTCAATCAAGAACCATATCAAATTGGTTCCTTAGTTGATTGTATTAAACAGAGAAGTTCCTGAGTTGATTGTATAAAACTTGTGAGCTCCAGGAACATAAATAAAGAATAATAAGGTTTAAGTACATCAAGAAAGCACTGCACTAGCAATGAACAATAATTATTCACTCGACTTTCCTTTTTTTACAAAAATGGAAAATTGGAAAGCTCATAAATAAGACTGACTTCGTTAGACAATGATAATAAGATTTATAAACTAATGCATCCTATACGTTGGAATGAGTGCATACCTTCCTGAAAATTCAAAGCATAGAAAGCCCTGGGTGGTATGGAAGCTTAAACCAGGCTGGTAAGAAAAGATCTACAAAGAACTACTAAAAAATTAGTAAATAAATATAGTAGAAATAGCATTTACTATCATAAATGAAAATTTCCTTACCGCATTCATCAATGTTTTAAAAGCTAGCTCAGGTAGGTAAGCCAATGTTGTTCCACTGTCAAGTATTGTACCTTTATTGTCCCCAGTTTCAAAAATATCAGTTGGAAGATTCAGGAATGCCCCGCCAACTTGAATTGATTTAAGAATGATGTTGTAATGTGGCCTGCAGCATTTAAACACTTAACAGATATGGTAGATCAACCAAGAATTAAGTGCCAATTTATTAACAACAATAAATAACTAAAGCCTGGATCTATAGCATTATGATCAAAAGATAAAAGATCAAACCATGCATAAGCTTTGAGAGAGAACATATAACATAAAAGTAAGACTCATATATGTCTACAAATAAATGAATCATAGCAATGCATGTTTATTTGCTTCTCCAGCTAACATATCCCTCTACATATCTATGCATATTAATTGACAAGAAAGGAGAAAGAAAAATAAAAGTAAAAACACAAGCAACATGACAAAATTGTAATGGCCTAGAACCTTAACACTTAGAATCTTCTACTGACCAACTAGAACTTGACTAAGCCGACTCGATTGTCATACAGGGCGACTTGACCTAGAGGTATCTTGGAAGAATAGATTTGGATGAGTAGTTTGGACAAGGTTGCTTGGGCAACTCTGTAGTTCCCAACAATTTTAAGAGGGTTGTGTAGACTTGTTAACACGAGTGTTTCCCAAATGAAAATTTTGAGCAATAGTAAGTCCTTTCAAGATGCCCTGCTTAAGTTGACTTTATGACTAACTAGATTGGGTAAGCCAAGTAGATTAAAACAAAGAAAGGGACCATTAATGCTTTCAACAAGGTACGATATTTGGTAATGGTCCCCACCAAGTAAAGTCGGCATTCATAACGTCCTAGGCAAGATTTATCTCCTAGGATTCAACCCTTCCTGATGTAGCTAGAAATGGGATAAAGCAAAATATATATAGAAGAGTGTCATTAGGCGTGTAAGTGAGCCAAGCCAGCTCATGAGCTAGCTCGAACTCAACTAGCTAACATGCTCGCGAGTTGAGCTCATCAAGCCGCAAGCTCGAGTTCAAGCTCAAGCTAAACCTCATATATTAAATGAGCTGCTTGACGAGGCTCGGCTAGTCGGCTCGCCAACTTGCTCATATATTCAGTCAATACTCACTAATAGCAATGGATGCACAATCTCCCATTCATCCCAATCGCAAGGACTATAAAAGTCATTCTACCAACATACATGCATTTAATGAAAAAGGTTGATGCTACTTTCTTTAATGAAAAAGGCCAAAGCTGCTTTCCTTCTCACCTATCGAACGGTGACTTACAGTGCTAGTCATATTGATGCCTTCTCTAAAAAGCTCTCATACAAATTTTTTCTTCTCTAGCTGCTGTTTAGGTCAATGCCTTCTTCGACGAGCTCATGTCGATGCCTTCCTTAGTGAGCTCCAATGACAACTTCTTGCTCATCTTCTTTGGCGCAAGCTCGCGAGCTGGCTTGAGAGCTCGCCTTCATTGATGTGAGCCAAGCTCAAGCTCTCCCTTTGAGCTTAACTTAAGCTCGAGTTCAAGCAAGCAATCAAGCACGTGAGCCAAGCTTGAGTTAGGCATGATTAGAGGTTGGCTCAACTCGTTTACAACCACCTAATTGCCACAAGTACAAGGCATTATAGTGGATAAAAATCCCCGTGTATTAAAATAAGCACGGTTTGCCTAATTAATAATAATTAAATGATCCCTCCTACCTCTATTTAAGGAATTAGACCTCTTCGAGAGAAAGGAAACTATTCCCTTCAACCTGGAAAAAACTGTATGTAGTCGGACCTACTAAAGGAGGACAATGAAGAGTGCAAGAAATGAACAAGCTAGGATGTCACCCTCCCGATGGAAAATCATATCCCATTACAGAGTAGCACAATTTTACTTGACATCTAAATGTATTATGTTACCTATTTTTCAACTTGCGTAGGGATGAATATGATATAAAATATCACATTATATAAGATCCGCAATCTTCATAATACATGGATAACTCTCAATAAAGAAGTTTGTGATGTAATGAATGAGTAATGAAAATGCTTAACAAAAATTTTGTCGAATTAGGAGCTGGTGTGACCATTACAAAGTGTTTTTAAATTGAAGTTGTATGGAAATTACTTGGAGGTTGTGTGACATCCATTATAACTATAAGGTAGTGTGACACTATTATAGATACTTGAATTTTTAGGGAGCAATGTGACCTCCAACATAGTTGAACTACAAATATGAATTAACGGGCATGATATGCTAGCTTAACTGGATTAAATGGATTGTTTGCTTGACATGCATCAGTTTAACCTTCTCTGACTCACTTGTAAATTGGATAAGTAGTTGTGATAGAAGCTTCCATTAAGTACATTTTGAGCTTACCATGTTTGTACTACCTTGAATGTTTTAAGCATTTTACATTAAGTTATACACACTCTCGGTGTTTACATCTCTCTGCAATGGGTGAGGAGGGTGTTGGTGAGATGTGAGGAGACCAAGCATAGCAAGGAATGAAATAGTTATTAATCTTAATCATTTTGGAGCCAATAAGACCGCATCGCTTGTTAACTTCAGTAAGGACTCTCTTTGTTGGCATAAGGCCATAGGTTTAACTATGCCTCTTCCATTTGTTTGATTATTCTTTCCTAATAATATCTTCCATCGACAACTTTTGTTGAACGGGTCAGTTTTCCCACTTCTCACATTGTATTTTGTGTTGTTGTGTTGAATACTTTGCCTTGGTCAAAAAGAATTGAAAAGTTCACCACTCAAAATCATATTTGTCAATGACACAAAATAGCGCACGTCATGGCCGGCGGTGCGGAGCGGCGCACCTACAACACAATCTGTATGGCGCAGCGCAAATGTTTAAAATGGCGCGTGCTATTTGCACGCAAAGGCGCATGGCGCATGGCACAAATAGCGCGTGCAATTTTATTTAGGGATTTTTAATATAATTATAAATATTTTTAAATATTTCTATATTTTATTTATAAGATAATGTAATATTTAATTTTAAAATATGATTAAAAAAGTTTAGTTAAGTTATATTATTATGTTGCCCTAACCCTCACGATTCGTGAGTCACAAATGAACGAAGGCTGCTCCCGAGCTGTTCGACGCACGAAAAGGAAGCGAGTGCGAGTGGTCTCCTGCTGCCTGAGCTTCGTATGATTCTACCACCCTCTCCTTCGTTTGATTTCGCTCCTTCTTCCATCTATTTCTTCTGTCACTTAAGTCCACTGTTGTTGGATCCTCGTTCGTTTGATTTCACCGTAGTTTAGGGTTTGTCCGTCTATTTCCGCCGATGTTGGATCTATCGTCTTTTTGATTCAGCACGAAGGAGATTCGCTGCAAGATAACAATCCTAATATGCTTCTTATTCCTTCCTTCGTATCTTCTAGTATTGCTTAATCTAACTAATTCCGCCACTGCTGGATTTTTCTCATTATGCTTCAATTTGTATTTGTGTTCAAAAGCCAAATTTTTTAGCAGTCTTTCAAGTTCATCACTATTTTTTGTTGATTGTCATATTATTTTAAGTAGTTGATTTTATGAAACGCAGTTTCAACAATCAAATAAATTGATTATTTTCTCAAAAACTTAGATTGATTATTTTCTTATAAGAAAATTAGATCGTTTAGATTGCAAAGATTATAAAGTTATTCTGAGTGAAAATTTATGTACCCAACATCGATTATTAGTTTTTAATTTTTAAGATAAAGGGGCATAAAATAAAAAATAAAGTAAAACGATATTCTAGGATTAGATGGGGATATTTAAAGATTATTAACATAAATATTTTTTAGAGTAAGATTTTAGATCTTAAAATTTTGTTTGTGCATGAGAATGTTAATGTTATGTGAGAAAAATTGGCTAGTGATATTAAGAATATTGCAAAAGATGTGCTTAGAGTATCAAAGGTAAAAGCTCCTAATAATAAAAATAGTTGATGGTGGAATCCAAATATGCAAAAAAGATAAAAAATAAGAAGATTTGTTATAAAAATTAGTTTAGATGTAAAAATTTTGATAATTGAGAAAGATATAAAAAGGCGCGTAAGAAATCTAAGAAAGCAATATGCGATGCAAATATCTTAGCTTTTAATGATTTATATAATATATTAAATACTAAGGAGGGAGAAAGATATATGTATAAGTTAGCCAAACAAAGAGATAGGAGTAGTAAGAATTTAGTTCAAGTGAAGTGTATTAAGGATGAAGATCAAAAAGTACTTTTCTTAGAAGATGATATTCAACAAAGGTGGATGAGATATTTTGCTAAATTTTTTAATAAAGATTGTGAAAAAATGATTGACTTTAGTGACCTTAGCACCCTAAATGAAAATAAATATTTCTGTTTTTATCGGCATATTAGTAAAACTGAAGTTAGAGAGGCTTTAAAGGAAATGAAGTGTGGAAAAGCTGTTGGACCTAATGATATTCCAATAAAGGTGTGTAAATGCTTAGGAGATGAAGAAATTTCTTGGCTTCCTAAACTTTTTAATACTGTTTTGAAGACTAAAAAGATGCCAGATGAGTGAAGAATGAGTGTGCTAATTCTTATTTTTAAGAATAAAGGTGATGCACAAGATTGTGCGAATTATAGAGGAATTAAGTTAATGTGTCATACTTTAAAACTATAGGAGCGAGTTATGGAGCGTAGGTTGCGGCATGATACTAATGTTTCTCAAAATCAATTTGGATTCATGCCGGGTAGGTCTACTATGGAAGCCATACATTTATTGAGAGGTTTGATGGAGAAATATAGAGAGAATAAGGAGGATCTACATATGATATTTATTGATTTAGAGAAAGCATATGATAAAGTTCCAAGAGAAGTGCTATGGACAGTTCTTAAAAAGGAAGGAGTTAATAATGCTTATATTCAAATCATTAAAGATATGTATGCAGGAGTTATTACTTGTGTTCAAACACAAGGTGGTTTGACCAAGTATTTTCCTACTTCGGTTGGATCACATCAAGGATCAACCTTAAGCCCATATCTTTTTGCTTAGTCACGGATGTTCTCACTAGACATTTGCAAGAAGATGTACTTTGGTGTATGCTTTTTTTTGATGATATTCTTCTTGTTGATAAGACTAGAGAGGGAGTTGAAGGTATACTTGAATTATGGAGGTCAACCTTAGAGTCTAAAGGTTTTCGCTTGAGTAGATCTAAAACTGAATATATGGAGTGTAATTTTAGTAGCAATAGACCTAGTGAGGGGATTGTGACTTTGGGCGATCAAGTCATTAATAAGAGTACACATTTTAGAAATCTTGGATATATTGTTCAGAGTGATAGTGAAATAGATGGAGATATTATCAGCAGAATTCAAGTTGGATGGTTGAAGTGGAGGAATGCATCGGGCTTGTTGTGTGATAGAAAAGTCCCCCTCAAACTTAAGGGAAAATTCTATAAGATGGTGGTGAGACCTGCAATGCTTTATGGTGTCGAATGTTGGCCATTAAAAGAGAAGTATAATACTAAGTTAAGTGTTGCAGAGATGAGGATGCTCATGTGGATGAGTGGCTTTACCCTTAGAGATAGGATACGAAATGAGCATATATGTGAAAAGGTTGGAGTAGCTCCATTGGAAGATAAGATTAGAGAGAGTCACCTTAGATGATTTGGTCACATAAAATGGCGGCCTTCTGATGACCCGATTAGGAAAGTAGAGGTATTAGATTTGAATTATGTTAAGAAAGGTAGAGGTAGACCTAAAAAGACTTGGTTATAAAATATTAGAAATGATCTTTCTTTATTAGATTTAAACGAGAATTTGACTTTTAACAGGACTCAATGGATAAAAAGAATTCATGTAGCCGACCCCACGTAGTGGGACAAAGGCTTGATGTTGTTGTTGTTGTTGTTGTTTCAACTATCAAATAGATAAAAAATGGAAAAGTTTATATTTTTTTAGGTTGGGATGTGTTAGGTGTTAGATCCTTGAGTTGGTTGGGCGTATTGTAGACTTGGTTAGGTAATTAGTTTGTATGCAGCAATATCATTGATTTGTTTGAAATGTACAGTGAGACACTTTGGGAAGCTACATAAGGATCATTTCAATATATGATGTATGCAGGGGGGGGGGGGGAGGGTCAAAACTTTCTATTAATTTCTTTAGTTGCCTTGGCTCTTGGGCTGCTGGTGCTTCTTGGTTTGAGCTGGCTGCTTGGTGTTGAGTTTTGGGAGCTACTTGGTTTTAGGTCATTAATGCTTGAGCTGATGTTTAGCTCATTAATATGTTAAATTAATTCCTCTTTTTTAGCTCATTTGGTGGAGTGGTTCTTGCCCTTCCTCCTTCTCTGTGACCCTTCGGTTTCATCCTGGCTCCTGTACCCGTGGATGCTTTTTCCTGTTTCTCGTGGCTGGTTCCTTCCTTGGGTGGCTGTTCCAGTTCTCCTGCTGATTGCCTGTTCGGTTCTCCTGCCCCTTCGGTTCCTCCCCTGGTTGCCTGTCCCGTGGTGGCTTTTCCCGGTTTCTGGTGTGGTTGTTCAGGTGTTGTCCTGTGTGCCTTCTGGCCTTCTGTTTCCCTTTGGCTTGGTTGGAAGCAATTTTGGGACTGTTTGGCTGCCCTCTTTTCTTCTATAAATATATGATGTTTTGTTAATAAAAAGTGTGTTATGATGGATATTTGTGGAGACTAAAACCTGAGGGTTTCTCTTGAAAAAGCTTGCAAGCTTGTTCCATCTCTCTTCTTCTTCTAGGAAAGCTTGCGAGCTAGTCCTCTTCTCTTCGTCTCGGACTTCTTATCCCTTTTTTTCTCTCCGCAAGTGTCAACCTCAAATGTATCTTTCTTCTCAATCAATGAAGAAATTTTAGGTGTTTTTATATTATGTTTGAATGTGTTTTGTTTTAAGTTTTTTTATCTATAAAAGTGGGTCTTTTATTTGTGTTTTGTAGTAGTTTTTTATATATGTGAAAGACATGCAAATTTTGTAATTGTGGTCAATTATTTGTCTGCATCAATATATCAAATACAATCATCTTGAATTCTTAGTACTTATTTATATAATTTGCCCCATATACCATGGTTAGAGAAATTAGAAAGTGCAAGCACTGAACTTTTTTTTTCATTTTTTGGATAATCTAGTTACATTTGAAGTAACCTAAGCAAAAAATTCATTATCGGACAAAATTTGATTATTTGAACTTGTTTGTGATTTATATGGTGAACTTTACGTTGATTTCAAGCATGTGAGACTGACTTTTATTCATCTAAGGGAGACCAAAATTTAATTATTTGAATTTGCTTGCATATAGGTGATTATAAAATATTAGATTCAGTTCAATTTTTAAAAAAAGATACAGCATGGTAATATGCAATATTAGCTAATCAAGCCGATAACAATATTGTGATATGTATTTTTTTTGGCAAAATAATAAAAGGAGAAATTACATGCCGCAAATAACACCTCGTTGGGGGTTTTAGAAATGTTAGACCTTGATCTAATTGCCCCAAGCTTGTCTTTCAATTTAATGATATTTCATATTCATGCTTATTTTTTTATAATTATTTTTTAGTTCACATCATGTTCAAAATGGCGCGTGTCGCGCTATACGTCATGACTCCAAAGGGAGCTTTGCGCCGTGGTGCTCCATTTGTCGTTAACAAATATGCTCATAATACAACAAGTTCACAAGATCAACCAAGTCAGAGCAAATCTTTAAGTGAATATAGACCTAGTAGCATCTATAGGCATGTATGAAATGCGTGGAGCCTACCACCGAGAAAAAAGTGTGTGATAAAAACAACCACAAACTTACAAGATTAGACAACTAAAAGAACTCTATAGACTACCTGAATGTCTAGCCCTTCAAGAAGATAGTCTCCAAATCGTAGGTGATTTTTCCCTCAACTGCCTTGGCTAGAAGTTGCATGAAACCCAAAAGAAAGGCTCCCAAAACCTGATTCTGGAGAATGTCTGCTGCGGGGACCAGTGGACAGCTCTCCAAAGACTCTCCCTAACCAACTGCAGTCCACCTTGCAAAGCCACCGAAGAAGGTTTTGGAGTGCCAGAAATAATTTTGGCGGAATCTTGAACTCCACTATGACCAACGATCCTCTTGAATGGTCTTTTTGCTGCTGTTTTTTGGGAGTTTCTGCTACAAGAGTATGGTGCATAGTAGGAATCATAGTAGACAGTTCTTTCGCCCACTCTAGCAACCTCCTGAAAGGGCTTCCTGCTGCTAGACTCTGTTAATGTTGCAGGAAGTGCTAGCTAGCTGAGTAAGGTTGTTCGCGCCAAGTCCCTCAATTCAGGCCGTTATAGTAGACAGCCACTGGAATAGCAAAAATAGGGTTCTTGAATGCTATGGAGAAGGAATAGAAGATTTGAGAATCAATTGTGGAAAAATTCTATCTTTGTTAAGATCTCCTCCCCTTCTCACCTCTTTAAAAATTTCGGGAATCCACACAAAAAAAGAAAAAATCTTCCCCGACCTCACGATAACTTAAAATAAACTCTCCAAAAATTCCCTTTCCCTCTAAAAGGATGGGTTATTTGTAGACAAACTACTTCAAATAATACAGGACCCCATTATTAACCAAATGTTCCTTATCCTAATAATTAATTAATTATGAAAGAAAAAAGACCATACCCTCTAATAAACCTTGCACTCTAATAATTAATTAATTATGAAAAGGATCGTCCTAATAATTAATTACGCTAGACTCTTTAATGAAAGCCGGATAGGCCTCACATGATGCATGCACATTAATAAATGCCCAAGACAAAAATGTGGGTGTTAGTTCCATATGCCAAATATGGTTCTTTCAAATATAGTCCCCACCTTGTATTGCGACCCTTTTTTAAGAACTTTTCTTTGAAATCTATTTTCCATCATCCCTCTTTTGGCAAGGTTTTCCAGAAGAAACAACAGATACTACTATATGTTGTACAAAATGCTGCATACCTTTAAAAAATCTACAAGTTCTACATAGTTTGTAGGGAGAATATAACTGAAGCTCTCACACCAGTTGGGGCATCTTTTTGCCTCAATAGCAAACTAGAAGAATATGCCTGAAGCTCCCACTCCACTTATTAGTTACATTCCCACTGACTTGTGCATATGATAATAATCCAAAATTGGTCGCTGATGTAATCAGTCTACTAGACCACATTCAATAATGTGAAGTTAAACGAAACAGCATAGGGCCAGGTCCTAGTGGACTTGAGAACTCTTTTTGTATTCCTATCACCTCTATAAATTAGTTTGAGTAATGTCATGTCCGTGTGGCACTGATCAAACTGATGCTGACAGCATAAGTTTGGGATTCAAGACATCAACACACATGAAAAACATTAAACAGCCAAATAAAAGAGAAATTTTTGTTTAGATTCTCAAAACCTAGCAACTATTTCTCAACCCTGAAGACTCTAGTAGACACAGGAAACCGTACAACAGCAAGGAGATGAAGGGATATGGCATTGATGGCAACTAAACCTGGCCAAATTAGTAACATAAAATTCAATGTTTCAAGAGGATCAAGCCTATTATCAGTACAATAACCAAAAAAAGCTGAAGAAGCAGTCACAACCTATTACAAAGATGAACCCTCAAAGTATTAAGATTATACGGATAGCTGTATATCATGTTAAATAGATGTATTTTATTTTTTCAAAAGAGTAAATGGGCTAATAATTTTATTAAAATAGCTCAGAAGCATGCCTTCACGACCCTAAGCTTCAACAAACCATAACTCCCCCATTAAGCATGAACTTTAGGACTGATAACATAATTGATAACAAACAAAACTTCTGAGACCTGTGACGAGAGCCACAGCTTTCCAGCCCTTCGGTCATCTGATGTCTCCAAAAGTAAAAAAGTTCAAGCTTAGACTGACATCTCATGCATGAAACACTCTCTTCCTATTATTTTAAGATAATTTCAAAGTTGTCCTCTAGACATATAAATGTTTTTTTTATATCTAACCTGATTCTTCCTGAATTACTAAGACCACAGTTCCATGCTAAAATTAAAAATCAAATGAAAGAAAAAGTCTCAAATCCCATTGTGAAAGAAACCAGGGCGGTGTGAGAATTCTTCTAATTATGAAAGAACTAGATTGTATAAGAAAAGCGAGAAGAATCATACAGTGGGACCAAGAGAATTTATTCCCAAGGAGGAACAAGGAAGGGAGAATTGCCTCTTTTATTTACTTCAGCAGCATGAATTAGGGAGTTGCATTACCTATTTTCCATGTTCCAATAGCTCATCTAGTTGCTTTTGCAATAAGGATTGCCAAATATATTGGAACTATTGGACAAAAGATTCTAACATTAGCATACACCATATGCTCCAATTCTCCATCCCTGCCTTTCCCCATCCTACCCCAATTCTCCACTGAAAACTGTAAGTGAGTTGAGCAAAGTGTGAAAAGCAGTTGGAATGCACCAACCAAACTACTAAGCTCACATTTACCAGGGGCCTTAGCCTCTACGTGACACTGCTTCATTTGGATCTGACCAAAGAAATATTCGCTCCAAGCTAGCAGTCCTGTAGCATTATTCATTAATTCCTCCGGCCATAATCAGAGTCAATGAAAACATTCACGGCTCCAGCATAATTTAGGATCAACAAAAGTGACCTAGTTGGCCAAACCATCATCATGGTTCAGCAATGATCTGATATGTCTCCAATATAAAAACAACAAACCAATCAATAGAAAACTGCAGGAATGCCCAAAACAGTGGCTGATTTTATATTATTTCTGCAATATGAAAGCAAGATACATGTGATCTACTATTAGAGAGGTAGATTGTCTCTCCAACGAGACCTGGATGCCGCTAGGAACTCACAACAAGCACTAAGAACATAAAACTCAGCAATAGCATACCTAAACCCTAGACAACTCCCCCTTACATAGCCCTAGAACACAAAATCATAAATAGAACCTTCCTAAATAATTTAAACATCATTTAGAAAACCTTCCTAATTAAACATGATTTAGAAACCTTCCTAAACAATTAAACATATTTTAGGAAACCTCCCTAAATAATTAAACGCCTCCTAAATAGCATAAATATATTTAGAAAACTTTCCTAAACACCTCCCAAATCTGAATTCAAATCAACCCACTTTCCTTAAATAAACATTCCTCATTTCCTCCCCAATCTAAATTCAAATCAGTCATCCTTTCCTAAATAAACTTTCCTAATTATTTCTCCTCCTTACATAGTGAATATTAATTCCTCTGGGCCCCACAAGGTGGGCCCTCTGGCGTATCATGATCAAATGTCCAACCCTTGTTTTAAGTAATGGTACTATGAACTTAAAGTGAGTTTGGTTTAACCAAAGGTAGACTCGTTTGATAACATATGGAATATCATGCACTTGGACCCAATATAAATGACTCAATCCACAGGTTAAAGCGTAACTTTAAACTTATCTAATGGAATCTATAATCAATAGCTACTGATTTGGCATACATTTGGACCAGAATCAAGTAATTTGAGCAATAAATTTGTTCTTAAGTTTGTGCTCAACAAAGCAATGAAGGCAGAAATTTTTTTGATGATGATAAAACCAGAAATGATGAGCCTGATTTGGCTTCAATCAAGGTGACCCCAACCATGAATTTGATCATAAAAATGAACTTTCACAGTGGTTCCTCGCTATAGAGTCCTCTAGCAAGCATCCACTAAGATTGATCACCATATACTTCTCTCAATCAAAGGTTCAGATAAAGTGTCAATTAATAATTTAAGCTATCTCAAGGTGCTCCGGTTACTCCGGTATCGCACAAGCATCCACCATGGAATAAATTGATCAATAAATCTTCATCTGGACCAAATCAAAGATGCACAAGCTCGAACAATAAGGACAAAGACTGCACTCAAGCAGTCTGAGCCAACATATGGTCAATGGAAATCATAGCTTGGGTGCAAACCTGAAACTAAATCCAGCAAGCTTAACTCAAGTTTGAAATTGCAGTTTTTTAAGTCATGTCTTCATGCATTTCAGATATCTTTTAACTTAAATCAATTGGGGGTTAACACCTAAGGCCAGCCATGAAATATCTTATTAAAGAAATAAAAGCAAATATTAAAATAAAGCTAATAGTTTTAAAACAAGCCAATGGTCGGGAAATATATATATATATATATATATATATATATATATATATATATATATATATATATATATATATATATATATATATATATTACACCCTTCACGTGAGCAGGTTGGTAGTGAACAAGTACCAATCCTTAATATATATTTATTGGATGCTGAATTAATTCAGCGCAAGAATGATCCCACCTGAATCCTAGTATGCAATTGCATGATGCATGATGAGGTAAAAATGAGCAGCTATTGCACTAATCAAGCAAAGTTATACCACTGAATTTGATCATGCTTCGATTCAGGTCAACGTTTCACTGCTTTTTTTTTCATTTAATTGGTGTAACCAATGTGCAAAACATTGTGAAACGCTAGCAGTATTTTACAGTGAAGTGTCAGTTCAAAATACTCAAGTACGAGATATGCAGAACATACATGTCAGGTACCAATGGTGTTGTCTTGACTTTAGGTTGTACCACATGTCCTATGGCAAATATACCACCTCCGTTTTTAGTGTCTAAGCAATGGGAAAACATCTTTCTGACTTTTCCAGCAGAAGCAAGTTGTGATAGCATGGATGAGTTTGACTGTCCAAAACCCAGGATTCCATCAACTGCTTCCGCTGATGATCCCAGATCGCCAGACTGCTGGTCACCACATCTACAGATGGAGCAGACCATGCTTGAGAAACAAAAAAAACTAGAAAAACAGGAAGCATTAATAAAGACATGACAGAAAAAACTATGGAGATGAAACCGATCAATTCTTATCACCAAGAGATATTAATCTTAAGTCAAAAATATTAAAATAGTTGAAAATAGAAAACTAAATACACATAAAGAATTGTCTCATTTGTTTTTTTATCAAAATGAACACGGACTGGAAACCATGGAAGGGCATTGCAGCTTTATTTATACGTTCAAGACTCATGAATCTCATCAGATATGATCTTCCTACAAATAGTTATGATCCTTACAATTCATTTCACCTTCGAACTTGTGCATTTTACTTAATTCACATATTCGAAAAAAAATGTGAACTTGTTTACAAATAAATTCAAAATGCTAGAAAAGAACCTCATATTAAAGAAGAAAAAACATTTGTACACAGCATATCGCACCAAAAATATATATATTGAAGATTATGTAAATATGCAAGAAAATAGTACAGCTATAATGCAGGTTACAACCTTTTGCAAGATTAATTTTCTATGGTTATGCATAGGTAAAATATTAGAAGATAGCCGTAGAACAGTAGTTAGGTGTCGGGTGTCCTTATTATAACCTAGAGATCACAAATTTGAGTCATAGTAAAAATCTCTTAACATAGTAGGAGTAAGACGGGGTGCGTCAACCCAAGTCAAAATCAGCTTTGGTAGAAGCCTCACGTATTAGATGGCCCTTTATTACTAATATGTAAAAAAGATTCAACAAATATTTTAAAACATATAAAAAATGTCATGACTAAGCAATTGAACTTATCCAATCTACCTAGGCCTACCCCTATTACCTAGATGGTACATTGGTGCAAACTCCTATTAGCTAAAATTTTAATTCTAGCAACGTGTGTCAGTTCATAAAACTAATAACTTATAAAGTAGTATGTTTATTGGTTTGTAGCTAGAACAATGATATTGGTAATGAAATGCGCAATGTTGATTGACATGTCCAATCAAAGACAACATAAGGCAAGGAGAAACAAAAGAAACTATGTTATGGTCTTCTTTCATTTATTTCTCTTCAAGCTATCAATCCAACTAGAATGCTGAGGGTCTACACCAAAATGGTTAATAGGAATAAACAAACTGAAAGGAAGGAACAGATGGCATCTAGTGCTTCAACAGGCTATCTATTTTTTCACCGCACTCAACCGATCAGATGGAGTGATGAATAGATTAACTCTACCATACCCGTTATCTTCCCACAATTCACACATTTTCTACAGAATTGCTCTTAAATGATATGGACTCTAATGTGCTTAGGCAGGATCTGGATTTACAGCTGCAGCCTTCAGGTCATCAGCTAAATGATTAAGTAAATTCCTTTACACAACTTGCTCCTTAAAATTGGCATCATTCTTCAAGGCCCGAAGAAGACCAATATTCAAGAGCTCAACCCCTTAGTTGAAATACAAGGTATAAACAATAGGGCTTGGTGAGCGAGCTGGGAAAACAACACCTAAAAGGTCAACCTGATCAATGAACTGGCAAGAAAACAATTATTGGATGCCTCATTAGAGACTGGAATGAAATGAACCTCTCCATTTTTTTTTTCCATTGAAGTTATTAGGTAATTAATTTTCTTCAGTAATTAAAGATATTGCATTAATGATGCTTAATTATGCTTGAATACTATGGGAAAATTTAGTTTTCAATATAGCATTAATAACCATAGTACCCGAGGGATTATCGAGTTCTTGAGCAGAGATCAGGCCAAAAGACAAAAGGGTAGGTCAAACAATTCTTGCCAGGCTGACCCTCAATTATCATTACCAAATGCTTTGGAACTCCCACTATAGGAAAATCTCTGTTTACTGGCGGATATTTTGCCGCTAACTTAGCGCCGAATTTTCCGGCAAATAGACCGACGGAAATTTACCGGTGGAAAACCGACAGTTACTTCCGGCAAAAAATTCGCCGGAAAGGACAAGTGTAAAATCCATCGGCTTACTTAAACCCAACGAAATATTGCCGGCGAAAATTCCGCCTAAAAAAAGTTCGGCGGAAAAGCCGCCAGAAATTCCGTCGGAAAAAGCCCTATTTCCCTTTCTGCAACAATGCTCTTCTCATTTCACTCCTACTCGCTCTCGCTCCGTCAGTCTCCTCCGTCGCCGAACGCCACCTCCATCGTCGGCGTGTTCACCTCTCCATCGCCGACGTTCGCCGCCTTCGTGTTGACCACTTCGTCGCCGACGTTACCCGCTCAGTTGCCGGAAATCCGCCGTAAGTAGCCCAGTTAGTTTTTCTTTGGTCATGGATGTTCTCGGTAGACATTTGCAAGTCATTGTACCATGGTGTATGCATTTTGTTGATGATATTCTTCTTGTTGATAAGATTATAGAGGGAGTTGATATGGAATGCTTTATGGTGTAAGTTTACGGTAGTCTATCCAACAGAAAATTCGGAAATATTCGATTGATTCTCTCAGTATACATTTGCAATGCTTTATGGTGTAAAATGTTGGTCACTAAACGAGAAGCATGACATCTAAGTTAAGTGTTTGCAGAGATGAGAATGCTCATGAGTGAGAGAGTCGCCTTAGATGGTCTGCTCACATAAAACAGCGGCCTCCCGATGACCTAGTTAGGAAAGTAGAGGTATTAGATTTGGTTTATGTTAAGAAAGGTGTAGAGGTATTAGATTTGGCTTATGTCGGTAAATCCGCCAGAATATCTATGGCGCAAACTGCGTTTTCACACAGGTGCCCCCCTAAATACCTATACACGCCTTTCTTGGCATGGTGGGATTGAAGACTATGGCCGCGGTGTCAGCAGAGGAGGAAACTAATTCTAATTATATGTTTTTTTTCTTATTTTTGGGTATTTATTTTATATGTTGGACATTTCAACTGTATAGTTATTTATTTTATTATCGATTTTTTAGTGTGCAACGAATAAACTTTATATTTAATTTTAAATCATTTGATGAATGTTCAATGAACTTGGAATGATCAAATAAATTATTAAACTGTTTGTTGAATGTTAAACTGTTTGTTTGTGTTCATTGTTTGAATGAATATGGTACTTGTATATTTTTATGTAGGTTTGTTGTGTTGTAGAAAACATAAACAGAAGAGAGAGTGCTTTTTTTTTGCTGCAGGTTTCCAGCAGATTATCCGTCGGATCGCCGGTCTATGTCTGACGGATTATCTGCCAGAATTTCCGGCTGTAAGTTTCTGCCGAAAATTCCAATGGATAAACCGCCAGTACTAATGACTAAAAAATGACACATCATACCGCTATATTCCGCTAAAATTCCACCGGTAAACCCGCCGGAAAATGGTTTCCGACACGCACTTTACCGTCGAGTGAAGTTCCGCCGGAAAAGCAGATTTTCCGGCGGAATTTTGCGATTTCCGATGGATTTGGGCCGCCGGTAACTGGCAATTTTCCTGTAGTGTCCCCAATCGACGGCTTAACCGAATATGGTTTCTATTATATAGGGTAAATTTGTACGAAATATTTTTATGTTGTCATAATATGGGACAAGCGTAAATATCCCATTAAGTCTTAAAGGGGCGATGATTTTAGGGTATACAAATATGATGGAAAGGAAGCATCCTACATTTCATTCCGCTAACAACTTGCATTTACACTCATATTTGATAAAGTGGATTGAACAATAAAGAACTAAACCATATAAAATAGAAGAACCTATATTGAAAACCGCAACTAAAAGTTGCCAATATAATTTCCTCATATATTTATATTTTTTTCTTATTATTACAAGTTAAACCGTTAGTGCTAAGGAGGTCAAAAATCTAGAACATGTGTTTGCAAGATATCAAGTTAAGCAATACAACAAGTCCAAGGATCCAGCAATTTGCATGAGGAACTCTTGTCAAAGATCTTATGGGCATACAGTTATGCTTTTTATGCGTCAAAATAGTAAAAAATGAATTTTTTAGTGTACTCACTTTGTATCTCAACACTCAAGGACAGATCGGGTAGAAAGGAAGTATTTTTACCTCTCATTTTATTTAAAATTGGGTTATAAATTGGTTGAGTTGAGCAGAGGAGCACTATGATATCAAAATTGTTTAATTTATTTTCTTATCAAACTCAAGTCAAGCCTAAACATGATTCAAATTTCAAAATCTTGTTAAAGCTTGTTTATAATTTGTTATTGAGTTCAAGCTTTAATCAAGTTAAACTAGCAACATGTATGATGCTACTGATTTAAACAAATATATGATATTTTTAATTTATCTGTCTACCTATTTGCTCAATATTTTTAACACATTCGTACTTCTCGTAATGTAAATCACTATTGAAGTCCATATAATATAAGAACATTGATAGAATAACATAAATTAAGCTATCAAAAAAATAATTAAATCAACATCAAATGAGCATGCTATCAAGCTTTTGGAAAATTGCTTGTTGAATGACAGACGAACATGTTCATGAATGTAAATGAACAACCAAATTAATGTTCAAGTTCATTCATTTATATGTCGAGCTTCAAAAATTTTATTTAAACTTGCTCATCTAAATAAATAAATATAAATGAGTCTTATATGAACAAGTATCAAGTAATTCATCAAGTGCACTAGTATATGGTTATAGGCCTAAATGAAGTTTTGCAATCAAGCCATTTTTAACATAGATGGTTGAACAATAAATAATTTAAATCATATAGAACTCTAATGTAAAACACAAAACATCATTATGACTAAAAATAAAATATAAAATTCACCTAATGCACTTTTTTTTTACTATATTAATCATAAGGCAAACGAAACAAGCAATCTAGAAAACATATTTGCAAGTCAGCAAGTTTTATGTTATAAATAATTTTTCAATATCATTCCCAAAGAAAAACTCATAGCTCATACCATCATAACTCACCCAAAGGTAACACTTGCAGTTGCTATTTTTGTTTGATGATTACCGGAAACATGATTATATTGCACATTATCTGTCACAAAAAACCCAGTAGTCGAGCTTCCATCACCATACAACACAGTGTATTGGCATGGTGCATCATGAATACAACCAGGGATCTCACCACCATATGTGGATGAACAAAAGCTTTCATCACAAGACACTATGTTTCCACTCGAAGAACTGTTGAGGTCATAGAGCGTAAGCTTTATCTGCAAAAAAAAAAAAATTGGAACTCAATCTCTCCATATAAACTAGAAGGTCACGAGAGAAGCCAGCTGACTTGCCTCCATATAAAAGAAAAATTAGATCATAAAAAGACATAAAATTCCAAAAAAGCTTTACCCCAAGATCACTTTTCTTTGGGCAATGCTTACAGGTGATACAATTCAGCCAAAGGATGTCGCTCCCAGTGTCCACCTGCACGTAGTAGGACTTTGAAGGAGTCCCAATCCCAATTTCAGCATAGTACAGCCTATAAAATATTCAAATTCTTATAAAACTCAAGCCAATATAACACATTTTAAAAAGAAAAATGTTAGTGACTTTGAACCAAAGCTATTAAAGTTGGGTTGACTATTACATGTATTAGTGTATATTTTATTATAAATTACTATGTACAAAACAGCTATAAATATTCTGTATATATGAGTATATAATAAAAAAATAAGCTCATACATAGCTACTATGCACTTTTGTGTACAAAATATTTATAACAGTTTGTAATTCATAACAAAATACATAGTCATGCACAGCATTACAAACCTTCCTCTATGTTAGCTTAGTTTAACTAATAATTTTTGTATAAATTAACCTAATCTATAGTGGAAATTTTCATTTTCAATTAAACGCTTAAGCCTATAAGTGAGCATCAACAACTTTGCATTTCTAAGAATGATCTTTGATGTTAAATCCCGTCATAAATCAGGATTACCATAAATTAAAAATAGATTTTGAAGGACCTGAGTAATAAGCTAGAACAACACATTTGAAGCCGCGATTTGAGAGGAACAAATCACATTAATCATTCAATACCAATTGAATATGGGTTTACTCCGGTACTATGTATCAAAAACTTAAATAACATGTAAATTACGCCTAATAGATCAAAATGCAAATCCACTGTAAACCCAAAAAAAAACCTTAAACCATGATGTCTATAATATTTTTGACCGAGACGAAACCCACGAATCTCAAGTGCCTTACAATTACGAAATTGGTAAGCTCACCCGGTCTCGGTGGGAACACCAATGCCGCCAAGTGGAATATCGATGGCGCCAGCCGCGACGCTTGAAAGGAACCTGCCATGGCGGCGAACATCATGGGCGCGGAGGTCGGCGATATGAGTACGGTCGGTGTACTTTCGCTGAACCCTAAACACACCAGTGCCGCTTCCCAAATCGAAGAAAGAGATGAAACTAAGGAGGAGAAAAAGGAGATGCGGGGGCCAGTGAGAAGGCCACCGGCGATCCATCGATTAATGCGGGGAAAAAATTATGTGAGGCGTTGTGTAGGACGGATTATTCGAATGCAAAGAATGTATTATTCCTCCCGCATCTCCTTCTCCGAGGTAGAGGAGAAGGAGAAGCACACGGAAGGAACGAGAATACGAAAATAGTGGGAATAAGGAAGGAGGGAACCCAGAGGCGGACAACGCCGATTCGGTGGAGAGTCAGGGGACGCTTTAAAAGGTTTTGTTTGATCGGTTTATTTTGGCTGGCCGCAAAATGCAGAGCAAATATAACAAACTTTTATTATGCAGAGCGGTAAAGTTAACTTATTGTTTATTGTTTGGGAATTTTGATTTTATATGTTTCATAATTTTAGAATTTGGAGATATATACATATTTTTTTATTTTTTTAAGAAAAAAGCCATTAATTCATTTTGAATTAAAATAATCCCAATAAAGATAATCATATTTTTGAATGGATATATATATATATATATATATATATATATATATAACAAAATGTTCATGACAAAATAAAATCTAGTAAAAAATAATGTCTCTAGGAAATTTACTTGATCATCATGAATTTAAAGGAAATATTTAAATTAAAACATTTTCAAAATTAGATTCTAGACTCGATTGAACTCTAAATGAGCTCAAAGAAAGCACTCAAAGCATATATAAAAGTTTCTAGATATAAATAAAGGATCAAATAGTCTTCAAATATTATGTGCTTATAATCAAATCAAGCAGTTACATGAGAAGAATCTAATGAGTTTCTAATGAGTTTGATCAAAATTTTTCGATTTTGACATCATTTCGGCACTTAATGCATGATACTTTTTTTTTAACAAGGAAATCAGCATGAAACATGTAACGCTTTGGATTCTAGCTAAATTTACCTAAATGCCCTTCTCAAAAAGCTATAAATAGAGCATCATTTTCCATGCAAAAGGGAGGTCGAGAGCTGAGAGATCTAGATAACTATATTGCATTTTTTTTGCCGGTGACAGTCGTCATTAATAATCACTATCACAGCTGCATGACTTCCATCATTCTACTATTGTTGCTTCAATACTAACATCAAACCTTATTCTAGAACTTCAATTATCCTCTCATGGACATCGAGCTTTTATAATCCCTGCAATGAGAATAAAATAGTTAATTCTTAATTATGTAATCATGTATGCTTCAATTGTGGAGAAGAGCTCATTCTTGCCCTTATAATTATATTGAGGATTATTGCAACTGAGTCATGCCCTCTTGTTTTTCCTCTTCTTAGATTTTGCATGTAAAAAATTGTAATGTCTCTGACAACTTTTATTTTTTATATGTTGGATATTTATACCAAATTAATATACTAAACACTCTATTGCAACAACTTTTCTAGCACGCAATAAGAATATTTTTAATAATATTCAATATATGTAAAAAATGTCTTAAAATTTTAGGTAAATTTTAATTTTATTTCTGTAAGTTTATTAGTATTGTATATGATTGCCAACTAGACTTTTACTCAAAATCCTCACCATAGGGATTGGAGCCTCCTTGAATCTCATTCACCCAATAGGGAACATACAATGCAATTTTTAGGAGGATTGGAGCCTCATGGTTAAGATAGTAGTTGTAACACCATCTGGTCTAATTTTGAAAGAATTGTCTATTTATCTATTAATTAACTAAAAAAAGCTTCTATGAATTCATCAATATAAATCAATCCAACAGAAACAACTAAAAATCGTATACATCAAAATATAAATTTATATTCATCCCTCGGAATTCATATACAGAAGCTAGTAGATCAATTATTACATTCATTTTAACTTTCTAAGCTCTTTTCTACAAAAGAATAAAACTAGAGAAAATACATAAATAAAATAAACCTTGAATTCCTAATCTATCCTTGCTCCATTGAATGTTGATTCCTTCCTAAAAACGTCTAAAACTATAGAGTGAGCTAACAACTCAGTAGATTACCAAAACATACAACTAAAAATAATACAAAGCAATATAAATAATACGCATGTAATCATTCAAACAATATCAGCATGAATATATAATTATAAAAGTATGTAACAATCAATAAAATAGTAACAGATCATATGATCAATAAATATTAGTACAACTGAATATCTTAAGAGCAGTGATCAATAAGTTATGTTGATTATGTACTCAATAATTACAAAACAGTTTATATAGCACTTGTTACATCAACCCATCTTTTATTATTATATAGTTGTTGTACAGTGTCTATGCTATGCATATATATATATCATATAAATCATGTTATTCAAATATATCAAATGCCTTTTAATCAATTTTATCACATGCTTGTATCAATCATAACATATATCTTATATAAACCATATCATGTTAATTATATAATTTATCACATGTATATTATTGTCATATGTATATGCAAGCACTATAAAAAAAGAATATCAAGCTATCTGTGGTATTTTTTCTGTATTCAATCTTGTTGGCCAGCCCTACAGGAATCAATAATATCACAAGTCATTTAGGTTAGGTGATTCTTATATTAAAATCCATCACTTCTTACCTATCGGCGTATCATATCATATTAATTTATCTCACTATATCTCAATTTTTATATCTTTTAGGATTACACCATAAATCTTATTTTAAAAGAAAATTCGTCGGCCCACCTTCCTACACAAGACAATATGTCTCCATTCAACCTAAATTAGTCAATCATTTATAATCAGCCTGTCTTACATACACATATTTCACAACATATATAATATATAACATAATAAACATATGATATCACACTCAATGTTCAGTTCACTGTAGCATCTTAATACATGTAAAAATTGCATGTGAACTGATATTAGTGAAATTTATAAGAAAATATAACATGTTTTTTTTCTTCACGTGTATATCCATAATAACTATATTATAATAAGCATGCATATCATATATGCATATAAAAAGATTTTAACAATTATTTATCAAAATTTTTATTTTATTTAAATTACCCAAATTAGGATATTTCCCCTAAAAAATAAAATACTAAGTAAAAATTTAATATGTTCTTGTCGAAATGCTCATATTGACAACAACTATCACATACAAAAAGCTATGCGGTGAGAGTATGTTAAAAATTAAGATATCATAACTTTTTACATTCAAATCAAATTAAAATTCATAAAATACATAAAATTATTAAAATCGGAGGTCGAGTAAATATAGCTTATCTTGAGACGAACAACTTTCCCAACATGACCAACCAATAAAAAATGGCTCAACGACCTCCAAACCCTAACTTCTCTCTTATTTCTCCTTTATTTTCTTCTCCAATTTCATCTTTATCTTCTCTAGTTTGGGGAACTCGAATGGCCATTTGAGGAATTTTGTAAGTGGATTTAGATATTATAATAAAATAATCTGAGGATATATTAGTAATCATATAAATTGTTTGTTTTTTTCCGTAAAATTGTTATAAATTCTTTTATATCTTTAAATTTAGATCTCTAAAAATTATAAAAAAATATTCATAAATTAGCTAAGTATGTCTAAAATGATATGCTGAAATTAGTTTACAAAATGAACACCCAACTGTCCTAAAAATCCCACATCTACAGTCATATATCAAATTTCTACACTACCCTTAAAATTGGGAGAAAATTATTATAATTAAACACAATAGTATCTATATTATAATTAAGATTGTTTATAAATTTAACTTATAATGGCTAAAAAAATATTTATTAAATCAAAATGTAGGTTATTACAGTAGTAATGACCTATTCATTATTTTTCTTATCCTCACTCATTTATATGACATAATTAATCATTTTGCTCCCCTCCACCTCTCTCATTACAAAACTATAAACCATAAATGCTTAGAGCATGCACTTTTATGCTCTAATCTGAGCTAGTTATTCTCTAGTGTGAGGTGGTTATTCTTTAGCTTTATAACAAGTGTAGAAAGCTGCTCCAACTGTCTAGATGAGGGCATAGACTGACTAGTAGCTTGTTGTTACTCATATCCTTTTGATGCATTTTTTTTCCTATTTAATCACCATACTCACCAAGAAAATATTTGGGGATCACATTCTCTTTATAACTCAACATTCTCTTTATAACTCAGAATGTGAGAGGCTGAGAAAGTGTATGTATAATAAACTTATATAAGTCATATTCACCAGCTTCGTGCATAAATGTAGCGTTAACAATCACCTACAAAAAATAATTCAAAATTGACTTGAGAGTTAATATATATCAATAATCATTGTAAACTAATACTTTTAAAAAAGTATTTGCACATAAGCCCTTTATTGCTCGTCTACCTTAACATCCTTGCAGAGTCTTAGGATGGTTTCATAAGCCTAGTACTGCAACACTATATCATATGTAGATAATGTGTAATGTGTTGGGGCATTCTTCTCTAGAACGTTAATATTTATATTACATCATATCCTTATTTAACCCTGTTAGAGTCCTCTATCATGATAAACCATCCCATGGATATTCTAAGACTGTTTTCTCATCTTTAATGAGCGCAAACATCTCATTAAAAAAAAATATTATACTTGTCATGATTTACTAGAACACCATATATAATATAATATAATGTAAAAGTAACTTCCATACATTATCCCTTTCAAAGGATACCATGAATGTTCTCTTCTGTATACATTCTCAAAGTTATTTCCTTCTAAATAGCTTGTAATAATCCTGCTGCATCTACTCATTTCCTTGAATTCATTCTTAGATGGAAAGTTTCTAACCACATTGGAATAATCAAAACAAATTCAATAACTCTAAATATTGTGTTCTTACTTCCAATGTTGAACAAAAAGGAGTCTCTATCTTTCTTCTTAAGGTCGATTATCCTTAGCATTATTCGATGAATTAGAGCTTCAAACCATTGCAGCTAGAAGATTTGAATAATTGCCTAAAATGAGATCTCCTGGCTATTTCTAGAAGACGAAAAGTTTCAATCAGTTAAACAACTTTTTACTTCACACCTTTAGATTTATATATGACATGAGCAATAAAAGATCAATTTGTGGGTGCTAGACCACTTGAACTACAATAGCACACAAAAAAATGGGTGAATTGGTATTTTAAAAATTTTCTTTTCAAAATTTCTTTTTAAAAAATTCAATACCAAATTCAAACCTTCAATTCAAAAATAGATATTATAATGCGAAAGCTAATGATATGAAAAAATCAATTGCTATATATTTTTTTATATTTTGTAGAAAAATAAATATTAAAAAATGTTTTTCTCTTTTTAGTTTTTAGATTTTTATTTTTCTTTTCCAACAAAAACTAAATCCAAATGATTCTCAATGTTCTTAACTCAGATCTGCACAAAAATAAAACTACAACAAAGTAAAATTACAAGAAATTAAAATGCGGTAAAAATAAGAACAAATACATCATAGATTTATAGTGACTCGGTCAACCTTTACATAGGTCTACTCCCAAGAGTCTTCCACTCTGAGTATTATACTAAACTCTCAGTGACTCTCCTTTTACCCCCACAAGAAGGCGGAGAAGCGCTTACAAAATCACTTTCATCAACCCGGTGTAGTGGAGCAGTCGGAACCCTTTTACCAACGGTGCGGTGGAATAGTCAAATCCCTTTCACGAATGGTGCGGTGGAGTTGTCGAAGGCCTTTTGACTCTAAGAGGTTCTTCATGGAGTTTCCCTCAAGCAAAACTTTTACTCATTGAGGAAGAAGGTAGATGATGATCGAAGTAACCATGTGAAGACTCTCTCTCTCTCTCTCTCTCTCTCTCTCTCTCTCTCTCTCTCTCTCTCCCTCTCTCCCTTGATCCACAAGGCTATTCTCCCTCTCTCTCAATACACTTCTCTCTCCCAAGCCCAAAACTTATTTTTCAAACTCTCTCTCACAGAAGACTGAAGCCCATTGACTCTCAAAGATCCTTAAAAATGAAAAAAAGAGTTTTTAAATATCAGGCTTCAAGAAAACTCCTAATTTTTAATTTAACCGTCTTTTTTCGTACGATATGATTAGTTCAGTTATCCCTTTAGAACTATATGATGAATGTTTCTCTGTAAGATCAGTTCAAAGGTTTCAATTGATAGTTCGGTATGATATTATGGTCATATAGTATGATTAATATAATCGAATCATAGTTTATACAGGATGAACTCCAGGACGATTAGAAATCATCTATATTGATCTTCTCTTATGATCTAAATCATGCCGCACAATCTTAATTGTTAATTAAGCCTAATTATTTGATTAATTTTCAAGATTAATTTAGGCAAAATTTTCAAATATTGTACTGTATGAACATGTTTGCATAGTATGAATATACCAAATTGCAAAATTCAAAATATTGCATAAATTAAATTGGCGACGGGATTTTTTGATTACAACCGATCGACTTGTACGATTAGAATTGTACATTACAATTAACTCAAATTAGATTTACTTAATTAAATGTCTTAATTAATTTCTATTTTAGATCGTACAGTATGAACTTAAGAAAAAATAACATTCAATTTTACTCTCCTTGTGTGTGTGCATGGTTGCTACACTAACATACACCTTTTATAATATATCAACTCAAGAAAATATAAAAATATAGATTCTTGTAAAAATCAATCATATACTACCCAATCTTGAGTCATGATCCTTTAACATTGTTTGGTGTATGTTGTACCTAAAATGTTAGTACACACGAAAAAAATATATGCAATAATAACAAATAGGAAAAATAGATAAAGTTCAATAATATTTGTTATTATCAAAATATAAGCTCAAACTCCTGGATTACAACAAACAATATAATGCCTCTATAAATATGAGTAGAAAGAGCAGACACATACATAACAAATAAATTTGAACAAATCAATTCGATGTTGGAATAATATTTAAATATCATTGGAACTACGTTCAAGTAATGTACAAGCTTTGTTCAAAATTTGGTGAACCAGGTTCAGACCTTACTGGACCCATGCTCAAGCATGATTTAAGCAAAGGTTGAAACAATGTTCGATCCTGATTTGAACAATATTCAATCATAAGTATAATATTAATACGCAGTCTAATGTGGCATAGGGTTTAAGATTTTGTGTGCAAATAATACTCAAATAAAGTTTGAAACTCCTTTTATAAATTCACACCTACTTATTTTTTTCAACATGGGGTTTTTATTTAATATCATTCAATGATAGACAATAATTGTTGCTAATAAATGCATTTAAACTTAATTATTCATTCACCATGCATATAACATCACTAGCATTGGCCATATGATAGTTGGAAACTTGAGAGCATTGCTTTGAAGCTTCACCATAGGCCAATCACACGGGCTTTGATATAACTAAAGATAGAGGACGTGATGGAAAGTAGACATATTCGAAAGTTCGCATGAGACTTTAGTTGAGCATTATTATACATTTTTTAATTTAATAGTTGCATTTTAGCTCAAAATAAAAATTTGGACATATTTCTATAAATAATAAAATATTGAAAATATTTGATCAATCAAATATACTATGAGTAATATAAAATCAAATACTTTAAATAATAATAATAATAAAAAAAAAGTTTGCCGAAGAAATATGTTTTATTAATCTCCAAACGCAGTGAACCAATCCGGATCTAACGTGGGCAAGCGGACTGGTTGAGTTCTCGGTACCATTCGATCCCGATCCGCGAGCTCGTTGCCATGGCGGTCTCCACCGTTTCCTCTACCGCCGCCACTCTCTCATCGTCTCCGGTTGACCTATTGTCGCCCAGAAGAAAGATTCTTGGCTCATCCCGCTACTCAGCCCTCGCGAAGAGCTCGTTCCTACCTAGCCTGAATCTTCTGCTCTCGTCTTCTCCTCTTATTCGGGTTACTTCCACAAGAAAAATTGCATGGAGATGTGAGGCATCCAGAAGTTACGATCATATACCCAAGCAGTTCCATGAAGGGAATCTCAAAGATGGATGTGAGCCGACCTTTTTCCTTTCTATCACTTCCCTTGAATTCCCTGTTCAATTATTATATTCACAATATGGATTTTTTAGGAATATTCATTTTGCATGTTCAATTCTGGCATTTGGTATGGACCTGCGAGGTTTGTTACTTGATACGTACATTTGTTTGGAAGTGTTGAAACATTTGTGTTTTTCATGATTTTGATGAGTTACGCTCTGTCATGAATGGTTTGCTGAGCCGTGAAAACTTCAGCACCTTAAGTTATTGGTGTTTTGAAATGAAAAAATGAAGAAGAAAAATCATGCTGTTCAGACAGTTCATTAATTGATTTTTATACTACATCTTAGCAAGTATGATGGAAACTGAATCATACTAGAAGCTCTCATTATTGAGGATACCCTGATGATGTTTTAATGTTTCATGAAACCAAATTAGAGAGCATGCAAGCTTTATGTCATTTACTTTCGCTAATAAATAGTCTTACAGTTCTAGTAGCTTATCAAAGTGCTTTGCTGATCAAGCCTGAAGCTTTATGGAGCAGAAAACAGATATTTTGTTTCTTAAAACATACTTCAGGATACAGATGACAATAACGTCGAGTGTCTTATGATTGAGGCTTTCTAATTCATATCTAGCATGTCATGAGATTTAAATATTGACTGCATTTGGAAAGACTAGTTGAATGTATTTTGGTCTGTACCATCATTATAAGCAGTAGCTTTATCCCCAACTATTTGGAGTTGGTTTTATGACATATTCTTTATTGTTGCCTATTTACAATGTTTGGTTTTTTACTCTAGCAATTATTTGTTTTGCAAAACTTCTACTCATGTTATATTTAATATATATTTTTTCCTTTCCCAATCTCTTAACCTTAATGCGTCAACATGCCTTTCTAGTGGGCATGCAAATCAATGTAAGTTTAACTTAATTCTACTAAAATATAGGAATTGTCAGGAGAACTCGTGGTTTTAGGTTCACTGGAACTAAATTTAGAACCAAGCCAATTAGATCAATGTATCCCGAACTCGACTTTATTGCAATTTGGGCTAAAACTAGACCTTGAGTTAAGCGTCCAAACTACCTTTATCGGGAATAAAAGGGCGTGCATGAGTAAACGGATGGGGCGTCTTGAGGAAGGGTAATTTTCTTTGCCATGATGGCGGCTCAATAGTATTTGATTTGAATTTGCGTTACAATGGTTTGAAGGAAAAGATGGCAATGATGTTGGTGCCACATGACAATGAGATCCATATTCCATGGGTGCAACACTCTAAAGGCACAATAATGTTGAGGGAGCCATAATGATGGTTATAGTTTATAGAGGAGAATGCGATGAATTGAAGGCAAATGGGTGATGGATGCAAACACAATAAATAGTGGAGGGAGGGAGGGAGGGAGGGAGAGAGAGATGAGAATGGTAGACAACAAATATAAGAGTAATATTAGCATTAGGTTTGCAATAATTTTGTTTGAGTTCTATTTACTAGGGCACCTAACATTGAGAACTTGGTCTTGTTTTCACCAGGATTGCCATGATCCAAAGTTGAACCAAAACTCATTAATAATTGACTTGAGCTAGTCCATTGATTAGTTCCTAGATTTTTTTTTCACTCTTATTATTGCATATTTTCCCTTCTTCTATTTAAGCCAAAATCATCTAATTCTATTCTTTAATAATTTATGTTCAATATGTTTTTGTTCTATATGATAAACCACATCATTGACATATTATAAAACCTTATCAAAGTTAAGTTAAGGTCTTATCCAATCTCTATTCAAGCTGAGCCATTGATATGAATACAATTTGGGGGGAGGTGTTAAGAATAGATTGTAGATGCTAGAATAGATGTTCCATCAATTGTTGGCCTCACAACAATGGGAACCATGTAGGGGTGTCAAAAAATGACCGGACCCGACAACTCGACCCGAAAAATTTAGGTTCAGGTTGACCCGTTTAGTAAACGGGTCTAGTTTGGTTCCGAAATTCTGACTCGTTTATTAAATGGGTCGGGTTGAAGTTGACCCGCCAACTTGATTTTGACCATAAATGACCCATTTAAATTATGTTTTTCTTAAATTTTTTATTTGTTGGTATGATTGCCTTATTTTTATTAATTAATCTAAAAATTAGTATTAAAAAGTTATAATTATTTTTTAATAATTAAAACGGGTTATCGAGTCGGGTTTGGATCATTCGGTTTGCTAGCGGGTCGGATTCGGGTCCGCATTTTGACCTGTTTATTACTTGGGTTAGGTTCTAGTTAATCAGATTTGGGTCGAATCAATTTCAAGTTGGACCTGACCGGTTGACCCATTTTGACACCCCTAGAACCATAAACCATAATAATTTACCTACTCATTTGAGGAACCATGATACATGCGCCACTAATCAACAACAATAACAATAACTTCAAGTCTTTAACCCACTATGTGGGGTCGGCTACATGAATCCTTTTTCTCCATTGTATCCTATTAAAAGTTAAATTCTCATTTAAATTTAATAAAAAAAGGTCATTTTTAATATTTTCTAACCAAGCCTTTTTAGATCCATCTCTACCTTTCTAAAGATGATGAGAATATAGATGATGAAAATGGAAAAAAAAATTATAAAGATACAGAGGATGTGGATGATGAAGTTCACATGAAGAATAATCATGGTAGACTTAACTTACCATTTTAGGGCTATGCTAAGTTTGAGTTGTTGGCTCACAAAAGGATAATTGATGCTAAGAAGTTTGATGATTAGATCAAGTATCTTATGACCTAAGTTTCTTTTTGTAGGTACTACTGATGCAACTCCAAGATAAAGCCCAATGACAAAGTCACAAACTAAGGCACTCCATTAAGATTTGGGTCATTCACACTCCATAACTCTCCATGCAAGCCCATGAATGGCTCATAATTCCTCTTCAATCATTGTAAAATTATTAATAAGTTTAATTTAAGTTCTTCTAACGGTAGACGAGCCATGCCAGTCAAGAAAACAAAAAATTTTTAAATTAATTGAATTCAAGTCCACTCTACTTGACTTATTTGACCAATCCAAATTTTCATATTTTTGAAAGCTTTAAATTTTATTTTATTTATCTTAATTTTTTCTCTTTGTATCCAGGCAAGTTATCAATTAATGTAATATTGTTATTGGCTTCTAATATTTTCTTAAGTTGTCCAGGCTTAAAAAGCCTATGAAAATGATCTTGTTTTATACTTTTGTCTTAACTAAATAAAAATTATATGTTACTTGTGTAAATTTGTGTAGAATGATTTGGTGATTGTGCTACTCTCTGGTGAAGCTTAGTAGTTGATTCTGTAGGGCTTCTATGATTCAGTAGTTATCTTTATTTACCTTTGTTCTTTCTCATTCCCAATATTATTCTCATCTTCTCTATATAACCTTAATCCTAGGTTTCTCAACCCCAAAACACATCAAACAACTTCAAAGCTCTATTAAACATTTCCCACATTCTCCTAACCTCCCAAGGCCTCAACTACCCTATAACTTCGAAGATATACTAGTTAAAAGCCCAATATATAAAGACAATATAATGTTATGTGCTACTCTCTTGTTTTATTCAAGCGATTACCATTATCAAAAAGGTCTAACAGAACTTTTGTGTGAGCTTACCATAACATAAATTTTTTCTTAGATTTTTTGAATAAAAGAGGCGTGTTCCACAAACAAAAAATTTACCTTGTATTAGAATTAAAATAAGATATCTAAAAATTATATTTCGATGATAACTATTTTGATTCGATAAACTTTGTACTTTTATTACTATTTGAAAGGATTGCTAATTTTATAAAATTTTTGAAAAACCACTATTTTGTCTTTCTTTTTGCATATGTTACAATTTATTGGGTTAAACTGTGTGTTTTTAAGGCCAAATAAAATTTTATCAGAAGGATCTAAATTGTTTAAGGAAAGCTTTGGATGTAAGTGGTCTTGAACCCACCTCCATCTTGGAAGTTCTCTTAACCTCAATTTCATTTTGATTGTTATGCAAATATGTTTTCTTTTCCTGTCGCTCTTATCTCAGATATTTTCCTCTCATCTTTCTCTTATTCATTATTTAAAAAAAATAGTGCACCTTGCATATCAATGTGCCTCCTAAATCTGCCACTATATATTAATTTGAAAAATTGCAAAATAATATAAACAACTTTCACTAGACCACATAAAAAATAGAGGCTATTGATGAAAATTTTAATATGTTTCAAAATATATTCTAAACTTTTTAGAATCAACTAAAAACTTGACTTAAGTTCCATGGCAAGCTAAGTCCATTGGTGATGATTTACGGATTATTCACGAACAACAATAATAATAACATCAATCCTTTGTCCCACTACTTAGGGTTGGCTTCATGAATCTTTTTTTTTCCATTGTGTCCTACATAACTTTATGTATTTCTCATTAGGAAATATAAAATTATGCTTAGATCTACTCAGCAAATGTTAATTGAACAATTTGTTGTAGCTGAAAATTTCCAAGCCAAATAGATTGATGTTGAATAATTTCAATGCTAGTTTTTTGCATGCAAGATCACAGCTTTCTACGACTTCATCAAAGCAGGCCTTTTGCTCACCTGCCAGCACAAAATCCTATAGTGACTCCCATTCTAATCTCAAGCAATCCTTTTCCATCTGATGATTATAAATATATGACCTCTGGGACATGTAAAGGGCACTTATTGCTTGCTTAAAAATTTACTTTCTTCTCAAATTTTTGTGGTTGTTGATGTGAGTTCTTCAAGTACAGAGTACTTATTAAATTGCCTACTTCAAGGGGAAGCCAATTTCTTCAAGCCAATTGCAAATGTCCCAAGTCCTGGATGAGAAAAGTGGAGGGTTGCGTTAGGTAGTCGACAGCCAGTGTAAAACTTGTCGAATAATAATGACATGAATCCTTTAAGAAATTTAGTTAATACTAGGGCGTCCCTTGGAAGTGACGTGCTGTATGGCCTGAATACAGCGACAAGTGTGCAAGGGCCGCTGCACCGCTGCCGGGGTGCAGTGTTAAATAGGCAAGGGTTTCCACATCAAGGACGGATGTGGGCAAAGAAGCTAGTCCATAAAACTAAAATTAGGATATGAACTTGGAATATATGTTCCCTTACAGGAAAATTAATGGAATTAATAAATATTATGATTCATAGGAAGATAAATATTCTGTGCATTCAGGAAACTAAATGGGTTGGAGAGAAGGCTAAGGAGATTGATAGTTTAGGATTTAAACTTTGGTATTCGGGTATGAGTCGGACTAAAAATGGTGTAGGCATGATTTTAGATAAGAACTTGAAGGATAATGTTATAAATATTAATAGAATTGAAGATAAAATTATAGCTTTAAAGATTGTTGTTGATGCTAAGATTGTTAACATTATAAGTGCTTATGCTCCTCAAGTGGGTTTGGATATGGGTTCAAAATTAAAATTTTGGAATGACTTAGAATAATTAATACAAAAGATACCTCTTGAAGAAAGAGTTTTTATTGGAGGAGATTTAAATGGACATGTTGGCAGAGAGATAGATGATTTTAAACGCATTCATGGTGGCTTATGGGTTTAGAACGACAAATGAAGGTGGTAAGTCCATATTAGATTTTTGTTTAGCTTATGATTTTTTAATTGCTAATACCTTATTTAAGAAAAGGAATGAGCATTTTATTACTTATAAAAATGGATATAGTACAACTCAGATTGATTATTTTCTTATAAGAAAATTAGATCGTTTAGATTGCAAAGATTGTAAAGTTATTCCGAGCGAAAATTTATATACTCAACATCGTTTATTAGTTTTGGACTTGAAAATAATGGGGCAGAAAATAAAAAATAAAATAAAATGATATTCTAGGATTAGATGGGGGCTTTTAAAGAATATTAACAAAAATATTTTTGAGAGTAAAATTTTAGATCTGAAGATTTTGTTTGTGCAAGAGGATGCTAATGTTATGTGGGAAAAAGTGGCTAGTGATATTAAGAATATTGCAAAAGATGTGCTTGGAGTTTCAAAGGGAAAAGCTCCTAATAGTAAAAATAGTTGGTGTTGGAATCCAAATGTGCAAGAAAAGATTAAAAATAAGAAGATTTGTTATAAAAATTGGTTTAATTGTAAAAATTCTGATAATTGGAAAATATATAAAGAGGCATGTAAGGAATCTAAGAAAGTAATATGCGATGCAAAGAGTTTAGCTTTTAGTGATTTATATAATAGATTAGATACTAAGGAGGGAGAAAGATATATGTATAAGTTAGCCAAACAAAGAGATAGGTGTAGTAAGATTTAGTTCAAGTGAAGTGTATTAATGATGAAGATTAAAAAGTATTTTTTTTAGAAGATGATATTTAACAAAGGTGGATGAGATATTTTGCTAAACTTTTTAATGAATAATGTGAAAATAAAATTGATTGTAGTGACCTTAGCACCCTAAATGAAAATAAAGATTTCTGTTTTTATCGGTGTATTAGTAAAACCGAAGTTAGAGAGGCTTTAAAGAAAATGAAGGGTGGAAAAGCTGTTGGACCTGATGATATTCCAATAGAGGTGTGGAAATGCTTAGGAGATGAAGGAATTTCTTGGCTTACTAAACTTTTTAATACTATTTTGAAGACTAAAAAGATGCCAGATGAGTGGAGAAATGAGTGTGTTAATTCCTATTTTTAAGAATAAAGGTGATGCACAAGATTGTGCGAATTATAGAGGAATTAAGTTAATGTGTCATACTTTAAAACTATGGGAACGAGTTATGGAGCATAGGTTGCGGCATGATACTAATGTTTCTCAAAATCAATTTGGATTCATGCCAGGTAGGTCTACTATGGAAGCTATACATTTATTAAGAGGTTTGATGGAGAAATATAGATAGAATAAGGAGGATTTACATATGATATTTATTGATTTAGAAAAAGCATATGATAAAGTTCCAAGAGAAGTGCTATGGAGAGTTCTTGAAAAGAAAGGAGTTAATTACGCTTATATTCAAATCATTAAAGATATGTATGCAGGAGCTATTACTTGGTTCAAACACAAGGTGGTTTGACCAAGTATTTCCTCATTTCGGTTGGATTATGTTAAGGATCAGCCTTAAGCCCATATCTTTTTGCTTTAGCCATGGATGTTCTTACTAGAGATTTGCAAGAGGATGTACCTTGGTGTATGCTTTTTGCTGATGATATTCTTCTCGTTAATAAGACTAGAGAGAGAGTTGAAGGTAAACTAGAATTGTGGAGGTCAACCTTAGAGTCTAAAGGTTTTCGCTTGAGTAGATCTAAAACTGAATATATGGAGTGTAATTTTAGTAGCAATAGACCTAGTGAGGGGATTGTGACTTTGGGCGATCAAGTCATTAATAAGAGTACACATTTTAGAAATCTTGGATATATTGTTCAGAGTGATAGTGAAATAGATGGAGATATTATCAGCAGAATTCAAGTTGGATGGTTGAAGTGGAGGAATGCATCGGGCTTGTTGTGTGATAGAAAAGTCCCCCTCAAACTTAAGGAAAAATTCTATAAGATGGTGGTGAGACCTGCAATGCTTTATGGTGTCGAATGTTGGCCATTAAAAGAGAAGTATAATACTAAGTTAAGTGTTGCAGAGATGAGGATGCTCATGTGGATGAGTGGCTTTACCCTTAGAGATAGGATACGAAATGAGCATATTCGTGAAAAGGTTGGAGTAGCTCCAGTGGAAGATAAGATTAGAGAGAGTCGCCTTAGATGGTTTGGTCACATAAAACGACGGCCTCCCGATGACCCGGTTAGGAAAGTAGAGGTCTTAGATTTGACTTATGTTAAGAAAGGTAGAGGTAGACCTAAAAAGACTTGGTTAGAAAATATTATAAATGATCTTTCTTTATTAGATTTAAACGAGAATTTGACTTTTAATAGGACACAATGGAGAAAAAGGATTCATTTAGCCGACCCCACGTAGTGGGATAAAGGCTTGATGATGTTGTTGTTGTTGTGTCATGAGGCCTGGATCTTTTATTTAGTAAATTATTTTTGTGTTATTTTTTTGTGAACATATTTTGTAATTGATTTGTGAGCGTAATTTGATTTTAGTTAAGTTGTTTTGTTTTGGTTGTAGGCTTCGTTTGGTTGCTAAACTCATTTTGTAGAAGTTGGTTTAAAAGAAGTTGTTTAGAAAATGGAATTTTAAAAAAATGTTGTTTAAATAAATTGGTGGTTGTTTGGTTAGATTGCTTTTGACATGCTTATGCAAACATAAAAATAGATATAAATTGTTTGGTTGTGTTATCAGCTTTAACGTTTTAGCCATAAAAGACTAAATTGCCCTTATGTTAAAATTAATTATATACTATTTATTTTTTTAAATTCCTAAAGACATCAACAAATATTGAAAAATTTATATTTTCTCATCCAAAATATCATATCCGGATATTTAAATTGTGAATTTTGGAATTCATTTAAAATTATAAACAATGTATCAAGATTTACCATATACAATTTGCAAAATAATAAAATTTAAAATAAAAACCGATTTAAATATTATATCATTAATAGTCTCAGCTGATTAAACAGTTGATTATATCACTAACAGTCTCAGTTCATTCTGCTCAAGCAAATTGTTTATTCATGCCTGGAAGGGATTATTATATCATTAATTGTCTCAGCTGAAAATAATTAATTACTCTCCACCTTCCAGATGACTGTTGGATCTTAACCTTCAAACCTCCTACCACCTTTCTCCCTCTTCAATCACAAAACTCTTTGCTTTAGAACAGAGAGATTACAATAGCAGAAAAACAAAACGTAATCATTAATGGAGCTTCCATTAATGGAGCTGCCATTATTTCATCACTGAACCTTCTGCGCTGTCATTAATGGAGTTGAACAATTTCCTACATCGCGTGGGAAATTTTTACAAGAAGATGCTGAACCTGTTTGCATTTCCAACTAAGATGGATGATCTAATTTGTTGTGACAGAGAAGAGAAGCTGAAGCCTAGAGAAATTCCGAAAACAAGAAGGAAATTTTTCTGTATAAGATGCCGGTGGAAGTGGAAGATGTGGTTACCGAACATGCAGACGTGGGGGGCATTTTATTATCAGGCAATGGAGGTTTTTTACTGAAAAAGGTGAAGTGGAAAAGCTTTCAAAATCGGGAGAGAAACGAAAGTTACTTAAAAAGTAATTTTATATCAGCATTACATCCAAACAGTAATCAAGAATAACTTTTGCCATTTTGAAACGTAAAACGGAGTAATTATGCCGAACCAACGAGGTTATAGTGTCAGCCTTAATCAAAGCACGCTCTTCTTACAATTTTAATTGTCATAAATTTTAAATTGGACAGTTATTAAATTTTACTGTGATGCATTTTTAGTTTTTTTGTTGGTTCACATCAAAAGAAAACACAATTATTTTACTTGGTAGTCCGTCATTCGTAAATTTTGGTTTTATATGCTTGAATTTAATTCATCGCATTATTTAGTTGCATTAAAAAATCACACATTAAAAGAAGTATGCATCAAATAGTTTGGCCATATCATCTAGCAATCAAATTCCATATGAACTTTTTTCTCTTTTGAGTCAATCAATCTAATGTCATGTGCCGTTTTTAAAAGTCTTCTCTCTGATTTAGTAATGGAAAACTTCAAGAATGTTCCGCAGCACCTCTATGGCCTCACAGCTTCACAATTGGACATGTTCATGACTGAAGATAACCCTGTAACACGTCATCAGGAAAGAGTTACGGAGGTAAGCTTTATAATTAGGCCTTCATAATGGAATTTATTGGTAATATCTAAACTTTATGCATTTATCCTGTACAAGACTTGTATGGGAAGAAATTAATAGAACCGGCTGCTATGATGGCAGGAAAGCATCTCATCGGCTAGGAATTACCTTGATAACGGAGGGATGTGGAGCCTAACAGGAGTAAAGCAAGGCCCATCAAAGTATAGTATGAGTGTAAGCATGTACCGTGGAGGAGCAAGAGGTTATGGTAGGCCTAGAACTGCCCCTCCAGATTTGCCTTCTTTGCTGTTAGATGCTCGGATTTGCTATCTGGGAATGCCTGTAAGATAATACCTTTCTCAAAGTGATAAAAGCCTTACACAGATATTTATTTGCATGTTCTATTTTACTTGAATTTTTTTTTTTGTTAAACAGATTGTTCCAGCAGTGACTGAGTTGATTGTGGCACAGCTTATGTGGTTAGACTATGATAGCCCCTCCAAACCTATTTACTTGTACATAAACTCATCTGGAACTCAGGTAAGCTTGAGTTCTTTGTTCTTTGAAGAATTCATTGAAATAGATTGAGCAGTATAATGCTTGTAGCTCTTTGTTCTTTGAACAAAAAGGGTTTTAATTGAAGTAGGATGAACTTTCTTTTACTGACTTCACCTTTTCAAATTTTTAGAATGAAAAGTTGGAGAATGTTGGATCTGAAACTGAAGCATACGCAATAGCTGATACCATGGCTGTAAGTGTAACTGACTTATCTTCCTAAATGAATCAATTCCACAGAAAGCGTTGATAATCCTTATGTATGGCCCGTCAAAAGCTTCCAAATTATTTGGGAAGATATGCTTCCGTGATATTCTAGTTCTTGCTTTTAGGCAAAAAAGTTCCTATGATTGTTTTTACATGCTGGAGTCATTTCTATTAACTTTACGAAAAAATCCATTTCACGGTGTCAACTTCCAATGGTAATATGGTATTTCAACGGAAGAGAGCAAATGTGGTGGTATGAGAATTAGAAATTTAGAATTTTATTTTTTTTATTTTATGATTTTTAATTGGAGAGAGAGTGCTGAAGAGTACTCTGGTTACCCATTTGAAGAATTTATTTTCAATATTTATTTTTCATGTTACTTTCACAAGATAATTCTTCTAATGTCTAGGGCTCGGGGCATACTTTTGTTTGGCTATCCATTTCGGATATCTATTTTCAACATTATTTTTTTTCTTTAACTATATATTTGTTATTTTTCCAACGTTTGGGCATTGTTTGGACTGCTAAATTAAGTGTTGAATCTTCAAGACATATATATTCCTATACCTTTTCATTGTTTACATACCAATAAAATTATGATTTTGCATTAATCACCGAAAAAATTGGCCCTTTTTTATGTTGGCATCTGAAGGAAAAATAGGATTCAAAACCGCAGCAAAATAGTTGAGACCAAGGCTAATGATGCTGATTATCTCTTGGGTTAATTATTTATTTTTTGTAGGCCTTGTAACCCGTGGCAAGTTTCACTTAATAAAGAGAAGACTGCTCCCAAATATACCTTTCAGGATCTTTGTATAAATTAGAGTAGATGTCATTTTAATTTATTTGTTTGCAACGCTCAATATAGTTATAATCATAGACAATAGAAAATGAAATACATGAGTTCAGTGAAAAAACATTGGCTTGATGACACCTTAATTGCCCATGATTTGCTGTCAAAGTCGAATATCATATGCATAACCAACATCTAGAACTTATTTGCCTGATTAATGTATGAACACATATTGTCTCATTGATGTATTTTTTAAAGAATTTTGTTCTTATCCTTTTTTTTATGCCCCAGGGGCAATATAATCTTTTTTATGAGTGCCCTAGCAAACATTTATTATATTTGGGCCTCTAAAAAATATTAATTTTTAGTTTTAATGCAGTGTAATGAAAATGCTTTCTTCCATTCTTCAGCTGTCAGATTCTCGCTCTCTCCTTAGGTAATACCTTAAATTCTTCTCCTATATAAATTTAAGTTCTTTCTCCCTCTTCTTCGATCATTCACTCTCTTCTCCTTGCCTCCAACTATCACTTATCTCATTCCCTCTCTAATTCCAACCACCCACTCTCATCCGACACTCTCTGATCCCTCTTCTAACAACCTTCCAAAGTCTCTAATTCTCCTTTTGATTGCCCTTCACCTTTTCTTCTCCTTAAAACTTGCCAATCTCTTTCTACATATACACTTGCACACTGTCCATGCCCATAAAAGTTATATCCATACCTTTACTTTCTGTCTCTTATTCTCTTTGAGAAACTCATTTATGATTCTCTCTTCTAAATTCCCCTCTTTTTTCTCTCTAGCACCCCAATTTCTAAGCCTCATCGCAAGTTCCTCTCTTTTATTTGTCTCTTCCCACTCTCTCAAAATTTCCTCACTTAATCGACAATTTTCAATAAAGTCGAGAAATCCCTCTAAACTTCAAACATAAAAAATCTTATTAAACTTGAGATAAAAGTTCGTTCCATATGACTGAGTTGCATGTAAAAATTGGAATATTAGCTACCAAAATTCCTTCATTCAAATTGGCTCCTTCATTGTGTTGTTTGATGGCTTTGAAACTGTGGGCTCCGAAAATTCGGCTCCGGCCTCCGCCCGCTTTTTAATTTCTTCGGGGAGAGTTTTAACGAACTAAGTTCCGAGGTAAATTTTGGAAGGCAGATGGGTTTGTAGATAAGACACTACCCAGAGATTTCGCCCTCATTTTGCGAGGACTTTATGATCTGAGTTCTGCTTTCCTGCAGGCGCAAGCCCCTATAGTTAATTACCCCTCCCGATAACGAGAGAGAACTTTCGATTAAGGCTAGTCGTCAATCAGATACGTAGAAGATACGTGCATCTGGCATATAGTAGCAGCATGGGTTTGGGGTTTTGGAAAGCTGATATTTAAAATTGAAAACTTCACCATCTTGCACTTAAAGCGGATGGTGGGGGAATGGATGATGGACCCGATCAAGATCCCATGGTTCCGTCATCCCGGGCCATCGTGGTCCCTGGTCTACTTAGTCAGAGGAGGTAGTCGACCCAACCTGACAGAAGGATCCTTGTCGGCAGCCATGGGTTGCTTCGTCCAAGGGTACCTTATAGACCTAGGGTGGGTATTTGTTTAAGAGGACAAATTTGAATCCACCTTAGCTAACAAAGGGCTTTGTGCCTTATCGATCATATCCTATTGATTCATATCTCAAGGATTTGATGTCATTGGGGAGCATACGGGCTCTGGCCATAACCATAATATAATGGTGCCATTTGGCGGCGACCACCTGGTTTAGAGGGCCCCGAGTCATAACCGTTTATCCTGCAGTGCCATTTGACGGCGAAACTGCCGGTTAGAGGACTCGTACCACGTCATTGCTGGCAGGAGATTGTTTGAGAATGGATCCTAGTGATATTTTCGACTAGGCATGAGCTCTTTGTGAGCTGAAGTAGTTTTCGAATTTATCCACCTCGGCAAACTGTTGCGGAGGGTGGATATGTTTTGCTTTTAGTGTTTTGATAGTTGGATTTCAATTTTTAAATATTTTGGAATCGAGGTTTTCTGGAGATTTTGGATTTTTGGGTGTTTGGGTGGTGTTTGAAATGATCTGTGTGGAACCCTCCGGTTGAGATCTTTAATCAACGCGGCCATCATCGGGGTGACTTTAGGGTCATTCATATTTATGGATTGAACCTTGTCCACTCTGTCGAGCTGTCGACAGAGGATCGGGTTTCGTAGGTTTTGTGCCTTTGTTAGTGAATTCTCTTGATTATAGGCCTTGAAGGCCTAATATGAACGTATAAAATAAATATCTCGGTCGACCTCGCGACCGTATATTTATTTAATAGTTCGAGCCGTGTCGACTCCTATCTACCCGTATAGGAGGATCGGGCTCGAACTGGAATTCATCTATTGACCCGCGCAGCATCCCTAGACGTCACGTGTGTACCAATAACACGCTCGCCGGGGCCCATGCGGGTATTTGGGGGCATTTTATAATTATTTGTTGAACCTCGTCAACCCCTATTTACTTGCTTTAGGAAGATCGGGTTCAAATTTATCGACCCGCGTAGCATCCTTAGACGTCACGTGTGTACCAAGAACACGCTCGCCGGAGCCCATGCGGGTTTATGATACATCCCCTTATGTGTATCTAAGTGTATACAAATTATGGTGCATGTGCGGAGATACATTGAAATATTTATAAACGCCTTCTGTCCACTTGCATGAATGTTGTGGATCCGGTGGCGTAGCGTTGTAGCTTGTGGACTGAGTTGTATGCTGCTTTAATACAGGTAGATTGTCGTGCACTACCGATTGCTTCCTGCAGATGGATTGTAGGGCACTAACGAATCTCCTGCTTGTTATCCGCGAATAATTTTATTTGCGTGATATCTTTATTCATGGTCATTGCTTTGCATACAAATCTTCTAGTGCTAGTCACATGCTGTGGGCTCCGAAAATTCGGCCCCGGCCTCCGCCCGCTTTTGCTTTTTGCTCGAGGGGGGAGTTTTAACGATTTAAGTTCCGAGGTAAATTTTGGAAGGCAGATGAGATAGTAGATAAGACACTACCCAGAGATTTCGCTCTCATTTTGCGAGGACTTTATGATCTGAGTTCTGGTTTCCTATAGGCGCAAGCTCCTATAGTTAATTACCCCTCTCGGTCACGAGAGAGAACTTTCGATTAAGGCTAGTTGTCAATCAGATGCGTAGAAAATACGTGGATCTGGCATATAGTAGCAGCAATGAGTTTAGGGTATTGGAAAATTGAGGGATTTGATGTTTAAAATAGAAATTTTCACCATCTTGCACTTAAAGCGGATGGTGGGGGAATGGATGATAGACCCGATCAAGATCCCATGGTTCCGTCATCCCGGGCCATCGTGGTCCCTGGTCTACTTAGTCAGAGGAGGTAGTCGACCCAACCTGACAGAAGGATCCTTGTCGGCAGCCATGGGTTGCTTCGTCCAAGGGTACCTTGTAGACCTGGGGTGAATGTTTGTCTAAGGGGACAAATTTGAATCCACCTTAGCTAACAGAGGGCTTTGTGCCCTATCGATCATATCCTATTGATTCATGTCTCAAGGATTTGATGCCATTGGGGAGCATACGGGCTCTGGCCATAACCATAATATAATGGTGCCATTTGGCGGCGACCACCTGGTTCAGAGGGCCCCGAGTCATAACCGTTTATCCTGCAGTGCCATTTGGCGGCAAAACTGCCGGTTAGAGGACTCGTACCACGTCCTTGCTGGCAGGAGATTGTTTGAGAATGGATCCTAGTGATATTTTCGACCAGGCATTAGCTCTTTGCGAGCTGCAGTTATTTTCAGATTTGTTCACCTCGGCAAACTGTTGCGGAGGGTGGATGGATCTGCTTTATGTGATTGATGATTGGATTTCAGTTTTAAACATTTAAGAATTTGGAATTTTTGGGATTTTTGGAGATTTGGAGTATTGGGTGGTATTTGAGGTGGTATTTTGAAATGTTTGGAATAGACCCCTCCGGTTGATATTTTCATTCAACACGGCCATCATCGGGGTGTATGGGGTCATTTATATTTTATTGATTGGACCCTGTCGACTCTATCTACTGGTCGATAGAGGATCGGGTTTCGTAGGCTTTGAGCCTTTTGTAAGTGAATTCACTTGATTATAGACCTTGAAGGCCTAATATGAATGTATAAAATAAATATCTCAGTCGATCTCACGACTGCATATTTATTTAATGGTTCGAGCCGTGTCGACTCCTATCTACCCATATAGGAGGATCGGGCTCGAACTTGAATTCACTTATTAACCCGCGCAGCATCCCTAGACGTCACGTGTGTACCAATAACACGCTCGCCGGGGCCCATGCAGGTGTTTGGGGGCATTTTATAATTATTTATTGAACCTTGTCTACTCCTATCTGCTTGCATAGGAGGATCGGGTTCAAATCTATTGACCCGCGCAGCATCCCTAGGCGTCACGTGTGTACCAACAACACGCTCGCCGGGGCCCATGCGGGTGTTTTAGTTGTATTTACCCCTTTTGTGTTCCTATGTGTATACAAATTAAGGTGCACGTGCGGGGATACTTTAGACATTTAACGCTGCTCAGTTATGTAGGAAGACCCTCATTTGAATGCAACATTCAATTTGGAAGCTCGTAGACGCCTTCTGTCTGCTTGTACGAGTGTTGCAGATCCGGTGGCGTAGCACTGGGTTTTGTTTGGAGATTTGTACGCCTTCTGTCTGCTTGTATGGGTGTTGCAGATCCGGTGGCGTGGCGTTGTGGTTTGTGGACGCCTTCTGTCTGCTTGTATGAAGGTTGCAGATCTGATGGCGTGGAACTACAGGTTGTTGCATCTTGTAGAAGCTCGTATTTGATGACGGTCTCTTGCAATTGCTCAGGGATGGCACTTTATATTTATAGCGGGTCTCCTACAATAACTCATAGGGGCTCGTATTTAATGTATTCTCCTTGTATTTTGCTTGTGGACAACATATTGGGTGTACAATGAATCCCCCATAACGGCCCATAAGAGCTGGTGTACACTGTACATCTTGCACTTTCGAGTCTTTATCTCTTAGATGATCGCGTTTTTACTGATGCCCTATATGTTGAAGTCAGGGGCTGACTCCTTGAACCAACGGCTGCAGTGATTGAAGGCACGTTAGACTGTCCATCATGCTCATTATATGTTGATCCTCAGCATTAGTAAGCAACTACGGTATTTATCCACTAGTCGGCTGTCGTGGACTGGAGGAGAGTCGTAGTGCTCGTTATGCATTTTTTTATAGACAACATATTGCGTTTGTTGAAGGCTCTTGCATATCTGCCTACAACCAGACTGCATATTCCTCCTAAATTCTCATTGCCTATGGGGTTGGATACCTTCATTTGTATCTTGATGCTGGTCGTGGAGCATTGCTACATTCATCACACCTTGGTCTCTTGTTGTAGAAGACATGCATATCCATGTTCTTTGTTTCTTGCAAGATGCGTTGTATTTGACTTCATGTTAACATAAACCATAGGACGTGGCATTTGTTATGCATCGGAGAATCCCTTAATGTTGATCGGAAATCTTTATGTTGTTTGATTACAAGTGCGTCATTGCCTCCTTTATAATGCTCACATGTTATGAGCGATAACACTAGTCTTTGATATTAGTTGGCAAGTTGCATTCCAATCCTCATGACTTTCATGAATCTATTGAAGATTTTTGCTTTATAACTTGTAGGTAGGTAACCCCATATTTCATAATTCTTATCCGCTGTTGATTAGGAATGAATTGGATTTAATGTTACAAATAGATTATGATAGTTCGAAACCCCCCATATCATGGCTTTGGAACCAATCTATGTCCCTCATAATCTTCTTGTTGTTTGCAAATAAGTTGTAATTGTAGACCCTTTGCCTTCAAGGATGGTCTAATGTATATGATGAGTTTGATATCATTACTCATTCATATTTCAATTGAAGTAATAATCTTTTAACATTCATTAGGAATTTGGTACCATGATTCAAGACATTCACTTCATTGATTGCTCATCTTGTTATTTTGTCCAAGCTCAAAGTCATGGTTCACTTAATGTTCCAGTTCTCGTTTAGTTCATTTAACGTTCAAATGAAGCCCAAATCTTTGTCATTTGTAAGTCCCCTGTTGTCTTTGTAGTTCATTTGTTTGAGTCCGAATGTTCAAAGTCAAGTCCACACTTTTTGTAATTCATGTCACATTTGAGTCCAAGTCTTTGTTGTACAAATCAAGTTTGAATCAAATATTTTATTTGATCATTCAAGTTTGAATTTAATCCATTTAATTATTCAAATCACGTATAAATAGAGTTATCTGTCGTCCCAATTTTGTTCAAGTCTGAGTAAGGTTTGAGCTCATGTCCACTGCAGTCCCAAATCAAATCTTCTTGCACTTTGTTCAAATGTTCAAATTTTTGTTCACTTCATGTAAGTTCAAGTTCTTCAAATTCAAGTCCGAGTCAAGTTTCAACTGTCCACAGTTTGTCCAAGTTAGGTCTTCTGTTCCACCGGAAAATTCGGCAGCCTCCCGGCGTCTCCCCCGTTTAGGGGAAATTTTGGGAAACTGGGCCACCCCACCACGCTACAAGAGCGTGTATGGTTGGTGTCGTATGACACCGTGGCCATATATCTTTTCATCCCACCACGCTACGAGAGCGTGTATGGGGTCTTCAAAAGTACCCGTATGAACAACACAAGTGGCTCTCCCCACCACGCTACAAGAGCGTGTATAGGGCTTACCCACCTCGCCGTATGCGCCGCACCGGGCTCCCTCCTACCGTGCTACGAGAGCGCGTATAGGTGGTTCTCCGGTCTGCCGCAAACGCCGAAAATGGGATTTTAGGTGATTACCCGCCTCGTCGTAGGCACCGCACCGGGTTACCTCCCACCGTGCTACGAGAGCGCGTATAGGGGGTTTGCCGGCCCGCCGCAAACGACGAGAATGGGAAATCTGAGTCTTAGAGATTTATACCTGCGGGGTCGGTGGCGATGACAAAAGAATCTCAAATTTGTCTCCCTTTTTTTTTTATAACTTTTTTACCATCACCTCATTGCATGTGTACATGTATGTGTATGGATATGCTTCTATCAACAACACAGGCAACTCAATACTAAATGCTAATGGATATCAGCACAAGCAGCAATATTAAATCATTCTATACTAGCAATAAGAATAGATGACAGAAATAAAATGATAATAAATAAAAACAAAGCTTGCTTGCTAACTGGAAGGATGAAGGGCTGAATTGGACTAGAGAATTGTTGGGTTGTTTTGGTGATTGGGGGTGCTGTGAGGAAAGGGCTCAAGAGGTGGATATGTGGGCTGCTACTTATAGATTTTGGGAGGAGGGCATGGGCCTTGTTGTAAATGAAAAGTTGGTGTAGGTAGGCTGATTTCAAGAGGACTTTGGAGGAGTTGTGGGCTTACGATTTGCTGTTTAATGAAATGGACAGCAATTTTGTGAGGGGAATTGAGTTTGGTTGTTGTTTGGAATAGACTTGGTGTGGTTGTTTGGACGTGTGGACTGGGTTATGATTATCTGGGCTGTTATTTAGGTGGGGAAGGAGGCTGGACGTGCGATTGGGAGTGGTATGGAGGGGTTGAAGTGTGGTGGGCTGATTAGATAGAGTTGGCTGTTTTGGTATAGGTTCTGGATTCGGGATTGCTATGGTGGAGATGGAGTGTGGGTACAGCAGGTTTCCGCATGATGTTGCTGCCTAAAGACACATGAAGGCTGCTGTGATTGCAGGTTTTCATGTGAGGCTTGTCTGATAATGAGGATGAAGACAATTGTTGTTGCTTTCACATAGGGACTGCTGTGTGATTGGGACTTGATGGGCTTATAGACTAGCTTGGAGAGCTGAATGTGGGGTGTTAGAATTTGGGTTTGTGAGGTAAATTAGTCTACAGGCAGAGTGGCAAGAAAAGGTGTTAGTGGGCTGTATTGTAGTGATTTTGGGCTGGAGTTTAGTGGTGGAATGAAGTTATTATGACATAACCTGCTATGGACAACAAACTCCACGTGAAGGAGCAGCTTGAGTGGAATTTAGTAAATGCCAAAGAATCATTTTTGCTACATTCTGACATGAACAGTGAATTTCACGTGAATGAAAGCAAATCAAACTGAATCGTGGCTTGGTTGGGTGAAATCAGAACAATTGAGTGGAATAAATAAAAAAAATCTGAACTTTGCCCTTCTTTTTTTTTGTCTTTAGTGGATGGAGATATGAAACAAGTTAAAATGCTTAGGTAAATGGGAAAGGTAGTATCAGGTTTTCTAGTGGGTTGCACAGAGAAAAAGGCTACGAATTGTACAGGAGATTAAGTGATAATGAATAAATAAATGAAAAGCCTTTTAAAACCAGATGTATGGACGTATGTGGCTTGGAATCTGCAGCCACTAGTATAAAGGACCCTCACATGTAGAAACGAAGCTTTGTATCCTGCTGCCGTCCGTCTTCAGCAAAAAAAAATTTCAAGGAGAGCAAGGATTTACGGTAAAATCAGATCTTGGCTTGCGGAAGAGGGAGGGAGGCGGTGTGGAGCTCGGAACTCTGTGCGTGGGAATTAAGTCCTCCCAGTAAAAACAACTTTGCTCCTTTTAATTCAGCGACATGAGCAACAGTTGAAGCCAGCTGCGACGAGGATTGACAGAAGTGACGAGCCTTCAACGAAACGAGGTAATGTATTAATCGGCATTTAATTTGAGTTTGACTCCTTTCTCTGTTTGGCATCTGAACTTTGTTAACACTTTGCCAAGTTAAATGCTATATTAGTACCCCATCACTTCTGCATTTAATTTAGAATGATAAAACTACATAAAGTCAAAATTGCATCGATTTACGTGTTTCCTCGTTTTGCGTGCATTCTTGCCTCGTTCAACGTGCCAATTTTGTCGAATACCAAATTAGATAAATTGATAGTGCATTTAGGGTATTGTCGACATTCCGATCGCAATGATACAGTCCATTTCGCGATCGGACGTCATTCAGGCACAAATCTGTGTATTTTTACATGGGGATTACCTCGATTTGCGTGCACCACATTAATTGAACAAATTGGTAGTGTATTTAGGATATTGCCGACGTTCCGGTCGCAATGACGCAGTCCATTTTGCGATCGGACGTCATTTGGGAAGCGCCGAGGCTAAATTTTCTCGAAATCCGTGCCACCAACCCGGATGATCCAATTTGAACGCAGAAAATATAATTTTTAAGTATTTGCGATATTCCGATCGCAATGGAGAAATCTGTTTCACGATCGGACTTTGTTTGGGCACAAATTTGTGTGTTTTTGCATGGGGATCACCTCGATTTGCGTGCACCACCTTAACTGAACAAATTGGTAGTGCATTTAGGGTATTGACGACGATCCGGACGCACTGGCGAAGTCCGTTTGTCGATCCGACGTCATTTGAGTAGCGCTGAGCAACATTCATGTTTTGTCTCGAAATTCGTGCCACCAATCTGGATAACCCAAAATGTAGTTCCTGGGTATTTGTAATATTCTAAATGCAATGACGAGGTCTGTTTTACGATCGGACTTCATTTGGGTAGTGCCGAGGCCTCTTTTCCTCGATAAACGTGTTGCCTCGGGATTCATGCCACCAATTCGGATGACCCAAATTGAACACAAAAAATATAGTTTTTGAGTATTTGCAATACTCTGAATGCAATAACGAGGTCCGTTCGATAATCGGAGCTCGTTTGACCCTTCAAATAAGATGTCGGACCAACCCGCGCACTACTTGATTCATCATTTTTGTCCTTTTATGCGTGGTTTGAGTTGTGGAGGTCAACAAGTCTATTCGAGCTGTTACCAAAATCCAATAAGTAAGAATTGACGGAGCGAACACGTCCTCCCGTTTGCTGATATCGTGGTTCTCCTCTTCCCGAATGTCATCCAGGATAAGTAAGAATTTCTTAGACCCCACAACAATCTTGAGCACCTTAAGATCAAATTCCTTTGTCATTTAATCTTCATAGATGTGTTGCAAAAGAGTTGCCCTTCCCATACCACCTTGGCCCGCTATAGATAGAAAATTTTTGTACAAATTAGTTCCATTAACAAGAGTTTGATGTTCTTCGTTTGATAGCATCCTCAACTACCGCATAACAAACTCATCCTTGTCCAATTAGGCCATTTTTAGGCAGAGACCCTGTTTCACATGTTTTGTAGAAATCAGATTCATGCTCTTTTTGTTCTTGCTTCACGTTGACTAGAAGATGAAGGGAAGTAGTAACATCAGCCGAAACTTTATCAAGTTTCTGCACAGCCTCTTCTAGCTATTTCAAGTTGCGATCCCTTTTGAAAACACATTCACCAATCTCGAAAATTTTACGATGACATTCAAATAGGAAACTCATGAACTTTCTTTTTATTCCGCCATGGCACCGCTGATCGGGATAGAGAGTAGGGGTCAACACATGCATTTGTTGTAGTTACTCTATATTTTGCTCGTGGTTGACATACTGGGTTACAACGACTCTTCCACGATAGCTCGTAGGGACTCGTATTTGATATATTCATTTTGTATTTCACCTTCGAATAGCATATTAGATGCGTAGCAGGGTTTCTTACAGCAGCTGGTAGGAGTTCGTATCTGCTGTAATTCTCTTCTGTATTTGTCCGTAGTGGTTCGTTGAGTGAACAACAGGTCTTCTATGGAAGCCTGTAGGCACTTGTACTTGTCGTATATCAAATTCACTCCGCTTATAGGAGACAGATGCATCTACTTGCCACTGTCTCATTACAGGTTGTATAAACATCTTTTGCAGTAGACTCCTTACATCTTTCTTGTAGATGATACGTAATATTTATAGCGGGTCTCCTATAGGAGCTCGTAGGAATTCACATCTATTATGATCCTTTTTGCATTTGATATGTCGTCTTCATAAAGTTGTTCGTAGGCGGGTCCTTGTTTCTTCTTGTGTAGGAACCGCAGCAGCACTGATTGCATCAAGGTTACAATCACCTCACCTCTCAGTTGATAATTCATTGTATGAATCAGAGCTTCCTTATTACTTGATTTATTTGCATGCAAAAGTGATACAAGAGTCACATATTAATCATTACCACTTGTATATGATTTGCACCAGTTATTGGGATGCTTTTGTGCATAACGAATCTTTCATTTGACTTTTGTTTGAATACTTGGAATTTGCAATCATCTTGAGTCACCAAAAACTGCACTTGATTTTGTCATACTCTTTGTGAATGAATTTGCAACATTTTAGCATATCAATTTGTAAGCTCTTCATCATTTCCAAGAGTAGTTCTTATCCATTAGGAGCTTGTTTTATTGACACTGTTAAGCTCCTTTTCATGAACTTATGGAACTACTGATGTAGGATATCACTCGTGTTGATTGAAAGTTCTTCGTGGTGACAATGAACATGTTGTCATACTGCAAATCTTCTTGTTCATGATTTCTGTATATGTACTCATTTATATCCTAATTGAGATGACCATTCCTTAGCCATTCATTAAAGTTTTGATATCAAAGTCAAGTTCTTTGTGGTCCACACCGAATTCCTTGTATCACTTTCAAGTTCAAGCTCCTGATTATTTGGATTCAGTTTTGAGTCCATTTGTAAGTTCACTTGAGTCCAGTTCAGGTTCCTTGCATTGTTCAGGTTCAAGCCAAAACTCCTTGCACCAAGTTCCTATGAGTTCAAGCTCTTTATGTTCATTTGAATCCTTGCTTGCAAATATGTCACAAGTTAATGTTCAAGTCTCTTGTATCCAATTCAAGTCTTCTGTGAATGTTCAAATTGGTCCCCTGTTGTTCAAAAGTCCACAAGTTCAAATTCAAGTTCTCTATAGCCTTGCAAGTTCAAATTCAAGTTCTCTATAGCCTTGCAAGTTCAAATCAAGTTTGACTTGAGTTTACATGTTCGAGTTCAAGCCCCAAATCTTGTCCAAATATAAGTTCAATTCAACATCATTTAATTGACTTCGATTTAGGTTAGATTTTATGTTCATTTGAGTTCAGTCCGAGTTTGCTTGACTTGAGTTTGAGTTCAGATTTAATTCATTTAAGTTCATTTTAGGCTCGTTTTGCGTTCAATTCACTGTTCAAATTGAGTCCTTTGATTGTCCAAATAAAGCCCAAGTGTTGCCTTCTGTTCACCCGAAATTTCGGCAGCATTCCGACATCTCCCCCGTTTAGGGGAAACTACGGAAAACTGGGCCTTTCCCACCACGCTAAGAAAAGCGTGTATGGTAGGTGCCCTCTTTCGAGGACACCGCGGCCGTGTAAAATCTTCAATCCCCCACCACGCTACGAAAAGCGTGTATGGGTCTTCGGCATCACCTGTTTAAAAAACGCAGTTATTTCCCCGCGAACGGGTACTTATGAATATCCCCTTCTCGCCATAGCCGCCGCACCGACTTTCCATCCCACCACGCTACGAAAAGCGTGTATAGGCGGTTTGCCGGCGCGCTGCGAATGCCGAAAAAGAGATTTTAGGTGATCACCCACTTCGTCATAGGCGCCGCACCGGGTTCCCTTCCCACCACGCTACGAAAAGCATGTATAGGCGGTTTGTCGGTGCGTCGCGAACGACGAAATGAGCTCTCGAAGTGATTACCCGATTCGTTGCAAGCCTCGCGACGCACTTCCTCCCACCACGCTAAGAAAAGCGTGTATATGTTGTCGTTTTGTCGCGCTGCGAGCCTCGAGGCGGGCTCTCGGAGTTTTAGGGTTGGAGGGTTATACCTTGGCGACCGGCGGTGATTCGTGGCACGAGGATCGAGGCAAGGGAAGAGCATTCCTCTCTTTTTTTTTTTTATACAAAATGCAGCGTTGTAAGGAAGTTAAGAGAAACTTTCTCTACCGATAATAAGCTTGCTGATACATAAGGGGAATGCCATTGCTGTAAGCTCCCATTCTACTGCTATAACCTGCGTAGGTAGGATAACTGATGGGAGAAGATGGATAGGGAGCACTGATTGGGGCAGCAACCATCTTCTTTAGATGGGTATGCATATGGATCTATCATGGCTATAGGGTTGTGACTGCCTTAGAAACAATGAGATGCAGTCCTTTCATTAGAGTATGGGGGAAATGGAGCAGAAGAGTATATATTATGTGAGGGTGACCTCGTAAATATGGGGGCAGTAGTAGGAAACGATAAAATATAGGCATTGTTTGTGAGATGGCCTGCTTTTGTTTCACTCCTTTGAGATCAAGGCAGCAGCCTTCTTGGCATCCATCAGGAAGGATTTCAATAGAAGAACAGGAGAATACTTGTCTTGAAGTCCAGATTTATAGGAAAAATTTATTGCATCCAGCTGTTTTCCCTTTAGAATCAACTCTTCAACAATAACGCTCATCTTATCCTCCAGCCCCAATGCCATAGCGAGCTTCGGCATTTGCTTTCTCCACGAAATGCTTACCACCAACTTCCTATAAAACTCCTACTCCTTCACTCCAATATCAAACGTCGGCAGGTGCTGAATGTAGGAAAGCATGCACATCCTGAGCCTTGGCATTCTCCACACCACCATGCTGCTCCATCTCATCCTTGAACTTAATTGGAATCTCCCTCACATCCCTAGGGTGTGAAACCTATGGGGCTACGTTAGCAAAATATGGAGTACCACCATCAAAAGGACTCTGTACCAAATGTGATTCAAGAAATTGAAAATGGGTTCAGCCTCCGAATAGCTGGGAATGGTGGTAGTGTAGGGGCTATAGTCGAGAGTTGGGATTTGAGGAGTTAGGCTACTGGAGCGGTATGTATTCCTGCTACTGAGAGGAGGATTTCACGTGAAATAGTAGGAAGGAAACTTCAACCTTCTGATCACTGTGGACGGTGGCCAGGGAAAGAAGGAAAGAACTGGTAGAAGGTAGAAGGATTTCTGGGATGCTGCGGCTGAAGAAACTAGAGGAGGTCGGTGTGGTTTAATAAGGAAAGGTTGGAATTTGGCTGAAGGAAAACTGAGATGAAGTAACTGAGGGCGGAAGATTGGCGGTTTTGGTGTGGTCGTGAGGCAGAGCTAGGAACATGAGAGTGACCGGCTGAGAGGAAGAATGGGAGGAGTTTTTTTTTTAGCTGAGCATTTCATGTGTGGTAGAAAAGACAGGGAGCGGCTGGCATTGATTAGATTAGAACTTTTCTCCTTTTTTTTTAATTATATCATCCCTGTTCTTTTACAGGAGTGGACAGCTATAACAGACAAGAATAGGATCCTGATATGAATAAGAGGATTTAAGTGGCTGGTGGACAGGTTTTGAGCAGCTTTTGGCAGAGATAAGAGGGATGGGCAGCTGGCAACATTGGATTTTAGCAGGATTTGAGCACAGATTTGGAAGTTGTACAGTTCTGCCAAAAGATTTGAGCAGATGTTATTTAATCTTTTTTTTTTGGCAGTGATATGGAGGTCAACAGAAACTCATACCTTGGATCACCAATAAAAGATTATAGTTTCGCGGGTTTTTGTTGGAGAAATTTTGTCATCCTCAACGGATTGATATTTTGTGATAAGCACGGCATAAAAAATAATATATTATCCCCAAGGACAAAATTATTATTTCATTATGGACTCAATAATAAAACTCACAATTTTAATTTTAACAGAGATTTTTCCCTATTCGATATTTGGTTGAATAGGATTTATTTTACTTTGGGATACAAATGCCCCATAGGGGCAAGCCCATATGGTTAATTACTTCTCAAGCATTTGTTACTTGAGAACATTATTGATTAAACTTGTACTTTCTTTTGGAGAGTCATCTAAATATTGGCTAATCTTTTTATTTTGAAATTTGTAAAAGTCTTGTTCAAGGATTTGGTCTTTGAAAATTTTAAGATGATTAGATCAACTTTAAATCAGATTTTAAGAATGATAGCTGAAGGAATGAAATGTAGGAGCACTTGATTCTGAGGAAACTCAGAGGTACTCAAACTATCCTATGTTGGGCTTTATATTTTGATTTCCTCTATATCATCATCCTCATATGCATCAATTTCATCTAAGAAAAGATTTTTTTCCCTACAATAATTATGCATGCGTTTTTTTTTAATGGCACTTAAAGCAAATAAGATCTTTAATATTGTTAGATGGTGCCTGAAGTGGTTCCTAAAAGTGGAGGTAATAGCAAAGATAGTCACAAAAGTTGAAGGTTTATCAATAAACTTAGAGATGGGTATAGTGATGGGAGGACCTCTATATCTTGAACTAAGGGGCAACTTCTTTTATTTCTCCATGAGCAATGCATGGTGAAAAACATCCTCAAGAATTTGGTCATGAAATTCTATCTTATTTTTATTATTACTCTAAGATCTATGATAAATTTGTTAGCATGCTTCCAATCATTATGTGCACAATTAGTTCTACCTAAAGTTCTAAAAAAAAATGTTGAAGTATTCAGTAACATGTTGATTTCCATAGTGTTAATAATTGCCCATGTAACTTTTTATTATGATGCCTTAGGCAATACTTGGGTCTAATCATTTCATTCATCTCAATCCACAAATTAGTCCTACCATGTCTCTACTCCTTACTAAATTATTATTTCAAATAAATCTTTGTATGCTCTATTAACTACATCTTAACAAATATGACTAAGTTAATTACCCATCATGTACCATTCAAAGAACTCATCCATTTGGACCATCCAGTCTAAGGGGCTGTTTGGCAACAAGTGGGATTTAACTTTAGTGGGATTTAGTAAATCCGGTAAATCCGGATTTAGTAAATCCGAAATGTGTTAAATCCTAAAAACTGTTTGGTATGTAAAATGTTAAATCCTGTTAAATCTTGAGAAACTGTTTGGTAATATATTTTGAGATTTATGGCAGTTAGGGATTTAAATGTGAATAAGATAATTATAAATTAAAAAATAAATTTATAATTAAAAATAAAAATTAATGTGTTATGAATTTAATAACATATTAAGTTCAAATTACTCATTAATTATTATTTACACTATTAATTATATATTTAATAATACATATTTTAAGTTAAATTAATTAAGTTAATCATATTAATATTTAATTACTAATTATATAATTAAGTTAAATTAGATAATTAATTTATGCACTAATTATTTAATTAATTTACTTAATTATTAGTATTTTAAATTATATTAATTAAGTTATAATAACTTAGAGGCGTCTAGGTTTGCCTTTCATCTTCTCTTTTCGTCGTGCTGTTCGGCTTCGTTGCTTCGCAGGAGGTGTATGGATTGCACGCGTCGCTTCTTCGGCTCCTTCGTGGCTGTTCGACTTCACTCCTTCGACGACTTTCCCTTCCTGTCGGATCGGAAGTTACGACATTTTGATCGGAAGCAAGAACAGGAGCTCGCTGGCTGTGAAGTTAACTTTCTCCCTTTCGACCGCTTCTAATCTTAAATCCCGTTAAATCCGGCTACCCCACGGATTTAGTAAATCCCGGATTTAACCGGTAAATCCGTAAATCCGGGATTTACTAAATCCCGGGATTAAACGCGCGCACAAAAACTGTTTGGCTGGATTTCGCGTAAATCCGACTTAAATCCCGCTGTAAATCCGATACCAAACAGCCCCTAAAAATTCATTTGGGTTATGAATGACATCGTCAATATCCTATTTTTTTTAGCCCAATTTGCATTTCTTTGCTTGCGCTCTGCTATTTTGTTAGTCCTCTCTAGGATTTTGTAGTAAGTAATTTTTTAGGTTATTGCTTATTATAGGAATAGGCTATTCAGGAGTATTAAGTGTCCTAAAATTTATTTATTGCATTTGAGTTAGTAAGTTCTCCATTAGATTTTGCAGTTATATTTTATCAGTTGTACTAACTTTGTCTTCGTTTTCTTTAAATCTATCTTCATTAGCATGAATCATTTTTCCACAAGTTTAGTTAACCCTTTTGATTGATCTATACATGCTGACTTGTGTGGCATGATGTAAATCATGATTTTGAAAATTAGACCGGACTGATGGATATTGACAAGTTCAACCTTGGGTTGTTCATATGTTCGATCTGATCTATCTCAAAAATTGGCTCTACATCAAAGCAGAATGAATCTGTCAGGATACTCAGTTTGGTCAGCAAATCATTGAACCCGTCCCAATTTTCTTGAACCGATTGGTTCAATTGCTATCCCATTTAAGCATTTATATAATTAATCTAATAAATTAAGCATAAAATATTAAGCTTAACAAATTAATTTAAACTTAGCATATTTTATTTTTTAATGAGTATTAAATTCTAATAATAATCATTTGCTAAACAAGAATCAATCAATCATTTTTATATCAGCCTTTTATATCAGCCTATAATCTCATGTGAGTGCCTAACACATGTAAACAAAAAAGAGTTATATAAATAATTCTAAGAGAATTTTTTTTAAGTGATTTGGGATTAAATAACAAAGTTGAAGTTTTCAAGTTCAAAGCATATACTTTTATATTTTTAAATAAAATTTTAATTATTTTTTTAATGTGAATAATATTTGTTAATAATATTTATTTTTTATACATTTTTTAATTATACAATAAAAATTAATATTTTATTTATTTATGAATGATAAATGATCTAATATGAATAATTTATAGATATAAATTTATAATGTGAATTTGATATATAATTTATTAGTGTAAATAACTTTTAAACATATAATTTAAATTAGTAATAATTTATATTAAATTTATAATCTTATATATAAACTGAATTTATATTAAATATGAATTAAATTTTAAAATTGAAGATGTTTAAATTTAAATGATAGAAGATATTATTTGTGTTTGTATTCTGTTTATTTTTTAGTCACAAATTTATATTATTGCATAAGTATTACATTATTAGTATGTCATTTGGATATTACTTAAATAATCTTAATATTTATTACATTATCTGATTTAATCCTCTGTTCAACCCTGGTCGAACCATTGAATTTTGAACCTCTCATTCTTTCAGTTTTATGTCCAGTCCGATTTTCACAATCTTGATATAACCACAATGTAGTGAAGCATTTTTCTTGAAAATTATGCTCCATGCAAATTAATGAAATGTAAGTGTATGATTTTTCTTGAAGTTTTTAAATAATTGTTAGAAACTTATTTTCATCAATAATGATAAGCATGAATGAACTAGTAGATCCAAAACAACACAATAACAACATCAAGCCTTTATCCCCCTATGTGGGGTCGGCTACATGAATCCTTTTTCTTCACTGTGTCCTGTTAAAAGTCAAATTCTCGTTTAAATCTAATAAAGAAAGATCATTTCTAATATTTTCTAACCAAGACTTTTTAGGTCTACCTCTACCTTTCTTAACATAAGTCAAATCTAAGACCTCTACTTTCCTAACCGGGTCATCGAGAGGCCGCCGTTTTTTGTGACCAAACCATCTAAGGCGACACTCTCTAATCTTATCTTCCACTGGAGCTACTCCAACCTTTTCACGAATATGCTCATTTCGTATCCTATCTCTAAGGGTAAAGCCACTCATCCACCTGAGCATCCTCATCTCTACAACACTTAACTCAGAATTATGCTTCTCTTTTAATGGCCAACATTCGGCACCATAAAGCATTGCAGGTCTCACCACCATTTTATAGAATTTTCCCTTAAGTTTGAGGGGTACTTTTCTATCACACAATATGCCCGATGCATTCCTCCACTTCAACCATCAACTTGGATCCTACTGATAATATCCCCGTCTATTTCACCATCACTCTGAACAATATATCCAAGATATCTAAAATGTGTACTCTTATTAATGACTTCATCGCCCAAAGTCACAATCCCCTCACTGGGTCTATTATTACTAAAATTACACTCCTTATATTTCGTTTTAGATCTACTCAAGCGAAAACCTTTAGACTCTAAGGTTGACCTCCACAATTCTAGTTTACCTTCAACTCCCTATCTAGTCTTATCAACAAGAAGAATATCATCAGCAAAAAGACATCCTCTTGCAAATGTCTAGTGAGAACATCCATGACTAAAGCAAAAAGATATGGGCTTAAGGCTGATCCTTGATGTAATCCAACCGAAATAGGGAAATACTTAGTCAAACCACCTTGTGTTTGAACACAAGTAATAGCTCATGTATACATATCTTTAATGATTTGAATATAAGCGTTATTAACTCCTTTCTTTTCAAGAACTCTCCATAGCACTTCTCTTGAAACTTTATCATATGCTTTTTCTAAATCAATAAATATCGTATGTAAATCCTCCTTATTCTCTCTATATTTCTCCATCAAACCTCTTAATAAATGTATGACTTCCATAGTAGACCTACCCGGCATGAATCCAAATTGATTTTGAGAAACATTAGTAGATCCAAAACAACAATTATTTAAATTTAATTTAAGCTATTATGCTTTAAACTAGTATGCACAGATACAGACAAGGAGATCGGAAACGACATGATATGGACACATTACATAACTATTATTTAAAATATAGGACATAGACACGCATTGGATAGGACATTATAATTTTTATATTTTAAAATAAAAAAATGATGCATGCAAATCAAACGAAATAAGTAGATTAAATTTATAGAGTTATAATAGTGCTTGTTATTTTTTTTATGGCACATTGCACAGTGCACAAAATATGTACAAAATATCAAGTAGTACAACTTAAGCAAATGCATGGATAATGTATGAGTGGATCACACTTCTAACAGTTCTTTTAACTCTCAATTATTAAATAGTTTGGGTTGGTTTTGCATGCTATGTATGACTTGATTTTCCAAGTGTTGATCACCACTTGGATATCATGTATTAATGTACCAAAAACAAATAATTTAAAGCTTGGACTTGTAGAGGTTACCCAAAACTAGAAAGCAGATTTAACATTTGTTGTTGGCAATTTGTAGAAGCCTTGTTGGTGTTGCCTGGATGCACAGTTAATTTCGATAGTATTTAGCTTGAAGAACAAAAAATTATGTAATATGAAAGTGTAGTGCTTTAGTGAAAATGGACGCCCTCTTGATGGTGATGATATAAGATTGATAAATGATATATGTTGGAGGGGATTTGGGCTTGAGTAATCTAAAAGAAGTGGACATATTAAAAGGCGGTGAGAGCTACCTTGTATAGAGAGGGTTGCTGGTTGTGGACTTCAAGTATTGGAAGGGGTCTCAGATTGCTTGTGTGGAGTGAAGCCTAGAGGTAGGGATGATGCAAGGAGATATGTATAAAGGCTCGTGGAGGTGATGGAGGAGGGTGAGTGTTTGCTTAGAGGTGTGAATTGAGAGAGTAATTTTTTAGGTTTTGAATCAAGAAGAAGAAGTGGGGATTAACAAGGATATCCTTGGAGAGTTATGAGATGTAATTGATATTAAAATAAAATTAAGTAAAATGTCAATGGTTTTCACTTATGAAGCCTCTAACCAACATTTCGGCCACCAAGCCAATAAACCGTAAGAGAAGAAGAACTTCAATTCAATTTAGCGTAAAGTGTATATTACATCATTTCAGCCTTTTTATTCTTTCCCTTTCATTATAAACATTTTAAATTAAAAAAAATGATAAATTGGTTTGCGGTTAAAAGTGAAAAAGTTAGATAGTTGACAAGTTGTCAATTTCAAATGGATGGAGGGGCGTTTTCACTTGTGGAGACTTGATGTGAAGCCTTGATTCATACCTCAAGATGTTTCTCCATTTGAATTTTAAGCTTGCATGCATGGAGTTGGTCGGCAGTTTTGAGATGTGGAGGGCTAATTTGATTGTCTTAATTCATGCCTTGAATTGCGCCTTCATTAACTTGAACTTAGGATGTCTGGCAACTTCATTATTTAATGGATAATAAACCATAAACCACTTACCACATTACGAGTAACTTCCAACTAACTCAACTAATCTCGACGTAATTTTTTATTAACTTCTAAAATTCAATATTATCTTAAGCAATGAAATAACAACATCATGCAAAGTGTTGGATTTGGCAATGTTAGGAGCTTGGCTTCCTTTAAAATTCACTTGATGTGCTGCATCAACCTGCTTTGTCGACCAATGCCACGCCCAATTACACAAGACTATTCCTAACAAGAACCCCTTAATAGCTAGGAACCTCCCATAGGTGATGCCACTTTTTATGTGTTAACCCAGGGCACACTTTTCTACTCAGTGTCCATTGTGAGTTATGATGCTCGAAGAAGATCCACTTGAGGCCTTTGAACTAAAGAATGTACCCATTGAAACTATTTAGAACTATGACCTCATCTCATATGAGGATGATAGAGAATATGATGCAGATCATTTGTTAGAAGTTTGAATCGTGAGATGCATTGTCCACATTTGTTATTAGGGAATATAGCACGGTGAGGGTCATGTCTCAATTTACCCTGTCTAGAATTAATTTTTCTTAGGAGTGAATGATGTGCTGCACTTTTAAGTTTTGACATGATATGTTTCTCATTGTTGTGTAGCCCTCAACAAATTGGGAAGTATATTGACAAGCTCTATTATAATGTGCTTTATATGAATGTTTCATATTTCCTCTTTGGTTAACATTTATTTGATGACACGAACAAAGCTACTATAATAGGGCTATAAGATCTATGCCCCGAAGTTCAAATGGATTACTATTAGGCTCTTACATTTTATACGACTTGAGCTGGTACATATCACCATAAAAGGCTTAGTAACTTGCAGAACCGCTTCAATCTACAGTAATATAGTTTTCATCAAGAGTTTAAAATTTTGAAAATCAAATGTTTTTTTTATGTTATTGTCTCTGAAAATCTATCCATAGCAAATCATTCCTCGTAGAGTAGCCAAATTATTAGCTTATCTTAGAGATTAAGCTTATTAATTCACTTAGTGGAATACATGTTCTTCAACACCATAATTGAGTGAAAAGTAAACCAACTGGCACAAGAAATATAAGGTCAATGTTACTAATTGAGTGATAAAGTAGAGACAAGAGAAAATAATGGAGAGAAAATGAGTTAATGTCTAATCTTCTTTTTATCTCTATATTGCATCACATCATATTCTGTGATATCTACTAAATATTTACTCTGACAAATTTGATAGAGTGCATACTCTTTTGTTCAACATGAAAATTACATTACAAAATTTAATTGACTTGTAGAATACTTCGTGTACTATGATTTTCTTATCATCTACCAAGATATTCAAGACATCAATGTGAGTTGCATTGGTTTTATGATTCAAGAAAATTTTACATCAAAAGATCCAGGTTTTGCATCCCTCATACGTCCCTTCAAGTTTTCTTAACCTTAGAATTGCATACGGGATGGATGGTGTGGCATAGGTTGGCAGAGATAAACCACATTACTTTTTGAGGATATATATTATTGTCCATCATTCAATAGGGATCTCTATAGGGCGTGACAATTTGGCAAAGCTATCCAACATAATGTAGGATTACATACTTCATTCTATCCCTTGATCTAAATTTTTTTTATACACTTCTTCTGTATCAATGTTCTTTAAGAAATTTTTCTTCTTTCATTGTTTGCCCACTTCTATCATGTTAGGCCATGGCAAGTTTTTGTAAGATGTTTTAGGAAGACCATTTGGATGCTTTTTGATGCTAGCATTAGCTTTTTCTAAGTCTTCCATCCCTACATTGACGATCAAATTTTTTAAGTCTTCTATCCCCAAACTGGTGATCAAATTGTCAGTTAATAAAGTTTTAAGAAACCTCTTTAGGGGTCTTCTATGATGCACCGATACTGATACGGAGATACAAATATGATACAACATGCCTATTATTGAAAATATAGGAAATGAATATGCATTGGGCATGTATTATTATATTATAACTATAATTAAAAAATATATTAATTATAAAAATTTAAATAAATATGAAATATCGTAGTTAAGTGTAGTCATATTGTTGCCCATTTTGTGTTCAACTTGCCCTTTTCCATAAAAATTAGTGGCAAGTGATGGAGTAAGAATGCTGATGGCCAAGAGTTTTCTTGTTTTTAGGAAGAGTGGTTGTTGTGATTTGAGTCTCTGGTACTTTAGAGAGAGCGTGGAGTCTGGATACCTAGCGAAAGAGGCAATTCAAGGAAAGCATCTTCCTCCCCGGCACGTTTACCTTTTTTTCCATAAATGAAACTCCAAGCTTAGTTTCTTTCTCCACTTCAAATCTAGATTACCCTTATCCAATCCTTGCGGCTTCTTTGACGCAGCAGCTCACAGATCACTCCTGCCCCCAGCTTTTCCCCTTCATATTTCAGTCTCCTCTCTCTAAATCCTCAACCTTTTTATAGTCTTCAATGTATATGTCTTCCTTCTCATCCCAATCCCTCTCTAGTCTCAGTCCCCTTCTCATCTGACCTCTTCCTCTCTCATCTAAGAACAATCCTAAATCTCTTGTTATCTGTCAAGCTTCCCTTCACATTATCTTTCCCTGAAATCCCAAATGCTCTCGTTATGCATCAAACCCACATCCACTCTAATGCATTCTGTAGATCCCCTGGGAGAAACCTTTATCTACAGTTCTCTCATTCTATCTCCTGATTTCTTCTTTTCTCTTTCTAGCTGTCCTACTCTCTCTCCATCTCATCATTTCCTCCTCCAAGCCCTTTTCTAAATGCTCTCAAACTCACCAAATGCCTCGAACAAACCCTAGAAGCCCCCCATTATACAGCATCAGCATGCATGCTATTAATAATTCCGAGACATATGAAGCTGTCAAGAATGTTTTGTACTGTTATGCATAGATGTTCCCAATATGAAAGTGCTAGTTTCAGTAGTTGCTCCAAACTTACAATTTGTTCATGAAATTAGCAATACATCTAGCTACCGCAATTCACTGAAATGGTAAGCCTGAGTTTCAATGAATTTAAACATTTTAATTCTTGTTTGCAGTACTGCAAATCCAAAGTATATACTGTCAACTGTGGCATGGCATATGGCCAGGCGGCAATGCTACTGTCCCTCGGTGCCAAGGGATTTCGAGCTCTACAACCCAATTCTTCCAGTATGTTCTTTTCTTTCTAAAATAATCATTATTTCATTTAAATTATTGTGTGGACGAAGTTCTTCTCCTTTGCAGCTAAATTATATCTTCCCAAGGTTAACAAATCTAGTGGAGCAGTCATTGACATGTGGATTAAGGTGGCAAAATTACCTTCAATATTTTTTTTGGTTGTCGCTTTTGCCTTCCTCCCTCCATTATCTAATGAACTGAACACTTGACATATCCCAGGCAAAAGAGCTGGACGCAAATACAGAGTACTACATTGAGCTATTAGCCAAAGGAATTGGAAAACCAAAAGAAGAGATTGCTAAAGACATTCAACGCCCAAAATATTTTCAAGCATTAGAAGCCATTGAATATGGAATTGCAGACAAAATCATAGATTCCAGAGATTCTACTTTCGAGAAACGGGTATAAATTATTTATTTTGAGTAATTAAAGAAAAAATCTATCTTGGATGCAAATACAGATTACTACTCTCGCAATTTTTTTCTCAAATTCAATTAGCTCTACTTACTAATTTTTTTTTTTTATGTGAGCAGGATTATGACAAGCTCTTGGCCCAATCGAAAGCCATGCGAAGAACAGCCGGAGGTAGCCCACAGGCAGCTCCTTCAGGATTTAGATAGATGTGGGCTGTGTTTGTTATGTAGTACTCTAGCCGTGTTTTCAAGCACAGTATATACGCACTACAGTACATATAGTTTGCATGCATGGTTTCTATGGCTTCACCAGGCCCTAATTTCCAGGCTATTTACCAAAGAATGTACCATACGATGGGAAGATATGCATAAAAAATATGGTGGTAATATATTTTGAAAGTAGTCATGGAATCATTATTGTATTCAACGAATTATTTTATGGGGGATTTACATACATACCATTTTATATCAGGTTATTTATATATCTAACATCCAAAATTTTAATATTTCATGTCTATTACTTATAGATCAAATATGCGTGTAAAGAATGAAATATCAAAGTTTGTAGGATGGTATGAGTGGTAGGAGTGAAATATAAGAGTGATATATTTGATATTAAAGTTGTCTGTGGGTGGTAGACCTGAAATATTAAAATTTTGAGTGTTAGATATATAAATATCATGATATAAAATGGTATGTATGTAAATCCCTCTTATTTTATGGAGGGAGTTATACTCTGCGGGCTATATTTAGATGAAATTGTGTCTTTTTACTCAAATGGTTGGGATAAGATTAGTGCTGATGAAAAGTGTCGGTTAGAAATGCTTCATGTATATAAGAAATTTGACATTTTTTTTTTTTGACTCATTTAGATGTTTATATGGCATGCTATGTATAAGTGGAGCTTAATATACAAGTTGGTGAGTCTCCAACATATGTGCTGATGGAGAAATTATTCTGTGTGGAGATCGGATGCAGAACGTCGTCCGGAGACCAATCAGAATGTGTCACATCAGCGGTACTGAGCCGTGGTATCGAGCGGTACTGAGTAGTATTGAGCTGCGGTACTGAGCGAAGGGGCGATGTGGCATATTCTGGTTGGTCTCTGGATGACGTTCGATGTCCGCACAAAATAATTAATCGTGCTTTGATGATATACATTTTTGAGCGATTGTTCAAAATGTGTTTATTTAGCTGGTGAAAGGAGGGAGTTTTTATTGTTTATTTGATAGGTGTGTTAGAAAATATTTGAGGGGCTGCTACATTTTGCTGTTAATCTTATTGTATCAACTATTGGTAGGTTGTTTAGAAGCTTTTTGGACACCCAATAAAGATTGTTCGGATAAAAACTTGAATGAGGATTTTAATTAGGGATTGTATATGGAGATGAGGATGCTTAGGGAATGAGTGGCTTTACTCTTAGAGAAAGAATACAAAATGAGTATATATGTGAATAAGTTGTAGCTCTAATCTGGGGCGGAACCCCCTTGTGATCAGAGGGGGCAATTGCCCCCCTTCAAAAAATTAAAAAAAAAATTAATTATAGAATTTTTTAGGTAATTTGTTCATCTTCATTCATTTTTTAGTCTTTATTATAAGGGTTTTTAGGCAATTACCTCCCCCTAAAAGTTTTAAAATAATATGATCTTTAGGTAATTACCCCCAACAAATAGTAAAGAGAATTCATCATTAAATGTTAAAAATATTCTTCAAACAAAAATTTATTCCGAGGGCACTGACCCTTGACCCTGCGACCTGATCGGGCAAATCGAACCCTGCCTGGGGGTGCTGCTCCCTTGGACCTCCGACATATATGCCTTATAAGTTTGCCCCGCCTTGAAAATTAAGGCTGGTTTCGCCCTTGGCTCTAATGGCAGATAATATTAGAAAGAATTGGCTTAGATACTTTGGTTCTATAAAATATCAATCTTCTAATAATCTGATTAGAAAAATAGATGTATTAGATTTAACTTATATTAATAAAAATAGAGAAAAATTTAAAAAAAATGATTTGAAAATATTAATTTATTAAATTTAAATGAGAATTTGACTTTTAACCAGACACAACACAACGTAGACAAAAATATTTATATATTTAATCCCACATGTGGGATAAAGGTTTGATGTTATTCCATATTAAATGATGATAATAAATAATGAAATTTAAATGAATTAAATTGATAAATGATTTTTATTGTTCTGAACTGATTTACTATCATATTACCATTACAATAAGTTTGTGAAAAGCCTCCTGACAATTAGTATTTAAGAATTATTGAAATTATATTTAACCAAATTTAAATTTAAAACAATAGATTAAATCATTATTAAGATGTTTAATTTAACAAAAGTATTATTTTTTAATATTAAATTATGCATTAAAGTGAAAAAATAAAGCTATTATAATCATATAATAATTTAACAATTTTTTTAAAATTAACTTAAGCATTATTATCATTTATCTTATAATAAAACTGAAAACCCATACAATTAATGAAAGAATAAAATTAATTTTTAAATTAATATATCACATTTAATCTTCAAAATCTCAAAAAATATTATAGCAATAAGATTTGTAAATCTTACTAAATAATATATTTTCATGAAAATTAAACAAATTAACTGCAGGAACATCTTTTATCCTTCTACAAATTTCTTCCTCATGAATTATTATAAGCAAATCAAAGGACCAAAGCCCAGAAGCCATAAAAACTAGCTCATGAATTGAAGATATTGAACAAGCTGGCAAACCCAAAAATAATTAGAAATGTTACTATCCCTTATCAGAAACGCCATTACAGATACATAACCAGCTAACAAGCTTCCCTCTGTAGCGTTCTTGATAACGAATGGTTGATGCTAAGAAGCAACTGCGAAGTTATCGAATTTATCAATTCCTTGGATATCAGTTATTCTCAGTTTCGTTAGTTCCTGAAAAAAGAGGGATTTTGTTGTTTCAGACAGTCAAATGAGAGCATATACTGTGTACTTAGGTTTTGTTTGGGAGAGCTTTCTTACTGATTCTTAAAGGAGTTAGAAAACCGTCTCAAATGAAGGCTTACTATAAGAAAGATAGGCTATGAGTTACCTGGCGATGACCCTTAGTTCGGCGGTAGTTTTTTCTTCTTTTCTTCTTGAAGATGATTACCTTCGCATCTAAAGCCTGGAAGGCAAATGTCACAGTTGAAACAGTTTAAGGGCAGAAAATTTAAAGGATTATGAGGCTTCAATCTATTTATCATCATTCATGGCTGTGAAGGTGTCATGCTGAAGCTAAAATCTTTGTTTAATAAATAAATCAGTATGGTTAAAGAACACAAGTAAACAGTAGAATTTAACTGAATGGACATATGAAGCCATGGTATAAATTGCTTGTTTTTGAAAAGTTGAATAAATCAAAGGGGGGATTTACATCCATACCACAACATTTCTATGTATGCAAAAAAAAAGTCTATTTTAAATAAGTTAATATTAATGATATTTTTTATATGATTTAGAGAATTGAGTGTTATATAAGTAAATATAAAAATTTAGATTTCATTTGGGACGGCTTTTTTACTGCTTCTTAAAGCAGCTTTTTAGTACAAACATTTTAATTTTTTAATTAGAAAGCTGCTTTAAGAAGCATTAAGCTGTCCCAAACGAAACCTTAGTGTAACATATGTAAATACCCAAGAATTTTTTGGTATTTATGTCAATCCTACTCAATTAAACTATCCTATGCTCTATGTCACCGGTGTAGAGAGGGGGAAAAAGAAAAGTCTTACATGCTCTTCAACAACGGCATGTACAGCAGCTTCAGTTAATATAGGCCTACCAATGATAGTCTCGGTTCTTGAGCCCATCATGAGAACCTTGTTTAGAACCAGCTGCACAAAAACAAAATTTCGATCACTTGATAATATCAAATGTAATTAACAAGACTAGTTACAGACCAGAGATACCGTTGAAATGGAATTATATAGCTGCCAATACATGTTAATTCCATGTTTCATGCAATTGCGATTAATGTGTCCCTTATAAAATACACTTCCATCATTATGTCCAAAAGGACGCCCAAAAGAATAAAGCATATTTCAGTAATCTTTTTTAATAAAAAAATGCAATGAAGGCAGCTTTGTGAAGATCACAATTGTATATATATATATATATATATATATATATATATATATATATATATATATATATATATATATATATATATATATATATATATATATATATATATATATATTACAGATCTACCTAAAATACAACCTCAATCAATATATTACTACCCAACAAAATCCAAAGGCTCATTATTAATAGAGTAAGCTTTTTTATGTAGTAATGATTTTTGTAGTAATCATTTTTACTTAAAAAACGCAATGAAAACAGTTTTGAGAAGATCACAATAGTATATATACATACAAATCTACGAAAAATACAACCTCATTTCAACATATTACTACCATACAAAATACAAAGATTCATTATTGATGAGGACATCAATAGAAGATTTTAGCGCGTCTATCACATGAGACATTGCAGATCGCGGCCACGATCAGGAGCATCTATTTATGAGTTATTTTATGTTATTGTATTAGTATTGTTATCATTATTTGTTTTAGTTTGACCTTTGTACCCCTATGAGGGAGTTTAGTGAGTTTTAGCCTGGAGGGCATAGTTGTCTTTGAGTTTTCTTCTTTATGAAGGCCTATATATAGAGGCCCTAGACTTTGTATTGATTTTTTGATGATTGCTTAATAAAATTTCTGATTTTCTTCTCTCGAGCTTGTGAGTTCTTGAGTGGCAAAGTCCCAGGGTGTGGGCAAAGCAATACCCACAAGTTGTGGAGGTGCTCCGGGTCATGGTACGATTTTCCCCTTGCCTTGAGCCACCAGCCGTCCCCTCCCCTTTGTGCCAAGCCGTCGGCCCCCCCTTCCCCCCCCCACTTCCTCCATATGGTGCAGGCCTAGCCCTACCAAATCCGGCCCCTCCTTCATCCTACCCGAACCCTAGCCGCCGCCCCTTCCTTTGGGCCCTCTTGATGATGATTTCAATCATCATTATTACTTGCCTAATTAATGGAATTGATTTGGGAAAGATTTTAATCCTATTTGAAATTCAAATTCGAATTTTCAAATACTTTCCTAAATTAACCCATCTAAATTAGGAAAGTACATAAATTTAAGTCTAATTTAATTTTAAATTAGATTTGATCCTATTAATTGATTCCTAATTTAAGATAACGAACTAGGAGACATTTAATTCCCCCCCAATCTCCTCTTTCCCCATGCATGCCGCCGGCCCTCCCCTCCCCTCCCCTTGCCCTAATTAAGAATTCAAATTTGAATTATAATTTCCCTCCTCTCTCATTAATCCTTTGAATTGGTTACCTCCCTTGGTAATTAACCTAAAGATCCTAAGCCCCTTCCTAACCCTAGCCGCCCCCTTCTCCACCCGAGCCCACCAAGCCGCCGTCCTTCAAAGCACCCAAGGTAAGAAGCTCCGTTGTCCATGGATGGCGGATTCGGACCTTGATTCGGGCCTCGTCTACGATCAAGAAGGCTTCGTCGACATTCTACACTCAACCTTCTTCGACCTTGATTTGGAACTCGACGAATTCGTGGAAGATTACGTGGACATAATTCTTTTCCAGTTGTCCACTGCGATTGATCAACGACTCCTCCCCAACCAGTGGTTGATTGTTTACCATCCACCGACTTCTTCGAATTCGGGTAACTTCTCGTTGACCTATACTCTTGGTGTTCTCTGTTCACTAGTGGCGTCAGTATTATCGCTTAAGATCTTCTTCCATTAAGTCCACTTCAACGAGCGAGAGTGAGGGAAACACACAGGCGACTGATTTAACTATTAGGAGGTGGATTCATTGTTACCGCCGTAAGTATTGCTAAGTTTGAAGTATCTCACATGTTTTGTTATTCTAGATTGTAATTGTTTGTTGTTACGAAATCAAATACAAGTAATTCCTAGAACTTCTCTTTTGCGAAGCATTGTTTAATTACTCTTATTAATTTGATGTAATTCCTGAATTGATAATGTCCCACATCAATTATACAATAAGTTTTTTACGTAGTAGTCATTGTTGTAGTCATTGCAGTGTAGAGCAGCTGCCATAATAATGAACAAAAATGAATCTCAAGGAGCCAAACATTCAAACCGGGAAACAAAGTAGTAAAGTACTTGTATCAACCTTGTTGCCTTGATATTTCTTAGCCATGATAGCATACATGTGTTCCAACCAAAAGAAAAATAATACTAACAATTGCAGCCAATGCTGAACTAGTCCTTCCTATGTAATCAAGTTTAAAATAACAATAAAAAAACATAAAGAACAAGTAATAGCAGACTGATATGTCGTTCAATAACTATGTAAGAGTAAGTTGATGAATGACTGAATAACTACAATTCATAGTGAGAGCTAAAAAAAATTGAAATACATTTGCACCACTAGAAATAGGAGGCTAGCCAATTAGCATCTAGGAAAAAACATCACAATTCAAAGGATCAGAGGAGAGTTAGTTAGAGCCATTTACATAAAATGTTGAAGGGCTACAGATGCTTTGAAGGATTTGGGAGAAACAAAGAGAGAACCAGAGTAGAAAGCAATGGTGTTGAAGCATACACTGCTGCTGTGAAAGAGAAATGTATGGAGCAAGAAAAAGTAAATGGAGCAATAGGCGACTTAACCACCAGAACAACAAACAGTATAGAATAACTTCTCATTCATTGTCATATTCCTTAGGTTTAACTGATGATGAAACTTTCAAAAGAATCAACAAGAGCACCAGTAGACTGTTTAAATAGGCTGTGAAAGGGAAAAAAGAAAATATTACTCATCTGGTTTAGTTTCACTGTTATACTTTTAATAGAACTTCGTTGACTTATATAAAGCAAGTGGCATAGCTATTACATTTGAGTTTAGCGAAATCTGCCTAAAGCCCAATAGAAATAATCAACACTAATGCATTTCTAAAAAAATAAAAAAACAATCTGAGTACCTGAAGCACAAGACTGGAAATATAACATGCTCTTTCCCTGTTTCCTAACCTCATCTTCCTCTACATTCCTCCTAACTCTTCACCTCAACTCTCCAATCCCAAATACTTCCTCTGAATTCACATTAAAGTGGTCAGTATATAACATACTTAAACAAATAGACAGCATTCATCTGTAAATATCAAATTTTATGAATAAAAAAGGAGTAAGGCGGTACATAAGAAATTCTACTGTTAGAGCATTTCAGAATTCAGGGGCCATTGATAGATCTTCTCACATACAATCAGAAACAACACGACAGAAACATACCTCTCGATTCATCATTACAAAACAAGGTTAAACCAAAATAACGGATATTTAAGTAAAACTTTAAGCCAAAAATCACAACCTTGTCATTAACCTCGCAGTACTTCAGTCTTTCGGTAAAGATGGAGTCACCATTACTAACTTTGAACTGATGCGAACCAATCTGTACCCAAAATAAGAAAGATTATACTCGAAAGTAACGCAATTTAACAAGGAGAGAAAAGTTGAAAAAAGAGAAAAAAAAACCGATGATTACCTGAACAACAGCAAAGATCGCCTCGTACGGCTTGAACGGGTTTTCAGATGAAGTGAGTGGCCCAATTACCGTGTACCCGATCGAAGCTGCCTCCTTCACCTTTTCAGCCTCCGACTTACCACTCCTAGCCACAAGCTTCGGACCGATCTCGCTTCCATCCTCTTCATCACAGCTACCCTCTACTTCGCTTTCATCGCCTCCTTCTTCTTCCTCTTCGTCATCTTCACTTCCAGAGTAACCAGTCGTCCGAGATGAGAAGCACCGAAGGGAGTCAGTGGACGCCAATGCAGCGATGTTGTTCGAAGGTGGGGATTGAGCAAAAGGAACAAGTTTTGATCGGAAAGTGAGAGTTCCAAACATTTGAAAGTACGATATAGGGTGATTTGAGGATCGGAGATGGCGAGCTACAGCTCCAAGAAGTCGCCGGGAAGCCATTATCGTACTAGGGATTTGGCCTAGTGGCACAAGGGAAGGGAGAAAGAACTCAAAGAAGGGAGGGTTTTTGTTTTGTTTTGTTTTTTTAATTTTACGAAGGACAGAAAAGAAAGGGTTTCCGAACAGCCTTCAATGGAGATCTGACGGCTTATAGACAAACTTTGAATTCAAGTTGGCATGGGCTAAAAATCTGGTAATTTTGGGCTTGGGCCCGCAGGTCACAGCAGCCTAATAGCCTATACGTCAAGAAGTAACCCTAAACCAAACTTTTTATTAACTTGCACCAATATTAAATTTTATATTTAAATTTTCAAAAGTTAAAATTTAGAATATAAATATATATTTTTGTTAATGTATTAGTAATATATCATCTCTCTCTCTCTCTCTCTCTCTCTCTCTCTCTCTAATATGATCAAGAAAATTTAAATAAGAAAAAAATGACATTTATATAAGTTTTATATTTAAATAGTTCGTCTATCTTTCTAAAAAGACACCATGAATATTATCTCATTTGGCTCCATTATTTTTTGAAATTTAAAAATTTTTATTATTTTATTTTAATTTTTTCAAAAAGGAAACTTTTGATTTCTTACTCTTAAGAAATAAAAAAATAAAAAAAATCATTTTTTTAAAAAAAATTTCACTTGAATTTATAAATACCCCCTTGGGTCTAGGGGAGAGGCACAATTATCCTATATAGGCTTCAATTCTTTCCTGTAAAAGATGAAAAAACTATCAAATAGGAGTTGAAAAATAATTGAAGGTAATTAAAGTTTGGTTCTCTTACATAGGTTCTAATTCTCTCTCGCTAAAGACAGGAAAAATTATCTAGTAAGAGTTAAAAATCGTTGGAGGTGATCAATGCGCAATTCTCATACGCAAATTCCAGTTCTCCTCTATTAAAGGTGAGAAAAAAAAAATGTATGGCAAGAGTTGAAAGAGGCATTAACTGAAGGCTTGAATTTGGATGTGGTCAAGGACCTGCTTTACACTTCTTCTCATATATTTGTACTTCAATATCAATGATATAGGCATCTACAATGGCCTTAATTCTCCATGAACCATTTTAGATGTGATGCAACTGAGGAAAAGCTCTCTCAAAAACTATAATAAACTTTATGGGAGGAGTGACCATCGTAGATCTTACATAGGTATTCACGTTGGCCTAGTCAAGCATCGAAGTTGGCCTAGATGCCATTGGAATCATTTGAGATGAGATGCAGTCAAGGCATATATTGCATCATTATTGTAAACATCATTGAGGAAGAGAACATTAATTAGAAGCTGATGTGGGAGTTTTGGCAGTAGAAAACTTCATAAAATCTCTTATAATGTTTATAATGTGTGCCATAATATTATCCATATAAGATGGTTTTGTATGCAACCTTGAAATACAACTTCTTATTTGTACAAGATGTGAATGTATGCTTCCTCATATAATATATATGCTTGAATGATGTTTACAATCAAGTGGTTGCAAGTAATAATGATAATTTATAATATCTCACTTTTTTTTATAATAATGATTTAACATTTTAAGAATTTGTTCCCCAAAGGAGACTAAGCCTTTCTGAATGCCTACTTCTATTTTCTTCAATATATAAGCATGATTGACTTCTCTATCATGATAGTGACAAGATTTATCAATAAAGTAATTTTAACCAAGCTATTTATATGTGCTAAAGAGGGACATGAAGAATTCTTTTAAAAATCAAAACTTCCTTAAGTTATTATTATAAGGTGGCACTCAAATCTCAATTTTCTATATAATAGTGATCAAATATTTTGAGAACTTGTTCACCATAGTAGACTAGCCTTTCTAAATGCTTGCTTCTCTTTTCTTTTATGTATGAGCATGATTGACTTTCTATCATGATAGTGATAAGCTTTATCAATAAAAATAATTTTAACTGAGCTATTTATCAATGCTAAAGAGGGGCATGAAGAATTCTTTTAAAAATTATAACTTCCTTAGGTTGTTATTAATAGGTGCGACTCCAAATCTCAAATTTTTATATAATAGTGATATAATATTTTAAGAACATGTTCCACTGAGGAGATTAAGTCTTTCTGAATGCATGCTTCTCTTCTCTATGTAGAGGCATGATTGACGTTCTATCATTATAACTACAGGCTTTATCAATGAAGTAATTCTAACCTAACTATTTATTTGTGCTAAAGAGGGACATTGAGAAATATTTTAGAAATTACACTTTCTTAGGTTATTACTAAAATGTGTCACTCTAAATCTTAACATATAACAGAAGATATTAAGATAAATCCAACAAGGACATTTGACCTATTCAAGATTATTTATTACAATATTGCTCAATAATGTTAACCTACGTGGAAGAGATTGAAAGAAATCCACTAATGATATTTGACCTATTGAAGGTTGTTCATCATAGCATTGCTTAATGATTTTAATATGTGTGAAAGAGATTGAGAGAAATTCACCAAAAATATTTGATATATCTGAGTTTGTTTGTCAAAATAATACTTAATAATATTAACCTATGTTGAAGAGTTCAAGAGAAATCCATTAATACTATTTGATTAATCTAATATTATCTTTCCAAGTATTGCTCGATGTCATTAACCTTTGTGAAAGAGGTCAAATTGAATCCCTTGCACCTTAATTATGAGGAAGTAAATGTTGTGTGTCCCAAATCGAATGCAAAGATTGGCTTGTTTATAGACTGTTATTGCCCTTTTCGAGATCATGATTGTGACCTTGTCCAATGAGTCTAAGTCCAGGTGGGGATTATGTGTAGAGTTTGAAATTCACTAGTTAAAAAATTTCTCATATTTATGAGAAGAATCTTGAAGAAAGATGATTGTTAGTAAGATTTTCTTAGATGAATATAGAAAAAAATAGATATTAGGATTTGCTTGACTATAATCTTGCCTGAGATTTTAATATAAATATCCCTTCAAGATTGCATTCAAGATTGTCCCCCAGTCCTAACCTGCTTGTCATGAAATTGAAACGATAATAGATGATGGAATGGAGGAGTATTCTAATTACAACCATGCATAAAATGTTGCCCCTAGTCTTGGATTATTGATTTCAAAGCTGATGGAACAATTTTCAAGGTGCCAAAATTATTATGAGTCAGAACATTCACGGTGCCCAAGATGTTGAGAAATTACCTTACTAAAACTATGCCCAATATGTTGAAGTGAACGACCTTTCAAGATTGTAATAAAAAATAACATCCTTTCTCGTGGTTAAGATTGGGGGCAGCCTTGGTGGATAATATAATAGAGAGACTATACATAATGAACTTTATGATGGAAATTAAAAGAGCTCTAAGAAATACAAGTTATCTGTAATAGATTATTTATCTGATCTTTATCCTTTGATCAGAGAGATCATAAACCATGAATTCTGTCAAAAAATCTTGATATTAATTTTGAGAGTTATAGCTGATGTCGAAGGAATATATCAACCTAATAGGCAATGACCTGCGTTGACATGATTAGTGACATTAAGTGACGAAGTCAGCCAACAACATTATATGAATTGAAGTTGAATTGAATGATTCAAATGTTTGATTAGAGTTAAATTGAATGATATAATAAATATCCAAATAATTCATATAATAGTTTTTTATATGAGTTGAATTGGTTAAGAGACTGATTCACAGTTGAAAAGATCAGACTGATTAATTCAGTATGATTATTAAAACATTGGAAAAAAGAGAAGGGTTAATGTGAAAATATTAAAATAAAAGAAAATTACACTAACCTACCATTTGGACTTCTATTATTCTTTCAAGCATTTTGAAAAATTTGTGTGTAAAATAACATAATAAGACAAAGCTTTGTTGTTTATAATGCAAATAAAATAGAAAATGTTCTGATTAAATATTTGTAAGATTAAGAACTGGGTCACAAGTGAATGGATGATAATTTCAATTCAACAACATATGGTATCAACATGCAATAATTTATAAATATTAGTTTTTCTGCTATAGTTAAAACATTTGCATATTTTCATATTATAATTTTAGTATTATAATTTATAGGAGATTTATATACATATCATAAAATTTTTATATATTTAATTATTTATTTTAAATTTTATTTTTACTTGTATAATCTTCTTTAATCTATATCATATATATATATATATATATATATATATATGTGACATATTTTATGTAATTTAGAGATTTAAATTGTAGATAAATATAATTGATACATCACCAAAAATCGCCTTGATCCAACACGAATCTCGAGCCATATTCAAGTTAGATACTTCTAATATTAAATGTGAGACAACCAAAACTCCAATTTCAATCAACCTATACTCAAACTGAACATCTCGAAGAGATGAACATCTCGAAGAGACGAACCAAATGACACCAAGATCGGTCCAATTCGAGCCCAAATGAGTCCAAGTCTTGGTTGGGGGGGGGGGGGGGGGGGGGGGGGGGGGGGGGGGTTGGGGGGGGGGGGGGGGTGAGTACATTTGGAAGGTTCTAAATATAAATTAGATGACCAAATGATATCCAAATATAGCATGCTTATAGTCAATTCGAGCGGTTCGACGACGAATCCAATGAGCCCAAAATCTCTCAGTTTCGACATCGTTAAGGCAATTAATTATTGAATGATTGCTATATGATTGAGGGAATTAGTATGGCTCATCTGATGGAGCACTCCAAACCTACCTGGGATCTTCTCCATATTTATAGAACGCATCACTCTCAAAATCTATAAATAAACCCTACTTTCTACATGAGAGGCACCTTTGGCTGGAGATTGAATAGAGCTCTGAGGCTTCAAGGATTTAGAGCTTCACCTAAGCACCACTGCAGGCAAATTTTCATTGGCCTACCAGACAACCACTGAACCTCCATCTAACTGCCAACCTTCTTCGGACCACCACTGGGCCGCCAAATGACATAGGATCTCTATCTGAGCACCGGCCATCATCGGACTTCTGTTTGACCATCGCCCGACCACCTCCTGGTTGCCGACTGCCGCCGAACATCCACCTGACCGTCATCATACCACTGTTTGGACGCCGATCGCTGCTAGACTTTCACCTGGCCACCGACCGATGTCGGACTTCCACTTGACTGCGGACCACCACTGGACTTCCGATTGACCATTGTCGGACCATCGCTCGGCTTGTACAAAAATTCTAATTCAAAAATTTATTTTACTAAAAAATTATTTTAGAAAGCAATAAAAAAGTTATCCCAAATGAAACCTTAATCTCCAAAATAGAGATCACTGATTTGAATATGGTCAACATAATAAATAAATAAATAAATAAATAAATAAATAAAACAACGCCAATATGCTCTTGGCTTCCTTCATGAATTGTTAGGATAACTAGATAAATATAGTATCCTTTTTATGAATACATGCAGAAATCTCGATTCAAGCTGAGTGGATCAAAATGGGGTGAAATGAAAGGTTATGGGGGACAATGCTAATTTCGGGGGTTTTGTTTTTTTGGAAAATTGACTTTATATGTTTTATAGTATTGGAGAAATATCAATGTTGTTTAAATTTCGAATTAGTTCACATGTTGGCACTCTTGTCGATACCCACAGTAAGCTCGCATCACAATCTCTTGTCCGATACCTTTTCCTATGAAACACATCCAATACATGCTTGCGATAGATCATGATGCCTTCTCGGTCTTTCTTCTTCACGCTATTGGCGAAGCTCTAAGTAATTTGAAAACTCCGTCCGCCAGGATGCCTTCTCGTTCAGCCAACGAGGCTCTTATCAACTCTCCTCCTTTACATATTGCTGAACCCTTCGATTCACATGGTTGTATTTTGAACTAATTTTGAATTCAACCCGATTAGAATTAATTTCAAATAAATTTTCATCGAGCAATCCTTAAATATGATATGTTAGCTCTCAATGGAGAAAACTTCATCTGAAATAAAATTTTAGATATATTTCTTAAAAAATTAAATATCAGATACAAATTTCTATTAAATATTTAAATGTACTACAAAAAAAAAAATTTTCTCATGAAAAAATAGTTCAACAATACATAATTTTTAAAAAAATAAAAAGACAAATAATTAATTTTCTATTAATTTTATTTTTACCGGTGGATTAAATTAGTTAGGATAAAAAAATAAAATAGGATAAAATCATTTTGTAAAAATTTGAATTGAGGCTTTGAGACAGTTTGGACTAATATATCTTTTCACCAAATCTCCACTAAAAAAAAAAGACACAGCAACAGTAATGCCAGCCCAACCATCATCGGATTGCAGAGAGTTTGGTCTCAAAAACTCTACTATTTTCCATCCTCCACCATCCACCCCAACACTACACGCCCTTCGCCGTCGCCATCTCCGTCTCCGGAGCATGCGTTACCGTCTTTTTTTTCTCCACATTCCCGCCTCTATATAAAGGCCAACTAACGGGACATCCAATCTGGATGTAGGGGTGGACGGGCAGTAAGGCATGGAGGATGAGCAGCGCGAGCAGTTGGAGCTTAGGGCAATCCGCTCGCTAGGGCTAGGATTCGATCTTACATCCGACTTCCGGTTGAGATTTGCTAAGGGATACCCTGGTAAGCGGCTGGTGGAACTCGACGAGAAGAACACTGGTGATCTTGTCTTACCCGGCGGCTTTACTGCGCGTGGGGTATCCAGGGACATCGGATGCGATAAGGGTGATCGGATTCGATTTTGCTCGGATGTTTATGAGTTTGATCAGGTCTGTTACCACGCTTCTCCTGTCCTTGTTTCTGCTTCGTGCTATGTATTTCAGAGCGCTCGTTCCTTCGCCGAATAAAATGAGTAGTTTTTTAATTTGTGTAGCTTCTAGATTCTATGGAATGCATTCGTTGGTATTGATTGTTTTTTGGGGAGTGTAATATTTGACGTTCTTGGGATCTACTGAGTTTTGGATTGATTGGGAAGGATAGCAGTGAGTGTTATTGCACGGAAGATTTGTGTAACTTGAATTGTTTTCTTTGAGTTATATTCTTTAATCATCGTTTTGCTACTTTCCCTTAGTCTTCGTTACATGTTTTCTTTTTAGCAATGTATTGATTTAAGGAAGTTAAAACTGACATAATGGAGAAAAAAATGTAATTTCTCCATCTTTCTCTAAAATTCGTTGCTTTCACTCGCTCTCCGGTCCTATCTTCTCTCCTATTCTTTGCGTACGAAAGAAGGTGAAGAAGCACAAGTGCCAAGGAAAAACCTAAGGGATCAATAAATTCTTCTAGTTTCTCATTCCTGTCCTATATCTCTCCACCCTTGCTCTCTATGCCTGCAATCATTGGAGATCGTCTCTCATGCATACAAATTGAAAGCGACACAAGGAATCTAAGATAGAAGATGAAAGAGAGAAAAAGAACATGAGAGGGAGAAAGGAAAAATCAAGTGGAAGAAGAAGATATGAAGGTGGTGAATTTACAATCTTTCTAGCAAGTGCAAAGGTGGCTTCATCATTTTATTCGTGCAAGTAAGATCATTCTAATATTATTTATTCTTATTCTAAGACTATTTTCTTGTGCGGTTATTTCATGATTGTTATTGTTTTGGGAAAACCTAATTGCATGAATCCATAAAAATTAATTTGCATAGATCATTATTAAGTTGAAGTTTTGTAGAGACACCCTACTTCTTCCTCAAACCTTGAATTGTTAACGCCTTAATTAGGTTTAACCGTCGCAAGGTTAAGCTCCATATTAAGCGTTTCACATAAAATCTAATTATCATTGGTTACTAATTTGGAAATCAGATTGGATAGAAAGCTCCGCAATATGAATTTTGGATTCCTAAGCCTTACCAACCCACAAAAATATTAGACTTTGCTTACAGGTTGTGACCAGACTCAGTTCCTAAAATCAATTCTGATGCACTCGTTTTTTTAGTTTTTTCTGTAAATTTAAAATAGTTCTTTGATTTAGATTTAAAGAACGGTTGCGCTATCCTATTTTTAGGTTTAGATCACTATCATTTATGCTGTGAGAAGACAACCCTTTTCCATATTATGGATTACTGATTCAAGTGAGCTAAAATATTGATTGGATATCAAGTGTCTTGAGTTGCATTTCTTAAGAAAAGATTGTTGTTAGATACTTAGAGATCATGACTAGAATTCAATATTTATCGATGAAGTAATACTGTGCTTTAAATTCTTTCTTCATCTCTCTCCCTCCCTATTCAATGGAGGTGTTTGAGTAATTTTTATGCATTGTTCTAGTGTCTTTTTCATGTAATTGGGTTTTCACCATTGTTTTGGGATTTTTTTTTTGTTAGTTTTTTGTTTGAGTTATCATTTTTATTTATTTATGTGTGTTTAATGTAAAAATCTAAACTAGCAAGACTATCTCTTCATGTTTATAATATTATTTAAATTAGTCATGTTACATCATTGTTATTGAGTGAAACTTGAAGTTTATTGGTAGCTCGAAATTTTTGGTCAAGTTCTTGGCATTTTGAGATGCATTCCCTCCTCATTTGATAGTGGTAGAGGGTTGTGGAAGAAATTCTGTAATCCTTCTATTCAAACTCCATAAATCCTCTGCTTTTTACTATCTCTTCTTCCCCTCCACAACAAAACCAACCGTCTTTTTCCCCTTAAATTTCACTATTATAGAGTCATTCGCCTTCCAACATGTATATAATTGATTGGAAAGCATCTACACCTTCTTAAACTTTATTATTTGGTATTAAAGTCAAGTATGATGTTGTGTATTGCCTATAGATGTCTCTTATTTTGTTGGGGGGACTCTAATTGTTTGACAAAAAAATTATCTATCATGGGAGAGATAAAATCTATTCTTGTAGGGAAAAAAATGGATAATGATATGAGGGTGTTCTTTTCGTAGAGGAGATTTTACAAGAGATGAGAAGAAGTATAGTGAGGCAGGACAGGACACCTAAGGTTAATTAGTGAATCTAGGTTGATTAATCTCTCAAAGGGACTAGGCTTGATCAATCTCTCAAAGGGACTTGACTTTCCAAAGTTAATTTTACTCGATGACACCTCTAGGAGATACTCTTGATAAACGAAATATGCCTGTGCCTTAATTTGCCCGAGTTAATATCAAAGAAAGATTATAATTCAAAGACTAATATCTTAATATGATAATCTATACTTTGATACGGGTTAGTCCACAAGATAGAGGGCGAACCACCGTAACCAATTGAAGCAATTGTCTATCCACATAGAGAACTTATGTGATAATGTTCATTGAATCAATCGTCAAAAGTTCAAGAGAAGTATGAAAGGACTCAAGTGTAATGGAGCTTAAACATGTGATGTTGATATGGTATTTATTTTAATTTAAAAATGTGATGTTGATATGGATTGAAATTTATTGAGTTATGGCCTTTTAGTAGTTCATATTTTTCATTCTCCTGCTAATGGTATTTTGAACTCCCGTTTTGATTTCTGCAAAGGAATTACCTCTTTGTTTCATTCTCCATCCCTAAGCAGATGTCTGAATTGCTCAATCAGAACTCTTTAATCCATGGAAAAGTTCCTTCAGGATATTTTAATGCCCTTTTTGGTTTAAGCGGATCATGGTTGGATGATGCCAAGGAAATTAAACATCTTGCTTTTAATGGCTACTTCATTTCCTTGTACATTTTGCATCTAAGAACTCCATTGGTTCTGTGTGACGAAGTGAAGATGGCAGTCCCATCCAACTGGGAACCTGCAGCATTATCAAGGTAAGGGTTATTTTTCACAATTATTTCCATTTGCTTAAAAGATGATACTTTCATATCCTTACCACACATGAAGGAATCTTAACTTTATTTTATAACTAAATGGAACTGGATGTATTGGCCTATTAGAAAGTATTAAAAATTATCTTTTTTTATTATATCTAAATGTTGACTCTTAGTAGGGCACAATGGCGAAAAATGATTCATGTAGCCAACCCCATGTAGTGCGATAAAGGATTTTGATGTTGTTGTTGTTGATTGAACTAATTGACTTTGCAAGTCTTGTTGTGTTTATTGAGTGTTTGTTCAAAAGTTCACTTTAACTTTTAGCTTAGCATAGAATTAACTAAAAATTTTCGAATAAAATGAAATGATTATCTTGAACAATCTTAGCTGAGCAAATTTAAGAATTCCTTATTCGGTATGTCTAGGTTTAATTTGGTGACCTCTTGTAATAGTATTGATTACGAGGCAATTTGCAAAAAACACATGAAATTCAATCATAACATTGGTCGAATAATAGTCAAATAAGATTTGATCATATTCGAACAGAGTAGATACATCCAAAAGAGATCATAAGATGCATAACATAGTGAAAATAATAAGCAATACATCTTGATAGTGGGGAAAAAGCCCAAAAGAGATCATAAGATGCATAACATAGTGAAAATAATAAGCAATACATCTTGATAGTGGGGAAAAAGAAGGGTGGGGGTGGGGGGGGGGGTGGGGGAGAGGGTTGGTTAGGGAAAGAGGTAACATGTTTTGAGATTCCAAAGATGACTTGATCAAGGTTTATCACAAAATTTCAAAGTTAAAACTATATCTGACTGAATCTGGATTTGTTTTGTTTGATCTATGTAGCTGCTGAAGACATGTCAAGTGGAGCTTTGATGATAGAGTTTCACTACTAAGGTTTAACTATAAATAGAAAAAGAACATGATCTGGACATACTCTGTGTATACAAACTGCTCTTGTGTCTAATAGCTAATAGATTTCTTTTTGTAACTGGGTAGAAAACTTTGGATTGTTAATGCCAATATACCTGCAACTGTTCAGTACAATGAAAATCTCATGCAAGCATCAGTATCCTTCGCCAACCTAATCACCATCTTCTCATTTTGCTGGCTTGACATTGTGTTCTGTTACTACTAGGTTTATCCGTACCTATGGGACACATATAATAGTGGAACTGGGTTTTGGAGGTGAAGATGTCATTTGTGTTAGACAGAATCATTTTTCAACCATATCACCTGCTGACCTTAAGGTGTATCTGCAGTATCTTGGAGACTGTCTTTTTTCAGATGAAAGGGTTGTTTCTTCGTTAAGTCAGAAAACCCAAGGAGAAAATAGCAAGGTAATTTTTTTATTTGGCATTGCTATTCTCTTCTTCACTTGTCATATTACTGATAGATTTAACCAACTAATGAAGGTGCCAGAGGTGTTCTTGAAAATGTTGCAATCACGCAACTTGATGCTGACCAGTCATTCTGAAACTTCAAGCAAAGATGTAAGCACATCCCACCTTAATTTGATGGTCAAATTGGCAAAATTAATAATGACATTTTGGAGCAGGGGCTTACCATTAATTGCTCAAAGAGGGGCGGAGATCCATATTTATGCAGCCACTCCAACTGGCTACAGACAGTTCCCAAAAGCCCTGATGCAGTACTATTTAAGTTTGTTCCTATTACTTCTCTTCTCACAGGCATCCGGGGAAGTGGCTATCTTAGCCATGCAATCAATTTATATCTTCGATGTAAGCCCTTTGCTTGATAAATTAGATTGTCTTTTGCCTTGAGCATGTTCAACTTGTGGCATTCTTAATGATTTTCTTATCTTATGTCATCAGATAAACCTGATCCTGATGAGTTGCAGCACTTCTTGGAGTTCCAAGTCCCTCGGCAATGGGCACCACTGTACAACGAACTAAGTCTTGGTCTTCAGCATCCTAAACAAAGAAAATCATGTCCAACTCTTCGATTTAGATTGTTTGGCCCTAAACTTCTTATTAATACAACCCAGGTACTATAATATTTCAAGCTTTTAAGGTGCCTTTTTCTTTGAGACAGCTAGATGCTTCTTCATTTCAGAGTAATGGTTTCTTACCACAAAACAATCAATCACAGACTTGTTTATCTTCATTTGTTTACTTAGTTTAGTTGTATAACCACTATTTCAGGAAGCTCCAGCAGGCTGCTATGCTTGCTCGATCTGATTTTAGGCCGAGGGAAAGAGCATCTACTGAACATCTGAGAAATTCATAGAGACCTTAAATAGTGTAGGGAAATGTAAGAACAAATTAGAACTTTAACTCCATAATAATAATAAAAAAAAATTTCTTACCTGGAGGTTATGCTAAAATGATACTATTGGATGTTCAACACATCGAGTGGTTCTTTTGCCAAAGAACAGTGATAGTTATGGATCTGCTTGCATGTTTGTAAGAGTTTAAAGCTGCGTGTACTTTTGTGCATCTGTTTTTAATTATTTTGGTATTTCTGGATTCATATATATGCAATCATTGACAGCAGCACTAGCCTTTTAAAACCCCTTTGATAATTGTTTCATGTATTCTTATTTTCCATCCATTGATATAAATGCCTGTGTTAACAAAAAAAAAAAAAGAAAAAAGAAAAAAGAAACGGAACAAAAGAAAATCGAACCGAAGCATCTCTTCGCTGCCTCCGCCGGTCCCACTTCCTCAAATCCGTATCTCTTCGGCACAGTAACCGTCTACCGACGATCCGAAACGATAAAAGGAAGGAATTCGGGAAAGAAAAAAAAAAAAAACGGACGCTCGCTTACTTGCTTCTTCGACTCCAACGTCGCTGTTCGATTTCGTTGCTTCGTAAAGAGGCGTCTAGGGCTCGCCTTTCATCTTCTCTGTTCGTCGGTGCTGTTAGGCTTCGTCGCTTCGCAGGCGGTGTAGAGATTGCACGAGTCGCTCCTTTGACTCCTTCGCTGCTGTCCGACTTCCCTCCTTCACGTGTGGTGCAGAGATCGCACGAGTCGCTCTTCGGCTCCTTCGTTGCTGTTCAGCTTGTTCCCTTCGCAGGAGGTGTGGAAATCGCACGAGTCGCTTCTTCGACTCATCCGTTGCTGTCCGACTTCGGCTTCTTCGTTGCTGTTTGGCTTCGTTGCTTTGTAGGAGGTATAGAGATTACACGAGTCGTCTCCTTCGGTTCCCTCTTGACTGTTCGACTTGGATTCTACCCTAGCCGAACCCAACCATGCCTCTCTCCCTTTCTTTGTTATGTTATATATTATATATTATAATATAATATTACATATTATGTTATAATATATATTATAATATTTAAAAAATAATAATAATAATATAATATTGTATATAAAAGAAAGAAAAAAAATGTGTCAAAGACCTCGTGCCGTTGACCTTAGGTCCGGTCGAGATGGTTTGGAAGTAAAGACCCGTGCCGTGATCTTAGATCCGGGCGGATGGTTTTAAATTCGAAGACCTCACGTAGTCGATCTTAAATCCTGGTGGGATGGTTTTAATTCGAAGACCCGTGCCGTGATCTTAGATCCGGGCGGATGGTTTTAAATTTGAAGACCTCACGCAGTCGATCTTAGATCCTGGTGGGATGGTTTTAATTCGAAGACCCTGCGCCGTTGACCTTAGGTCCGGGTAGGAAGAAATTAGGGCAAGTGCCCTCCCTTACCTACCGGCGCCGGGGAGGGGACGCCGGGAGGCTGCCGAAATTTCCTCAAAATTTTAGAGGATAATTCAAATCGAATTCAATTAAAAATGTTAAAAGTTAATTTTAAATATTCATTAATTAACCAAGTTAATTAATGTTTAATAAAATTTTTTAATTGATTAAATTAATCAAAATAATTAGTTAATCTGGAAACAACTGACATCATCAATGAAGGTTATGAGCAGATTCAAGGCAAGCGTATAACTCAATATATCATCATCGTCTTCTTAACGACAACTTCTCTTAATCCCTTTCTACTACTTGTACTCGTAACAAGTAAGAATAAAAAGCATCTTGCTTCTCACCGTTCTCCCAAATGCCATTCAATATAAATGACAAATTGTTGGATATCATCCCAATCAAAAGACTATTTTTGAGATGCCTCGAATATCTCTAAATGATATTGCCTCAAATATCTTCAAATGAGACATCTCTTTAAGAGATTCTATCGCAAGTTAAATTTGAGTGGAATACTTTGAATTGTTTTAGCATTTCAAATGTTATTACTCTTGAAATATTAGAGATCTCTAACTGTTAAAACATCACTTCTCTTCCTATAATTAATGAGATAGCAAAAACTTGCAACGAGTCGTCTCATTAATTGATTAATTAATTGTTTGAGAGCATGTTTTAAATATGAGAATTTTAAAATATGAAAATATTTTTTGAGAGCAGTTTAAAATTTGAGATTTAAAAAAAATATATGAGAGCAATTTAAAATTTTGAGTTAAAATTCGAGAGCATTTTTTTTAATTGATTAATTGGAGCAATTTAAAAAAAATCAAATTAATTAAATCAAATGAAATTTAAAGAATGTTCACACTAATGGACTCTGTACAACTCACACTAAAATTCAAACTCCTAAGAAAGCTAACCAAAACACAAAACTGAAAGAAAGTCTCCAAAAATTCTAATCTAAACCCTGCCCCTGGTGGGCTCCGGTCCCAGCTCCTGGCAAACCTCCTAGCAAGGTCTAATCCCTGCAACTGCATCACCTCTGGCTGCAGGTTCTTGCTACTGTAATTACTTGCTACGAACTCTGGATCAGCACGTATCTGCACACAAAACAAACAAATATTAGTACATCATAAATAGAAATCATTGAAATGCTGGAGAGTGATAAATCTAACTACTAGTAAAACAAAAGTACTAAGAAGCAAGAAAAGCTAAGTACTGGAAAACTAGTAGAGTCACATTGTAGTAGGGAAAAGACTACGAGCACAAAAACAACTAAAACACTGACGCAAGTGTCAAAACCTCAAGGTGTCAAAATCACAAACTCAAACCAACTCAAACAAGTACAAGAACAAATCTCCAAACATTATAAAAGCAACCGCTGTCAAGTTTCAAAACTACAGTCTAGTGTTAAACCAGCAAACAACTAAAAAATCCTGGGCTACTTCTAAGAGAAGCAGTAAGACCCGCATGTTAGGGAATTTCTAAGTGAAGAACCCTAAATCCCAAAATTTCAAACTTATAGGCAGCCTTGTTTATAAGAACTTGGTTGTAAGACCCACTACCCGGCAGCTTTCATAGGAAAGACGTAAGCCCGACCCTAGGAGAAAGTTTTAGGTAAAATCAACCTAAACCCTAACTCCAAATTAAAACATCCGGCAACTTCTAATAGAAGCCGTAAGTCCAATCTCCGAGGGAAATGTTTAGGTAATAACACAACCCTAGGCCCCTCACTCGGGCATCCAAGTCTATAGAGCTTGGCTGTAAGACCCACAACTCGGGCCACTTAGCCTACAGAGCTAGGTCATAAGACCCATCATTAGGCAACTTCTTAGGAAGCCATAAGACCTACCCAACCAAAATCTTCGGGCTACTTTCTAATGAAAGCCATAAGTCCCTACCCAATTCTAACCATGCGGACATCTCTTTCTTTAAGAGAGAATGTCATCTTTAAATAATGCTTTAAAATACAGTAATTATAATACTGATCCTATGTTGAAAGCATGTGGAATTTCTAAGATTTTCTACAAAACATATAAATCCCTTGGCATCCTAGTCTATAGGATTAGGTTGTAAGACCCATCTCTGGGCAACTCATAAATAGAGCAGTAAGCCCCACTCCAAATTAAATCTACGGGCTACTTTCTATGAAAGTTGTAAGTCCTGACCCAAATTCCAATTTCTATGTAACTTCTAAACGAAGTTATAAATTCCTAAATTAAATCAACTTCTGGGCATTCTAATGGATGTAAGCCCCAAAACTCAAATAAAAATTAAAACCAAAATCCAACCACCTCAATCTACTCGGGATCCCTGAGAGGAGGCAACCCATGGCTGCTAATCAGATTCTCTGGACACTACGGTCAATGACTATTAGTGTTGGTAGATTGAAACTACGGTATACCCGGGACGACGGAACCATGGGATCTTGATCGGGTTTACCTCCATTTTCCCCATAATTGAGACTAATCACCTAAAATTTATTCATCCTTAATCGAGAGTTCTCTTTTACGTGTTAAGAGAGGTAATTAACTATGAGTGCTTGCGCTCATGGGAAGTAAGGACCCCAGATCTAATTAAACCCTGACTACCCTTAGGGGAAATCTGGTTAATTCTAATCTGACTTAAGGGAAATGGAATCCTATAGCTACGAAGTGGGATTCATGCATTCGTGCCATTTTTCTTGAGCCAACAGCCTGCATCTTGTACTAGTGCTTGTTTAGAATCTTAGATAAGTCCACCAATTTACCTCATGATTCTTCTGCGAGTCAAACTCTTGCTCTATATAGATATATATGTATATAGATTCGTTGTCTTATCTATAGCTTATATCTTGTTTTTCTTCAATTTGTTTATGTTGCAGGCTAGAATATTCATGGCAGTAGAGCGAGTAAATTTTTCGTCTTAGCGATGCACGAATATCCAACACACAAACAGAGAGAGAAGTAAAACACCTGATCTTTTTACGTGGAAAGTCCGAAGAGGAAAAAACCATAGGGCCTCGCCTAGGTGAAAAGATTCCACTAAATTTGAATGAATTACAAAGGTTGACCCGTCCCTTGACTTAGAGGCAGTCAAATTACAGTAGTTTGGAGAGTTAGAGGCAAATGTCTGGTGACGATCGGGCGGAAGTTCGACGGCGTTCGGGCAGAAGTTTAGCTGAGGGGGAATGATCCGACTAAGGTTGGGCGGAAGTCTGACGACGCTCGACTATCGGGTGGAAGTCCAGAGGCGGTCGATGGTCCGACGGTGATCCGACGAAGGTCGGGTTGAAATCCGGCGGTAGTCGGCGGCCGAGTGGAAGTCCGGCGGCGGTCGGCGGCCGGGGGAAGTCTGATGGCGGTCGGAGGCTAGGCGGTGGTCCAACGAAGGTCGGGTTGAAGTCTGGCGGCGGTCGACGGCTGGGTGGAAGTCCGACGGCGGTTGGCGGCCGGGTGAAAGTTTGTCTCGTCGAGCCGCTTGATTTGACCATAACCAGGCCATATTTGGATATCATTTTGTCATCCAAATAATGCTTTGAACCTTCCAAATGTGGTTCGGGCTCCCGATTTGGATCCATTTGGGCTCGGGTTGGACCGATTTTGGTGTTGTTAGGTTCGTCTCTTTGAGACATTCAGCTTGGCTATAAGTTTGCTGAAATTGGAATTCAGATGACCCTGATTTTAATTTTGAAAGTTTCCAATTTGAATATGCCTCGAGATTCGTGCTCGATCAAATCAATTTTTGATGACGTATCAATTTACATACTAAAAACGCAGCAAAGGTTTGTTTCATAATTTCTGAGATAAATATGGTAATTGTCCGTTGCAAAGTACTCTAGGGGAGAATTTCAAAATGAACCAATCAGTTTCAACTTCTAGTTGTTTCCTTAACTATATACCTTTTGGCCTTTATGCTCTCACCATTTTATGCCATTGGAAAATTTCATCTTGTTTCAGTAATTGTTTTTATTTTTATTTCTAAACATCAATGGATACTCTGAATTCTTAGTCCAACTCCATCTGACAATCTTCGACGCATCATGTATATCTAACAGGCAGTGTGGCTTTTTTTAATGATGGCATTTTGGCCAATGACTTTTACTTATTCTAAGTTATTTGGCAAAGCAAGAATGTGTTAGAACGGTTCACTGGACCGGTCCAGCCAGTCCATACGGGACCGGCTCAGGCGGAATAGAGGCTGAGAGTTCCGCCTCTCCTGTACACGCGACCGAGCCGCCCAGTCCAAGAACGCTGTTTAGGAAGGATTTTTGAGGGAGTTAGGAGGGAAATTCAAATGTAGGGACTATTTAGAGATTTCCTTTTAGATTGTATGCATTAAATAGTTTGTTATCCTAGGGTTAGGGCATCTTGAATTTGGCTGAAATTTGAGATCTCTTAGGATTAGGTTTTTGGGCTCTAGCAGTGTCTAGAGATTTGGGAGAGATAGATCCTCCTCTTGAATAGAGGATCAATTGTTTCTTGTTATTTTCTTCCGTTAGTTTGTGTTCTTGCAATAAAATTCCTGTTTTTATCTGATTTTCCGTTGGATTTGTGGAGATTTCTCGCTGTTTTTGTCAAGATTGTTAGGTTTTATTTGAGATCATCAAGTGTTTTCTATCAAGTTGGTATCAGAGCTGTTCGATTCGGACACCCATGGCTGGAAGAAAAGTAGAAATATTGGAAGGGGAGATCTGATAATTGAAATCAGATTATGTAGAAAATAATTCAGATTTCAAAAAGCTATTTTCAGCCATCCATGAGAAGATCGATGAGAAGTTTACAATCATGGAGGAGATGGTGAGAAAGATACTCAAGTTCCAAACCAAAATGACGTCGCCAGAGGCAAGGGGAGCCATCAATGTGAAACCCTTTAAAATTTCAATAAAAATTTTGTTGACCTAGAGAAGTCCAAATCACAAACCGTCTTTCAGAACATTTATAATGTCGTGTTTTGGCTTCCCTAAATTTTTCATAATTTTTGGGCACTGTCAAAATTTCTTAAGAAATCGGGGTATCGGTACAAGTGAGGTTTTTGGGACCGTCAGGTGTCCGTTTTGCAAATCGATTTCACCAGAGTGTTTTAAACATGATTAGCTAATTTATGTATAATTTTCTGTAATTTTTAGATTTTTGAATTGAAAGTTATAAAAAAATTTAGATAAATTTAATATTTTAATTTAACTAACTAAAATAAGTAATATTTTATTAAAATATCTACTTCCACTAATTATTTATATAAGCAATTCGTTTTCATTTCTCTTAACAGAGAAGAAAAATCGGGTTAGAGAGGAGAAAGAGAAGTGAGAGAAGAGGAAATCCAAATTTTGGGCGACTTTAGGCTGTTTTCGTCCGTCGACGCAGTTGAGAAAGTTATTCGTCTCAAGGTAAAACACATAATGCTCATCTCAATTTTCAAAAATGTGTAAGTTTTAGCAAATATTTCGATTAAAATTTTGTATCCGTTAGCGAAAAATGGGGAGAACTTTGTACTGGTAAAACTTTCACCGCGTAATTTTTTGTATATTGTAGAGATTACGATTATACACATTTTGAATATTTTCTGAAAATTTTTCTTCGGGGGTTTTGAAATTTGCGGGGTTTTTAGTGAATAGAAAATTATCAGGATATTGAAAAATAGTGCTGTAGTACAATAAAAATCTTAAAATATCGTTTTACACAATCTCTGGTAATTTGATAATTTTCTGAAAATATGTATTTTTGCCTAGTTGGATTTTCTATTGTCTACCGTTATACAACACTGTGAAATTTTGATACATGCTCAATTACTCTTTAATTTTTATAATGTGATTATATATGTGCATATGTGAGTAAATGATATCTGCTGGGAGCTATAAGGGGCCAGAATCCTTTGAGATTTTGTCTGTGTCAGGGAATTGTTGGGAGTTATAAGGGGCCAGAATCCTTTAAAATTCTATTTGAGACAGAGATATTTGATATGTTCTGGTGCTAAAAGCTTAAATAAAAATGTGAGTCATAAGGGGCCAGAATCCTTTGAGATTCTGTCTAGGTCTGGGAAATGTGATCTGAATTACTCTGTGATATGAATTTTAGTTTATTCATTTATTCTGTACTGTTATTGATATGCATTTATTATATTTCCCAGTCTTGTGATTTTCAGTTCAGTGATTTATTTAAACTGCAATTAACTGCTTTTAAATATTCAGCAAAATATTTGATAAAAGAATATTTGAAAATTTAGATTGGTTTGTGTGGCCTGCTGAGCTATTGTAGCTCACTGTGGTTTTACTTCTTATTTTTAGGATCCGGGAAGGGAAAAGAGATTGTGGACTAACAGTTCAGGATCAGATCTGAGGTCATAGGTATTTTGCACTTTTGATTTTTGTACAGTCATGGCTAGTTAAACTTTCAGTTCTATAGCTCTTGCATGTAGCCATATACTGTAGTATAGATATTTATTTTGATGAAGGAAAGAAACTTTATGGATGAGTTTTTTAGTATTTGGATAGTTTAGTAGCTCTGTAGTTCGTCATTTATTTCAATGAATATTGACAGAAAATCTGAAATAATTTCAAAACTAGATCTTGGGGTTTGCCTGTCACAACTCAACACGATAGGACCCATCCTGGTCGGGTTGGGTTGTGACAAGCTTTTGTGGTATCAGAGCAATAGTTTTGAAATGGATCGTGAAACAGAGTTATAAGAATTGATTTATAAGTTTAGGGGGGTAGTTTCAAGTCTGTCTGAGTATTCATTATTTTTGTTTTATGTGTATGTGTGTTCAATTGCATATTATGTGTGATTATGGATCCACCAGACCCAGATATGATCGATGGACAGAGTGCTAGTCAGGCAGCTCCTGTATATAGTTCTGCTCCAACAGTTGGTTCGGATACAGTTTCACAGTTTGTTACTTTAATAGCCCAGATGATGGGTGAGGCACAGAGCAGAGTTCCTGTTGTCAAATCTGAAGAGGTACATAGACATCTACAAATGTTTCTGAGATTGAAGCCTTCGAGATTTGAGGGTAGTATTGAGCCCAGAGAGGCAGAGAACTGGTTGAGGAGGCTGGAAAAGACATTTCAAATATTCTTTTATCAAATATTTTGCTGAATATTTAAAAACAGTTAATTGCAGTTTAAATAAAGCACTGAACTGAAAATCACAAGACTGAGAAATGTAATAAATGCATATCAATAACAGTACAGAACAAATGAATAAACTGAAATTCATATCACAGAGTAATTCAGATTACATTTCCCGGACCCAGACAGAATCTTAAAGGATTCTAGCCCCTTATGACTCCCCTTTTTATTTGTGCTTTTAGCACCAGAACATATCAGATATCCATATCTCAGACAGAATCTCAAAAGATTCTGGTCCCTTATAATTCCAATAATTCCCTGATACAGACAGAATCTCAAAGGATTCTTGCCCCTTATAGCTCCCAGCAGATATCATTTACTCACATATGCACATATATAATCACATTATAACAATTAAAAAGTAATTGAGTATGTATCAAAATATTACAGTGTTGTATAACGGTAGACAACAGAAAATCCAACTAGACAAAAATGCACATTTTCAGAAAATTACCAAATTACCAGAGATTGCGTAAAATGATGTTCTAAGATTTTAATTGTACTACAGCACTATTTTTCAACATCCCGATAATTTTCTATTCACTAAAAACCCCGCAAATTTCAAAACTCCTTGTGAAAATTTTTTGAGAAAATATTCAAAATGTACATAATCGTAATCTCTATAACATACAAAAAGTTACGCGGTGAAAGTTTTACCCGTACAAAGTTATTCCCGTTTTTCACTAACGCATACAAAATTTTAGTCAAAATATTTGCTAGAACTTACACATTTTTGAAAATTGAGATGGGCATTATGTGTCCTATCTCTAGGCGAACAATTTTCCCAACTGCGTCGACGAACGAAAACGGCCCGAAGTCACCCAAAATCTAAATTTCCTCTTCTCTCACTTCTCTTTCTCCTCTCTAACCCGATTTTTCTTCTCTGTTAAGAGAAATGAAAACAAATTGCTTATATAAACAATTAGTGGAATTAGATATTTTAATAAAATATTACTTATTTTAGTTAGTTAATATTAAAATATTAATTTTATCTAAATTCTTTTATAACTTTCAATTCAAAAATCTAAAAATTATACATAAATTAGCTAATCATGTTTAAAACACTCTGATGAAATCGGTTTGCAAAACGGACACATGACGATCCCAAAAATCTCACTTGTACTGACACCCCGATTTCTTAAGAAATTTTGACAATGCCCAAAAATTATGAAAAATTTAGGGAAGCTAAAACACGATATTATAAATATTCTGGCGAAGACGATTTGTGATTTGGACTTCTCTAGGTCAACAAAAAAAATTTTGAAATTTTAAAGGGTTTCATAATCTACCCACCTTAAGAGAAATGTCGTCCTCGACATTTCCAAAGCAGAATGAGTCAGAATAAACCTGGATACAGCTGCCTCATATCAGACTCCTTCTCCCAAGTAGCCTCTCTGGCGGTCCTATGTTTCCACTGCACCTTAGCCATAGGAATCTGTTTGGTTCTCAATTTTCTGACATCATATGCTAAAATTCTTTCGAGTTCTTCTCTGTATTGCAGATTTGGATGAACCTCAACCTCATCAACAGATAATCTCTTCCTAGAATCAGACACCCACTTTCTTAAAGATGATACATGAAACACATTTTGTATGTCGGACATATGATCAGATAACAATAATTTGTAAGCAGAACTACCAATCCTCTCAATGATCTCAAAAGGTCCACTATACCTTGGACTGAGCTTGCTAATTTTCTCAAATCTACTGACACCTTTCATAGGGCTGACTTTGACATACACCAGGTCACCAATCTGAAACTCAACTAATCTGTGCTTTTGATTGTAATACTTCTTTTGTCTATCTTGTGCATATTTCAACCTTTCTTTAATCAAATTGATCTTTGCAGTAGTATCATCCACAAAGGCTGAACCTATCACCTGTCTATCTCCCATCTCTGTCAAAGTCAAATGAGTCCTACATTTTCTGCCATACAGAGTTAATGCCTATGCTGGACTGATAACTATTATTATATGCAAACTCTATCAATAGGATATGATCCTCCCAACTGCCCCCAAAATTCAAAACACATAATCTCAAAAGATCCTCCAGTACCTGAATAGTCCTTTCAGACTGTCCATCTGTCTGCGGATGAAAAGCCGTACTGAAGTGCAACTTCGTACCCAGTCCCTGCTGAATACCTCTCCATAATCTGGAGGTAAACATGCCATCCCGATCAGATACAATCACTTTCGGCACACCATGCAACCTGATAATTTCTTTAACATAGATCTGTGCTAACCTGTCCACCGGATCTGTCTGTATAATCTGAAGGAAATGGGCAGATTTTATCAGTCGATCAACGACAACCCAAATATCATCATGCCCCTACCTCGATCTAGGGAAACCCATAGCAAAATCCATTTTTACCTCTTCTCATTTCCACTATGGAATGGGTAATGACTGCAAAAGACCTCTCGGTCGCTGATGCTCTGCCTTTACTAGTTGACAGGCCTCACACTTCGAAACAAACTCCGCTATGTCCTTTTTCAATCCAGGCCACCAAAACTTACCCTTCAGATCTCCGTACATCTTGCTACTTCCTGGATGAATAGTATAGCCTGAATAATGAGCTTCATGTAGAATCTCCTGCTTTAGATCTCCAAAAATAGGAATCCAAAGGTTATCCTTACAGAAAATAACACCAGAATTAGAAACTCGTAGTTCAGATTTCTTACCAGATCTGATCCGATCAATCAATTTCAGATATTCTTCATCTGATTTTTGAGCTTCATGAATCTTTTCTTCTAAAGAGGGTTGAATGATCATCTGAGTCACTATACCAGAATTCCAACACATAGGAGAAATTACCTCCAACTGTAATCTCTTCATATCTCATATCAAATACTCATCAAAAGTGAGTTGCATACATGATAATCCAGAAGACTTCCTACTCAGAGCGTCTGCCACCACATTAGCCTTACTAGGCTGATACTGAATCGTCAGATCATAGTCTTTAATTAACTCAAGCCATCTTCTTTGCCTCAAATTCAAATCCTTCTGAGTGAATATGTACTTCAGACTCTGATGATCTGTGAAAATCTTACACTTGACACCATACAAATAATGACGCCAAATCTTCAAAGTAAATACAACAGCAGTCAACTCTAGATCATGCGTTGGATAGTTCCTTTAATGTGGCTTCAACTGTCTTGAAGCATAAGCTATTACTCGACCATGCTGCATCAAAACACACACCCCAAACCTCTCAGTGAAGCATCACTGAACACCTGAAATCCTTCTGTACCAGAGGGAAGAGCCAAAACTGGAGCAGAAGTCAAACAATCCTTCAATGTAGATATTTATTTTGATGAATGAAAGAAACTTTATAGATGAGTTTTTCAGTATTTGGATAGTTTAGTAGCTCTGTAGTTCGTCATTTATTTCAATGAATATTGGCAGAAAATCTGAAATAATTCCAAAATTAGATCTTGGGGTTTTCCTGTCACAGCTCAACACGATAGGACCCATCCTGGTCGGGTTGGGTTGTGACAACCAGTGACCAAGGGAGTGGAGGAAACCCTAATCTGATAAGGATAGGGAAAGATCATTAGGCGGAAATGTTGGGGGAGGAAGAGGGGATGCCAATTTTGGAGCCACTTCCAAGGAGAGGAAAGGGTGAATGAATGGGACTTTTAATGGAGCTGTAGAATTTGGAAGGAGAAAAAGATTGGGAGAAGATAAAAGCACCAGACATGATTCTACCACCTCTACAACAATATCGATGGGTGTTCTAACAAGTTCAAGGGCTGAATCCTTTGCGGGAATGCGAGCATGTTATCATCTTGAAGGAAGGAGTCCCACCTATCAATGTTCGTCTGTACCGTCATCCCCAAATCCAGAATGAAGAGATTGAGAGATTAATTAAGGAGATGCTCGAGGCAGGGATCGTTCAACCTAGTGTCAGTCCTTTTTTCAGTCCGGTGGTATTAGTGAAGTGCTTCAGCAGCAGTTTCGTTCGTTCCACCTTATGGACAATGTGGCACTTTGGGAAGAGAGTATTGTTAGACCGGTCCACTGGACCGGTCTAGCCGGTCCATATGGGACCGGCTCAGGCGGAATAGAGGCGGAGAGTTCTGCCTCTCCTGTATGCACGACCGAGCCGCCCAGTCCAAGAACGCTGTTTAGGAAGGATTTTTGAGGGAGTTAGGAGGGAAATTCAAATGTAGGGACTGTTTAGAGATTTCCTTTTAGATTGTATGCATTAAATAGTTTGTTTTCCTAGGGTTAGGGCATTTTGAATTTGGCTGAAATTTGAGATCTCTTAGGATTAGATTTTTGGGCTCTAGCAGCATCTAGAGATTTGGGAGAGATAGATCCTCCTCTCGAATACAGGATCAATTGTTTCTTGTTATTTTCTTTCGTTAGTTTGTGTTCTTGTAATGAAATTCCTATTTTTATCTGATTTTCCATTGGATTTGTGGAGATTTCTCGCTGTATTTGTCAAGATTGTTAGGTTTCATATGAGATCATCAAATGTTTCCTATCAGAATACTTTGCGTATGGAAACATATACATATAAAACACCATTTATTTTTTATAATGAATAGAAGCGATAACATATACATATAAATATTGTTTTGCAGGGTAGCCTGAGTGCAAGATTTTTCTAAAGAACTCCATGCTGCATTGCTACATTTTCCTTAAATCATGAAATAATTTCTTGTGACTAATACCTTGAAAAACATGCCAATGAAGCATCAACGATTAAATTCTTTGAAATGTAGTGCATGACTTGCTGTTGTAGTTCTTAATTCTCGTCTTTACTGGGTATGAAGAAATTGTCATTGATGCTTAGAAATAAAATGGCTAGAGGGCGGGCCTAGCACGGTGATTAAGTTATCTCAAATGTAATCCAGAGGTCCTATGTGCCTTGCAGAAACAATCTTTCTCCAAGCGTTGCGTTAAAACTTTGTAGATCAACCTCTTCTCAGATCCTTCATTAGGAGTACCATGCACTAGATACGCTTAGAAATATGATGGTTGGCTTTTAGGGGTGGAAACTAACTTACACGCATTATTGAAGGCTATTATCTTGGTCTTCTCCGTTATTCCCGACATCTCTTTTGCAAATCTGTTCATTCCTCCCAAGCATCTTGTCTTCCCACCATTTCTTTCCAAGAGCCTATACACATGAATTTATTCATCAAATGATCATATTCTCATCTTTCTTTTAAAGGTCTCGAGTAATTACCATCCGGCAGTTGGACTGCGGCTGTACCTAGAGGGTCCAAAATCCAACCAGCTCGCTATACATATTCAGCACCTTTCAAGCCTCCCAAGCATGTTTGCATCAGTTACTACCCCCAGATTTTCTATGTGGCAATCATCAGAAGACTCAGGCAATCAATTTTTTGAGCCCATTCGATGGAAGAGCTGCTCCCATGTTTGCACGGCTGCAGTGAAGCACAATACTAAATGGTTCGACATTGTTTCTGATGGTGTGTTCATCGTCACTGGTGCCCAGCTTGTGACAAAGGGAAGATGGCTGAAGAAATGCCTTCATCTTCGCCTTCTCTTCTCGCACATCCCCAACTGCTCCATCCAGAAAACTGAATGGACTCAAGCACCATCGCATTCTCACAAGGGAAGCTTTTTCACTAGTTTCAGTACAGCATTGACCTCAACCTTCACTCACCATGAAAGCCATTTCCTTCAAAGGCAAAAATCTGCAACATTAGATTCAGCTGTATTTGATAATGGCCCCCCTGTGCCAGTACATTCACAGAAACTCCTGAGATATGTGGACATGACAGAGATCGTGAGGGGGGCGAACAATGTACCGGGACATTGGCTGGTTACAGGAGCAAAGCTTGTCAAAGAAGGGGGAAAGATAGGCTTGCATGTGAAGTTTGCGCTATTGAATTACTTTGAACAGGATGGAATGATTTTGTGAAATTGAAGGTTTTCCATTATTATGACGCTTCTCTTCGAAAGTATAGGATATTTTTGCCCTTCATGTAAAATAATAATAATTATTTATAACAATTGTATATATAGAACTGAAGAGTCGGAGCTTGAAATAACATTATAGTCTATCTTGAATTTAGAAGAGAAGCCTTATGATTTCCCTGTTTTTGTGCTAAAAAAAAAAAGATTAGCAAAAAAATGAGGAGGATTTACATACATATCATTTTATTTCATGCTATTTATATATCTAACATCCACAACTTCAATATTATATTCCTACTAATCTTATAAAATTTAAAATCAAATATATCACTGCTATATTTTATTCATGCGACCCTATAAATGTTAATATTTCATTTCATGTATTCATATTTATTCTATGGGTGATAGATATGTAATATTAAAATTTTAGGTGTTAGATATGTAAATAGTATGAAATAAAGTGGTATGTATGTAAATACCCCCAAAAATAATTGTTTGAAAGATGGTTTTTTCATTTTTTTAAGGTTGTCTTTACAAAATTATTTTTGAAAATATGATTGACAAAGGAGCTTTATAAAGTAACAATAAAGAAGAAAAATAAAAGGAAGTTAAAGTCATCTCAAATAAAGCTTAAGATTGAGATTTTGTTTGGAATAATTTATTTACTGCTATGTGGAATTGCTATAAAGAAAGTAAAATTTTTAAAGTTATTATAAAAATAATTTTTTTAGTATAAAATTTTTTGAAACAGAAATTATGTTTGCACTATAAAAAGTAAAGCAATAAGTTAAGTTTCCCAAACAAGCCTTTAGTCGTTTCAATCATTTCCATGGTTTTGAATATTTCTACCTCACATCATTTTAGGCCAAATCCATAAGGATCATAAATATCCACTGATTTCATATAAATTTTGTCTAAAACTGATCTAAAAATATCAGAAACGATTCAAATTTGGCCCCAATAAAAGACTTGATGGCTTTATTGTGCTTTGTTTGGAATCGAATGGCTGAAAATGGGACAATAATTATGAACCATCTGTAGCTCCTCATTGGAGATTTTTTAGTCCAAACTATGTTCCATTTTAGGAGAAAAGCCAATGAAATAAATCTAGAAAATTATTGTTGAACCAAATAACGCTGCAGCAACATCAAGCCTTTATCCTGCTACGTGATGTCAGCTACATGAATCTTTTGTTCCATTGTGTCATATTAAGAGTCAAAATCTCATTTAAACCTAATAAAAAAAGTCATTTCTAATACATTTACTCTTCTAATCAGGTCATCGGAAGGCCGACGTTTTATGTGACCAAACCATCTAAGATGACTCTCTCTAATCTTATCTGCCACTTGGGCTAATCCAACTTTATCGCATAAATACTCATTTCGCATTCCGTCTCTAAGGGTGAAGCTACTCTTCCAGCTGAGCATCCTCACCTCTGCAACAGTTGAAATTATGCTTCTCTTTTAATGACTAACATTCTGCATCATAAAATATTATAGATCTCGCCATCATCTTGTACAATTTTTCTTTAAATTTGAGGGGTGCTTTTCTATCACACAATAGGCCGATGCATTCACGTGGGATCAATGGTTAGTATGTCACAATAGCACGTGTGAATCGGGTGATTTCTGCCACTCAAAATCAGGCGGTGTTCAATCAGCATTTAATTCCCTGATCGTGTCTAATGTCTATCGCTCTTTAAGATAAAGCAGCGTAGTTGTTCTTAGCTATTTTCATTTGCATTCCAGTGGGCCCGCCTCAAGTTTCTGACGTTTTTCAAATTCTCAATAATTTAGATAATAAAGATATTAAAATTCAGAAAAAAATTATTTACATCAAATTTAAATTTCAACACTAAACTTTTTTGCGAAAAAAAAAACACATTAACTATTTTTTTTTTAATTTCTCATTTAAAAATTTCTATGATTTTTTAATATGCGCAAGCACTATGAAATAATGATTTATGATTTATTAGTAAAAAAAATCATTTTTTCTTATAAATTTAAAGATAAAATGGAAAATTTTAGAGATTATTTTAATAAAATATTTAAAGAAATTTTTTAATTTGTCTTGGGCTCTTGCTTAAGGGTGAGTGTTAGAAAGGGTTATATACTATTTAATGATTTGTTAAATTAATTCGATGAAGATACTACAGGTCGATGATGTGAATCTAACAGATCAAAATCAGAGGAATTTGCGCTCATATTAACCCTAAATTGTCTAAATTAGATCGGAATAGATAGCTGTGCCAACCTCCCACTCTGCTAGGGTTTTTCCTTAGTCGTTCCCGACGTCGCTTACTCGTTGTCCTCACAGGAAAGTGCTCTCTCCTTGTGCAGATGTAGTTCTTTTCCTTGTTTTGGGTTTTGTTCTTCTTTGATTTTGCTGCCTTCGCCCTTGCGGATGGCGGCTAATCAAGTGAAGCTTTTTTATCCTGATTTTTTGGCTAGAAATCCTATTCCTAAGTCGTTACTTGATGCCCTTGCGAGGGTTGCCTCTTCTCTGGATTTTTCGGACCTTAAAGTCTCCACTTTTTGTAGTTTGCCTTCCTTATGGATTTCCGAGGCAAAAATTTCGTCTCTTGCTGCACCTTTTGTCTTCTCATTAGTCGGTAACTTCCCTAATCGTCGGCCACCGCTTGAAGTGATCCGAATTTTTTTTTAATCTTAAATTGACGGGTGAGTGCTCGATCACTTTTCTTGATGATAAACATGTTCTCATCAAGCTGCTCAATGATATGGATTATTATAGAGTTTTTTTTCTCATCGTTTATATTTTGTGAGTAATTATTTCATGAAATTAACAAAATAGTCGACGGAATTTGATGTTGCTGAAGAATCTCCTATTATTCCTATTTGGGTTTCGTTTCCCAATGTGTGTCCGCATCTCTTTGCTCCCCATATCTTGCATGGCCTTGGTTCTTTTTTTTTTGTCGACCCTTGCGATGTGATAACACAACTTCCATTGGTTCTCGACTGTCCGTTGCCCGTGTGCTAGTGGAACTTGACATTACAAAAAAATACCCGGATTGTGTGTGGATTGCTCCGGAGAAGATTGGCTATGTCCAAAAGGTTATCATGGATGATTTTCCTTCTTTCTGTGATCATTGCAAGTCTTTGGGTCATCTTAAGAAGGAATGTGTTGTTTTACATTCACATTTAGCTAAGGATATTGTTGATTCTTTTAAACATGTCTCTATTGTTGGTGTGCAAACCTATCCTTTACCTTTGATTGCTCCCGTGAGGGGAAATATGCTGGATGGTGTTCATGAAAATGTGGATTCTTGCCCTGTGGGGAAAGTTCTCATGAATGCGAGGGTGGGGGCTTGGGCAGTTCCCTTCATACTGAGGGTTCTGTTCCACATACTGAGTACATAAGATGTTTGTTAATAAATTTTAAAATCTTTTAATAAATTTCTTTAATAAGAATACTAATATATATCTGTTACAGAAAGTGGTGCTGGGTAGAGAACCGACTCCTGTTGAATTGTATAGTCATACCCACAAGCGGTAGGAGGACCAGCAATGGGTTGACGAGCGTGCGAGGAAAGCCTTTGTAAGTATATAAGTTCAATTTTTGTGATGTTATGTATAAATTGCTTAAGTTTTTATTAACTTTCATAGGAGGAGTATACACGGATTCGAGAGAGCCAGGCTGCAGCATGTGAAGGTTCTTCTGATGGATCAACTGAATATTCTGACTACCTCACTTGGTCGCAAGCTATATGAGGAATGCAACACGGTAGAGTATATGGTTTAGGCTCGCAAGCCCATTTATATGAGGGGCAGATATCTTGTGGCTCCAGTTTTTCAGTTAGTACCCAAGTGTCTTTATATTGCCAACAGATAGCTGCCCTTACATCCGAGCTAGAACAGGTAAGGAAAGCACAAGCTGATTTGCAGCAACAGTAGTAGTTGGAGATGTAGTAGCAGATGAAAATGCAACAAGCTCAAAAGTTAGAAGAAATACAAAAGATGAGGGTGCAGATCAGTAGTGGGAAGAGTACAGCAGCTGAGGATGAAACAGATTCAGACTAGATGTTTTTTATTTATTTTACGGATTTGGACATTTGTATTCATGTATTTTGGACATGATTTGTAATATACTCTTGTGGACATCTGCATCAGCTGAGGAGGATGTTCTTTTGGACATGTTTTATAATATATTTTTGTGGATTCCTTTCTACTTTTATTATTTATGTTTATTGTGTATATGTTTATTTATTTGTTGTTTGCATATGTTTTATAATATAATTGAGGATGTTATTGATTAGAAGTGGCCCATGAATGTATACATTATTGTATCTTTTATTTGCATGTTGTTGAAATTTGATTTTAAAGGGAAGTAGGTTTTTTTTGTTAATGCTACAGGTTTCTGGCGGATTTTCCGTCGGAAACGATGTCGGTAATATGATAGGTCATACTTTCCGGTAGATTTTGCGCTGGAACGGTCCGGTGGATTTTCCGCCGGTAATGGTCGACGGTAAAAAGGAGTCATTTTTCTTGAGGCGTATTATCTGCCGGTATTTTCGACGGACATATCCGTCGAAAAATACCGGCGGATCATACGCCGAAATTCAGCGAAAGAAATGCCGTCATTTTTAAAAAAAAAATCCACCGGGATCACGCTGAAAAATCCGCCGGAAATATTTCCGGCGGATGACTTCTGCCGGTAAGATTTTTCCGATGCGTGAATTACCGTCGGAGGGATTTTCGTCGGAAAATTTCCGGCGGATTTTCATTGTTACCGACGGATTTTGTCCGCCGGTAACAATGAATTTTCTTGTAGTGCCATATCAAACAGTAATTCATATCCAATTAAGCTGTATTTCTAACACACAAAAAAAAATTCCATATAAATTCTTTCTCATCTTCATTTTCACACAAAAAAAGAGGTTTATGTGAACAGTGTGATGCCAATATATTCACAGCCACAAAAATACGTTTCTTTTTTGTATTCGAGTGGAGACTTGCGGTAGCTGCAAATGGACATTTGCAGTTCAGCTCAAGATGCCCTAAGACATACTACTTGTCACCCAATAGACTGCTCTTTGCACAAGCCAAGATCATCCCTGAACTCCATTTGCTGAGAGGAATTTGGATAACCTTTGAATCATAATGATGTGCTTGATTATGTGCACATTAGAAAAAAAAATCAAAAATTAAAATCCCCCAAAGTCATTGTAACCTCTAAATGCCAGGAAGTTATGACTCAATTGTGTCATTGAGTTACTCTTTTTATACAAAACATATCTCTTCCAAAAAAAATACAAGAGTTTTATCACCATTTATTTGGTGACACATAACTTGAGTTGAAAACTTCTCAAAATTATTACAAATGTTATGCTATTTTGATTTGTGAACCATCAATGGCATTGGCTTGTTCTCATACTAAGATCATCACTTATTGTTGACATTTTCTAACGAAGATAAAAATAGATCAGATATTTTTCTAAAATTTTTTAGGATAGTTTGACCATCAAATTGTTTATATTTCAACTCCATTTTACTTGTAAAAGTGTCAAGAACTTCGCAATTGTACCCTTGATATGCTAATAGGAGATATTATCAGCGAACCACCATTAGGGTTATTCAACGACTGCCTGAATCAATAATCCCTAGGGTGTACCCATGGGCCTATCTAGGGACGGTATTATCTGGTCACTTTTTGAAATGAGGAGAGAATAATTTGGGTCATCCAACTTAGGCTATTGGACCCTGATTTGATAGATTCTAACATAAAGAGGGAAAATGGCTCTCCCAATATATTTAAATATGCCCAATTCCTGCATATTATGGATATTTTTAAAACTGAGAGAAATATCAAAATTTTTGTAGAATTTCAATGCTTCTTAGTCTCCTGCAGCATGGGTTGAATAGTTTGTGGACATGAGTGTGACCATCTTTTTGTGTGTGTGAACTATATATGAAGGTTATTAGCGAAGAGGTGGTCTCATTGAAGTGAGGTATTAAGCAGGAGCACAGAAGCTACGTTAGTGATTATTAAGTATTGATATATCGCCAAAAAATCATCTTGATCGGGCACGAATCTCGAGGAAAAACTCAAGTTGGAAACTTCAAAAATTATTTTAGAGATCATTTAAACTTCGATTTCAGCAAACTTATAGTCGAACTGAGCGTCTCGGAAATACGAATCTAACGACACCAAATTCGACTCAATCCGAGCCCAAGTGAGTCCAAATCAAGTATCCGAAGCGCTGTTGGAAGCATCAAACAGCTATTTGAGTTACCAAACGGTCTCCGATTTTGACGAGCTTATAGTCGAATCGAGCGTCTCAACGAGACGAATCCAACGAGCCCAAGATCGTAGAATTCTGATATCATTAAGACCTTTAAATCCTCGATAAACGGTTCATGATCAAGGGATTCAATATCAACCGTTCATCCGGATCACTCCGTATTTGCCCCTGATCCCTCACATATTTACGGGCTATGCCACTCTAGAAAAACTATAAATAGCCCCTCATTTCTCTTAAGAAGGGACCCAAGCCAAGAAGAGAAGAAGAGAAGAAGAGAAGGAAGAGAAGAGAAGCCTAGGAGGGAACAACTCCTCCTCGACCACCGCCGGAACACCGCCGGAACTCCGCCGGAACACCACCGAAGCACCACCAGGCGCCTAAGGGACGCCGGAGCTCTGCCCAACACGGGAGCAACCTCGGAATTCTGCCCGACGCCAGAATTCTACCCGACGCCCGAGTGACGCCAGACTTCTTTCCAAGCGACGCTGGAATTCTGCCGGACACCCGAGTGACGTCGGAACTCTGCTTGGCCTTGTAACTGATACTCATTGTAATCTGATCGTGCTGAATTTAAAGGACGAATCAGCCTCGTGTATTTCAAACAACACTAGTGGAACTCTTTCAACTGGGCGTGGCCCCGTGGTTTTTTCCTTTTCCAGGGTTTTCCACGTAAAAATCATGGTGTTACTATTTCGATTCTATTTGTGTGCTGGATATACGTACAACGCTGAGACGAAAAATTAAAATCTATCACTGCGTATATTTGAGTCCGCAACAGTTTGGTGCCGTCTGTGGGAAACTTATCCCACAACTTCAAGTATTGCTACGATGGTCAACAGGCGTAGCAGTCGTCTCATAGGAGCCTCCCGCTCTCATTCTCATCAATCTAGAAATCAGTCTATGAATCATAGACGTCCGATATCTGCCTCTTTATACCCCGGGGGGCAAAACGTACCTGGAGAGGGGACCTCGGGACCCTCCTTAGAAGAGAGAATTCGAAAGATGGAAGAATCTCAAAACGAGATCCTACAACTCTTGCGAGAGACTCGACAGCCGACCCTAGCACCTCAGGAGGAGGTTCTTCTCCCTCGAGATCCACCCCGTGTCGAAGCTGTTCAAATTGAACATCTTCAGGCTGAGAATCCTCTTCCTCCACCCAGGAGGCGTTCGCAGTCACGTCAAGAGAACGAGCTGGCTGATACAACAAGTTCTACCCATCCTCCACACGCAAGTCAGCAATCTCGCCTTCCTCAAGACCTCCCTGAGGAGCTAGCCCAACCTCACATTACTGAGCTCCCTCGCAATGCCCTACGCCACGAACTGCGACGATTAGTCCGGGAGGAATTCCCTACAGGAGGCATAAGGCAACCTCTTCGTCAGTGGGACTTCCAGGAGTCGTCACCCCTGGCAGAAGCCATTCTTCAACACCCTATTCCGGCTGGCTTTAAGCTGCCAAGCATTGAATCCTATGATGGGACCTTTGCTAACAACTGTCAAAACTTTATCTGCCCTCTTCTTCCTCGATGCCTGCAAACCTTCCTCGCTCCCTGGTCGCTTGGAGTGGTTCTTTTGGGGAACCACTTCTGGAACTCTAGCAGACTTCTTCAACATTTGAGCATGTGATCTCCCTGCTTGAGTAGATAATCCGACCTTGAACAAGTACTCCTCATCTACATATCTACTCAAGTAACGCACCTCGTAGTGTAGAGCATCCAAATCAGGGAGTTTGAGTATCCTCAGCAAATCTTCTTCTTCGATGTGAAGGGGGACAGGTAGCTCTTTCAACTTCCCCCACTTCTCCTGAAGACCCCAATCATTCTGCACATAAAAGAAGTTGTTGATCCAACCTTTTGAGGGGTCTCGAGTGCGGATGTCCAACCACTTGGACCTGAATGAAATACGTCCCTGCGCATCGCTAAAAAGATGCCCCATCCGAGAAAAACACTCTGAGGAAAGTACCACTCCACGGTCTCTGAAAAGCACGATCAGGCCCATCACGATCGACATTGCTCTGTAGGAAAATTGAGACAAGCATACCCCACAAATTGTCAGAATGTCGATCAGTTCGGAAGAAGGAGGAAATCGTAGTCCCGCTCGCAGACTAAATTCATACACCGTCACATATCCAGGGGGAGGGAAGCAGGCACGATCCGTTCTGGCCGGCACCTTCATCACCAAATCATTAGGAAAATGAATTTTTTTCCTAAATGAGATGAAAGAGTCCTCAGTGACGGTGAAAATCACATCGTCAGCCTTCGGCGCCTTTTGGGTCCTCTTTGGAACTTCAGATCGTTGTGCAGGACGGTCTTCTGAAGGAATTTTTGAGGAGGCATGATCACCCATTTTGCTTCCTTTACTAAAGAGGGGCGCAAATCTAAGTAGGGAGAATCACCTACGAAAGACTGCGGAAAGCCTCCGAAGTAGGAAGAAAAAGGGAGGAAAAATGGAGGGAGGAACGGGGAAAGTCGCTAACTTCTGCGCAAAAGGAGGGGCGCCGAATCAAGTAGGGAAAGTCACCTACTTAAAAACGGCGGAAAGCCTCAGAATGCCAAAAGCTAGAAGGCCAAGAGAGGAGGAAGAAAGGAGCATTTTGACCCCTACCCCAAGGGGTGTATTTATAGGATGAAAAGAGAGGGAGTTATTGAAGAAAAAGGGGGGAAAATATTTAAAAATTGGAGGGAGAGGGCTTCTAGAAGGAAGTTCGTATTTTTCTGAATTTTTTGGAATTTTTTGGAATTTTTTCGGATTTTTTAATCCCATGTGGGACCCACAATTTAAAAAAAATATATATTTTTTTTAAAAAAAATTAACCGCGCCCGCGCGGTTATAACCGCGCGGTTCCGCGCGCGGACGCGCCGGTTGGCGCGGGCGGCGGCGGCAGGCGGCTGCCGGCCGGTTCGGCCGCCTACGTGTTCCCGGGCTCCGATTTCGGGCCCGGACGGTCCAAATTCGACGTTTTTGGGGTTCCCGGACACGTTTTTCGACGTTCCGGACTTAATTTTGACACGTTCAGAGCTCAACGGGGCCTTTATGGTTGGGTTCGAGCAAACATTTAATTTTTGGAACGTAATTTTTTGCGATTCGGCCAATGTAAAATACCGGAACAAGTATTTTCGGACTCGTGGAGCTTCGACGTCCGAAAATAGGGGGGCAACTGATATATCGCCAAAAAATCATCTTGATCGGGCACGAATCTCGAGGAAAAACTCAAGTTGGAAACTTCAAAAATTATTTCGGAGACCATTTAAACTCCGATTTTAGCAAACTTATAGTCGAACTGAGCATCTCGGAAATACGAATCCAACGACACCAAATTCGACTCAATCCGAGCCCAAGTGAGTCCAAATCAAGTATCCGAAGCGCTGTTGGAAGCATCAAACAGCTATTTGAGTTACCAAACGGTCTCTGATTTTGACGAGCTTATAGTCAAATCGAGCGTCTCGACGAGACGAATCCAACGAGCCCAAGATCGTAGAATTCTGATATCATTAAGACCTTAAAATCCTCAATAAACGGTTTATGATCAAGGGATTCAATATCAACCGTTCATCCGGATCACTCCGTATTTGCCCCTGATCCCTCACATATTTACGGGCTATGCCACTCCAGAAAAACTATAAATAGCCCCTCATTTCTCTTAAGAAGGGACCCAAGCCAAGAAGAGAAAAAGAGAAGAAGAGAAGGAAGAGAAGAGAAGCCTAGGAGGGAACATCTCCTCCTCGACCACCGCCGGAACACTGCCGGAACTCCGCCGGAACACCACCGAAGCATCACCAGGCGCCCGAGGGACGCCGGAGCTCTGCCCAACACGGGAGCAACCTCGGAATTCTGCCCGACGCCAGAATTCTACCCGACGCCCGAGTGACGCCAGACTTCTTTCCAAGCGACGCCGGAATTCTGCCGGACACCCGAGTGACGTCGGAACTCTGCTTGGCCTTGTAACTGATACTCATTGTAATCTGATCGTCCTGAATTTAAAGGACGAATCAGCCTCGTGTATTTCAAACAACACTAGTGGAACTCTTTCAACTGGGCGTGGCCCCGCGGTTTTTTCCCTTTCCAGGGTTTTCCACGTAAAAATCCTGGTGTTACTATTTCGATTCTGTTTGTGTGCTGGATATACGTACAACGCTGAGACGAAAAATTAAAATCTATTGCCGCGTATATTTGAGTCCGCAACAAGTATTATTTAGTATAAAATTTATTTTATTAGTTTCTCTTAGTCTAATAGGCAGATTACTCTGGAAAGTATTTCATAGTGTAATGCTTATTCGTATCTGCTTGAATAGCTTTTAGATTATTCTCGACAGCTTTCATGAAGGCTAGTAGAGAAGACTCAAAGTTCAATTTCATATATATATATATATATATATATATATATATATATATATATATATATAGATCAAAATAATTTTCTGACTTTTTATGGAGGACCAAAATATTCCTGAACTATATTAAAAGATCATTTTAGTTCCTCAAGTCTTTAAAAAGGAATCAAAATAGTCCCATGGTGGGACTATTTTAGTTCATCTTTAAGGAGTAGAAGGACAAAAATGATCATTTAATATATTTGGAGATTATTTTGATATTTTATAAAAGTCAAGAGATAATTTTGATCATTTTCTCTCTCCCTTTCTCTCTCTCTATATATATTGAGATAGAGAGAGAGAGAAATTAAGATGTGCAAATGTATATTTTCATTTCATTCAAGCCAAGGAGTTGCATCATATATATAAATGGAAAAAGAAATACAAAGCCTAAACTACAAATGTTTAGGAGAATATTAAGGATAATGTCATTATGATCTTTTGCATTTGTCCCAACAACCTTAGCCTCTTACTTCACAATCGCTCAAAATTAATTTGAATTTTGGCTTGGATCAAATTCCGCTCGAAGCAAGTGAGCCGAGCTACAAGCTAAAGTTGGGATAAGACTATTTTCGATATGATTTCAAGCCATATATATGTGAAACAGATCAAACATACTCAAAATTGAACAAAAAAAATATTTTTTTAATTATAAAGTTAACTATGATTTTTATACAGTAAATTTTAGTAGATTTCTAACATAATTGTTTGCTTGTTCGAGCAAAGTAACTATCGTTTCGATCAGGACAGCTTTCTTACTGCTTTCTAAAACAGCTTATTAGTATAAAATTTTATACTAAAAAGTTGTTTTAGAAAACAATAAGAAAATTATTCCAAATAAAATCTATATATTAAGTCGCTTTTGTACCTAGAAGCAAGCCATTACAAGTTTTTACAATCTTACTAATTTGCAATGGATTGTCCATTGCAAACCAAACCCCACCATGAAATGCAATGCCCTTTACAAGTACTTTATTGAAGCAAAATTTTTCCCCAAACATCAAAATACTCTATATTATATACCTTGTGAAGGCAAAAATGCGCATCTCAAATCCACAAATTTTCAACGAATTCCTCATGTTACAAACATTTTTTTCATAAATTTACAGTAATATATAAATACTAGTGGTCTTCCAGTACTGTCTTGCCAACTTGGTAGTGATAGGAAGAGAGTTACGTGGAGCAATTGGAACAATTATTTGAAGAAGCATCAATGCCACTCATGTTGGCGAAGACTCCTATTATATTGTAGCTCCAAAGGTCTCTATATTTACCTTTTGTATTAATGAAGGATTTTTTGCCACCTCAGAACTCAATTCACTTCTGAGTAATGAGAAGGGGAGAAATACCCGCGAAATTATTACGTGTGGAGTCCAGACGTAGCTTGCATCTAGACTTCAATTAAAATAGATCACGTTGTCGGTACACAGCCTGTGTAAAATCTTGTACACATATTGTGTACATGCTATATGGCCTGGAGTACTCCGCACGTAATAATTTCTTGAAATACCCCGAGTCCAATCGTTCCATGTGTAAGCATGAGAATCAGTGAAATACTAAGAAAAAACATCTCCTTTTTATATGGGATTATCACATTCATTCTCTCTCTTCTCTCTCTCTCTCTCTCTCTCTCTCTCTCTCTCTCTCTCTCTATATATATATATATATATATATATATACTCATGCTTATCATTATTTTGTCAAGAGGGTGTGAAGCTTGAAGAGTTTTGTGACATGACCATAGATGTACAAATAAGTTGAGTTTGATGGGTTTCAATGTTATTCAGCTTGACTTATTAAACAAAAGAGTAAAAAGTTTCTTTTTTATGATTGGCTCATTAACTTATCGAGCAAAATATGAGCCGGGCAATCATGAATGTAAAATCTACTTGAAGATTATGTATAAAATATAGAATATTCATGTTACTATTTATATATGTATATGTTCATACAAATATACATATATGAATATGAAGACAAATAAGCATAAATATATATGGGTATACATGTATATGAGTTTACAAAACAAGTTGAGCTCGAATTAATTATTAAGTTGTATACGGCTAAGGCTTTGTCTGGGATAGCTTTCATACTGCTTTTCTTTTCAGACCACAATTATAGTTTCAATCTGTTTGGTTACTATTTTTTCTGTTTTTATGAAATTTTTGTACTAGAAAGTTGATTAATTTTTACAACAGCTTTCAAACATATTATTTTCCTCTCAATAATTTTATAACCACTTTTACAAAAAATTTCAGCCATCTTAAATGGATCCTAAAGTAAGATCAAGGAGATTTTTGGACAGCCATAACTCGATTGTAATGGAAGATTTAATAAGAAAACCTAATTTATTTGAAACCTACAATCTTAAGGGAATCTATGCTACAATTTTTTGGCCACAAGGATGGAGCAAATTCATTCCAAACTTCAAGTTGGTGATCGTGACAAATCTGTCTCAATCTTCTAGATAAAAGTTCATTGGAAGATTATGATAAAATTAATTTGACACAGATACCGCACTAACATGGCTTTTGATTTGCTAAAAGTCAATGGTCACGAGGAGAAGTTGAAGTAGCAATTTATTACACAAGAGGAATTGTGATATTTTATGAATGTATTATGGTTGCAGGAGGGTCATTTAATAGAGAAATTATTCTGTGTGGATACTAGATGGAAAGAATGGTTCGATTTTGTCTCTGTAAACAATGCTTTTACCGTTCACAGAGACAAACCGGATGGTTCTTTCCGTTCAGTGTCCGCATATAATAATTCATCCATTTAAGGGCCACTATATAGTTTTGCAACCGCCTATCCTGTTTCTTGTCCTATCACTAAACCCTTGGTCACACATACCATTTTTAACTACTATATGCTAGTCACATAACATTTTAACCATAAGATTGTCTAAGTGATTGTCACAAGTAACCTAAGAAAAACACTAATAGATATTGGAGTTGGGACGATGTTGCGATCACCGGTTGCTACAGTTGAGATCAGGTTGCAATCATATTTGGTTGTTAACTTAAATAAGCATTCAATTATTTTATAATTTTTTCAACTCATCAGTCAAGGGTTCTAAAAAGAAATCTAAGTTCTTTGATGAACATTTAGGTCTAGGAATGAGTAATGGTAAGAATATAAATGATTCTTTTATACATATATATATAAAGTATAATATCATGTACTTTTAAAGAAAAATATAGATAAGTGTCACACCCCAGAATCTAAATTAGAAAGAATTATATCTTTTATCTTTTTATAGCAACAGCTCAAGCTTAAAAGATCAATATACATTTGAGTTCATTTTCCAAAAAAATGGAGTCATTACAAATATAACACTATCTGTCTACTCGTGAGCTCAAAGAACAACTAAAAGGCAAAATAACAGTAAAACATGAAGAATCACGTATCTAATCAACCTCATACTCCCAAACGTCTTTTTTAACCTGAAATCATTAACCACATATAATAAGCCTATGAAGCCCAAGATATCATTGAAATCCTACAACGGAACTGATCAAAGCATGAGAAATAAGTAGTATGCATGAATTTATTCATTTCATAATAGTGGTAGTCAATATGATTATGAATATTTACAGAAATAGTAAAACACATGTAATAATGTACAATAAAACATGTAAAACAGTACAAAATGAATGTCAAAATGGTAATGCTGTAAACCATCATTCTCAAACCAAGCGTCATAACAATGATATCCAAATCGTAAGAAAATCGTATAAATCAATAAAGCAGAAGTACCTGCGCAACTGTCAAAATCCATGACAATACAGTACTACCAAGGAATCATATAGTGGTATACACATGATGTTCAATTATTCTATATCAATATTTTATTCACGTGCTGAGTAGCAGTAAATCAGTATAATAAAAGTAACACTAAATATTAGTATGTGATATGCATGCTCAATTAGTCATATAAAACAAATAAAAAACTCTTACTTGTGTGATATTTTTTCAGTAATAGACTAATATTTAAAAGATATTATAGTATTGAGCAACCAAAATCGATTTTAGTTGATAAAATTTGATAATTTTTATTTTGAACTTAAATGAAAATATAATCAATAAGTTTCGTGACCAAATTATTAAATAGTGACCAACCTTTGTTTTATGATAAACAAAAATGTAATCAATGAGATTAGTCTTCAAAATCATTCTATGACTTCCAAATAAAATATTCATTAGTGTAGAAAATGGTCACTTATGTGATCAACTATAACAACTAATGTTATTAGTGGTAGTTAATTTAGCAACAAATAAAAAAGTGATTATTAAGAGCCTTAGTGAAAAGGCCATTGCAATGCATCGGTGACCCTAAATATTTTTGGATGCCATTCACTTTAGCTTTGATGGCTACTGGCTTCCTTTTCTTTTTTTTTTTTTTTGTGGTTTGTAAGTGTCTGTACGCACAAATGCGAAAGGGCTTTGGTTTAAGAGATGTACTATTTACTTTCTAATTTAGAGGCCTCATTCACTAATCTCGTCGAGCACTATACTATAATAAGTTTCTTCAGATCCAACTAGATTTAATATATGCATTGGACTTTGGTTGCCTAGTATAAATAAGCTTCTAAATAATATTTTATGATCATTCAATGTGTTATATTGGGTTACTAGTTGAATTAAAAATAATTTTACATTCTTCAAGTATAGATAAACAAACCGACCAACAATAAGATTTTTTTTTTGGCCTTTCTATCTGTGTTTCATACTCATTTTGAATTTATTCAATTATCAAAATAACAAATATTAATAAAAACAAATCAAATAAACATCCAGCTACTTACAAATAATATTACTTTGTTTATACCCCTACTCATGTATCTTTCCATATATAATGAATCGAAAGTAATTAAGCAATGTTCTAGATTTCCCTTATCGATGATGTAATATTATTGAGAGAGAGAGAGAGAGAAAGAGAGAGAGAGAGAGAGAGAGAGAGAGAGAGAGAGAGAGAGAGAGAGAGAGAGAGAGAGAGAGAGAGAGAGAGAGATGTATACATATAACCCACTTGAAGGACCCTAAAAAATAAACATTCATTCTTGATTAAAATACAAAAATAAGTTTATGCACATGTTTAAATTATAATTATCCTAAACCTAGTGGTTCACATGCAAATGAAAAAAAGGAGACAGCTTGAGAGCTGAGAGCTAAGTTTCATGAGAATCTTTTTGTGGTGTATAATTTTAGTATTTTTTTATAGTGTTCAATTTGGACTCTAACAGTGATGCCTCCATCCTCATCTCTATTTATGTTTATAGGATTTTTGTGCAATGCATAGACAAAGCATCTTCCTTTTTATCATTATGAATATCCTAACACATAACAATGATATGTGCCCTGACTTGCTAGTGTGCCTGCATTTTGGATATTGTTAATGACTTCCTACCACAAAGATATATATTTTCTTGATGCACATTGTATCACAGATGCAAATCATATAGACTAATTATATGAATAATTTAATATTATCTTTTATACATTGTATCATAAACAACTTAAATAGATTAAATTAATATAATATATATAGAAATTGCATTGTATTTTCTTATTCTTATAGACATTGCTAAAAGAAGAATTAATCTTGGAGTTGAGGGATAACATCATTGGGTAAGGCGGGTGTCAATTTTGGGTCATGGGTCAGGTTCGGGTTGAACCCGAAATTGACCCGACACTATTTGGGTCAACCTGAACCCGACTCATTTTTACAAATGTGTCGGTTTTCCGGACCCAAACCCGACCTGCTTCGGGTCCAGGTCAACCCGACCCGCTTCGGGTCTGGGTCAACCCAACCCGACCCGAATGATCCGGTGCCAACAAAAAACTGCTAGTTTTCGGGTCAAAAAATGGGTCAATCTCCGCTTTTCGGGTCAAAACCAGTTCAGAAACAGGTCAATCTCGGGTTGTCAGGTCAAAAACGGGTCAATTTCAGGTCAAATTTGGGTTAGCAGGTCAACCCGAACCCGACCTGATTTTTAAAACCGGTGGAATTGTTGAACCCGAACCCGACCCGTTTTGGGTTCGGGTCAACCCAAACCCGAAATTTTCGGGTCGGGTCCAATATTGACACCCCTATAAGGGAGAACTAATGCCGAGGAAGTAGAGAAAGATGCTTGTTGAACGATTTTTTTAGGCATGGGGGATGGGACGGCTAAGAGGCCAGGGGCATGACGATAAAGAGATTAAAGATGTGTAAGGCATTATTTTGAAGCACATAGCTGAGATAATTGTTGGAGGACATTCATAGTGGCAAGGAGGCATGATCATAATAGGGATGAGGTGGGGTCGGTGCAAGGGAGTTAACGATCTAAAGAAAATGAGAATAAGAATAAATGGGAGCTAGCCACTACAGGAAAATCACTCATTACTGACGGATTTTTCCAGCGGCTTTTCGGCAGACTATTCTCTGGCGGGTTTCCAACGGATTTCTAACGGATTACGACGAAATATGTCTGACTAATTTTTCTGTAGAGTTTTCGACGGCTTTTCTGACTGATTGTAATTATTATATTTTAAATAAAAAGTGGCCATTTAACACTTTTGCCCTTCCAGCAAACTGGTTAGATCTTTGAAGTATTTTTCATACTCACTTCGAATCCCATGACGGGCAGGCAGTGCGGGCGGTCGTGTAGTGCGGGAGGGCAGCAGGGCAGCGTTCGTGGGCAAGCAACGGGTAGCACGAGAAGGCAGCGGTCAGCGCCAGAAATAGTCAGGCTGGCGGGCAGGGCAGCGGGCATCGTAGGCTGGTAGCGGGTAGCAGGGGAAGCAGCCGGGCGGGTGGGCAGTGCGTGCATGCAGGTAGCATGGGAGGGTAGTGGACAACGCAGGAGGTAGCCAAGCAGGCAGCGCCTGCTTTCTTGTTTTAATTAAATTTTTTTTATTTCCGGCGGCTTTACTCTGCCAGAAAGCCGCCAGAAAAAATATCCGCCAGTTCTCGTTTCCTACGCGGCTTTTATCGATGAAAAAATTACCGTTGGAAAGCTGACGGAAAACTTAATTTCCACCAGAAAAATTCTCCGGTAATGGTTGATTTTCATGTAGTGAGCTCAATTTATTCTTGATTGATTTGTGGCTAGAGATCAATAGACACAAATATAATCACAAACCAATAACATTAACGACCAAATATAATCTAGACTCAAGAAAATAAATCTAATTGTGTTAGTAGTATATACTAGTAGTCTACTTTATCCATTAGCTTAAACTTTTAGATTAAAGGTTCTTCAAAGATCCACACACCTAAGAAATGATATATATTGTAATGGATGATTAAGCAAAAAATAATTGAGTTCTCTATGTAGCTCTAATAAATCTTTGTTGAATACATTGAGCAAAGTTGGGCCCAATTCTTATAAGCCCTCCATTAATTGTAAATAAGATAAAGTAGTATATGACCCTACGATAGTGTCTTGTGCTTGAGTGGATTCTTGATGCATGACAATTAATATTGTTGAAAAAGCCATGATTTGAGATACAATAATGTCAGAAGTGCTTGACTCTCATTTGTAGAGAATAGTTTGGACACAAAACTTCTAAATGAGATTAACAAAATTGAGCAACCAATATTTAAAATATATGATAGTATTGAACAACCAAATTTGATTTTGATTGCTATGTTTTGATAAATTTTTATTTTGGACTTATAGAGAAAATGTAATCAATAAGTTTAGCGACCAAATCATAAATAGTGACTAAACTTTATTTTAAATAGTATATAAAAATGTAATCGATGAGATTAGTGTCCAAAATCATTAAATGACTTTAAAAAAATATTCATTAGCATAAAAAATAGGCGCTAATGTGATCAACTTTAGAGACCAATGTTAGCGGTCTCTAATTTAGCAAAAAAAAAATGTTAAGAGTCTTAGCGACCAGGTTGCTGCAACGCACCATTGATCATTAATTTTTATGGTTGCCATTCGGTTTAGCTTTGATGGTTTCTAGCTAGCATCTATTTTATTAATATTTTTTTGTAGTCATTGTGTACACACACAAAAGAAAGACCTTTGGTTCAAGTAGTATACTATTTAATTTCCTCCTTAGAGGTCTCAAGCACCAATCTCAACAAGCATTACTATAATAAATTAAAAACATATAGATTTAATATATGTAATTTATTTTACTTGCCTAAACCTAAATCTAGTGGTGCACATGCAAATGACAAAGAGGAGACAGCTTAAGAGCTAAGAGCTATGTTTCATGAGAATCTTTTTGTGGTGTATAATTTTAGTATTCTTTATAGTGTTCAATTTGGACTCTAACAGTGATGCCTCCATCCTCATCTCTATTTATGTTTATAGGATTTTTGTGCAACGCATAGACAAAGCATTTTTCTCTTTTATTATTATGAATATCCTAACACATAACAATCATATGTACCCTGACTTGCTAGTGTGCCTACATCTTGGATATTGTTAATGACTTCCTACCATAAAGAAATATATTTTCTTGATGCACGTTGAATCACAGATGCAAATCACATAGACTAATATGAATAATTTAATATAATTTTTCTACATTGTATCATAAACAACTTAAATAGGTTAAATTAATATAATATATATAGAAATTGCATTGTATTTTCATGTTCTAATAGACATTGCCATGAGAAGAATTAATCTTGGAGTTGAGGGATAACATTGTTAGGTAAGGGAGAACTAATGCAGAAGAAGTAGCGAAAGATATTTGTTGAACATTTTTTTTAGGCATAGGGGATGGGACGACTAAGAGGGGCATGACAGTGGATGGATTAAAGATGTGTAAGGCATTATTTTGAAGTACATAACTGGGATAATTGTTGGAGAACATTCATAGTGGTAAAGTGGCAAGGAGGCATGATCATAATAGGGATGAGGTGGGGTCAGTGCAAGGGAGTTAAGGGTCTAAAGAAGATGATCAGAATAAGAATAAATGGGGGCTAGCTCAATTTATTCTTGATTGATTTGTGGCTAGAGATCAATAGTCACAAATATAATCACAAACTAATAACATCAACAACCAAATCTAATCTAGTCTCAAGAAAATAAATCTAATTGTGTTAGTAGTATATACTAATAGTCTAATTTATCTATTAGCTTAAACTTTTAGATTAAAGGTTCTTCAAACATTCACACACCTAAGAAATGGTATATATTACAATAGATGATTTAGCAAAGAATAATTGAGTGCTCTATGTAGCTCTAATAAATCTTTGTTGAATACATTGAGCAAAGTTGGGCCCAATTCTTATAAGCCCTCCATTGTAAATTATAAGATAAAGTAGTATATGACCCTACGATAGTGTCTTGTGCTTGAGTGGATTATAGATGCAGGACAATTAATATTGTTGTAAAAGCCATGATTTGAGATACAGTGATGTCAAAAGTGCTTGATTCTCATTTGTAGAGAATAGTTTGGACACAAAATTTATATATGAGATTAACAAAATTGAGCAACCAATATTTAAAATATATGATAGTATTGAGCAACCAAATTTGATTTTTATTGCTATATTTTGATAAATTTTTATTTTGGACTTATAGAGAAAATGTAATCAATAAGTTTAGCAACAAAATCATAAATAGTGACTAAACTTTATTTTAAATACTATATGAAAATATAATCAATGAGATTAGTGTCCAAAATCATTAAATGACTTTCAAAAAAATATTCATTAGCATAAAAAAAGTCACTAATGTGATCAACTTTAGAGACCAATGTTAGCCGTCACTAATTTAGCAAAAAATAAATAAAATTTGTTAAGAGTCTTAGCGACAAGGCTACTGCAACGCACCAACGATCATTAATTTTTTTAGTTGCCATTTGCTTTAGCTTTGATGGTTTCTAGCTAGCATCTATTTTATTATTATTTTTTTGTAGTTTTTGTGTACACACACAAAAGAAAGACCTTTGGTCCAAGTAGTATACTATTTAATTTCCACCTTAGAGGTCTCAAGCACCAATCTCAACAAGCATTACTATAATAAATAAAAAACATATAGATTTAATATATGTAATTAATTTTACTTGCCTATTTTTTTTATCTAGCCTATATTGATATTTAAAAAAAAACCCAAAAACTCTAGTGCATACAAATAAATAAGCTTCTAAATAATAATTTATGATCATTTCAAGTGTTACATTGAGTTACTAGTTGAATTAAAAATAATTATACATTCATACAAATATAAATAATAAACAAAGCAAACAAATACTTTTTTTCTTTCTTTCTTTCTTTCTTTTTTTGTCTTTTCTATCCAAATTTCATACTCATTTCGAATTCATTCAATTATCAAAATAACAAGTATTTATTAGAACAAAACAAAATAAACATCCACTATTTACAAATAATATTATTTTTTCTTATACCCCTTCTCATATATCTTTCCTCTCTTAATAAACCTAAAGTAATTAAACAAGGCTCAAGAGTTCTCTAATAGGTGATTAAATGTTAGAAGAGATAGAGAGAGAGAGAGAGAGAGAGAGAGAGAGAGAGAGAGAGAGAGAGAGAGAGAGAGAGAGAGAGAGAGAGAGAGAGAGAGATACAACCCACTTGGAGGACCCTAAGCAATAAACATTCATTGATGATTAAAATACAAAAATAAGTTTATGAATATGTTTAAATTATAATTATCCTAAACCTAGTGGTGCACATGCAAATGACAAAGAGGAGACAGAGCTGAGAGCTAAGGGGAAAAAAAAAATTAAATACAAAATAGAAAGCAAGAAAAAGGTTCCTATCATCTTAGTTGTTTGTTCACTCCATGTGCACTCATGTGGTGGGTTGCTTCCATTGGACCCACCTCTCCTATCTCTCACCCCCTTCACCAGCTAACCCTGTCAACCTCTTCCTTCTTCCTTCTCCCTTCTTCCTTCTTGTGAATGAAGACCTTCTCTTGAAGAAAAGCCATAGCCTTCATAATCACAACCGTTGGAATAAATGATTATCTTTATATATATATTATTCAATAAGAATTCAGAATTGACTGACGATTAGTTCTGTTAATTTTATGATTTTATTTTATTTTATTTTTATGTGTGAAGGATTTGGAACAATCCTTTAGTAAAAGAGACAGTCTGCCAGCACTCATAAATTCTTTGCTTCCTCTTTTCCCCAACCTTTGATTCATTCTCTCCCACCTCTTTCCCAATTTATGATTTTTTTGCATTTATAATCATGAATATATTTTATATAATAATGAAAAGTTCAGCTATTTTGTAATTTTTACTTTATGAAATAGAGATTACATGTAATTAAGAAAAAGACTTCATAGAACTAAAAATACTTTTTATATTTACAAATTCTAGAATTTTCAAGTTGCACTTGAAAATTTAATTTTTTTTTTAAGAATTATGTGTGAAAATATTAATTTCTAACGCAAATATATGTCAATCTTTGAATGAATAAAATTAAAATTCTCAGCCAAGCTTCCTAAATATGAGTAATCATAATTTTTTTTTTAATTAGGACATAATCATTTCGTTTCCTACTCTTTTGCTTTCACCCCCTAACTTTTTTATATTAGTTTTCCAAAAAAAAAAAAAATTATATTACTGCCCGCCCCTCACACATTAAAGGGAGCACAGGAATTTGGCCTTTGACGCCTGTGTGTCAGAGCTCGAGATTTCCTTCTGCACCGGACCCTCCTTTCTGTCAGAAGGAACTCTCTCTCTCTCTCGCTGTGTGCGCGCGCTACCATGAACAGCAAGAAGAAGAGAACACTTGCAAACCCTAACCCTAGAAACCCCATGCAAGCCTTTCACTTCCTCCGCTCCCTCTCCCGCATAAATCTCAGTACCGCACCTTTCCATAAGCGCTGCAGAGCCATCAGGAGAGCAGCCTATGCCTCCATGGCACGCTCAGCTAGCCCAAATAGAGCATGGAGCCATGCCGTCCTGTATCACCTTCACCGCCGCCGCCGTCGGGCGGTTCCCGTGCAGGCCCGTTGCAAAACCCATCAAAATGATGCTCTACGCCGGCTCTTGCCTGGCGGTGAGGCAATGGATACCTGTAGATTGCTTGAAGAGACTATAGATTATGTCCAGCGTTTAAGAACACAGGTAAATCTCATGCAAGAGATAGTGGATTCTGTGAAAGATGATGCAGTTCACGAAGAGAAGAGGCAAAAGGAGGAAAATTGAAGGATGGAACGAAGAGATATGTTTATATAAAATGGTATGATAATCTTTTATATTGATCAAACTTATAAGTCTTCATGATCAATATGAAATATATAAATTGTTCTGTAAATATTCCAAAGTTTGATATATTTATGGAGCTCGATCGATCTGTAAATTAATAGATGTTTTACTTTTGTTAATGCTTTTATGTTGGTTCATCAGATTCTTTTTTGTGTCTGTATTAGTTTTCTTTTCTTTTTTTTTTATTTGTTTTGTGCTGTATTTTGTATTGTTTTCGGCTGATGATTTCGACTATCTAATATATCTATTAGCCTTCCATTCGTGCTGTTTTTTCTTTCACTAAATTTCTTCGAAGTTTGCATTTTGATTGATCTAAAAAACATGTTTGCGAAATTTAAAAAAACTATAGAATGTTTTTGAGTGAGATTTCAGATGTTTTTTTCTTAGCTGATAAATCACTACAGCAAAAGACTTATGAGTAAATCCATAGGGAAATCTAAGAATTGGGTGAGTGGGAAAGAAACTTAGGTAAGTTAACAAATTAGTTAGTGGAAAGAAAACAATAAAATCAACAGCTGGGCAAGCTTTTTCGTGGGACCAAAGCATGCAATTTATGGGGATATTTGAGCTATATATCTATGGATATAAAGGAAAGAAGCAAAGAAACCCCACGAGGAAGGTATAAGCTTTTAGGGTTTCTGCTTGTGGCCTTTCAGCCACCCACCAAGTTATTCGTCCCTATACCTACCTTTATAGCCTTTGTGGCTGGATGGGACACTTGGAAGAATTTCTCATACTTCTTTTGGTTTTAAGACATATTAATAAGCCCAAAAAAAGCTAATAAAAAGAAATATATAATATCAGACACAGATGAAAATATGTCTTGAGTTTGATGATCTTTGGTGTAAAAATTAAAGTAAAAGGAGAATATTCATTCTCTTTTTGAAGGAGAAAGGTTCATAAATATACTGATAAAATACATTTCTTAGCAAATTTAATGTTGCAAAAGAGAAAAATGCAGAGCTTAGTATATATAATCAGAGATTAATTAGCTTTGGTGCTTTAGCTGCTGTGCAGTCTTCCATTATTTTAGAATCTCTAGCTGGTAATCTTCTTAGGTTCATAATGTTGGCAGCTGGTAAGTTTTGAAGAAGCAATTGGTCTTCTGCAAATCTATTAGTCTATAAGCATAATATATGCACAAAGTTAATAAATATAACACTGAAAGTAGTATCATTTTAGCTTGTTAGATCTTAATTAACTATATAGCTTATGAGTTCTTATGCCAAGTACTTGTGATCAGTGCCCTGCTATGTACTTTAACATTGGCAATGGCTTCATGTCAATGGATTATAGCAATGAAACTAAAGGTTTATAGAAATGGCAAGCCTATGAAACTAAAGGGTTATAGCTATGGCTTCATTCTTATTAGCAAATATAAGATAGAAAATAAACTAAGAAAAGGCTCGAGATGTTTTGAGCCAATTTAGAATGAAGTTTATCATCTTTTTTTTTTCTGCAAATTTTGTTCGTCTTATGAAATTAATTATGATTTAATTTCCAATTTGGGGCACAAATTTAGTATTTATTTTGATTAACAAATAATTTCCGAAAATATTGCTGTTGAAATGTCAACATAGACCAATTAACATCTAATACTAAAAAGTCATGCAATTATTTAAGCAAATTAACTAGCAAATAATATTCTAATGGTTGTCAATTAGATTTCTTGTTAGTTTAATGTTGCTAATTCTCTGCAAATAACCATAATTGGAATCTTATTTAATTTCTGTCTTCAGTAGGCCAAAAAATGTTCGTTTTTGATAGCTTTATTTCTAATGTGAATTATAAAGTGAAAATTGCATGTTAGTTGGCACATTTTCAAATGAGGAATTAACTACTTGACAACTGCTGGTGACATTATTAAGGTTTCGTTTGGGACAATTTTCTTAATGCTTCTTAAAGCAGCTTTTTAGTATAAAAATTTTAATTTTTGTATTAAAAAACTGTTTTAAAAAGCAGGAAGAAAGCCGTCCCAAACGAATCATGATAGAAAAAGGACCAAATTAAGCATTAAGACAAGTTTAGAATTAATATGCTCATATTAATCAAAAATATATTTACATTAAGCATTAGCGTTGCTTTGTTCTTATTTTGTTGCAAAAGTTTGGTTTAATAATCAAAATTCAAAATCAGTTTGAGCTTATAATTAGATTGATCATAAAAGAATTTCAATGCATTTTCATCAAAATCTTAAAAACAAAATTAAGGCAGTTGATTTCACAGCGCATGAAAATAGTTATGAGAAATTGCTCATTTGTTCTATCGTTGTCTGGCACATGTTCACATACCACCTTTGCATTTCATATGAATAAACTTAACAAATTTCTATGCGCTTGCCTATATATATATTATGGTTGCAATAAGGCCAATAACTGTGTGACTTTAGAAAAATAAAAATTCTAAAGATAAAATTGTCTGATATCACTAAGATTTTGTTTGGGACTGCTTTCTAAAGCTGGTTTCTAGTACAAAAATTTATTGTTCAAAAAAATTTTTTATCAAAAAGTTGCTTTAGAAAGCAATAAAAAAACCGTCTCAAATGAAGCCTAAGTATATTTTATTAGCTGTTTCTACTTTTGTTCTTCTATGTAATTAATTAAAGTCAATGATCATGTTGGTCTTTACTTACAGGCCCTATTTATAATCGAAACAAACATAAAAAAAAATTCTTTCAATGGGACTGAGGCCTTTCTCTGAGCAAAATCCCCATTTTAACTCGTTATTACAAAAGATGGAAAGGCTAGGTAAGATATAATTTATCTCTTTCATGTCGTCCAGGTTCTTTTACTTTTATATTCCAAGATAAATTATGGTTCGGAAGTTCAGGCATTGTAGTTTGAAACTATGAGAACATAATGTTTTTCTCCATCTAGTTGAAAGTTGATTCGCCACCAGAAAATCACTGAGTCTTTGAGGCAAATTTTCAGATCTCAATAAGTGGAAGTATTCAGGTCACAAATATCCAAAATCAACTTTAATTTGAGATCTTGATAAGCACCTCAGTGAAATTCAGCCACAATAATATCAACAAGAACATGTTGATTCAAATCCAAACAAATAATTCAGAAGCACTCAAAGGAATAGTTTGAAAATTTCACAAGACCATTTAAAGGATAAAATCTCCTTCACATGTCATTTGGTTATAGTTGAACCAACTACTCAACAATTCAAATCCAAAAAGCTTGATTTCTTAATTATGATATCATTAAGGCAATAAGATACTTGAAAATCTTAAATTTCCAAGGGAATCAACTTTGTGTATGATTGATAGAGTATTATAATTGCTAGTGAAAATGACTAGAATGCCCCCATCAAAAAGATTATAATTAGGACATGCTTCTAAACATTCAGTGAGGATTCCTGAAGAAAGAATTTAGTTTCAAAGCTCTGTTTATCAACACATAATGTTTGTCTTGAGGCTTGTCATTAATGCTCATCGTGAATTGCACGGACATCCATCGGTGTCCTTCATTAACCAGAATATTTTTGTCACATCTAGTCAATGAAGATCTCTATGGCACAATCAAACTCAACCCAATTGGCCCTCTTAAGCCTATGATATGTTGGTTTCCATGATGAATTCGCTTGTCTCAATTGAGTACTCTTTATATGTTGGTTTTCATGAAATCTAATGTTTAGTCCAAGAAAAGTTCCCCATGGGTGCAAATGTTTGCATACACCTCTTGAAAACCTTTAGGAGTCCTCCCTCTTCAATGTGATGCTTTAATACCACATTCCAACAAGTTCAAACAATCAATTATAGACTCTTACAATTAGTCGTATGCCACATATGAGTATATGGTTTACTATATGACCATTATGCGTATCCAATGAGCTACTAATGCACTCATCTAATAATTAAGTCTTTCTGAGTTCAGAGCACCCTATAGGGTCAAGCTCATAACAGGTTCGACATTATCCCCTATGGGATCGTCTATATTTTTATTGAACTTGTTAGGCTATTTATCAAATAGCTCATTCTAAATCAAGAAATCATTCATTATTTTTTCCAACTTTTTAGGTATATATTTTTAAACTCTTCCCTAGAAGCTCACCAAATTTTGGAAATTGATCTTGAATTGCTATTGGGGATCTTCCTTGAAGGCCTCTATCATGGTCCATTCTACTTATCACTAATGTATGACATGGCTTGCTCATACTTCAAGCGCATATACTGTGTTGAGGCTTAGATTATGATTTTTTTTTTTAGGCTTAGATCATGACCAATTAGGTAATTAGTGCTTATTATAAATAGTTTGAGCAACCCTTAAATAAATGTATGAACACATGTTATGGAATTGATTGTTCTCGATCCCTACTAAAGAAATAGGAGCAACTAAAATATCAAAGGCGCCCTTCTGACCAAACTCAATAATCCTTATAATAAAATTAGTCACCTAATTATACCCCCATTAAATGCATCCATGACTAATATTTTCATGAAGATCCAAATTATTAAACATCTCAAGTGGTTGAAGCTATTAAAAAACCTAAATAGTAGAGACCAATTAAAATACTATAACATTCAACCTTGAAAAGAATTTATAATTGAAAAATATTTCAATATAATAGAAGAAAATGAGCATTTGATCTTTCCAAACATACCTAGACTATTATTTATAAGATTTTTATACAAATGTTTTGTCTCATAATAAAGGAAATCAAAGCATTAAGTAAGAAGTCACCAAATCCATCAATAGTTATTATAAGTGCATGCCACCATAATATATCTATCCTCATGCTCAAGAGATGCACCCAAGATTATCAATTACTAATTATGACTCTAATTTTGATGAAATATATTACTTATATACATATTCATTTATCATGTCAATTGGATTGAGATCTTCTCTAGTAATACTACAAAATTTATGGCCGATCACATAGATAGTTCAATGGATATTCCATCCATCCTCCCTTTCATGAATCTTGGATTAACTAACATTTTGATCTAACCTCATCTTTATGACATACATAATTTTAGAGGACATACTATTAGATATCGGTATAATGAAAGCCCTCAACTAGCCTCACTCATTGAAGTAACTTGAAAATAACTCTGCTACATATGATTTCCATAGAATTCACAACTACTTTATTGAGTAATGTACCTTCCTAATGGAAGAAATTGAGCTTCATCTCTCATTAGGATTTTTAATAGAATTTATTTCTCATTAAGATATATATTTCTCTATCTTTGAAGATGATAAAACACATTTTTTTAATAGCAATATGATATTTTTATAGTAAAGAAGTTTATATATTATCATTATAAGAAGGTACAGGATCTTTGGTCATCTAAAACCATAAAAAGCATAAGGTTAAAAGGTATTGGGTTTTTGCTATTCTAAAGATATTACAAAGGCATACTCAAAAGACTTAAGGTGTGTTGAACAATATCCTTATTGAGGAGTCTCTATATAATAAGCCTACAATCATAATGAATAAAGAAGGGACTAAATACAAACCAACTTAATTACTCAATGGATCAAATCAGTCCACTTTAGTTGAGGGCAATATCTCTTGATACCAGCTTAAAGTTCTCACTCTTAAAACCTGAAATCTAGCATAATCATAAACAGTCTATAAGTTTCAATTTCACCTCAATGATTTTATAAAGACTTTGTCTCTTCTAGGGACATGTCATCAAATACACTTATTACTATTATATATAAGCTTAGGGATCACATGTTATCACCCTCATTCGATCAGCACAATAAAATTTCCTCAAATTTTCCCAAAAATTTGGAATGACCATAAATATATATATATATATATATATATATATATATATATATATATATATATTAGTATAGTACATTATTTTTCCTTGAAAGCTTATAGATATATATAATCTCACAGTTGAACCCATAAATTAAGTGATTCATGTTAAAAGATTTTTTGGCTGAGAAAATTAGCAAATTTTTTTAAAACTTTTGCTAAAATAAATTAATTATGATAAAGTGAAATTCACTCCTCTTATGGATATGAATAAAGATTAATTCTGTTGCTGGGCCAGATGATTTTACAATCTTATTTTTTCAAAAGTGCTGGCTAATTATCAAAAAGAGATCTTTGTAAGGCTATCACGGCCTTTTTTAATGATTTCTGTATTTCTAAGTTTTTTTCAAACTCCTCTATCATTTTGATTCCTAAAAAGGAAAATCTTGAGTATTGGAATAACATTAGACCCATTAGTATGTGTTTGACTTTTAATAAACTTATTTCAAAGATTTTAGCTTCTAGATTAGCCCTTATCCTCCCTAAAATTATTTCTTTGAATCAGACTGGCTTTGTCAAAGGGAGGAGTATATTGGATAATATCTTGCTTGCTCAAGAGTTAATTCATAACATACACAAAAGGTGGCTGGGCATAATTTAATCTTTAAACATGATATCTCTAAAGTATATGATAATATTAATTGGTCTTTATTTTCAATATGCTTCATCTTTCTTATTTTGATGATAATTTTATTAAGTTAATCAAGAATGTTGTGGAAAATGTCTAGTTCTCTGTCATTATCAATGAGAAATCTAAAATTTTTTTCACAGCTGCCCAGGTGTTAGGCATGAAGATTCATTATCCCCTACTTTATACATTATTGTTGCTGAATATTTATGAAGAGGTCAGTTGCATTATTACTCTTTTTATAAAAGTATTTTTTTGAGTAATTTTGGTGGCCTAAATATTTATCATCTTTGCTTTACTGATGATATTATTTTATTTTGTAATAAAGCTATTAATAACATAAAAAGAATAAAAAATTTGCTTAACACTTTTGAAAAAGATTGTGGCATCAAATTTAACAATTTCAAATGTACTTTTATTGTGGGTAAATGCATGAAAATGGAGCATTACAATAAGATTAATAGGATTACTGGATTTACAAAGCAAACTCTTCCTATACATTATCTTGAGACTCCATTGCACAAAGTTCATAAAAAGACTTTCTTATTTGATAGCATTTTTATAAAACTCTTTGCTTGGGAATATAAATTCCTATCTATGGGGGATAGAATTTTGTTAATTAAGAGTGTCATCTGTTTAATGTATATATATTTACTACAAACAATTAACCCCATTGCTGAGGTTTGTAATAAACTGGACAAATTAAAAAATATATTTTTTGGGCTCCTCTTTAAATTTTAAAAAGATCCATTGGTCTAACTAATTTTCTTGCACTGGTCCTACCAATGAATGAGGCTTAGGATGTAAATCTATTTCTGATATGGTCAAAGATTTTAATTTCCATAAACTTTGGTGAAATTTAGGTTTAATGAATCCCTATGGCCTAAGTTATGAACTACAAATATTGTAACAATATTCATCCTACTCTTTGCTATTTTAAAAATGGTCAATCTCCATGTTGGAATAGGTTATGCACAATTAAATGGCTTAGTGAGTCAATTCTCCAATGGGGATTGAGAAATAGTTCATCCCATTTCTAGCAGGATAATTGGTTAGGTTTTGGGTCTTTAGACTCTTAGTTTAACACTCATTTCTCATTGAATGTGTTTGAATTTATTAGGGATGGAAAGTGGTGTGAAGATCTTTTATTAAATTATGTTTCTCAGAATATTGTTGATATTATTTGTGAAAGTTCAATTAATTCTTCTACTTCTCTCAATGATGTTCTTTTATGTAAATCTTTTGAGAATTGTGAATTTTGTTTTTAAAATGTATGGCATTTGTTTAGAATTAAGAAGCATAGTAGTAAAATTTTTGATAAAGTGTGGAATTCCTCCACTCCTTTATCTATCTCTGCCGTAACTTGGAGAATGTTAAGGGGATTTATATCTATTGATAGTAGATTACAAGACAAGGGTATATGTTTGGACTCTAAATGTCATTAATGTTGCTATCAAATGGAAACAATTAAGCATGTTTTTTTTTTGGATGGTCATGTTTCTTCCTAGGTGTGGTCTGAATTGGAGAATGGATTAGGGATTGAAGTGTTCCATTATGACAATAGCATTTTTTTTCATTCTTGACTGCTTGGTTTCTTAGGAAACCTAAGGATCACATTCTTACTGTTGTGCCTCAGGTTATTTTCTAGATTTTGTGATTAGAAAAAAATAATTGTAAGCATAACAACATTAAAATGCACTCTGCTAGGGTTATAAATCATCTTAAATAAAAAATTTAGCATCTTTTTACTGCCAAGGTTTTGACCCATAAGCATTTTAGAGAAAATGCTGCTAAGCTTTTGTATTTTAATATTAATAGTCTAAACTTTGAAAGGTTCAATATACTTAAAATTGTTAGAAGGATCAAACCTCATGTTCATGAATTTAAACTTAATATCAATGGATCTGTCACTAGTGGTATCGGTTGTGGTGGTATCATAAGGGATCATCTTAATTTTTAAATGGTCTTGCTTCTAGAATTTCCAATGGCAATGTACTATATGATGAATTAAGTGCTCTTTTTAAAGGACTTTTGTTATGCATTGAGAAGAAAATTTTGAATATTTGGATAGAATATGATTCCAAATTGCTTGTTACTTTAGTTACTTCTTGTAAATGCCTTAATGTTAATATGTTTTTTTTTCCACAAAATATTACTTCTTCTTGATAAGGTTAATTATAGAATCTCTAATATTTAGAGAGAAGGTAATGTTTATGCTGATTGGTTGGCTAAGAAAGGTACTAAGAACCCTAATACGATATATTTTAACAAAGGCTCAAGCCTTGGTCTACTTAAAGGCATGACCAAGCTTGATAAATTGGGTATTCTTTATATGAGAAAGTAATTTTATGGTTGGTTCTGTTTGTTCTTATGTTCTGGGTGTATCTTGGTTTTTTATTTGCTTTTTTATTTCTATTTTTTTTTCAATTAGATTCTTTTGCAGTGGTATTGGAGTTGTCTAATTCAATTGTTGGGGGATTCGTTCACAGAATTGATATTGACTTTTTAGCTTAATGTTGCTTGGAAGTTCTGCTATGGTGGTGGGTTATTTTTGTCCTTTTGGGGCTCTACTAGTTTCTCTTTTCTGCTTGTTTTGATTTCCTTTGAGCAATGATTTTTGGTTGTTGTTGCGGGCTAGAATATACATGGCGATAGAGTTTAATTTTTACGTCTTAGCATTGCATGAATATCCAGCTCATACATAGAGAACACAATATTTTTAGGTGGAAAACCCTAAAAAAGGGAAAAACCACAGGGCCTGGCCTAGTTGAAATGATTCCACTAGAACTTGAGTAGGTTACAATGGGCTAACTCGCCTCCAAGGGTAATCAGATTACAAATATCAGTTGTGGGGTTGAAGTCGGGAGTCCACGAAAGTCCGATGTCGCATTGGCGGGACTTCGGGGTCACCCGACAATTTGGAAGAATTTCGGGCCCTAAATAGTTGTCTGGCAGAGTTGAGGATGTAGGTGATGATTTGGTGGAGTGCAGGGCCTCAAGTGGTGTAGGGCTTCAGGTGGTGGTCTGGAGGAGTGCAGGGCCTCAGGTGGTGGTCCAGCGAAGTGCAGGGCCTCAGGTGGTTGTTCGGTGAAGTGTAGGGCCTCAGGTGGTGATCCGACGAAGTGCAGGGCCTCAGGTGGTGGTCCGAGAAAGAGCAGGGCCTCAGGTGGTGGTCCAGCGAAGTGCAAGGCCTCAGGTGGTGGTCCGGCGAAGTACATGGCCTCAGGTGGTGGTCCGGCGAAGAGCAGGGCCTCAGATGGTGGTCCGGCGAAGAGCAGGGCCTCAGGTGGTGGTCCAGCGAAGTGCAGGGCCTCAGGTGGTGGTCCAACGAAGAGCAGGGCCTTAGGTGGTGGTCCGGCGAAGTGCAGGGCCTCAGGTGGTGGTCCGGCGAAGTGCAGGGCCTCAGGTGGTGGTCCGATGAAGAGCAGGGCCTCAGGTGGTGGTCCGGCGAAGCAACGGCGTCAAGCGGTGGTCCGACGGAACTCCGACGGTGGTCGAGGAGGAGCAAGGAGGCAAGATCTCTCTTTTTCTCTCTTAGGATTAGGTGCCCTTTTTCAAGAGGAGAGGGGTTCTATTTATAGATTTTTGTGAGTTGCATGGCCTATAAATAGGTGGAAGATCAGGGGTAGTTAGGGAGTGGTTTGAATGGACGGTCGATGTTGAATCCCTTGATCATGGATCATTTACTAGACATTTGAAGGCCTTAGAAATATCAGATTTTGACGATCTTGGGCTCATTAGATTCGTCTCGTCGAGACACTCCATTCGACTATAAGTATTCACATTTGGAGACCGTTTGGTAATCCAAATTATGGTTTGAACCTTCCAACAATGCTTCAGACACTTGATTTGGACCTATTTGGGCTCGGATTGGGTCGAGTTTGGTGTCGTTGGGTTCGTATTTTTGAGACGCTCAGTTCGATTGTAAGCTTATTGAAATCAGAGTCCGAATCATCCCAAATTTAATTTTGGAAGCTTCCGACTTAGTTTTGCCTCGAGATTCGTGCCCGATAGAGATAATTTTTTGAGGATGTATCAGTTGCCCTCTATTTTCAGACATCGAAATACTAGAAGCCCGAAAATATACGTCATAATTTTTGAGAAATTCTTCGTGCGATTCGAAGTTTGGAAATAACCCAATCTTGAGCTTAGAGGTCCCGATCGGCTTTAAAAGTATCAAAATTGAATCCGGAACGTCAAAAAATAGTTTCGGAGACCCAAAAAATATTTGATTTAGCTTTTTCGGGCCCAAATTTGGGCATGATGATGTGGTGCTGACGTGGCACTTGATCATGGCTGACGAGGCATCGACATGGTCATAACACACAGGATATTGGTTATCGTTGTGTTAAGGTGGAGCTAACATGGTCATGATATGCATGATTGTAGCTAATATTGTACCTATTAGCTGAAACGTTATAATTTAAATAAAAAAAGAGGCATTTAAAACAACTCTTTCCATGTAGAAGAGTGGTTAGTCTTTTCGGTTCCATGCCCAAGATCCTGGGTTTGAATCCCATGGAAGGCATGGGCTGTTTTGCAGGATGCTGATATGGCAGTGACACGCAGGACAGACCAATAACATGGTAGTGCAATGTAGGATGGATTGATGTTGTGGCAGTGACACGTAGGTCTGATCGATGACGTGTCATTGACACGCGGGACAGATCGATGACGTGGCTGTGACACATAGGGCAGATCGATGATGTGTCATTGACACACGGGACGGATCAATGATGTGGCTGTGACACATAGGTCGGATCGATGATGTGGAATTGACACGCGGGATGGATCGATGATGTGGCCACGACACTTAGATCATAGCTGACGTGTCACCCATGACCTAGTGGGTTATGGATGACATGGCCACGACTCATAGGGTCGTGATTGACATGGCCATGACTCATAAGGTCGTGGCTGACATGACCACGACACGTAGATCGTAGCTGAGGTGTCACCCATGATCTGTTTGATTGTGGTTGATATGGACAGGACACGTAGGATAGAGTGATAACGTGGCAGTGCCACGCAGTTCAGATTGCTGACATGGCAATGACATGTAGGACAGACTGATGATGTGGCGCTGACGTGGCTGATGACGTGGCACCCGAATTTTTTTAAAATTCCTAAACTACCCCTACCCCTCCTATAAATAGACCCCCCTAGGGCCTTAACCTTTGTACCCTTCCCCCTTCCCTCTCTTTTCTTTAATTAGAGGCCTTCCCCTGGTCCTGAACGAGTGATATCTCTCGTCCAGGCTCAGGGCCCCTCTCTGCTAGAAAGAGACCTCCTCCCTACCGCCCTCCCCTTTCGCTATACGGGAGGCATTCCCCTGCCTTCGGATAGGTGGCATCCCTTATCCTATGGCAGGGTCCCTCCCTATACAGAGGCCATGTCAGACGACCACCTTCCCTCGAGTGATCCCGCAGTCAGGAGAAATTCTGTCGCTCTGCCTGACGGAGAGCGGAGGTCCAATAAAGGAGCGAAGGTAGATGATGTTGCATCCACTATTACGGGCGATCTTTTAATGATCCTTCACAAGAATTTCCACATCCCGAATGATGTGGTGACGACGATCCCGAAGAGGTCTGATCGAGCTGGCCTTCCTCCTCTCGGATACCTTACTGTCAGCGAGACCAGTTTGTGAGCAGGACTACATTTTCCACCTCTCGCTGAGCTGGTTGAGATTTTGAAAAGATGCGGGGTATGCTTGTCACAATTTTTGTACAGAGTCATGTCAGTGACAGTGGGACTGATTGCACTTTTAAGAGATCGGGGGGCCATGCTGACACCTGAGTACCTTTCGCGAATGGGACAACTCATCAGTGACATGCAAGGGCGCATGACTTTTAGATACAAATGGCTAGACATGCGCACCCGGGCTCCTGCGAAGAGCTGGTCCAGTGCCTTCTTTTTTGTAAGAAATGACTGGGGCCTACTTGAGAAGTGGGGGAAGATGAGGGATTGCCAGCTCCTTTGCACGTCGGAGAAGAGGACATAATGAGGCTTCTGATGGTCCCCGACATCGAGCATCTTCTATATGAGGTTTGTTATTTAAATAAGTACATAGAAGAAGAGTTCATGTTCAAGGTTGGTCTGTCTTTTCACCCCGGGAGGTCGGATGCTCGAATGTTGAAGCTGACTTCCAAGGTTCCCGAGCCACCTACCCCAGTTCCAAAGGTGGCCTCTAAGCGACAGGCAGGAGGTGAAGATCCCCAGGTTTTACTAAAAAAGAAGAAGTTGGAGGGGGTTGCGGCGAGTACAAGTAAGGTTCAACTTGCCTCTTCTCCTGTCAAGTTTCGTGTTCCTGGGGATGTCTTGAGCCATCAATGTGTCGGACGTCGCAAAGCTAATGACTTGGTAAGCAATATCTTTCCAGTGTTTCCTTTCTTTTCATTCTGGGATGGCTCCTAACGTCCTTTTTTTTTCTTATTTCAGTTGTCACGGTGTATGGAGCTTGAGGCCGAACTAGTGGAGGCTCTGAATGAATGGAACATCGAGTTTGTTAAGATCAAATACCTCCAAGGAGAGTACAAGCAGAAGTACGATTATAAGACCAGAGAAGCAAAGGTGCTGGATGAGGAGTTGCACGGGTGCAGGACTGAGATGGCGAATATAGTGCAATCCGTATCTCTTCAGAATCAGCAGATTGATCATCTTCAGGTTGATCTTGAGAGGGCACAGGCTACGATCACCCAACTTTAGGAGGATCAGAGGGCTTCTGTAGAGAAAGTGACGGCGCTTGAGGCCGAGAATAAGAGGTCCCAGACTCTTATTGCTGAAAAGGATGCTGCTTTGACTGGTTTTGAGTCTTCAAGAGTTATTAAGGATTTCAAGAAGTCAATAGCCTTCAAGATCATCATCCAGGATCATATTCAGGAGGCTCGTGATCACATTTATGAGGTAGAAGTGAAGGCTTTAGAGCAGCAGTGCCTTGATGATGGGTTCATCCGGGGCTTCTTGAAGGGAGTTCGTCTGATGCAGTGAAAGACTAGAGTTGAGGTTGAGGGGCTGACACCTAGCCAGGCTTCAAATGACTTTCCTCCTGGTTCTGATGGGGATGAGATAGAGAGCGAGTTGCAGAAGGCCTTTGCCCTTGAAGCTGATGATGAAGTATTGGATATTGAGTAGTGTCTTTGCTAGTTATACTTATCTGATCCTTCTTAGTACTTTTTGTTTATGTTAGACATTCGTGTTCATACTTGTTATCATTTAGGATTTAGTAGTGGATTGTTTATGCATTTATTAGTGAAAAGCCTTTCAGTGCTCTTATTTCAGCTCAAATGAATTTTATTTGTATTCTCTTAAGGTACTCGATTTGTTTGAGGTTGTCAGTTATTATCTTCTCACTTATGCGAAAGAAGTCGGATTGGACCCACTTGGGACCGAACATCCAAAGGTTAAGACTTAGGCCTCTTGAATCGAGGATTTAAAGGTTGAAGGATGTTTGACCTTTTCGAAGTTGTTGGTTATAGCATTGTATAATGCTATTTAACTTGTGTGGAAGAGGTCGGATCGAATCTCCCTGGGATGGGTCATCCAGTGATTGAGGTGCAACGAATAGTGCGCATGCCTTGAATCAAGGATATAAGTGACATCCATCTAGGATGTTTTGACCTATCTGAGGTTGTTAATTGAAGCATTTTATTATGCTTTTTAATCTGTGTGGAAGAGGTCGGATCAAATCGCCCTGGGACTGATCATCCTGGATTGAGTTGCAATCGTGTTGCGTATTACTCGAATCAAGAATTTCAAGATTGAGGTTCACAGCGTATGTGAAATTATCATTACAGTCCTAATTGAAGGAGGTGATAATGTAACTGAACGAGGGAACATAACTTTTATTATATTGAAGAACACCATACTTCCCTGATACAACTCAGGGGTAAGAGCTACAAATGTCACTAACAATATAGGAGATAAACTACACTTAACACTGACTACATACAATACTTAAAATAAAAATATTTTTATCCTCTACTGATAGTATTTATGAAGGTTGTCCACATTCCAGGTCCGAGGTAGCATTTTTCTTTCAGCATCCTTCAATTTGAAGGTTCCAGGCTTCACCACGGCTACTATCAAGTACGAACCCTCCCAGAGGGGGGAGAGTTTATTGCGTTGAGGGCCTTTTCCTGCCACCTCGATACTGCGCAGAACTAGATCCCCTATCGCTATACGGCGTGGTTTCATCCTTCGGTTGTAGTGATGGGCCACTCTCTGGTGATATGCAACATCTTTGAGCATTGCCTCGTCTCTTACCTCTGGAAGGAGGTCTAGGATATATCGGAGCTTTTCTTCGTTACCATTAAAGTCAAAAGTTTGAACTCTATAACTTGGGACTCCAATGTTGACAGGGATAACAGCTTCTGTGCCAAAGCAAAGATTATATGGGGTTTCTCCTGTTGGAGTTCTAACTGTGGTATGATAGGCCTAGAGGACATTTGGGAGTTTATCAGCCCATTGCCCCCCAGCCTTTTCTAGTCGCTTCTTCAACCTCTCAGGATTGTTCGATTGGTGACCTCTGTCTGTCCATTGGTTTGGGGATGGGCCACAGCTGTATGTACTAGCTGAATATGGAGATCTTTACAAAATGTAGTAAAGATCTTTCCGGTGAACTGCGTCCCGTTATTGGTGATAATTTTTGCGGGAATGCCAAAATGACATATTATGCTTTTCCATAGAAACTGCTTGGTATTTGCCTCAGTGATTTTCTCCAGGGGTTCGGCCTCTACCCACTTGGTGAAATAATCTACGGCCAAGATAATAAACTTCCGTTGTCTAGTGGCTATGGGGAAGGGCCCCATTATGTTGATCCCCTATTGAGCAAAAGGCTAGGGACTCTGTAGTGTTAAGATTTCTGTAGCAGGTAGATGGGTAAGGTTGGCATGTAATTGGAAGTTATTGCACTTTTGTACGAACTCCAGTGCATCTTACTTCATCATGGGCCAGTAGAACCCTTGTCTCATTATCTTATGGGCAAGTGCCCTTCCGCCCAAATGTTCTCCACAAATGCCTGAATGTACTTCTCAGAGCGCATAGTTAGCCTCTGAAGGAGGGAGGCACTTGAGATAGGGCCCCGTGAAGGCCCGTTTGTACAACTCACCATTTACAATAGTAAAGTTGGATGCCTGCCTCCGAAGTCATACTGCCGCTATTAGGTCTTCTGGAAGAACACCCTCTTGTAAGAAAGATAGGAGAGGGTCAATCCAGGATGTCTCTCCTAATTCAATCGACTGTATTATCCACGGGCCCGGAATACTTGGAAAATATATCTCCTCGATATACTTTCTTTTGACTGTGTCGCCGGTTGTGGTAGTAGCTAGTTTGGAGAGGGCGTCTGCTCGTGCATTTTGCTCCCAAAGAATATGTATAATTTGATGTTCATTTATACGAGCTAGGAGCAGATTTACTATATTGAAATAAAGAGCCAACTGGGGGTTATGGGTGTCAAACTCCCCCTCCACCTATGAAGCAACTAGTTAAGAATCAGTGTAGACCACCAAGTTTTGTACTTCACAGTCAATTGCCAGGCGTAATCCGGCAATAAGAGCCTCGTATTATGCTGCGTTATTTGTTACAGGGAACTTGAGTTGGAGCCCGTATTCAAGAGTAACTTGTTGCGTAGAGATCAACAGGATTTCTGCTCCAACACTAGAACTTTGAGACGCTCCATCAACATACATCGTCCAGCACGGGGGAGAAGGAGAAGCGCTTAGTGACTTGTCAGATACTGAGATGGTACATTTAACCATAAAATCTGCAAGCGCCTGGGACTTGATGTCAGGTCTGGGCAGGTAATGAATGTTAAACTCTCCCAGTTCTAGAGACCACTTGATGAGTGCAGAGGCTTCGGGCTTTTACAGGATATTTTTCAGCAGTAAATTTGTGTAGACTCCAATTGTATGGGCCTGGAAGTAGGGGCGCAGCTTTCTAGCTGAGTAGACTAAGGCCAACGCTGTTTTATCTGCCACGGGATAACATCCTTCTATTTCAGGATCTTGCTGACATAGTATACGGGGCGTTGAGTAGCATTCTCTTCTCGGATCAGGACTGAACTGATTGCCTGGGCAGAAACAGCCAAGTACAAAAATAATTTTTCTCCTGGAATTGGCTTTGAGTGTAGCAGAGGTGAAGCAAGATAGGTTCGAAGTTGCTCGAAGGCCTCTTGGAATTCGTCTGTCCATTGAAATCCTGAGTTACGGGCCCCTCTAAGGATCTTGAGGAAAGGCAGATTTCTGTCCCCTGAGCGATCCAAGAAGCGAGAGAGCACCGCGATCCTTCAATTTAGTCTCTAGACCTCCTTGATGTTTCTTGGAGGCACCATGTCCCTTAAAGTCTTGATCTTCTCAGGATTGGCCTTAATCCCTCGATGGGTGACCATGAACCCCAAGAATTTTCCTGAGGCAACTCCGAATGCGTATTTAGAGGGGTTGAGTCGCATGTTATAGGATCGCAGAAGATAAAAGCATTGTTCTAAATCAGAGATATGCTGCGATTTTTCAAGATTTTTGACCAGTATATCATCCACGTACACCTCCATAGTATGCCCAATAAGGTCTTTAAATATCTTATTCATGAGACGCTGCTGTGTGGCTCCTGCATTTTTTAGTCTAAAGGGTATAACCTGGTAGCAGTATAGTCCTCTGTCTGTTTGAAAAGCTGTTGCCTCCTCGTCTGCGGGATTCATCCTTATTTTGTTGTAGCCTAAGTAGGCATCCATGAAGCTCAACATTTGGTGCCCAGATATGGCGTCCACTAGTTGACCGATACGAGGGAGAGGAAAACTGTCTTTCGGACAGGCCTTGTTGAGGTCTAGGTAGTCTACGCACATCCTCCAAGCTCCACTAATCTTCTTGACCATGACTATATTTGCCAGTTAGGTGGGATAGTGTACTTCCCGTATGAATTTAGCTTTCAGGAGTTTATCGACCTCTGCAAAATTCCGCTTCTTCTGGACTACCGGCTTGCAGGTTGGGTTTATTTTGAGAGAGTGTGTGATTACCTCTGGGCTAATTCCCAGCATGTCTGCTGGAGTCCAGGCAAAGACATCCTAATTTTTTCATAGAAATTCTACGTACTTGGTCTTTTCTTCTTCTAAGAGTAATGACCCAATCTGCACTATTCTTGAAGGATATTCATCGGATAGGGAGATATGGGCAAGATCCTCGACGGGGGAGGCCTTTTGAGGAATGTCTTCATTTCGTAGATCAAAGTCCTCGATGCTCAAGGTAATTGATGGGCGTGGTTGAGCCTGTCGAAGAAAACAAGATTGTGCTTCTTGCTGATCTCATTATACTATACCAATTCCTGCTGGGGTGAGAAATTTTAACTTAAGGTGTGGGATTGAGGCAATAATCCCGAAGATCGATTGTAGTGGCCTTCCAAAGATAGCATTGTATGCTGATTCTGACTTTACGACAATAAACTGGATAGAGTGTGTGGCTTGTCGGGGGAACTCTCCTAATACAACGGGAAGGCTGATCATGCCTTCTACTCGTACGGGCCGATTGTCAAATCCATATAGCGGTTCTGCAGTAGGCTGAAGTTTTTCTCTAGTAAGACCCAAGCTGAGAAAAGTGGAGTAGAATAAAACATCTACAGAGCTCCCGTTGTCTACCAAGATTCTCTTGACTTTATAGCACAGGTTGTCGATCCCTGCACTTATTACGAGTGGGTCTTGATGAGGGATCTTCATCCCCTCCAAGTCTGAATCATTGAAAGCAATGGAATGGTCGGCACGGGACTTCTTTGGTGTTGGCTCTTTGGTGACGGCGATTAGTACTTGACTTGACATTGAAGGTCCCCTAGCAATGGTTTCAATTTCCCCTACAATTTGGCGATAGTTTGCAGGTTGTTTTTGCTATTGATTCTGCCCCCCAGCTTGGACACCCTCCTCCCGGGCCTGTGGGTTATTGATAAATTATCAGAGATACCCTTGTCGGATCAGTCTCTCGATTACTTCTTTGAGCTGTCTGCAGGCTTCGGTAGTATGTCCACGACTATGGTGGAAGTGGCAATATTGCTCCTGATTTCCGACGTTGGGTTTTAAAGGTTGTGGCCACTTAACGCTTTCCTAATTTTGGATGGCCATCAGTACATTGGCCAGGGATGCGTTGAGTGGCGTATACTCCTTTTCTGGGCAAGATTCTCGTCGTGGCTGTGAGGGTCGAGGGGGCAAATTAGCGTTCTTCTTCCGATAGGAGGAAGGATTTTTCGTCCCAGGTGTGCTTTTTTGCTTCCCAGTCGTCTGCTCGAATTGCTTCCTGTGAGCATTGATGGCCTCATCGGCAGATATTTGTGCCTCCATGCGGTGGATTAGGTCAGCATATGAAGGGACCGTATCTCCATAAGGGCTGAGTAAAAAGGGCATGGACAGAGTCCTCCAAGAAAAACTCCTCAGAGTAACTCATGATCTACTCCATGAATCTGTCAAGCTTCAGTAGAAAATCTCTGGAAGTACTCCTTGAGGGACTCATTTTTGTTCTGTCGGATTTCAGAGAGGTGGGAGGAGTCTTTAACCATTCTTCGATTGGCAAAAAACTGTTCAACAAATACTTTGGCCAATTTGACGAACATGGGAATGGATCCGGTGGGGAGTGAATAAAACCATGTTCGAGCCTGCCCTTTAAGGCTGGCAGGAAAGACCTGGTAGAGGAGCGCATCTGAGGCTCGCTGGATGTGCATTATGGTTTTATAGTGGTCGATATGCTCGTACGGGTCAGATGTCCCGTCATAGGGATCGATGCTGGGTAGCTTGAATCCTGTCGGGATATGATGCTAAAGAATGGCCTCAATCAGGGGTGATGACTCCTGGAAATCCCATGGGCGAAGAGGTTACCTCACACCTCTCCTAGGAAATTCTTCTCAGACCAGCCTTCGCAGTTCATGCCTCCAGGCGTTGCGGGGGAGCTCGACAATATGTGGCCGGGCTAAGCCTTTGGGAGCATCCGAAGAAATGCGGTGTTGCTGATCTGCTCGCGAGGGATGGGTAGAGCTGGCGGTGTCAGCAAGTTCATCGTCTTGGCGTGTCGGAGGACGTCACCTTGGTGGAGGGAGAGAAAACTCGACATGGAGGTGTTCCGGTGGAATATCATCGACCCGTGGTGGATCCTGGGGGAGCAGAACCTCGTTAGGGGGTGCTAGTGTAGGTTGTTGGGTCTCTCGTAGGAGTTGAAGGATTTCCTTCTAGGAATCCTCCATCCTCTGAATGCGATCTTCCAAGGATGGTCCTGAAGTCCCTTCTCCGATAGGGTTTCGGCCATCGGGATGAAAAGAGGCAGATGCTTGGCGTCCCTGATTCAGGGACTGATTTTGAGATTGATGTGAATTGGAGCGGGAGGCTCCCAGGATGTGATTACTGCGCCTATTGGCCATTGCGATGGTGCTTAAGGATAGTGGGACTGGAAGCTTCCCAAAGACGACGCCAAACTATTACGGGCTAGAATATACGCGGCGATAGAGTTTAATTTCTACGTCTTAGCGTTGCACGGATATCCAGCTCACACACAGAGAACACAAGATTTGTACATGAAAACCCCTGAAAAAGGGAAAAACCACGGGGCCTGACCCAATTGTAATGATTATAATAGAACTTGAGTAGGTTACAATGGGCTGACTCACCTCCAAGGGTAATCAGATTACAAATATCAGCTGTGGGGTTGAAGTCGAGGGTCCACGAAAGTCCGATGTCACACTGGCAGGACTTCGGGGTCACCTGGAAATCTGGCAGAATTCCGGGCCCTAAATAGTTCTCTGGCAGAGTTGAGGATGTAGGTGATGATCTGGCGGAGTGCAGGGCCTCAAGTGGTGTAGGGCTTCATGTGGTGGTCTGGCGGAGTGTAGGGTCTCAGGTGGTGGTCCGGCGAAGTGCAGGGTCTCAGGTGGTGGTCCGGCAAAGTGCAGGGCCTCAGGTGGTGGTCCGGCGAAGTACATGGCCTCAGATGGTGGTCCGGCGAAGTGCAGGGCCTTAGGTGGTGGTCTGGCGAAGAGAAGGGCCTCAGGTGGTGGTCCGGCGAAGTGCAGGGCCTCAGGTGGTGGTCCAGCGAAGAGCAGGGCCTCAGGTGGTGGTCCGGCGAAGTGCAGGGCCTCAGGTGGTGGTCTGGCAAAGAGCAGAGCCTCAGGTGGTGGTCCGGCGGAGCAACGGCGTCAAGCGGTGGTCTAGGAGGAGCAAGGAGGCAAGAGCTCTCTCTTTCTCTCTTAGGATTAGGTGCCCTTTTTCAAGGGGAGAGGGGGCTCTATTTATAGATTTTCGTGAGTGGCATGGCCTGTAAATAGGTGGAAGATCAGGGGTAGTTAGGGAGTGGTTTGAATGGACGGCCGATGTTGAATCCCTTGATCGTGGATCGTTTACTGGACATTTGAAGGCCTTAGAAATATCGAATTTTGGCGATCTTGGGCTCGTTGGATTCGTCGCGTCGAGACGCTCGATTCGACTATAAGCATGTCACATTTGGAGACCGTTTGGTAATCCAAATTATGGTTTGAACCTTCCAACAATGCTTCGGACACTTGATTTGGACCCATTTGGGCTCGGATTGGGTCGAGTTTGGTGTTGTTGGGTTCGTATTTTTGAGACGCTCAGTTCGACTATAAGTTTGCTGAAATTGGAGTTCGGATCGTCCCAAATTTAATTTCGAAAGCTTCCGACTTGGTTTTGCCTCGAGATTCGTGCCCGATCAAGATAATTTTTTGAGGATGTATCAGTTGTGTTGTTGGGTTGTTATTTTTTCTATATGCTCGTGTTGTTCTGCTCCTTGGAGAATCTTCCTTAGTAAATCTTGATTCTTATTTCAGTTGGCTGGGTGTTTCACATTGGTTATTCATGTTGATCTTTTTATCCTCAGCTGTCTAGTTTGTATTCTTTTTGTTCTTCCTGTTTGTGTATGGGAATATATTGTTCACTGGCTAAGGCTTCATGTCACTTATTTTTATCCATATTGGATTGGCTGTGGTGGGTGTGGTTTATCACTGTGGATGTGTTGGGTGCAGATTTGTTTTGTGGTCTTTTTTCTATAGATCTTGGTTGCCCTCCAGGCTTTATGCTACTTGTTCTGGTAAGTGCAGTCTATTGATTTACTAGTTGCAATATATATTTTTTATATCTTGCAGGTTGGAGTTTTGGCTCTTCATGTTTTTGGACAATTCAAATCAGCTCATGCTGCTGCTCCAATGGAGTTTTTGGCTTTGGCCCCTGGCCTGCCTTTTTCCATATTTATTTTTTTGGTTCTAACTGGATAGGGATCAACAACTCATTAGATTTTCTTTATCCTTTTGATTGTAGCACTATGAGCATTTAGTGAGTTATTGACCCCTCTAAGGATTGTGCAACCTTTTTGGCGATGAAACAAAAATTTAATTGAAAAAAAACTAATTATGATAAAGCAAAATAGAATTTGTAGTGGAAAAATAATTCTTAAAAAGTTGCATAAGCATGATGCCAAGCAATTTCATATATTTCAATTGATATGACTTATTTTTTTCTACTTTTGTTATCATATTTATAAAAGTTATTATATTGGTAACAAGTTCTCATCTACTTTTTAGAAAACAACTTTTAAGAAATAATTTGCTAGAAATTAAAAATAACAAAAAAGATTTTGAGTGTTTCATTAAATGACTTGTGAGTTGAGCTTGATGTAGGGGTGTCAATTTATGACACGACTCGAAAACCAGATTCGAATCCAACTCAAAAATTCTGGTTTCAAGTTGACCCATTTAACAAACAGGTCAGGTTCGGGTTTTAATTTCTGACCCATTTGAAAAATTGGGTAATATTCGGGTCAACCTGCTAACCCAAATTTTACCCGAAAATGACATGCTCGCACCTCTCACCCGCATCCCACCTGCACCTCCCGCCCGGACCGCATCCTTCCAACTCTTGCCTACATTGCGTCAGTGTAAGCCTGTGACTGCGTTAGCCCACATCACGTCCTGCCCCCAGTCACGCTCCTGCTTCCACGCCACACGAGTCCCACTCCAGCCAGGCAGGTGATCGCGTCCAACCTGCGCGTAGCAAGTGATCGCGTGCCGCTTAGCGATGCTTGCACTCGTGCTCGACTGTGCTCGACATTGCCTACTCTGCAGGTCTGCTTGTCGGGTCGGGTCCGGATTTATATTTCTGACCCTTTATCGGGTCGAGTTCAGGTTGGGGTAATTGAGAGTGTGTCAGTTTCGAGTTGGACCTAAACCTGACCCAAAAACCTATTTTGACACCCCTAGCAAGATTAGTTCCAATTAAGATTGAAGCAACTTCGACTCAAATGCTCATGAGACCGCTTATTTAAAAAATATAAATAATAAATATACTTAAAATAATAAAAATCAAGAGTTTAAATATAAAGATATATAAAATTCTAATTTCATCATTTTCTTATTTTATTTCTTGCCATTTATGATCTTATTTCTTATTTATTTTTTTTATTTTATTATCTCAATTCCTTGTATGATATCACAATATCTCTTCAATGATAAATAAGCCGGCTCATTAGCCTACTTGAATTTGATTAATTAATCAAATTCAAGATTAAACAAAGAGCAGATCAAGCTCAACATAACATATTTATGCATTAAAAAAATCCAATTTTTTTCATTCCAACTAGCCTCAAACTTTTTTCATGTTGTGTTTCCAACCACAGTAATAATTAAACCTTCAGTAATTATCATATGGTCTTCAATGTCTGAAAAAATTGTGCATGAGAACATATTTATTTAATTGGAACATTTGTTGGATTTACATACCTCAAGAAAAACATTTTAAATCATTAAAATATTTATATGTGCATGCGAGCAATCACATATGCTTGTTTTTATGTGTGTGTGTGTCTTAATTTGTTTTAGAGTAGGTTGAATCACTTGCCCCCACTTTATAAATAGGTCTAATTTTATAGAGTTATACATCTTACTTAGGCTTCAATTGGAACGGCTTTCTTACTGCTTCTTAAAGCAGCTTTTTAGTATAAAAATTAAAATTTGTATACTAGAAAGCTACTTTAAGAAGCAGTAAGAAAGCCGTCCCAAACGAAGCCTTAATAGAGAGTCGGTATAAATTTTTCATTTTGATATGATTCTCATAAAGAAAGAAAATAAATTAAGTCCAATTCAATCATTAATAATCAAATTAGGTGTGGCACATGGAAATGGTTGACATTTCCTCTATCATGTGGCCACCACAAATAAAGCTATTATGTCCAAATTCCTTATAATATGCAACAAATAATTTGCTCTATATACACAACATGTGGCCACCAGAGCCATATCTTTTTCCCCTTGTAGAGCTGAGAATGGAGTTTATGCCCACTTATGAGTTTGATAAAATATCACTTTATATGGCTCTCTACTAGAGAAAATCCATAATACAACAACTTGTCCTCCATCATATAATTTAATCACCTTGGAAGTATTAGTTAGCCTCTAAAGGGGTTTAACCAATAATATAAGCATCATAAACATGAGCATATATCATATAAGGTTATATTATACTAAAGATTCATGATTTGAATTAGTCTGAATTTTTTTCAATAATAAAATTAAAGATGTACACAAATTTTTTAAGAATTTATGCTATGAGTAAAATGATAGATCTAACTATCACATCATAACAATATGATCACATGAATTACTATAAATAAATAAAACACATTCCATAATATATTATCACTTATCCAGTAAAAAATATCCTACTTGATGTAGATCACAAACAACCCAACATATTAGCCATGGTTTTTCAATCAAATCTCAATCTAAAGCATATACCTAAATTAAGAAAAGCTCATATCAAACATATACTTAACACATTGGATGCCAAAGGCTAAATAACTAAAATATGTAATTTAAGATAAATTTGAAAGAAATGATTTTTAGTGATTTTTTTATTTATATTCCAAAATTAACACATCATAATCACTCTTTATTCAGTATTTTCATCCCACAAACTCTCAAGGCCCATATGCTTAAATATCTCCACTATTTGTTGGAGACTTTTGCATGATTTAATCCCTGTGGATGACAACCTTAAGAGGAAAGGCTTATATATTACATCTAAATGTCAATGCTGCTTTAATTCTGAGACTGTTCAACATATTTGTTTTTGGATGGGCCTATTGCTATTAATGTTTGGAATCATCTGGATAATACTTTTGGGCTTAATATATGAACTACATTAATGCTTCTTGCTCTTCCCTTCTTTCTCACCGGTTCAATCATAAATCTGCTGGTCATATCTCTACTGTGGTTCCTATGATAATTTTTTGGCTTATTTGGTTTGAAAGAAACAATTACAAACATTTTAATATCAAAATGAGCTCTGAAAGGGTTATTATTGTTCTTATGAATAAAATTCCTCAACTTATTTTTGCTAAGCGGCTTCTTCCAAAGCATTTTGTGGATAATAAGAGTTGGTCTTCCTTCTTTCAAATTTCTTTTAACCTTGATATTAGGAGAATTCAGTCTAGGATCCTATATTGGATGAAACCTTCTTTCGCCCAACTTAAACTTAACATCGATGGCTCCATTTCGGGTTTAGGGGCCAGTTGTGGTGGTCTTCTGAGAGATCATCTTGGTATTATGAAGTTTGCTTTTGCTTCTCCTGTTCCTACTTCTAAAGTTATTGTTGTCGAGGCTATGGCTTTATATATTGGCTTTAAGTTTTGATTGGAGCATAATTTTTCTAAAATTTAGATTGAATCCAACTCTTTGATATTGGCCAATCTCAATCATTCCAATAACTGTAATAATGCTAATCTTTTTTTATCTCTTTAGAAAAATTTTGTCCCTGTTAGACAAGTTTGATTATATTATCACTCACATATGGAGAGAAGGTAACAATTGCGTTGGCTAGCTTGCTAAGAAAGGTACTAGTAATGCTTCCACTAAATTATTTTATAACTTTTCTCAACTTCACGATTTGAAAGGTTTGGTCAGGCTTAATAAATTGTGCCTCCCCTATATCAAGAATGGGTAATATTCCCTATTTTTTAATGATTTTCTATCTTCTCTATATCCTTTTGTTTGATTGTCTAGTTGTTGTTATATCCTTTCTTATTTTCCTTTATGGGTTGGCTTTTCTGGTTTTTCTGTCTATTTTGGGTTTTTGGGGCACTCGGTGTGCCGCAATTTATAGTTTCTTTGTTGGCCATCATGGTGTTGTTGTGTTTTGACTTCATTATTGTCTCTCTTAAGTTTCATGGTTGCTTTATTCTTTATGTGACTTGGTTTTTATTTCTTCCTTTTTGTTTCCTTATCTAATTCTTTGTTCCTTATTTGGCCCTCTTCTGATCTTTGCTTTGTTTTCCCTGCCTTTGGGTGGTAATATTTTTTTTTTCCTTACTCCCTTCTTAGTTTGGTTATTTATTTTCGATTGGGTCTTCCTAGGTTCCATTCCTATTTATCTTTTGATTGTCTATGTTCTCACTTCTTTAGTAATGATATGTCTATAACCTCTTTTTATGCAGTCTATCTTTTTATTATTATTCTGTGTGGACTTTGTTATCTATTTCTCCTACTTGCAAGTTTGTTGAATCTTCCTTCTATTTTCTTATCTCCTTCCTTGGTTGTTATCTTTTTATTTTCTCTCCTGCAAGTTCTCTTGGACTCTGGCCAAGGCCACTCTCCTTGCTGCTGTGTTTCCTCTAGGATCAGGTATCTGTTTCTTTGTTCATCTTCCTGCATTTTCTCTAGATTGATGTTTTGGTTCCATGATATTCTACCTGGATCTAGTTTGAGCTTAACGACTATCTCAACTTTTGGTTGTCTTTTTTTGGGTTTGGCTGTTGGCCTACCTTCTCCTGATTTCTTTTTATGATTTTTTTTCTTGTAATTAGGCAGAGATCTTTGACTCTTATGTTATTTTTTTATCTTTTTGACTATAGCTTTTTGAGCAATAGTGAGTTATTGATCCTTTTAAGGACTTATAATCCCTTTTGATATATTAATACGTAGACCCTACAATGGGTTTCTTTAAAAAAATAAATATAAAATTATATATATATATGATCCTATTTATTCTCAAACTCACATTATACATAGAACTTGAAAAAATTCTCCCTGAATAAAAACTTAAGTTTTGATCAATGAAGAACTTTTACAAAGCTGGCAATACTCTTCAAGGTTTCAATCTCTTAAACCCTCATTTAATATGTTTAATCAAGTCTTTAAGGTATAAGTCATGGAAACAAAAATATAGATCCTCAATCTCTTAGGGCCTCATTAATATGTTTAATGATAGCACATAAATGTTATAACAATCTAAGGCTAAAAATTCAACATAACAATTTAATCGAGCCTTTGCAATAATTTACAAAACTATAGATATATGTAGGTAAGGATATTAAGCTGTATTTGGGCCTTACCTTATTATGAATGAAGAAGAAGATAATAACAATCCATGACATACCCTACTATCTTCTTTTTTTTCTAAGAAAGACACTGAGTTATCACATCCTCTTAATTCCATGTCATTTTAATATGGATCAAATGCCTCAGTGATGTCCATGTTAAGCGTCACTCGCTCTGCAGCTCACTCGCAATTAGCACTACTCATCAAACTTGCTTGTGCTTACAAACTCGTCTTCTTTCTCAATGAGTATAGTCCATCCCTTTGTCTCGCTGTTTCGCTTCCTCTTGCTCAACTCTTCTAATTCGCTCTTCTCACTTGCCTTAAGTCATGATTAGGGATTAATAAGGATCGCATGATGCGGCATAATAATTTGGTCGAGTATATAATTAGATCATCTCATTCAAAAATAAATATTGGTTTCACATGTATATTGGTCAACACAACAAATATTAGGGACATCTTAATTTAAACATTTTGGTTTAACTTGTTCAAAGGATCAAGTTCAAACATGTATTGAACTCATTCAGCTTGGCAAAAGAACAGAAACCTTTCAATTCACATGTTCTAAGGTCAATATAATAGAAATCCTAATTCAGCACGTCTAAGGATTGAATTATATAACACATTATTGGAGTACATTATAAAAACTAAAACTAATTTATTAGGTCAACAAGCCAAAGGGTTGAGTTGATTAGATATCCCTAGTTTAATATGTTAGAAGGCCAAAAAAAAAAATATTGAGTTTATTGAAGGAAAATATTTTAATTCATGTGCACCAAGGGTCAAACTAACAAAAAATATCCTATTTCAACACACTTTATGACCTATTTGGTAATTCATTTGAGGTATTGAGTCACATAAACTCGATTAAGTGGTTTCTAGCATATAAATATAATAGTGAAGTATAGCCAATATAAATTTCAAGTGTACAAATCCAATGAAGGATTTTTATCATGTAAAACTTATAATTAAAAATCCAATATTATTTAGACAACATGTATAATGTTTTTAATCAATGCATCCTACTAAAACATAGTCAAGTTTGACCTAACCTAGACTAAATGTAAACCATAGTTTAGTTAAATTATTTCAGTGCTATAAACTCAAATAGTAAAACAAGTTCATCCTCGGCCAAATAGGATTGACTATCTTAGGTCAAACACTAATAGCTAAATTATACGCGCTTATTTTATCTCTTTATGTAACTTATCCACTAGGTCGAAATCAAATGTGATATCTTTTCATACTTCACAATTAAGCAGCAGCTAGCTCAGAACTGCATTTGGTAGCTTCACGAATAATATCATTACTTTCACGAGCAAGGCCACATCCCTTATTGCGAGCTTGTACACATGCTTCTAAAGCCACCCGATTAGCTACTGCATCGGGTGCATTTCCCCAAGGGTACTCTAAAGCTCCTCGATTGAACTATATATATATATATATATATATATATAGTTAGTCATGACTAAATTCTAGCTTATTTTTTACTAAGTTGGCTCAAAATAATTTTGAACTTGTTGGTTAGCTCTAAAGAAATCTTCTGGACTCATTTAATTAACTTAGAGCCAACTAATTCTATGTCTAAACTAAATCCAAAATAAGTTAAAGGATATCATTAATCAGAGATGAAGACTCCATAAGATTACAATATAAAGGAAGCTTATTCCTATACCATTTCTGGAATTCCTTATGAATTAATCATCACAATTCATCTCAAAGGATTTTGCAAAGGGTGTCAATGAGGTGAGGTTGGTTCAAGTCAATAATGATTGTTAGAGGATTAATGGGTAGCTAAGCCACATGAGAAGGATGGATATAACTAAAAGTGTAAAGGAGGTCATGGTCAAACTGTGATAGAGAAGAAATCTCATTATGAAAACAAGTGGGCTTGCATTGGTGTCCTAAAATTAACATCTTTGGAATGAAATTGATCGTGAGAGAGGCGAGCTTCATTTTGTTGTAAGAGCTATCCATCATGACTTATATAAGAGCTAAAGGATCTCATTTTAATGCTCTGCCATTCTGCAAGCATGGGCCTCTAGGGATGAGCCTGAGGCTCTTTAATCAGTTAGGTTACTTAAGGAGGCTTTGTTGTTTTGAAGATTACACAAATTGGCTATTGGACAAATGTTTGTAGAGCACGAGATGGTTGGATATTTTCTCACATATTGTGTCAAACAATTATGTACTAAAAAAATTTGACATTGTACTATACAGTGTTAATTCTTTGTCTTAGCATTGCACAAAGTTCCACATACACAAATAATAGTGACTTGTAAGAAACAAAAAAATAATTATGATAAATCTAAAAAAGAAAAAACCATCATGCATAACCCAACTAAAATAATCACTATGTAAGTTGATACTTGTAAGAGTCTACTGTTCCCTCAAATGATGATGGTGATGTTACGAAGACTGGATAATTATTTTAGTATATTATGAGAGTAGTGGAACATGATGAAAAATAAGATGTAGCGAGTGTTAGTGTCAATGACAAGCAATAAGGGAAATCAAATAATAATGACCATCGATATTGGCCACTATAGGAAATTTACTGAATACAGACGAAAATTCTGGCGGTCATTTGACCGCCAGAATTACCGGCAGTCTGACCGCCGCTTTTTACAGGTGATCGGACCGTTAGTAAAGAATCGATTAACCACCGAAATTTTCGGCGGTCAACTGACCACCGGACAAACCATTAGGATATTCTTAGCATGACGCATTTACCGACGGTTTACCGCCATGTTTAAGTAACTTATTTTCGGCGATTGAAACCCCCAAAAATTCTGCCAGTAAGGGCCCTAATACTGAACCCCCCCCCCCCCCTCCCCTCCCTCCCTCCCTCTTCTCCTTCTTCTTCATTTTTCCTGCCTCATTTTGTTCATCTAGAGAACATCCGCTGCAGCCGATTTCCACCCTAGCCAAAAACTTCGATACCGGACGGGTGGTAAAATCGCCAGTTATTTTATTCACCACTGGTTATTACCGGCGGTTTAATCACCGAAAACACCAGCTATTTTATCACCGGTAACATTGCTAGTAACAGCCGGAGGTTAACTTGCGGTCATTGCGCAGATAAATTCTGGCATTTTTCCTTCGGTTTGGGCAACAATAATTTTTGGTTGTTGTAGTCGCCGAAAAAATGCTGGAAAAACTTATCGTCGGAAATAAACCTCCAGTTTTGATTTCCTAAGCGGTTTATTCCAGTGGTCTTTAAGCCATAGGAAAATCGCTGGAAGTTTTAATAACCGCCTAAAAATTGATAGTTTTAGACAAAAATCACCGCCAATAATGGACGATTTTCCTGTAGTGGGCTGATGGTAGGTGACAACATGTAGGTGATGGTGGACATCGATGTTAGTTTATAAAAGGTAGTTGTTGATGGTCATTAGTGCTAGCAGATAACGAGCAAACTCATGCAATTATCATTGATAATATTTGGCATGGATTGGTGGACAGATCTTCAACATTCTTAAATAATGAGAATACTTCCCTCTCTAAAGGTCTCCTTCATGTGTCGTTTGTGTTGGTTAGTAGCGAGTGAGCGCTAATGATCATTGCTTGTGATCGTTGGCATTAATCAATGGCTAGATCTTCAAGATTCTTCAACCCTAGGAACACCACATTCTTTAAGGTCCCCTTCAAGTTTTGAAGAAATAGTTATTTATATATTTTTTTATTTTGATATTTTGGTTTCTTTTTCAAAATATCTAAGACTCCATCAGACAACCCAAAGTGGTATTTTGTAAATATTAATATTTTTAAGCACTTAAATGTCCAAATGACATAATAATAGGGCAATCTTGTGTTTGTTAGATTCACTAGTCAAGATGCATCTTTTGCAATAAGTTTGCTAAAGTTGGAGTTTGAAAAGTTACAAATTTATTTTAGAAACTCTAAGTTCAAATACTTCTGCCAAGATCCACAATTGATCTTGAAATTCTTTGATGATGTATTAGAATTAATAATCAATTTAAAATTAAATAATTTAAGATATTAGTTTTAGATTGTGGTATTAAATTAGTAAAAACTAATAAAAACTTTAATTCTATTGTTAATTTAAAAATAATTTTATCAAACTTCTTTGCTTTTACAAAATAGCAAAACTCATTACTGAAAAGTTACGGATTTACGGTGGAGTTTACGACGAATTATTTTTTGTCGAAAATGACGACGGATTTGCGACAAAAATTTTTAACGATTTTTTTGCAATAGATTTGTTGGAAGAAAAAAATCAAATATGGGACCTAGAAAATTCAGGTATTTTGTTGGAAGAAAAATAAATTCAAAGTAATTTATTGTAATAATCTGAATTTCAGCATTGTGCCTTGCCGAAGAAGAAAGAGGGAAGAGAAAGAAGATTGTTCGAGGCTCTTACATTCATCAATTTTGTTCAGAAATTTCTTCTATTCATTGTAAGTAATCCAAATCTCATTTTAGTTTTTAATAATTCTGAGTAATATATAGATTTTTTTGTATTGAATAGAATTGACTATTTTTTTATATATTTTGATTGTGGCATTTGCATAAGTAAGAAAAGCTAGCTGTTAACACTATAAAATGGGTTGACTTTTAAAATATAATATCCTTCGCATGAAGGTGGGCTGACAGGATTACCTTTAAAGATGATTTATGATATTATCTTGGTTATAGCCTGTAATAGATGACCGATTATGCCGATGAGTAGAGAAGTGAAGACTCTTTATTGATTCAATGAAGCCACATGTAATAATAATTGATTAATTAAATATAATAATTAATTAAATAAATAAGTGATAATTGGTATGACTGATGACCAAGTGGGGAGTAGTTGAGGTAAAAAAATATTAAAAATACTATGTTAAAGTTGGATGCCCTACCTTGCTAAATCATATATTGATGTATACATACAATAATAACACTGATGATATTGACATATACATTAATATAATTGATAGTATTAGATGCATTGATAATATATAAATAAATAATACATATGAATAGATAAGATAGATTCATTTAGTGATTTATGAATGATTTCTACATCATTATTTTACCAATTTATTAAATTTTATATAAATTATTGATTCTTAGATTCAATATAATGATTCTATATTTTTATTATTGATCATTTTAAATTTTATTGATGATATTTGATCATTAACTATATTGACTATTATTGATTATAATAGATTGAGCATTTCATATTGATTCTTTAGTCCTTGTGTTGAAAGTTTTAGTGAGTTTTGGATTGTTGTTGGGCTTTTGATCTTATTATGTGAATTTTAATAATTTTATGTCAGGAAAGGGGTTAGAATCATGAACAGTGATACTGATAAATATCATCAGGTTCTTCTTTAAATTTTGCTTTATATTTTCTTTTATTCTTTTGTAGTAAGGAGCTTATGATAAATTAGTGATTGTACTGATCTCCTAACTATTGTGTATTAATTTTGAGAGAGTGAATACTGTGTAATATTTTGATATATGTAATTGTTAGTGCTTTCAATGGATATAAGTTTATTACTGTGATGATTTATAGAAGCTCTGGTTGATTAATTAATATAGATAGTTCTTTCAATTTGATTTTTAGGCATTACAAATTAGTATCAGAGCAGTTATTTAAAGAATTGATTGTGTTGCCAGAGCTATAGGAAATTAATTGTGAGTTGGGTAGATTGATTAGATTAAGGAGTATTGGTTTGCATTCATAATTGATTGCATAAGTGAATAATATGTGATTGAATGAACTGTATGAGTGAATGATAGGAATTGATTGAGTTTGTTAAGTTTTGATTCGCAATTTATTTTGATTTAATTTGAGTTTTGATTTTATAATTTTTTTTGTATTAATTTTGTGCAATAATCCTTAAGAAAAATATTGGGGATAATATTTTTTTAAAGTAGGTAGATTATAATAATCTGAATTTCAGCGATGTGCCTTACCGAAGAAGAAAGAGAGATGAGAAAGAAGATTGTTCAGGGCTTTTACATTCTGTTATTATACAAATTAATTTTATTCAGAGATTTCTTCTATTCGTTGTAAGTAATCCAATTCTTATTTTAGTTTTTGGTGATTTTAAGTATTATATAAATTTTCTTGTATTGAACTGAATTGACTATTTTCTTCTATATTTTAATTGTAGAATTTGCATAAGCAAGAAAAGTTTGTTGTTAACACTATAAAATATGTTGGTTCTTAAAATATAATATCTTGTACATGAAGGTGGGCCGATGGGATTTCCCTTAAAGATGATTTATGGTGTTATTTTGATTGTAGCATATAACAGATAATTGATTATGCCGACGGGCAAAGAGTGGTGACTCTTTATTGATTTAATGAAGCCATTTGTAATGATAATTAATTAATTATATATATTAATTGATTAATTTAATAAGCAATAATTGATATGATTGATGACCAACTAGGAAGCAGTTGGTGTAAAAGATGTAGAAAATATCATGTTAAAGCTGGATATCTTACCTTGCTAAATCATATATTCATGCATACATACAATAATGACACTAATGATATTGATAGATATATTAATATCATTGATAATATTAGATGTATTGATAATATATAAACAGATGATGCATATAAATAGATAAAATAATTTTCTTTAGTGATTTATGAATGATTTCTATATCGTTGTTTTATCGATTTATTAAATTTTATACCAGTTATTGATTCTTAAATTTATTGTAATGATTCTCTACTTTTATTATTGATCATTTTGAGTTTTATTGATAATATTTGATCATTAACTATATTAACGACTATTGATTATATTAGCTTAAAGTATTTCATATTGATTCCTTAGTCCTTGCATTGAAAGCTTTAGTAAGTTTTAGATTACTGCTAGGCTTTTGAGCTCATTATGTGGATTTTAAATATTTTAAGTTAAAGAAAGGGTTAGGATCATGAGCAATGATACTGATAAAGATCATCAGGTTCTTTTTTAGATTTTGCTCTGCATTTTTTTTATTCTTTTATAGTCAGGAGCTTATGATAGATTAGTGATTATAATAATCTCTTAACTATTGTATATTAATTTTGAGAGAGTGAATATTATGCAATATTTTGAGGTATGTAATAGTTAGTTATTTTTACTTGATATAGATTTATTACTTTGATGATTTATAGAAGTTCTGGCTGATTAATTAATATAGATAATTCTTCCAATTTGATTTTGGGGCATTATATTTATTGAGGGATTTAGAATCACCTTTAGTTCAGTTTTAGTGCATTTTGAATTTGCCTAAATTAAGCAAATTTAGAACACACGATGTGGTAAGTCCATCATGCTTAACCCTCTGGCTCGCTTGTTGCTATCATTGCTCACTCGATCATAACTTGCCACCTAGGATCATCTTACTACTTGCACTAAACCTATACGTGATGCCAATCACTACATCCTCATAACACCTTCATCACAAGACCTTCAATTGACATTAATTATCATTATGACCTTCATCCCTCCCCACGATATTAATAATATTGCATGATCACTATCTATAATATCCCAAGGTCTAAATTTGAAAGAATTTTTTATTTATTTCTTAATTAATGTATCAGAGTCACTAATCTTATTTGCATAAATAGAAATCAGTGAAAGCTATATCTAAATTCTTTTCTTCAATTTACAATTTTTATTCATTTCCCAATATCCATATGTAATAATCAGAAGGTTAATCAATATACTAATCTATCATTCTAAACTCCTGATCGATTATAGAATAAAAGAAAAGCTGGGAAAGCCCGATTTGTCTCACTCCACTAAATTCTAACCCGTTCCTGAAAACATATAAAAATCATGGAATAAGCAAATAACTCAGTAGGTTACCATAACCAAAATTACAATCAATGTAAGGCAATGCAAATAGTATGTATGTAATATTTCAATCAACATCAATATGAATTGTAATGATAAAAATAGATAGCAGTCAATGTGTACAACGTCATATCTTATGAACAATAAAATCAATTCACTTATACATCTTATAATCAGTGATCAATATCCATGCAAATTACCAGTAGATTCTATCATTCCTATACCTATCAGTTATATATATATAGCTTTATAAAATCAGTACACTTATATTTATCATATGTATATCTTATAATATCAATATTATATACAATGTATATCATGTATGTCATATAATTCTTATAAATCATGTGCCCTTATATCGATCATATCAGCATATTACTTACATGTATCAGTCATGACCTATATCATATATTATGTCATATCATATCATGTCACTTATATAATGTACTAAGTATGCTAATATCGTATACATGTATAAATAATATAAGCAAGATTAAGCATTTAGCTATATGTGTTTTTTCTGTTGGCCAACCTTATAGAAATCAGTCTCAATCATATCTGTCTTATTTCCAAGAATCAATCTTATAACAAGTCATTAGTCAAGTGGCTTTCATGTAAGAAATTATCACTTCTTATCCATCGGTATATCATATCATATGAGTCAGTCCTCTTATACCTCTCTTTTCATATTACTTAGGGTTACACCGCAAATCTTATTTGAAGTAAAGTCTGTTGCCCTACACACCTATACAAGGTAACATGTTTCTAGCCAATCTGAATCAGTCAATCATTTCTAGCCAACCTTTCTTTCTTTTGCACACACATTTCATATAAACATAATAGCAAAGATCATATATACCCAATTCGATTATCAATATATTCACTAGTATGCCTATTATATGCCTACAATATACAAAAAATGCATATTTCACCAAATGAACAAAACATATGTGCATGTCGTGTATTTCAATTTTAAATGCAATGCACTGACTCCTGATCATTTTATAATTAATAATATACTACCCATTTCAACTAAATGATATATAAGTGAAACTACATTGTGAAATTTCAATATTAAACAGTCAAAATGCTTAGGATGATGATATATATTATATATAGAAAGTTATATGGTGGAAAATCACTAGATCGAGATATATTACATTTTAATTAAATTTAAAAGAGATAAATTTTGAGAAATCAAAACTACTAAAAATAGAAATATAATTCGAGCTACCTACCACGATCAAGACATTTTTTTCAACTGGAGCGACAGATGAAAATAACTTAAAATGAGCTTTCTCCCTCCTCCCTCTCCTCATCTCTCCCCCTTTCTCTTCTCTTTCCTTCCCCAACAAGGCATGCAAATGATAGGGAAGGATGATTGGGTGAGGGTTAAGGAAAAGGGATTGAGATATTTTAATATTTAAAATCCATTATTCTAGCGCGTCGCAGTGCTCAACTCTCCAATGCAGTTGTGTCCCTAGAGAAGCTTTCAGCTTCTCCCAGATTCTCTACACATGAGGCTCGGCATCGCAGTGCACACTTCAATCCCCCTTTTTTCTCCCAAAACCCAAGAGCTCAAAGCTGGGGCGACGCTAACCCCGGCACCACGAAACCCACAAAGCAATTTCTAAAAATTAGAAATTAGGCTATTACACTATCCCCCTCTAAGCAACATTTGGATCTTATCGACATTGAGAAATCATTCGTACATTCCTCATGAGACTATTGGCACTATCCCGCTTTAATGCCCTAAGTCTGTTTAATTTTTCTTCCAACTAAAAATAAGAAAGTGGCCTTTTGAATTTATTTCACAATTAATTAATTTTTTTAATATTTTAAATACATTATATTTATTTTAGATCGCATTAAAAATATCCTAAAATTTAAATAAGTGCTATTAAACGAGTGAGGTTAACGTATGCATAGTTAAAAAGTATTACATCGATAGTCAAGAGTAGGGGTGTAAGTGAGCTGAGTCGGCTCGAGCTCAACTCGTAACAAGCTTGCGAGTCGAGCCAAGACTTCAAGCTCGAGCCCAAGGATGGAATTGTGTACTGCTGAGAGGGGGCAATTGCCCCCCCCCCCCCCCCCCCAAAAAAAAATTAAAACTCTTAGTATAGTAAGAGTTATTTGTAATCTGCCCCCCTGAATTTTATTTTTTGCCCCCAGCGAACCTTTTTTTCACGCAATTTGCCCCTCCAAAAATTATAAAGCCTCTTGGCCTCCTGCTACTTTCATCCAATTATGTTGAATTTTTTTAACACGAACAAACAAGTTTGCCACTTGCCCTCCCTAAGAACTAAGGTTGGTTCCGCCCGTGCTCGAGCTCAAGCTTAGCTCGACTCGAAAGCTCGTTAAACTGCTTGATTAAACTAAAATGTATTTAATAATCAATTTAAATTAGCATGATATAATATATTTTAATAATTTTAAATTAATTCTATATTAAAAAATAAAATTCTTAAAAACTGAATTTTTTATTTAAAATTAAAAAATCGAGTTCAAGCTTTCTAAATAAGCTAGAGCAATCAAATCGAGCTCGAGCCTATGAATATTTTAACAAGTCGAGCACAAATTTAGCAAACAAGCTCCAGGTCAACAACAACTAAATAAATTTAATTTGATTATACAGATATTCAACTCGTATTTTCAACTTTGAAACCCTAATCAGCATGCACTAATCAGATCACACGGCTAACCTTTTTTTTTTTTTTTTTTGGGTAGATGAGTAGATCCCACTAAAATTAGAAGGCAGACGCTAACTGCGATGCAAAGAACAAAAAAAAAGGAACCCTATTTGAGAGCCGCAACGAAGGAACTAACGCCAACTGGAGCCATTGGAGCCTAATCTTGTCACGCCCTTCGAAAGTCCAATTTTATGGTCTCAAAAACAAGGCCGCAAGGATTTCCTTGACCGCACGTAGAACCAATCACAACTGGACACTCGACCACACTGCACCAATCCATTGGTCTCGTACTCCTTTTCTCCTCTTTCCATATCTCACACAGCACTCGGCTCACTCTCCCTGCTCTGAGCTATGAGCCAGTCCCACTCTACTGCTGGCGGCGTCACGCCTCCGATGAACGCCGCGGTCCACCGTGCAGCGGGTCAACAAGGCCTTACTCGCTACGGCTCGGCCCCGGGTTCGCTCCTCGCTAGGGCCGCCGACTCTGTCATCGCCGGCGCCGGAGATGGGGGATTCCGTACGACAATCGGATCGGACGGTCAGATGAGCAGATTCTTTCCTCGAGATTCTCCATGTCTTGCATCGAATTCCTGCTGCCAGGCAGCCGCTTCCGTAGGCGTGGCCTCAGACGAGGTCGAGATCCAGCGAAGTGGAGGTGGCGGGAGCTCGGCGAGCGTGGGACTTCGGCAGCCGTTTGACCTAGGTGTCGATAGTCCTGCGAGGGATCTGGCTTCGGCGGCTGCGGTTGCAGGGGAAGCTAGGGCTGGGGGATCGCATCTTACGAGGCAGCATAGCTCCCCCGCCGGATTCTTTTCCCATCTCATGGTCGATACTGGTAAGCCCTTTCTCCTTTTCTTATCACATAGGTATAAAAAGAAGATAAATAACACCTCACAAAACGAATTTGTAAAAAAATCTATAAAGAGGTAGTTGTTTCTATCAAATTCTCTTTAATCGAACCTGTCAGGACTCTTGAGGTAAAAAATTGTCTGTTTAGTTTGGGAAACAACCTAATTGGGGATGATTGCGCATGCCTTGTTTATTCTCATTTTTTCTTTTTCTTTTTCTTTTTTTGGGCAATTTTCTAGTAAAATCAAAGGTTAAATTTTAGATTTTTTTTTTATGATCGGTAAACGTCTTCTTAAATTGCAAATAGGATTTGTCTAATTCGGAATTTTCTAGTCTTGCTAATCTTATTATCTAAATTTTTTTATTATAATTCGGAAATTATGGCTGTCATTGCAGGTAATTTGTAGGTGTTCATTTTTCAAAAACGTTTGGCGTCCGATTATAACAATAAGGGAAATTGAAATTAATTTAGTGACTATAATTTCATTATGTAATTAGATCATGACTAAATAATTAGATAAATTAGGTAACTATATCAACAATAATTAATCCTAAACATTGATTGATAGAGATAAGCTTATGTGGATTAATCAATAATCAAAAATAGGTACTAAACAATTATTATTTTATCAATTATATGATAATTGTGCTATTGTTGATTAGTTAATAACAATACAAATGATATGATGATATGTGTGATTTTAGCAAGTAGCAAATTGTTAATCATGATTTTTAATTAGGCTGCGTAGGTTGACCTCAGCCAAGGCAGGTCCATTTAGCCTGCCCAGCAATGGGATTGCTTAGTTACCTTCTTGCCTAGGGGAGGGCATGATTTGGGCTATTTAATGACTGTATAGATTTTGATGAAAGGGCCAAGATATCCATCATGAAATCGCAAATTGGTCATGATTCTACACAACCACACCAAAAATCTGCATATCATAAAGAGTTCCAGAGCTTAGATTACTAACTAAAGTGACAATTGGTTTTCTTTGATTTTCTCTGAGCTTATTTGTCTCCAGATTGCTCATTCCTCCTCTTTTTAGGATAGGGATTTTCCCCATAGCAGAGCCACATTGGGCGGCCTTCGGGGCATGGGCCCTCACTGGCCCAACTAAGTCCATTAATTCATTACTTAAAAGAGCTTAAAGTCGAATCATTACAAGCAATCTTATTGAGGACACTGAGCATATGGACATTACCTATAGTAGGCTTATCGAGATCTTTCAGGTGCTATACACATGGGACTTTAACCTTCCAATCATCCAATGCCTTGCTGAATTATCTGAGAATATTGCTACTCAACAAACTATGCTGGCCTATCCTTATTGTGCAACAATCTATCAAAATTTATTAGCGTTTTTTTTTTCCCTTCTTCTATTATTATAGTTATTAGCAATGATTGTTAAATTTTTTTTATTCTTATCCTATTATTATAATAGTTATTGTTGAAAAAAAAATCAAGTGTATTATGTGTAGACTTCAAAGTTCAAGTTACAGCATATGATAATCTTACTTTCAATATAAAGTATTTTTTGTGACTGATAAATGATATTGCATATTAGTAAAATTTATATGAGTAATATTGACGTAATATCGTTTCTCACATATACAATCAATCAAAAAATGAGGATATTTGATTAGAGAATTTGTAGGTGAAAGAATTGCATCTTTATAAAATATTTTTTTATTCAATTTATGGCAATTTACTAATATCTTGCATATTAGTAAAATTTATATGAGTAATCTAGACTTAATATCGTTTGTCGCATATACATTGATTAAAAAATGTGGTTATTTGATTGGAGAATTTGTGGGTGAAAGAATTGCATCTTTATAAAATATTTATTATTCAATTTATAACAATTTGTGCCCCCACAAGAAAAAAAAAAATTGGCTCCACCTCCGCATTTTTCTAACCATCACCAGGTACCCAATCACTTTTGGTTGCCTTGGTTAGCCATCTCAACCATCTTGAGTCACCTTGCCAATTTTGATATCCTCCCTACCACTGAGGCAAGGGACAAGCCCAATCGTCATGAAAGGCCATGTGCCTTTAACTCTTATTTACTAGCACTTCATGAGGCATCCATCACAATTTAAGTCTTTTTCATTTTACTAACATTACTCCAAATTCGAGGAAGGGACTACAAATAATGGAACATGTTTCAATTGAGTTAGACCGCATGTTTTTTTTTTTCTTTTTCAGGTTTTCAAGTAAAAAATCTTATGTTTCCTATGTGATCATTTTTTTTTAATTTTGTGTGAGATCTTTGTTAGAAGATAGGACATTAAACTCTTTCTACTATCGTAAATATTTTTGTAGGCAATAGTTTCATGCTATTTGTGGGGAAAATTCTTACATCTTGATTATCGGATGAATATCAATAACCACCTCACAATGATGAATAAGTGCAGTACTTTCAACAATAAGGCTTTTGATTCTAACTCTCACTCACCTATGAGAGTGGGAACATTGGTGAGAACGAAAAGAGAAATGAAGGGGGATGTGGGAATGTCTAGGCATGATTTAACTGTGCTCTGATACCATGTTGGCATGATTAAGTCTTGTTGTTCCTCCTAGTAGAATATAGATGGCAATATACAAGCGAATACACTGAATGAAATATGATGAAAATAAAGAGGATATCTTCACTTATGAGAATATAATACAATAAATTAAAAAAAGACTAATAGCTTTTCAATCTCGTAAAATATCCTACGATAACATCAAAAATAGGAGTTAAATGTTATTTTATAATTTAAATTTTTTATCAAACAAAATAGCTGACATATAATAACGGAACATTTACATGCAAATATCAACAAATGAAACTACCCCTTAATGTCTATCAAAATTCTCAAAGCTGGACTTTTTAAGGAAATCTCTTAATGAAGTCTTAAGGTCTCACAATTTATATTTAAGCTGCCTTCGGCAGGATTTCTCAAGGGGTTTGGACTGGAAAAGTTTCAAATCCTGGTATTACTTGTTAAAAAATAAGTTTACTTAATTTCTTAAGTAGTTCCATCACATAGCAATGTTGGTATCGAAGTAAAAGCAGTATCCCAATCTATGTTTCATTTTCTCGGTTGGATTATTTATCGGCTTCCTGTCTTTAATTTTGTTCATGGACTGCAAAGAAATTTTGTATGAAATTCTAGCAGGTTTTGCTGCTACAAGAGGAACAAGAAGTTACTTCCAACCAGCCAATGAGAGCACCAATGCTCTGACAGGTAGAAGGCTGAAGTCCCAATTAAGCTTTTCAAGGCAAGATGCTGTGTCTCAGATCTCTGAAATCAGCATCCCAGAGATGGGAGAGAGCTCCGATGAGGCTGGTGGCAATGTTGGTCAATCTTACATGCCTAGCAATTATCCTATCAGCTCATGGGATGAGACCAACTCCATAGTTTTCAGTACTTCAAATAAGCATTCTAGAGATAATGGAGATATTATTAGCTCTCTCAACAACATTGACTCCCCAGTAAGTTATGTACTAGTGTAATTCTCTGTTCTTATTCTTAGGAGTTGGCTTCCCTTCTAAATCATATTTCCAAATAAAATACTCTTTGGGATTATTTATTTTACGTATCCATACTACTAAGTTTTATCTATTCCATTTCTCTGCCTTCAAGTACTTGTTTTTGTTTTTATTTTTATTTTTTTATGGTTTCTCATGACTGATGTAAGCTTTATTGTGTTGACATGATAAATTTTCAGTATGGCCTTCCTGGGACATCAGTGGATATGTCTGTTGTTGATAAGCTCCTTCAAATTCAGCAAGATTCAGGCCCTTTCAAAATTCGAGCAAAGCGCGGTTGTGCTACGCATCCTAGGAGTATAGCCGAAAGGGTTAGCCTATGCTTCTTGAAGAAGCACTTTTACTGGGCTTTGTTATTTTTGTAACGTTTATTCTTCTGCTTACATGTCACTTGAAAATAATTTGCCGAGAAATAATTAAGTTGAAAATGTAGTGCATAATTCATCATTATATATATATATATATATATATATATATATATATATATATATATATATATTATACATGGAAAAATCCTCACAATTCATTTTTAGGATAGTACCTTGTTAGTGAGGATATTTCTCTTTCTTTGTATTCCTTTCTTGTTCTCCTATTTTGTCTATAAATTGTCTTGTATATGTTGTGCATTAAACAAGAAATAAATATTATACTTTCCTCTTATGGTATCAGAGCATCAAGTTTAGATATTGTCGATTGATTGTCACTTGCACGAGTTAAATGGAGTTTGCACCCTCCGTCTCGATTGCAATCCTAATTGACACCGTGCAACCTGTTGCAACTAACCAAATGAAGATTAACAATTTTTGTTCAAGCTTTCCAAACTCATTCTCCGGATTTTGAAAATCATTGTTTATGTTTGTCCCACATCTGTCATTTTCTCAAACATCGAAGGTTGTTATCTCTCATTGCCCCATATTTATATTATTCTTCCGATTTTGAAGACTTAGCTTTTTCACATCTCTATTGCTATGATGACTCAACCTTTGCTAAGTTCGGTTGCTACCTCCTTACTTAGAGTATCTCTCCACGTAGCCACTATAGTCACCTCCTTAGTCAATTTAAATGTAGAGCACTATCAGTGTGTATGTTATGTTGCATTAATAAATTTTTTTGTTGGACAAGCATTTGCATTTATATGCTCCAACATTATCCAATAACAATTTCATCTCCTCATTTATTTCTATCATTCAAAATTTTGGCTCTTCTAATCTCAAGCTTGTAAAGAAATCACTCGATAAGTATTTGTCATTCCTCATTAGGGGCCTCAAATCGCTTCTCTACTTACCTATGCATCATCCTTGTGTCAGATTGATGAAGACCTCTCCAATCTTGTTGAACCAACATGTTGCTCTGTAGATTCCATGTGATCAACCCTCATCGTGCTAATTTGGGCGTCAATTTCATGATCCTTGCTACCACACATCTGCATCCCTAATCATTTTGATCACATTCTTGTATTGCCTCCTCTTACAACGATATTTTTGCTCACCAATTGTTACTTGTATCTTTTCAGTCACTCTCCCACTGCATATTTACCACTGCCCAACCCAAGTGTTGGGTTCCCATCGTTGAAATTGCTTGTCAGCCTTGTGCACGTCCATTTCTTTGACCCTCATGTGTCAAGTGGCCTCTCGCTGATGTTGGTTATTACATCAGCTTACATCTCTAATCGTGATGTGGATTTATGACATAGATGTCAACCGACCTTCTCTATATTTAGAGTGGTACACACATCTCTGCAAACTCGGATGCACCTATCTCTGCCTACAGACAATCTAGCCCTAATTAGTCTTGAATCTACTTTCCCTTCTCACCATAGATCCACTAGAACATATCCTAATCTCTTACATTGTTCCATGAAGAAATCATGAACTCTTAATTAGTCTTCTATCCACCACACAACTACTACTATTTTTGGTTCTTTCTCTGATCATGTCTGTTGATACTGCAAGATCTTTAGTCCAATTCTACGAGTTTTTTTCGATTCATAAGCATTTTTGTTGCTTTAGAGTTGCCCTTGAACATTGTAATAATGAATTCCCAAAGCCTCCTCGTACATAGAATTCTTGTGCTTGACCTACTTGAAGAAAGTCTTTGATGCACCTACTTTAAGTCTCGACTTGCTTTTACATTTAGATTTGTGCATTGTCTCTATAGAATAGGATGAACTTATCTCCATATGGGACTACTCTTACCTTAATCGGTCCTTACTTCTCCTACTCACCATCAACCTTATAATAATGTCTTCTCATCTCGTACACCAAGCCATTGAGAAATCATGGGCGCTTCTATTCTTGCGTCTATCCATCACATAACTACTACATTTTTTGGCTCATGCAGTCATGCTAGGCCTCCTATGTGTTGGTACTGAGAAATCTTTGGTGACATTCATCGATTTTATTCTATTTGCAAGCATTGTGATTGCGACAGAGTTACCTCTGAATTTCATAATAACTAATACCCTATGGCCCCTCCTACATATTCTTCTGGCACTAGACCTACTGATTTAAGGAAGTCTACTAAGTCCCATACTTAGTATGTTGTTGAGACCTCTTTTATTACTACCACTTTCATGACCATCGAGTCTTCATCTCCTTTGATTATTATTTCTCTAACTAATCCACAGGCTCTCTTTGACTAACATAAACATCTCTCTGATATATCTCTTTCCACTATCTTGTCTGCCATCTCAAATATTTCTACTTAGTGTTTTGATTTTGCCTGCAACAATCATAGGATTGCTAATCTACACCTATTTTATAATAAGACTGACTTCCTCTACTCCCTTAATATACACTACATTCGGTTCTATTTAGGACAAATTTTTAAAAAGAATTCGATTAAAAATTTATTAGGCGGAAACAAATAGAAAAAAAATGATGCCAATTGTTACCTTAGGCAACGACTGGCTCTACTGAGGTGGCAACCAGTCCATCTGGCGGCCTAACTGGTGGGGCCGAATCGAGCGGGGCGAAACCAAACCGAGCCGGGTGAGTTGGCACCCCTCCGCACGACTGCTTGAGTGACCCTCCAAAATGACTGGCGGGTTATAATAGAGTAAGTTAACTCAGAATTTGGGTGTGATTGTGATTTAATGTAATTTAATTCAATAACTTAAATGTGTAAGTAAATTATTACTAAAAATTTATGAGATAAATTTCAGAGAACTAAAATTATTGAACTATATGATTGTTATGATATAATATTTTTATATAATGTAATTCTAAAGGCAGAAAAAACAAAATATTTTTTTAATTCCCAATTTTAGAAGATACTATCTTCAAGTTAATTAAAATTTTAAGGATAATTTATAAAATATAATTATATTCTTTTTTAATATAATTTCATTAAATTTTAGAATATAGTTGAAAGTTAAAGATTATTTTAAAATATAATCAAAAGTTAAAATTATTGGTAAATATAAATATATAATATAATGTCAAGCTTTTTCTTTATTATAATAATTAATGTTCAATGTAAAAATATAATTGCTATTAGTCAAATTATTATTCCTAACATATATTTATATACCTCAGTAAATTCTATTTATTTTATTTGATGTTATTATTTGTGGAGATTTATCTTTTTTTATTTGTTCTTTATATGATGTTAATGCTTGCAGAGATCTCTCATATTATGTGAGCCATAAAGTCCTTTATATGATGTTATTACTTATAGAAATTTGTCACGTCATGCGAGTTGTGAAGTCTTTTATATAATATTATTGCTTGCAAAGACTTCTCATATTATGTGAGCTGTAAAGTAGTATTATCAAATCAACTGCACAAATCTGTCTTATTTTGTGAGCTGTATATTATTAATAAATTCAGTTTAAATCAGTGACGTACTTAAGCTTTGTTATATAAGTGCTACATGTTCATGTGAAGTAGATCATTTGAGAGTTATTATTTATATAGTTCTTTTGATTTCAAGAATTATTGTTCTTTAGTTTTTATGTCCAACTAATGTATTGGCCAAGTTTAGAGAAGATTCGATGGATCCCCACAAAAGATTTGTTCGATAGTGTAAGTATACAAATGCATGAGTGCATGGCGCGGTATTCTAATAGTCCACTTGAGATAAAGGCGAAGGAGAATAAAGTTTTTAGGTGTTACATTCATTCTTGGATAAATGACAGTGATTGTTTACTCTGACACTTGCATGTTGAAATGATGAGAATAAATCTTTACAAGACAGGAGATTATTTAAATGAACTGGGTTGAAAATTTGTAAAGCAAAAGTTTATAAAATTTAATAGGCATTTGATTAATGCTGACTTTCTTCAAACTCGGTTTCATGATTTATGACATGATAGAGAATATGTTATTTTGATTAATGTTTGAAGGCCAACGGTCGATATTGAGCATTGTAATCTTTATTATCCATGGAATTCAAGGGATGATGAATTTCTATTAAATTTTTACAGTAAAGTGATGAATGATATTTTGCCCAGAGATAAGCGAAGAGAGTTTTTAAGTGGAGCGGATTGGCAGAATATTTAGTACAAATTTTCAATTTCACTTCAAATGTTTGTCAACTCAAATCAACTCCAAGCTCAAACCCAACTCATCTATATTATTGTAAATGTGGAGTTAGGTTTAAGTTGACGAATATTTGAAGTGAAATTGAAACTCATACTGAATGTTTTGCCAATCCACTCAACTTAAAAACTCTCTTCTCTTACCTCTGGGAAGAACATTATTCATCAATGCTCAATATCGATAATTAGCCTTTAAACATCAACTAAAATAACACATTCTCTATCTCGTCGTAGATCATAAAATCAAGTCTGAAGAAAGTTAGCACTAATCAAATATCTATCAAATTTCATAAACTTTTGTTGTACAAATTTTCAACCCAGATCATTTAAATAATCTTCTGTCTTATAGAGATTTATTCTCATCACTTAAGCATATAAATGACAGAGTAAACAATCACTGTCATCTGTTCAGGAATGAATGCAACACCTAAAAATTTCATTCTCCTTCGCCTTTATTGCAAGTGGACTATTAGAAGATCGCGTCATGCATTCATATACTTGTATTATCGAGCAAATCTTGTGGCTATCCATTGAATATTTTCTAAACTCGGTCAATACATTAATTGGACAAAAAAATAAAGAATAAGAGTTTTTGAAAAAGAACTGATTTAAATAACTGTTCTAAATGATCCACTTCATCTAAACATGTGGTATTTATATAGCAAAGTTTAAGCATATTACTGATTCAATTTGAATTTATTAATAATATACAGCTCACAGAATAAGACAGATCTGTGTATTTGATTTGATAATACTACTTTACAGCTCACATAATATAAGAAGTCTCTGTAAGCAATAACATCTGATAAAGAACTTCACAGTTCTTATAATATAACAAGTCTCTACAAGTAATAACATCATATAAAAAACTTTACAGCTCCTATAATATGAGAGTCTCTGAAAGTATTAACATCATTAAAGAACTTATCAAAAAAAGACAAATCTCCTCAAGCAATAATATCAAATAAAGTAAATAAAAATTTTTGAGTTATATAAATATATGGTAGAAATAATAATTTGACTAATAATAATTATATTTATATATTAAACATTATTTATTAGTATAAAAAAGAAGCTTTATATTATATTATATGCTTATATTTATCAATAATCTTGAAATTTTAATTATATTTTTTTAGATAATCTTTAACTTTCTACAATATTCTAAAATTTAATGAAATTATATTTAAAAAGAATATAATTATATTTTACAAATTACCCTTGAAATTTCAATTAGCTTGAAGATAGTATCTTCTAAATTTGGGAATTAAAAAAATTTATTTTTCTTCCTTTAGGTTTACATTATATTAAATTATTTTGCAATAACAATCATATAGATCAATAATTTTTCCTTAAGTTCTTTGAAATTTATCTCATAAATTTTATTTAGAAATAATTTACCTACACATTTAATTTATTGAATTAAATTAAGTTAAATCTCAATCACATCAAATTCAACCAAATTCTAAGTCAACTTACTCTTTTATAACCCACCAGTCATTTGGGAGGCTCACTCAAACAGTCATGCGGAAGGCTCAACTCAGCCAATCATGCAGAGGATGCCAACTCACTTGGCTCAGTTCTATTTTCCACCCCACTCGATTCGGCCCGCCAGCTTGGCCACCATATGGGTTTGTCGCCACCTCAGTAGAGCCAGTCGTTACCTTAGATTTTTTTTTATTTGTTTCTGACTAATAAATTTTTAATCGAATTCATTTTAAAAATTGGTTTTCTATTTTATCTAGTACTCATGTTGGCCCTATCTCTACATCCAATCTATTTCTCACACTTAACTACCCAAACTTATGCAAATCTCATTTCCATTGGACAACTATGTGAACTTGAATATGATATTTTGTTTTCTCACTTTGACTATCATATGCAGGATCATTAGGTAAGGCAAGATCTTAGTCAGGGCATAAGGTTTCTTGCCTACTTGTACTCACCAATTTTAGAGTGCCATCTTCTTTATTTTCCATGACATGTCTCTACCACCAACACCTTAATCTCCGGAATTATCGCCTTGGTTATTTTTTTCTCTTCATAAACTTGTTTCTAGTGCACTTGGGATCTATCCATAATAACATGAATTATTTCAAAATGTCAAAACGAACTACATTATATTTTCATTATAGTGATTCATGTGTTATTGCTCGTTTCATATTGTTCACTTTGATGTTTGTGGTCCTGCTCTTCATCCAATAATAAACATTTCTCAATATTTTTTTTGTATTTATTAGTGATTATCCTTGTTTTAAACATCAATTTGAACTTTATAAAATTTATTCTAATTTTGCAGCCATCATTTATACAAAATTGTCATACCGTATAAAAATTTGACATTCTGACATAATTGACTACAATGATTAGTTGTTCCTTACACTTCCAAGAAAATATGCTTAGAATTCTTGTCCTATCAAAGATGGTCGAGCTAAATGCCTTCAACACTATGTTCATAAGATCATTCGAATCTTGTTCATTTCATTCGTATATCCTAAACATTTTTTGGGGAAAAGCCACTCGTACATCCATATATACAATTAATCAAATTTGTTATACGGTTATTGCCTATTATCCTCATTATGAACACCATTATGAAAAGGTTCCTAATTATTTTATGTTCGAAGTTTTTTCCTTGTTCCACTTTATTCTTCTTCTAGCCCACAAGTGGAGTAAACTTCAAAGTTCTACTTATCTCTGTCATTTCTTGGGATACAATTGAAACCATAAGGGCTATCATTGTCGAGTTCCTATATCATAGCATCCTTGAATTCCATAATGTCATTTTTATGGGAAATACTACATTTTCTTCACTATCTTAGCTTCATCCCTGCACCATCTTTCCTCCCTATTTACCTGTCACATTTTTGTATCCATTTTCTTTTGTAGTTAATACAACTTTTAATGTTGAAACATCTAATGCAATGACCATCTGAACCTAAAGAACTATCTCTCTTTGATTATCTAAGCATTGCAACATCTCTTATCAAAATATCTCATTCAATTCCTAGAATTCTTATTGTTTGATGATCTACATGCACATTCTACAAAAGGTGTTCCTCTATCCATCTTCAAGGAACTACCATAGTTACTCCACTATCTCCACTTTTTATGAGCCCTTTACCTACTTGAAACGTATTTTAATCTTCATTGGCAACAAGCTATACTGAAAGAAGTTGATGCTATGAACTTATACTTGCTATTTAATTGATTTACCTGGAAGAAAGTTAACTATTGATCATAAATGAATCCATACTGTCAAAACTCATTGCGGTGGTTATCTTGAATGTCATAAAGACAACTTTGTTGCCATGGTTTTACATGGGAGTACGGTGTTGATTTTAATGATTCACTCTTGTTGCTCATCTTACATATGTGTGCTTGCTCATAGCTATTGTTGCTTTACACCGATATCCTCATTTTGAAATGGATGTCACAAATGTCTTCTTTAATATTTATCTTGAAAATGTTGTATATATGCATCTATCACCAAGTCTTGATCTTCACTCAAAGGTTTATTGAGTCCATCAAGTTTCCGATGAACTTAAACAAACTCCCCAAATATGGTTTATAATGTTCAACATCACTATTAAGAATCTTGGCTATCACTATAGTCCTCCTGATCCTTTTTTTTTTTGTTTTTTTGCTTATTGTAGTGATACTAACACTGGTGATGATAAGGATGATATCCTAGGGACCTTCAATGCCACTTTGAGATGAAAGATCAAGGGCACTTACGTTACTTGGTTCTGAAATCTCCTTAGATTCACTGGTTATTATATCTCACAATTGACGCCTCTGATCTTCTTAATCATGTTGACATCATCTGCTAAAATATTGCCTACATTTCTCTCGAACCTCAGTTATCTCAACTTTATTGATGTTCCACAATGTCAGATTTTCCTCTAAATTGACAACCGGTTGGAGGATTGATTTATCTCATTATTACTTATCCTGATATTACATGTGCAGCATAGTGTCAATCAGTTACTTGCTACACCTTGCAGTACCCATTTTGCTTTTGTTCTTAACATTCTTCATCATGCGTGAGGTGCCATTCATTATGAATTTCATTACTCTACCAGATCTTCACTTATTCTTGTTATCTATGCTAATGCTGATTGTGTTGATGATCTTATTGATTGACAATCCATCATTACGTTTTGTTTCTTCTTCACTTGGTTTTGTTTCTTCTTGGGCTCCTCTTTAATTTCTTAAGCAAGAAAGGGTTACTCTTCTATTGCTAAAGATGAATATCGTGCTCCTGCGAACATGTTAGGGGGTTACTTTGGCTCCGATGGTCACTAAGATAAGCATTTTTCATGATGGTTCATTTATTATTTATTGTAATAATCTTTGTGTGATTTACATTGCTCCAAATGATGTCTATCATGAGTATCCCAAGCATATTAAGAATGATTGTCACTTCATTCGTGTTGAGATTTCTTGTTTGATTGCTCTTTTCAATGTATTGCTTCTTGAGAACTAGTCGATGTCTTCACTGTCTCATCCTCTAGGATGATTTCCAGAACCTTACATCAAAATCCAATCAAGTTGACATTCTTATATACTTCTTTGTGGTTGCAAGCAAAAATGCTCTCTATTCATTATTGAGATATTCTCTCATTTATGAGGATGCTTCCCCCCTGATTGTATTCTCACTCTCCCTCTGCTCCCCCTTTCCCCCTCCTTTCCTCTCTCATTCTCTCGTCATTTTTTTACATATATTCTGCTGTTTTTCTTGTTTAACACCTAGCAAATTTGTAAATATGTTTTTTGTCTAATTGTTTCGTCATTTCTTTAGGAGAGGAGAACTAGAATAAGTGAGAAATTGAGGAAGTTGCAAGAAATTGTGCCCAACATGGATAAGGTATAAAGAAAGAAAGTGGTAAATTTCGAACTATTATTCAATTTTCTCATACTTATTACTTAAATTTCCCAAATTAATTTTGATAATAGGTGAGGCAATTTGCACTTATATTTCAGTAATGGAGTTTCTCTCTTTGGTCATTTTTCTGTTGCCAATTGTATAATTCAATCTAGTCGATGAGAGTTATTAATTAGAACCTTGATTGCGAAATTTCAACTTGATTCACAATTTTTTGCATGCTGAGCCCTATATTGCAACAAAATGTTAAGTCTAAATGTATAATGGCCCTAAAAATTATATGCTCATTGTTTCAGCAAACAAGCACAGCTGACATGTTGGATTTGGCTGTTCAACACATCAAAGGGCTGCAGAGCCAGATTCAGGTACATCATGTATATTTTCTTGTTGAATTGAATAGGCCAATGACTAACTTCTCACTCCAAGCCTTACTCTGTCCATTTTTTTAAAAGCATCTTTTAACAGCTTTTCTTTCTTTAGAAACAGTAATAAATGCAAGTTTTGGAGTCCTGGCGTGAAAGTAGAAATAATGCCGTGTGCATTATCTTAATTCAGAAGTATAGATTTGTAATTAAGTTTATAGAGAAACTATTTTGTGCGTGATATGCTTAAATTAGGAAACCTACTGTTATTTTTCTTTTGCATAATAACAGAATTCTGCTAGCAAAATTATGTTTAAGAAACTTTAACCTGTATTATATTAAGGCTTAAGAAGATGTGCTTGGAATAATGGCTGACTCTAGTGTATATTCTGGAGGCCCTAAGAAGTCATAAAATAACTTATTTTTAAATGAAGGGGAAGTAAGATAGTACATCAAGCACTCTATAAACCTTGTATTAGTAAGAACATCATGAATGGATTCACTTTTTTTATAGTAAGGTTTTAGTATTTCACAATTAAAATAATATCGAAATGAGATAAACTTAGAACCTCCTGCTTCTTAGAGGACAATTTTCTTAAAGGAACATATTTGACATGACAATTAAATAGAGGAACAAATTCAGAAAATAAATTTGGTGAATAAGTAGCTATCGGACCAACTTGTCCACTCAGTCTCTTTCTCTTCCCCATATATATATATATATATATATATATATATATATATATATATATATATATATATATATATCTGTGTGTGTGTTGGATTCAAATTTGCCTGTGGGTGACATCCAACCTTACTAGTAAGCAAATTTTGTGAGGGGTGATTGAAACTTGTGTGAGAATGGAGAAAAATCAGTTTATTAGAAAATTTATATAAAAATGTTCATGGGGATCAGAATCTCACATCCAAAAGCTCATTTTCACCTCTCATTTATAGGGATCTAAGGACCATAGAAAATACTACATAAAAATAATTAAGAATACATAGATATAATGACTCTCAATACAAGTTGTCCTAAACATGCGTTGCCTCCTAACTAGCTGGAGGGAGCGGTGTTAAATAGCTTTTAAAGGATTTGTCTCTGGGACGATTTTAGTAGTGTCGAGTAGGTTAAGACGAGTATGATTGGGCGAGTTTATCGGCGAGCGTTGAGCTGAGGGGGCCTACAACTGGAAAACATGTTGGAGTTGTCACCGATTTGTGCTGAAGGCATCGGATCGCCTTAGATGGGAGAGGTGAGTTTTTGTTGCAGGAATGGAGAGATCTAAGTTGAACGGACATGGCAAGACAAGCTTGGGGCCCTATTAGTAGGTGCTTTCTTGTAGTCAAGCTTAGTGTGCATAAGTGAGGATACCTGCTTTGGAGGAGGACGAGTGATCATGGCAGTTGTCTTCTCATGTGGCAGGTGACAAATTTCTTACTCTGTGAGGAGCCTTGATTTTCCTCCATGAGGGGCAACCTCTTTTAGTAGGCCTGGGAGAGTAGCTCATGTAAATCATTTGGGCGAGCTCTCCAGTACGTCCCAAGTTAGTAACTCCTATTGATCATCAGGTGAGTTCACTTGGGGTCTCACTGGGGGTGAGTTCCTTCATCGTGAATCGCCGACTATTTACTAAACACCTATGAAGGTATTTGCAAATTTATATATATATATATGTTAAACTCCTAATTGCTATAAAATAATTGTGCTACTCTATTCTTAAGGATAAGATGTTTTTGGAATTGGATCCACTTTGTCCGAGCAATACAAAAAACTATTTAACTATTGATCATATGCAGTATTAAACTCATGTATTAATGAGTTATTTATTTTGATGAAAGTGAGTGTAAAATATTCTAAATGTAATGGTTTTAGGACTTTTGATATTTGGCTTGATGAAAAAAAATGATGAGTAAAATTTGGGTGAATTTTTATTTTATTTCATAGTGCATTTTTTATGTATTCAAAATTCGTCTGTTTTTTGCCTAATTCCAAATACACTACAAACTAACTTTGCTCTCACTGTTGGCTATCACACTCTGTCGCCACCTGCCAACCAGTTGTTGTTGTCGCTAGTTGCCTGCCTTCACTGTCGGGCACTGCCTGTCACCGTCGCCAGCTGCCTCCTCCCACCATCCACCTGCCATTAGCCACTCACATCAATGTATATTAATGTTTGATTTACTCCATTAGAATCATTATTTAATTGTGATTGCTTTGAATTCATTGTATAAGTAATTGTCGAGGGCTTATATTTTGTCGACTCTAGTCATTATGATGTGGAGAATCAAACTTGGATAGTGAGACTTACAACTCTATCCCATAGGATATGTGGCCTACTCTGTAGCACACTCGCAAAAGGATAATGGGTTTGAATTTGAAGAAGAATTTCGTGAATTTTAAAATAATTGCTCACTTTTTATAGTAGCACACATCTTAGAGCAAGACATGTTTGAGTTTGTCTTATTTTTAGTATGTGCATCGCAACATTGTCATGTTTATCAAAGCACACGTGCACATTTAACTTTGGCAAGTTGATGGGCGGCGCCTTTCGAAGCTCTTACATGACTTATAAAGTGCTATGATTAGGTTTAAAATTGCCTTGTGATGTGTGCACATGGCTTTAAAATTATTCAAAGTTTGCATGAGTATTTTTGTAGTTAACATGCGCTCAAACTTTTCATTTGAAGATTTAATGTTTGCATATTGTCTGCTTGTAGATTCTTAGTTGTAGATCCGGTTGTGGGTGTCGCAAGTTACAGACTTGAAATTTTTTATTTGCTTAAAAATTTTGTTTGCTTTAAGTTCAAATTATGCCCCATAGGCCTCACGGTGAATCCTTTTCTGAATAAAAATAGAAACATGTTATAGCTCATTTTCTTATTCAAGTTCAGTTCATATTCATAGTTCTGATAATTTTGATATCGCGGGTGAATTCTATTCATACTCGTTAACGAGCTGTCAAGTTCACTGTAAGTCTTCTGTAAAATTATTTTTAATTATCTTCTTATTATTGTGACATGTTTTGCATTTTTATGTTCAATTGTTTATTTGTTTTTTTATTTTATTTTTTGTCTCATTTAAAGTTGAAAGTTTCTTTTTTTTTTGTCATTATAAGTCTTTTGCAAGTTTGTTTAATAAAAATTTAATTTCTCCCAGCTCCTCCTATTAGAGGGCATCTGGAGGAGTACTTTGCCTACTTATCAGACCTGAAAAAATGTGCATAATTGATCTTCAAAGACACCATTGTTTGGTCTTCAAACCTAGTGGTGTAAGTGAGCTGAGCCGGCTCTAGCTCGACTCGATAATAATATAGTTGAGCTTATCAAGCCGACTCATGAGCTGAGCTTATCAAGCCGCGAGCTCCAGCTCGTCTATTAAACGAGCTCGAGTTCAAGCTTGATGAGGCTTAGCTCATAAACTCACGAGTCGGCTCATAATAATATAGTTGATATTATTATTTTTTAAATAGGCTATAATTCTTCTCTTAACAAAAGCTGCCAATACAGCTTGGATTTGGAAGGGAAAAAAGAACTTTTAGAGAAAAAGCTGGCAAGCTGTAGCGATTCCCAAGATTATCTAAGGCCCTACCGCCCTAGCATAATGAAAGTTGTAGCATACTCCTAAGAAAAAAAAGAGCAAAAACTGTATCAATTGCCAAGAAAAAAAAAAAGGCAAATCAACTTTCTCTTTTCACACAACAGACACGACTGGCACGCCTTCTTCTTTGGCACACGTGATCTCATGAGCTGCTCGTGAGTCCATTTTTATCACCACGAGTCGAGCTCGTCCTTTGAGCTAGACTCGAGTTTGAGCTCATGATTTGACCGACGGGTCAAGCTCAAGTTAGACATGACTCGAGCTCAACTCAACTCATTTACACTCATATTCAAACCTACCTTATTTAGAACAACATGCATGTCTTTCAATATGAAAAATGTACTTAGCACAAGGATCTCCCCTCGGCATTGAAATCACATGCATGGTTAATTATTTTTTGGTGGTGTGGCGGTTTTTGTGGTACATCTTTGCACGCGAGACAGGTCGACGATTGTTTGCAATGAAACGACGAAGCTAAAACCAAGATTGCAATGAGGTCATTATCAAACAAACACTTGTTTTCTCGCTTTTTTCTTGTTTCTTATTTTCTTTTTTTATGAATATTTATCAAGAAAAAGAGATATGGGGAGAGAAACAATAAGGTCTTCGGCGATCACGGAGTAGTCTTCAAGGAGATGATCCATGAGGCGAAGTGTTGGGTTGAGTGAAAGTGTCGATGAGCAATTTGCTTTAGTTTATGTGGAGAAGGTTAATGGCGCCAGGAATCTGGGTGATTAGAGAAGGGATGATGGCGATCGTCGAGTTTGAGGTTGTCGGTGGTTCAACAGGCTGTCGACTATGATGCACAGACACAAACACGGTGACACAGATATGACACAATACGAACACAAGATATATCAATTATTGAAAATATAAGACAAACACAGGTTGGTTTATATCTTAAAAACAGTATGTAAAAATTGAATAAGCATGATATTAAAAATAATTGAGAAATAATAAATCATTTAACTAAGATTTATACTTACATTAATTAATAATAGGATGTCGTTAGTCGGGCGTTGATGTCATGTTTCAAGCATCGAGAGGGGAGACGACAATGCTATCAAGACTCGGGCATCGATGTTGATTTTGAGATGATTTTTAAACATATAGATGTTGCGATGACGTCGGGCATTGATGTTGTGATAACATCGGACAGTATTGTGAAACCCTAACTGTGATCCGCCAGAGGGAAATGAAGATGGGAATGTGCGGGAAATGGAGTATTGAGTGTTGGCAATTGATTTGGGGCTGTTGACAGGAAATAGGAATTTTTATTTTTATTTTTTTATAAATAAAATTTTGAAATAAAAGAAATATTAAAAAAATCATAAAATATTTAAGACAAGTGTGTCCAATTTATTTTTAAAATCGGTCACGTCTTTAGCGTATATGATACGTGTCGGAGGAGTGTCGGACGTGTGTCGTGTCCGATAAGTGTCGGACTCTGCATACCTCTTCGAGAAGAAGTGTCGGTGCATCATAGGATGTCGATGATGCATATGTTTTGGGGATGACGAGCAAGAGCTGAGATTGTTGTTGGCAGTAGTGGTTGAGGTGAGAAGAGCGTATAGGGGAAGTATTGCGTGAGCGAGCAAGGTTAGTCGGAGGAAATCTCGATTGTGTGTGAAGGAGAGGTGTGAGCAAGTAGCGAGAGAGGCAGGCGGGTTGGGGGGTATGAGAAGAAAAGGGCTTTTTTTTTTTAGATGAGTCTACATGTAAATTTATGAGGCACTACAGAGGCGCTGCAGCGATAGATGGGAAGGGCGTGGATTTGCTAGATTTTTTTTTAATTTTATATTTTAACTCTGATTTATGATTTTTTGATAGAATTAAATACAATTTAATTAAAAAATGGAATCATCTACTATAATTATGATAGTATATATAATAGAAAATATTTTAATTTTAACTTAATAATAATAATTTTTATAAGAATTAATTAATAATTTTTATTAGTTATTTATAAACATATACTTGTATTGATTTATTATTATTATTATTATTATTATTATTATTATTTAATTTCTTAATAGCATGTATACTTTTGCCTCGTAAATTTTAATCACTCGCTCCTTTTAAATTTATTTTTTATATCGAATTTAATATTTTGTTTATTTTTTTTAGCCTTGCATGCTAGTATTCTTCGTCCTACTCATGAATTTGGATTAAACAATGGTTCATCTTGGGTAATTTCATTGTCTCGAACATATTGGCGCGGTCTGTTTTAGGAAACGGGTAACGATTGAATAGTTTTGATTGTGATTGAGATGTGTTGAATTGATCTAATGCGGTGTAATGTATCCATCATTGATGGCACATTCAATCGAGTTGTTTGTATTAATATCAACAATATTATTAGTAAATTTTCATTGACCACGTAGGTAACATTACATTCATTATCAAATTTTGCTATTAGTGGTGTCAATAAATGATCCGACATGACAACTAAACATCAACCCAACTTTAAAAATCTAAGTTCAAGTTGATCTGAACAATACATGGGTCAAGTTCGAGTCTAAAATGTATACTCATTTAATTTTTCGGTCAAATTTAAGTTGACCTCGAAACTCAAAAATAGCCCATTTAAATTTTTTTTCTATAATACATAGTCTCTTTGATTAGTCGACAACCCTTGTCTTAACGGTTCATATTCTAGTTAGATGGGTCATGTTGACACAAAAAAAATGTATATATTAAAGGTACTTCATGTGATTTGGTTGGTTTTAAGAAAGCTTATCTTTACGCGTCATGTGAATTGATTTTATGTGCATTATATATATATATATTAAAGACATGTTGAAGTTATTAAAAAAATATATGTTGGAGCATTGTTTAATATTAAAAATATTTGTGTAGTGATCAAATAATTTTCATTTACAATAGAAGTTCATCAAGATTAACATTAAATACTCTTTTTTTTGTATTGGCTATGAAACTACTTACAAAGGACATTTAAATCAAGGTGCTTAGGTATATGCTTTTTGTTGCTTAGATGCTTCTAATTATTAAGGCATTTTTTGAAAGAAGTGAAAAATTATAAGCATAAAAAAAATATTTAGAAGATAAAAGTGCAATAATTTATTATTGACATATAATTTTATTAGTGTGATATAAAAATTGCAATCATGATAAGATCTTGGTTTAGTCCATTGTTGAAATGGCTTGTGAACATTTTTTTTCTTTTTTTAATAGCTTGTGAACATAGTTAGCCATATCGACTATCAAATAATTTTATTTGAATTTAGAATATAAAATAATTGTTATGCATAGGGGTGTCAAAATCAGGTTTCGGGTCGGGTTCAGGTCGAACCTGGAACTGACCCGGGTTCAAACGGGTCGACCATAACCCGACCTGGGTATGTAAACGAGTCAGAAATTTGGACCAGGACCCGACCCGTTGGGTTGCTGGGTTGACCCGACCCAACACGGTTGAGCTTCTAGCGGCGGCGCGATGACGAAACCACGGGCTGGTGGCGGCGGGTGACGAGCGGCGGACTGGCAGGCTGCCGGCAGGCACGGACTCGAGCGAGCGGGCAAGGACGCGAGCGAGCGGGCACGGACGCGAGCGAGCCGGCGTGGACGCGAGCAAGCAGGCTCGGGCTCGAGCGGGCAGCCTCGGATGCGATGCGGGCAGGGCGCAGGTAGGGCTGCAAGTGAACCAAACGTTCGACGAGCTACTCGATGCTCGGTTCGATTAAAGCTCGTTTGTGATCGTTTAGCTAACTAAACAAACAAACTTGAACAATATTTTAAATACTTGATCCTTAAATAAACAAGCTTGAACACTAATGTGTTCGGTTCATTTATGTTCACGAACAAAATCATTTGAAGTTCGTGAACAAGCTCGACATTGAGCTCGATAAAAAACTCGATAAAAGCTTGATTCGTGAGGCTGACTATGACATTCAGTAATTCATTAAGGAAGAAAATCCAGTAGTTCATTTTGATTGCTTAGAATGGTAGAAGGCTAACTTCATATTATTGTTTGTTCAATAGATTGTTTGCTAAATATATTCATGAACATAGCTCGTTAAGGCTTGTTTGTTTAAAGCTCGATAAGCACTAAACGAACCAAACATGAACCAAACATGAACACCCTTAAATTAAATGAACCAAACATGAACACAAACAAAAAAGCTTGAATCAAACACGAACCAAACTTGAACAAGCTAATGATAAACGAACTCAAACATGAACACTCACATACTCGGCTCGGCTCGGTTCGTTTGCAGCCCTAGGCGCGGGCAACTGCGGGCAACTTTAGGTGAGCTTGCGGTCAGCTCATTTTAAACGGGTTCCGGGTTGACCCGGCAACCCGATGGGTCAACCCAAACCCGACCCGTTTTTCAAACAGGTCGAATCTGGGAACCCGAACTCGACCCGTTTTGAAATCGGGTCGTGTCTAACCCGAAATTTTCGGGTCGGGTTCGAGTCGGATTTTCATGTCGTGTCAAATATTGACACCCCTAGTTATACATGATAGATATTAAGTATCTTGAATCTATTACATAAAAGAATGTGGATATATATATATATATATATATATATATATATATATATATATATATATATATATATATATATATATATATATATATATATGAGTATGTAAGTTCTAAGGTTAAAATCAAGCAATCAAAATGATGAAGGGTTTTAGAAGAATCATGTGTCTATAGAGAATTCGAAGTAAATTTATAAAATTACAATTGATATTGACTTGCTTGTATCGATCTAAGTGTTGGCATTAAATAAGTCATTGATGGCCAATGATTAGGATTGATTATAGTAAAGAGAAGGTGATATTAGCATCTATGAAGCATAAGATAATTGAAGTTACACAACAATGATAGAAAATGCACCCCAGTGATTGGTGGGCTAGAAAGGAAGAGTGGCAGATCAAAGATAATAGGGATAATAATTATGAAAAAAGATTAACGTAGAATATGTTTAGAATGTCATATAACACTCAAAGAAAATAGAAAATGTGCTTTCATAAAACTGGTCCCAAATAATTGGGATAAGGGGGTAAAGAATGATTGCAATTCATTTCTCATCTTTATGAAGGTCTGTTTTAAAAATAGGAACTCATTTTATCATCATTTATTTTTTTTCAAATAAGCACTAGAGCTTAATTTGGTATTGAAATCCAATCCCTGCCAGAAGTTATATCAAAGAAATCTGGTCCTTTAAAATAACAAACTGAAGGAAGATTCTGTCTCCCTTTATCTGACAATTATTTGTTTTCTCTCCGCAGATTCTCAAGCAAGAGCAAACAAGTTGCACATGTGTAAGCAATGATGAGGACTCGTGAGTTTAGGAACCTTCAGATTCTCTTCCCCAATAAATGTTTCATGGTCCCTTAACTTTTAAAAGGGTCACCTATTCTATTATAGTTCGTCTTGTCACAGTTTCTTGGCAACGGTTCCTCGAGCATCAAATCCGAGCGAACTTTGTAAGTTTGTATAATGAAATTAGGTCTGCCATCTTTAAATGTATGATGTAATTTTGGCATTTAGCCAAATCTGACCTTGATTGATTTGTGTTATAACTGGTCTATCAGTCAAGGCTTTGCATTGCAAGTCTGTGATAGACTCACAATCCAGGACTTTATTGATTACTGATTAGCTGTTCAAGGATGAGTCGTAGAATTGCTAAATCAGCCTCTTTTTTTTTTTTTTTGGAACATTTAGGTCAATGAAGACAAATTCACACACACATCACATATGCAAACTTCTTGGTTGATAATCAAAATTCCCAGCTAACAGATCAAAATAAGCTGCGTTGAATCAACAATATTAGGATTTGATATCATCATCATTGGTTGTCTAATAATTTATATAATGCTCTTGTACATCAGACTTTATATTTTCTTAACAGCAATGAAACCCAGTTTGATTTGGACTAAGACGATGAAATTCTTGCAATTTGAAAGAGCAGGCTTTGATTAGTTTTAGTAAAACAGTTTGGGATATATCATATCGGCACTCAATTTTCAACTTACATTATTGTTTGTTAGAATTTTTTTTTCCTGGTATTTTATTGATTTTCGGGGATGGTGCTGAGAGTGTAGTGGGGATGAGGGCACAAATGCAACACTATGTAGCTAAGATAGCTCAACTCCATTGTCAGGTGGATCACGTCCACTCTATTTTCTTAAAGGGGAAAATATATGCTCGTTATCAGGTTATAAGGTTATCCAAAAATTCTCCCAACAGTTGGTGATGATGAACTCAAACAGTGAGTGCTGCTTTCAGAGGACTGCAGTTGAAAAGAAGAAATGAGACAGAAGGGACTTACGAGTTGGAGTTCTCGATTTCAGAAGATGAAGAAGACTCATGATGCCAGCGACTTGTCATGGAAGGCTTATAGGGACAGCATCGGGTAGCTTGAGGCTGCATGTGGCCCTAGCCCGAGGAGAAAATACAACGCCTCGGCAACCGATTTTCTTGAACAACGAACAGAGGCGACAAAGAGCATGATAGTCGCCTGCGGTGATGATTGACTAAGGCGAGGTCAGCTGGGTCGGGTGCTGAGGCAGCTCGCATAATGGGTGAGTTCAGGTCTTGGGTTTGGTTTTTCTTTCCTTTTGTTTATATATTAAACCTATTCGTAACAAAAGGTTGGTCCATTGGACCCGCAAGGAGCTGAGACCTTTCCTGCAGATTCCTGCAATCTGCAAGCTCAGCCACAGTACCCCCATTGACAACAATTTAAGACAAATACCAAGATAATATTTGAGCATTGTGTGGTGATATTTCACATAAGGAACTCGAACTCAAAAGCCTGTTGCTGATTCATTCGAAGTATAAATCATAAGAATGATTCTGCATTATATGAAATCGGTTAAATATAAAAAATAATTGGACGGAACGGTAGGAAAAATTATTACGTACGGTGTCCGAAAGCATCGGGAGGCGAATTCAAACTCGTTATGTCACCTGGAGCCTAGTGCATCAAGTGACATGGTGCGTTCGGATTTACCTCTGGACGCCGCATAGAATAATCTCTCGAACGGTAGGGGGATCCAACACTTAGTCTAATCAAACCCAGTTTCAATTCACACAGCTAATTCAGCATGAAAAATTAATCGAAATTGCAAACACCTCAGTTGCATCCTTACCTTTCTAAAGGAGTGATTGGGTAAACATTCAATAGAGAGTGTGAGACAGACGCATGAGAAATACGACCAGGAACAATGATTATTCTGAATTATTTATGGTACCAATCGATCAATTGTATAAAATTCAACTTCATGATTCATGGACTTTGTCATCAATATAGAAAAAATGATTCACATAATGAAGTTTGAACTGGAACATCAGGCTTCAGGCCTTTCAGTTCAACGGCACGTTCATGAGGTTTAATATTATAAGCTTTGAACTGATAAAGTTTCAGAACGTGAAGCTATAAATATGACTAATGTTCTTTCTTTTCAAACTACCTAAAGGCAAAAACATAAAATACATTTACATCCATCATGAGGAATACGAAAAGTTCGCGTAAAAAAAATGGTTAGAAAAAAAAATGAATTACTTCATTTACAAACACAAACCTTTACAACCATCATTAGTCTACCAGCGGTGCTTGGGCTTCCAAAATGAACTCACAGTCCTTACAATCCTTGCTGACCTTGATTTAGCAAAAGGCTTAGGCTCCTGTGTCGTCTCAATAACTCCAATAGTCCTGGCTTCAACGAACTCTCTGGAAGGTGAAGGTTCTCGCTGTCGCTGCTCCCTAAAGAGCTTCAGGAGCTTCCGTGCTTTCTCCTTTCCCCTCTGCGTACCATTTGCTGAAACTGATACAAGAGCTGGAATTACTCCTTCTTGCAAAACTGTGCAACAAGAACTCTCATCTCCAGCACAGAGAGTCAGTAGGCAGGACACGGCCTGCTCTTGCACTGGTGGCTGACCTATATTCAGCGCTGTTGCTATTGAACTGATCAGCCCTGGTGTTGAGACCATCTCATTCATCGCTGGCTGACACGAAGCAATGCTTGCGAGGATAGCAAGAGCCTTCTCGGACCAGGGGCTAACTGTAGGTGTTCCATTGTTGGAGAGGAGGAAGTGGAGGCCATCGATGATGCCAGCACTGATGAGATGATTTACAGTAGGAGCATGAGAGGAGAGATTGAACAGACAAAAAAGAGCATCGTGCTTGCAGGATGTGCTATGGGAGGACTCTGGAGATAGAAGCTGGACAAGAATGGGGACAGCTTGGCTTGAAGCAATAATGGGCTTCGCTCGCTCAAGACAAGAGAGGTTGAGGTATAGCGCAGTAGCTGACTCACATGTCATGGGATTTGATATCATCTTCTCTAACAATGGAATCACACCAGCGGAGAGAATTATGTCTTTATTCCTAGAAGACAACACTCAAAAGAAACAGTAAGTGAGGGGCATTAAGTGAAAGAAAAACAGTGACTTTTTGTGTACGTGATCAGTCAATGTGGCCATTAACAGGGGTACTAGCAATAAATTGTTTGTTCCATTTAAATTTATGCAATAATATCTATAGTTATGTGACATAGCAGTTCATTCCAGGGCAATGCAGGCAAAGATTGCAATTTCGGGCAGGCGTATGAATTGAATTTTTTATAGAATACCCCATATTTATACAATGCACTGCAAGATCCCTAAGATGCATGGATAGCCAATCATTTCCTGGAAAAACCACTTGAGATGCCTGAACAGTATAATTACATGTAACATGCATCAACGCAAATGAAATTCTCACGCAGAGGCAGCAAAAATTTGTGAGTGATGCAAGTATGCGCAACTTCATCAGAGATGCAACACGCACCAAGCAGTGCAAAAGCACATTATATTCCCAGTTCTTTCAAAAGATCTCACAAGGATAGTGCCAAAACTTTTTATTGAATGTCATCGTACCTGCTATTATTGACAGCCAAATTGAAAAGAGCTAATGCGCCAACCTCCTGAGCTTTCTCATCTCCCTCATCAGTGGCTGACTTCAGAAACTGTACTAGTGCTTCGACAAACCTATTTGCACCCATGTATATCCTTGCCTCTCCATCATCCTTCAGCAAAAACCTAATCTCTTCTATAGCTTTGTGTTGCTTCGTTCTACTCTTACCATCACGCAAAATCTCAAGCAAGCTCTCATATCTTTCAAACTCTTGTTCTTTGCTCCCAGTAGCATCGCTAGTATTTGTATTACTGGGATCGTCTGGAATATGTTCCTCAGTGAAACCGCCACTCTCCTCCGGGGTACTCCTCTTGGCAGCCTCATCGCAAGATTTGAGGCTGCCTATGGATCTGGAATCAGAAGCACTACGCGCAGGCAAGGATAGCCTCCAGGAGTTTAGATCAAGAGATGCTGGAGGACCATCTGGCACTGGAAATCCATTTTGCTGACACCAACTAGCAATCAGACCTTTTACACAAAAGTTTGGAGTTAAAGAAAAATGTGTAAGCTTCTGTTGGGTCTTTGGGCACGTGTTATGCCCATCCTTGAACCATTTCTCAATGCAAACACGCTCATAGGTCTGTCCAGAGGAAATAATGACTGGTTCATGCATGATCTGTAAGGAGATCGGACATCTGAACTCCTCAGGGGGTGTAGGTATTTCTTCTGATCGCCCGTTATGTGGCTTGGAACTAAAAGAAGCCTGCCTTGATAATTGCCTTCCAAAATCATTGTTGCTCCCATCAGAAGAGCCTGGGACAGTAGGAGAACAAGGATTTGATCCTTGAGAGTCTGAATCATCCGGTGTGTCATTTCTGAAAAGCTTGGAGTATTTTCTAGTTAGATGTAACAGGTATGCCACGACTGATTCCTTCCGCTTGTCTTCCTCTGCACGAGCCCTTTCAATCAATTTATTGAGCGCTCTTCTCTCAGAAAGAGCAGCTCTCGAAGAAGTAATTCCAAGCTTCAACACAGCTTGATGGAAGACTTCGATTCCAACACTATCATTTGAACCACCATCGGAATTCTTCTTCTGAAGCAATGAGATCATTTCATCACCTGCTTTCTTCTCTACGTGATCCAATATAAACACAGTTCTTTCCAGTTCACCAACTATCTCCATTATCTGATTCCATAATGGTAAAAGCAAGAAAGAGTTCCATAATGCACATAACATATCACCACATATAATGCAAGCACAATAAAATTTCAATTAGAAACATTTCAACGTGCGCATCTCAAAGAAATAAGAAAATGAGAAATAAAAAATCAACCAAAAAGAGGGCGTTCACTTTTCTTTGAGCAGATGAAGAGAATATAAACAAGGGCAGCCTAGGCTAGAACTCCCGAGAGCAATTTAAGTTTGAACTGCTAAAAAGGGAATCATCCAAGAATAAAAGTCGGCATCCCTGTGTAGCTAACCAAGACAGGAGGAATTGGCCCACTAGACAATATGAAAATTCAGACTTTCAGTGATAAGGAACCACTAATTTACCCCATTAGATAAATGTCTAATATGTTGACTGTCTCCATTCTTCTCCATCCCAGGGAAAAGGAAAGCTTAGTTGATAGTTTTTTATATAAATTATGATATCTCCTGCCATATTAACTTGAGGTCTACCGACATGGTACTTTGTATTTTCACTGTTGCAAGGATCATCTATGATGGTTGATTTTGTAAGAACTGTGCACTAATTAATCCCATGCACTAAACCAGCCAAACGTAAGTAGAAGTCTTGTCCTAAATTCAAAATTCCGTAGTCTTGAAGGGTCATTCAAACCACAGCATAGATAAGTATAAGGGCTGGGCAGTTCTCTTTTTGGTGGGGACTTGCATGTTTGCATGGAATTATTTTTTCTAGGATAGGTGAATGTCAAGACACAAATTTGATGTAGGAAAGATTCAAATTTAAGACCCTAATAATAACTTTCAAAATATTTATCAACTAAACTAGCTAATACTCACAATTGTAACTTGTGTAAGAGACAAAATAATAAAATAATTTAAGGTGGATAAAGAATAGGGGATTCTTTCGAAGGATTTCAAGGTTTGACTGATAGGGTAGAGTATCCCTCATGCCAAATCCAATGAGGAAGATTTACACCTCATAGGTCATAGCTGGTTAGAATTTGGAGTGCATAACGAGTCCCTTTTTAAGTCTCTCATAGAAAGTAAAAATAAGAAGAGCTTTTTTTTTTAAAATAAGAAGAGCTTGTTATCACTCAAGAGCGCTAAAAAGGACTCGCCATAACTCCAGCTTCCTAACGGCCATGATCTACAGCAAAATTCTCCCATAGATATAGCATCCACAAGACACTTTTCTCTTTCAAATATAGCTCAACAGGTACTTTAAAAGAAGCCTAAATCTCTACCCAATTTTCTCCTCAAAACTCAACATTTTTCTTGCTTTACTTAAAACTCAAAACTATGCCACAACTTGAACCCTCACCAAGCTTCGTCTCAAAACTCCACCACAAAGCCAATGAGCCCGCATTTTGACCTTTTGAATAAACCATAGGGCGCTTATTCGTATTGTGAAGAGAAACAAAGGAGACGGTTAAGATTTGAAGTAACAACAAACACAATGAAAAAGTACGGACTGCAGAGGAAAAACGGTGATTGTTATTGTTGAAGCTGAAGAAACACCACATCCGAACTAAGAGGAATATAACCTTGACTTCAGAATCTTGAAGCACAACTTCAAGATCTTCCCGCACTGCTTAAAGCAATTATGGAATATATTCCATTCGCCAAATCATATACTCTAGCAGTAACAACCCTACGAGGATCACTATGGCAAAAGAGTGTGTGTATTAAAGAGCATGAAGGGGAGGAAAAAGAAGATGAAGTTGAATGGAGATTGAAGACAAACTACCAACTACAATCAAAGCAATAAGAGCTTGGAGGGGATCTATCGTAGAGGAAAAATTGTAGTTCTTGATCTGTGACAATACTATGGACATTAGTGAGATCAACAGCTACAGGCTTACTTTTCTATTAACTTCCACATTAATGTGCATCAAGTTGCTTTTTCTTGCTAAAATTAATTTCCCATGCATTAATGTGGTGAAAAGTCATGGCATAACATTAACGTGTGTTCGGTTTATTCAATTCCTTGATTGTCAATTTACTCAATCAACTATGAAGAGGGTAGACATAAATGTGGCAAAACTTGAGACAGTGACAGAAGCAATTTGACCCAGAGTATATATACCACATAAATCTAAGGAAACCCAAAATTCTATGGATGACAAGGGTGCCTTCATAAGTTATGTAAGGAAATGGATGGAGACGTATATGAGGAAAAGAAATGCTTTTTAGTTCAAGATATTAAAGACACGAGAAGGAATGAATTCCATAACAATTAAGGATAATCATATTCAAGGTTTTATTCATTAACAAGGGACGACCACACCATTGGAGGTTGGCTACACCAAGAAAGAGTCAACTTCATCATGCCATGTAACTAAAAGTCATGGGTCAATTACGTTAAATATATGTTAGTTGCATCAACATGGCCCAACAAAAGTAGTGTTACATTAAAAGGATCAACTATATCAGCCAAATAGGGGAATGGCAGCATAGACGGCTCGGCAAGGCAGGCCACCCCATAGTTGACTATGCCGTCAACTATACCAACCACTAATTTCCTTTTCCTCTATATCTCTCTTGCTTTTTCTTACTCTCTCTCTCTCTGTAAACCTCTCTATTTCCCTCTCTAAGATTTCTCTATCCCCATTATCCCTCTAACACACACTCCTCCTCTCTTTTCTCTCTCTCTCTCTCTCTCTCTCTCACACTTTTTTTCTTTACTTCTCTCGTTCCATCACTCTCCTCTCTGTAACTCTCACTTTTTTTCTCTACTTCTCTTGTTCCGTCACTCTCCTCTCTGTAACTCTCTCTCAGACCCCCTCCCCCACTCTCTCACTCTCTTTTTCTCTCTCTCACTCCCTTTTTCTCTCTCTCACATATTCCCTCCCTTAAAAAAAAGCCAAAAAAACTCCCAAGAGAAAAAAAAACAAAAAAAAGAAAAATAAGGAAAATGATATTTTTTTTTCAACTAGCCACAAATTTTCCATCTCACTTCGTCTTCGTCATCAGCGAGCATGACGTAAAATTTCAGAATTAAGTATCTATGCACATTGTTTCAACATTGTGGGAATTTTTTGTACATTCTCTCGTGCAAGTGGTTAAGACCTATACGCACTTTTTTAAGCTCAATAGGCTAGAAGAAATATTGACCGAGTGTCTCACAACATTCAACAACAACAACAACATCAAGCCTTTATCCCACTACGTGGGGTCGGCTATATGAATCCTTTTTCTCCATTGTGTCTTGTTAAAAGTCAAATTCTCGTTTAAATCTAATAAAGAAAGATCATTTCTAATATTTTCTAACCAAGTCTTTTTAAGTCTACCTCTACCTTTCTTAACATAAGTCAAATCTAATACCTCTACTTTCCTAACCGGGTCATCGGGAGGCCGCCGTTTTATGTGACCAAACCATCTAAGGCGACTCTCTCTAATCTTATCTTCCACTGGAGCTAATCCAACCTTTTCACGTATATACTCATTTCGTATCCTATCTCTAAGGGTAAAGCCACTCATCCACCTGAGCATCCTCATCTCTGCAACACTTAACTTAGTATTATGCTTCTCTTTTAATGGCCAACATTCGGCACCATGAAGCATTGCAGGTCTCGCCACCATCTTATAGAATTTTCCCTTAAGTTTGAGGGGTACTTTTCTATCACACAATAAGCCTGATGCATTTCTCCACTTCAACCATCCAACTTGAATTCTGCTGATAATATCCCCATCTATTTCACCATCACTCTGAACAATAGATCAAAGATATCTAAAACGTGTACTCTTATTAATGAATTGATCGCCCAAAGTCACAATCCCCTCACTAGGTCTATTATTACTAAAATTACACTCAATATATTCCGTTTTAGATCTACTCAAACGAAAACCTTTAGACTCTAAGGTTGACCTCCACAATTCAAGTTCACCTTCAACTCCCTCTCTAGTCTTATCAACAAGAAGAATATCATCAGCAAAAAGCATACACCAAGGTACATCCTCTTGCAAATGTCTAGTGAGAACATCCATGACTAAAGCAAAAAGATATGGGCTTAAGGCTGATCCTTGATGTAATCCAACCGAAATAGGAAACATGATGGGAAGGCTTGGCATCTCTGTATGTGCCCCTAACGTGGAGGAGACGTAGGGGGCTACCGAATTTTTTAACAAATACTTAAAAAGAACAAAATGAAAGTGACTTGTGAACAAATATGCAACTAAAAAAATTAAAAATGATAAATACAAATTCACAACGTCAACAATCTGAACAATTGAAAAGCGACATATGTCTCAATGAACAAAGACAAGATTAAACTGAAACTAGACTTACAAGGGTAATATAATAAACACAGCAACTCACCTATGGGCTTGAACAAAACCTCTCATTAGCACTTGAATGCCCAGAACTTGACATGAATTTGAATGATAAAAAATGATTCACAAGAGGAATGAATGATTCCCCATGGGGCCCACCTAACTAAAAGTCAAACATCTAAAAACAATAAAGAATGACATCATGAAATATGTGATAAGATCCTTACCCACTTTCTACACTGCCAGATCCGCAACACATGCACGCAAACGGACAAAAGACGCTCTTTAGATTTTCAAAATAAAATGTCACACACATTTCAATGACACCTTCGCACAAGCAATCAAAATCTCAATATTTTTAAATCGTGACACATTGCAACATAACTTGCATTCCAACACGACATCTCATAAAGGTGCCACGGCTTTGATAAGTATGTAGCCTAGCCACCTCAACAGGCGTGCAATATCTCAAGAAGCATGATACTTCCTTGAAAAGCGTGCCACTACTCATAGAAGAATGACACTGATTTAAAAGAATACAAATGCATAGTATAGGTGTATTGAAAAACATGCAATTACATTATGCAAATGCATTGAAAAAAGTGCAAGCACATCATATACGCGTATTGAATAGCAAGTATAATATACAAATGTACTAAAAAAGATGCAACTACATTAAAAAATGTAGAAGAACTATTGGTGAGATTTTTGTTATTCTCAATGTATTTGAAATATTTTATAATCGTGTACGACAAGAAAATAATATATCCTAGGGGATAAAAATATTATTTTGCTATAATAACAAAACTTTCATTTTTTACTTATCGAGAGATTTTTCCCTACTCAAAGAATAGAGCTTATTTTATTTTGGGGTACAAATACCCCGTAGGGCAAGCCCTAATAGTTAATTACATCCCAAAGATATTTATCCCCTGAGAAAACTTTAGATTAAAATAGTGGTCGGTATCTTTTCATCAAAATATTAACTAACATTTTATAAGATTTTGAAAAATTCATGCTAAAGATTTGATCTTTGAGAATTTTAAGGGAGATTTGCTCAACTTAATTAATTTTTTGAATGAAAGCCAAAGGAGGAAATTATAGGAGCATTTTATTCTGAAAAGCTTAGAGGTACTAAAACGCAGGGGTGTAAATGAGTCGAGTATCTACCTAATCGAGCTAAGCTTATTTAATTCTTACTGAGCTCGAGCTCGACTAGTTATAAAATTTATAAGCTCAAGCTCGTTTAGAAAGCTCAAGTTTGACTCGATTGTTGCTCTTGATTTTTTTAATCTTAAATTAAAATTCTTAGTTTTCTAAAAGAATTTTATTTTTAATATAGAATTAATTTAACAATATTAAAATATATTATATAATGTTAATTTAAATTATTTTTTAAATATATTTTCAATTAATCAAGCGGCTCAACAAGCTTTCAAGTCAAGCTAGGCTGAGCTCGAGCTTGAGCTCGTTTAATATGCAAGCTCGAGTATAAGCTCGATCTCGAACTCATGATCTCCTCAATGAGTTGAGCTCAAGCTAGCTCGACTCACTTACACCCCTACTAAAAATTATCATATGTTGAGCATTACATTTTTAAAATTAGATTTACATTAAAACTGATCAATTTAATTTAAAATTTTGAAACTTATATTCCAACAATACGGTAGGTGAAAATATCTAAGACGGTTAGGAATTACAATATAACTAAAAAATCACATCAGCCCAAGACTCTAGACCTAACATGAGAACCACCGATATGTATTAACTCTAACCTAAATCTAGTGGAATGGATGGAACTAAAGAACTTAAAATCTAACATGAGGTTAAGTTAGCCAGGCCGACTCTGCTCTCACAATCTTGCTTGGAAAGATTGGTCAGCTACTATTTGTTATCCTTATATGCAATCTCAACCATTGGATGCCATTGATTTTGGTTTATAAAGGTTTGTAAAGCCAAAGCAAGTTATCTTCAGCCAAAATTGAGCTCAATTAAGCTCGATTTAGTTTAATTTAACTCGATTCCACTAGATTCAATTCAATTTTATTTAGTTTACTTTGATGAAAGTTGACTCTATTCAATTCTATTTGAGTCTATTTGACTCGATTCAATTAACTTAATGCAATCTAAATTGATTTGACTCAAATTGATGAAATTATAATTGAATCGATTAAATTTAATCGGTTGATTCAATTTAATTGATTTGAATTAACTCAAACCAAAATTGAGTTAAATTTGAATACATTAATGGAACTCAATTAAATTGAATAGCCTCGAGTCAAAATTGAGTTAAATCTTGAAATTTATAAAATTGAGCCAACTCGATTCACAAAATTGATTCAACAATTATGGAATTTAAACTATCCAATATCTTATAATGGCATTCATACATAGCATATATTAAGATTATGATAGAATAAGATATCAAAAATAATGAAATAAACAAATATAGATATGAGGTGATTGATTTCGTATATAAATACTAATATACTTGACTACCATAGTGCATATAATGCTTAGATCCCTATTATATCTATTATGATTCCTTCAATACAATTATCTTATTATTATGCTAAGCCCTTATCTAAGCAATTTCATTTCATAATATTTATATGTAATATGACTAGTTTATAATCATTTTTTTAATTCTTATAACCAATTCGTGATTAGCATGCCATGTTGTTTCCTTTTCTTCAAGTACTTGAATACTATATTAGCATTATTTATATTTTTTAGCTCCATAGCTTACTAGATTATTATTCTAGCTGTTTTTAAAAGTATAGGGAAGGACAAGGTTGAGCCTAGGTGAGGTTCAGATTTTGAATTTTGCAAACCCATGTTATTTATGTCAATTTTGGTGTAAGACATGAATCATACTAAAGTAATGTATATGATGGAAGTTGATATTATATATGCAAACTGTGATGTTTATTAGCTCAGTAGTTCAATAAATAAAATGCTGCCAAGCAATTGAATTGTGTTAAACTATTTAATCTCAATGAGTTAGGGATTATGTGGTATGTCAACATTAAAGTCATTCAGGTAATTAAGTTTATCACTCATTCTATTCTATTGGGTAGAGTTCCAAAATGTATGTTGATGATAAATTAAATCAACTGAGTCATACTTGCCACTATTATAAAATGTGCTATTTTTAAAACCAGGTAATTAACGTATTCCTGTACAAATTCTTGCCTAAACCTTATCTAGTCATGAATTATAAGTTTCATAGTGTCTAAATAACTTTAAATAAAGTTAAAATTGGAGTAGGAGGAGAAAATTTCAAGTAGCCAAAATATCCCTGAGAGCGCCGCGACGCCACGACATTTCCCTCTCTGTTTGGGAAGAGGATTGAGAGAAACACTGTAACATTGGATTGTCACCGCAACAGCGCTAAACTCTCTGTTTGGAGAATCTTGGGGAATTCAGAATATTCGGGTGAGTGTTGCGGCGCAGGGGAAGTGATCGCCGCGACGCCAGATCAAAAATGATATGTTTATATATAAAATATCCAAATTCATTTAAACCCACCCCCACTCCCTTCAGCTAAGTGCCAGAGAAGAGGAAAGGGAGAGTGAGAAAGAGCAGAGGAAGATTTGAAAGCTATAGCTTGGGATTCGTCCATCGAGCCAATTAGGAAAATCGTCGAGCACGAGATAGACTTTTAAACACCAGTCTTTGATTTCAATTCCAATGATTTTATAATAAAATATGGATAAAAACGTGTTCTTCTTAGGTTTTACTATGTTTTTATCTATAATTTTTTGCATATTGTAGTCTGCTTTAATCTGAGTATTTTGATTATAAGGAGTTAAATTTTTTCTAAAACTTGCTCGCAGATAAGTAGAAATTTCAATATGTAACAAGGAAGGAGGGAATTATGCAAATGAAGGCATATAATGCTTAGCTTTAGATAGGCTTGCTTGATGACTTAAAGATCAAGAGTAACATGTGGCGAATCTCCTGTGGAAGGCAAGTTTCAGCAATTTACCTATAGAAGGTGAATCACCAAGTTATCAGGTTGCACCAAGTGCTTGGAAATAGCTGGGGAAGATGTTTGGCATGCCAAGGTCTTCACGGGAGGTGGTGTTAAGTAGACTGTGGAATGAGTATCGTCTGGCTACAATTGACGAGTTCAAGAGAGCACGTGGTTTGATGGCTCAGTGGCATGTTCCTCCAAAATAAAAGGGAGAAGATAGTAAATTTCAGAGGGAAAAGGCTCCTTGGCTAATTTCCAAATAAAATCATTTGGAAAGTGATTGTTTATTTGCAAACAAGAATGGATCTACTTATTGTACCAAGATTTATCATAAATAGCATCGCAACTAGGGCAAATATCAACAAAATTTTGAGTTTGGCTCATATCAAAATAAAAATTTCAATTTCTTGCTCAACATAAATATATCCACTCAAAATTGATCTTGATTAAACTACTTGATTTTGTATAAATTACATGTAATATTATCTACTATATAACACGCCCGGACACACGCATATTACATACTAATATTATATACTATTAGAAATATTTTAAAATAGTCTTAGACAATTCATGTGTAGCCATATACTATATACACGCATTTCTAATGGATTATAATAAGATAAAACTAAAATTGAATCATATATCATTTCAAGTCAAAATTGGAGCTTGAAATTCAACATTTGAAGTGGAGTCAAATTTTACATGATTTTCTAAAAATTTGAGTAAAATTCTCGACCATGTTATCAATATTCATGTGCAACAAGATGTGTGGATCAAATTTAAACCATATTGATGATTTTCTAAATACTAGGTAAAGCTCCATCTTCGTTTAACAGTCATGATATCTTGTATTAGTTGCTCATAACAGGTAATTGATGAGTATCAAGATCTAGGTGCTAAACAATTGAGATTGTAAATAATTAGTACTGGGTTGAAACTATTATATTAGCATCCACATGCCTATTAAATAACAAAACCTTATAGCCGAAAACAACTAATAAGAGCAAAAGCAAGTAATACCTAACCAACATATATTGCAACTTATTGTAACCAAGACTAAACCGAACATTCTCAATTGTCCTTAACAAACAATAAGATTGTAGCTATATGGCAAAATATATGAATATCATAAAAGCACTATTTCAATGTTATTATAGTTTTTCTTTGTACTGCATAGAGGCTTCAGATTCTCATTAACTTTATGAAGGCTTAACGGAGAACAGGACAACACAAAAACACTTCAAAAATAAATTCATAGCCGTTTCAGAGTGGAAGCAACAGGACAACAGGAAAGTATCCAATATACAAAATAATTACACGGGCGGAATAAAATTCCATAGTAAGCAATAAAAGTTAGATGACAATAACGTAGGAAGGTCACTTGGAAAAGAGGAAAAATCCGCACAGCACTTATATCCTTAATTTAACGTTGGAGTCTACCTGATAACCTATGGCTTGAGGAACTATGTCCTGCACATTCGTAAGACTTTCCTGGAGAGCACATCTTGCCTTCTCAAATTTCATGAGGATGGAATCTCCTGTAATAGCCTGAAAATAAAAAAAGTAGTATTTGAGATATCAGCTAATAGAGGCAGAAAGAAGTTTCAGAACCACACCCAAAGGAACAATAGCCATTCTATTAAAGATGACATGAAAGTTTGCAAAAAAATTGAAATCCGTAAATCTTCCCCTACATATATACAGCTTCTCAAAATGTACGCATTGAATCATGAAAATATAAAATACCAGCACAACTTTTTAATTTATTGTCAAGAATGCTCCTGCTTGTATTCAATTCTTCAGCGTCACAGTTAATTCACTCATACAAATTTAAAGAAGATAAATCTTAAAGAGTTGGTAGTTGACTCATCCAAATGCATCCCGCTTCCCAATAGTTAATTAAATAATAAGAATAGGGAATTTTTTAACTGGAAAGCGGCTTTAAGAAGCAGTAAGAAAGCCGTACCAAACGAAGCCTATATGACCATTCAGAATCAACATAAAAGAAAACTCACCAAGTACAACTTGCTGCACTCCGAGCAATGCTGAAGGAGGTTCTTTGACTTGTCAAGGTTAACATGCAAGGAACATAGTGCCTGTATTCCAGACTTACTTCTGGGTCTAGCCTCTTCCAGGACGGGGAAGATCGCCAAAATTTTATAAAGAATTGCAGAAAGCTGTCTACACATGCCACCATGCAACTGCATTTGGACACAGTTCAATCAATAAGAAGGTGCACTTAAAAACAGTAACAGCAAAATCATAACACTAGCTAGCTCCAGAAAAGTTATGAAAGCACTGAAAAATGAAAAACATGAAAGGTTTTTACAACCAAAAACTTCCATCTAAGTTCAGAATTTAGGAGATTTAAGCATAAAGTTCTAACTAGAAAAAGATTCAACAAGAAAGGGAGAGAGAGCAAGAGAAAGACAGAGATGGGTTGTAAAAGATAAATAATAAACTCTGAGCAAGAAACATTTTTAGAGGCTGTTTGCTTGCAAGTAGGATTAGTAAATCCTCCCTTCAAAATTCTTATTAAGTTTAAATCTTGAAAACGGTTTGGCATGAAAGGTATTAAATTCATCTAAATCATGATAAATTATTTGGCTATTTTTTTAATATTTTAATGATTCATATGATTATGAGATTGTTAGACCGGTCCAGCCGGTCCCGTATGGACCGGCTCGCGTGGAACATGCGGAAGTTTTCCGCCTCTTAAAAGGGGCGATCGGACGGCAGAAGCTAGCTGAGCAGATTAGGAAGGATTTTTTAGGGAGTTAGGAGGAAAATTTGAATGTAGGGATTGTTTAGAGATTTCCTTTTAAATTGTATGCATTAAATAGTTTGTTTTCCTAGGGTTAGGGCATCTTGAATTTGGCTGAAATTTGAGATCTCTTAGTTTCTTTGGGCTCTAGCGGCGTCTAGAGATTGGGAGAGAAAAAACCTCCTCTCGAATAGAGGATCAATTGTATCTTGGTATTTTCCATTTCCCTTTATCAAATAATACAAATTATCTACTGTTTCGTGGTTTTGTGTGGATTTTTGTGGAGAATTCTCGCTGTTTTTCAAGGATTGATAGGAAATACTTGAGATCTATAAGTGTTTCCCATCAAATTGGTATCAGAGCAGATTTTGGGACCATCATGGGTTGTTTTGTTGAAATTTCAGCGGAGGTTTTTGTGTTCGAACAATGGTTTCTTACTGAAATTTGAATCAATATCCAGAATTTTTTATGGCGGCCAAGAAGGTAGATGCTTTATAGGAACGCTTTGAAGGGGAGATGAATCAAATAAAAGCCACGGTGGAAGATTGAATCTCCTCCGTAGAAGACAAGGTTTCGTCCGTAGAAGACAAGATTTTGTCCGTGGATGACAAAGTTTCTGATCTTTATGCGATGATGAAAAAGTTATTGGAAAATCAAATTCAAACGACGGCATCAGGGGCAAAGGGACCCATGAGAAGAATTACAAATTCTGATTTTTGTAGGAGGGATGATGAGGTGGAAATCATGGAAGAAAGAGGTGGAAAGTATGGAGGTAGGCATGGGTATGAGGGGCATGAATCAAGGAGTGTTGGTTGGGGAAGAAAAGAAGTGGAATATGAAAGAAGGGGTGCTGATTTTGAAGGAAAGAGGGGGGAAAGCGAAGAGGGGTTGGTGTATGAATGTAGGAGGGAAGATCGGGAGACTTAGGAAGGGCCAAGCACTTGAGAAAGGGGAAACTATGGTGGAATAAGGGGAAGCGGGGGAGATCAGAAGGTAAGGAAGCTGAAGATGCCAATTTTTGAAGGGGATGACGCACATGGGTGGATCTATAAGATAGAGAGGTACTTCGCTGTCAATGGGTTGACGGAGGAGGAGAAGTTGACAGCAGCAGGCTTATGTTTGGAGAAGAATGTGCTGTCATGGTACCAGTGGATTGACCAGAGGAGACCGCTACGGAGCTGGAGAGAATTCAAGGATTGTTTAATAGAACGTTTCCAAACCGACAGGGGAGGAGACTTCTATGAGCAATTCTTTGCACTAGTGCATGATGGATCAGTAGCAGACTATCGAGAGAGGTTTGAGCATCTGGCCAATCGAGTGGAGTGATTTTCAGAGACGGCATTGGAAGGGAACTTCCTAAAGGGGCTCAAATCAGATATTAGAGCTGCAGTAAAGGTCATGAAGCCTCATGACTTGGGAGAGGCCATGGAGTTGGCACAGGTGGTGAAAAATCAGAGGTATCATGAGAGGGGAGCCAGGAGCAGCAATTCAAGGGGGGTCTTACAGGACGACGACCACTCTTCTAGTACCCAAGGGGCCTGCATCAGGCAACCTTCATGAGACTCCCAGGGAGAATCCAACAGGAGGAGGAAGTGGGGGTAACTTCAAAAGACTGACGGAGAGGAAGATGTAGGAGAAGAGGGTGAAAGGACTATACTTCAGATGTGATGAGAAGTATACTCCATGGCACAGGTGTAGGGACCAAACTCTTCAGGTTCTCACCGTCTGTGATGACAAGAAAATTGAGGAGGGAGGTGAGAGTATGGGGGAGAAAGAGATGGAGGACAAGCTGCATCTGGATGTGCTGGAGGTCTCCCTAAATTCAGTGGTGGAATTTCCTCTGAATCATACCATGAAGGTGAAGGGGGAAATAGCGGACAGGGAGGTGGTGGTGTTGATTGACAGTGGGGCTACCCACAATTTCATCTCCTGCCAGGTCGTGGACCAATTGGGGTTGACATTGGTGGATACAGGGCGTTATAGAGTGATGATGGGTACAAGGAATGTGGAGACAATGTTGACCATACAGGAGGTTCAGGTGAGGGAAGATTTTCTTCCATTGGAGGTAGGAAGCACATGTCATCTTGGGGATGAAGTGGTTGCAGACCTTGGGGGACACCAAGGTCAACTGGGGAGCATTGACGATGGAGTTGATGGTGGAAGGGAGAAGGGTAGTGATCAGGGGAGATGTAGGGCTCACCAAAGCCATGATATCACTTAATACCAAGGTGATAAGCAGACAGGAGACGGGGGAAGGTTATCTGATGGAACTATATAGGCTAGAGGGGATCAGATTAGGGGAGGGCGGGGACAGTCCTCTTTCAGTATAACCATTGATTCAGCAGTTCAGTGAGTTTTTTTAACTGCCTCAGGGATTGTCTCAGCTGCGAGAACACGAGCATGCTATTATCTTGAAGGAAGTAGTTTCACTTATCAGTGTTCATCCGTATCGTCATCCCCAAATCCAGAAGGATGAGATCGAGAGATTGCTTAGGGAGATGCTAGAGGCAGGGATCATTCAACCCAGTATCAGTCCATTTTTCAACCCAGTGTTATTAATCAAGTGCTTTGACAGCAGTTTCCTTTGTTCCACCTTGAGGACAACGTGGCACTTTGTGAGGGGAGTATTGTTAAACCGGTCCAGCCAATCCCGTATGGACTAGCTCACGCGGAACAGGCGGAAGTTTTCCACCTCCTTAAAGGGGCGATCGGACCACAGAAGCCAGCTAAGCGGATTAGGAAGGATTTTTAGGGAGTTATGAGGGAAATTTGAATGTAGGGACTGTTTAGAGATTTCCTTTTGAATTGTATGCATTAAATAGTTTGTTTTCCTAGGGTTAGGGCATCTTGAAGCTGAAATTTGAGATCTCTTAGTTTATTTGGGCTCTAGCAGCATCTAGAGATTTGGGAGAGAAAGATCCTCCTCTCGAATAGAGGATCAATTGTATCTTGGTATTTTTCATTTCCCTTTCATCAAATAATACAAATTATCTACTGTTTTGTGGTTTTGTGCGAATTTTTGTGGAGAATTCTCGCTGTTTTCCAAAGATTGATAGGAAATACTTGAGATCTACAAGTGTTTCCTAGAGATCTTATTATATCTACCTGGCCTATGTCAACCAAAAAAAAGTATCAATTTATTGATACAAATTGTATCAGGGTGGCCTCTAAAATTATTAGATTTACTTTAAAATTAATGTTGCATACGATGAGTTTGAATTACACTAATCTCAAGACAAAACAAATAATTTTCAAGCTCATCCTAATATAATTTATATCAATATATTCTTACAATATTTTTATTCTATCAATTCTAATTAAACAAAAATAATAATTAACACAATATAGCATCTTAATTAACCATTATTTAATATTTTATTGAGTGAATAAAACACAATAACATCAATATGATCAAATTAAACCACGAATAATATCAATTTGCTTGAGTTAATATCTTTGTAATTAGCTAAAGTTAATTATTAGGCTAATTTAATTTTTCAATTAATGTTGATTGAATATTAATAAATTTTGAGTAGAAAAAGAATCAGGGTAAACTTGAGATGTGATATAATTTCACTTTTTGTAAAAATTAAACATATCATTTCATATTTGTTATTTATCTTAATATTTCAAAAAGTAAACATATGCATTTATCTATTAATCATGTAATCCTCATCCTCTCGCCTTCCACTCCTACACATTTCCTAAAACCCTCCATGATGAAGGCGCAATAAGAGCTTCTTTGGGAAAGGCATCGAAGGGTGTGACAGTGACTGAAGGAGAAGAGGAGCTCACAATCCAAAAATCGGGTAAAGTTGTTTCGAATTTAAGTTAAATCTGCCAAATCAAATGATTTAGCATAGGACGAGGGAGAAACAGGATTTAAGTCTGTCATTTTTATAGTTTGGGAAGATTTAAGTTAAATCCCACTTTGCTTTAAACCTATTACCAAACAGCCCCTATAGGTCTCTACAGAAGGAAAAATTATTTTGTGTGGACATCAGACGCCATCCGGAGGCGATTCAGAGCATGCCACATCACCCCTTTGCTATGTACCACGGCTATGTATCCGCTGTGTATCAGGTGACGTGGCTTGCTCTGATTAGCCTCCGAACAGTCCGGTGTCCGCACAGAATAATTTCTCCTACTATCATGTTATATAGATAAGCATAATAACTCATCAATTAGAGGTAGACATTTCTAAAAAAAATTCTAAAACTAACAAAATGCCACCACATTATTCTAACAAGTATAAATGTATAACAACATGATGCTCTCCAATGGGGAAATAAATTATATAAAGATGTCCTAAGGCATTTTATGTTAGAATGGGCTTTAAAATTTTTAAATTTATGTTAAGATTAGTACCCTGCATAATATCCAAAAAAAAAACCTTAAAATCTATTCTTACGCTAAAGCCCTCTGTGATATCTTTACATATTTGTTTTCATCCAACATAGGTGCAAAAGCAGCAACCAGTAAAGAGGCCCCCATCAAGCTTTTTCTGAGAAAGTATTTGTGTCAATACCTTTGCATCGCTAAAAGCGAAGAGATTCTCCTCTACCTCAGCAGCATCCATGGCTCCCCTCAACCAAATCTACTCCTCTGATAAAAGAAACACATTTAAAAATATTATTATTTCTAAACAAAATATAATGATAACATATTGGCTGAATCACATATACCAATAAATTAAAAAGATTGAAGAAAATAACAATAAAGACTATCTTTTTTATAATAACTGCCAACCTAAAAATAAAAAAGAAATCGTCCAAAAAAATATCGAAGAAGAGCGGACTGATCTAATATCATTTCAACATCAAAACGATCCAGAACGATGCCAGCGCGATACCTTTCCTCGTAAATAAATGCATTATGAAGAACAGGGAAAGAGAAAAGCTTCACCCACAAACAATCAAAAAAATGAAGAAGACGATATCCAAAAAACCGAAAGTTACATCAAGAGATACGTAAAATGAAGCGTGAAAACCATTAAAAACAAATCTCAGCTCGTCGCAATTAACTTGAGAAATAAGTTGGCGAAACATGTCTCGTCAATGCCTACGCACAACCGGAACAATGAGCATCCATTCCATCGATCCAGACCTACTTGTAAAACAAGTAAATTTCCCAACGAGTTCTTCGACAGAGATCAATCGAGACGGGAACCCCTCTCGCATGACAATGCAATATCATCTCCTCCGTCTATTCCAGCTTGAGAGATCGATTCAGAGGTAACGAGGGCAGAGCGACGGGTGAGGGCGCCCCCGTGGTACGACGATAATGAGTACTTTTCCTTAAAAAAATTACTAGATTCCGTGTAATATAACTATTATTATTTGTGACTATTTTATTGAATAAAACTGTCATCGATTCAATTCGATTGTTATTAATACCGTTACTGATAAAATGTTTTTTTTATTGATTTTATTGTTTTACTTTCAACTGATTAAATATAATTATACGTAGAATATGTAGTTTGGTTGTTTGAAAAAAATATATAGAATATAAGGAATATATGTAAAAGAAATATTTTGAAGTTATTTGGATGAGGGTAAAAAGAATATTTTTTTTTAATTTGAAGTAAAGTGAATGCAATATAAAATTGAAGGGCAGTGGCTAGCGACGGTGGTGGCGAAGGCGGTGGGCTGTGGGCGGCAGTCGGTGGCGACGATCGGGGCGGCGACTGAACTAACCGGCAATGGTCGGTGGTTGTGGTCTGCAACCAGCGGTGGTCGGCGGCAGCAACTATCTACAGTGGTCGACGGTGGGCTGCTGCCGGTAGAGGAGGTCTTCGGCGGCCGAAACGACGATAGTGGCTAGTAGAGATGGTGGCAGCGGTAGTGGTGTTCAAGAAAAGAGCGAGCAGTGTAAAACGTTCTCACTCAATTAAATTCAAAAATAAAATAGAATGGAATACACTGTATTTACTTTACTTTGCCATGGATTTGCTTTTTATCCAATCAAACACCCAAAAGTTCAAAACTCATACATTAGGAATGCAATGCATTCACTTTTCTTCCAACCAAACAGCCCCTAAATATATTTTCATATGTGGGATTGCTATAATTAGGGTTGCAAGTGACCTGAGTTGAGCAAGTTTATAGTTATCTTGGAGCTTGTTTATTATTAGTTTGTTCGAATTTGTTTTGAGCTTGATTCAAGCTTTTTTTTGGGTTGTATTTAAACTTAGTTTATTTAAAATGCTAGATGTTCAAATTAGATTCGCATTTAACATATGTTCAGATTGGATAATGCTTATTAAGTTTTAAACAAGTGGCCCGTATAAAATAATAGACAAGCCTTATCGAGCTATTAACGAGCATTTCTTTTAAGATGTACCTAGCATATTAATAAACAATCATATTGAGCTTTATCAAGTTTGTTAGCAAAAATCTTTCTCAAATATAATATTTTAAACAATTTATTTTTCATCATTCTAAATAGTTAAATTAGACCACTGGATTTTTGCCCTTAACGAAAAGATCATCATTCAAAACATAATCACTTTTCAATGTGAATATATGAATTTAATATATAATACATCAAATTAATTTTGATCATTCAATTTAAAAATATTTTTAGTTTTGATTCATTTAGGAGAACCGATTTAACTAAAGTTTGTTTTTTTAGATTTCATAACTCTAAAATTATTTCATTTATAACAAAAAGTTTTATTAATGTATTGTCATATTATGTTAAAATATATAAATTATATACAATATATTATTATTTTTTTCTCTTAATATGCTTATTTCCCATATAGCTTGCAAATAATTTTTTGGCAAATACATAACACTCAAATTTTATTTATTTATAAAATTAATAATTATCTTAACTTTTTAAACCATCATAATGTGCATGTGAGACAAATTATTATAAATTTAAACAAAATGAAAAATATGAGTTAATATTATTAGAAATTTTAATATTTAGTTGATAATTGAAAATTAAAAATAATTGAATATTAAATTTGTGAATAATCAAAATTTAAATGGTATGTTTATAATCCCTATTTTTTTCTTCTAAAATAGTATATGTTTGTAATAAAATATTAGTCAACAAGTTGCGCTTTAAATGCTTCCCACCTAAGTAACCACAACAATTAATGCGGACAATCATTTGATTTGTTGTGACAGTGATCGAACGGTTGTTGACGTATTAGAGGTTTTTTTCTCGTTATTGTCTCCAACCATTATCGACCTCTGCTGCAATCGATTTTCATATTGCAATCATCACAAGATACAAAGAAACAACTAGAGGAGTGATTAACGTCTAAATGGACAGTGTAACAGGTTGAAAGAAATTATAGCTAGATGGCCGCCCAAATCTTGCAAGTTCCACCACCTTTTTATGCCTAGATGCCCCATCCTTAAGATTTGCATGATTTCCGTATCACTTGGATTTATATTGTTATTTCACGTGTTTCGACCTTGAGCACAAGGTCGATTTTTAAGAAGTCAATAATGATATAAATATATTAAAGATTATATTTGCTAGTCATGTTTTTGTATTTTTTACAAAAAGAAAGCTATCTAATATATATTGAAAATGATCAAAATTTCAACGTTAAAACTCTTATAACTCCTCCCCCTTCTCTCATTCGACTTTATATTGAAATTTTCAGCAAACAACAGTCACACTTATCCCTCTTCATTCAACTTATTCATATTATCATTCTTCCAATTAAGAATTCATACATGATCATAATTTTACTTTCATCCAAATCACCATGCATACATAGGTAAAGCACGGATTTTGATGCAAATCTAAGATTTAGGTCTCGTTTGTTTCTCCTTAATTACGTCATTTTCGGTTTAAATCGACAAAAACAATTATTGTGTGTTGTTTGTTAACATGCCTTTTGCAGAATCTCTTTTCCTACATCTCCATAATATTGCCGATCTCAAAAGAAAAAAATGCCGCTTACCCAAACTCTGCTTACTCCATTTCTTTAAACTCCGCTTATTCAAAAGGAATGCCGCAATCAAACGAGGCCTTAGGGTTTATGGTTAATGGTTAATCAGTGATTCGTACCAAATTGCCGGTTAGGAAACTTTTTTTTTTGTGAATATTTAGGCAAATTCGCACACACATCACATATACAAAACTTGAATTTAGATAATCAAAACTTTTAACCAACATATCAAGATATCAAGATAAGCTGCCTACAGAAGAAAGATCCAACCCGTGATGAATCAAAGACAGGTATTCGCAAATAGATAACACGTGAAATTAGATTATCCAAATAAAGCCTGTGAAACGGTAATCCCGTGACAAAGCCTTGAAGGTAGTTAAGGAATACATGAAAGGTCCAAATAAGAAGGCCCATCTGAAGGTAGTAATCTACATACGCGTAGAAGTAACAATATAGTGGCATTAAAAGCCCATTAATGCAATCCATAAGAACCCAATTCAATGCCCCACACAACAGCTTATCAATCAAAGTCTAATTAATAAAAGTTGGACCCATCAAAATCATAGCAATAACTCATTAACCCAATCATTGCAGCAATTCATTTTTCAAATAGTGCAAACAGTGGGAGAATTAAGATCTAGTAACAGCAGAAATAGTAGAAAACATAACTATATGAATCATCAACAGAGATAATATGTTTATGATAAAAGGTAAATTTTGAGTTTTTTTTACTAAATTTGATTTCATTTGAAAAAAAGTCATTGGATTTGATTATATGATGACATGTCCTCCATCTCGAAATGGAGAACTTATTACGTGCGGTCATCGGACGTCGTCCAGAGATGAATCAGGACGCGCCACGTCACCATTTGTTGTGTACTGAGGTGACGTGGCATATCCTAATTCGCCTCTGAATTGTCCGGTGATCATACATAATAATTTCTCCTCAAAATGAGACTCATCTTTATTATTTATAAATGCACATTCTATTCAGTGTCTTTATCTAATGCACCATAAAACTCTCCAATAGTTTATATGGTAGTATCTTTTTTCTTCACAATCTAAACACGGAGAAGCTCACGTGGACTATATATATAATAGTCTTAGAATAGTTTTTCTTACCAACTTTATATACCAAGGTAAGGTCAATAATTACCTATGAAAATAATTGAATAAAAAATGTAATATAATTTAAGCATTATTTTACCTAAATTATGTAGTGAACTCATCACAAGTAATTTCAACATTAGTCTTCCCTTAAAATTTCTTTCTCTACTGTCCAATCCACCATCTCTCAGCCTCTCTTTCAAACAGGAACATAGCTAATGGTACCTTCCGGCTCTCCGGACACAGCATGCTATCAAAACTTTTCTCTATCCTCTTTAACCAATCTTCTGCAGCTTAAGGTCTTATAGCTCCTTTGAACAGCAGAGGCTTTAACTTATGGAATGTCTGTAAGTGCTTATTTACCTCTTCTTCTTTACTCCCAACTGATTTGTTCTATGCATCCCCCATTACCTTTATATAATAGCAACCAACTACATCATACTATCTGATGACACTGAAGCTGCACAATGTTTTTCATTGGGTGTATTTGACTCTAGCAGATCCATTTTGATTGTTTACTTGCACGGTTCGGTATGATCTGAATAATATACACATGTAATTATGTATGCAAAATAATGCACCTTAAACTACCCATTCTACCCAACTCTCAATCAAATCCTACATTTTTTGTAATAATTTAATTCTTCTAACAATTATGCTCTGATACCAATTGTGATACCCTAGAATCTAATTAGGAAGAATTACTCTTTTATCTTTTAATAAACAACAACTAGAGCTACATAATATCATCTATCACTAATAAATAATGAAAACAAATTTTATAATTCAAAATATCAATATATATATATATATATATATATATATATATATATATATATATATATATATATATATATATATTCAATCCCAAAAATTATAGACAATACTCAAGATCTATACAATCATCACATATCAATCATGTCCTGAGTATAAAAAAATAGTTAAAATAAAAAGAAACAGAACCTGAGTAATCCGGGTCAATCACACTCCTAATTCTCTATCCTGACCTGAAATTATTTAATTATATATAATAAGCTAAACAGTCCAACAGATCACAAAAACCTACAAATGAATTTAAAGCACAATAAAAGAGCAACATATATATATCAATTGTCAAATCATAACAGTTACATTCATATGATCATTTAATCAGTGCAGAAATAGTAAAATTCACATATAGTAGTAGTAGAATCTATACATATTAAAATACTATGGTACAAAAGCCAGTAAAGAAATCAGTACGAGTATCAAATCTATAACGTAGTTATCGTATCCGTAATAAAAATCAATACGAAAATCGTATCAAGCATTAAATCAAAATATTGGTAAATACTATTAAAATCACGTCAATGTAATAAAATCATATAAAAGTGTACACATACTATACATGTATTCTATATCACGTGTTCAGTATATCACATACTTAATATCAATATAGTAAATTAGTCGAATTAAATAGTATCAGCACCTAAATTGGTAACAAAAACATTCTAGTGGTAGGAGCAGCAAAATAATGCAAAAATAGTAAATTTGTATAATAACAATAAATCCATAAAATAAGAAGAATAATGCCTCAAGAACATACATTTCAGTAGTCACACAAAACAAGTAAGAAATCATAACTATCGTGGTATGTTTCAGTATTATATCAATATCAGTAAATAATTGGCTCAGTAAATAGAGTCGTTACTCTTTGCCCATCAGCATAGTAATCATCTCTTTATAACCCTCAATCAGTGTATCACATGAATCAGTAGAGGATAACACTAAACTATAGTAATTAAATGAAAGCCCGTCGACCCACCATCCTGTATAGGTCAATCAATCTCCAACCAACGGGTCAACCAGTCTTTACTTGTCTTTTACATACACATTATTATCACAATTCTATAACATTAATCTCAAATACATATCCACAATCATTTTCAATGCATTGCAACAAATAAAGCATAATTGAGCTTAATTCAAAAAATGTCAAAATGTCATAACGGCAAAAAAGAAAAATTATATTCAACAAAAATTCACATTTTCAAAATTTAACTAAATTATGAGATATTGCATAAAATAATATTCTGAAGCTTTAGTTAAATTAAATCACTATTTTTAGACGTTAAAATAAATTTCTGAGTAGACAAAATTATTGTATTTTTAAAATCATCCTATAAAAAATTTCAAACGAACACTTAAAATGTTCATAATCTCAATATCTATAATATATAAAAAGTTACGTGATAAAAGCCTTACCAATATAAAATTATTCTCATTTTTTCGATAATGAAAGTACAAATTTGATAAAAAAATATAAAAAATATAAAATCTTTGAAATCAAAAATAGGAAAAAGTTACTTACAGCAAGATGAATAAATCTCCCAACAGACTCGACTGACGAAAATGTTATACACCCTCTAAATCTAAGCTTTTAATTTCTCTCTCTTCTCTTTTCTCTCTAAAATCCCTAAAAACCTCTCTATTATCAAAAAGGAAATGGGAAAATCTTTTAAAAACTTAATGACTTAGGATATATTGATTAAAATAATAATTTAATATTTATATAATTAATTTAATAAATTTCTTTTAGTATAAAATTCATAAAAACTCTTGTGGGGCTCCAAAAATTTAAAAAAAATTTCATAAAATAATACATTTTATTTAAAACAATTTGGTGAAATCTGTTTGCAAAACGGACACCTAACGATCCAAAAATCCTCACTTATACCGATAGGTGCATATTTGACAATTTCTTAAGGATTTTTACTAGCACCAAAAAATTATGAAAAAATTCGTGTAATTAAAAAATCACAATCTCAATATTATGGCAAAGACAATTTATGATTTAGAGTTATATTAACTCTAGAAAAAATAATGTGGCAAAGTTAATAAACGGGCTATTATAATCTACTAACCTTAAAAAAATATCGTCCCTAATGTTTTACTTAAGGATTCGAGCATAAAATCGATATAAATCAAATCCATACAATCAAAACTCAAATTAAATCAAAACTCATAAAAAATCATATAGTTAGGCAATTTATTCTATCACATGTCATTCAATTATGCATGATATACTATGTCATTCAATCATTCAAATAAATTTCTTACCATTAGAGATTTCAGGTTATTGTTGTTCTTCAAGTTACTATAAGTTATACACATGTGGCATCACTGGAGTAGGTGTAGTCGATCGTGGTGTAATAATCTCCCTCTGATTGTCATTGATAATGATGTCATCTGCCCTATTTATTAATCTTTCATTATATGCTCTTAACCTAACAATCCTCTTTCCTGTAGCATGTATGGACTATCTTGCAGTAGAATCAGTTCTTCCTCTAAATCTCCTATGAGGACAATCTACTATCTTATGTCCCTATTGCCAATAGTGAAAACATCGCCCCATCAACAAGTAACATTAACCCGTATGTTATCGACCACAATGAATGCACTCGTCATAGCTTCTAGAAGGTGCTACTGATGTAGATCCCCTCGAATCACTATACCTAATTTTTCTTCTCACCATCTCTCTCTTAGCTTGGTTCATCTATGCTCCTCCTCCTGCTGACATCATATCTAGAGCCCACATCATCTATGGATGTTGGTATTATCAAATCAATCTCTATCAGTCTGGCCCGCTCCACCAACTCAAAAAACTCATGAATCTATAGAGGTGCTAATGGATGTCTCAGCTCCCTATTTAACCCTTACAAAAATCTGTAATACTTTTCTTCAACAGTAGGGATCAAATGATAAGCATACCTAAATAGGGCAATAAACTCGGCCACATACTGCATCATTGTCTTACGTCTTTGCCCCAACTTAATAAAAGCTTCTTGTATCTATCGTCGCGCTGAAGGATATACAAACCATATCCTGAATACTATAGTGAACTCGTCCCAAGTGCTTTAAGCATTAGTCATCCCTTAAAATTTCTTTCGTTACTATCCAATCCACCATCTCTCAATCTCTCCTTCAAATAAGAACACAACTAATGGTACCTTTCGGCTCTTCAGACACTACATGCTATCAAAACTTTTCTCTATCCTAAGTAACAAATCTTTTGTAGCTTGAGGTCCTATAGCTCCTTTGAATAGTGGAGGCTTCAACTTATGGAATGTCTGTAAGTGCTTGTACCTCTTCTTCTTTACTCCTAACTGATTTACTCTTTGCATCTCCCATTACCTCTGCTACAATAGTAGTCAACTGCATCATACTATATGATGGCACTAGAGCTAGACTGTGTTGTTCATTGGGTATATTTAACTCTAACAGATCCATTTTGATTGTTTACCTGCACGATTTGATATGATCTGAATAATACACACATGTAATTATGCATACAAAATAATGCACCTTAAACTATCTATTATACCCAACTCTCAATCAAATTCTACAACTCTAGTAATAATTTAATTCTTCCAACAATTATGCTCTTATACCAATTGTGATACCCTAGAATCTAATTTGGAAGAATTATTCTTTTATCTTTTAATAAATAATAATCAGAGCTATATAATATCATTTATCACTAATAAATAGCAAAAATAAATTCTATAATTTAAAACATCAATATATATACATCTGGTGACCAGAGGTGGTATCAACTAACTGGTCAATGTGAGGAAGCGAAAAGCTATCTTTTGGGCAAGCTTTGTTAAGATCTGTATAATCTATACACATTCTCCAAGCTCCACTTCCCTTCCGAACCATGACAACATTAGCTAACCAAGTAGGATAGTGCACCTCTCGTATAAATTCGGCTTTTAAAAGTTTATCCACTTCTTGCTCGATCACTTGCTGACGATCTGGTGCGAAGTTTCATTTCTTCTGGATAATCAGTTTGCACATATTGACTTTGAGGGAATGTACAATCACCTCGGGGTCAATTCCGGGCATATCTCCCGGACTCCATGCAAAAATATCATGATTTTCTCGTAGAAAATCTGTGAAGTTTTTCTTCTCATTGTCTGAGAGAAGTGATCCAATCTGTACTTTTCTTGAAGGATGTTCTTCAGATATAGATACAATAGTAAGATCTTCTACAGGGGAAGCTCTCTGAGGGATATCTTCACTCTGTATATCAAAGTCCTCGATGCTTAGGGTAACAGTTGGACGTGACGTAACCTGCCTAAGATAGCAAGTTTGTGATATTTATTGATCTCTGCATACTACACTGACTCCCGCCAGGGTATGAAACTTCAGCTTGAGATGAGGGATAGAGGCGATGATCCCAAAAATTAACTAGAGCGGCCTTCCAAATATAACGTTGTAAGTCGATTCTAACTTTACCATAATAAATTGAATGGAGTGTATAGTTTGTCGAGGAAATTCTCCAAGTACAACTGGGAGATTGATTATCCCTTCTGCTCGTACAAGTCGATTATCAAATCCATATAAAAGACCTACAGCAGGCTGAAACTTTTCTCTTGAGAGACCCATGTTGAGAAAAGTAGAGTAGAACAGGACATCTACGAAACTTCCATTGTCCACAAGAATTCTTTTGACATTGTAACACGGGTCACATATGCCCGTGTTAATAACAAGCGGATCTTGATAAGGGGTTTTTACTCCCTCTAGATCAAAATCATCAGATGTGATGGAATGATCAATATGAGCCTTTTTTGGAGTTGGGTTTCTATCTACAGCTAAAAAGACTTGATCGGATAGTAAGGGGCCTTCAGCGATTGTTTCAACTTCACCAATCGTTATCTGGTTATTCAAATATTATCTCTGTTATTGATTTTGCCCCCCAGTGGAGCGAGCTTCTTCTCGGGTAGGTGGATTCCAATAAATTATCGAAGATAACCTTGGCGGATAAGTCTTTCAATTTCATCATTAAGGTTCCTACAAGCTTCAGTAGTGTGGCCACGACTATAATGAAAGTGGCAATACTGATCCTAATTTCCTGTATTCAACTTCAAAGGATGCAGCCATTTTACTTTATCTTGATCTTGAACTGCCATTAAGATATTTACTCGAGATGTGTTGAGTGGAGTGTACTCTTTCTCCTATCAAGGTTCTCGTCGTGGTAATGGAGGCCTAGGAGATGGATTATTCTTTCCTTCCTTTTTCCATTGTGAGGATGAATTATCCATCCCAGGTGCTCCCTTGCGCTTCTCTTTGGTTTGCTCAAACTGCTTTCTATGAGCGTTTATAGCCTCATCTGTAGATATTTGGGCCTCCACACAATGAATCAGATCGGCATATGAACGAACAGTGTCGCGCATAAGTGCCAAATAGAAGGGGCCAGGATGAAGATCTCCATGAAAGACCCCTCTGAATAATTCTGGATCTACTCCTGGAATCTATCGAGCCTCGGTGGGAAACTACTAAAAATAATCATTTAACGATTCTCCCTCATTTTGACTAATCCCGGAGAGGTGGGAAGAATCCTTAATAATTCTTCGATTGATTACAAACTGTTCAACGAATACTTTGGCCAATTTGACGAATGTAGGGATCGTTCCGGCTGGAAGTGAATAGAACCACATTCGAGCTTGTCCTTTGAGGGTAGCAGGAAAAACTTGACAGAGGAGTGCATCAGATGCTCGCTGGATATGTGTGATGGTTCTGTAATGATCGATGTGCTCGTATGGGTCGGATGTCCCGTCGTAGGAATCGATGCTCGGTAGTTTAAATCCTGTCGGAATAGGATGTTGAAGAATGGCTTTCGTCAGGGGTGACGACTCCTGGAAGTCCCACTGACGAAGAGGTTACCTTACACCTCCTGTAGGGAACTCCTCTCGGACCAATCGTCGCAGTTCATGATGTAGGGCATTACGAGGGAGCTCAGTAATGTGAGGTCGGGCTAACTCTTCAGGGAGGTCCAGGGGAAGGCGAGATTGCCGACCCGTGTGCGAAGGATGGGTAGAACTTGTTGTATCAGCCAGTTCATTATCTTGATGTGACTGCGGATGCCTTCTTGGCCGAGGAAGAGGAATTTCTGCTTGAAGATGTTTGAGTTGAACAGCTTCTACCCGTGGCGGATCTCGAGGGATAAGAACCTCCTCCTGTGGTGCTAGCGCCAGTTGCCGAGTCTCTCGTAGGAGTTGTAGGATCTCGTTCTGAGATTCTTCCATTTTTCGAGTTCTCTCTTCTAGGGAGGGTCCCGATGTTCCTTCTCCGGCTGCATTTTGCCCCCCGGGGTAGAAAGAGATAGATATCGGATGTCTATGACTCATAGACTGATTTCTGGACTGGTGGGAGTTGGAGCGAGAAGCTCCAACAATACGACTGCTGCGCCTGTTGACCATCATAGCAATACGTGAAGTTGTGGAATCGATTCCCACAGACGACGCCAAACTGTTGCAGACTAGATTATACGTGGCGATAGAGTTAAAAACTTCCATCTCAGTGTTGTACGAATATCTAGCACACAAATAGAGGAGAAATAACAACACCATGTTTTTTTATGTGGAAAACCCAGAAAGGGGAAAAACCACGGGCCCATGCCCAATTGAAAGAGTTTCACTAGTATTTTCTTAGAATACAAGAGGCTAAATCATCCTTAAAATTTAGAACGATTAGATTACAATGAATCCCCTTAGCATTGAAAGTCAGTTACAAAGTCAAGCAGAGTTCCGACATCACTTGGAGATCGGACGGAATTTCGACATCATTTCGAAGTCTGGGAGAATTCTGGCGTCGGGCAGAATTCCATTTTCACTTGGGAAGAATTCCGGCGTCACTTGGGCGTTAGGTAGAATTCCGACGGTGGTCGAGGAGGAGTTATTCCCTCCTAATCCTCTCTTCTTCTACTTCTTCTCTTCTCTTGCTTGGTCCCCCCCTCATGAGAAATGAGGGATTATTTATACTTTTTTTGAGGATGGCATGAGCCGTAAATAGATGAGAGATCATGGGAAAATATGGAGTGGTTCGAATGGACAGCTGATATTGAATCCTTTGATCGTGGACCATTTATTAGACATTGAAGGTCTTAATGATATCAGAATTTGACGATCTTAGGCTCGTTGGATTTGTCTCGTCTAGCCGCTCGATTTGACTATAAGGATGTACTGTTAGGAAATCGTTTGGTAATCCAAATTATGGATTGAACCTTCCAAATGCGCTTCGGATTTTTGCTTTGGACCCATTTGGGCTTAGATCGAGTTGAATTTGGTGTCGTTTGGTTCGTATTTCTGAGATGTTTAGTTTGACTATAAGTTTGCTAAAATCGGAGGCCAAATAGTCTCTGAATTAATTTTTGAAGTTGCCAATATGATTTTTGCCTTGAGATTCGTGCCCGATCAACATTATTTTTTGATGATATATCACTTATATCTCAAATAAAACATATGGTTTTTACAATATATAAGATAGAAAAAAAATAATAGAAAAGCTTAAAATTAGCCATTAAATAAAAAAATAAATTATTATTAAATAACTATTTTATAAAAAAAGTAATCATCTATTAAGTAATAAATAAATATGTTCATAAATAAACAATCGGATGCTCAAACTTATTTATTTATAGATCAATTTTAAATACCTTATTTAAACTTATTCAATTATATATCTATACTACTATATAAGTGTGGCTTTAGATTCCTCCCAAATACAATCTTAGTTTTTCATTTTATTTATCAAAGATGAATCCAAATCATTCATTTTATTTGCATATTAAATTTATTTTTTAACTTTATTTAATTAATTAAATGCATGACGTTTTAATTGCATTTAAGTAAGCTAATTGTTAGAATGCTAAAGGTTTTAATTGTATTTATTTCTATATTTAAATACAATTAATTAATATATTTATTTGCATTATATTTTTAATTTATACCTATTGGAATAATTAATAACATAATTCATTAATTAATATTTATTCAATAATAATTGTTAAAAATTCATAATTTTAATAATTAATAATACAAAAATTAAAGTATAAGTTTTAATTAATTATTTTATCAAAGAATCTTTACATCTATACTACTATTATAAAAGCCATTTGAGTTTCTCTCATACAAAATCTTAGCCTTTCATTTTTATTATTCAAATAGAATCTTGATCTTTGATTTTATTATCTTATCATGATTAATTGATAATTTTAAAAATAATTAATATATTATACTTTTTATATGAGCAAATTTTCATTTAAGGAAATAAATGAAGAAATTATATAAATTCTTTAATGCAGCAAAATTTCATTTAAGCAAATAAATGAAGAAATTATATAAATTCTTTAATGCAGCAAAATTTCATTTAAGCAAATAAATGAAGAAATTATATAAATTCTTTAATGCTTTTTAGTCTTCCTCTAATTAAATGTCCCTTTGTATTCCACTTTTTGTATCCCCTAAATAAATGAAGACATTATTTCTTACTATTCTTCATATTAATTAAATACCCATTTATACTCATCTATCTACATTCTCTACTCATCCTAAATTAAATCTCAACTGTAAAAATAAAAATGACAAAATCTTCTCCATGCATTCCATCGCAACCCTTGGGATTCCTATCATTCATTTTATTTGCATATTAAATTTATTTTTTAACTTTATTTATTTAATTAAATGCATAGCATTTTAATTGTATTTAAATAAGAGCTAATTGTTAGAATGCCGAAGGTTTTAATTGTATTTATTTCTATATTTAAATACAATTAATTAATATATTTATTTGCATTATATTTTTAATTTATACCTATCGGAACCATTAATAACATAATTCATTAATTAATATTAATTCAATAATAATTGTTAAAAATTCATAATTTTAATAATTAATAATAAAATTTATACTACTATATAAGTGTGGCTTGAAATTTCTCTAAAATACAATCTTAGCCTTTCATTTTATTTATCAAAGATGAATTCAAATCATTCATTTTATTTGCACATTAAATTTATTTTTTAACTTTATTTATTTAATTAAATGAATTACATTTTAATTGCATTTAAGTAAGAGCTAATTATTAGAATGCCAAAGATTTTAATTATATTTATTTCTATATTTAAATAGAATTATTTAATATATATTTACATTATATTTTTAATTTATACCTATCAGAGCAATTAATAAAATAATTTATTAATTAATATTCATTCAATAATAAATATTAAAAAATCATAATTTTAATAATTAGTAATACAAAAAATTAAAGTATAAGTTTTAATTAATTATTTTATTAAATAATATTTACATCTCTACAACTATTGTAAAAGCCATTTGAGTTTTACTCTCAAAAAAAATCTTAGCCTTTCATTTTTATTATTCAAATAGAATTCTGACATTTGATTTTATTATCTTATTATGATTAATTGATAAATTTAAAAATAATTAATATATTATTACTTTTCATATGAGCAAAATTTTCTTTTAAGCAAATAAATGAAAAAATAATTTAAATTTAATATTTTTTAGTCTTCCTTTAATTAAATATCTCTTTGTATTCCACTTCTCATATCCCCTAAATAAATGAAGAAATCATTTAAATTCTCTAATACTTCTTAGTATTCCTTCATATTAATTAAATAGCGATTTATACTTTTCTATTTATATTCCCTACTCTTCCTAAACTAAATCTCAACTGTAAAATTAAAAATGACAAAATCTTGTCCATGCATTCTATCGCAACCCTTAAGATTCCTACATACACCATTCCTATTATCTCATATTGATATAATTCGCGCACTCAAAATTATCGTAAACTCCTTCCTCTTGGTTACGAAGTCCCTCATGAGAGACGAACCCAGTAGCTCGCTCCCGACAGTTGTTCTCCGTCGGCCTTCATGTTGCAATTATTTGTCCCTCACTCCACCGTCTCATATCTCCTCCCATAAACTCTCCACACAGTATTATCGTTGTTGCTTCAATCCCTTCCTAATGGTAGATTTTATTATTAAACCTAACTTTTGGATATGCCTCTTGATAAAATAAATAAATGAGATAGAATTATCACTCAATCTCAGAATTATTGTTATTAATTATTTAATTATAAAATATTTATTATTCGACTGTGAAGTGCAGAACTTGGTGGTCCACACTGATTCCCAATTGATTGCCTCTCAGGTGGAGGGGGAGTTTGACGTCCTCGTAGCCCTGCCCACAAATTGAACTCGTATACTATCAAAAATATCTGAGGAGCAAAACAGCACGAGCAAATTTTTTAGGCACTTTCATCACAAGATTATTGAGAATGTGGAACTTCTTCCTAAAAATGATCAAGGAATCGCCAGTTATGGTGGATATGACATCATCATCCTTGGCCACCTTTTGAGTTTTCTTCAAACACTAGGCAGGGTAGCAGGACAATCTCCTTTGACTAAGGGAATTTTTGTGAAAATGTGGTCACCCATTTCAACTTCTACACTAAAGATATGCACTAAAAATTGGTAGGGGATGCCACCTACTAAAAAAAATGGAAAGCCTCTAGAGTAGGGGTACAAACGAGTTAAGCCGACTCGCAAGCAATCTTGAGCTCTACTCGGTAACAAGCTTGATGAGCCGAGCTCGAACACGATTTCGAGCTCGATAGCTAATCGAGCTTGAGCTCGAATAGCCCTTTGCTCGGCTCGTGATTCGAGTTCGTCAAGCCGTTGAAGACGGACACTAGCCGGCGGGAAAAAGAATTCGTGAGATCTTACAGGCGAGAAAATGACTCAAATGGACGGATAGACACTACCGAAGATGATGCAAACTGACACGAATGGAGATGTTGAAGACAGGTGCTGGGGAAGACGACACGAACCCCACGAATGCCGAACAGCTCGCGACGGGCGCTGGCGAAGATGAGGTGAACAGACAAACTACCGCTCGACGTCGACGAGTGGCAACTGACTGAAAAACAGATGCGTCGCAGAGTGGCGACAAACTGACGGACGTAGAGTTGTAACATATGCGATGGACAAATGCGTGGTGACAGACTCGACGAATTTATACTCAACGAGTAACTCGACGAGTCATTTTTTACCTGTCAAGTCAGCTCGAGCTCGACTTGAGATTGAGCATGAGCTCGAGCTCGATATTTGACAGTCGAGCTCGACTCGAACACCCCTTGACTCGAGCTCAACTTGACTCGTTTACACCCCTACTCTAGATTAAAAAGAAATATGGGGGGAAAGAAGGGAGAATGCTAAAAAAATTTAACTTCTACACAAGAGAGGGGCATTGAATTTGAGTAGGGGATGACACCTACCAAAGATAGTGAAAATGCCTTAACTGTAAGAAAATTTTAGGGAGAAGGGAAAAGAGAAGAAGGAGCAAATTTTTCATTGCCCCAGGGTGGTATTTATAGGATGAAAATGTGGGGAAATATTCGAAAAAGGGGAGGAAATTTTCCACCCATTTTATTTGAAATTCTTTAAAATTTCTTCTAGAAGTTTTAGAATTTTTTTGGCTCAAAATAACAAATTTTCGAAATTAACAAAAAATAAAAAAAAAAATCATAAAAAAGGGGTTGTTGTAGCTGCCGACCCCTCTAAAAAAAAATAAAAACCAAAATAACTGCAGTTGGCAACTAACGACTGCTCTGAATGGCATGCGCCTAGAAGGGTGTGTCTGAAACGACACACCGACACTACCAACAGTGGCTGGCTGCAAGCCGGTCGGCCCGCTAGTCTGACCGCTTGATTTTTTTGGCCCGGACAGTCCAAATTAGATGTTTTTTGGGTCCCCATAATCATTTTTTGAAGTTTTGAATCTAATTTTGGCACTTTCATAGCTCAACAGAGCTTCTATTTTAAAGTTTGAGCAAATTTACATTTTTTGGAACACAATTTTTCGATATTTATCACAATTTTAACAATTTAAAATGCTATGACAAGTATTTTAGACTTTTGGAGCTTCGACGTCCGAAAATAAGGGGACAACTAATATATCATCGAAAATTATGTTGATTGGGCATGAATCTCGAGGAAAAATCAAGTTGGAAAGTTTGAAAAATAAATTGGAGATCATATGAACTCAGATTTCATCAAACTTACAGTCAAACTGGACATCTCGAATATACGAACCCAACGACACCAAATTCGACTCAATCTTAGCCCAAATGAGACCAAATCAAAGATCTGAAGCACATTTGGAAGATTCAAACTATAATTTGGATTACCAAACGATTTTCAAACGTGACATGCTTATAGTCGAATCGAGCGACTCGACGAGATGAATTCAACGAACCCAAGATCGTTTAATTATGATATCATTAAGACATTCAAATTTACAATAAACAGACCACAATTAAGGGATTCAACATTGACCGTCCATTCAAACCACTTCCAATTTACCTCCGATCTTTCTCCTATTTTATGACCATGCTACTCTCAAAAAATTATAAATAGACCCTTCATTTCTCATAAGAGAGATCCAAGTAAGAAGAGAAGAGAAGGACAGAAGTAAGAGAGCTTTCTTGCCACCAGACTCCTCTTCGACTATTGCTGGACTTCCACCCGGCAGCCGACCGACGTCGAAGTTTTGCCCTTCTGCAGACTGAAGCTGGAGTTCTACCCGACCGCCGACTGACGCCGGAGTTCTGCCCGACAGCCGACTGACACCTGATTTCTACCCGATCGTCAATTGAAGCCCGATTTCCACCTGACCACCAAAGGTCGCGAGATTTTTGATCTTCGTTTGTAACTGGATTTTAACCTAACGGTTGATTATTGTAATCTGATCATTCTCAATTTCGGGGATGAGTCAGTCACTTGTAATCCAATCAAATACTAGTGGAATTATTTCAACTGTGCGTGACCTTGTGGTTTTTTTCTTTTTCATGATTTTTCTACGTAAAATTCAGGTGTTCCTTTTTTCTTCAATTTGTGTGCTGGATATTCGTATAAGGCTAAGACAAAAATTTCTAACTCTATTGCCACGTATATTCTAGCCTGCAATAAGAAAAAAAACATAATTTTTATTAATTTACTTGTTATATGTTATGTTCTTATAAATTTGTTATTCCCAAATTTATGTGTAAAGATTGTCAAATAAATTTATACATCTCAAACTTCAATTATTAATTCATATAAATAAAAAAATTATATTTTTATAAGATTTATTTTTTATTTTATAATTTTATTCACTTGCATATCGTGCACCTGCATTTTTCTAGTCTAATAATTGTAAATGAATTTTATATAATATAAATAGTAAGCTGTTGAAAAAGAATCAGTGGCCTATTGGTTAAAAGGAAAACTTATTCAAAATCACGACTATTAAAAGGAAAATACAAAGCTATTCATCAGTGCATTAATTCGTTCGTGTCGTAATAATCCAGTGGCCCAAAACGTTACTGCTTCACCCGCGAGTGACCAGAACTGAAACACTGTCAGTCTGCCACCTTTACAAAGCCTAGACGGCGGCTGAGCTCGATCCGATCGCCCTTTGAGCGCCCAGGGATTATCTGTTACCACATTCAGCGGAGCCGATTCTATTTTGCCGGGATGGGGGGTGAGAAATGATGACCATCTCTCTCTCTCTCTCTCTCTCTCTCTCTCTCTCTCTCTTAGTTGGTAGATATGGGGCATCTTCTGGGTTTCTTTCCTTCGCTCTCTCTTTCTCTGTTAGTTGGTTGAGATGGCGGCCGCCTCCGGCTTTGATTAGTAGGTTTTCGACCGTTTATTGATGCAGGATTTGAAATGATAGGGAGGAGAGGAAGCGGAGGAGTGGGAGGAGCGAGAGGGACTGAATCTGGAAGCCTATGGCTGGCCCCGAATCCAAGCAAGAGATGGGGGGAACTCTTCTTTCTGTTCTACACTCCATTCTGGCTCACACTTTGTCTTGGAATCGTCGTCCCTTACAAGCTTTACGAGGTCTGTTCTCCCTCTTATCTCCCCTGGTCCAGTGGTCCACTGTCGCTTGCTTTCGATGTGATGCTACGGGGGGTTTCTTACGAGCAACTTGAACACACTATTTAAATGTGGTTTGACTTAATTTTGTCAAACAGTTAATGAAGAGCTTAAAAAACGAAAAATTCCTTTACCTTACGTTTAATGCGAAGTCTTGGATTTACTAAATCCCAGTATTCGGCGGATTTAATAAAGTTAGCGGAGGACCGCATGATGTCGGGGTAAGCGACGGAGATCGTCATTACTGTTTCCGGTGACGGTGACAAAAGCGTAGTTAGAAAAGCCCATGCATTCCCTGGGGAGATTGGTGCGAAGACCGTCGTAGAGGATGGAGTGAACGACCTTCCGATTGGAGTCGAGGCCAAATCGTTCGGGGTCGATTGCAGGAGTATAGACCCAGGTGCCGCCGACGCTGGCGCCACGCTCGAAGACGACACCGGAGCTCCTGCATCCGCTACGATGCCAGCGCCAGGAACCGATGACGGTGATGTAGCGACGGAACATTAATGGACGGTAGGTCAGAGAGCGAGGAATGGAGGGCATTAGAGAGTCGATGGCCTATGGATCGGTTGTGGCTAGTGCATTGGGAGACTTAGGAGAGATCTCTCCTCATAGATCATAGAGGGTTGGTATTTTTAGAAGCGAAGTAACACAAATATTTTTAAGCTACTCATTATAAGAAGATTTATAATTTTTTGGAACTATATTTTGTTTCCAATAAAATTGAAAATAAAACTAGTTATTAACAAAACAGTTCTACGCATGGTCAGGTGAATTACAGTTATAATTGAAGTTTAACAGTATGAAATCATTCTTTCCTATAAGAACAGACTCCGACATTCCGAGCTTCCTTCCGGAACATTGGCTTTGGATTTTCAGTTGGTGAAATTTTTTTTGGCTCCGCTTTTTATCAAAGATAAGTGAACTTCCGCTACCTTAAGTTGGTGAAAGTGATGCTAGCTTCTTTTTCCATCTCTTTTCTTATTTATATCTTATATTCAATTAAATATTTAATCTTGAAATAAATAGCCAAATAGTTTGATAGGAATAAATAGATTTAACATCTATCATGCTAAAACAATTTTTAAGGATTTAACTCTGAGGATTTACTAGATCACACTTGAATTAAATCCTACTTGCAGTCAAACAGTCCTGTGATATTTATTGTTTGTTTTATAGTCGTTCATCTTTTTCAGATGTAAACTTCAGATTTCGAGATTTGTTTTCATAGATTGTCTTTAGTTTCTTATATTTTATTTGTCTTTATTTCAAGGTATGATAGTTTGAATGCTTGTTATGGGGGTTATCATTATTCTCTGTGGGAACTGCAAATTATTAAACTTTGTTTTTTAAATAACTTGTTTAATTTTGTATGAGATTTTAAAATTCCATTTTTTTCAGCAGAAAAAGTTTCTATATGGTAATAGACAGGCTGAACTCTATGAACATAGCATTTTCAATTTATTTGTGCTGCATTAAGCTTGCATTGTGATGGTAATCAATTCTGATGACAGAGCTTCACCGAACTAGAATATCTACTTCTGGGATTGGTTTCAGCGGTACCAACTTTTTTGATACCCCTGGTGCTTGTTGGTAAGGTATGCAAAACTAGCAATTGTCATTTTGTCTTTTTACTTTTTCGAAATAAATGTTACATCAAAGTGTTCCTGATTTAGGCAATTAAATGGGTGCGATACCATTCATTTCTATGCTCTTTGATTGGATAGCTGGCTAGGTTTTGCAAGCTTTCTGGCAGAATATAAACTATCTTGGAAATGTGATCTTTTCATCCTTTCTGCTGCTTCTTTAATTTGCAACAAATGTCCTGTGTTTTTCTTCTTATTTAGGATGTTTACCTTACACTTGGATAATGGCCTTCTTAGGATTTATTCAAGATTTCCCCAGCTTGATAGAAGGCTGTCTTGAGGGCTTGCATCTCTCACCATTAAGTCCCCAAAGTATAATGTTTATACGTTTGAATAAATTTATCTTTGCTGAACTATGAGTAATTTATGTAAAAATTTCAGCGTTCAGGCTTTTTTATCATGTTATATAAAAAATAAGTTATATGACTTAGCAGATTAGTTGTAGGCCTCAAGGCATCTTTAAAATCATTTTGAAACCTATGAGAGAAAAAATTTCACTTTTTACATGAAGTGCCTATCATGACTTAATATGATGAATATCAAGATCTAGTCTGGAGGTTTGAATTAACAAGACGGGAGCAGATGGTTGTATGATTATTTAAATTTTTCATTCACTATCATAATAAGCTATTTTTAATATATATTGAAAGAGCCATTAGAACTCCAAATGTATTTTAAAGAAAAATATCATAACTGTTTCAAATAAATACATCTCTCTCTCTCTCTTGCGGGGCGTCGCATTTATGGTTCACATTTTCTCCACTTTCACAAATTTAAATTTCTTTGGATGATATCTATGTACGTTAGATCAATGATAGGGGTGAGTGAGCACATTATGTTTTTATATTATAGTAACATAATAAGATTGAAGAATAATATACATGTTTTCTTTCATACATAAATTAAAATAATTATATTAAATTAATTTTGTAAGTGATCATAAATCATATGTTATGTATACATAATACTCATATCATATATTATCATTTTTCGTAATTAATACAATCATCACAAGAGACAATCTAAATAGTACTAATCAATGTATTTCCATTTTTATTTTCTTTTCCGAAATATTTTCCAATTTACGCGCAAATGTATATTGCGTCGCCAGCTAATATCTTAAGAGGGTGTACTCTATCAGTCTACACACACATGCAATCATTTGTATCTAATTATTTCATTCATATTTCATTCAATAATTGTATATGATAATTTGAAATATAACATGCTAGCTATCATCCATTTCAAGATCACTAATCATTGAAAATGTGAAAGATAAATTATAATTTAAATGACAATAACTACTAATTATTCATGTATCAATATCCTTCTTTGCATATGGTTTAGAAGAAAATAATATCATTACTATAATTTAAAAATATGAGTATTCACCTCGAATCTAGATGTTTGGATAATTCGCTCTACTTCTTATAATGATGTCATTAGGTTGATATCTATACATTCTTAGTATCATAATTCCTAAATAATAAATAATTCTTAATTTCTCTTAAATATTTAAATTTTTTTATTACTTAACATAATAATAAATGTTAATTAAATCTCATATATTATTAGATTTTAAAATTAAAACTAAAATTATTATTAACTTTTTTATCAAAGAAACATTTAATAGATTTTTTTAAAAAATTATAATTACTTAAAAATTATATTTAATAAATATTTAATTAAAAAATGACCAAAATACACTTACATTTAATACAATTAACACCAACATTGGATGTTAGGATCAAAAAGTTCCCATTTTAAAAAGTTAAGGGACTGAATTGGTCCCTCAAAAGAGTTGAGGACTATTTTGGTCCCTCACAAAGAGTTGAGGGACTATTTTGGTCCTTTTTTTCATAAAATATTTAAGACACGCGTGTCAGACACATGTGTTTAATCTGTATTTAATATTTTTTAATCGAATATATTTTCTGGGTGTTTGACATGTGTCGGAGGCATGTCGAACTCGTGTCGTGTCGGACACCATAGGCCTCTTTGAGGAGAAGTGTTGGTGCATCATAGATCCATTTTCTTTGTTGCCATTGTCTCAAAAAAAACTCGCTCTGATACCAATTTGATGTGTTTTGGAAGTAAAAACAGCAAGGTAATAAGTAGAAAACTGTAGAAATTTGAAGATAGGGGCTGATTTTGATTAATACTTCAACAATAATAAACGATACCAGTGATCTACTATTTGAGAGGTAGATCAGCTCTCCCGCAAACTCTAGATGTCGCTTGGAACAATTCCTAAGAAAACTACAACAAACATAAATCACATAATGATAGTTAAACAACCTAATTACCCTTAAAATAAATCATTATATTTCCCTCCCAAATATGAATTCAAATCAGCCTTCTTTTCCTTAATAAAACCTTGCTAATTCCCTATAAAATATGAATTCAAATCAGCTCTCTTTCCCTAAATAAAACTTTTCAATTCCCTCCTAAATATGAATTCAAATCAGCCCCCTTTCCTTAAATAAACTTTTCCTAATTTCCTACCCAATCTAAATTCAATCAGCCATCTTTTCCTAAATAAATTTTCCTAATTATTTCTCCCATGATTTCTCCTCACATAGTGAATCTTAACTACCCTGGACCCCACAAGGTGGGCCCCCTTGGCATATTAGAATGCTTTTAAAATCTTCTACCTCTCTACAAATATGTTCATTTTAATCTCCTCCAATAAAAACTCTTTTTTTAAATTGTATTTTTACTATTAATTTTTCTAAGCCATTCTAAAATTTTAATTTTGAACACATATCCAATGTAATATCCTGTTTAAACTGGCTGGTTCAATTGAGACGGCCAGCCATAAATGAGAACCTGCAGGTGCAGGCCAAGTGGAACACAGACGAACTGTGATCTTCTATGTGCGTAGACTCCCCAGGCGGAGTCAGATCGAACTATTGAGTGAAGGAACGCATATGGGAGTGAAGAAGAATGACTCCTCACGCGAAATATCTCAGTTTCACTCCTATAGGATCAAATCACGTGAGAAAACTTTAACTGAGAGAAATCGTGACCGAGAGAAAGAATAAAAGAAGAAGGAAAGAAATAGAGAGAAAGAGAAAGGAAAGGAGAGGGAGCAAGGGAGATGAGTCTTGTGAGCAAGACCGCCAAGGGGGAGAGTCGTGAGCTAACAGGCTAGGTCTTGAGCGCGAGTAAGAGGTAAGTTTCTCTATTTATTTAACATTTTATCTAAACATAGATTATAATTTAGATTTATTAGATTAAAATGATTAATGTTAAATATATGTATATATTTAGAAATGAATAAACTTAATATTATACGTTAATTATTATGAATCTAATTAATAAGAATAGATAATTTATGAGAGAATATAGGTATTTTGGAAGGAAGAAATTTATACACACAGATGTATATATATATATATATATATATATATATATAATTTAAAATATCTTAATATAAGAAATTTATTTAGAAAATAAAAACAATCAAATTTAATTTTTAAGATTAAGAACAACTAATTAGAGAGAGAGAGTATGTTGAGAGATTATGATCTTTAAATAAAAATATGGATTTTAATTGAAAATACTAATTAATAGAATTAATTATACAAATAAAGAATTGAATGATTTGTGATAAAAGATATATTAATAATAAAGAAAATATTATATATATATATATATATATATATATATATATATATATATATATATATAGAATGAATATCTTAAAATTTAATTCTAATTAGTGAATTAAATAAGTAATTAGAGAGAGAGAGAAGTGAAATTTATGTTGTATAAAGAAATATGATATTAATGAAATAGTACTTAATTATTAGATTTATAACAAATTTATGAGAGTAAAATTTAGTATTAAAATTAAAGAATATTTTTAGTTGGAAAAAAATTAATAAGTATAATGTAATCTGCGCCAATGTAGGTGTTAAGCCGGCCGTCGAAGTGATGATTAAAGTGAATTATCAAGGCATCTGATTATAATGTGAGTACTCATGTCTTTTAATTACAGTAATGATATTTGTTTCTCCTATATATGATGCATTAAATACTACTATTATTTAATTACTTATTATTAATGTTCTATGAATGAATGCTAAATGAATTTTTTTTGCCAAAAGCAATTGATCATGTTGAACTGGAAGACTTGAATTTAATATTATAGAGATATCATCCATCTTATGTCATGATGTTTATTATATAGATCAATATGAAATGATTTGAAGAAGATAAATGATATGATTAAAATAGAATGCTTGTATGTGCATGTTTATTGATGGAGCACACCCCTTATGATATTGGCTGGGGACGCATTGTACCCATGCACGCTAATGAAAAATGTTATGAAAAGGAAAAGAAAAAGGAAATTGAAATGGAGTACCTTTATTGATATTATTTTAGATTATTTTAGACGGTGGCTCCTATGATGACTGTATTATTTATGAGAAAGGGATAATGATATGGCTAAAGATATGATTAATGATATATGCATATTATTGAAAGTCTTAAAATGAAATTCTTTTATGTTTGGAAAATGATCACGCATATTGTTCCAAATGCCTTGAGTTATTATAGTTTAGAAGCATGAATTACTCACTGAGTTCTTTATGACTCACTCTTCCTATTGAAAAAAATTACAGGTATAATTCAATTAACTAACATGAGCAGAAGAGGTGAAAATTTATATCATAGGCGCGACACACCGAAAGAAAGATATTTAAATGATTTTGTTTCAATTTGTTTCAAATTTGAGGGTTTAGTGGCTCTTTCTGCTTATTGGAAATAGTTAATAATTGAAAATTTAGTCAACCGTCCGACCGTCTGTTCCCACCTCGTTAATTCGAGTCTCCGGGCCGGGTCGTGACATCCAACCTACTTGAGTAGCATAAGCACATATAATATTAATAATCTTAACATTAATAACAATATTTAAAATTATAATTATATCTCCAATTCTATTCATTTTTAAAGCATTATCTTTCAAACTATTATCTATAATCACTCATACTCCATTTCTAGTATGACCCCTACATGAATATCATAGTTTAAATCTTAAACCATTGATCTCCTTAACATTCTCTCCAACCTATTTAGTTTCATGGACTAGCTTTTTTGCTCACATCCATACATGACGTGGGAACTCTTGCTTATTTAATAGTGCAACCGAGTGCCGGTGCAGCGACCCTTGCACCTTGCTGTATTCAGACCTTACGATTCGTCGCTTCTAGGGAATGCTCTATCATTAACAATGTATTAAGTGATTTATGTCATGATTATTCGATAAGTTTTATGCTAATTTTTGACTACCTAATGCAACCCTCCACCTTTCTCATCCAGGGCTTGGGACCTGGCAACTACAGTGTTGGTGTTTGGTGAATGCCTAGAAAAAAAAATGTTTGATAGAAAGCTACTATATCAGCAATTTGTTCTAGAGATGTGTGTAGCTGAAGTGCGGTACTGTGTGATAGTGAGAAATGTTGGATTAATCTTGAGCTCATAGTTTCTAGCTTTCAGTATATAGAGCTCTTTGTCATCTTTTGTGCGTGACTTGTGTTGCTTATCTTCTATCGTATCCACAACGACTCAACGTGGTAACACGTTGGTTTTGGAAACTACTTGGAAATTGTCTCAGAGAAAAACTTATTGTGATAAATGATGGAAAAAAATTGATAGGCTGAACCAAAATTCATTGGAAGCAAACTAATTATAATGACTTGTATCTGAAAATTGCTATTGAAATTATTCTTGTATTTTAATTCTTTTATCTTTCTGATTCAAATATGTATTCTACTTTTAGTTTGCAGCTCAAAAATCATTTTTAACTTGCAATGGCCATAATAAGCTACCTTAAATGTTTGAGACGTGCTGATCCCTACTTTGTTTATTGCATTTTATGCAGGCGGATAGCAGCAAGTGCTTGAGCAATCGATACTGGGTAAAGGTATTGTCACCCAACTTGCCCAGGTTTCTTTAAACGATTCAATTTTAGTTGTTTTCACAAAACGCAACTATTTGAAGGGTGACAATGTCTTAATCCCATATGCCCCACTTTCAATTCTCTTGCTTCTTTTTTCTAGGAACATGATTATTAGATGCATCTTTATCCCAGCATAATTATTTATTTAGTTTCATTGTTTGTTCAACCACACTAAGTAATGTGTTTTCTTAAACATGCCTTAGCTAATATTTTATCATTGTTGATCTTGTATGAGCAGTGGATATCTTTGCGGGTTTTACTAACTTATTTTACAGATTAGCTTGCTATTTCTGTGACGTCTAATCCTGGATGGAGTTTTTGTGACTGATTGGTACTTTTTAGTTAATTAAAAAATACACACGGATTACATAAGGAAAAAAGATCTGAACTCACACCTAAGATTTGCATGATACCTGCATATCACCCACGACATGCTTGCATCTCTCGTGGCTAACTTTCCCTATCATGCCCAATCTCTACCTGACATGATTTCTACACCCTAAAATCCTCATCTTGTGATTCTCCTCTTACTCGAGCCCAGTCGCCAACTTGTGCATTTTTCGTTTTACATACAATTTGCTTCCAATGCCTATCTGCTCCACTCTCTCTTGCTCTTGGTCTCTCCTTCCACTCGCTCTCTATTTTGGTCTTCCAGCACTTATGTGACATCCTCTTTTGCATGATCCAATCGTGTGATCCCTCTGCTTTTGCTTCTCTCTATAACACCTAATTCTTCTCCTCCTTGCCTTCCTCTCCCTTGGTGTATAATAATGCTTATGTTCTTCCCTTCTTGATGCTTCCAACCTAGACGTCTTTCATGCCTACTAGATCTAGATCTCAACTATTTGCCGCTCGAGCTAGCCACAACCACTCTCTCAAGTATCACACCATAACCTTAGCACATCCACTTGCTCTTGCACAACATTAATTACATTGAGAACATCAGGTATGACCTCCTTGAACTCTTGCGCTTTCTTGAATGTCCACAACATAAATCTTGTATAAACCCATTATGATTCATGCCGGGGTTAAGTCATATAAATATACTTGTAGCCTTTACATCGTAAATTGTGCCATGCTCCACAATGACATCTGCTTGCCAACTAAAATCAAGGGGACATATTGTCGAATTTAATTTTTGCTACCCTGATCATCTTTAATACTTGAACTTTCTATTAAAAATGTGATAAGAACAACCATTTGCTGCCTTTATTTCATTTGACCATTGGTGGAAGCACCAATATGTGTCGTTTGAGATGTTTCTAAATTTAGAGAAATGTCCAAAGAGAATTCAACTAATTATATTCATCATGGGATTTGAAACATAACCATGAGAGTTCATAAAAGACCCCACCAATTTATTGTAAGCTTTCAAAATTAATTGAATCTCATTCTTGAACATTTAACAAAGTTGGGGAATGTCATGATTGTTAAGCAATGTGAATCTCGTCACTCAAGTTATGATCAATGTTCATAATTTACAAAGCTTGTCCTCTGAACTGTACATTAGCCGTACTAAACATTTGTTTCAGGAAGGAGGAGAAGCTTACGCATGGCTCTCACAATTTTAAAGGATACATAAGAAAATAATACACAAGGCCATGGTTTTCTTTGATTATAAATGTGAAATTGTGTTTATAATTTAGCACCATTATTACATGACATCTATTAGCTCACAACTGTTTGACCTTTCTCCAAAATTGCGGGTTATATAGTCACTCACTATGGCTACCAACCACTAAATGATTAATATACTTATGTTGCTGTTATATCCAAATTTGTCAGTAAAGGACACTCGATCCTACTAGCTGACAAACTTTGAGAGGGATAACCTAGAACCAGTGTGAGAATGTAGAGAAAATAATTTATTAGAGAAAATCTATAATGTAAGTGCTCAAGAAGCTTAAAATCTCAATGAGTCAAAAAGTTAAAAAAATATTTCTCATCACTCTTTATTTTTAGGAATCTGATAGCTATCGAAAATGTTACACCTATAAAGAAATATAAAATTTGATGCTTTCCAAACTCTCAGTACAAACTACTCTAGATATGTGTTACCCTTTAGTTGGTTCGAGGGGAAATAGCTCTGTACGGATCTGATAATCTTCCTCGGGGCATGTTCAATAGCGGTGAGTGGGCATGAGCAAGTCCTGTAGTGTTGAGCGGGTATCGGTGAGTGTTGGTGAGCACTGAACAAGAAAGGTTTGCACTTGAAGGGATACCTTAGAAATAGCGACGACCTGATTTGGAGTTGTGGACCGCCCAGAAAAAAGGGGGGTGAGTGAGTTGATGCTGCGGGGAAGATGGGCTCCATGGTCAGATGATCACAAGAGGGTAAACCCCTCAAGTGTGTGCTTTCCTATAGCTGGGATGACGAGTATAGATGATGGAATCTCGTCGTAGATGGTGTGAGTAGCCTTGGTATTCGATTTGCTATGCAAGATGAGTGGCGAGTCGATTGATCCATGAGATTCCTTAGCTCCTGTGAGAGGCAACTTCCCTTTGTAGGCTCGAGCAAGTCAAGCCTGATGATCCTTGGGCGAGCTCCTCCGTGGGACCCATTGGATGCGAGTTCCTTCGTCGCAATTAACAGACAACCCACCAACTACTTGCTAGATACCTGCACAAGTACATATAAGTATATAGTAGCCTTAGAATTTTTTGTTGAAACCTCTTGGAAATGGTAAACGAAAGTTTTATTATAGATTTAGAGTTGGTGGTGTTATCCTAAAGGGATTTGTTCGTTGAAGTTGAAGTGGAGGCAATTCGAAAACTTGGCAAAATTTGACTAATTTGGAATTTGGGCTTAACGCTTTTAAATTTTTCGAAAGAAGTGGCCATATAATGGTGTAGATAAGTAGAGGAATATATCTAATTATCATATGGAGTGTTTTATAAATTTTCTAAAATATTGATGAAGATTTAAGATGAATTTTAACAAGACTTAGTATGAATGTCTTTTTTGGTTGATGACCCTAATTAGGGTTTATGGATTTGGGGAATAGGTTTAATGTTAGAATCAAGGATCGAAAATTCTATGAATGTGTAGACGAGTGTTTCTAATAATCTTTTGGAGTATTTGATAAAGTTTCATTGAGTTTATGATCATATAAATAGTGTTAAATCACGATTAGATCCTAATTTATCCATGCTTTGTTGAGATTTTCATTTATGGTTGTGATGATGATAAAAAAATTGATGGCACTACTTAGTGCTACTTGCTAAAGAACCATTACAATGCTCTGCATCTAAGTGCTCTATAAAGTCTAATGAATTTCAAACTTTTAGCTTTATTTGAAGGTGGTTTGTTCACTTGAACAACTGCACTATGTATTCCCTAGAGTAGTTTACTTCTCCAATCCTGTCCAACACCTCATAGGGGCCGTAGTATCTCGGGGCTAGCTTCTCGTTCCCCCTCCTAGCAACTGTCATTTGTCTGTAGGGCCGTAGTTTTAGGAACACCTTCTCTCCCACTTCAAACTGCATATCCCTCCTATGTGAATCCGCCTGCTTTTTCATGAATTGTTGTGCCCTTAGCAGATGTTTCTTCAACTTTTCCAGTACCTTGTCCCTTTCCTCCAAGTACTGCTCAACTGAAGAAACTGGTGTGCTTCCCCTCCCATAATGCATTAGGTGTGGGGGGTCCCTGCCATACATTACCTTGAAAAGAGTCATTTGAGAAGCAGAATGGTATGATGTATTGTACCAATACTCAGCCAAAGGTAACCATTTCGCCCACATCCGCAGTATTTCAGAAGCAAAACACCTCAAGTATGTTTCCAAGCTCCGGTTCACCACCTCTGTCTGTCCGTCTGTCTGTGGATGGTAGGCGGTACTTCTCTTGAGAACAGTGCTCTGCATCTTGAAAAGCTCCCTCCAAAACTGGCTGAGGAACACTTTATCTCTATCCGACACAATTGATTCAGAAATCCCATGTAATCTCACTACTTCCCTGATAAATGCTGCCGCTACTGATACTGCGATGTAAGGGTGTCGTAAGAGAATAAAATGGGCATACTTGCTAAGTCGGTCTACCACTACTAAGATGACCGTGAACCCTTCTGAGCGGGGGAGACCGTCAATAAAGTCCATGGACACTTCCTCCCATACTTTGTTTGGAAGTGCTAGTGGTTGGAGTAACCCTCCTAGTGTCATTGCCATATATCTATTTCTTTGGCACACCTCACACTTTGCCACCATCTCCTCAACATCCTTATGCATCCCCTTCCAATAGAGCTTTGATGCCAGCCTTCTATTGTCTTCTGTACTCCCGAATGCCCCCCAACTGCACTGCCATGAAATTCCTGTAATAAGTGAGGAATATGTACTGATGTTCGTAGCATCACACATCTTCCTTGATGTAACATTCTCCCCCCTCCAGATAGTACCCCGAATGGCTATTACTATCCTTCTTCAAGTCTTCCTTGATCTTCTTCAACTCTTCGTTCTGCATGCTTTCTTCCTTGATGGCCCCCCAGTTAACCATCAGTGGTACTGAAACTGCCAACTCCTGAAGTTCCCCAACACATCTGGATAAGGCGTCAGCTGCCTTATTTTTCACCCCGGGCCGATACTGGATCTCAAAATCATAGCCTAAATGCTTTGACAGCCACTTCTGATGTTCCTCGGTCACCATCCTTTGCTCCAACAGGTATTTCAAACTCCTCTGATCCGTATGAACAATGAAATGCCTTCCCAAAAGATAAGGGCGCCATTTCTGAATGGCCAAGACGATGGCCATTAGCTCTCTCTCGTATACTGACTTCAATCGAGCCCTGGTCGATAGCCCCTGACTGTAGTAGGCTATAGGCCTGTGATTCTGCATCAACACTGCTCCCAAGCCATACCCGGATGCATCGGTCTCCACTATAAAGATTTGGCCGAAATCTGGAAGAGCTAATACTGGGACCATCGTCATGGCTTTCTTCAACCTCTCAAAAACCTGGGTTGCTGCCTCTCCCCACAAAAAATTGTCCTTCTTCAGTTGCTCAATCAAAGGCCAGGCGATGGTATTGTACCCCTTTATAAACCTCCTGTAATAATCAATCAATCCTAGGAAACCCCTCAACTCCCTTATGTTTCTAGTTATTGGCCATTTCTGCATTGCCTCGATCTTTGACTGGTCGGCCGCCACTCCCTCTTGAGACACTACATGTCCCAAATATTCCACTCCACCCTAGACTGGGCGAAGCTGCACTTCTTTAGGTTAGCTTTCAGCTGATGCACCTGTAGAATCTTAAGAACCTCCTTCAAGTGCTCTAAGTGCTCCTCCTCTGTTTGGCTATACACCAAAATGTTATCAAAAAAGACCAGCACGAACTTCCTAAGATACTGTCGGAACACCCTGTTCATCAAAGACTGAAAACTAGCAGGGGCATTAGTGAGCCCAAATGGCATCACCGAGAACTCATAGTGCCCCTCGTGCGTTCTGAAAGCCATCTTCTGAATATCTTCCTCCTTCATTCTGATTTGGTGGTAGCCCGACTTCAGGTCCATCTTAGAAAACACTACTGCTCTGTGCATCTCATTTAATAACTCGTCGATCATCGGAGTGGGGAATTTATCCAGTACTGTCTCCTTGTTCAAAGCCCTGTAATCCACGCAAAACCTCTAGCTCCCATCCTTCTTTTTGACTAGTAAGACTGGGCTCGAGAAGGGACTCACACTGGGTCTGACGATCCCTGCCTCCAACATCTCCCTAATTAGCTTCTCAATTTCATCTTTCTGAATCTGGGGGTAGCGGTATAGTCGAACACTAATCGGTGACACCCCATCCTTCAGAAGGATTGCATGCTCCTACTCCCTGGGTGGTGGTAGGCCTTAAGGTGGCTGGAACACCTCTCTGAACTGCTGTATGAGCGGTTGCACTACCACCGGAATGTCTCCCTCTTCCCCCACACTGACCCTCTCCAAGCATTGCAGCTCCACTAAATATCCACCTCCCACCTCCTGTATGGATCTGATCATGGATTTAAGAGATACTCCTACCCTCGACAGCCCTGCATCACCCTGGATCACCATCCTCTATCCTTCCACCATCAGTTCCATCCTCAGAGCACCCTAGTTGACCTTTGTCTCCCCCTAAGTTTGTAGTCATTTCATCCCCAGGATGAAATTGGTACTTCCCAACTCTGAGGGAAGAAAATTCTCCCTCACCTGTAGCCCTTGAATGGTCAATACCATTCCCCTGCACACTCCTCTCCCCATCTCCACTTTTCCCGTGCCCATCATCACTCCATATTGTCCCCTGTCCACTAATTTCACCCCCAATAGATTTATAATTTGGTTAGAGATGAAATTGTGGGTGGCCCCACTATCGATCAACACCACTACCTCCCGATCCCCTATTTCTCCTCTCACCTTCATGGTGTAATTTGGTGTGAATCCCACCACAAAGTTTAGAGAGACTTTCGCTACATCTAGATGCAACTTCTCTTCTCCCTCCTCTACTATCCCGCTCTCACCTCCCTCCTCAGTTTCCTTGTCATCGCAGACGGTGAGAACCTGAAGAGTTCGGTCCTTACACCTATGCCTTGGAATGTACTTCTCATCGCACCTGAAACACAACCCCTTAACCCTCTTCTCCTGGATCTCTTTCTCAGTCAGCTTCTTAAAATTTCCTCCAAGCCCCCTCCTCCAGTTCTCTCCTTGGGTGCCTCTCGTGACCCTCCCGGTGCAGCTCCTTTGGGAGCTAGGAAAGTAGTAGTCATCTGATAGGATCCCCCGAAAATACTGCCTCGAGCTCCCCTCTCCAGGTGCTTCTGTGGTCCTCAACCAGCTGCGCCAACTCCATGGCCTCCCCCAAGTCGCGCGGTCGCATCACTCTAACCGCTGCTCTGATCTCCTGTTTGAGCCCCGTCATAAAGTTCCCTTCAAGCACGGTCTCCGACAGACGATCCAATCTGCTCGCTAGGTATACTCAAACCGATCACGATACTCTGTCACTGTCCCTTCCTGCGTCAAGGCAAAGAATTGCTCATAGAAGTCTCTTCCCCTACCGGTTCGGAAACGTTCTAATAAGCACTCTTTGAACTCTCTCTAGCTTCTGATGGGTTGCCTCATGTCTCGCTATTGGTATCAAGCCAATGCCTTTCCCTCCAAGCATAGTCCTGCCGCGGTTAACTTCTCTTCCTCTGTCAGTCCGTTGATGGAGAAATAACATTCCACATTGTAGATCCAACCATGACCACCCCGCCCTCAAAGATGGGCATCTTCAGCTTTCTCACTTTCGGGTCACCCCAATAGCCCCTGGGTCCTCCATAACCTCCCATGCCGCGGATGGGAGGTGCTCCCCAGCTGTCTCTATCTTCCCTCCAGCGATCAAACCCGTATTCATCATCAACTTCCCCTCTTCTCCTTTCAAATTCAGCCCCTCGGTGGTGGAAATCTCCCATTCTTCCCACAAAATCAGCACCCCTCTTTCCATATCCCATACTCATCTCCTCTCTAGAAAGTGGTTCTAGAGGCGGCATGTCGTCCTCCCCCTCAAGGATCTCTACTTCCGGATTTTTCCTCCCCTGAAACGGGTTCTGATTTCCTCCTACGCTATGGCTGTCTGTGGTCTCTCTTGCTTCCGATGTCGTCGGATTGGTCTTCATCTCAATTAATTTCTTCAACATCTCTTCCATAACAGTGAACTTCCCTTCCAACTTTTCATTGTTGGAGGTGATTTGATTTTAAAAATCAAAAAATTTTTCCTCCAAATCTGATTTTAATTTACCGATTTCGCCTTTCAAGACTTCAACCTTCTTCTCGACCATTTTTCTTCCCAAGAATCATAAGAGAACTTCTTCCGGATGCCCAAAAACTCCACTGAAATTTCAGAATTTTAGCCGCCGATGGTCCCAAAATGATGCTCTGATACCAATTTGATAGGAAATACTTGAGTTCGCAAGCAATCCTAACCCAAATCGATGAGCAAACAACAAAACTGCTGCTGTTTACAACAGGAAAACAGCAAAAACCAGAGGAAAACAGCAAGAAACGGCGAGAAATCTGAAGGAAATCAACTCAAATAGGGTATATTCCACTAGTAGATGAATAAAGCAGTAACGATACAAGATTTTTCATTTCAAGAGGAAGAGAACTCTCCAAAATCTCTAGCCAAGAAGGCTAGAGCCCAAGCCTCTAAGAAGATCCCAAAGTTTAGTCAAAATTCAAGATAAAAACCCTAATTCTAACATTAGCCGCTAATTAAAGCCAAAGGAGAAATAATAAATCCCTAAACAGCCCTTCTATTCAAAATCTTCCCTCCCAAATCTTGATTTAATGCGAATTGGGGACCACAGGGCCTTCGTCCCTTCCCTTTCCCTGGTTCCGCCTGGAGTAGACCAGGACCGGTCCAGGTTGGACTGGTCTAGCCGGCCCCTCCTGGGCCGACCTAACAACGTACCATATGTGTTGTGTTGACAATAGGGTGAGGTTGTAAGGCCTACCAATTGGGTCATCTTATCCATGACATAAGAATGAAAGACCTAGACTTGTAGATCATTCTAAATTCAGAATAACAACACCTATGTCAAACTTCCCTTAAATCTCGAGTTCTAAGCCCAAGTTTATTAGACATCCCTATTGACTAAAAAAAAAGAAAATGAAATAGCAAAATTGGGAACAGATGCAAAGCAACGCACCTACCTTTGAGCCGGCCCCACCTTATGCGGTTTGCTTCCAAACGAAGCAACTGTTCGTTCAAAAAACAAACAAAATAACTGCGCACTCATTCCTTAAAAACGACAATCAGGAGCCATTGGGAGAAGATTCGAAACTCCTCCCTTGCTCATCTCTCTGTATTGCATGCAGACAGAGAATGTTGAAGCCCCCAACTCCTCTGTCTTCTTCCGCTCGTTCGCCCAAATCCATGAAATCGAGCCCACCTTCCCACAGCCGCTCGAGCCCTCCGCCCGTCTTCGCCTCCCATACGAAACGACCACCTGTAACTCGCCAAGCCCTAGTTCGCCGGCTTCCTCGTTTCCGCCTCCTTGCCTTCTATCGATCACGAGCCCGCCTCCAATCGCGAAATCTATCTCTTGGCCGCCGGTAAATCCCGCCGCGTGAAATCCTTTGCCTCTGTTTCGCGTGAAACCCCTCCAATCCCGCCTCAAACTCCACTTATGACTTCCTTGTCGGACTAGAGACGTGCGTCTCTTATGTGCTCGCAACCCATACGCAAGCTTCGTGCGTATCCGCCTCCGCCTCTTGCCTTTCCAATTGCTGTCTGACTTCCTGTCCGTGAGCAAGACTAGTGCAATTTGTCATGTAGCCCACACTAACTGCAGCCTTTTCATATTAAATTATAAATTAGTGGTGAAAGCCCACCCATGATAGCCTGCATATTTGTTTGCCTGTAATCTTTGCATAAATCCACTTTCCAAACTTCTCTATTTGGTTGGTTTTAATTCATAATTAACAAAACAAACAATTATTACTGGCTAACTTAAATAAAGAAAACAGTAGCTATTTGTTTAATTGCCCGTAATTGGAGCCATTTCTTCAGTTTGCTTAAATGCAGATTTTATAATATCAAGATGTTCTGCTCGAATCAGATTTTAAATGCAGATTTTTAAATGCCGATTTTTTAAATACTCATTTTTAATTGAAGATTTTTTAAATGCAGATTTCAAATAAGATTTTATAAATTAAAAGTATATGATTGCATTAATTTAAAATTTAATGAAATCTTTATTTTAAGAATTAAACAGACTGGAATTTAAAGAAGACCTCGCGTCGTCGACCTTAGGTTCGACCGAGATGGTTTTAAATTCAAGGCCTCATGCTGTCGATCTTAGATCTGGATGAGATGGTTTAAAATTGAAGGCCTCATGCCGTCAATCTTAGATCCGACTGAGATGGTTTGAAATTGAATACCTTGTGTCGTTGATCTTAGGTCCGGTCGAGATGGTTATAAATTCAAGGTCTTGCGTCGTCGACCTTAAGTCCGACCTGAAAGAAAATAAAAGCAAGTGCCACCCGACCTCTCTGCTAGGGGAGAGGACGTCGGGAGGCTGCCAAAATCACTTCAAGAATCTAGAGGGGAATTCAATTTGAATATTAATTCAATTAATTTAATCAATTAATGCTTTATAGAAATTAATTGGTTAATTGAGATTTTAGAGTTCTCTGCATCATCTAATGCTTGAAAATTGAGAAGTTGTAAATACTTATCCTTAGGCCCTCTAATGACCTTTGCAATCATCATTGCATTTAAGTTCCTCTGAGTAAACGCCTATTACCAAAATTTTTATAAGCCAAAGGAGTGAGCATGTTCTCCCATTTATTTTCATTCTACTCATCATTCTTACAAATACCATTCAGCATAAGTAAGAACTTTTTGGATGCTATTTCAATCCAAAGACTACCTTGAAGGGCCTCAAATTTCTCCAAATGAGATATCTCTTTAAGAGATTCTAATATAGGTAACATTGAGTGAAAGACTTTGAATTGTGGTAGCATTTCAAATGTTATTCCCTTTGAAATATTAAGAGGTCTATGACTATCAAAATATTACCTCTCTTCCTCTAGCTAATGAAATAGCTAATTAAAATTAATTGTTTAATTTTAAATCCAAAAGCATTTTAAATTCGAGAGTTTTGAATTATAAGTGTATTTTAGATCCTAGAGTTTTTTAAATACGAGAGCATTTTAAATGAAAATTTTAAATCCGAGAGTTTAAAAATTCGAAAGTTTTAAAATTGAGACTAATACAATTAACTAGAAAATTTATTTTAGTTAATTGATTAGTTAAGTTATGAAAGAAAAATGCAGGAAGAGAAATACTATTTTTCCACTAATTGACATATACAATACTGCTTTACAAGCTCTCAAATTTTCTAACAACAACCCTAACACTCCTACAAATAACCAAGCAACTTCTAAGGAAGTTATAAGACCTTCCAACCAAAATTCTTGGGCATTCTTGTCTATAGGATTAGGTTGTAAGGCTCGCTATCGGGCAACTTCTAAGTGAAGTTGTAAGATCCACATTTTAGAAAAATTGCTAAATAAATTGTAATGATCATAAACCCCAAACAATCTAATTCAAACCATTGGGCATTTTAGTCTAAATGATTAAGTTGTAAGGCCCGCTTTCAGGCAACTTTCTAAGAGAAGTCATAAGACCTACCCTAAACAATTAAATATCTAGGCAGCCTTGCCGTAGAGCTAGGTTGTAAGACCCATCTTTGGGCAATTGATAAATAGAGCCGTAAGTCTCACTCCAAATTAAATATCTGGGCTACTTCCAAGAGAAGTCGTAAGACCCTCTTCAAATTAAAACTTCTATGTAACTTCTAAACGAAGTTATAAATCTCCAAACTAAAATTAACTTCTGGGTATTCTAATAGATATAAATCCCAAAACTCATATAAAATTTAAAAAATAAAATCTAACCATCTCAGTCTACTCGAGATCCTAAGAGGAGGCAACCCATGGCTGCGAATCAGATTTCCTGGACACTATAGTCAATGATTGTTAGTGTTGGTAGATTGAAACTACGGTATACCTTGGACGAAGGAATCATGAGATCTTGATCGGGTTTATCTCTATTTTCTTCACAATTGTGACTAAAACACCTAAAATTTATTCATCCTTAATCGAGAGTTCTCTGTTACATGTTAAGAGAGGTAATTAACTATGAGTGTTTGTGCTCATGGAAAGTAAGGACCCAAAATTTGATTAAACCCTGACACTACTCTAAGGAGAAATCTGATTAATTGCAATCTGACTTAAGGGAAATGAATCCTACAGCTGCAAAGCGGGATTCATGCATTTATGCCGTTTTTCTTGAGCCAACAATCCCTAATGAGTGGAGGTTCAAGCCTTAATGCTTGTATCAAGGTTCCAAATGATAATTTAATCTCAATCTTTACTTATGAGCATTCTAATGGATGTAAGCCCCATCATGCTGTGATTAATGAATTGACGTAAAACCAATAAATCCTCTCAAATAACCATTCCACCCACCTTACTTATATGGTAATTCCTTTTCCTTGAGTTATAAGTACCATTTACAAGCCATTCCCAATACACACACAAATAAAAGCTCACAAGCACATCAAATTATGCTTAATTATTGTGGCGAACCGTTTGGGGGCCGGTTCAACCGAACCGGCCACCCGTTTTATTAGAAGCCGCGACCCATGAAGGGTCGCTATTTTGCGAATAGCAGAGCAGAGCGAAAGGGGGCGGACGCGGAAGCCTTCGCGCGAGAGCAAGGTAAGTTTCATTTTTCCATTTTTAGCAAACGATTTTCTTCTAGGATAAGAACTAACCATTCCTTTTCATTCCTATCGTTAACGAAGTACTAAATTGGGAGAAATTGTAAAGAACGAGAGAAACAATCGAGAAGAAGAGGGAAGAAGGTTTGTTGGTTTTCTTTTCCAAAAATTTTTATAAATTGTTTTATTCAAATTCATCTAAACACAAAGGATAATTTCTAAAGGGAAAAAGGAAGAATTGTAAGCGCGAAGGAAGAATTTTGGAGAAGAGAAGAATTTAGGGATTTTGAGAAATCCCCATTTTTCTCTTTGTAAGTGACTTTTCCACTATACAAATTTTAGTTCAATTTGATTATTATAAGCACACTTTGATGGAAGTTTATAATTATAGGAAAGTTGTAGAAATTTCAACAAGGAAATTCGAAGTTGAGGTTGCTCCAAGGATCGAGGATTTAAAAGGATTAAAGTGGGTAAATTAAATCATTGTATATAGATCTTCTTATTGAATTTTTTTTTATTTACTGTAGTCATGTTAAATGTTAAAGTATTTACTGCAATTACCTTTCATGTTAAATGTTAGCAATTACCTTTCCTTTTAAATGTTAAAATAAGAGATGACTCAAATACAAGGAGAGCTGCTTCCTTGTTTTATCTCACGTACATCAAGCAGGTTCGAGGGTAGATTTGACCAATTTAGATATCATGTTTTGCTCCTATGGTTATCTTTTTTCTAGATGGTTAAACTAGATGCTGAATTGAATAGAATCCAATAGTTTTTGTTGGCAAAAGGAAGCCTTTGATTTTCTTTTAGGAAAATACAAAGAAATTCAAATTAATTGGTTACTAGATAAGTCATTGCATCATCAATAGCCTTAACCTTAATGTTTTAAGATTACTCTATGAATCCTCAAATTTCATTCATTTGTGCTGAGTGTTACATGAGGTATAATAACTCTACTACATAAGCCTTTATAATAACTTCTAAGCATTTACTTTGGGCCTTTTTTCATTGTATTCCATTCATGTTAATATTATGTGCTCACCTTATTAGTGCAACTATCACCCTCCATCATATATATTCAAATCATATAAGCTTATTTTTCATTATTCATCTTCAATAAGTGTCCATCCATCTTCCTAATATAACCATTTCTAACTCTATACCTAGTAATTTTACCATTGTTAACATTCTTGATTTTGTCGCTTGTTTTTTCTTTTTAAGTGAATATTATTTTGTCAGCACTTGAATCTATATAACTTAGTTGTTTAAAATAAAATTTAGAAAGTCTACCTTCAAATCTCCAGAACATTCTCTTACACATAATAGTCTTGTGGGGCTTCTTCGTTTTAACTATCATAATTAACTTTAGAATTTATGTGTTTATCTTTATTCACTCTCTTAGTATACAAAAAATTGAGGTAGTTAAATTTATCATATTTAGGTATCACTCGATATTAACATGATCTTTTTAAGCCTACGGTCCATATTACTCTCTCCCAAGTCCCAACATATAATTTACCACTGAAGATAAGCTTGAGTTTTCTATTTAACATAATCCTGAAGATATATAATTGGAGGATACACATCTAAAATATTAAGATTTTTAATTTTATAATTACTGGGAGTTATGTCTACTTTTGATATGAAATAAGCAGTTCAATTTGTTTTCTCATTGGCATCTAAAACCTTTACTTTTACCTGCATAGTTTTTGTTTACAATTATTTGGGTGTCATATTTGAATACCAAATAACGTGAGTTACAATGTATGAGCTAGAATTTTCAAGGAGAACATGGATTGTCTAGTCAACTTGTAGTTTTAGAAATATCGTATGAGGTGTTTGCTAATTGATTGATGACATCGATTTAGCTATGTGGGTTGTGCCCAGGGAAGGCTACCAAGCTGAAATCTGTTAGATACACTTAAGCCTAATCCATCTCAGTCTTCTCTAGTGGAAAATGCTATATTTGTTGCTGAAGGAGTCATAATACTGTTCCTAAGTTGGGATGTGCCTTGCTATTTACATGATGGAAAGTAATTATGACATGATATAAAAAGTTTCTTGCTTATAGAAGAAATGTCATTATAATACTTGACATATATGACAAAAATATTTATTCTTCTTGGTATTGTTTTCTTTAGAAATAGCATCTTTAAGATAGGTTTTTGTATACAACTATGTCATATATATTTCCATCTTTGTTGTATTTTCTCGTGTTATTTAGAACTTCATTGATACCAGAAGTATCCACCTTCATTTATTCTCGAACTCTTTGTTTTTTACAGGCCAATCTCTGGATTATCATTTTTAGCTACGTTGGGAACTACTTCTGGACTCATTATTTTTTCACGGTACTTGGCGCTTCATATACTTTTCCATCATGGAAAATGAACAATGTAAGGGGTTTTTCTTACATGATTTGTTATTTGACCTTCTGACTTGCCTTTTTCAAGGAAGCAGCTATGTTTGCTTCATATGTGAACTGTAGGAAAGTGAAATTTGAAGATAATAGCTAAACATCATGGTGTTTGTTCTATTTTCATTTTGATACACATAATTGTGTGCTCTGCAATGCTCACTCAACTGTTGTCAAGGGAGGGATTTGAGTGGTGAGGACAAATCAGCTTTTGTTCCTCAACGCACAACCAAAGATTACCTTTAAAGCCTACTGATGTCTGCATAGCTTGATATAATGGAACTCAACCTTTTTTATCCCCATTTGTGTAAAAAAAAAAAGGCTGAGAGATGTTGAGCAGAGTTGAGCCCATTTGTTTTATAGTATTGCCCTTTTATGATTAGAACAACAGGTTTTACATAAATATATGCATACATGATATATATATATATATATATATATATATATATATATATATATATATATATATCCATGTACAGAATATTTTTTACTCATCTCATATAATAAGTGTAGTTATCTTTTATTTACTCAGGCAAAGAAGATTTTAACCTAACCTGCTACATATCTTTGTGCACTATGGTATGAGTTTTGCTTTTGAATTCCTTTATGTATCTTATGTTAACGGCAATGATGATGATAGAATGAGGCAGGAAGCTTCTTCCAGTTTGATTGCATTTTTTTCGTAGTTTATATATGACGATCAGGATGTGTTAAAACTTGACTAGAGTTGGTTATAGCCTAAACTAACATGTGTTTTTTTATTTTGTGTGATAGGTACCTCATACAACATTTCTTCTCACTCATGTTTGCTTCCTATTTTACCACATGATATCAAATTTAACACTCCGTAGACTCCGCCACTCTATCACAGATTTGCCACCATCAATTCGGTTTGTCACTGAAGCTGCATGGATTTTAGCCCTGTCTTATTTCATAGCATACTTGGAGACGTTGGCTATTTCAAATGTATGTCTTAGCATTTTAATTCCATTTCTTTCATGATGTTTTGTAATCCATTCCATTGTCATTTTAAATGTTGAGAAGCTTTTGTTATATAATCTTTTCTAATGGAGAGCTTGTGAGATTTTGAAAATATTTGCTGTATCTTTTTGTCTTATAAACTATGATGATTTTGAACCTTCCATGAAAATTTGATTTAGCTTGCTGCATCTTAAAGATTGACGTTACTGCTAATTTTGTCAGTTCCCTATAATGTGCTAAAAGATACTGATAGCTTCAGTGGTATCAGAAATAGTTAGGTATTATTATACTAATCCGTCAGTTTGATTAGCTGGGTTAGGGCTATTTCAATTAATATCCTAATTATTAGTGTAGCTATAATTTCAAAATTATCAAGCGATGAAATATAAGATAAAACATGTAACATTAGACTGAACGTGTTGGCATAGATTATCCTTTTATAATATTGTTTTGATTGTCTTCATTGTTTAGAATGTGATGCTGCCTTTAACTTTTAGTAAGAATGTCTTAATAAACTATATCAGTTAAGTTGCTAGTTATATCTGCCCATGGTATTCTGGAAATCTCAATGTGAACCAGTAATACCTACATGCTTAAAATTCATGGATTTTATTAACTTGCATGATAATTAGGTGAATTGCATATATTTGGAACATATGATTAGTTTACATGTGTCGCTAGTGAATTTGTTATTGTGACATTTACTAACCTTTTATGGCGGTCTAGAAATTTCTTATTCCATTAAGGAAAACAGATTCTTAGTGCCCTTTTTATTGTATCTTTACACATTTTTGTATTGAGCGTTTGTACTTTTTATAGGTCTATTGTAGAATACTTCCCGTTGCAAGTGCTGCTACCCTTAGATTTTTTTTTTTTTTTCCGTAATGATGGTGCCAAATAACATGATGTAGAAGTATCACCGAGTTCGATGATGATGCACCACAAAATTATCATCAAATCGAAAGTGAAAATGACCACAAAAAGAAATCAAGATTTATTTGATTTGGTTTCAACCAAGATTGTCCATAGGAGAGGACGCTATGGACGGAGGATCCAATATACTAGAAAAACATAGAAGCTGCAGTTAGCATATAAATTGTATCACGACTAGGCCCAGAGGCTCGATTTAACGAGGCGAGAACAGATGATCGGACGATTTATTAAATTTTCAATCACTAACTAATTACAATACATAGAAACCATAAAACTTCAAAATTTTAAAATCAAATGCTATAAATATCTTTCTCTTGGTGCGTCACGCCTACGATAATATTCTCTTCTATTCTACTCATTTTAAGTTTTTGAATAAATCATGTGTTCATTCATAAATATAGAGTGAGTCATAAAACAATTCAGTGAGCATTTCATGTTTTTATATTATAGTAACATAAGATATTGAGAATAATATGCATGCTCAATTTAAACATAAAGAAATTCTATAAAAATTCATTTTAAACATAACCATCAATGTTATGCATATTTTGTATCTTTATTTTTTTTGTAAATAATACAACCATCACATGAGACACTGTCTAAAATAGTACCAATGAAGGTACTTCTTTTCCATTTCATTTTTTTTCATAACATTTTCCATTTACGTGCAAGGGTACATTGCGTTCTTAACTAGTATCATAATGGGGTGTACTTGATGAGGGTGGTGGAGTAACATAAAGAATTGTGAAAATAATTTAGGGCTTTATCAATCCCTAAATAATCCTTAGATTTTCTTTGATATAAAAATTATAAAAACCCCACTTAATATACGGAAGTATACGTGTCGAATCAAGTAATATAATGATAGAGCAGAGTATTGATCTCACGAGGAAGAATGTTTACTTGCAAATACTAGTATTATCTACTTCAACTATAATAATTATCCTACTCAATTAAAATTAGTTTTGATGGAAATTCAATCACTTAATTTAGAATAAAAAATAATTAAATGAAATACTATTTGGATAAATTATTTTGGATTAATGGAATGTAAATACAATATGTTTTCTAATTATTCTCTTTTATATTAATACTATTCAGAGTATATGCATCACCAATCGCTCAGTCAAGCATGAAAAGACAAATGATAGTTTAAACTCTTTTAACATCAATGCCACTCTAAACTCTCATAATTTGTCACCTTATGAAAATCTTAGAAAAGCAAGTAAAGCGTGTACTATTAAAACCCCTTCATGATAATTCATCTTTATAAATTTGATACATGAAAAGTACTATGCCTATGCTTATATCATACCAATCCAACATACCTGGTTGTGCCTGCTTTCCTATTCCTAGGCTTCACATTATACCTGATATTAATTATACATATGACCACTGTGTGCATTAAATGAAGACCTATTATATTGAAAAAATCATGAAATTATTGGAAGAGAATTCATTAGTACTCCATATTTCATTTATACCATCAATCTAAAACTAGAGAATTTAGCCAGACATGAAGAACAAGTGAATCATATTTATTTTCATTAATTACACAAAAGAAAAAAAGCACAGAAGAAAAGATATCACCAGATAGTTCAATCATCCCTCTACACTCCTTGAACTTCCGCAAACACAAGCCAAATACTATAATGGAATGTATCTAGGACTTCTTTGAATTCTCTTAGTTGTCACTACTAAGTAAAAATTAGAAAAGAACTATAAAGACTAAAATTAAACAAGTGACTGAATTCCTCTTCTAAAATTATAAATGGACTATTTATAGAAAAACACATAAAACAGATTCTAGCACTGCATCGCTCGAGGCACTTGTGCCGCGCGCTAAAAGGTTTCCTTCGTTGCGGCGCTTATTGATATGGACCCGTTGTTTAATGAATCGACGCATTGCTTCGCTGGCAGATCGTGGCCTGAACAGTTATAACTGGAACGCTGCGACGTCCACGTGACACTCCCTTGACTTAGCGGTGCTGGAATTTGGCGCCACGGCGTTGTGCACATAAAGATTAGGCTTTGCGGCGCTGTAACACAGAGACTGGGCGCCGCCATGTCCATATTTGGGCGCTCTGACGGTGTCAATGATGACGTCGAGGTGGTATTGTGTCCAACGCCGCAGCGCAATACCATACTTGAAAGTTTTGCCCATTTCTCGTATTTTCCTGCACAAACACAACTAAAATAACACATTTTCACTGACAAATTAACACATAAAACATAACATTATTTACACTTATTAGTACTCCATCAGTCAACCTGTACATGCAAGCATATCTATCTTAACCATTTCATTCATATAACATTCATTTTCTTTCTATGAAAAATATGAATCACAAAATATCACTTATCGTCAATGCTAATATGAACAATCATTGAATATGAGAATAAAAACATGTTTTAACTTGCATTAATAACTAAATAAATAATATCCTTTCATGCATTTAATTTAGAAGAAAACAAAATCATTTCTGTAATTAAAAGACATGAGTACTCACCTTGATTCAGATTTTTTTAAGTTCCACTCTCACTCCTTACTCTGATGTCGATAAGTTTAACACCTATAAAATAATGCGCAAACTCTCTTAGTCGGGTTTTTAAATAATATTTAACTTCAAATAAATTTCTAATTTAATTATCATATGTTATTGAGTTTTAAATTTTATATATATATATATATATATATATATATATATAATTAAATGTGATATTCATAACCTAATTATTAAATAATCTTTTAAATAAACTTCTATTCTTTTACTTACCCTCTCCTCTTATAAATCTATTTTATTATTTTTTTAATTAATTTGCAATTTATTTCTTATAAATATATTGAACTTGTATGATGAAATTGGCTTATAAATCATTTATTATTTCAATAATTTGCCTTAAAATCTTATTATCATGCTAAATTAAATTTAATTTCATAAATAAATTTAATAGCATTTCCAAATTCTAATTAATTTATTATAAATTTATCTATAATATTAATTTAATTATTTAATTCACGTGAGATATTCTCGATTCGCTTCATCCAATTAAGCCAAATGAACGAACAAAAGATCGAAGCCTAGCAGTGAGAAGAACACTGGCCAATTTCTATTAAATTTATATAAAAGAGTTAAGGGACTATTTTGATCTTTTTCTCATTATACATATGTGGCACCATACATATTCTATACAATAACAACAATAAGAACAAGCCTTTATCCCACTACGTGTGGTCGGCAACGCGAATACTTTTTTCTCCATTGTGTCTTATTAAGAGTTAAATTCTCATTTAAATTTAATTAAAAAAAAGTCATTTTTAATATTTTTTAACCAAGTCTTTTTAGATCTACATTTACCTTTATTAGCATAGGCCAAATCTAAAATATCTACTCTCCTAACTAGGTCATCAGAAGGCCGACGTTTATGTGACCAAACCATCTAAGGCGACTCTCTCTCATCTTATCTGTCATTGGAGCTACTCCAACCTTTTCACTCATATACTCGTTTCGCATTCTGTCTCTATGAGTAAAGCCACTCATCCACTCGAGTATCCTCATCTCTGTAACACTTGGCATAATTTTATGCTTTCTCTTTTAATGGTCGCTATACATGTTATATATTTGATGTAAGTAGTCATTTTGAGTTATACTTCAAGTTGAATTAATCTAAATTAGAGCAAGTTGGGGCAAACTTAAAATTAATTTCAAGCCTTGGGTTGAGTCGATTTTGAGTCAAGTTATATTTAAAGCTTATTTTGAATATATCTCGAGTTTCTATCTTTTTTTAACAAGTCTTATTGAAGACAAATAAACTTATATGATTTGCACATGCACACTAAAGGGTTGAAAAATAAAAATACACCCTTAGAACATGCAAAGATAAGTAATTCTCAAGGATTATGTCTGAATTTTTTTAGTTTAATGGTAATATTGGATACAAGTTATGGAAAATGATTTGCATTGAATAATTTCAACTCCTCAAATGACACTTAGTAGTGATTGGATATCGAGGATTCATAAAGCCAACCGCAAATTATTGGGATAAAGCTAATCCTGTTGATGATACTATAGTTAGCATTATTTAAACTGAAAGGTGTTGACTAAAAAAAATGGAAAAAAGAAAAAAAATTGATTGAAGAGAAGCATCTCTTTGCTGCCTCTGCCGGTCCCACTTTGCCAAACGACATACCTCTTCGACACGATAACCGACTACCGACAATCAAAAGCGATAAAAGGAAGAAATTCGGAGAAGAAGAGAGGACTTACGCTCGCTCATCCGCTCCTTCGGTTCCCTCGTCGCTGTTCGACTTCGTTGCTGCGTCTAGGGTTCGCCTTCCATCTTCTCTTTTGGTTGTTGCTGTTCGGTTTGGCTTCGCAGGCGGTGTAGAGATTGCACGCGCCGCTTCTCCTGCTCCCTTGTTGCTGTCCGATCCTGCTTCGCAGAAGGTGTAGAGATTGCACGAGCCGCTCCTTCGACTCCTTTGCTGCCGTCCGACTTCGCTCCTTCGCGGGAGGACGGGATCGCACAATCACTTCCTCGGCTCCTTGTTGCTATTCGACTTCGGTGTTTAGCAGGAGGTGTAAAAGATTGCATGAGTCGCTCTTCGGCCCCTTTGCTGTTCAACTTCGTTTGCTTTGCAGGAGGTAGAGATTGCACGAGTGGCTTCTTTAGCTAACTTGTTACTGTTCGACTTCGCTCCTCTTCCGAACCCATTGCCGAACCCAAGTCGAAGCCGAACCCAACCATGCCCTAGCTGACAGATCGGGCTTCTCTCTCCCTCTCTTTTTATAATATAATTTATATATTATATATAATATCATATCATATTATATATATATATATATATGTAATAAAAAATGAAATAAAATGAGTAAAAAAAGAGTGATCTTTCAAACAGGTAGTCGAAGACCCGCGCCGTGATCTTAGATCCGGGCGGATGGTCTTAAAATGTGAAGACCGGCGTCATCGATTTTAGATCTGGGCCGATGGTTTTTAAATTCGAAGACCCCACGCAGTCGATCTTAGATTCTGGTGGGATGATTTTTAAATTCGAAGATCCTACGCCGTTGACCTTAGGTCCAGGTAGGAAGAAATCAGGGCAAGTGCCCTTCTTTACCTTCCGGCGCTGGGGAGGGGACACCGGGAGGTTGCCGAAATTTCTTCAAAATTTTAGAGGGACAATTCAATTCGAATTCAATAAAAAATGTTAAAATTAAATTTTCTAAATGTTAATTAACTAATCTAGTTAATTAATGTTTAATAAAAAAATTAATTGATTTAATTAATCAAAATAATGGATTAGTCTGGAAATAACTGCCATCTTAAAGGAAAGGTTCCTAATGGATTTTGGGCAAATCCTGCTCCTCATCATTCTCCCAAATGTTATCCAACATAAGTAATTTTTGGATATCAATTCACTCCAAAAGATTATCTTGAAGAGTCTCGAAAATCGCCAAATGAGTCATCTCTTTAAAGATTATCTTGAAGAGTCTCGAAAATCGCCAAATGAGTCATCTCTTCAATAACTATCAAAGCATTATCTCTCTTCCTCTGACTAATGAAATAGCTAATTGAAGTTAATTGGCTAATTTAAAAATTAAGATCATTTTAAATAAAAAAAATCTTAAATTTGAGTTGTTAAAAAAAAATCGGGAGCATTTAAAAAAGATAAAAATCAAGAGCATTTTAAATAAAAAATTCAAAATCTGAGAATTTTAAAACATGGGAGCAAATAAAATATTTTTTTGAATAATTTAAATCCAGAAGTTGTCGTTTAAAATTCAAGAACATTGTAATTGATCAATTGGAGCAATTAAATTTAAAAAAAAATCAAATGAAATCCAAAGAATATTCACACTAATTGACTTTGTACAACTCACACTAAAACTCAACTCCTAAGAAAGCTAACCAAAACACAAAAAACTAAAAGAAAGTATCCAAAATCTTAATCTAAACCCTGCGATTAAACCCTGCCCCTGGTGGGCTCCAGTCCCAACTCCTGGTAAAGCTCGTAGCAGGCTCTAATCCCTGCGACCGCATCACCTCTGGCTGCAAGCTCCTGCTACTGTAACTACTGGCTACGAACTCTGGATCAGCACGTATCTGCACACAAAACAAATAAATATTAGTACATCATAAATAAAATAATAAATATCAAAATGCTGGAGAGTGATAAATCTAACTACTAGTAAAACAAAAGTATTAGGAAGCAAGAAAAGCTGAGTACTGGAAAATTAGTAGAGCCACAGTGTAGTAGGAAAAAGACTACGAGCACAAAACAACTAAAACACTGACGCCCGTGTTAAACCCCCGAAGTGTTAAAAGCACAAACTCAAACAAACTCATAAATCTCTCTAAGTGACAAACCACCCTAAACAATCGACATCCTCTCAACAAACACACAATGAAATTCAAATATTTGGGCAGCCTTGTTTATAAGAACTTGGTTGTAAGTCCCACTACTCGACAGCTTTCATAGGAAAGACGTAAGCCCAACCCTAGGGGAAAGCTTTAGGTAAAATCAACCTAAACCCTAACCCCAAATTAAAATATCCGGCAACTTCTAATAGAAGCCGTAAGTCCTCTCACTCGGGCATCCTAGTATATAGGGCTTGGTTATAAGACCCATAACTTAGGCCACTTAGCCTACAGGGCTGGGTCGTAAGACCCATCATTAGGCAACTTTTAAGGAAGCAATAAGACCTACCCCATCAAAATCTTCGGGCTGCTTTCTAATGAAAGTCATAAGTCCCTACCCAAATCTAACCATGCGGACCTCTCTTGCTTTAAGAGAGAATGTCATCTTTAAATAATGCTTCGAAATATAGTAATTATGATACTAATCCCATGTTCAAAGCATGTGGAATTTCTATCGTAAGATTTTCTAAGAATATATATATATATATCATTGGGCATCCTAGTCCATAGGTTTAGGTTGTAAGACCCGTCAATAGGCAACTTCTAAGTGAAGTCGTAAGACCTAAACTTTCCTAAAACCTAACCCAAACTAAATTTAAATCTATGGGCATCTTAGTCTAAAGGATTAAGCTGTAAGACCCATTTTTCAGGCAATTTTCTAAGGGAAATCATAAGACCTATCCAAATAATTAAAACCCCTGGGCAGCCTTACCGTAGAGTTAGGTTGTAAGACCCATCTTTGGGCAACTCATAAATAAAGCAGTAAGCCTCATTCCAAATTAAATCCTTGGGTTATTTTCTACGAAAGCCGTAAGTCCCAACCTAAAATCTAATACCTGGACTACTTCCTAAAGAAGTCATAAGACCCGCTCCAACCTAAACTTCTATGTAACTTCTAAATAAAGTTACAAAAACCTAAACTAAACTAACTTCTGGGTATTCTAATAGATATAAATCCTAAAAATCTAAATAAAATTAAAACTCAAATATCACCAATTCAGTCTACTCGGGATCGCTGAGAGGAGGCAACCCATGGCTGCTAATCAGATTCCCTGGACACTACGGTCAATGATTGTTAGTGTTGGTAGATTGAAACTACGGTATACCCGGGACGACAGAACCATGGGATCTTGATCGGGTTTACCTTCCATTTTTCATACAATTGAGACTAAATTAACTAAAATTTATTCATCCTTAATCGAGAGTTCTCTCTTACGTGTTAAGAGGGGTAATTAACTATGAGTGCTTGCGCTTATGGGAAGTAAAAACCCTAGATCTAATTAAACCCTGACATAACCCTCAGGGGAAATCTGGTTAATTCCAATATGACTTAAGGGAGATGGAATCCTACAGCTGCAAAGCGGGATTCATGCATTCGTGTCATTTTTCTTGAGCCAATAAAAGGATAGTGAATCTCTTCTATCTTAAACCTTTTTATGTTATTTTATTTTGTATGGTTAGTAATTCAATTTGATTATGCTTGATTTCATAAGCTTATATGATATGCACATTAAGATCCTTCAATTGTTCTGAGTGTTGCAGTTTCCTTATTACGACTTTGTTGACCGGGACTCAATGTACAAAATTGGATCGCTATTTTATGCTATTTATTTTCTGGTCAGCTTTCCTATGTTTGCAAGGTAAGTGGTTGAATTTTATGGATGCCATTATTTTTATTATTGACATTATCCAATAATTTAAGGAATTCTGTATGCTTATGAAGTGTTGTATTTAGAATGTCATCTTTTTGGGGGTTGTCTACTCCACTGTTAATTATAAAGATTGTAATGTATCAATGAAATTCTAGAGGTTAGATGTAGTCATCGTTGTGGCAAATGGGAAGGCTTTGAGCAATTTACTTAACTGTTTTAGAATGGGGATCAAACGGTCTAGGAAGACACAGGTGCTGCTGCTTAGGACACTATTTTGACGTGTGCTGTTGGTCTTTTGTTTGAATGTGTTTTGAAGTTTTATTCTTGTGTCGAGTTTTTGTGAGTCAGGGCGGTGCTGGAACGAGTCTGAATTAGGCCAGTGCAAGTCAGTTTGGACTGGTTGTTCAAATTAGCATTATTATTATTACTCTTTAATAACTAATTTCAAGTAATTTTACATAATAAATCAACAACGGCGAACCTTGATACCGAGCATTGAAGTTAGTAATTTTAATAACAGAAAACCTTAGAAGTAGAACAGTTATTTGCATTAAAAGCTCATAATGATACATCAATGCTATTTATGTGAACTAATTTACTGCATATGTGGAGGCTGCACATTAGGGGATGCTTGGTTTTATTTTATTTAGATTGAAGTGTTATGAAGATGTTAGTGTTATTAGATGACAATTTTTCTGTCAAATGCCATGCTCTTAGCTCATTGTTATTGAATTGAAAGATGTCACTATTCTAGTTTGTAGTTGTTTTGTTTAGTGTTATTTATGAATTTAAGTACATCTATGATAAGATTACCCCTTATATTTGAAATGTTTCTAATCATGCTACTTGTCTGGAATTCAAATGGGTGCTATTGTTTTAGCAAATGAAACATCCAACATCAAACAAAATAGCTATTTGTCTTATCATTAGAATTAAGTGACCACATTCAAACCAAAACATGATAGTTGTATCATTCCCATTAAAAGCATTAAAGCCTTCATAAGTCCTATTACATGAATACATGAATACATAAAAAATTAACATTCGTAAAGCAGAGACATTGGGCTTATTTATTGTGCATTGGGTTGCATATATGATTAGGAGGGAGATAAAGGAGTCAGTTAGGAGTTATAGGCAAAAGTGTAGAATGTTCACCACCTCTCCTATGTTTAAGTCATAATTGCCCTTTTTTTAAAGATTGCCGTATTAGTATTTTTATATTATCTCATGTGGAAAAGGATATTCTTTGTTTATTATCATGATATTTCTTTATTATTGAGAATATGCTCTTTTATTGTATTTTCTTTTTTTCTTCTCTTGTACTGCTAAATATATGATTGCATTAATGTAATTGAATACAAGATGTAAATCTCATATTATTCCTGCTTTTATCGTGGTATCAAAGCCTTGATTCATCCTTATGCAGTCAATTCTCCAAATTTCTCTTGCATCTTGTCACGGTCTTCTCTTTGATCAAGATCTAAATCTGCTACCCAACCTCCTTTCTTCTTTGTGTCTATTAGCCTTCATTCCAATTCTAAGGAACCTATTAGCAAGCACTATATCTTACTGTTACAACTTGGCCTAGAAGTTTGGAATATCTAGGCGGGAATAAGCGACCAGGTTGAAGTTTAAATGCTTTCTATTAGCAGTAAGAACTATCCAAAGATAATATTTTCCAAAATCAATGAGCCACTAAACCATACAAATTTATTTTTATCCAAATTATAAGATATGCCATTTATATCTTATATAAACAACTTAATGGTTAATTATAATTTTAAGTAATTCAAGATCATGTTAGACTGGTCCAGTCGGTCCATACGGGAGGTGGAGCTCCCATATCCAGCAGGCGGTAGAGGGGGGTGGGGTGGAATCCCACCCCTAGTAGTTAGACCAGTCCGATGACTAGGGATTTGGGAGAGCTGAATCTTCCTCTCAAATTGAAGATCCATTGTATCTTGTTTGTTTTCTTCCTTATATCATTAATTAAAAAGGTTTTTTCTCTGGTTATTCCACTTAATTCTTTTTGGGGATTGTGTTTGGGGCTGCTGAAATTAAATTTTAGCCGAGGAATAGTGGATTTCTATGAGCACTTCCTAACAAATTGGTATCAGAGCAGTTTCCTGGGCTGAAATGGAAGTCTTCCTCATTGATTTCTGCTGTGTTTTCCTCTCCAATTTTGCTATTTTTTGCTGTTTGGAGACCAGATTCACATCAAAGTTGCTGTTTTTTGCTGTTGGAGCCTAAATCTGGGTACCTATAGCAGGAAGAAAGGTAGAAGTGTTTGAAAAGGAGATTGGACAATTGAAATTTGAAATTTCAGATCTTCAAACTCAATTTTCATATTCCAAGAGTCAAATTTCAGTCGTCCACGAGAAGATTGATGGGAAATTTTCTATCCTAGAAGAAATGTTGAAGATGTTGCTCGAGGGCCAAACCAAAATGGCGTCGTCGGAGTCGGAGGTGAAGGAAGTTGTCGGCCGCCAAGCAAGTAGTGAAAACCCTTATCCGATAAGGTGAAGGGAAGATCAAGAGGTGGAGAATTTGGAGGGAGAAGAGAGAATGCCCCTCTGGAGCCTATTCCTAGGGTGGAATTGGGTAGAGGGTATGGGGAGAGGCGTGAGGAGGTCAGGCATGAATGAATGGGGGGTGAATTTGAAATTAGAGGGGTTGATTATGATCGAAGGGGTGCTGAATTTGAAAGGAGAATAGCTGATTATGATCCAAGGGGTGAATTTGAAAGACGATGGTGAAAATTTGTCGAAAGGGTTGGGTATGGGCGTAGAAGGGATGATTGGGATACTTGGGGGGCTACTAGGAGGGAAAGAATTCAAATGCAAGGGGCTGCTTGGCGATTTGGGATATTTTTTGTATGCTTTAAGTGGGGTGTTTTTCCTAGGGTTAGGGTTATGCATTATTTGCTAAAATTAGATTGCTTTTAAGGTGTTTGGGCTCTAGCCGTGGCTAGGGATTTGGGAGAGCCGGATCTTCCTCTTCAATTGAAGATCCATTGTATCTTATTTGTTTTCTATCTTAAATCTTCAATTAAAAAAGTTTTTTCTCTGGTTATTCCTCTTAATTCTTCTTAGGGATTGTGTTTGGGCTGCTAAAATTAAATTTCTGCCAAGAAATAGTGGATTTCTACGAGCGCTTTCTAACAAAATAGAAATAAGATGCATGTAGAACATCATAATTAAGTCTTTAACATTTCATATTGAGAATAGTTTTAATCATAAACATTTGCAACATATTCAAAAATAGGAAGAAAATTTATTAGTCAATAACGTGAGTTTTGAAAAGGGATTTATCATTTAATAACTTATTTTATAATGTAATATACCTGCTCGATGAGCATTGTCTAATTTATTCTACTTAAGGCACGTCCGTATTAATATTCTTTTTCAAATCTGAGAACATGTGATAATTATATATGCCAGTACGGGCATCTCCAACTAATACTATAAGTGGGTGAACTCTATCTTTGAACATACACATGCATTTATTTCTAGTTATTAATAATTGCAATTCTGAGAATTTAAATAAAATAAATTTTATAGCATCTATAATAATAGGTAGGCATTTATGCAATAAAAAGAGAATGCTCACTTAATAACTTTTCAATGGCAAAGTTGTAATATCAAGATCATCAAATGCATGCTTAAGCCATCGTTTCAATTTTATGAGAATGATTGTAATTACTATAAGATAAAATTATAGAAATATAACAACTCTTCTAAACCTTAGAAGACTTGTTTTTCTCCTTAGTCCTTAAACTCCTCTTTACTAAAATTTGATTTCGTTATTTCTTTGTATTTTTATTGATTCAAATAAATAAATTATAATTATTTTGTAGTTATTTTATTCAATTACATAAACTATAATTAATGTTTAACATGTCATTACAACCAAACTTTTAACTTTTCAATTTTATTCCAAATGCATAGAACATAATATTTAAATTTCCTCTACTTTGCTCCTTATAATTTTATTTAAATTATAACTTTAGTTTTTCTAGATTTACTTTTATTACATAAAAACATAACCCTTTAATGAAACTTTTCTTAATATTTTCTCATAACTTTTAGTGAACCAATTTATTTTAACTTTGCTAAAATTTAGATTTTATATCAATTAAATGTTTAAAATATAGAAAGCAATATTTATCATATAATAATATTTTAATCTTTTGATTCCATCAAATAAATTTTTTACATTTATATTTTATGTGCATACCTTGTTCTCCTTCTTCCAAAATTTTGAAAACACCAACATATATGCTCTTCTAATTCTGTTCTTTATTTCCACAACAAACCTGAAAATATTTCTTTGAAAATAAAAGTCAGGCTCGGTGTTTATAAATTATAAATGAAAATCTAAGTAAAAAACTTTCCTCTAAGCATAAAGAATGAAAAAGAAGGAAAACACTAGCCTTAGATGTTGAACTAGCACCTACTTAAGCTTGGCCCGATCTCATGCGGCTTATTCTGATGTAGGATTAAATGATGCAACAATGATTAATAAAGAATTTGCACGCTTTCAAGTAAGAGCAGTAACGAATTAGAACTTTTAGCCAATTAATGAAAATGGAAAACAAGAGAGGGGTGCCTTAGTTTAGGCTAAGTCACACAATAATAGTTAGGATCACAAAACAATTATAAAATTCAACATAAGCAAATATAGAGGGTTTCCAATAACATCCCTAGATTAATAACGAGATTAGATGCATAGAAGTCTATCACTCATTCCCTATGTTTACTAAGCTTTGGCGGAGCGTTGCAAGATTCCTTATGCTTGATACACAACCACAGTCGAAGGAGAACGGGAAGGAAAATGAGGAAGGGGAAAGAGTTCACCCTTGTCTTGGATTGGCGGTGATCTGTCACTGAACGGTAGAAAGCTGTTCTTCGATGGCCTCTGAAAGAGTGAATATGATGCTCTCCAAGTATTCATTGATATAATTATCTACCTCCGGATTGACGTCGAAGAAGGATGACTGGAGGATGTCGACGAAGCTTTGTTCGTTGTAGACGAAGCCGGAGTCACGTTCAAGATCAGCCATGCATGAGATACGTGGTGCTGGAATATTGTGGATGACGCCCTTTGCTGTCCTTGAAGATTCTTGTTGCGAGAAAGAAGTTTCTCCAAGGAATCCAAGAGGACGAAGGGATGGGAGGGTGGCCGGCCAAGGTGGGAGGTTATGGAGAGTTTAGGTTCAGATTTTGGGTGGAGTTAGAGTTAGGAAAATTAGGTAAAGTATTTCCTTAATTAATCCTCTTGATTTGAGAGGATTAATGAATGATGGGAGAGAGAGGGACGACGGGTAGGGGATAGGGAGGGAGATTTGAATTAATTCCAATGAGAGAGGCCTTCCTTTTGGAAGGAATTAATTAGGTGGGGACAAGGGGGGGTTCGACCAATAGAGAGAGAGAGGGGATAGGTGTCTAGGTTCAATGTATTTGAACCTAAGGCTTTAATAACTCAGATTTGATTAATTGATTTGATTGTGAGCCTTTTCCAAAAATAGGGTTATCAAAATAGGAAAGGTTTTGAAATTTAAATTTAACTTAATTTAAATTCAAATTCTTTCCAAATGGAGGTTGAACTAAATAAGAAAAGTGGGGGTTTTGGGGAAAATTGGAAAAGGGGTGTGGGAGGCCGGCGGCTTGGGTGGGGGAGGGGATGGCCAGCGGTTTTGGGATGGTGGTGGGGCCTTCGGTGGGGGAGGGGAGGGTCGGGTGGCCGGCGGTTTAAGGGGTTTGGGTGGGATTCGGCTGCGGGAGGGAGGAGGTTAGGGCCGGCGGTTTAAGGGGAGGGGGAGGAGGAGGAAAGATAAGGAAGAAAATGACACGAACCTGGATGCTTCTAAGGTTGGTGGGTGATCCATTTCCCACTCCTAGGGATTTCTCTCCACAACTCTCAAGCTCACAAAAAAACACATGATTGCAGGAATTTTTTTGTAAAAATTCATTCATTAACTTGAAAAGAAACATAAGGGGCTTATAAATAGCCTCATACAATGCAAGAAATTAAAAGACAACTTTGCCCCTAGGGCTTACATATGACCCGACCCTTAAGTAAGTGCAAAAATAGAAAATGCAAACTAATAAAATAAATACATATAATAAATCAAAAATAGATCGGTGCTATCGTTGCCGTAGATTGTCGGCCATATCTCTGATATACTTTCCATGATCGGATATCCTCATCATAATCATTTTGTTTCTCTCACATGCCATTTATTCCTCGCACTTTTTCCTTCCATCTCTTGCTCTCTCTCTCACCTCCTCTATTCTTCTTGTTCTTTCTTTGTCTCGCACTCACTCTCTTGGTCTACTCACTTCACCTATTTAAAGGGGTAACTTACCCTTCTTGTGTTGGTTCATACGCATTATTATTATTTTTTAATTTTATTTATATTTTACTAGTTATTTATGCTATTTTATTTCAATATTTTTTTTGCTCGTAGTGTTCTCTCTTAAAATTGTATCCTATAAATAAATAGAATAATAGCTTATCTAGATTAAATGTATCCATAAAATTTTAATTAGCCAATTTATACATTAACATTATTATTAAATAAGTAAAATTTTGAGTCTTTACACTAACATTGATGCTTGATGAATTTCAGCTCTTTACCCATAACTTTTGCTTCCTCTGATGATTCTCTGACTTGTTCGCTTACTATTGGTGGTTCTGCGCTCTAATGTCTTCTCATGACCAACTGTCGGCTAAATATCATTGATCTTGGGAGACATCGCTAATCATGTGCAGTAGTTTTTGTTGATCTATAGACACCGTGCTGGGCCTCCATTTGTCTTTTGCACTTGCCCTTTGCAGGCTAATCTCTTCATTGATCGTGATCGCTTGTTGCTAGTGTATGCTACTAATTATACCTTCCTTTCATCATGTTGTTTACCATCATGTTGGTACTCCTCATGTAGGTTATATATTGATCAACCCTCCTTTCGACTTCTTCCTCTATGTTGATTTGATTAGATTGCCTGTTTCTATTAGTCATCCATCGTGTTCTAGTTATCAAATTTACCACCCCTCTTACATATTTTACCATTTAATTACCTATGATTGTAAACTTCCTTACTAGTAAGAGACACACAACTCCTTACATGTGCCTCTACTCATTAGCTTTTTACCTTGTTGGTCCCTGTTGCTTAACTCTATAGTGATCCTACCATTGACATACATTTCACGGCTTAGCTCGGAGGCTGGGCTCAAATCAACAAGGTAGGAATTAATGGTCAAACGGATATTTTAAATTTTATTCACGAATATTAATAATTAACATATAACCTCCAACATGCCCAAAGAGCCATTAAAACTCTAAAATTCATTTTGAGAGAAAAAATATAACCTTTTCAAATAAGTACTTCTCACTTATAGTGTCACATCTATGATAAACATTTTCTCTTCTTCTACTTATTTAATTTCACAAGATTTTACTTGTATATATTTATTTAATAATAAGAATGTTATAACACAACTTAGTAAATACATCATATTTTCAACTTACATTAACATAACGAAATTTCAAAATAATATGCATGCTCGCATTTAATGATATTGTAAATGACCTTGAATCATAATATTATGAATAAGTAAAACTCATATCATGTATTTTTTTTCTTAAATAATACAATTATCACAAATGCCACCTTCTAAATATTATCAATTACGATACTTCTTTTTTCAAAAGCTTTCCTAATTTATGCATGTGGGTATATTCCATTCTCATCAGTATCATAAGAGGGTGAACTCAATCAATTAAACATACACATGTAAACATTCTCATGATTCATTTCTTTTATAATCTCCACTTATTCCATATCTTTTATGATAATATTAAATGACATAATAAAAAATTAAACACAATAGAAACTTTCACGCACTTCAATTTGATTAATCTTTTTCATAAATGAATTAAATGAAAATTGAGTTTGTAATAGTTGATTAACAAATATCAACAACGATCGATGCATTTATTATAAATAAGAAATATGAATACTCACCTTAGCTCTAGAAGATCTGATCTCCAAATACACAAGACTTAGATCAAGACCTTTTAGTTGATAGCCAAAGCTCCCAACTAACAGACCAAGGTGAGTTGCATTATATATATATATATATATATATATATATATATATATATATATATATATATATATATAACCTTTCTATATAGATAAAAATTGGCTTTAATAATCTTTTAAATCTTTGCCATAATTTTGTATAATTGCTTTTTTAAGTTATATTCTTACTTCTGAAGATTTCAAAACAAAAATTATATATAAATATAGTTTTTAAATAATTAATACAATCCCTACCTTGATCCTATTTCTCTTCCTCACTCTCTCGATTGTCGCAAGCAACACGAGCTTGACTTCCTCTCTTATTGAAGATGCAAAAAAATCTCTTCAACTCCATTTCTCCTTCTCTTAGTTGCTCAAGCCCTGCATTGTTCAAGTCCACCTTTCTTTCAATATAACTTTCTCTTTCTGTCTCCTTCTTTCTGTTTCGTCTCTCTCTCCCCGTTGTTCAACGACTATACCTCTCGAACCCAAAACCTCTTAGTTGGTAGCCAAAGTTCCCAACTAACAGGCCAAGACGAGCTGCATTATATATATATATATATATATATATATATATAGATAAAAATATGCTTTAATAGCCTTTTAAATCTTTGCCATAATTCTTGTATAATTGCTTTTTAAGTTATATTCTTACTTCTTAAGATTTCAAAACAAAAATTATATATAAACTAAAATATAGTTTTTAAATAATTAATACAATCCCTACCTTGATCCCATTTTTCTTCCTCACTCTCTCGATTGTCGCAAGCAGAATGAGCTTGACTTCCTCCCTTATTAAAGATGCAAAGAACTCTTCAACTCCATTTCTCCCTCTCTTAGTCATTGAAGCCCTCCATTGCTCAAGTCCACCTTTCTTTCAATATAACTTTTTCCATCTGTCTCCTTCCTCCTGATTCATCTCCCTCTCTTACCTCTCTTGTTCTAGCTCATTACTGATTTTAAGGAGACAGAACCCCTTCACCTCCCTGAAGATGTTAACAGCAAAATCGAATACAATAGGTTTGATGCAACTGACAAGTCTCCATATATATATATATATATATATATATATATATATATCCTACCAGTCTCCATAGCACTTCAACCTTATATGGCATTCATGCTCTCACTGTCCTTTGCCTTGTTTCCCATGTGGTCAAGGTGTCAAGCCCTAGTTGGGCTATCTCTTTGCATTTTCAGCCATTGGCCACATACGTGTTGTCAACTTGCCTTTCATGACTTTGATTGCAATGACTACCCCTCCGTCTTACTGCAATCGAAGTGGAGATATTTTAGTCTGAAACAAACTTACGGGCTTAATTCCCAAGAAATAATAAAGGGCATATTTCTCTAATTTTCTCTATTATGGGTCATATAAAGTCAAATATCCCATTTTAATTACCCAACTTATCTAAAAGACTTGCTTCCCCCTTAATCCTTAAACTCCACATCTTTTAGTTGAATGCCTATAGTCATACATGATTATTTATAAGATTTTCATTTTAATTAATTTTATTTACGTTGTGTATATTTCTCTATACTAAAACTTAATCTCGTTAATTAATAATTTTTTTCTCGTTCAAATATATGGAATATACTTATTTAGTTATTATTTTATTCATCTACATGAACCGTAGTTACTGTTTGTAAGTCTTTAATTTAATGATTAACATATCATTACAATGGCTATTGATCTTTCTATTTTATTCCAAATATATATAACATAACATTTCTTTGCTCCTTAAAATTTAATTAAATTATAAGTTAATATTTCTAGATTTTTATAACATAAAAACACGAAGTTTAAATGAATTTTTTAATATTTTCTCATAAATTTTAGTTGACCAATTTATTTTAACTTCACTAAAATTTAGAATCGTTCAAGATATAGAAAGAAATATTTCTCATATGATAATATTTTAATTTTCTGATTTCATTAAATAAAATTCCTAAATTTCTGTTTTATGTACATAGCTTGCCTCCTCTTAACATTTGCAAATTACCAAAATATCTCCTTTTTTTTTCTCTATCCCCCCTTTTCCACAGCAGCACCCTAAGCATTTCTTTGAAAATAAAAGCTAGGTCTATGGTTCATTAATGAAAATTTAAGTCAAAACTTTTCTCTAAGCTTAAAGAAGGAAAAAACGAAGAAAAATATTAGGCTTCAACATTGAACAATTATTACCCTATTCGGGTTCGGCCCGGTCACGTGCTACCTAATTGATGTTGTTGTTCGTGGTAACCAATTTCCTCAACAATTTCTTTGTTTTTCACGCTTACCTTTTCTCTCTCTCACTCTCCAACTCATGGTAAATCTCTCTCACCCTCTCCATCTCTCTTGCTCTCTTTCTCACTCCCCGTCTCACTCTCTAAGACTATCCTTTTCATCTACTTAAATGGGGGTAATTGAACCCCCTGTATCGGTTCATACTGATAGGAAATACTTGAGTTCGCAAGCAAACCTAGCCCAAAGTGGTGCTCCAACAGCAGCGATATTGCTGTCTACAGCAGGAAAACAGCCCAAACAGTAGCAAAACAGTGGAAAAACGAAAGAAAACTTGTAGGAAAATCAAGCAAAGACTAGTATTCCACTAGATGATGGATCAAAAACACAAACGATACAATAATCTTCAATTCGAGAGGAAGATAATCTCTCCAAAACTCTCTAGCAAAGCCTAGAGTCCAAGCACACGACAATATCTCAAAATTTAGCCAATCTCAAGATAGAAACCCTAATTCTCTCCTAAGCCCCTAATTAACATCAAAGGACAATTACAAAATACCTAAACAACCCTTACATTCAAAAATTCCCTCTCAAACTAGTGTTTAAAACCCCCCTGGGGCCTACAGGGGCTTCCGCCCCCTCTCCCTGCTGCTTGCGGCTCCGCCTGGAGTAAACCAGGACCGATCCAGGCTAGACCGATCCAGGCTGGACCGGTCCAGCCGGCCCCTCCTGGGCCGGCAAAGGCATAACATTACTCCCCTCCCAAAGATTCACCTTGTCCTCAAGGTGAAAGGAGGGAAACTGATCATTAATTCTTGCAAATGGCTCCCACGTCGCATCGAACTCGGGGAGACCCTTCCATCCAATCAGCACTTCCTTGTCTCCCTTGTTATCTGATCTGACTCCTCGGAGCTCCAGTGGTTCTAATATCACTTTCAAATCCTCAGTCAGTGTCTCTGGTAACTCCATACTAACTGGATGCTCCCCAATAGCTCTCCTCAACTGAGACACGTGGAAAATTGGGTGTATGATAGCTGATGGGGGAAGCTTCAGTCGATACGCCACTGCTCCGATTCTGTCCAACACTTCATAGGGGCCGAAGTACCTTGGAGCCAATTTCTCATTCCTCCTTCTCGCTACTGTCCTCTGCCGATAGGGTCGTAATTTCAGAAAAACCTTCTCCCCTACTTCAAAATGCACGTCCCTCCTGTGTGAGTCTGCCTGTTTCTTCATGATTTGTTGTGCTCTCAGTAGATGTTTCTTCAATTCTTCTAACATTCGATCTCTCTCTCCCAAGTACTCCTCCACTGACGAAACTGGAGTACTGCTACTCCCAAAGTGCACCAAGTGAGGAGGGTCCCTTCCGTACAATACTTTGAACGGTGTCATCTGCGAAGCCGAGTGAAATGAGGTGTTATACCAGTATTCCGCCCACGATAGCCACTTGGCCCACAGCTTGGGCGTCTCTGACACAAAGCATCTCAAGTAGGTCTCCAAGCTCCTATTGACCACCTCTGTTTGGCCATCTGTCTGTGGATGATAAGCGGTACTTCTTTTCAACACTGTCCCCTGCAACCTGAACAACTCCCTCCAAAAATGACTGAGGAACACCTTATCTCTATCTGACACTATTGCCTCTGGTACCCCATGCAATCTGACCACCTCCTTGATGAAAGCTGAAGCCACTGTCACCGCGGTATAATGATGTCGGAGGGGAATAAAATGAGCATACTTGCTCAATCTATCCACCACCACCAGAATCACCGTGAAACCTTCTGAACGAGGCAGCCCATCTATGAAGTCCATGGATATCTCCTCCCAAACCCGTCCCGGTAATGCCAACGACTGTAGTAGTCCCCCTGACGACATAGCCATGTACTTGTTCCTCTAGCAAGCCTCACACCTGGCCACCATCTCCTCTACATCTCTATTCATTCCCTTCCAGTAAAGCTCCGCAGCAATCCTCCTGTAGGTCTTCTGCACCCCGGAATGACCCCCAACCGCGCTCCCATGAAATTCCTGGAGTATATTTGGGATGTGGATTGAAGTCCTGGGCATCACGAACCTCCCTTGATACAAGCAACTTGTCCCCCTCTACTGAGTACCCTGGGTGGCTATCACATTCCCTCAATAAATCCGCCATGATCTTTCCCAACTCCTCATCTTTCAGGCTCTCCTCCTTAATGGCCTCCCAATCTAGCATCAAAGGAACAGACACCGCCATTGTCTGTAGTTCTCCCATACATCTGGACAAGGCATCAGCCACCTTGTTTTCCCCTCTTGGTCTGTATTGAATTTCGAAATCATAACCCAGCAACTTCGACAGCCATCACTGATGTTCTTTAGTCACCATCCGCTGCTCCAACAAGTATTTTAGACTCCTCTGATCTGTTTTGACAATGAAATGCCTACCTAACAGATAGGGTCGTCACTTCTGGATGGCTAAGACAATAGCCATCAATTCCCTCTCATAGATTGACTTCAGCCTGGCCCTGGCTGCCAATACCTGACTGAAGTAGGCAATAGGTCGCCGGTTCTGCATGAGAACTGCCCCCAATCCATACCCTGAAGCATCTGTCTCAACTATGAAGGTCTGAGTGAAGTCTGGTAGAGCTAAAACTGGTACCGTGGTCATAGCCTTCTTTAGTTTCTCAAATGCTGCTGTGGCTGCCTCTCCTCATAGGAATCCATCTTTCTTTAACTGCTCTGTTAGCGGCCATGCTATAGTACTGTACCCTTTAACAAATCTCCTATAGTATCATGTCAACCCTAAGAATCCTCTCAACTCCTTCAGATTCTTAGGTAAGGGCCACCTCAACATCGCCTCCACCTTTGACTGATCCGCTGCCACCCCTTCTTTGGATACTACGTGACCCAAGTACTCCATACTAGTCTGGCCAAAGCAACACTTCTTCAGGTTGGCTCTCAGCTGATGCTCCTGTAGAACTCCCAAGACCAGCTTCAAGTTCTTCAAATGCTTCTCCTCAGTTCTGCTGTATACCAAGATGTCATCGAAAAACACCAGCACAAACTTCCGGAGATACGGCCTGAACACCCTATTCATCAGTGACTAGAACGTCGCAGGGGCGTTGGTAAGCCCAAATGGCATGGCCAGAAATTCATAATGCCCCTCATGTGTCCTGAACGCTGTCTTGGAGATGTCTTCCTCTCTCATCCGGATCTGATGGTACCCCGACTTCAGATCCAGCTTGGAGAATATCACTGCTCCATGCAGTTCATCCAACAGCTCATCAATCACCGGAATGGGAAATTTATCCGGAACAGTCTCCTTATTCAACGCTCTGTAGTCCACACAGAACCTCCAGCTACCATCCTTCTTTTTGACCAATATTACGGGGCTAGAGAAAGGACTCACACTTGGTCTGATGATTTTTGCCTCCAACATTTCTCTAATCAGCTTCTCAATTTCATCTTTTTGAATCTGGGGGTAGCGATAGGGTCGTACACTAATCGGTGACACCCCCTCCTTTAGCAAAATTGCGTGCTCCTGTTCTCTGAATGGTGGTAACCCTCGAGGTGGCTGGAACACCTCCCTGAACTGCTGTATGACCGGTTGTACGACAAGAGGAATGTCCCCCTCTTCCCCCACACTGACTCTCTCCAATCGTTGTAGTTCCACCAAATATCCACCTCCAACCTCCTGGATGGTTCGCATCATGGACTTGAGAGATACCCCCGTCCTAGACAGACTAGCATCTCCCTGTATCACCATCCTCTTTCCCCCCACTACCAGTTCCATCCTCAATGCTCCCCAATTTACCTTGGTCTCCCCCAAGGTTTGCACCCATTTCATCCCTAAAATCACATATGTACTCCCCAATTCTAAGGGAAGAAAATCCTCCCTAACATGTATTCCCTGAATGGACAACACCACTCCCCTACAAACTCCTCTACCCATTTCTACCTTTCCGGTGCCCATCATCACCTCGTACCCTCCTGTATCCACAAGTTTCACCCCCAAAAGCTCAACAATCTTGGTGGAGATGAAATTGTGGGTAGCACCACTATCTATCAGCACTACCACATCTCTATCAGCTATCTCTCCCTTCACCTTTATAGTGTGATTTGGAGTGAACCCCACTACTGAGTTTAGGGATACTTCTGCCACATCCAAATGCATCTTCTCCTCCTCTTCAGTTTCTAGCCCGCTTCCACCTCCCTCTTCAGCTTTCTCGTCATCACAAACGGTGAGAACCTGAAGAGTTCGGTCCTTACACCTATGCCCTGGCATATACTTCTCATCGCACCGAAAACACAACCTCTTAGCCCGCTTCTCCTGGATCTCCTTCTCCGTCAGCTTCTTAAAGTTTCCTCCAGGCCCACCTCCTCCATTCTTCTCCTTTGGTACTTCTCGTAGTCCCCCCGGTCCTGCTCCTTTGGGAGCTAGGAATGTAGCAGTCATTCGGTAGGATCCCCCAGAGCTACTACCGCGAGCCCCCCTCTCCAGATGCTTCTGATCCTTAACCAGCTGTGCCAACTCCATGGCCTCCCCCAAGTCATGCGGTCTCATCACCCTAACAGCTGCTCTGATATCTGGTTTGAGCCCCTTCATGAAGTTCCTCTCAAGCACGATCTCCGACAGGCGATCCAGTCTGCTAGCTAGGTACTCGAACCGGTCACGAAACTCTGCCACTGTCCCCTCCTGCGTTAGAGCAAAGAACTGCTCGTAGAAGTCTCCTCCCCTACTAGTTCGTAAACGCTCGAGTACAGTCTTTGAACTCCCTCCAGCTCCGAATGGGTCGCCTCATATCTCGCCACTGATACAACGCCAGTGCCTTCCCTTCCAAGCACAGTCCCGCTGCTGTCAGTTTCTCCTCCTCCATCAACCCGTTGACGGCAAAATATCGCTCCACCTTGTAAATCCAGCCATGGCCATCCTCGCCCTCAAAGATGGGCATCTTCAGTTTCCTCACCTTGGGGTCTCCTCCGTACCCCCGGTATCCTCCGTAACCTCCCGCTCCTCGAAAAGGAGGTGCTCCACAAGTGTCCCGATCGTCCCTCCGACGATTGTACCCAAACCCTTCCTCATATTCCCCCCTTCTCCCCTCAAAATCAGCACCCCTGCGATGCATTTCTTCCCTCCTTCCTACAAAATCAGCACCCCTTCGTTCGTACCCCTGGCTCATCTCTTCTCTAGAAATCGGTTCTAGAGGCGCATGTCGTCCTCCCCCTCAAGGATCTCTACCTCCGGATTTTTCCTCCCCCGAGACGGGTTCGGATTTCCTCCTATGCCATGGCTGTCGGTGCTCTCTCTTACTTCCTATGTCGCCGGGTTTGTTTTCATCTCCATTAATTTCTTCAACATCTCCTCCACAACAGTGAACCTTTCATTGTTGGATGTGATTTGATTTTGAAAATCAAAAAATTTTCCCTCCAAATCTGATTTTAATTGTCCGATTTCGCCTTTCAAGACTTTCACCTTCTTCCCGGTCATCTTTCCCACACGAATCACAAGGATTTCTCTTCCGGATGCCCAAAAACTTGCTAAAATTTCTGGATTTCAGCCGCCGATAGTCCCAAGACGATGCTCTGATACCAATTTGATAGAAAATACTTGAGTTCGCAAGTAACCCAAAGGAAATACTTGAGTTCGCAAGCAAACCTAGCCCAAAGTGGTGCTCCAACAGCAGTGATATTGCTGTCTACAGCAGGAAAACAGCCCAAACAGTAGCAAAACAGTGGAAATACGAAAGAAAACTCGTAGGAAAATCAAGCAAATACTAGTATTCCACTAGATGATGGATCAAAAACACAAACGATACAATAATCTTCAATTCGAGAGGAAGATAATCTCTCCAAAACTCTCTAGCAAAGCCTAGAGCCCAAGCACACGACAAGATCTTAAAATTTAGCCAATCTCAAGATAGAAACCCTAATTCTCTCCTAAGCCCCTAATTAACACCAAAGGACAATTACAAAATACCTAAACAGCCCTTACATTCAAAAATTCTCTCTCAAACTAGTGTTTAAAACCCCCCTGGGGCCCACAGGGGCTTCCGCCCTCTCTCCCTGCTGCTTACGGCTCCGCCTGGAGTAAACCAGGACCGGTCCAGCCAACCCCTCCTGGGCCGGCAAAGGCATAACACATACCTATTATTATTATATGCATTTATTTTAAGTTTATTTGTAATTTATTTGTCATTTAATATTTTACTTTCATAATTTTTTTGCAAATAATTTTATATCTTAAAAATGTGTTATTTAAACAAATAGAATAATAGCTTATCAAGATTATATTTATCCATAAAATTTTAATTAATTGAATTTAATATTAATATTTTTAATTAAACAAATAAAATTTTGAGTCTTTACACTTTCATTGAAGTTTGATGGATTGCAACTTTTTTGTTTACCCAACCAGTAGCTTCTACTTCATTTGATGATTCTCTGACTCAGCCATCCATCGACTGTGGGTGACTGTGGGTGTTTGTGTGCTCTGATGTCTTCTCGCTACCAATTGTTGACGACTGAATATCATCAATCCTAGGAAAAATTGCCAATCCTCTGCATTTGAGTCTTTTGTTGATCTCTACACACTTGTTGCTACCCTAAGCCTCCATTTGACCACCTGACAAACTATGGTTGATCTCCTCATAGATGGTGATTGTATTGCCATTAAATGCTTCTAGGCCCTCTGCATTTGAGTCTTTTGTTGATCTCTACACACTTGTTGCTACCCTAAGCCTCCATTTGACCACCTGACAAACCATGGTTGATCTCCTCATAGATGGTGATTGTATTTCCATTAAATGCTTCTAGGCCCTCCATGCATCAGGTCATTTTCTTGTTGAGTTTATGCTTCTCAAGTAGGTTATGCACTGATCAAACAGACTATCGACTTATTCCTCCACGTCATATTGATGAGATTGCCGGCTCTTGTTGGTTGGCCTTCTTGTTCTAGTCACTAATCTTACTGCCCCTACCTTACATATCTCACCATCCAATTGCCTGGTGACACACACAATCCTACCTGTAGTCATCCCATGTGCCTCTGGTCACCTGCTTCTTACCTTTTGTAGGCTAATTCATCGCCAGTGTGTTCGCTGCTTACCTTGTATGCATCACCTCCATAGTTTTCTTGCGACTGTTAGACATGTTTCCAACCAAGCCTCGACAGTATCCCAACCTTATACTGCCTCCATGTCCTCACCGGCTCAGCCTTGTCTTCCATGTCTTCAAGGATAAGTCCTAGTTCAACTATCTCTATCTTTTCCGCCATTGGCCACATCTATGTTAGTTTACTTCCATAACTTTGATTGATACTATTTTGTTGATTTAATTATATCCCTGCACTCGCATTGCCTTCCGTAACTTTGATTTCAACTATTCTGTCGATTTAACTACATCCTTGCACCCGCATTGCCTTCCATAACTTTGATTGCAACTATTCTGTCGATTTAAATACATCCATGCACCCGCACCTACCACTTTGATCACCTTTCGGCTTCACTTCACAATCTAGCACTCAAATATAACCTCTATCATCGGCTTTTGCAGCAACATGTTTCTATGGTCCTTATGACTACATTTAATCCTTTTCATTGACTACTAAGGCACTTCCAAATTCAAGTTAATATCTTCTATGCTGTAAACCTGTAGCAAAATAAAGGAAAACAGAGAAAGAAGGAAGTAGCTGAAATATTTTCATTTAATCTAACTACATTGATAAGAGTGGTAAGCAAATATATATAACTAAGAATAAAGCCAGTGAATCATTGCTGCTCAGAGTTAGTTAACAATCTACAGTTCTGATTGAAGCTTGAGATGATTAACGGTATGGATTCAGCAGGTAACAGAGGTTGCAGCCCTTAGCTCCTCCACTAAAACTGCTCCACTAATACAGCACGTTAACATATACTTCCTTGAATTATTTTCATAATATTTTCTCATTATATAAAGATATTATTCTTTATTATATATATTTTTTTCATTTTTTTTTGCATTGACTATGCATAAACATATATGATCATACGAATATAGTTGATTACAATCATTTTAATCTCATATTCTTCCTCTTCTAACATGTATTTTATCAGTTAGGAGAACATCTGCATTAACTTTGAGGGGTGGGAATATGCCTACATTACACTGTTCTTTCTTATTCAATCACAATTCACAACAGAAGTCTTTTCTGTCGATATTGTTTGACAGTTGTTGCTAATTTGTAGTGCCATTGCATGGATTGCATATAAAATACAATCCTTGAAGAATTAGTCTTTTATAGCAGTTTATCAAGCATAAATCATCTTAATGTTTCAGGTGTCGTGTGGGGTTGATCATTTAGGAAAGAACTGAGTAATTTTTGTTTTCACTTATTTTTGACTTAAATAAGAAATAACTGAATCTTGCATTCACATTTTTTTTTAATCCAGGTGAACCAGACTAAGGTAACCCAAAGTAATACATCTTAAAATTCACAAAGTGGATTCATCAAAAAACCTGCTGGAACAGATAATTCAGGTTCTGAATGAGATGATTTGTGTTCTATATTCAGACATACAATCGTTTGGAGACTTAGGAGAACTGATCAATATCTTGAGTTGAAGTAACTGAACCAGCTAATATTTCGTTCATAAGAGCTTCTGTTTGCCTGTTTGTAGCTAAAGGCAGCGCAATAGTATACTAAAAAAATTGTGTTACGAGTATTTTGATGTAAAATGCAATAGGATGGGTTTCAAAATTCTTTAATTTATCTTGAGATTAGTGCTTATATGATATTCTGAATTGTACTAATTTCAACGCAAATTGAAGGGCTTAAGCCCATCTTGATGTGTTTTGCATCATGATATCCTAGAATATTTTTTTTTTTTTCGTGATATATAGCTCCTCATCAGATTTAATTTATAAGAAAGGTAGAGGTAGACCTAAAAAGACTTGATTAGAAAATATTAGAAATGATCTTTCTTTATTAAACGAGAATTTGACTTTTAACAAGACACAATGGAGAAAAATGATTCATGTAGCCGACCCCACGTAGTGAGACAAAGACTTGATCTTATTGTTGCTGTATATATAGCTCCTCATCAGTTCTAGTTTGTCTCTTTATCAAAATCCTAACAACGGTGCTTTGTTTTTGTGGCATCCAGAGTTGCTGAGAAAGAAGATGATGGATGGGATCTACAAAGAGTGGCTGTGGATGCATTAGGCGCTGCCATGCTTGTCACAATAATACTTGATCTGTGGCGAATTTCTTTAGGCTCATTGGCTTCAACTTCCCATTCAACCCAATGCAAGCAACCTGGTCTTGCATGGTTTCACGTACCTGGGAGCGACGTTCAGAATGGCAGCATGTGATGATTGTAATGGCCCAGATGGCCAGATGTATCTGCTTTGGGACTATCAAATCAACCTTTATTCAATGTTCTACATTTTCTAACCATGAACTGTGTTCCTGCTGCGACAATTAACCAGTTTGGCAAGCTTTATTATAATAAGTGCATTCAGCACCGATTTTAAAAGCCGATTAAGTGCCATTTTCATGCTGCAGAGCTAATTGGTTCATAAAATGCTTTGAAGCATAGATGCTAACTGGACATTTTGGGGCTAAATGTTCTTTCAGTGCAGGTTATGAGAGCAGCACCAAATTGAGATGAACTTGTAATATTAGATATGATTTGAACAGAAGTCGATGTCAGGTAAAATAAATTATTTATATGCCATTAATTGTGATTTCATTAATAGAAAATTCTCATCTTTGATTTCAAAATAAAATTATTAAGGGGGATTTACATACATACCACTTTATTTCATGCTATTTACATATCTAACACGTAAAATATTAATATTACATGCCTACCACCTATAAAATAAATAATGAAATATTAAAGGTTATGGATGATATAAGTGGTAGGAATGAAATATAGGAGTGATATATTTCATATTAAAATTGTATATGGGTGGTAGGCATGTAATATTAATGTTTTGGGTGATACATATGTAAATAGCATGAAATAAAGTGGTATCTATGTAAATCCCCCAATTATGGGGGTTAAATATGTATATCAATCAACTTTCAATGAAATTTTATGGGTCTTCTCCACAATGGCATGTATTTGGGTGATAGTCAAGAGCTTGTAAAGAGGTTAGATAATGATTGTCATCTGCTCCTTTCATGGGATCTTAGAAACTGCTAAAAGGCTTGCCACAGAGTTGGAGAATAATGCTCTGCTCCTGTCATAATAGTAGAAGCATATGGTAACTATGCATGTCATGTGTCATCTATGGTATGTTATGACTATTGTTGACAGAGTGAGTACCAACAAGGAGTAGTGGGTGCCATCAGCTTGTAATATTCTCTTAAGAAAATATTAGTTGCTGTTGAAATTGAACACAAGTGTGTAGTCTTGTTTATATAACCAAAATCTTCTCTCTTTAGAATTCATTTTTTGCTTTTTACGGTTAGGCTTAGGCTTTGTTTGGGACTGCTTTCTTAGTGCTTCTTAAAGCAGTTTTTTAGTATAAAAATTTCTTAAATTAAAATTGTGTATTAGAAACTCATTTTAAAAAGTAGTAAGAAAGCTGTACCAAATGAAGTTTGAGTTTAGGACAGCTTTTTTTACTGCTTTCTAATATAATTTTTTTGGTATGAATTTTTCTTCTTAACTAGAAATTTTTTATAATAAAAAATAGCTTTAGAAAGTAGTAAGAAAATTGTTTCAAATGAAGCTTTAGTTTTGTAATATTTTAATATGTTTTTTTATCTTTTATGGTAATAAATTATACTGAAGACCATAGAAATCTCATCAGTGCTATTACAACAATAACATTAAGCTTTTATCCCATTATGTGGAGTCGGCTACATAAATTCTTTTTCTCCATTGTGCCATGTTAAAAGTTAAATTTTCATTTAAATTAAATAAAGAAAGGTAATTTCTAATATTTTCTAACAAAGTATTTTAAGGTTTACTTCTACCTTTCTAAACATATTCAAATCTAATACATTTACTTTCTTAATCGAGTCATAAGAAGGTTGCCGTTTTATGTGACCACTTAAGCGACTCTCTCTAATCTTATTTTTCACTGGAGCTGTTCCAACCTTTTTACGTATATGCTCATTTTGTATCCTATTTTTAAGAGTAAAGTTACTCATCCACTTGAGCCATTCTCATCTCTGCAATACTTAACTTAATATTATACTTCTTTTTTAATGGCTAACATTTTACATCATAAAGCATTGCAGATCTAACCACCATCCTATAGAATTTCCTCTTAATTTTGAGGGGTATTTTTTTATCACACAACAAGTCCGATGCATTCCTTCACTTTAACCATCCAAGTTGAATTCTACTAATAATATACCCATCTATTTCACATCTCATAAGTGCTATTGATTTTTCTTCATTTGGGATGTCTTTCTTATTGCTTCTTAAAGCAGCTTTGTACAAAAATTAAAATTTTTTTACTAAAAAGCCGCTTTAAGAAGCATTAAGAAAACCGTCCGTAACAAGAGATTATTCTGAGCAGAGTCCGGACGTAGCTCTGTGTCCGGACTCCAATAAAATCACGACATCTGGATTGTACACTTGGAAATTCATTTCTATTTCGCATTTAGTTTTTTTTCTTGCTAGCTCGACCAAGCCAACCCAGAAATTTCTTGTTCAAATATTAGGGTTTAGGAATGTCGCTCTTTTTTTAAATGAAATATTGTGAATGTTTCATATTTTTTAGGATTTAGCTCAATAAACTTTTCATAGCTACTGAGAAAGAAGAAACGACGAAAGGCCAATAAAGATGAAGACTAGTTCGGAGGAGGAAACGCCGATGAAGATGAAGATTGGTTTGAAGGAGGAAAAGCTGATGAAGATGAAAGCTGATTTGGAGGAAAAGCCGATGAAGAAACGAGGAATGATAGTTTTTTTCTGTACACTTAGGGAATATGTTGGGGGTCCGAGGGGGCAGCGACCCCTGGCGGGGTTCGATCTGTTCGGTCAGGTCGTGGGGTCAAATTTTTATTGTAAGAGTTATTTTGAAGTCCCACTTATTTTTAAAGTTTATAAGTCGTTTGTACTCTGTGATTTGTAGTAGTAAAAGTGCAGTGTTCCTATGCAGTGATCTTTTTGTTCATTTTAAAGCTTTCTCAGCTTTTTTCACATATATGTATTACATAAACTATGTAAGAAATGGATTTTTTTACTATGTATTGTTGCTATGTACTGCCGTGTATTGTTATTGTGTATTACTGTGTATTGTTGATGTGTATCGCTGTGTACCGATGTGTATCTTTATGTATAGCTGTGTAAAATGCACTATGTATTGCTAGGTTTGATGTGTATTCAAGCTTATATGAACCAAAAAGCTTCGAATCCAATTGAATTCATATATAACAAATACTAAGCTTCATAAATAGGCGACTCTCAAATTAATTGAGTTGCCTTGAAGTTGTTCCATAATTATTAGGTCATGATTAATCTTAAATGGATTAATATCGTCACAATTATTAAAGCAACAGCACTTTCCTGTCTCAGGAATTCAAAAAAGGGGAGGCTTTATTGATAGTCTTAACTCTTAAGCTAACCTCATATCCAAGTTATAAGCAATTAATTATAAAGCTCATAAATCAGCTCGGACAAAAACAGTGGGATAGCTTTCTTTCAGCTTCATTTTTCAAACCTCAACCATTTTTATTTTTCATTTACAATGGTACACAACATTAAAATGAATAAAACATCACGTAAATGAAAGCAAAAAATTAGCTGTTCTTTATTCTTCAATGAGTAATACTAAATAACTATGTATTTCTTAATCAGATTTTTGATATAGAATGCTGTAAACCTACACCATAAATAAAATAATTGCTTCCAACACATGATTGTTTCTTACATCTGAATCAATATGACTGGTACACAACGATACACAATGCATTTTATTTAAGAATGCAGTATTATATTATCCAAGCTGTAAAGAGGTACACAACAACGATACTCAGCGGTACACAACAGTGATACATAGTTGATTGTATGAAACATCACAAAAACACATAAACCATAATGGTACATCAGCACATTTTCAGTTTAATTAAAATGTCCATTGACGCAAGCCAAAATTTTAATAGCACAGCGAATATAACAAGTACACAGCAGACTTTATTTAAGAATGCGATGAATCAAACAAAAAGAGAAAAATTAATCAGTCTTCATCAACTGCATATTTAAGAATACAGTATTATATTATCGAAATGAAGCAAACACAAAGAAAAAACAAAGCATGATCTGCAAAATACAAACAGAACTTCAAAATTACATATTCCCTTAGTGTACAAAAAACAACTGTCATTCCTCGTTTCTTCATCGGCTTTTCCACCAAACCAATCTTCATCTTCATCGGCTTTTCCTCCAAACTAGTCTTCATCTTCATTTGCTTTTCCTCGTTTCTTCTTTCTCAGTTGCTATGAAAAGTTTATTGAGCTAAAATCCTAAAAATTACAAAACTTTCGCAATATTTCATTTAAAAAAAGAGTGACATTCCTAACCCCTAATATTTGAACGGAAATTTTTGGGTCAAGTCGGTCAGGCTAGCAAGATAAAAATTAAATGCGAAATAGAAATGAATATACACATGTACAATCCAGATATTGTGATTTTATTGGAGTCCGGACACATAGCTACTTTCGCACAGAATAATTTCTCCCCTAACAAAACCTTAACTTATTATTATAGTTTATTTGTACATTGATCATATCATAATCCATTAACCCCTCCTAATTTAGTTAGATCATCTTCACATTCTCAACAATTTGGTTAAGAGTTTAAAAAAGGATTGGCATACTTATCTTGGATCAAACAAATCTATTATGAATATTTGCTGCTGCTCTTTCGGAAAATTACTCATGTCTTGAATTTGTTCGAAAGAAAGAATTTAAATAGATAATTCTTTATTTGACAAGAGAGAAGAAATGCTTCAAATAAAATACATGAATACAGTTTTGAGGATTCCTTCCAACATTTCTTTTGGAAAATTGAAGGAGACGAGGAACAATATGCTTCATAAAAAATTGAAAATATGAGTCTTTAAATTATAAAAAAAATTTAGAGTAGTGTAATCATTTAAAGAATGTTTAATATAACTATGTTATTATATTTTAAAAATATTATTAAAAAATGTGCACATATAATTGTAAATAAATTAAAATTGAGAAATTATTACGTGTATGAGTGTGTCGGAACTCCAATCAAAATATGCTACGTCGTCATAGTGCATGAGTGTGTGTATAAGCATGGGTGGATCCCCACTCTATTCAGGATGGGCAAATGCCCACTCTAAAAAAAAAAATTAATGTAGAAGAGGGGTAATTTTGGAATTCTGCCCCCCTCAAAAATAAAATTTTGCCCTACTATGACCCATCTCGCGTTGTTTGCCCATCCATCCGAAAGTCCGAACTTTTCATCTTCGGCGTTGGTGAATCGCGCTAAGCCTTCGACGTTCGGCGTTAAAGAGGTCGCCGTTCTTGCAGTGGTTGAAGCCTCACGGCCCGACAAGTAGAAGAGGCTGAAGCCTCTGATCTGTTCTCGCTCTCCCGATTCCCCTCTCTTATTCGTTTTCCCACCAAAGCTAAAGCTTCGGAGAATTGGAGCTCCCTTTTTTGTTCGCGAAACACCTCCTCCCTTCGACTCCGGAAGCCAAGTTTCCCCTTTTCATGAGCCTTCCTTGTTTTGGGTTTGACGAGAAAGTAACCATCTTCCTGTCTTTTATTTGAAGAGATTTCTTTTAGCAAGTCTGCCTACCCTCAAAAATAAGGTTGGATCAGCCCGTGTATAATGAGAAATTATTATGTGCGGAATACGGACGTAGAGTTACGCCCGGACTCTAATAAAATGTGACATGTGTCCTTATACACAGTGTATAAAAATTTGTACATATTTTATACAAAATTGTACTATTGTATACACAATGTGTCCAAGCTTTGAACACACTGTGTATACAATTTATATACAATGTGTACAAGGACACATGTAACATTTTTAATAGAGTCTAAACTTAACTTTATGTTCGCACTCTGTACGTAATAATTTCTCGTGTATAATATACAAATTGTGTACATGCCATGTGACCCTTTTCGATTGGAGTTCGAACATCGAACTAGGAATGTAATAATTTCTCATTAAAGTTAGTGTTTTTATTTGCAAGATTTTTTAAAGAGTCTAAGAAGCTGATCATAAACCCAAAAATATTTAGCTATTTTAACCCTAAGAATTGTTTTTTTTTTAACAATAAAATTATGAAATCTTAGGAACAAAGTCTTCTTATAATGCAAATTGCAAACCCTATGGCTACTTACCAATTTCAAGGAAATCGAGTGTGAGGGTGGAATGGAGGGAGAAGAAGGTAGCCAGCAGCCGCAGCTTGTGCTCGCGCACAAGCTTTTCCTCCTCACGCATCCCGACGTAGAGGACATCGACAAGGTCCGGCTGCGCGATGAAGTCTACGCTGCCGTCAAGGCCGACGACATGGCGTCTCTATACGATTCGCTCGCCGTTGCTTCCGTGCTCGAGATGGACGAAACTTTACTCGATTCCATGCGTAAAAGGATCGAAGAGGAGATCAAGAAGCTGGACGACAAGTAATGAGCTTCTCTCCATAATTAATTCTTCCTTAGCTTAATCGATTTTTCCCCGAATTTGTTAATGATTTTCTTTGTTTTGTTTTGAGGCCTGATTTGCCCACTTGTGGGCTTAAAATGAAAAATGAATAGTTTTTTTGGTAAAGTGTTTCGGTTTTTGATGTTGTGAAGACTAGATCTGCATGCTAGGATTATTCGGTAGGAGAAGATTTAGGGTTACTGGGTGAGGATCGAATTTACAGTGAAGATGTTACTAGGGCTTGTATTTGTTCTTCCGAAGAAAATTAGGAGTTACGTTCATGCTCTTAGCAGGCATTTTTCTATTAGGTTATAGAATGTTGGACCAAATCGGACAAGCTTCTGGAGTTGGCTTCTTAAAGGGGTAGTTTGACTACAAGTAGGATTTAATAAACCTTATAAATCCATATTTAGTAAATCTTGAGAGGATTAAAGCCTGAAAACTGTTTGGCGTTAAATTTTGCTAAATCCTAATAAATTTTTTTACTGGATTCAGTATTTAAGATTTATGAGAGGAAGACGCCCTTATATTTGTTTAATCCTGTGTAGGGTGTGATTTAGTAAATCATGCATTTAATCAATGATGGGGTGGACTGAAACGGTATTTGAAACTCCAAATATTCTATTTAGCAGAATTTTAGCTAAATTTTGTGTAAAATAGTATGCTAAACAACCCCAAAAATGTAAATGCTTGGATATGTGATTCATGGGAATAGCGAATGTACCAATATCATAATTTTAAATAATAGCTTGATTGACTTATAATTTGTGTCCTTGTCATGTTCCCCAAATCAAAACAAAGATGAAGTACAACTTTTGAGTGACTTGAGGGTGATGATTGGTAGTGAGTTTCAAACAACGAAAGTACAATGTTGATGATAAAATAAGGTTTGGAAGCATAGTTTAACACTTTAACAATATAAGATGATGGATTCTGTAAGAAAATGATTTTTCTTTGATATTTCAAACAAATCACAAAGCACTTTCACGAGCCATGCAAAACTTGGTTGGAGCTCATATATGACTTTTTACTTGCAAAGCTTTGCCAAAAAATGCATTGGTGTATACTTGCACTAGGATGTTAAAAATTATCATGTCATGTGTCTTTTTTAGTCTATGGCTTTAAAGAACAATTACCTTGGATATCTCAGCTGGTTTTGCTGATATTTGTAGGACTTTTGATGTGCCTTGGACGTAAAAACAATAAATAAAAGAGAAGAACAACATAGGAACATCAAGATAGGGCTGATGTTCTTATTTCTTCTTCAATAATAAAGCAAGATACAATTGATCTACTATTCGAGAGGTATATCAGCTCTCCCACAAACCCTAGATGCCGTTAGTAACTCACAACAAACACCAAAAAAATAAACTTAGCAATATCATACCCTAAACCATAGACAAACTCCCTCATAAATAGCCCTAGAACACAACAACACAATTAGAACATTCTTTAATCAACATAAACATAATTTAGAAAACCTTTGTAAATAAATAGAACCTTCCTAATCAAGATAAACATAATTTAGGAAACCTTCCTAAACAATTAAGCATATTTTAGGAAACCTTCTTAAACAATTAAACACTTCGTAAATAGCATAAAGACAATTAGAAAATTTTCCTAAACAACTCCCCCATGATTAGGAACATTCCTAAATAATTTCCCTTAATAAGGAACTTTCCTAAGCAACTCCCTCTTGATTAGAAACCTTCATAAACAGCTCTTCATTCTTGGCTGTGGGGACCCTCATGTTTCAACTTCCTTGATAGTTATTTGCACTTTTCATCAAATGTGCAAGAAAGGACTTATTTGTTCTAGATAATCTAAAATTAGGCTTTCTTACATCTTTAAAAGTAATTATTATTTGAGGGATCTACTCGCATGACAATTTACTTCCATGTAAAATGTTTTATTTGCAATGCAATCTACTACTTTAGGATCGGTAATTCAAGGTATCTATTGAGTGTTGAAAGGACTTGGACAATCTATCAAGGCTTATTTGGTTGCTAGAATTATGAGTGTAAAATTAAAAAAAATGCAGGATTTTTGAATTTTTTTTAATGTTTGATTTGGAGTATATAAATACAAAGCATTTTTATAGATGATTTGGAATACCTTAGATGACCTTTTTGTTGTATTTAGAATTCGCACCAATCAAGTGAATTTTTAATACAGAGAAAACTCATAGTCTGTGACCTTTCTCACTCATGGCCACCACCCCTAGCCACAACTCATCACCATTTTCCATTGTTCAATGCATTTAAAGTGCATCATAACAAACAAACAAAAAATTCAATACATTTGATTCACATCCAACCACACAACTCTTGTATATGTAAAATTCGTGTATTCCAATTATTTATTATTTCTAAAATATATGCATTTTAAAGACGTCCAACCAAACAACCCCTTAATGGACAACAAAGTTTTCTTAGATTGTTGAGGAAAATTGAGCCTCGAGGAAAATGCGAATTACGAGAATGAGAAAAAATAATTTGTAAGGAAAATTCCAAAAAAGGTCTTGAGAGTTTACGTGGTTCTAGTAGGTTCAGCTACATCTACGATCATATTGAGAGATAATGATTCTGATATGGGAGGGGGTGGCAGCGGGCTCAGCATGCCGGTCCAACAAAAGCCGAACTAGCCGAACCAAGCGATGGGATGAGAACAACAGGGAATTCATCCCCCCTTGTGGTGCCCATTAAACCTGTAATTCCATATATGAGGAGAATGATTAGGGAATGAATTATTGAGGGGTTTTGAATTCAAATAGGGGAGAGAATTAAGGCAAGGGAGCTTATTTAAGGATTATTCTAGGGTTTATGAGGATTATGTGAGATTTTATTTTTGCTGTATTTTCTTTTCTTTGAGGGCCTCATAGCGGCATCTAGATGGTTTAGGAGAGTTGATCTATCTACCTCTCTAATTGTAGATCATTGTATCGTACTTTTATTTTGAAGTATTAATCTAAAAAATCAGCCACCGTTTCTCAATTCCTCGCAATTTTTATTCTGATTACTTGCTGATTTCGCTTCCAAGGCATATCAAATTGGTATCAGAGCAAGGTAAATGATAGCCAAGAAGATGGATGCATTTGGAAGGCAAGATGGAACAAATCAGGGTTGATATGGAGGAGAAATATTCTAGAATGGAGGAAAAATATTCCGGATTGGAGAGGAAGTTCACAACTGTGGAAGGAAGGCTTTCATTCATGGAGAACCGCTTTGAGAACATGGAAGACATGATGAAGAAGTTGATTGAGATGCAATTAAAGGCTTCATCGGCTATTCCGAGGGTTGATCTGAAAGGGAAGAAAGTTCAAGAGGATGATGATGATGAAGTGGAGAGTGTTTTCTCTCAAGGGCTACCCCGGGGGGTTCCGATGGGGTATTCCAAAGAAAGGTTTGCAAAAAAAGGGAAGTTGAACCCTTTTGGAGACCACCTTGGCAGGAGGGAAAGTGGACCAGAGGAAGTAATGGGTGGGCCGAACCATGAGGTCCAAATCCACAAAGGGAGGAAGGGTGGGAAGCGCACCATCACTACGCGGGAGGAACTAATGGAGAGAGAAACCATTGTGGTATGGATGTGAGATCATGGAAGTTAAAAATGATGGCTTTTGAAGGGCAAGACGCTCAGGGTTGGGTGGGGCATTATTTTGCTATCAATGGACTGATGGAAGGAGAAAAACTCATGGCAGTGGGGCTATGTTTGGAGGGAAAAGCCCTAGCCTGATTTCAGTGGAGGGAGGCCAGGTATCCGATCTATTCCTGGGGAGAATTTAAAGATTGTTTATTGGAACTCTTTCGAGCCATTCGGGAAGGAAACCTCCATGAGAAGTTCTATGCCTTAACTCAAGAGAGGGGCGTCACGGAGTATTAAGAGAGATTTGAATGTTGTTAGGTAGGCTGAGGGGAATTTTTGAGGAAGGGTTGGAAGGGGATTTCATGAAGGGTCTTATGGAAGACATACGAGCAGAGCTCAGGGTGTTGAGGCCTAGAGGGCTAAGAAAGACGATGGAGCTAGCACAAAGGGTGGAAATGAAACAACAAAGGGAGAAGGCCAGCAGGAGCAACATCTCTTTTTTTTGGGTGGGGGCTTATAAGAATACATCTACGACCCTAGCACCGAGGACCCAAACGGTGTGTCATTTTAGAGGGAAGCGCCAAAGGAGAAGAGTACTGGAGTTTGTCCTGGAGGTAATTTCAAGCGCCTCACAGAAGCGGAGGTTCAAGATAGACGGGCAAAAGGGTTATGGTTTAGGTGTGATGAGAGGTTTGCACCAGGATATAAGTGCAAGAATTGAGCCCTTCAATTCTTGATGGTTTTTGAAGGGGACGAGAGCAGGGATGAGCTAGAGAAGATGGTAGGGGAAACAGAGAAGTTACACGTAGACTTGGCGGAGGTGTCCCTGAACTCCGTGGTGGGATATACCCCAAATTACACCAGTAAGGTGAGGGAAAAAATTGGGGAGCAACCAATGGCGGTCTTGGTGGACAGTGAGACTACTCATAACTTCATCTTCAATCGGGTTGTGGACTAGTTGGGATTGAAGTTGGTGAATACATGGAGCTTCGGGGTCATGATGGGGACATGAAAGGTAGAGAGGAGTAGGGGCATTTGTAGAGGGTTTGTGCTGGCACTCTAAGGCATACCGATAGTGGAGGATTTTTTTCCTTTGTAATTGGGGAGCACTGATGTGATCCTAGGGATGAAGTGGCTACAAATGATTGGGGAGACCAAGGTGGACCGGAAGTTATTGACTATGGAGATTTAGTTGGAGGGGAAGAAAGTGGTGCTGCGAGGGGACGCCTGCTTATGTAGAACTATGGTTTCACTTAAAACCATGGTCTGGGCGATACAAGGAGTAGGGTTGGGCTACTTGGTAGAGCTGCAGAGCTTGGAGGGGATTCGAGATTCACAGGCAGAGTAAGTCCCTGAGTGTGTACATCTTCTTATGTAGCAATTTTCGGAGATTTTTCAGTAGCCTAGCAGATTACTAGCACCCCGAGAGCACGAGCACGCGATTACCTTGAAGGAGGGAGCTTCTCCGATCAGTGTCTGACCATACCGATACCCACAGATCCAGAATGATGATATAGAGAGGCTAATCATGGAGATGTTGGAGGCAGGGATTATTAGACCTAGTGTGAGCCCCTTTTCCAATCCTGTTTTATTGGTGAAAAAGAAGGACAACAGTTGGAGGTTTTGCATGGATTACAAAGCCCTAAATAAGAAAACTGTGCCGGGCAAGTTTTCTATTCTTGTGATTGATGAATTGTTGGATGAACTATTTGGGTCGATCATCTTCTCGAATATTGACCTGAAATCTGGGTACCACCAGATTAGGATGAAGCTAGGGGATGTGCAAAAGACAACATTCAGAACCCACGAGGGTCATTATGAGTTCTTCATGATGCCTTTTGGCCTTACCAATACTCCAGCCATTTTTCAGTCCCTCATAAATCGAGTTTTTTGGCCATATCTCAGAAAGTTTGTCTTAGTATTTTTTTGATGACATATTGATCTATAGTTGGAAGGAGGCAGAGCATATGGGACACCTGAGGACGGTGTTGGAGACATTGAGGGAGCACTAGCTGTACGCCAACATAAAGAAGTGTTCATTTGCACAGTTATAGGTGAAGTACTTGGGTCATATAGTGAGCAGGGTAGGGATTGTAGCAGACCAGTCCAAGATTAAGGCTATGCTAAATTGACCTTTGACTAAGAACTTGAGGGAGCTAAGAGGATTCTTATGTCTCATTGGGTACTACCGGAAGTTTGTGCAAGGGTATGACATGATCGCATGGCCCTTGACTGAGCATTTGACGAAGGACAATTTCAAGTGGGGGGAGGCGGCTACGTAGGCTTTCGAGCAGTTGAAGAAAGCGATGACTAGTGTACTAGTGTTAGCACTTCCTAACTTCAATAGGCCATTTGTGGTGAAGATAGATGCGTCCAAATATAGATTGGGGGCAATGCTCGTGCAGGATCAGTGCCCCTATTTCCTATTTCAGTCAGGTGCTCATATCCAGGGCAAGACTTAAGTCTGTGTACGAGAGGGAACTAATGGCTATTATCTTGGTTATTTAGAAGTGGCAACCTTATTTGTTGGGGAGACATTTTCTAGTCAGGATAGATCAAAGGAGCCTGAATTATTTGTTGGAACAATGGATGGTCACGGAGGATCATCAACGATGGTTATCCAAGTTGCTTAGATATGATTTTGAGATCCAGTACTGACTAGGCTTAGAAAACAAAGCAGCTGATGCTTGTCAGGAAAGTCGAGGAGCCCCAATTAGCAGCCTTGTCAGTACTTATGATCCTAAATTGGAAAGCTTTGAAATATGAGAGTGAACAAGATGAAGGACTTGGGAAGATCAGAGTCGATTTGCTACAAAACCCGAATAGTCATCCTGGTTACATATTGAGGGGAGTCCAACAGCTACATCAGGGGAGATTCGTTCTTTCAAGAGGATCGGGATAAATCACCAAGTTGTTACAGGAGTTTCATGGCAGTACAATTGGAGGACATTTAAGGAGCTCAGAAAACCTACAGTCGGTTATCAGTAGAATTATACTGGTGGGGATGTGCCGCGATGTAGAGAACTGGGTAGCCAGATGTGATGTGCCAAAGGCACTAGTATTTAGCAATGTTGCCAGTAGGATTACTACAGCCACTAGCTAGACAGAAGTGGTCAACAGAAGTGTAGAGACCTATTTGAGATGATTTGTATTAGACAAGTCGAAGAGTTGGGCAAGGTGGATTGCTTGGGTCGAATATTGGTACAACACCTCGTACCATTTAGTAGCAAAGATCGCTCTCTTTAGGATTATCTATGGGAGAGATCCACCTCATTTGATTCATTATGGGCAGAGCTCTACACCAATGTCTAATGTAGAGCAGTACTTAGAGGAGAGGGACATGGCATTATCCGAGCTCAAGTGGCATTTGTTGAGAGCGCAACAATTTATGAAAAGAAAGGCTGATGAACACGGGAGAAAAGTAAACTTCGAACCAGGAGATAGGGTTTACTTAAAATTGAGTTCTTATAGACAATAAATATTAGCCAAGAGGAGGAATGAGAAATTATCCCCACGATACTTTGGGCCTTATGAGATCTTAAAGCATATTGGAGTAGCCTATCGATTGAGGCTACCACCCTCGTCAACTTTGCACCCAATTTTTCATGTCTAACAGCTGGGGAAGGCAATAAGAGAGCATATGATAGGAACTACTTGAGTTCGCAAGTAATCCAAAGGGAATACTTGAGTTCGCAAGCAAACCAAACCCAAATCGGCACCTAAACAACAAGAAAACTGCTGTTTGGAACAGTAAACAGTGGGTGGAAAAACAGGAAATCTGAGAGAAAAATCAAAGCAAGAGCCTTGTATTCCACTAAGCGATGAAAGAAAACAGCAAACGATACAATGTTCTTCAATTCGAGAGGAAGAACAACTCTCCAACTCTCTTGCCACGCCAAGAGCCCAAGCACACAAACCCTAGATCTCAAATCTTATTCAAATTCAAGATAACCCTAATTCCCCCCCAATCCTCCTAATTAACAATAAAGGAGTCTTACAAAATTCCTAAACAGCCCCTCCTCATTCAAAATTTCTCTCCCATACATGTAATTAAGCCAAGAATTGGACCCACACTAGTTCCGCCCCCTCCTGCTTTCGGTTTTCTCTGCCTGGTGTAAACCAAGACCGGTCCAGGCTGGACCGGTCCAGCCAGCCCCTCCTGGGCCGGCTAGGGTGTAACATTACTCCCCTCCCAAAAACTCACATTGTCCTTAAGGTGAAAAGAGGGAAATTGCTCTTTCACTCTCTCAAACGGTTCCCAAGTAGCATCAAAATCAGGGAGACCTTTCCATCCAATTAGCACTTCTTTGTCTTCCTTTTTATCTGATCTGACACCTCGGAGCTCCAGTGGTTCTAATATCACCTCCAAATCCTCAGTCAGTGTCTCTGGTAACTCCGTACTAATTGTATGCTCCCCTATAGCTCTCCTCAATTAAGACACGTGGAAAACTGGGTGTACGATAGCTGATGGGGGAAGCTTCAGTCGGTACGCCACTGCTCCGATTTTGTCCAACACTTCATAGGGATCGAAGTACCTTGGAGCCAATTTCTCATTCCTCCTTCTCGCAATTGTCCTCTGCCTGTAAGGTCGTAATTTTAGGAAAATCTTTTCCCCCACTTCAAACTGCATGTCCCTCCTGTGTGAGTTCGCCTGTTTCTTCATGATTTGTTGTGCTCTCAGTAGATGTTTCTTCAATTCCTCTAACACTCGATCTCTCTCCCCCAAGTACTTCTCCACTGAAGAAACTGGAGTGCTACTACTCCCAAAGTGCACTAAGTGAGGAGAGTCCCTTCCATACAGTACTTTGAATGGCGTCATCTGTGAAGCCGAGTGAAACGAGGTGTTGTTCCAGTATTCTGCCCAAGATAGCCATTTGGCCCACAGCTTGGGTGTCTCCGACACAAAGCATCTCAAGTAGTTCTCCAAGCTCCTGTTGACCACCTCTGTTTGGCCATCTGTCTATGGGTGATAAGCAGTGCTCCTCTTCAAAACTGTTCCTTATAACCTAAACAACTCCTTCAAAAAATGACTGAGAAACACCTTATCTCTTTTTGACACTATTGCCTCTGGTACCCCATACAATCTGACCACCTCTCTGATGAAAGCTGAAGCCACTGTCACCGCGGTGTAAGGATATCGGAGGGGAATAAAATGAGCATACTTGCTCAATCTATCCACCACCACTAGAATCATCGTGAAGCCTTCTGAACGGGGCGGCCCATCTATGAAATCCATGGATATCTCCTCCCATACCCGTCCCGGTAACGCCAACGGCTGTAGTAGCCCCCCTGGTGACATAGCCATGTATTTGTTCCTCTGAAAAATCTCACACCTGGCCACCATTTCCTCTACATCCCTATGCATTCCCTTCCAGTAAAGCTCAGCAGCAATCCTCCTGTAGGTCTTCTGCTCCCCCGAATGACCCCCAACCACGCTCCCATGAAATTCTTGGAGTATGTTTGGGATGTGGATGGAAGTCCTGGGCATCACGAACCTCCCTTGATACAGCAGTCTGTCCCCCTCTATTGAGTACCCTGGGTGGCTATCACCTTCCCTCAATAAATCCGCCCTGATCTTTCTCAACTCCTCATCCTTCGAGCTCTCCTCCTTAATGGCCTCCCAATCTAACATCAAAGGAACAGACATAGCCACTGTTTGTAGTTCTCCCATACATCTGGACAAGGCATCAGCCGCCTTGTTCTCCCCTCCTGGTCTATACTGAATTTCAAAATCATATCCTAGTAATTTCGACAGCCATCGCTGATGCTCTTCAGTCACCATCCGCTGCTCCAACAAGTACTTTAGACTCCTCTGATCTGTTCTGACAATGAAATGCCTACCTAACAGGTAGGGTTGCCACTTCTGGATGGCTAAGACAATGGCCATCAACTCCCTCTCATAGACTGACTTCAGCCTGGCCCTGGCTGCCAATACCTAGCTGAAATAGGCAATGGGTCGTCGGTTCTGCATGAGCACTACCGCCAATCCGTACCCTGAAGCATCTGTCTCCACTATGAAGGTCTGAGTGAAGTCTGGTAAAGCTAAAACTGGTACCGTGGTCATAGCCTTCTTTAGTTTCTCAAATGCTGCTGTGGCTGCCTCTCCCCATAGGAATCCATCTTTATTCAGCTGCTCTGTTAGTGGCCATGCTATAGTACTGTACCCTTTAATGAATCTCCTATAGTATCCTGTCAGCCCTAAGAATCCTCTCAATTCCTTCAGAGTCTTAGGTAAGGGCCATCTCAGCATCGCCTCCACCTTTGATTGATCAGCTGCCACCCCCCTTTCTTGGATATGACGTGACCCAAGTACTCCACACTGGTCTGGCCAAAGCAACACTTGTTCAGGTTGGCTCTCAGCTGATGCTCCTGTAGAACTCCCAATACCAGCTTCAAGTGCTTCAGATGCTCCTCCTCAGTTCTGTTGTACACCAAGATGTCATCGAAAAACACCAGCACAAACTTCCGGAGATACTGTCTGAACATCCTATTCATCAGTGACTGGAACGTAGCAGGGGCGTTGGTAAGCCCAAAAGACAACCAGAAACTCATAATGCCCCTCATGTGTTTGGAATGTTGTCTTAGAGATGTCTTCCTCTCTCATATCCGGATCTGATGGTACCCTGACTTCAAGTCCAGTTTGGAGAATATCACTGCTCTATACAATTCATCCAAAAGCTCGTCAATCACCGGAATGGGAAATTTATCCGGTACAGTCTCCTTATTCAACGCTCTATAGTCCACACAAAACCTCCAGCTACCATCCTTCTTTTTGACCAGTAATACGGGGCTAGAGAAAGGACTCACACTTGGTTTGATGATTCTCGCCTCCAACATCTCTCTAATCAGCTTCTCAATTTCATCTTTCTGAATCTAGGGGTAGCGGTAGGGTCGTACACTGATCGGTGACACCCCCTCCTTTAGTAGAATTGCATGCTCCTGTTCTCTGGAAGGTGATAACCCTTGAGGTGGCTGGAACACTTCCTTGAACTGCTGTATGACCGGTTGCACTACAAGAGGAATGTCTCCCTCTTCCTCCACACTGACTCTCTCTAATCGTTGCAGTTCCACCAAATATCCATCCCCAACATCCTGGATGGTTCGGATCATGGACTTGAGAGACACCCCCGTTCTAGATAGGCCGGCATCTCCCTGTATCACCATTCTCCTCCCCCCCACTACCAGTTCCATCCTCAGTGCTCCTCAGTTCACCTTGGTCTCCCGCAAGGTTTGCAGTCATTTCATCCCCAAAATCACATATGTACTCCCCAATTCTAAGGAAAGAAAATCCTCCCTTACCTGTATTCCCTGAATGGTCAACACCACTCTCCTACAAATTCCTCTACCCATTTCTACCTTTCCAGTGCCCATCATCACCTCGTACCCTCCTGTATCCACTAATTTCACCTCCAAAAGATCAACAATCTGGGTGGAGATGAAATTGTGGGTTGCACCACTATCTATCAGCACTACCACATCTCTATCACCTATCTCTCCCTTCACCTTCATAGTGTGATTCAGAGTGAACCCCACTACTGAGTTTAGGGAGACTTCTGCCACATCCAAATGCAACTTCTCCTCCTCTTCCGTTTCTAGCCCGCTTCCACCTCCCTCTTCAGCTTCCTCATCATCACAGACGGTGAGAACCTGAAGAGTTCGGTCCTTACACCTATGCCCTGGCATGTACTTCTCATCGCACCTAAAACACAACCCCCTTAGCCCGCTTCTCCTGGATCTCCTTCTCCGTCAGCTTCTTAAAGTTTCCTCCAGGCCTACATCCTCCATACTTCTCCTTTGGTACTTCTCATAATCCTCCCTGTCCCGCTCCTTTGGGAGCTAGAAAGGTAGTAGTCATCCTGAAGGATCCCCCAGAGCTACTGCCATGAGCCCCCCTCTCTAGATGCTTCTGATCCTCGACCAGCTGCGCCAACTCCATGGCCTCCCCTAGGTCGTGCGGTCTCATCACTGTAACAGCTGCCCTGATTTCTGGTTTGAGCTCCTTCATGAAGTTCCCCTCAAGCACGGTCTCAGAAAGGCGATCCAGCCGGCTAGCTAGGTACTCAAACCGGTCACGGAACTCTGCCACTGTCCCCTCCTGCGTCAGAGCAAAGAACTGCTCGTAGAAGTCTCCTCCCCTATTAGTTCGGAAACGCTCTAGCAGACAGTCCTTGAACTCCCTCCAGCTTCGAATGGGTCGCCTCATGTCCCGCCACTGGTATCATGCCACTGCCTTCCCTTCCAAGCACAGTCCTGCCGATGTAAGTTTCTCCTCCTCCGTCAACTATCGTTTCACCTTGTAAATCCAACCATGGCCATCCTCGCCCATCATCTTCAGTTTTCTCACCTGGGATCTCCTTCGTACCCACGGTATCCTCCATAACCTCCCGTTCCTCGAAGGGGAGGTGCTCCCCAAGTGTCCTAATCGTCCCTCCGACGATTATACCCAAACCCTTCCTCGTATTCCTCTATTCTCCCTTCAAAATCAGCACCCCTGCGGTGAATTTCTTCCCTAAACAACAACAACAACAACATCAAGCCTTTATGCCACTACGTGGGGTCGGCTACATGAATCCTTTTTCTCCATTGTGTCCTATTAAAAGTCAAATTCTCGTTTAAATCTAATAAAGAAAGATTATTTCTAATATTTTCTAACCAAGTCTTTTTAGGTCTACCTCTACCTTTCTTAACATAAGTCAAATCTAAGACCTCTACTTTCCTAATCGGGTCATCGGGAGGCCGCCGTTTTATGTGCCCAAACCATCTAAGGCGACTCTCTCTAATCTTATCTTCCACTGGAGCTACTCCAACCTTTTCACGAATATGCTCATTTCGTATCCTATCTCTAAGGGTAAAGCCACTAATCCACCTGAGCATCCTCATCTCTGCAACACTTAACTTAGAATTATGCTTCTCTTTTAATGGCCAACATTCGGCACCATAAAGCATTGTAGGTCTCACCACCATCTTATAGAATTTTCCCTTAAGTTTGAGGGGTACTTTTCTATCACACAATAAGCCCGATGCATTCCTCCACTTCAACCATCCAACTTGGATTCTGTTGATAATATCCCCATCTAATTCACCATCACTCTGAACAATAGATCCAAGATGTCTAAAACGTGTACTCTTATTAATGACTTGATCGGCCAAAGTCACAATCCCCTCACTAGGTCTATTATTACTAAAATTACACTCCATATATTCCGTTTTAGATCTACTCAAGCGAAAACCTTTAGACTCTAAGGTTGACCTCCACAATTCTAGTTTACCTTCAACTCCCTCTCTAGTCTTATCAACAAGTAGAATGTCATCAGCAAAAAGCATACACCAAGGTACATCCTCTTGCAAATGTCTAGTGAGAACATCCATGACTAAAGCAAAAAGATATGGGCTTAAGGCTGATTCTTGATGTAATCCAACCGAAATAGGGAAATACTTGGTCAAATCACCTTGTGTTTGAACACAAGTAATAGCTCCTGCATACATATCTTTAATGATTTGAATATAAGCGTTATTAACTCCTTTCTTTTCAAGAACTCTCCATAGCACTTCTCTTGGAACTATATCATATGCTTTTTCTAAATCAATAAATATCATATGTAAATCCTCCTTATTCTCTCTATAGTCAACCAGGTGCTAGACTGCAAGGTTGGAAAAGTCAGCTACTGACCTTTGCAGGGCGCAAAACCCCGACAACAGGGATACCCAATCACATGTTGAGCAACTTCAAGCTTCCTATCTACACAATTGGTCCCAATACAAAAATCCATGCGGTGAATTGGTGGTCCGTCTGCCAACCCAGAGGGAGGCCTTGCCATTCGTTCTCTTGCACTCAAAAACTCGGCCTTGCTCTGGAGACTTCTCACATGTACCGTGACTTCATTTGCCAAAGAATGAAAGTTCCCGAGAGCTGTCCACTAGATGTGGAACCTAAATACTCGGCCTACTCTTCCTGGAAGTCCATTTATGCCAACTCCAAAGTGGAAGAGTACGTGTCATTGGTGATGGCAAGGACACCAACCTATGGCAATCTGCTTGGCTCAATGGTTATCCCCTGCGTGACCAACCAGCCAGGATCACTCCTTCGGACAGCGACCTCTTACTCCCAGCCCAATCTATGTTGGTCCATGGGTCCAATCGATGAGATGATTCACTTACGGGAGGGACATTTGGAAAAAAGTACTCCACACCCTTTTCTACTCTTTAGAGTAAAAAATGGCAAAACCTTTTTACTCCCACCCTTTTTCTAAGGGAACTATATACCAATCGGTATATACCGCTGTGAATTGTTCAAAAACAAAAAGCAATGACTCACAAAATGAATTCATCATGGTTGAAGTTGTTTCATAAAATTACTTCTAAGATACCTGAGGTTAGAAAAAGGGATCTACCAAGCAGGTCTAATTTCCTATGGTTAAGAGGTAATTCTAATTTCCTATGGTTAATGGGGAATTATAATCTCAGGTTAATAGGGAATTCTAATTTCCTGAATTCCCTATGGTTAATGGGGAATTCTAATCTCAGGTTCAGAGGGAATTCTAATCTCAAAGATGTTCTTAGGAAGTACCATATGAATTTCACTGAAAACTATCTATTTAGACTAAAAAACATATTGATGCTAACACAAAGAAGGGTCTATAGTTTGAAATTTGCTTTCATTTCTTCCTTTTAAGAGCTTTTGATTGCTATCTATATTTTTTCACGATGGAAAGTTTTTACTGTTAAAAAAATGCTTCCTTCCCAATTAGGAGTACTTAGAAAAAAATTCGAAACTCACATAAGGTCCAGAGCGCCTTGCCTTCCTTATTCATGGCACTGGTTGGGGCTCTTCCGACAGCTTTCTGATCAACTTTTAACCGGGAGGGTTGCCCACTGGATCGAAAGCCGTAGCTATTGGAGGTTGGTGTTCAGTCTACCGCTCCTGACTCAATCCATCCTCTCAATTGGAGACAACAAAGACAAAACTCATCTGTCCCCTCCCCTGCATGAATGCATGGGTTGACTTTTCAATATATATCTTATATAAGATATTTGGCTTGAGGTACCAATATTTGAATAGGATCTAAATAGAAGCGGTATGCATATTTTCTTTCGGACTCCCTTCTCCCCCAAGCATCCTCCAAGCAGTCCTTCCAAGCCTTAGAATAATCATAGCATTCTTCGTGGAATTCTTTTTTCGGGTGAGGCGTACATCACATCATTAAGAAAACAGTCTGACGAGGTGTAGGGAGAAAGAAATGACCATCCTTGTGTATGCCGTGAAGTTCAATTGTCTCGTATCATCTCGTACAGTACTGTACCGACCTCGGTATGAAACCATCCCAAACTTCCCACCATGGGAGTACCGATCGATGGAATCCTTAGACGTGACAAGGAGCTCTCTAAACTTCCAGATCCTCTTCAGCCTGTCTCCCTTCTTGGTGACAAGGAGCTCTCTAAAGAACGAACCGAAATCCTGTCGATCCAAAATCGAAAAACCTCTCTCTAGTGACTAACACTAACCGACTGACCTACTGACCGGACAACTGGATATTCATCAAACCAAATTCAAGCCCTCCTGCTATGATAATAGACGCTTGCTTTCATCAAGTTGGTCTGACTTGCCTGTCTTACCTGGCTGACTTCCAAGAAAAGAGAGATTTCTTCAAAGAAAGCCTGTTCCTAGACTGACTAAACTGACAAAGGGGCTAGAGCAATGCTAACCCACCGAGAAATGCCGAGATCGCTCCCTTCAGGAAAAGCACATCATAGCTATTCCCACCCAGAGCTAGAAAGACTCCCTCATTTCATTTACGAAAAACTCTTTTTTCTTTTTAGAGCTAACAACACCGAGGAGAAAGCACTCTTACCTTTCTTTGCGTTGGGAAGCTAGTGACTGTTTTCCTGTTTCGCTTGCTCTTTCCGTTCTAGTTTCACTCACCTTGATGAGCCGATCCCGAAAACAAACAAGGAACCGACTCGAGCCAAACCTTTTTTGCCGACCATCATTACCCTTTTTATGCCCAAGTACCCCTAAAAGATATAATCAGTACCTTTCACTCGGTTTTCATTTCTTTCTTGTATAATAAGGTATTAACTTTGGCGTCATGAGGAGCTAACTCCTCTTGAACTTAGTCATGTCTAATGACTAAATCTGTTCTGATCGTCAATTCTATTGGGACAGCGCCATTTGGCATTTTCAGTGGTTCTTACTTGTGTTCTTTCTGCGGTGAATTTCTTCCCTCCTTCCAACAAAATCAGCACCCCTTCATTCGTAACCCTGGCTCATCTCCTCTCTAGAAAGCGGTTCTAGAGGAGGCATGTCATCCTCCCCCTCAAGGATCTCCACTTTCGGATTTTTCCTTCCCCGAAACGGGTTCGGATTTCCTCCTACGCCATGGCCGTCGGTAGTCTCTCTTACTTCCGATGTCTCCGGATTGGTCTTCATTTCCAGTAATTTCTTCATCATTTCTTCCATAGCAGTGAACTTCCCCTCCAATCATTCATTGTTGGAGGTGATTTGATTTTGAAAATCAAAGAACTTTCCCTCCAAATCTGATTTTAACTGACCAAATTCACCTTCAATGACTTCAACCTTTTTCCCGGCCATCGTTCTTCTCAAGAAACTCTAGAAAACTTCTTCCGGGTGCCAAAAAATATCGGTGAAAATTTCAGGATTTCAGCCGCCGATGGTCCCAAGACGATGCTCTGATACCAATTTGATAGGAACTACTTGAGTTCGCAAGTAACCCAAAGGGAATACTTGAGTTCGCAAGCAAACCTAACCCAAATCGGCACCTAAACAGCAATAAAACTGCTGTTTGGAACAGTAAACAGTGGAAAAATAGGAAATCTGAGAGAAAAACTAAAGCAAGAGTCTTGTATTCCACTAAGCGATGAAAGAAAACAGCAAACGATACAATGTTCTTCAATTCGAGAGGAAGAACAACTCTCCAACTCTCTTGCCACGCCAAGAGCCCAAGCACACAAACCCTAGATCTCAAATCTCATTCAAATTCAAGATAACCCTAATTCTCCCCCAATCCTCCTAATTAACAATAAAGGAGTCTTACAAAATTCCTAAACAGCCCCTCCTCATTCAAAATTTCCCTCCCATACATGTAATTAAGCCAAGAATGGGAGCCACACTAGTTCTGCCCCCCTCCTGCCTTCGGTTTCCTCCGCCTGGTGTAAACCAGGACCGGTCCAGACTAGACCGGTCTAGCCGGCCCTTCCTGGGCCGGCAAGGGCGTAACAGCATACACCATCATCACTACTCCCGACTTTGATAGAGGACTTGAAGGTCATTTTGGAACCCCTGGAAGTAGCAGGAGTGCACAGAGTAGAGACGGGAACAGGAGGTGCTAATCAAGTGGAATGATTTACTAGAGAACGATGCCACATGGAAACCATTAGAGGCGATCAGGAGACAGTTCCTTACCTTCTACCTTGAGGACAAGATGCATTTTGGGGAGAGGAGTATTGATACGGGAGGGGGTGGCAGCTGGCTCAACATGCCGGTCTATCAGAACCATGCGGATGGGGGGGGGGGGGGATCAAACCTATAATTCCTTATGTGAGGAGAAGGATTAGGAAGGAATTAATGAGGGGATTTGAATTCAAAATAGGAGAGGGAATTAAAAAGGCAAGAGGGTTGTTTTGGGGGGAATTAAGGGAGCTTATTTAAGGATTATTCTAGGGTTTATGGGGATTATGTGATATTTGATTTTTGCTATAGTTTTTTTTTCTTTGAGGGCCTCCTAACGGCGTCTAGGTGGTTTAGGAGAGTCGATTTACCTCTCTAATTGTAGATCATTATATCTTGCTTTTGTTTTGAAGTATTAATTCAAAAAATCAGCCACCGTTTCTCGCTATTTAAGGATTATTCTAGGGTTTATGGGGATTTTGTGATATTTGATTTTTGCTATAGTTTTTTTGTTTGAGGGGCCTCCTAATGGCGTCTAGGTGGTTTGGGAGAGTCAATTTACCTCTCTAATTGTAGATCATTATATCTTGCTTTTATTTTGAAGTATTAAGTCAAAAAATTAGCCACCGTTTCTCAATTCCTTGCAATTTTAATTCTGATTTCTCGCTATTTTCGATTCCAAGGCATATTCGATCTACTAGTCAAAAAACAATTATAAGATACAATATATTTGCACAATCCAAATATTCTCTTTTACCTCACTAGACTTCTCCCACTTTCTCTTTCTTCAGTCTATTTTTCCTTACCTCTCTTGATTGTGAAGGCAACAACTCAAAAAACTCAAACAAAAAAGAAATATGAAGAAACAATAATATCAATCATTATATATATATATATATATATATATATAATATAATATAATATAATATGATATTATATAATATACCATATATTTAGTATGTCTTTTCTTCTTTCACTTCTTTGTAACATTATAGTACCTGAGCTCCTTTGATTGCCTTCGGTATTTCAATAACAAGCCCTCACCCAGTTGCAGCCAACTCTCCAGAAGCCACTCAGCCAACTCTCCACAACCCAACGACTTCTTTTTGTTTTGGCTTCCATTCTTCTTGTCGACTTGCACAGCTGGCCACCTAGAATCGACCTATGACTGCTCTCCTTCGCTATCAAGCCTATTGCCTTTGCTATATAGTTTAGTTTTTTTATGATTATCGTTGTCATAAACAACTCCTTTCTTCTTTATTGTTGGTAACAAAATGTCGTTTCCTTTAATGATTTGGTATCTTCTTTATTTTTAATGTTACACTAAGTATCTCCCATGAATCTCTAAACCTCAATAAGTATCTCATTAGGATATAAAATTATATTTTATATATTTTCTTTAAAACTAACTTTACATCATTTGTTAGATTAGTTTATAGTATATTTCATGATTTTTGTTTAGTTTGCTCATTTATAAAAGTCCTTTCTCATATTGTACTTCTTTTATATGTCATTTCCACATTCAATTGCTTATACCATTCCCCAGTATATTCAAATTTTCTTGCATCCCTTAAATTTCTTGGAAACATGATTTATTCTTCTTCTAATTACCATGCCTAATTCTTTAGCTTTTCAATTCAAAGTTCCCAAATTCTAATGGGTAAATCCTATTTAGTTCTAGATTTGATCAACTCTTGCCCACTTGTCATCTCAGTTAAGAGTTAAGTTATATAGTGTCACTTGCAAGGGATGCCCTTCTTTTCTTATTCTACTCCACAATGGATTTAAATTGTGGTATATCACTTGTGATGATGTCCTAGCTAACTCTTGTTCATTTCTTACCACAATTAAGCCAAGTCATTATGTATCTTAGCGCTAGCAAATAACTAAATTATAAAATTAGGGTTAATTTTATGGATTTTAGCGTATGTTTTAGATTTGCAGTCAATCTATCATCACCCATTAATATCTCATTCAGGCTTTAGACTGATAATGATGCTTTTATTAAATAATGTTATTGTTTGTTAGAATTCCCTGCACCAGATAATTCATTGGAAGGAACTTTTTTTCATGTTTCATGCAGAATTGCGGATGCCGAGGAAAATCTTGGTGAAAGTGAAGTTCGTGAAGCTCACCTTGCGAAGTCGTTGTATTTCATTCGAATTGGTGACAAGGTAATTTGATGATCATGCTGCCATGATGTTCATCTTTATGTGAGAATGCTTAACGAGCATTTTCCCAAGTGTTTTAGTTTTATCATGTTTTGGAAATCTCTTCAAATTCAGGAGAAAGCGCTTGAGCAACTTAAAGTAACAGAAAGCAAAACAGTTGCAGTTGGCCAGAAGATGGATTTGGTGTTCTACACGCTGCAGATTGGTTTTTTCCACATGGACTTTGATTTAATTTCCAGATCACTTGACAAAGCTAAGAAGTATGTGATGGAAAATTTCACTCAGAACATGATTGGCTTTATATATAGTAGGTTATGATGCTGCACAGTCTAATATCTTGTTCTTATGGCAGTTTATTTGAGGAGGGAGGTGACTGGGAGAGGAAAAACCGTTTGAAAGTATATGATGGCCTATATTGTATGTCCACCAGGAATTTTAAAAGAGCAGCCAATTTATTTTTAGACTCCATATCAACATTTACGACTTATGAGCTGTTTCCTTATGACACTTTCATCTTCTATACCGTTCTTACAAGCATTATATCACTCGACAGAGTATCACTTAAAGAAAAGGTTAGATACATTTTACCCATACATCAGTTTCATCACCTTTTCAGTGTTGATTATTTTCATGAATCAAATGACAGGTTGTGGATGCCCCGGAAATCCTTGCAGTGATTGGCAAGATTCCTCATCTATCAGAATTCCTAAATTCCCTCCATGAATGCCAGTACAAATCATTCTTTATTGCTTTCTGTGAGTTCTATATTTATTTTGTCTAGATTTCGGCAATAGCCATTTGCACTTAAATCGAATCCTTAAGCATAATTGGTGTCTCGGGATTCGTTAAATGGTTTCAACTTTAATTGTATTGAATGACAAATATCAGCGCATGTTACTGCTGAATTGTTTGGAGGGTTGAACCCTGGAGTTTTAAGCTAGGCTTAATATAATTATAGATGACTCAAATGGACACCCATCAACCCAAAAGCTTAAACCAATAGGTAGCTATTAATTATATTAGGAACTTAACTCTTGGTTCACTTCTTGTCAATGCATGAAATATGTTGGGTGTTCTCAAGGCGCTATGTTTGCATAACACTCGAGTCGCTTGGCATTTATCTGAGTGAAATCTTTTTTTAAACTAATTTTAAGTATGATGAATATATTTACTAAAAAGGAAATAATTATCTCTTTTAAACTAATTTTAAGTATGATGAATATTTTTTAAGAGAATGTAGTGATATTATCTCAAGTGGGTGAAATCATGAACTTTTAAGTTCCATTATATTCAAAATTCAAAATTCTTGGTAAATATATTATCTTAAACAAGTACACTAAATTACTAAAGTTTGTAGTATGCTCAGCTTATAAGTAATCTATCTTCCCTACTATTTATCCCATCTTTGCCATCATTCATATACTCCATTCTATCAATGGGTTTCTTTCCCTTCATCTCTTTCTCTATCTTCTCACATTTATGTTCTTCATCTTCAAAGTTTACTATTTTAGAACTTAAAGTTTTTACCTACATTTTTTATGTTTGAAGTATTGTTTCCCATGCCTTGAATCAAGGCAAGACACTCCCTTACAACTATGCCACCTTAAAGCAAGATGCTTGCCTAGCCATGTCTTTGTAATAGTGCTTGTTTGAAATGTGCGGTGCATTATTGCCTCATCTTTCCTTGTTCGTGCGAGTGCCCTGCTCGTCTTTAAAATCACTGCTGTCGCCCTTATGTGGGTCTCCACAAAACCCCTTCATATGGGAGAGTCCACCACATTGAACATTACTCCCTCTTTAAACAGAGGCTTTTGAACTTTAAATCTCGTACACCAAGTGCCTTCTCAATCATATGAAGTCTACATTGGAGTTACATGTACTTCAAATAAAGATTCAAACCACGTGATCTCAGTTTAATTATAAATTTGGTGCAACGTTTAAAGAGGGTAAAAAACACCGAAGCCTTACGATGAGCCCAATACACTAGTGGATGAAAACTCATCAATACAAAAGTTTAAATCATCTACTCTTTTTTCACTTTCAATATAAAGCTATTTTTTCACTCTTATGCAATTGTCAACACGAATAATAAAAAAGATCTTGAGATGGAGGGAGAAGATGGAGAATAAAGCAGATGTTTATATTTTTTCTATTTCTCTTACCTCCTACTCTCTTGTTTAATCAAGTAATGTGTTGTTTGTGACAGCTACTGAATATTTATTCGTGTTGAATCAATTATAGTTTTGTTTCTCCTAAATGCTTCATTTGGTGAGTAGTCTTTATAGACTTGTAAAACTATCTTTATTGTTGCGTTATGGGATGTTTATCATTGCTCCTGTCATAATGTCCTTTCAGTGAAATTTCTTATTTACATTTTCATTGTTCTTATAATTTAATCAGCAATCTTTGGTTAAATATTTTATTATTATGTTTAAACACATAGAATGCTAGACGAGCATATACGTGAAAAGTTTGGTGTAGCTCCAGTGGCAGATAAGATTATAGAGACTCGCCTTATATGGTTTGATCACATAAACGTTGGCCTTTGATGACCTGGTTAGGAGAGTGGATATATTAGATTTGGCCTATGTTAAGAGAGATAGAGGTAGACTGTAGACCTAAAAAGATTTGGTTAAAAAATATTAGAAATGACATTTTTTTATTAGATTTAAATGAGAACTTGATTCTTAACAGGACACGATGGTGAAAAAGGATTCATGTAACCGACTCAACGTAGTGGGATAAAGGCTTGTTGTTGTTGAAACACATAGATATGATATAACAAAAAGCTAACGAGATGTTAAAGATGATTAGGTATTTTCAACAGATAGCGAAATGTTAGAAATTTAGAGTTGATGTTAAAAGTTCTGTGAAAGAAATTATCCATAATTTTGCCAATGGATAATTATCCTTGATGAGAAGTGCACTTTATCTAATTATCCATGATTGCCAATGGGTAATTATCCTTAATGAGAAGTGCACTTTATCTAATTATCCATGATTTTGCCGAGAGTTGAACTGTTCTCTCATAATTTACTCGTTATGCCGCCTTTCTATCATGCCATGTTTTTTGGATGACGAATTGATGTTGGCATTATCCTTTCTTTTTTCAGCTGGCTTGACCGAGCAGATAAAGCTAGATCGCTATCTCCAACCCCATTTTAGGTATTACATGAGGGAGGTCCGGACCGTCGTGTATTCTCAGTTTCTCGAATCCTACAAGAGCGTAACCATGGAAGCAATGGCATCTGCATTTGGGGTTTCTGTGGACTTCATTGATCTGTAAGTTCAGTGATGTTACTTGCCTACCACTTTTACACTTTTCAAACTTAACATACTCCGGCATTCATCGAACTGAAATCAAAGAAATAGCTCCCGTTTTCATAGAACTGAAAGCGAATATTGTAATTTCTCCATGAATAATTTGATCAAAGAATATAACAATGAAACAGTGGAAAAACTCAACCGCAGAAAGCTGGAACTTGTTAGCAAATCACTGAACGGAAAGACATTCTGTTGTTGTGCTATAATTGATTTGCTGACTGCTCTCTCAATCCATACTATTTTAGTTTCTGTATGATATTGATTACTGTGCTTCTAACTGGAAATGCATGGTGACATGCTCTCTGTCAATGTTTCTTCCAGTGAGTTATCTCGCTTCATAGCGGCTGGGAAGCTTCACTGTAAGATTGATAAGGTTGCAGGAGTTCTGGAGACCAACAGACCTGATGCCAAGAATGCTCTTTATCAAGCAACTATCAAGCAAGGGGATTTCTTATTGAACCGGATCCAAAAACTTTCTCGTGTGATTGATTTGTAAACCTCTGATTGCTCACCCCCTTTTTATGTGATTGATGAGAACACATCAAACTTGAATTTTTTCTTCTGTTTTTTTAGTTTTCTGTTTCTGGGAACTATTTCAGTATGCCTCCAGTGACTTCAACTTGTTTTTACTAATGAATATTTAGCTTTCTTGTCTCCTTAAAATTCAGCCAAATTTATACCACAGTAGGGGCTGCAACTTCCAGTCATTTCCAAATTCGATTAATAGGATTTTAAAAATATTTGAATTTAAGTTCAAATGAATGTGATACATGAATAATCTATTAAATTTTATGTTACACTTATTTCAAAATAAATTTTAAATTTACAAATTTATTATAAATAAATTTTTGACATGACATCCTCGTAAAAAAATATTTTTTTAAAATGGAGAAATTATTCTGTGCGGAGATCGGATGTAGAACGTCGTATGGAGATCAATTAAAATGCACAATATCAGCGGTACTGAGTTGCGGTATCGAGCAAAGGAGTGATGTGGTGTTTGGTGTCTGTATAGAATAATTAATCTTAAAAATGACACTTGAATTGATTGTAGAGAGGGATGATTTAGTTTTCAAATGCTTTGAAGTAGATGTTCTTAGTAATGCATGTTAATACTTTTGTCAATTATATTGTCCTTACATCAACTTCGAAATTTTTGCACTGAAAATGTTGATATAATTGAAATAACATTATTATTTGTTTTTTTTCTTGGTGTTGTTGCTATTGAAATGATTGTTTTTTTTTTCTTTTTTAAATTAACTATAGGCATATATAAATTTGATTGGTAGGTGTTCATTTTTTGTGGGCTAATAAACATTCACAGAGGTAATGGCATAAATCAATAATTGAATGTTGAAGAATATCAATAGCGATATTATTATATGCTGGTCGACAATGGGAATTAGTAGCCCAACAAGCATTAATAAAGAGCATTGGATGGCATTGAAACAATGACATTTTTAATAATATTTAAAATATTTTTATCTAATAAAATTTTTAGAAGAATTTAGATATATAACACTCAAATAGGGGCGGAATTAGTCTTAATTTTTAAGGGGGAGATAAACTTATAAGTAATTGATGGTGTTGTTTCGAATTTAGCTCGATCATTTACTACAAGAAAATGAGTCATTAGCGAAAAGAAAAATAGAGACAAAAAAAGGTCGTTAAAGATATCTTTTAACTATCAAAAGTAATTAAGGCTTCTAAATAATAAGGAAATTTATGTTAGCCATTTATTTATATTTTTTATCGTCGTACGCTTTACAGATATGTTGGAGATCCAAAGGGATAGCGCCTCCTAGCGGGGTTCGACAAATTTTAGTTGTAAGGATATTTTTGGAATTCAAATTAATAAATAAAATGATAAATTTTCTTTACTATTTCTCTTTGTATTTGGTTCATTGTTTCCTAACATTAATATTTCTATATAATATATTTAATTATGCTGGGGATAATTATCTAAAGATTATAGTATTTTAAAATTTTTAGAAAAGTAATTGTCTAAAAATTTTTGTAATAATAATTAAAAAATAGATGAAAGAAAACAAATTATTTAAAGAATTATATAATAAAGAATTTTTTATGTTTTTTAGCGGGGCAATTGCCCTCTTGAGTAAAGAGGATCCGCCCACGACTCAAATTTAATTAATTTACACCCCTAAACTATATCATTTAATAATATCCTCTGCCACAAAGATGATTTGACTTGTCTGCTTTGGCTGAGAAATATAAAATTTTAATCTATTTTTAATTTTGATAAGAATATATATATATATTATAAAATTTGATTATTTTTTCTTCGGATAATCTTTTTGAAATTTTAAATAGAAAAGCAATATAAATTTCCCGAAGAAAATGAAAAATATACGAATTCGGTTCTCCAAGACAAACCTGTGCGTCCAGAGCGGAGGCGTTCTCAGGCACATCGATTTCCGTCTCCGTCATTCTCTCTTCTTCTCCACCTTCAATCGGTTCATCACAGAGCTGATCGGGTCTCCTGCACGGATGGAATCCATCTATAGTCGAGTAGAATCGTGGATCAAAGATCAGACAGTGAGGATTGCAGTGTCCTGGTCGCCCCCGGCGGCGCCGAGATGGCATTGGCCGCGATGGCCTCCGTGGAAGGGCCAACAGGACCGGCGTGAGCAGGAGAGGTTGTTTCGGCAGGAGTACGAGAGGCAGCGGAGACAGCTTCACGATCTGTGCCGCGCTGCCAAAGCCGAATCCATCGCTGATCTCCAAGAAATTCTCTGTTCTATGGTCCTCGCTGAGTGCGTCTACAAGGTCCGTTCCTTCATCCCGTTATAAGGATTCCATGGAAACTAGGGCGCAGTTTGGTTAGATTCTGCGTTACGGATATCACTTATTAAATGTTTCGGAATGCTGTTTTGATTTTTTTTTTCTATTTTTTTTTTTAATCTGTAGAGAGTTGCTGTTTCTGACGTTTATGATGCACTGGATTGGCGTGCATTGTGCTAATGCTGTAATACTTGTACTTTGTCGAATCCCCTGAGTACTTTATCTTATGAGGACTAGTGATTCGTTTTAGTTCGGCTTTAAATCTTGAAGCATTAATAGTTGGATTGTTAACCTGCTTCCTATCAGCATTTCAATCATAAGAAAATAAATTGTATACTGGTCGTTCCTAAGGTATAAACCCTTAAGTGTTAGGGTTTTCCTCTCGATTGGTCCTTAGCTCCGGATTTCTGCAATGTTTTTTTCATCTCATTTTCTTATTCTACACGCCACTACTGTTTTTAAAAATGCAGTGCATATCAGTCAGTAATGTGTCAGTTATTTACTGCTCTATCGTTTCATTATTGCCTAAAGGAGTACTTTTTTGTTCATTTGGGGCTATCAAGGGAGAATTGTGTTTATCAAGTTTGTAGGCATGCTTCTTTAAAATGTGCATAAACTGTCTGCTATTTATGTGTGCCACTGTTAAGCATTTTCAATATGTTTCCTCTGTCCTGCCTGGCCAATGGCGTCAAATAAAATGTTCTACTGGATAGCTAATTTATGACTTTTCATGCATCAGCGGCCTGCAACGGAGATGATACGAGCACTCAACAAGTTCAAGTCTGATTTTGGCGGACAGCTTGTTTCTCTCGAGCGTGTGCAGCACTCCTTGGATCATGTACCCCATCGGTAATGTCCATGTTGCTGTTGAATTTTGTTAGTTTGTAGTTGGAGAAGGACTAGTCTATAGCTAAATGCTACCATATAGTTAGGCATGTTGACCGTTTATCCATAACACAATACACATGTATTTGATTTCAGTTGATATGGGAATTATGATGTGGAAGAGTTATGGAATTGGTGGGATAGCATATTTGTTATTTTGAACTCTAGGGTTTCTTGGACTATGCAAAAATTATGGTTTTTTTATGTGATCTAATTAAAAAAAGGAAGCATGCAAGAGCTATGGAGATTTAATCAAAGGAGCAAGAAGTGTTCTTTACCATGCAATGAGTGTTTCGAACCCCTAATTAGAGCTTCTTCTCCATTCAAATTCCTTCTCTTGTGTAGGGGACAAAATTGGCTAAAACAACCTTCAAATTGAGATGAGGGAGATAGGGCTGATCAACCTCTGTTGGAATTCATGCAAGGGCTGATATGGGCTGTTCTGAATTCCTTGGGATTCATGCTTTTCTGCCTTAAGCCATAAATTGGAGAGCATATTACGAATCCATTGGGTATCACAGGCTATTTGGTAAGAGATAGAAAGAGAGGGGATTTGTTAAAAGAATATTGGTGAGAGAAGGCACAGTCTTCATCTTTTGGTGTTGACTTGATGCTAGTATGGTGGAAATGGCGTTTTTCTTTAGGAAGAGTGTTCTTGATCCCTTAAGGGAATTCTCTAGTTCTTGGCTTAGCTAGCATTCTCCGATTCTCTCTCTAATCTTATCTTCCACTGGAGCTACTCCAACCTTTTCAGGTATATGCTCATTTTTTTATCCTGTCTCTAAGAGTAAAGCTACTCATCCACCTGAGCATCCTCATCAAAAACTTATTGGAATAAAATTAAACAAAAACTCAGTGAATCTTGTCTCCAAGTAGATATTGTCTTTGGAGGGTATCTTTTGCTAATGCTGTAGTGTCATCTAGAGTGTCACTCAGACTGACAAGAATGATTGCAACTTTTCCTTGGTCCTTGTTATACGAATATTTGTTGTACCATGTTAATATGCTAGTTTCTATACACAATTGTATGAATTTCATCATGCACGAAGCTTCTTATAATTAGCCAGCTTTGTATTTTGGCTTTCATTGATAGTTGTCATCTTTTCCTTCAAGGTATCTATTGGCTGAGGCTGGTGATACACTGTTTGCTTCATTTATTGGAACTAAACAGTACAAGTAAGTGTGCTTTCATTATAGTTAAGAACTACTGGTGTTCATCTCACTTCTTTGACACTCCCTCCCCCCCGCGTTTCTTGCAGGGATGTTATCACTGATGCTAACTTTTTCCAAGGGGCTATATTCCATGAAGACGATGAAGAAGATTTGGAAGCAGTTGATGTTATGGAAAATGATACTGTTGACAGCCAAACGAAGATTGAAGTAAATATTCTTAAGTCTTCTAAAGGAAAGCCCAAAAAGCTACAAAAAAATGCAAAGCCTGCTGCACACAGGGTCAGATTGCTGACTAAATTTCATGATATTTGGATTCAAAAGGGTTACTGTTTTTTTGGATAGGCTGTTTAAATATCTCCTCACAAACTACACATCATTCTGATTATCATTTCTCTGTTTTGGATTACAGGGATTCCTGGCCCGTGCTAAAGGTATACCAGCTTTGGAGATTTACAGGCTTGCTCAGAAGAAAAATAGAAACCTAGTTCTTTGTGGGCATTCACTTGGTGGTGCAGTAAGCATAGGAAAATCTCTTTGTTATCTCCATTTCCATCTGTCTGCTGAGTGAAAATCTTCACTTTTTTGTTTTTATTGGCAGGTTGCTGCATTGGCCACGCTAGCAATTTTGAGAGTTCTTGCTTCGTCTTCTATATCTCAAGGACATGGGAAAGTTCAAGTAAAGTGCATTACCTTCTCCCAACCACCAGTTGGGAATGCTGCACTGAAAGAGTATGTGTATTTTTGTAAAATCCACATGATGTTTTCATATATGATGCTTTTGATTGGGTACTGGAGCTGCTCTTTAACATAAATTTAATATTTTTAATGACTTATCTCTGTATAGTTGTAGTTCATGGTTGAATCCTTTTTACTTTTTTTTTTGGCTTTTGAATTTTTTAATCTCTAATAGAGCCAATTTTTTCTTTTAAGCTATGTTCATCAGAAGGGATGGCAGAAGTATTTTAAGTCTTACTGTATTCCAGAAGATCTGGTGCCACGCTTATTATCTCCTGCCTATTTCCATCACTATAATTCACAATCTCTTCAATCAACTTCTGATGCAGCACTTGTTGATGCATCAGTGGTTAATTATACCAATAGCACAATGCAATTACAAACACTGAAATCTAAAGGTACAAGTGGAGAGCAGCTTGTGTTGGGCCTAGGTCCAGTTCAGATGCCATTCTGGAGATTATCTAAGCTGGTTCCCTTAGAGGGTGTTCGCAAACATTTAAACATACTTAGAAGAGGAGGGAGTAAAGATGAAAAACCGTCCTCAATTGTTGGTCATAACCCAACTTTACTATTTGCTGAAGCTGAACCGCAATCCCTTGAGATCCAAGAGGGCGCTGAAGGTATCTCTCTTAAACCAATTTCTGACACAGAGACAATGTCTCCTGAAGGAAATAGTAAAACATTTAATGGAAGAAGTGGCGTTGGATCTGGAAATACTAGCAGATGGGAGAGGGTTCCTTATTTACCTTCATATGTACCATTTGGTCAGGTAACCAATTTTCTCTCTTCTTTTGATACATTCTTCTCCATAACCTTGATTATATATCTCTTTTAAAAGGTGGAATATAGATGACCTTCTTGATTGTTTCCTATCTCCATGTGTACTGTTAGATATTGTGGTTTTTAAAGATCGTATAGGATTTTGTATTTGTTTTTTCTTCACTTCTATCAATTATTTCTCATTTTTTATGCTGCAGAGTTTTAAATGCGGTACTTTTTGCTAGTGATGCATGAAACTACTGTTTGTTTAATTCAAAGACTTGAAAGGTTAATTTGTTTGCTTTCCTAAAACATGGACGTGACGTGGATAAATATATGAATCGTCTTTCTATTAAACTTCAGTGCTTGTAAATTGCAGCAGTTGTACTTACAAACAAAAACTCGTTTTCTGAGTTAAAATACACCTGAAGGCTAATAATGCTATTCAGCTCTGAATCCAATTTAACGTTTACAATAAAAAATGTATATAGAAGTCACCTTTCTGTGTTCATTTTGTGGTTTTTGTAGTTAAATTATGGAGCACGAAAAAATAAAAATAATGTGTCATAATATTTGTAGAACAAGCACAGACAAAAATAAAATTTTGCTATATTTTTTTATTTAATTAAATTTATGTTATTTTTTAACTGAGGTCAGGAATACCACTATTGCTTTTGGTGTTCATAAATAAAGATCCTTATGCTACTTGCTTTGATATTGAAAGATTAGTTAGATAATGGAATACAAATGATATTGAAAGATGTTATTGGTTGTTTTAATATTTACCAATGTAATCAAACTAGACATTTTACTTGGGCAATGCTTAGGGAGATGAAATACTTCTACTTTACAGCCAAGTAAAGCGTTCGCAAAAAAGAAAAAGTAAACTCTAACCGCTTTATTGGTCAAGGTGTCTAATTTTATTCCAAACTATCTGCCCTCAAATCTCACTCACAAAAAATTTGTTTCACTATTTCATCTGAGATTTTACCACAGAACGAAATTACAGAGGCAAATGTTACAAAAATAGAAAGAAGTCTTAGCTTCAGTATAGGTTATATTTTTATTAATTTTGATAATTTTAGGATTAAAAAAGGGGCTTTGAAGCTCCTGCCAATGTAGCATATGAAAAAAAAATATGGGATTGCTGCTAATTAAATTTTATTCCGTATGGTTTGTTTGGTAATCGGCCATCTCAAATAGCTCTCATGAAAACATAGGTTCAATATTTCTACGTTATGATTGAAATTTCAAGCATTGCAAGAAATGAAAGGTTTTTGGTTTGACTTGAAGCGATGAAGCAAAAACATAAGGAGATGCTGGTATAAATTGATCTAATTGATTTGTAGTACTGTAGTAATCATGAACAAAATTATCCGATGAAGTTCAAAAGCTCTTGGAGGCTGAGTTCATCAGGACTTGCAATATTTGGTGTGAGTTTCTGATGTGGTGATGGTGCAAAAACTAAGGGACAATTGATGGTGTGTGTTGATTTCATAAATTTGAATTTGGCCTCATCTTGTTTGTCTAAATGGATAAGGATGATGTTTTTATAGAGTTTAAAAGGGGAAGGATTGTGCTTGAGAATTCTTTGAGAAAGAAACAAACAAATGTTAGAAACCTTTAGGGGAATAATCTATCATTCACACCTTGGAGAGGGGAGTTTTGGAAGATACAGATTAATGGTGCAGCAACAACAACAATAATATCAAGCCTTTATCCCTCTATGTGGGGTTAGCTACTTGAATCCTTTTTCTCCATTGTGTCATGTTAAGAGTTAAATTCTAATTTAAATCTAATAAAGAAAGGCCATTTCTAATATTTTCTAACTAAGTCTTTTTGGGTTTACCTCATCTTTCTTAACATAAGTCAAATATAATACATCTACTTTTCTAACCTGGTCATCGGAAGGCCGCCGTTTTATGTGATCAAACCATCTAAGGCGACTCTCTCTAATCTTATCTTCCCCTGGAGCTACTCCAACCTTTTTCACGTATATGCTCATTTTGTATCCTCTCTAAGAGTAAAGCCACTCATCCATCTGAGCATCCTCATCTCTGCAACACTTAATATTATGCTTCTCTTTTAATGGCCAACATTTTGCATCATAAAGCATTGCAAGTCTAACCACCATCTTATAGAATTTTCCCTTAAGTTTGTGGGGAACTTTTCTATCACACAACAAGCCTGATGCATTCTCTACTTCAACCATCCAATTTGAATTTGACTAATAATATCCCCATCTATTTCACCATCACTTTGAATAATAGACTCAAGATATCAAAAACGAGTACTCTTATTAATAACTTGATCACCCATAGTCACAATCCTCCTACTATAATTATTATTATTAAAATTACACTCCATATATTCAATTTTAGATCTACTCAAATGAAAGCCTTTAGACTGTAAGGTTGACCTCCATAATTCAAGTTTACCTTCAACTCCTTCTGTAGTCTTATCAACAAGAACAATATCATCAGCAAAAAACATATACCAGGATACAATCTCTTGCAAATGTCTAGTGAGAACATCCATGACTAAAACTGAAAGATATGGGCTTAAGGCTAATCCTTGATGTAATCCAACTGATATAGGAAAATACTTGGTCAAACCACCTTGTGTTTGAACACAAGTAAAAACTCTTGCATACATATCCTTAATAACTTGAATATAAGCATTATTAACCCCTTTCTTTTCTAGAACTCTCCATAGCACTTCTCTTGAAACTTTATCATATGCTTTCTCTAAATCAATAAATATCATATGTAGATCCTCCTTATTCTCTCTATACTTCTCTATAAAACCTCTCAATAAATATATAGCTTCCATAGTAGACCTACCCGACATGAATCCAAATTGATTTTGAGAAACATTAGTATCATGCCGCAACTTATGCTCCATAACTCTCTCCCATAGTTTTAAAGTATGACACATTAACTAAATTCCTCTCTAATTCGCACAATCTTGTGCATCACCTTTATTCTTAAAAACAGGAATCAACACACTCATTTTTCACTCATCTAACATCTTTTTAGTTTTCAAAATAATATTAAAATGTTTAGTAAGCTAAGAAGTTTCTTCATCTCCTAAGTATTTCCGCACCTCTATTGGAATATCATCAGGTCCAACAGCTTTTCCATAATTCATTTTCTTTAAAGCCTCTCTAACTTCAGTTTTACTAATACGCCGATTAAAAAAATCTTTATTTTTCATTTAGAGTGCTAAGGTCACTAAAATCAATCGCATTCTTATCATCTTCATTGAAAAGTCCAGAAAAATATCTCATCCACATTTGTTGAATATCCTCTTCTAATAAAAATACTTTTCGATCTGCATTCTTAATACACTTCGCTTGAACTAAATCCTTACTACTTTTATCTCTTTGTTTGGCTAACTTATATATATATATATCTTTCGTCCTCTTTAGTATCTAATCTATTATATAAATCATTAAAAGATAAAATCTTTTCATCGCATATTGCTTTCTTAGACTCCTTGTAGGCCTCTTTATATCTTTTCCCAATTATCAGAATTTTTACATATAAACCAATTTGTATAATAAATTTTCTTATTTTTTATCTTCTTTTACACATTTTGATTCCACCACCAACTATTTTTCTATTATGAGCTTTTTCCTTTCATACTCCAAGCATATTTTTTGCAATATTCTTAATATCACTAGTTATTTTTTCGCACATAACATTAGCTTCTCTTGCACAGATAAAATCTTAAGATCTGATATCTTACTCTCAAAAATATTTTTGTTAATATTTTTTAAAAGCCCTCATCTAATCCTAGAACAATATTTTAATTTATTTTTTATTTTTTGTCATTTCATTTTAAAGTCCAAAATTAATACGCGATGTTGGGTACATAAACTTTCACTCGGAATAACTTTATAGCCTTTGCAATCTAAACGACTTATTTTTCTTGTAAGAAAGTCATCCATCTGAGTTTTACTATATCCATTCTGATAAGTGATGAGATGGTCATATATTTTTTTAAATAAGGTATTAGCAATTGCAAAATCATAAGCTAAAAAAAAATCTAATATGGTCTTACCACCTTCATTAGTCTCTCCAAACCCATAGCCACCATGAATTATTTTAAATCATCTACCTCTCTACCAACATGTCCATTTAAATATCCTCCAATAAATTTTTTTTTCAAGAGGTATCTTTTGTATTAATTATTCTAATTTGTTCCAAAATTTTAATTTTGAACCTATCCAAACCTACTTGAGGAGAATAAACACTTATAATATTAATAATCAATAAAAATATCAACTGTCACAAACACAAACTTGTTAAGGGCAATTACAAGAATGATAATGATGACATTCAAAAAATCATGATGTCCTTTATATATGATAAAATGTTGCCCTTAACACTTGAGATGTTGAGCTTTTTTCCTTTGCGTGTTTGGATTAGGGTTAGGAGGAAATCATATATTGATATTTGATAGAGAGAAATAGCTATTTTGTGAATAAAGGGAGATGTCGGATGGATTTTGAGGTTTTCTTTGATTGGAAAGATGAAGGGGTGGTTGATTAGTGGTGAGCATTTGGTGATGAAGTCAATTGATGTATGCCTTATAGGATTCTCAGACATGGGATTTGGCTAGAGATTGTAGAAGTTGGATTCACATGATTTAGTGGGAAGCTATAATTTGTAACTCAAGGAGTTATGACATAAGACATGGGTTTCAACTCACCAAACTTGGTATTGTGGGCTTCGACTTACTCAATTTGGATGGTAATGTGACTTTTCTCTCAGCGAAAGATGCGAAGAATGCGCATATACGGGCGGAAAAAGGGAATGTTGGATTACTACAAGATTGTAGTGGGTGAGACGTGGTGTTGCAAGCAAGATTTGAAAATTGCGGTAGGTGGATGGGTATTATATGCGAGAGGTGTAGAATTGTGGGTTTTCCATTAGCAAATGGGATGTAGGTGAAAGTGTTCCAATGAAACTAGATCTCATCAAATTAAAGCTGCAGTTAATTTGCTAAACCAAAGAAGCAAATAGTATTTCAAGTTTCTGACTCGAAAATGCATATAAACTCATATGATAGTTCAGTAATGTTGCGGTTATTTAGCAATGCGCAGTTTATTGAGGTTCAGATCACATGCCAAGCTTTTGCAATTGATCAACACAAGTTGAAATCAGATATCATACATCAGGAAAAAGAAGAAGAAGAAGAAAGGCTGTGAGATCATTTTAGCTGTGGCCGAGAAAATTAAACAATAGCTGTAGAATTTTTAATGCTAAGATGCAGGAAGATATGAGAAATTCAATGGTGTTATATATATATATATATATATATATATATATATATATATATATATTTGCAAATTGATCGCAAGAAAATTGTGGTATATGCAATATGATGGCAGAAATGACTAAACGAACCAATTTGCCAGTGTTGAAATGAAATAATTTCAAGCAATTATTATATAGCTAAGATGATTCTAGCATTTCAGCTAGTGTATAATGGGGCTATTAAGAAAATTTTTAATTAATTAAAGCATCGACGACGAACACATGCATCCATCCGACAATGGCAACTGCCAATATTATCTATGACTACGACATATACATAATACTTGTCTATGCAAGTCATCGCAAGCTGCTTAAATGCCATGCCCTCATTTGACATTAATACTCAAAGAAAGTACAACCATAAATATATATATAATGATTTTTCGAGCTAAGATACAAAGTTATTTTTTTATTTGAATCTTTGAGTTAAGAGAAGAAATGATGAAGATATACAAAGCCAGTTGAGAGTGCGCAATTTAGAAAGGCATTTAGATAAATGAATAATCTTGGAATAAATGCCATGTGTCCTACATATTTATATATGGCTATTTCTATGGTATGCAATTCATAAATTTCTTCTCAGTGGACTAAAAGGAAAAATGTACTAGACTTCCACGTCCTTGAAATGAATCTAGTGGCTATATATATATGAAAATTGCTTGTCGTGACCACGATTGCACGTCTATGGCATATGGCAGTTAAAGCATCAGCTAGTGCAATATATATAAAAAGAGAATGAGGAAACGAAAGTTTTTTCATATATTATTCCACGTCCTTGAAATGAATCTAGTGGCTATATATATATATATATATATATATATATATATATATATATATATATATATATATATATATATATATATATATGAAAACTGCTTGTCGTGGCCACGATTGCACGTCTATGGCATATGGGAGTTAAAGCATCAGCTAGTGCAATATATATAAAAAGAGAATGAGGAAATGAAAGTTTTTTTTACACTTATGGCAACCAAAAGATCGAAGACTTCTTGCGATTTTTGCATGTATCCGGCTCGGGGCCTTTCGTTTGCTAAGCCTGTCGTCCTTTCTTTTAATCTTCAAGTGACTACAACAGTGAGTGGAGGAAGAATCTGAGCCGCACTTTCCTCGCCCCTTCTGCACTCCGGTCTTGTTCGACTCACACGAGCAACATCCACATTCGTCCGCCTTCAACCTTTGCAAGCAAGGCCGAACCCCGCCTTCTGATTCCACCTCCGACTCCCTCAAGAGAACGACATCCTCTTTCGGCAAGTTCGAACGGAACCAAGGTTGCTCCCGATTTTCGCTATATCTATGCCTCCTAGCCCGATTCAACCGTGCCTGCTATTTCGTCTTCTTGAAGCAGTAAATAGAATAGATGGGAGAAGGGTTATTAATAGTAATTACTATTGTAGTAATTACTATTAAACATTACCTATTACTCTTCAAAATATAAACGAGACTTACATAAATATGTGTACAATAATCAAATGGTTGCTATCTGGACAAAATCAACTGTCGCAATCAACATTCGGCAACCAATCGACAACGATCAGCATTAATGACAACTAATAATCAGCCATCGACAATAAGCAATCGTCAATTGAAGCCTCTGAAGATAATTCCGGGACCTGACAATATTCTGAAGCCTTCGGCCGTCAATTATCTTTTCGGCCAAGCGGATTAAAAAGGCAAGTGCCCTCCTTACCTCCCAGCACCGGGGAGGGGACGTCGGAAGGTTGCCGAAATTTCCTAGAAAATACTGGACTTAGTGAATTTTTGGAAAAAGTTGGAAAACACGAATTCAAATTAATCAATGAATTTAAAATTATTTAAAATAAATTTAACAAACTCTAATCAATTTAAAACTTAAATAATATAATTATAAATTGAAGTTCAACTCTGATTTAACTAAAATAGTTAAGCAGAACTTGGAAATTAAATTCATGAACCAAACTAATTACACTTCCAACAGTTAATCTAATTAATTAACTAATTATAAAACTTAAAGTTCAATTTTGAATGGTCAAACAATGGATTTAATATAAAATATAGCTTCTGTTAAAGCTTCAAATTTTAATTAAAATGACAAATCTGATATTTATAACTTAACAAAATTTAAATAACATCAATTTTAACAATTAAGCGATAATTTGAACTTAATTAAATAAGTGAGAAAAAACTAAAGCCTTTAAGTAGATTTGAGATTTAAACTCAGATCTAATTAAAATAAACAGATTAATTCAATCATTAATTAAACAACTTTAAAATCCAATTAATAATCTAAATCAAACTTAAATTAAGATTAAAACTTTAATCTTTTAATCAATTGGAGTAATTAAGAAACCCAACTTGATTTAAATAGTTAAGTAATTTCAAAATACACTTAAAATCTAAACTAACCAACTAAACAATTCATTTTAAATTGAAACTTAATTTTAATTAAGAATTCACTTAATTAAATTCATATAATTAATGCAATAACAATAAAATAAATGCATAAATGAAATGTTTCCAATAGTCCAGTCTATGTACAAGCTCTCCAACTAAGCAGTTCTCAAACACGAGCTCTCAAACAGTTCTCCAAACAACTCAAACACCTCTCCAATTGAGCATCTCTCTAAAAGCTCTTCAACTGAGTAGCTCAAATATAACAACTCTCTGAGCAAGAACAAAGTGCTCTCCAAACAATTGAGCAGCTCTCACAAACAATAAAAAACTCTCCAACTAACAAGCTCAAGCACTCTTAGACTCTCAACAACAGCTCCTGTAGCTATATGAGAGCTCTCTAATCTGCTGGCTACGAGCACCTGCAAATAAGCAGACAAGAGTCAACACAATTATAAATGAAATCAATGCTGGAAAATAGTAAATCTAGTTATTGCAAGTAGAGCCATAAATTATTATAGTAGGAAAAGACTACGAGCATAAAACAAGACACTAATACTGGCGTCGAGGGAGTAAAGTGTTTAAAACTATGCCCTAGCTAATCTGAATCCCATAGGTTACTTCTAACATAAGTAGTAAATCCTATCGGCAATTCTTTCACCAAACAAGGTGAACTAATAAATGTCTAAAGTTCACATGGCTACTTTCAATGAAAGCCATAAGTCCAGTCTTTAGAGGTAATAGCTAGGAAGCAATCTAACTCTAGACCCCTTAATTGGGCATCTTAGCCTATAGGACTAAGTTGTAAGACTCGTCATTTGGGCTACTTCTAAGCGAAGCAGTAAGACCCACGTGTTAGGGAACTTCTAAATGAACGACCATATATAAAAAAAAAAAACCTCAAAACTCTCGGGAATTCCAGTCTATAGGGCTAGGTTGTAAGACCCATCTTTGGGCCACTTAGCTTACAAGGCTAGGCCGTAAGACCCATCCTTGGGCTACTTCTAATAGAAGTCATAAGACCCACTCATACTCAAAATCTTCGGGCCACCTCGAATAGAGGCCGTAAAATTCACTATTATGGCTACTTTCAAATGAAAGTCATAAGCCCTCACCCAAATTTAATCATACGGGCAACTCCTAATTGGAGCCGTAAGCCCCAAACCAAACAAACTGACGGGCAACTTCTAAGGAGCCATAAGCCCCAATCCAAATTAAATTAAACTAAAATCCATACATCTCCACTTTATTCTACTCGGGATCCCTGAGAAGAGGCAACCTATGACTGCTAGTCAGATTCTCTGGACACTACAATCAATGGTTGTTAGTGTTGGTAGATTAAACCATGGTATACCCAGGACGACGGAACCATGGGATCTTGATCGAGTGTACCTCCATTCTCCATAACTAAGTTTAAAACTCTGTTGCACATTCTAACACTCCTTATACGAAGCTGAGTATATTTCATCCTTAATCGAGAGTGCTCTTTTAATGCGTTAGGAGGAGTAATTAACTATGAGGACTTGCGCTCACAAGAAGTAGAACCCGGATCTAAATAAACCCTGACACTATTCTCAGGGAAAATCTGGTTAAATATTAAACACAATCTACCTTCGAAAAAATTAAGGGAACCCCTAAGCTCGCAAGAGCAAGGTTCACACCACTGTCTAATATTAGATGATTTTTCCAGAGCAATCAGAAAGTACAAGCATTCAAGTTTGCACGACATTGATGTAAAAGTGGAATAGAGGGCATATGCATGAGGAGATAAGAAAAAATGTGGAAGGAGAATATAACTCTAAATAGGGGTGTCAAAATAGGTCAATCGGTCGGATTTGGGTTTGACTCAAAATTGACCTGTCCCGAATTTGGTTATCTCGAACACGACTCGTTTAATAAACTTGTAAAAAAGGCGGACCTGAACTCGACCCGCTAGTAACCTGAACATGACCCAATAACCTGTTTTAATTAAAAATATATTTTTATTAATTTTTAAACCGTAGATTATAGGTTAATTGATAAAAAGAAGAAGATTATACCAACAAATAAGAGAATTTAAGGAAAGAAATATTAAATGGGTCATTTTCAGGTTAAAATCGAGTGGGTTGACGTGTCAACCTTGCACGACCCAAACTTGACCTATTTATTAAACGAGTCATTCCAAAACTAGATTTTTTGGGTTGAGTTTAGACCAGGTTGGCGAGTCGGGTCATTCGTTAATACCCCTAACTCAAAAGTTATTGTAATTAAGGGAATATTATTGGAAATTGATGAAACTGAGAGCAAGTCAATAGGAAATTCTCTTTGATATCATATTGATATAGAAAATGACTGCTTTGATTTCAAATTGATGTAACAAGATGATGCTTTGATATAGGGGGATTGTTTAGTTCAATTTTATGTAAATAGCACTATTATTTAAATAGCAAAGCTATTCAAAAAGTAATTTGATCTTTTTCAAATGTGATGTGTTTGATTTAATGTGATCTTACTCAAAGAATGCATGCTATTTAAAATAATTAATAGTGATTAAGATATTTTTGTCCATATTTTAAACCAACAAATTTGTAGTAATCTAAATAGCATCCAATGGGGTCGCTATTTAGATTGCCTCAATATTGATTATTAATGCTATTTTAACTACCTTAATTTGAAAAATAACATCAAATTAAATAACTTTTATTTTAAATAACATAAAGTTGCATGGAAAAGAAAAAACCTTGACCTAAACAGCCACTAGAATGGATTAAAAGATTATTTGATTTTTCTTCTCCCCTATCTAATTGGACAAGGAGGCTATAGTTTGAGGTCTTTATGAAGCATAAGGGGAGAGAGATGATGTTTGAGAATTGCTAATGAGAGAAAAGAACACCTACTTAAACATGATAAAACATGAGAGAGAATTTTGCATACTCGAAGTGGAGAGAGGCTGTATGATGCATACAGAACTTGTTACTATTCATACCGACATCTTTGATCAATGGATACACAATCAATAGAAATCTAATTTCATTTATCAGTTATCTGGCAAAATGTACATGCAAGAGTTTGGGGTATATATGCTAAAAAAAACCAAGGATAGATTTTTATCGTTAATGTATTTAATCTAGTAAAAATATAATTAAAAGTTATGAAATTCGAACAAAATTAATGATTAATTTGAAAGGGCTTGAAAATTTATTTAATTAAGCTCTTTTGTAGCTTGATTTGATTTGTTGTGGTTGACCTATGAGAAATTGGACTTGTGTGGACTAATTAGAAATTTAATTTTATTTATCAATTATCTGACAAATGTACATGCAAGAGGTTGGCGTCTATATACTAAAAAAAACCAAGGACAGGATTATTTTTATCGTTAATGCATTTAATCTAGTAAAAATAAAATTAAAAGCTATGAAATTTGGACAAAGTTAATGGTTAATTTGAAAGGGCTTGAAAATTTATTTAATTAAGCTCTTTTGTAGCTTGATTTGATTTGTTGTGGTTGACCTATGAGAAATTGGACCTGTGTGGGCTAATTTAACTGGTTGTTTGCTAATACTTATTGTACTGCATCAAATGATGTATTATATAATTGAGTTTTAAAATTTTATATGGTTAAACGTTTTTTATATATATCATTTTTTTTAATTTTTTTAAAACCCTGTTTAGTGAAGTCATTATATTTTGTTGGAATATGATGTAAATTTTTTTGTTCCAAATTTCTCGCTTTATTAGCTAAGAAAGACCAAAATGGTTCATAGTCTTTTTAGGTTTGTTCATTTTAGTCGTAGGTTTTTTTTGTTTTTTTTTTTGAAGCGCTTAGTTTAGTTCCTTAACTCATCAAATTCTGAACTAAATGGCTCTTCCATTTGCCATTTTTAGGAGGGAATCCAATTTAGGGAAATTTTTCATGCGCACATTTTGAGATTTTTAGGGTCAATTCCATTAGTTTGGACTTGTATTAAGTGGTGAGATTGACCCTAAAAATTAAATAATGCCCTAGAATGCTTACCTTGACCAATTTTTATTCAAAGAAACAACAAAGTTAATAATATGTTCAAATTGGTTTATATTTGGTGATTTGAGGGGACTAAAATGAGCTCACTTTAAAAAGCTCATGGACCATTTCAGTCATTCATTTCATTTCTTTTGTTAAAAAAATATAATGACAAGTTTATTGTTTTACTATATCCTCAAATGTTGTTTTACTATATTTTAAACTTTATATCTGCGTACTAATTTTCTCTGATGCTTTTGCCATGTTTATTTTCTTTTATGTCTATGTGATATTTTTTAAAATTTCATTAACTTCCTTGAGAAATCTAATTTTTTCCAGCTATTTCTTTTGAGAAACTCATCAGTGGAGCTGCTTTCAGATGCTGAGTACTCTAAATTATTATCGGTAAGAGGTTCTTTTGCTTTATAATTGGTGATGTCTTGATCTTCAAAATTTTAAAGATTTTTATCACGTGTCATGTCACTTGCTACTCATTTCATTGCGTTGTCATGGCAAAGGCATCTGCAGGTGAGTTCTGTTATTTCAGAATTGAAGGAACGATTACAGTCACATTCAATGAGGTCATATAGGTTTCGCTTTCACAAGTAAGAATTTGCACTGTTATACTTATAGTTTAACTTTCAAGGGTCTACATGTAATATGCTTATTGCATTAATCTAACATTTTTTTCTTATGCGAGTGATCGCATGTCATTAACTTTCTTTCTTCAGGATGTACTGATGCATTTGATCATGATTAAAAGCTTCCTTGTAATATTTGTATGCTTGAGCTATACTTGTTTAAGTTTATAAGCGAACTGCTACTCCAACTTAAATTTCTTAGCAATCAATTGTATGAATTAGTGTCATCTATTAATTTTTTCATATATTAACATGATAACTTAATATTCTATTGTCAGTAACATCCTATAATGCTCTTGGTGCATCTGAGACACCTTGATTGTTAGGATGCACGTGCACTAACAGAGGACACGGTCACGGACACGACATGATACAGATATAATAAATCTCTATTATTGAAAATATAGGACACAAACATGCATTGGATACAACATTTTTTAATTTTTATACTTTAAAATTAAAAATAATGCATATAAATTAAATGATATAAGTAGAATAAACTTATAGAGTTATAGTAATTCTCATAGTTTTCACAATACACATAACAATATATACAATACAAAATATTAAATAGCACAACTCAAACAAATAAAAAATAAAATCATAGCATGTAATTAAAACTGTATATTATTTAAAAATTCTATTATTAATGATGTTTCATTTTATAATAAACTTATTGAGTTATATTCAAGACTTTATTTGGAGGATTCATCTCCATTCACTTGATTATTTAGTATTTATTTGGATAATCTTGGGCTTTGGCATCGAGAGAAGAGGATTTCAATTGTCACCTCGTATGTTTTGGGGTCAGCTTTGGTGTCAAGAGCCAAAAGAATGTTAGTTGTCAGACTTTGGAATCAAGCTTTAGCATTGAGAGGGGGGAGGAATTAGGGAGACTAGTATGTGAGAGTTGAGGTTGGGAAGCCGATGGTGGATTCATAATTTTGGCAAGGTTGGTCCAAACTCTAACCAAACGTGCTAGAAAGAAAAATGTCGGGTGGGAAGATTTGCGAGAGAAGTGTTGGAGAGGAAAATGAAAAATAGAAAAAAAAAACGAGCTTTTTATAAGATTTTAATTAAGTTTTTAGGACAAAGGTGTTTGATTTATTTATTTATTTTAACTAGACACACGTCAGGCGCTTATCCACATCCGATATGCGTCGGACATTGCATATCCCTTAACATGAAATGTCGGTGCATTATAGTTGATGTGTTTAGGCCCATATTATGCTTGCATGCGAATTAAATGTTCAGTTGAAATCTCTTTACATGTAGTGCCTCTAAAGGGCTTTCAATTGTTGATATCTTTATTTTCATGCTATCTTGATAAATTATGACATTGATTTTTCATTGGCATCTTCAACTTACAGTAATTAGCTGTTAGATTAAGTGGAAATAGTCATCATCTAGTTGTTAGCCAAATAACCGGTAATTCAGTAATTTTGCAAACTTGTTAATATGATGCATGCAGAATCTGGTGCCACGGACTTTCTAGAATTCTCTTGCTGCATCCCTTATCCAAATCCACCAAGTATATTAATGGTTAACTCCCTTGAGTGAATGGGTCGACAAGGTAAAATTTTCGGCCATATGATATTTGGTGCTTAGGACGAACACAATATCTTAGATTGCAGTTAAGCATAGAGCAATGCTAATCTACCCAAGCTGTTGACTAAACTTACATAGTATATATATGAGTGTTTATTCCTTGCTAAGGTTTAAAAGAACCCTTGCGGAGGGGGGGAGTGAGATGCTCCTCTCATATTTGGCTATAAATGAGGATGTCGTCAAGTTAGACAATAACAAAATCCCTCATGAATGGCATGATAATGTCATTTATGACATGCATAAGCGTTGTTGATGGATTGTAGAGATTGAATAACAACACCATCTACTCAAACAATCTTCTTTTTTTTTTGTCTCAACATGGTCTTCTACGTATCTTCTTGTACTTGGATTTAGTGATCTCAATTTCATATCCAATTTTGTGATAACTAATGCATGATTCAATCGTCTAGCAGGTCATCCATCATAGGAGGATATTGATTCTTCACGTGATCTTGTTATGTGCCACTATGCATATAAGCTATCCATTTTCTTCGACACCATCATGAGTTTTGATCCACATTGAGCTGTTTGATTTTATAATTCCTTGGTTTAGCAATTCATCCACTTGTTTCTTAATATATTCATTATCCACCTTAAAGTTTAGATAAATCCCAATGTTGGGTGGTGTAAATTTTGAGAGAAGGTTGATCTCATGTCGCATGACTCTTGAAGGAGGCAATCCTCCCATCTCTAAGAAAAGATTTTGGTAGTCTTCCACTAGTTGCTATATTCTTAGCTCACATTCCTCAAGTGCTAGGCCTAGTGCTTTTCCTCCTCTCAATTCTTCTTGGATTTTTCTCTGGAAGAGGCCCATGCATTTTCATCAAGTTTTTCATATTAGACAAACAACATAATGAAATGTTGGCACAAACTTATTGTTTTCTTCTCCTGTCTAACTGGGATCAAGTAAAAAGTTAACAACCCTTGCTTTTGTTGACAGTGTATCCTACACCATTCTTGGAGTGACGCTCTTCAATTGAAGAGACCATCCCGGTCATGTAGATATGAGCTTGCAAGGATGATCTAGCAGATATCGAGAGGAATCACTTCACGTATTACCTCATCAATGTACTCTCTAGTGATGGGAAAGCAACCATGAAATTGATTAATCCACACTTCTGTGTCCCTTTTGAATCAATCATAGTGGATATGGATGGGATTAGGAGTCATCTTAAGACTGATCTTCTAACTAAACTCACCTCAAACTTCCTGCTTCACTTGGATACTCAAAGTGAATAGTTCCCCATGTTCATCAGGCTTAGATGATATTGTTAAATTCATAGAATTGGAGAGGAAAAATGCTTAATTTTATTGCACAAAACTATTCCTATTTATAGATCTATACAAGATATCTTAATAAAGAAGCAAATAATTACAAAATCATGCATAATTGTCCTAATATAATCCTTCCTAAATCAACCACTGAAATATGAAAGGAGATCGGCGTGATCTAGGTCAGCCACCCACAGATCCCCATGCTGGTTGTGGGATCAAGTGTCAAGGGACGGCTCGAATTTAACACTCCCTCTTAAGCTGGGGGATATAGATTTGTCTCAGAAAGGTAGAGTTATCAAGTCCCTTGGTAATAATGTTTGAAAGCTGATCTTTTGATGAGACATGGTAGATACATATAAGACCACTGTCAAATTTCTCCTTTATGAAATGTTTGTCCAATTTTATGTGCTTGGTCCTGTTATGCTAAACCGGATTGTGAGCTATACTGATTGCTGCTTTGTTATCACAGTGTAGTTTCATGAGTCATTCCCACTTGATCCTTATATCTTCTTGAATCATCTTGATCCGTAGTAACTCATATATTCCCAAGGCTATAGATCTGTATTCTACTTCTGCACTAGACCTTGCCACCACATTCTGTTTCTTGCTCCTCCATGTAACAAGGTTTACTCCTAGAAATGTGCAGTATTTTGCGATAGATCGTCTATCTACTGGCGGTCCTACATAATCAACATCAGTATATGCTTCTGCGGTTATTCTACGGTGTCTTCTAAAGAGAATCCCTTTACATGGATTCCCTTTAAGGCAGTGCAGTATTCTGTCAATTGCTTACATGTGAGTCTGCTTTGGAGGGGTGATAACACTTATAACCTCTCTTGGTGAATGAATATCCGACAAAAATATATTTGAGTGCTCTTAGATCTAATTTTTCTCTATTTTGGCTGTCAATATAAACAAAAAGCAGTGCACCCAAAGATTTTGGGTGTAAGGTTGTTATGGGTTTGGAATTCGGGGTAAAAAGAGGATATGATATCCATTGGTGTTTTTAGTCTCAAGATTTTTGAAGGTAGTCGGTTTATGAGATATATGGCAGTCAAAAGGGCTTCCTCCTAGTATGATTTGAGTACATTGTGGTGGAATAAAAGTGCACTGGTGGAGGCAAAAAAGTAGCTATTTTTTCTTTATGTAACTTCGTTTTGTTGTGTGGTGTGAGTGCAGTTAGACTCATGAATGATACCTTCATTTTGAAAGTAGGAGGATAGGGTTTGTTTAAAGTAATCTTTGGCATTGTCGGAACAAAATTTTTTTTCTTGAATTGGTTCTAGATCGTGGTATGAAAAATGGGGAGGAGATTGCTAACATCGAATTTATTTTTGAGGAGAAAGATTCAAGAGACTTGAGTGCAGTCATCAGTGAATGATACAAACAATCGAACCCCTAAGATATTAAGGATTTCTAAGGGTTCCCAGATATCACTATTAATAAGGTAGAAGGGAGTATGACATCTCCATTTTTGTTTAGAAAAGAAACTCATTTATGTTTGCCCAATTCACAAGTTTAACAATGAAAATATTCATTTTCCAACTTATAAAAAAGTTTTGAATACATTTTTTAATACATCAAAAGATGGATGTCTTAATCTAAAATAATGATGTCAAATAGTAGATTTTTTATTAAATAGGGATAACATAGAATAGCCATTATTGATAATAGTGAATTTGTTCAGCTCTTCTAGGTAGTACAGTCGATCTCTCTCCTTAGCAAGTCCAATCTTTATCTCCGATCCCTGGTCCTGACATAAGCAAAAAGTAGGATTAAATAGGACTTGACAATTATGGTCACTGGTAAGTTTTTGTATGGAGATTAAGTTTGTGGATAATTGAGGTAAATGGAGCACATTTTTTAGATTGAGGGAAGGAGATAATGATATATCTCATTGACCTGCTATTGTGGTAAGAGGACCATCAGCAGTGATGATTTTCTTATCACTCGGGCAAAGAGTGTAGTTGATGATGTGAGTATTGGAGTGTGTCATGTGATCTGTGGCTCTTGAGTCACTGATCCATTGACCTTTCAAATGATTTCTAGAGACACTTAATCCAATGGATATAGGAAACTTACTTGAAAGTACAAGAGAAGATGATGCAGATGATTTTTTTAAGGGATACTAGTAGTTGTTTTAACTTATCAATATCTTTTTTATTGAGCTCTTTGAAGTTGGACTGAGTTTCCGGGTTGGGCTTACTTGTTGTATATTAGCTTGTGATATCCCCTTTTGTCTACTTCTTTGATTCCACTACTTACTTGGGGGCTTTTCATGTAACTTCTAGCATGTCTCCTTTGTATGTCTTGATTTCTTACAATAGTTGCACTAAAGGGAGTCTTTGTCTTTAGGTTTTGAGGAATCCTCATCTCTTTCCTTCCATAGCGCCTCTTTGGTTGTCACCATTTATTGAACCTTCAATAACCTTTGGTTCCAACATTACCCCTTGTCGACTTTCTTCAGCACGAATGAGAGAAATGGTCTCAATCAGTGAATGTGTCTCCTTTTTGCCAAGGATCTAAACTCTAACCTGGTCAAACTCCGTATTTAATCTTGCAAGAAAGTCATACACTATCTTTCTCAACAAAGCTTTTTAGAATAGAAGCATCTTCTGAACACTTGGTCTCTATGCATATGTAATGATCAGTTCTTGCCCAAGTTTTGAAGGAGAGTGGCATATTCAATCATGGTATTGCTACCTTGTTTTGTGCTTCCCACCTTGACCTTAATTTCAAAGATTTAAGTAGCATCCCGAGCTTTTGAGAAGGTTTTCCTGGCGGCGTCTCATGTCTTTTGTAGTAGATAGAAACATGAAATTATCAGTAATTCTGGAGTCATAAAATTCCACAACCATGACAATCTTGGAGTCTGCTTCATCCCATGCCAAAAAATGAGGGTCCTCTTCTTTTGATCCTATCCCAAGGGGGTGATTCATCTTTCTTTTCCCATTCAAGTAGGTCTTCACAAATTGAGATCACTTCAAGTATTTTTTTTCATTTAAGCGATAGGAAGGTTGCATATTTTGGAGGTCTCCTCTTCATTGGTGCACCATAGAGTTCTCCATTTGGTCAAAGCTTTGGGAGGAATTAGCTTCAGACATTTCGACATCAAATGATAGCAATGAAGGCTATATCAATCAAGTCCGCAAGGTGCAGGGTGGCAATAATACCGATAATGGCAATAATGGCCGGTGGTGAGACAACAAGAAAAGTGGATTAATTATCCTTCGGGTTCGTCTCCTATATAGTCGGTTCGATTTTGTACACAAGAACTGTCACTTGATTTGGTTCATCCAAAATCATGTACAAAGAAGCCACTTGAGCTTCTGAACCTGTCACACACAAAGAACAGATTTCTACTTTGGTTTGACACTGGCGTATGGACACGGAGACTTCGTCTCCTGTTCGATCGACCCAAGGAGGTGAATATGAAGCTTCTGGTCGCACGCAGAGAACAAACTGCTCGGCTTGACAGCAGCGCACGCACGCGAGAGGGAAGTCCGACTCATATGCAGAAGTCGCATGTGTTGGTCCCTTGTACAATCTTTTCACCCGATTGACTCCTAGGTCATAGGAACTACTCGGTTTGCTCGGCTTCACATACACAGAGAGCCGCTCGATCCTTCTTGCTCCCTCACTCGGCCAAACACATGTAGGGATCTGACTATTTGGTCTCCCCCGTCTCCCTCTTGTTTCTCAAGGGAAGGCCAGCATTGAAGGCTCAACAGTAGAAAGAAAATTCAAAATTCTAGCAGATAATGAATTCTCTGATACCATATTAAATTCAGAGAATTGGAGAGGGGAAAGGCTTAATTTTATTGCACAAAACTATCCCTATTTATAGATCTATACAAGATATCTTATTAAAGAAACAAATAATTATAAAATCATGTATAATTGCCTTAATATAATCTTTCCTAAATCAGCCACCCAAATATGGAAGGAGATCGGTGTGATCTAGTGAGTCTCACATGGATCCCCATGCTGGCCGTGGGATCAAGTGTCAAGGGACAGCTGAGGCAGATATACTTGGGTCTTTCCCTTTTGGCAATGCAATCAAGGAAATGCTCGAGTTTGGTTAACTCATTGTTTCTAGTGATTGATTCTAGTTCACTGTAGTAACCATCTTCCATCCCTTGATATCCATCTTGAATATCATTGGGAAGAGTTCTAGATGAAGTTTCTAGCATTTTGCTCAATTATGCCGGAAATAATCACAATAAAGGTTATTTTTTGAAGAATTTGTGGAGTTGTCTTTATGACAAGCTTTCAGTGCCACCTTTTTTTTTCTTGATAGCTTTCGATTCCCTTGTCCTCTTGTTATCAAAGGTTTTATTTGTTCTTTCTGTTGATAGCCATAAAAAACATGCTTGTTCAATCATGATCTTAGATGGGGAAGATCATAAGTTCGTTGGAGAACCATAATGTAGCATCACAAAGTACTTTTTGAATACAGTTAGCTTGTCTCTTTAAGTATGCTGTATAAATTTGCATGATTTGTTCTTATCATTGTCATAAACTATTCCACTTAAACTTTGTTCTTCATATCAAATAGGGTAGAATTCTTGTCGAAACAACTTCTTGAAGTACCCCTAGGTTATGTGTCACATATGTCAAATCACATCAATGCGTGTTTGGTTAGTTTAAGGCGAGCAAAAAAACATTCTATTGGAAATAATAGGCATAGAGATTGAATTAGGTTTTGAACAAATTCACCCAAGTGTCGAGCATTTTTTGCCTTGATAGAACCACCCCCTCGAAAGGTTGTTGTTGTCCTCCAAAAGAAAGTTTGAGATATACATCTCATCTTCTCGTATTGTAAAACTTTCACTAGCTTCTTCTTATCAGGAAGAGATTTTGTTCTATTGTGATAAATCTTCCTTGTATTCTAGTTCATGACTAATCTTTTGGATATATTTTCTGAACAACTCCATCATTATAACCCCTTTGTTATTGAAGGAACGCAACTTGATTGGCCAATTCACCTTGAAAGCTATCTTCTAGGTTTCCTCTCACATTTGGATTTGGTGGTAACCTGATTTTATTTCAAACTCAAAGAAGTATGTCTTGGTGAAGCTAATCGCCTAGATCCTCAATCGTGGACAATTAATACTTATTTTTATGATGATTTTGCTAGGTGCTCTGTAGTCAATGTACACCCTCCAACTATCATCTCTCTTTGAAACTATCATGTCTGGTGATCCACAAGTAATGAGCTAACCCAAATGGCTCATTGTTGCACTAACCTCTCAATTCCTTTAATGACTCTTGGTATCTTTGTAAAAGTTTATTAGTTTCTTGACCTTTGGTAGAGTGCAATGTAAGAGAAATAAAAGTACATTTTGGTTCTACTATCTTTTCATGCATGAGTAGTACAAAATCAAGAAAAACAATTAATAATCTTTTTGCTAGCCAGTGGGCAAAAAATTCATAAAATTAGAAAAGAAAGGGAGGGTTTTAAATGTAAACTTATTGTTATTTATAAAAAAATGATAATTTTGCAACCTCCTATAATCAATAGCATCCCTTTCCCACAAATAAGGATTCTCCAGAATAATGTTACATACATCCAGCCGAACAACTACTTCATCTATAAAAGGCTTTGTGAATGCAATCTTGAAGGCACATTGATGCATAACCTTGTACTTTTTTCTATTTAAATCCATCTTAGTGTGTAAAGCTTTAGGATGTGAGCTTTAGTCCAAGTTTTTCACCAATGCTTCAACAATAAGGTTATTTTGATCTTATATTTAAATTTTGGCCATTTTGAATTGCATGATTAGTCTTAAGAGATCTTCCTTAGATCTGACTTTGGTGTCATTAGCAAAATCTTGGGTTTGGCTATTGTGCTTCATTTAGGGGTGTAAGTGAGCCGAGCCGGCTCGAAGCTCAACTCGTTAACGAGCTCGCGAGCCGAGCTTATCGATCCTTGAGCTCGAGCTTGACGAGGCTCGACTCGCGAGCCGGCTCAAAATTATTAAATTTACTTAAATAATTTTAAAAAATTAATAATATCCCGCCTGCTGAAATTTCAAAATGTCACGCATATTTCGAGAATTCTCAAATCTCAATCGCCTCTCTCTCTCTCTCTCTCTCGCTCTCTCCTCTGACAGGCCACTATATAATAAATGCTAACACTCATTCTCCCTCTGACAAACCCAAAAAACTGCTCAATAGTCAATCCTCTCTCTCTCTTCCTCCTAATGCAGTTGTAAATGCGTGAAAAAAATTTCTCGAGTACTTTGGAACTTGGAAGGTCGCAACTTCGGAAGGTGAACCGAACTGCGCCTGAGGCTCGACAAGCAGCTCAAACTCATTTATGGTGGAACGAGTCGAGCTCGAGCTCGATATTTGACAGTTGAGCTTGACTCGAACACCCCCTGACTCGAGCTCGACTCGACTCGTTTGCACCCCTAGCTCCATTAATCTCCTTGATCTTTTCAGCAATAGTAGTAATGTTTTATTGCTCCTTCTTCTTTCTTAGTAAAAAAAATTTCAGGATAAAGCTTCTAACAATTTGATTATCACATTCCTTAAATGTATAAATGGTACACTAAACCTATCATAAATTATTTCGGCCCCTTTATTCTTTTTATTGTGTTTTTTTTAATGAAATTTATTATCATTTGATATAAATGTGAGCTTATATATATATATACCTGCATTTACATTGGTCTTATTTATGCATTGTTAAGAGTTTAATTCCCGTAATAGCCCCTATGCAACCCCACAAAATACTTTAGATTTCTCTTGCAAGGGCAAAGACTTTAAATGGTACTATAATCTTGCATTTGCTCATATCTGTCTTAGTTTTTGCCAGTAGATCAATTTTTGTTCTTTGGGGTCGATGAGGTAAAACTGAGCTTTAAGTAGTCTTTTAAATTGTAGCATTTCCATTCTAAATCAAATATAGCTCTTGGACTTAAAAAGTTCCACCACATAAGAGCATGAAAGTATATTTTGAGATTGGCAAAGGCAATACATTGTACATGATACTATCTATAGAAGTAAAAAATTTATCTATCATCTCTTACCAGTTGTTTACCTTCAATGCGTGGATGATTCCATTATAAAAAGATAGCTCCATCTTAGTATCCACCTTGAAGGGAGTCCAAAGCTTTTTAATGGTTTGTATGAAGCATGGATAAAGATGCATAATACATATATGACATGACATGGATATAGGGATATGATATAACTATAGGAAAATACACCATGGATACAATATTTTCTTTTATAAATTATTAATTTAAAATGCATGATTAAAATATTTAATTTTAATATTTTCTGTCAAAAAGTTTTTTACAATGAATTATAATATTACATATATCACATAAAAAGCTTAAGGATTAAGGAACAATTAAAGGAAAACTAACTTCATGTTGATTACAATTATATTTCTATTTTTTTGTCAGGTTTATACAAGATAACATTAGTATTAATTATTAGACAATATTTTAATATTATATTATCTACAAAAATACTAAAATTGAAAAAAGAGAGTATAAAAATACAAAATATGAACACATTAATGTAGCACTAATTGAGCCAACAAACATAGCATCAAGACACATATTAGCCTTCCAACCTGAGCAAAAAGTTTATCTAACGAGAAATACCCATACATTTTCCTGCACTTGTTGAGCGTGTCTCGATCATGTTGGACATTTTTAAGTTGTTTGGTCATATTTGACTATGATTTTGGAAGAAAATACATCAGACATAGTTTTCTTTGCTCGATAAATGTTGGGGAGTGTCCTGTGTGGCACGAACATGAAAGACTTTATGAAATATTTGTGCCTCATAATTTCCTGTTATGGTTTATTCCTCCTTGATCTTCCTTCTTGAAGTATTCTTACAACTTGCCTCCTTAAGCCTGACAATTTTTAGAGAGAGAAATGCCTCTTTTATTTTTGAGCGAGGAGAAGAGAGAGGGCTCCCATGGGCAGAGAGAGAAAGATGGAGAGGAGGGGTCGAGTACGGAAGAAGAGGAGAGTGTGTCAGCTTGGGTTTGAATAGAATCGCATTAAAATCTAGAGAGAACTTGTCATATAAGTGATAACTTAAATGAGAACTACTCAATCATATCTATTTCCTAAATATAAGATTCTAATTATCCTAAATCCCTTCTAGAATCAATATCTTTTTGGATATGCATGGATAGGTGAGATATCTTTATCTCCTTATTTTGTGATTTCTTCCTTTTCTCTCCTCCATATTAGTCAGTTATTTTTTACTCATTAAATCTTGTTCCTGCTTGCCTTGGTGACACCTATCTTACAGACACAGATGGTGCAAGTTGCATATAAGCTCTTAACTTAATTTGTTTTACCTCTAAGTGTCTTCATATGTTTTTTAATGCTCTCCATGTACTCCAGAATATTCCTGAAGCTTGTCTGAAATTTGAGTTGATGGCCATGCATGGATAGGAGAGAGATATTAATCTCCTTTTGTTGTGCAACCAAGATGTACATTATTTTTCAGAAATAATTGAACCAAATAATCTCGAAACAAAATCTTTTACAATTATCATCACTGTTTTTCAAATAAAAATGGACTAAACAACCGTCAAATAATGCTCTGATAGTTATGAGTTTTGCGTGAATCCGTAGCATCTTTCTACTCTTTATTTGTTAGGAAACTAAAATGATAATACCAATGCTGCATCTATCAGTCCAATTATTTTCTTTACCGTTACAGCTACATGCCTACGTATTGTGCATGTATGTTGAGGGGATTCTTGTTTGACTGTGCTTCTTAGTATCATAATTTGAATTGCCGTCTAATTAAGAAGATTCTATCTTCTTCCGCTTGAAATAGTTACCAACCCTTTCATGATTTGCTTTTGCAGAATATATGAGCAATGCATGTGCATAAATGCTGCTTCATTTCTTGGTATTGAACAGCTGCCACAATTTCCACATTTGCAGCAGTTGCTTGGGCTGAGAGCGGCTGGTGATGTAGAACTTGGTCATATTGTTGATCCTCCTATCATACGGACCGCAACATCCATCCTTCCCCTTGGATGGAGTGGTATGCCTGCCAATAACAATGCTGAACCACTTAAAGTTGATATTATTGGCCATGGACTGCATATGTGTACTTTATTTCAAGCTCAAGTAAATGGCAAATGGTATGCAATAATGCTGTTTTTTTTCTCATTTTCTATTTTCTCTCTCTCTCTCTCTCTCTCTCTCTCTCTCTATATATATATATATATATATATATATATATATATATAGTATTTCATTCCAACATTTGTGTATTATGTATACAATCCTGGAAGAGCTAATATCAAATATTCAAAACCAAGCAATAATAATTTTATAATAATTATAATAATCTATGGAGTAAGCAATATATATATATATTAGAGAGAGAGAGAGAGAGAGAGAGTTATTACAGTAGTCCCTTAATTGATGAGTTGGCACTAATAATACCACGAATCATTGAGGTGACAATTTGGCATAAAGCGAATAAGGAAGGTGAATGATTGTTGTGCTTGGTGGAACATTGATGGAGATTGATTTTTTATATGCTCTACTTCAATCAAATGAACAAATGTTGTCCATTCCAAGCTTGCATGTCAATTTTTAAAATATTTTTCTTGATTGTCCTTTGTTGAGAATATAAGCAAGCTTTTCACATACTATTGATATTTTTTAGGTGATCCTAGAAAGCCTGTCTTTCTTTGTCTTGTATATGACTCAATTTTCTCCTTTCCTTTAAGAACCTATGAATCAATTATGACTAGTTTAAATAGGCTTTTTACTATTTAATCGGTATATTGAATTGATATATTGCCACTCTCTTGTTAGTTTTATATTGCATCACTTAATTTCAATAGAACCTGAAACCAAGTGTGCATGGGTATTGTTATTTTTATCCATAAAGGCGAAATTGTATTTCTGTTCATATGAAAAAATAGAAAATGAAAAAAATATATAGCAATGCAATGATGAAGGCTGTAATAATGGGAATGATTCATGGTAATTTAGCGATGAAGGCTGCAACAACGTGAAATGTTTTTGACAATGCAACGATGAAGGCTGCACTTATAAAACAATAAGAGAAAGAGAAGATACTACAATAATTAAGGTTGTGTGATTGTGGTAATGCAGTTGTAAAGGCCAAAGATTATGACAATGCAGCAATGAAGACCACATGATTGTGATAATGCAACAATGAAGGCTATAAGATCATGGTAGACCACATGATTGTGATAATGCAACAATGAAGGCTATAAGATCATGGTAATTCAGCAATGAAGGCTACAATAATTTTAATATAAGATAGAGAAAAACCTTAGGGCTCTAATACCATGACAAGAATTAGAGAGAATTGATTTAGTGTTTCATTCCAACATTTATGTAGTATTTATACATTCTTAAGATAGTTTTTAATAGGAAACATTTAAAATCCAAAAAAATTAATAGAAAAATCTTTGGATTGTGGAGTGGGCAAATTTATGATTACATAATAGTTATAGTAGTCTACAGATTGATGAGATGACACTAATAATGCAATGAATCATTTTGGTGACATGAAGTGAATATTAAAGATAGATGACTATTGAACTTGGTAGGATGTTGATGGATATGTAATTGATGGAGTTTGACCTATTTTCTTGATTTGTAAAGTTCATGGAGAATCAATTTGTTATGCTACAAATGAATAGTTTTAGGTTGATGGATATGCAATTGAAGGAGATTGACCTATTTGCTTGTATTTCTAAAATTCATGGAGAATCAATTTGTTATGCTACAAATGAATAGCTTTAGGTTGATCGTGCCTTCCCACACACACACATAAAAAGATTAAGATAACAATAATCTTGTCTCTTATTATTGCGGGCTTTGAAAATTCGTGCCCTCGGCCTCTAATTGGGAGAGTTTTAAGGAATGTTTTAGGTCAAATTTTTAGAATTCAGATCAAATTTCAAATAAGATACTACTTAGAGATGTCACCCTCATTTTGCATGAACTTTATGATATGATTATAGTTTTCACGTAGGCGTAAGCCCCTATGATTAGTTACCTCTCTCGATGACAAGTGATAGTTTTCAGTTTAGATTAGTCGTTAGATAGGCACCTAGTGCTTTGCGTATAATAATAATAACTTTTGTGTAGAGTTTGAAATTTACCACCTTGCAATTAAAGTGGATAGTGGAGGAAATGATGACAAATTTGATCAAGATCCTATGGTTCCATTATCCCGGATTGTTGTGCTCTCTGATCTACTTAATCATATGAGGTAGTCGACCAAACCTAACTGAAGGATATTTGATTGGAGCCAAGGGCTGTTTTGTTTAAAAGTACTCTTGTAGCTTTGGGGTGGATGTTTGTCTAAGGGGACAAATTTAAGATTGGCTTAGTTAACAGTGGGCTTATAACCTATCAAGTGCACTCAATGACTCCCTACTCAAGAGTTTTAGCCATTAGGGAACTTGCAGGCTTTGGCCCTGATTGTAATTTAATAGTGTTATTTTTTTGAGAAAACTACCAGCCATAGGGCCTTATTCGTAACTGTTTACTTGTGATGTTATTTGATAATAGAGCCATTGTTTAGAGGAAACTTGCTATGTCTTTACTAACGAGAGATTGTTTAATAATGAATCGTAGTGATATGTTTGACTAGACATTGGTCATTTGTGAGCTAAGGTTATCCTCAAATTTATTAACTTCAACAATAGTTGCAAATGGTAGATACTTTTTTGCTTTAAAACTTGTAAGTGTAAATTTCACTTGAATATTTGAATTTTTTTGTAAAATTTTGAGGTTCTTTATTTATTTAAATTTGACCCCGAAATAATATGCATTAGAATTTGGAGGTACTTTAAAATATATATATAATTCCCTCAGGTTGAGATTTGCTATAAATGTGACCATCATTGGGTTATTTAAATATTTCATTTTTGTCATTTGAACTTTGTCAACTCTATTAGTTTACTAACAGATGATTGAGTTCTGGAATTTTGAAAATAAGGTTCTCTTCGGTTAAGATTTTTTTTTTTCAAAAAACATTCATTATCGATGTGACATTGAAGTCAGTTGAAGTATTTATATTTGTACCATGAAATTTTGATTTTAAGAATGTGATCCTTCGATTGAGATTTTCTGTCAACATAGTATTATCGAGGAGTTTAAACATTTCATTTTTTATATTTGACTTTGTCAACTAGTAGAGGATCAGGTCTAATCTATACTCCTTATTCTAACACGTTTCGCATTCTCGGACCTCAAAAATTTGAGTTCAATGTATCGTCGGAGTACATGTTTCAAAAAGATGATTGTGATTCAAATTTCTTTTAACCCCGTACAACATTTTTACATTTTATATTCGAGTGTTTAGTACGTTTGTGGGAGCACATGTGGGGAATTTCAATTTTCCTTTTATATGGCATGCACATTTTTTATGTGTTTACACTATGCATTTGTGTGATTTTTATTGTGCTTGCATAGTGTACTCATATACCTCTTAATATAATTGCATGTTTTTTAATGCGCCTGCACAATGCACTTGTGCGCTTTTTGGTGTATTTGCATAGTATATTTGCACATTTTCTCAATATATTTGCGTTCGGGTGTTTCGTGCAACTTCGCATCCCTAGATTGTCATTTTCGACTACATTTACTCAAATCGAACACGAAGGTTCATTGCTGGATAATTTTGATTAATGATTAATCATTGAGTCAAGTAGTTTGAGTTCACTACACGTCAGTGTAGGGTATAGTTGGGCCTTTGGATTTAATGCCTTGTGTGTTCTCCATCGGTTTTGGTTTTGGTTTTGGTTTTGGAATGGTTAGTTGCACTTTGTTGTCTTATGACAAATGATATTAAGGTAGGTTGCTTATTTGAAGCACTAGTTTCACAATTGGGTGTCCAATGAGGTTGAGTGATGGAGTATTAAAAAGGGTGGGTTAGTAATTTTTTCGAGACTTTTGTTCATGACTAACAATTGATTTGAGGTGTATTCAACCACAATTGATAGACTCATTGGTGGAGTGGATTAGCTGTGCATCCTTGGGTAAAGGACAACATAAACTTTGGCTACAAAACCTGAGCTTGCATCTTCTTCATCAATTGGAGCTTTTAGGATAGTTGGTTGTGCTAAGTAACCTTACATAAACTTAACTTTTAATATTCATTTGTGTATTTCAATTATTTCCCTTGGGTTATATCACTTATGCGAACGTGCCTACTTCCATTCTTTTTTGCTTATTTTAAAGAGTGTGCAAGCTACGGAGGCGCATGTATGCTATGCTAATGGTCTTTTGAAAAAAAACTACAGTATCTGTACTTGTTGCATGCTTGCTATACTAATTGTGTAACTGTTGGATACTCTTTCGTGCTTAATATATTCCAGATTTAATTTAAATTGAATTTGTATATTGCTATAAACATGATATTTTTATTCATTGTTTCCTTTTTATATTTTCTTTCCTAGCCTTGTTTTGGTTCTGCCCATTATTCTGCACTATGACCACTCCAATGATTTAGTCATCCATATGATACAATTTTGAATTTTATGACCTAAAAGATCTTGAATTATTTGCCTAATACCTAGAGGTTTTCTGCGAGCTTAGCTAAATAAAATTCTAGCACTAATGGTTAGTGTTGTGATTCGTATCTTCATTCACTCGAGTAAATCTTCAGTCTAAATATAAGCTTCAGTGATATGATTGAAAGTTATTGATTTCTCCATCGTTTTTCTAGGTGTTCAACTGTGGTTGAGGCATTACCGACAATGCCCTCATACTCATCAAACATTTTTGCACAACCTGATTTACAGAAGATGCGTCTTCTGATTGGCGCTCCACTGAAAAGGCCACCAAAATATCCTGCTGATGAAATTTTGCCTCTGTTTTCTTATTCAGCTGCGGAGTCCATTGATACTAAACCAGATGAGAAATCCAAAATTTCAAGTATTGAGGGTTTAGCTGATTTTTTTGTGTACTGCACCAGTGATTTTATCTCTGTTCCAAAGCAGGTTCATGTTAGAGTTCGTCGAGTGCGGCTTCTTGGGCTTCAGGTATATCTTCCTTGCCTAGAGAGGGAGTATCTGCTTTGAATGTTCTTGGATAGCAAAATTGCTGACATCTGAATACTTGGATGATCTCAGGGTGCTGGGAAAACTTCTCTGTTGAAAGCAATATTAGATCAAAATAATCGAAGAGATTTTGCAAATGTTGAGTGGGTTCATCCGCAGGAAAGTTTTATTGATGGATTATGCTATCTCGATTCAGCGGGAGTAAAGTTGCAGGTACTTCCTTGAGCAGCTTATCCGATTTAAGTTAATTTATTCTGTGCTGTTAAAGAACTATGAAGATGATGAATATACTTTTGATTCATAAATATGGATCAAAATTGTAATGAATTTTAAAAAAACAAAAAAGTTCAGACTGGCAAGAGAAATTCTCCTACTTATCCCACTAATGTACTTATATTGCTAGGATGGCAAAACCATGTCTGTTCATAAATCCCTCAATGATGGATTGGGGAATTTCTTAGCGAAGCATTTTTATTGTGTTATGACTGATGAAGGCTGAATCGTGATGCGGGCTCAGACGCAGAAGGTGGAATCTCGGGGAGGGCTCGGATGCAAAAGGCGGAATCATGGGGCGGGCTCGGACGCAGAAGGCGGAATCGTTGGGCAAGCTCGGACATGAAAGGCGGGCTCGGATGCGAAGGCAGAATCGAGGAAGGCGGGGGTTGGTCGCGGACGCGAAATTGGAGCTCGAACCGCGGAATCGAGCCCTCAACGAACTCGTTTTTAAGTGGCACGAGCCAACCTCGAGCTCGACTCGAGTTCGAGCTTGAATTTTGGCTTGCGAGTCTAGCTCGAGTTAGTCCTGACTCGAGCTCGACTCGACTCGTTTGCATCCCTAGATATGACTGACGATAATAATTATTGTAGCTATAAGATACACAACAAATGAATGAAGATGTGCGAAAGAGAAGAGCTTCAAGGTGGTTGTAGTAGAATTTCTATGAAATGCCGTGTCTCAATATAACGTAGTCCTGGTCTTATACGTCTGTGGTAGATTGCCTATTGCGCTGCTTTTGCAGAATATAGTCCTTAATAATTCTGCTGGATCTGGGAAAGACTTTCAATCAAAGACTCCCATAAATAGATGAGGCCTCGCAAAAATGCAAAAACTCTGCTCAATCGAATAATGGGTATTATGCATTTAGCCTTTATTTTGTTTTCTATGATGCGTTAGGTAAAAGGCAGTTTTGACAAGAATTTGGTTATTTTATGGGTTGGAACTTTGAATTATTCCAATCCTCCACTATCTTATATGCAGTAAGCTATATAGATTAGGGTTTTGGGTTCTTGTACATCTAAGGAAAATATGAAGGCTTCTACCCTTTAAATGTTTTTTGCATTTTCTCACATGTCCTTTCATTTTATGCTTGCTAATTTTTATTTTTGTACTTCGCAACTTATGTTATCTGTTGCTGTGCAGGAACTGCACTCAGAAGCCAGAAAGTTAAGTGAGGAATTGCAGGAAGGCACGCATGATCTTAGCAAGAAAATTGACTTGGTTGTGTTGGTGCATAACCTGTCGCAGCAAATACCACGATATCATCAATCAAGCCAATCTACAGCACAGCCAGCCCTCACTACTCTTCTAAATGAGGTGAAGACTTTTGGCACCCCTTGGGTTTTGGCCATCACAAACAAATTCTCTGTCAGTGCACGTGAGCAGAAGATGTTGGTCAAATCTGCAATGGAGGCATATCAAACACCTCCCACCATGGCCGAAGTTGTAAACTCATGCCCTTTTGTTGTGCCAATTGTGTCCAATTCGACTCAGAAGGTGAATGCAACAGAGAGTAACTTGACAAGGAGAATAAGTGCTCTCAAGCTGATTCTTGCTCCAATCAATCTCGCTCGAATTCCCTTTCAAAGGAAAGACATAATATTTCCTATTGAGGGTATTGCTGGTTTCCGAAAACTTGTACGTCATGTTCTTCATAGCCATGAGGAGATGGCTTTTCAAGTAAGAATCTTACTATAATCATCATACACTTCATTATCATTCTCTCTTTACACAGATGCTTAGATGACAGACCTTAAACTTGTTGCTTATGATCATCTCTAAGCATGTTTTTAATGGAGTATTTTCGTAGGGAATTATGACTTTATATGCCTCATAGTGCACATAATTGAAGAAATATCTCTACTATATTTGCTTTCTTGGAGAAAGGTCTACCCCTCTTATTTTTGTGAATTGTTTATTGAAGCCTATCATGAATGAAATTAATTTGAATGGGTTAAAATTTGAAGTTTTGTTCAAAAAAAGGTTCACGCATCAGTTTCGCGATGCCCTCCTTAATGAGCTTCACTCCCAACGAGCTCCGCAAACTCCCCGCCTTCACATGTCATCGTGTTGATGCATTCACCCCATTAACTCCACCTCTCCTTTACACACTGTCGCTCGCATCATTGCCTTCACCTACTAGGAGGAACGTACACTCCTCACTGGATCTCGTCTGTGCTTGTCACAAAAGCCTTCATTTCACATGCTATCATATCCCTATGATGCCCATCTCCTTCGCATGCTATCGAATACTGTCGATGCCCCATTAACAAGCTCACATTCTCGTTGATAACCTTCTCCTTCACATGCTGTCCGAATGCCTGTAAAGGTTTTAAGTTGCATATAGACCAAGTTAGAACCAATTTTATTTTGAGCAGGCTTTAGTAAGCAATTCTTGATAAAAAAAAGTGGGGATATTTTGATGCGAACCGAACTTCTGAGCATATTTATTTAAGAAAATCAATAATGAGTATATTTGGCTAATTTCAAGAATTATGAGGCAAATAAACTCAAATTTCTCTTTACATACGGCTTAATTCTTAGGTATTTATAAATTTAATTCAGAAATCTTTATATTTTGTTAATATACCATCTTTTTCTTCAAAACATGTAGATATATAAATGCTTGGGAATGATGTGTCATGCATGTAAATCCTCTTTTTTTAATTTGTAACTGCAAACTGATCTCTTGGTTGATCATTCTTCCATCAGGAACTTGCGAATGAGAGATTGGCACTGGAGCTGGCGAGGGAAACAAAGATTGCCGTGGAAGCAACAGCAGTTTCTCAGGAGAAGGGGAGCTCGATCACAGCAGCGGCGGTCGGCGCATCTCTAGGTGCCGGCCTTGGCCTTATAATGGCTGTGGTGATGGGAGCAGCCTCCGCTTTGAGGAAACCCTAGCATCTTTCACCTTTTGGGTGTCTATTTTCTTCAAGGAAATGATGAAAATGGTATTTTTTGTTACTGGATTAGATTAGATTCACCAAGTATATTTTCATTTTTTGTTCATAATTCTGCACATTCTTGTACAGGCAAGATGCTTACATTCTATGAGCATGATGCCTTGTTTTTTTATTAAAATGTTCTTCAACTCATTGAGTGGATACTGTAAAATGAGACTTCTTTAAAGATATTTTTATATAAATTATAGTATTATTTGAGAAGTTAAGCAAAAGATAAGTTTGTGTCGACTGTCAAATGAAGCATAAAAAACAATGAAGCTTATTATTACGATAGTAATCATATTCAAGATTATGTATATCTATGAACTTATGATACTATTTTATTTGAAATATTCTTACTTAATCATATGCAAAATTATGCTACAATGATCAAAATGATCCAATGATTTTTTTTATAAATAAGTAAAATGATTTCTAATTATATTAAATGATTATTTTGATCCTATCAAATTTTTAAAGAGAAATTAAAATAGTTGTATTATCGGATTATTTTGATTTATTTTTATAGATTTGAAGGATCAAAATAATATTTTAATATAATTTGGAATTATTTTGATCATTCATAAATTTGTTGAGATGGTGAATATAATTATTGAGATATTAGATCACTGGGCTTGCTTTCGCGTTTTTGTTTGAATGTTTGAAAATCAAAGGCTGTACAAGATTACCCTCCGGTCCATTAGACTCTCTAGAAGGTGTAGAAAAAAAAAATTTTATATAAACTTTATCCAATATTAATATTAACTTTTATTAAAAAGACTTAAAATGAAGAACTCTGATCAAAGGAATGGTTAATATAAATGAGAGCATTTAGTTTAACTTCACATGATATGATTTTATTTTAAAATATATTAATGTTGAAATACTATCATTAATATCTCATTAATTTTCAGATCTTTCTAAATATATAATTTTGCAAACAAGTTTGCTAAGAATTTAGGGACTTTTTAATGCTGCCTAAAAATTCCTTTTTTTTTTTTTTTTTTTTTTTTTTTGAGACATTTAGGTCAATTAAGTTAGATTCACACACACATCGTATATACTAAATTCTAATCCAAGACCTCTTAGTTGATAGTCTAAGCTGCTAATCAACAGACCAAGATGAGTTGTGTCCACCTAAAAATTCTAATAGATAAAGTAATGGAAGATCTGATTTAAATACAGAAAATGAGGAGAATAGTAAGATTTCATTTGGAAAGATTTTTTTATTGCTTCGTAAGATAATTTTTTAGTATAATAATTTTAATTTTTTATTAAAAAAAATTTTAAGAATGCATTAAAAAAGTCGTCCCAAGAAGCCTTAAGTCTCAGCTCAAGATGATTGGTATTATAAGGAAGAGTTCCGCCATCTCCATAAATCCCCACCGCGTCTTAGCCCTGAACCAATCACAGAAAACTTCCTTCTGCAATCTCGACCTTCTCAATCTCCCTGTTCTTCATCCATCTGTTCTTCCACGACACAAAACGCGCTCTTTTCTCACAAAACAGAGCAGGAAAAGCTTATCAACCATCATGTCGAGAATTCCAGGCAATCACACGGCTGATCACTATGAAATCCCGCAGATTCTGAAGCCAAGAACCGTGGTTAAGAAGGTTGTGGCCAAAGAGCAGGCGGAGGGAGAGGGAGCTACAGTAAGGAGAAGTATTGGAAGGTGATTTCTTCCTCTGCTTCTTCTTTTCCAGTTTCATTGGGGTTTGGAGTTGATCTGACATTGGGTTTTAATGGCGTTTCTCTTCTCAGGCCGGAGCATAAGAGTCTGGATCCTTTCCTAATGCTGGATTATGCAACTGGTCTGTTTCTGCTATTTCTACTACTCTTTTTTTATATGTTTCTTCTGTTATCTGATATGATTTCTCTCTGAAATTATTAACAGTTGCTCCTCCTGCCCGTTTCCCTTTTCACCCTCACAGAGGTGAGCAAACAGTCACGTTTTCAGTAAAACCTATTTCATTTCTTCTTCTACTGATCTCACAACTTTAAAAAAAAAAATGTATCTTTCTCTGTTTTTTATCTTCACACAGGAATCGAAACTGTGACTTATGGGCTAGAGGTAATGTACATTTTGTTTTGAATAGTTTTTGGTAATTATTTTTTCACTATTTTTAAAAAATTCTTATCTGAAAAAATGCTGTAAAAATCAATAAAAAAAACTGAGCCTCAGAATACTGAAAATTTGCTAATTTTTGTTTAATTGGTGTTTCCTATTTTTAAAAGGATGCTATTATTCTTTTTCTAACTTCTACTAAAATTCAGGGAGATATCACCCATGAAGATTTTGATGGCCGCAAGGGCATAATAAGGCCTGGAGATGTTCAGGTCTGTTCTATAACCATTAGAAAAACTAAAGCAAATAATATAAAATAAACTAAAAATAAAGCTCTGAGTTTACATCCCAATCCTACGTGAGATTAATGATATCTTCTTTCTTATTTCTTCAATATTTTCTCTTCAGTGGATGACCGTAGGAAGAGGCATAATTCATGCTGGAAAGCCGATCGGTGACAGCGCCAACAAGAATTTCCAGCTGTGGATCAATCTCTCCTCCAAAGACAAAATGTGAGAAAATTATTTTCAGATTCTTCATATTCTTTTAATTATTATTATTATTATTACTGATTTCTTTGGATTTGATTCTAACTTCTGATGAGTCTTTACAGCATGAAGATTCACTAATGCATGATCAAATTTCAAAACTGTCTAAAAAATTATCGAAGCAGCGAAGCAATTTCAACAGTATTAATAATCATAAGAAGAAGATGATGATGATAGAATTTAGTAATGATAAAATGCCCAAAAAATAGAAATTTTAATTTTTGTTTGTTCACAGGGTTGATCCGAGCTATCAAGAAATTCAAAGCGAGAACATAAAAAGAGTTCAAATTAACGGCATCGAAGTCCGCATAATAGCAGGGGAAGCATTCGGCGTCCGCTCCCCTATCTACACCCGAACTCCCACCATGTATCTAGACTTCACCATGAACCCCGGAGCTCAGCTTCACCAACCCATCCCTGAAGACTGGAACGCCTTCTTCTACGTAATCGAAGGCGAGGGGGTCTTCGGTGACGAAGGCTCCGTCCCTTTCTCGAGCCACCATAATCTAGTTTTGAGCAATGGAGATGGAGTGAGCGTGTGGAACAAGTCAGGGAGGTTGCTGAGGTTTCTACTCATTGCAGGGCAGCCATTGAATGAGCCGGTGGTTCAGTATGGGCCATTTGTGATGAATACACGAGAAGAAATAAGGCAAGCTTTTGAGGACTATCAGCTCTGTAAGAACGGATTTGAGAAGGCGAGTAGTAGGAGATGATAAAAGCCATGCGAGTAGAATAAGAGCTGTTGCATTTCTATGGTAGAAGAAATTATATGTATTTATAAAAATTATAAATTTGGTGTATGTGTTTTGTATTTTGCTCTTATAGAAAGGGAATGGGGATCTCTTTTGAGTTAAATTGTTTTCCTCGCCAAACCCACTTTCTTCTCTTGAGCCTAGAAAGTATCATTACTTGCTTTCTATTTCTCTTGACTCCACATAAGATCATCTCAATGGTGAGCAATTTTTTTGTTATTTAAACCTCTGAAACTCGTTGTCCATCATGCACATTTCATGCTATATATTTTAAGGAGAAATTATTCTGTTCAGAATCTGGACGTAGCTCTACATCCGGACTCCCATACAATTCTATCATGTGGTGGCCCGACAACCTGACGACCCAACCTAATGAAATTATAGTTTCTCTGTTTTGCGGCAGCTCTAAAACTCATTGTCCACCATGCAATTTTTCTCTTGACTTTTGCACATAGATCTACATCTATTGTCTGCGTATAATAATTTCTTAATTTTGTAAGAGACCGACGCAATCACATATTTTTTTACTATTTTTTTATGATGAATTATTCATGCAAGCAATAGTTCACTCCAAGGATTGGATTTACTCATAATATTTATATCATCTACATCTAATATTTGATTTATAGCGAATATTATTTTGAAGTATTTTATACAAATATTTGTCTAAAAAAAATAATGAGGTAAATAAGAATTCATTACTTTTAATATGAAACTTAGCTCATAATTCTTCAAACAGTTTTGAAAAAAATATATATGAAGTTCAAAATTAATGCTGATGTCTAATTGAATTAAGAAATATTACTATTATTTTTTAAATCGAAGCAATCAAAATAGCCCTAATTTCATCTATAAGCTCAGAAATATTATATATTAATCCACATGAATTAAATTAGATATCAATAAGTAGTAGCTGGCGCATGTGCTAAGGCTCATACCTTTCAAATAGAGAAGACCAGAAAATTTCAAATAGATTCTTATGAGTGGACATCATCACATGCATCAGCTTTTGGCCACACAGTTTAAATAATTGACCATATAAATTTTATTTATTCCCCATTGCATAGCTTATGACTTTGGCTCATTCATCCAAAATTAAATTGTGACAAAGGCCAGTGATTAGGGTTGTAAGTGAGTCTTGCTGACTTTTGAGCTCGTTCAGATTAGGCTCGATAAATAGCTCATGAGCCGAGCTCAATGAGCTAATAATTCAAATTTGAGCCAGTCCTAACTTGACTTATTAGCTTGCGAGCTGACTAGCTTAAAAAATATATTAATGTAAATATATTTTGAATATGTTATCATTTAAAATTGTAAGATAACATTATTATAAATATTTAAATATTATATTCTACTTCTTTATATCAAGTGTTTTTTTTCTATTTTTTTATTCTTTTTATCATTTTATTATATGTAAATATAATAAAATATGTCCGAAGGTGGATTTACATACATACCACTATATACTACTACTCTATTTACGTATCCAATACTTAAAACTTTCATATTACATATATACTACCCATAGTTCACTTTCATATCAAATATGAATGGTGGGAATAAAATATGGGTGGCATATTTGATAATAAAATAATACAATGTGGTATGTATGTAATATTAAAGTTTTGTATGTTAGATATGTAAATAGAATAGTATAAAGTGATATGTATGTAAATCCTTGTCTGAATCATATTTATTTTCTCTCTTTATAACAAAGGAGCCAGCTGGTGAGTCGATTCGAACTCATAGAACTAAGCTTGGGTTTGAGCTCAATCTCAATTAATTAATCAAATTTAAGCTCAAATCAGTAGTGAATCAAGCTCCACTAAACTCGTTTGCACCTCTACCATTAACAACAACTCATTAGATAATTATTTATTAAAATTGTTTGATTGAGTGTGATGACCGTTAGGTTTGTTTTAGTTATAAGAAATTTATGAGTTAATTATGAATAATCACATTGGTTAGTTAAAGAATGTCAATGTCTCATTTAATTTCAGTCAAATTTTCGCCATTCAAATGGAGCTTAAATTTTCTAAGATGAACGGAGTAATTAATTAATGGTTGAATAAAATGGAAACCAAAATTATTAATTAATTGTTTAAGTGCTTCAATTACGTGAGCATTGCGTAGGAAAGCCTAATGTGTTTCAATCACGGCGATGACACGAGCGTCACCCGCCGTCACACCCATTGGACAGCCTGTTAAAATACCACGTGTCACTCTTTAAGATCATGCGGTGGATGTGATCGATTGGAACATCAGTCCAATATTTTCTTAGTACTTATCCACTTTTTGACTTTGCCCTTCTTCCTATTTCTAGTTGTTCAACGTGTACTTTGATTTTGTAAGTCAAATCAAGAAAAAGCTATACTTTGATTTCGTTCCCCAACTCCCACTATCAGATTAAAAGTCCTGGTTGTTCGGATCATTGCCCCATTGTGCTTAAGTCTGGGAACTACCTCAATCACCCTCACAGGTTTCTTTTTAAAAATTATTGGGTCAATTATGAGCAATTTTGGTTTGCTTTACTTGAGGTCTTTTCTGTTAAAACTACTGGACATCCTTTTGTGGACCTTTGCTCCAAACTCAAAAACCTCAAGGTTTTAATCAAAGGGAAGGAATGGGCTTCTGCTAACCTGATGGCTGATCAGCTTAAGGACCTTCAGTCTAAGCAAGAGCACTATCTGAATAGTCTCTCCACTGATTGCAATAATCAGAATCACTCCCTAGCGCTTAAAAATATTAATCAACAACTGGCTGTTACCTCCTCTCAATGGTATTCCTGGATCTCTCAGCGGGCTAAAGCTAAATGGACTAAATGTGGGGAAGATAACCTCAAATACTTATACTCTAGGATTAGCTTGAGGAGGAACTACAAGAAAACTCTCATCTCACTTGCCATGAACAACTCTTCTTGCTCTTTTTCAGAGGCCATAAAAGAATCCATTACTTACTTTCAAGAGCTTTACAACCCAACCAATCACCCACATTCTGATGTCTCCCAGTTTCCCACGGGTAATGTTATCCCTGCAGATCTCCTCCATGCTCTTACCTTACCTTTTTCTGATGCAGAAATTAAGAAGGATGTTTTTTCTGGAGCTACCAACTCCTCTCCTGGTCCGGATGGCTTCAATTTTGATTTTTATAAATCCACCTGGGTGATCACTGGACCGGCTATTTACAATGCTGTCAAATATTTTTACAAATACCCTTACCTGCCGCGTGCTATCAAGGCCACAGCTATCACTCTCATACCGAAAACCAGTCATGCTGAGGCTATATCTAGCTTTAGGCCCATTTCCCTTTGTAACACCAGTTATAAAATCATTGCTAAAATCTTGGCTGCTAGGATGAAACCTATTATGCCTCTTATCATTAAAGAAAATCAATCCGGCTTCATTCATAGGAGGATCTCTACTGATAATGTTATTTTAGCTAATGAAATTCTATACCATTCTAAGATTTCTGCTAACTCCAAGCTTCTGTGTGCCAAACTTGATATCAAAAAGGCTTTTGATAGTGTATCCAGGAATTTTCTTATTGCTAGGATGGCTCAGAAGGGTTTCCCTAGCTTGTTTCTCAAGTGGATTAAAGCGTGTATAGATGATGTCTGGTTTTCCTTATGCATTGATGGAGCTCTTGAGGGATTTTTTCCTTCTTCTGTCGGGCTGAGGCAGGGCTGCCCATTAAGTCCTTATCTCTTTACTATTGTCATGGATGCCTTTTCATGTCTCCTGGATTGTCCCTCTGAGGCGGTTTCTTTTGATGCTCTTATTGTTGATGGGATTCGGATTTCTCATCTAATGTATGCTGATGACCTTATTATTTTTGGAAATGCTGATGTCTAGAATTGTGAGAATTTCTGTCAGCTGCTTAAGCAATTCTCTGAAGCTTCGGGTTTGGATATCAACTTTGATAAGAGCACTCTCATCTTACCCCCTAACTGCCATAACACAAGCATCATTTCTTCCACCCTTAACATCTCCACCACTTCCTCCTTCATTTATTACCTTGGGTTACCGGTTTCTCCTTACAAGCCTAAACTTTCCCATTTCTCTAAGCTGATGGAAGTTGTTAATTATAAACTTTCTGGGTGGAAAGCAAGAGCCTTGTCCTTTGCTGGCAGGCTACAGTTCTTAAGGTATACCATTTGGAACACAATTGCCTACTGGATTCGTGGTTCCATCCTTCCAAAAACCATTAGTAAGCAACTGCAAAAACTTTGTGCTAAGTTCCTTTATTTCGGAGATGCTACTGGTAGGAAATTGCATTTAATCTCGTGGAATAATACCTGTATGCCCAAGAGTCTAGGTGGATTGGGTATCCCTTCCCTGCTGTCTGTTCGGTTCTGCTATAACTGCTCTCTTATTAGCAGAACCTATAACTTAGCTAGCCCCTTATCTTATTGGTTTCATTACAAATACTTCTCCCCGTGGAAAATACCAACTGCTAAAGCTTCTGCTTTCTAGAAGAACCTTCATTTTGATTCCTGTAAAGCTAAGAATAATTTTCATTTCAAGGTTTTATCTAATGCTCCTATTGCACTTTACTGGGATCACTGGTGTAACGGGCACTTGTTGAGTGATATTCTGGATTTGCAACCCATCTTAAACTATTTCCCTCCCAATGCAAAAATTTCGGTTATTCTAAAGGATCATGGCTGGGAGCTTCCTCCCGATCTCCCAGTCACTTTAATTCAAGCCCTCTTGCCCATTCAAGTGGACCAGTATGCTAAAGACTGTCTTTTATGGGGTAATGGGAAGGACAGTAGCCATAACACTTTTCATTCCTATCTGCTCAGGAATCTGCAGGAGGTAAACTGGCATCATTTTATTTGGCACAAACATTATGTTCTTCGTTTTTCTACCTACTGTTGGATGGCTATTAGAGGAGGTTTAAAAACTGCTGATGTTTTGGTCACTAAAGGGTTGAAGGTGGATAAATGTTGCGCTCTCTGTTACTCTCAGGATGAATCTGTCTCCCACCTTTTCTTTGAATGTGACTATTCATTCTCTGTTTTATCTATGATTTTACCTAATATGGATGTGCACCTCCTTAGACCGAATATTTTACTAGCTTTTGAAACTGCTGCTGGGTTCCCTGCTAGTGTCAAGCATTTCTACTATCTCTTAATTTGTTGCACGCTGTACCACCTTTGGAGGGAAAGAAATGATAGGAAATTTGGAAATAAGTTTGCCTCCCCCAGCACTCTTTGTCATAAAATTAAAGGGGCTGTTTTCTCGAAAATTTTGAGCTGGAAGAATGGGCACAGATTACTGGATATGCTTTAATTTTATGAAATTCTGTTATGCGGCTGTTCGTTTGTCTCATGGTTGGAAAACTATGATATTTTGTGGAGGATTTTTTAGCTGCTTGCTGTTTTACCTCTGCTGGATGGTTTCAGAGCTGCTTCAGTGGAATGCCAAAATTCTGGTTCTGTCGCCTGGAGAATTTTGGAAGGACAATGATGTTTGCTGATTATTCAGCTGGCCCTTGGACGGTCATTTTGGATTATTTGGCAACCAGGGCCTTGGCTCTTGTTTAGTCCCTCTCGAGAATTTCTGACCCGTATCGTGAATTCATACTTGAGCCACCTGAGTCCTTCATGCTGCTCTAGTTTTTGATTCTTTTGTCTGTTGGGTTTTTTTGCTTCTTCTGAGTCCTCATCTCATTTTGTTGTCTGAGATTTTGGACTTTAGTTTTTTCTTTTCCTTTCCTGTATTTTTCAATTTCATTTTTCAATGATACGGGCTATGCCCATATAGTTCCCAAAAAAAAAAAATAAATAAATAAAAATAAGTCTAAAAAAATATTTGCTATTATTATTTTATTTCTTTATTGGCTCTACATTTTTTATAATCATTATTACATCATATATGTGATATTTATAAAATATTTTTGAAACAAATATTCTCATAGGAAAATAAATATTCCATAATGTCATATATAGTTGATTTTTTATTTTTTGTGTGCGGAAATAAAGACATGAAAGAGCTTTTTTTATCGCATTCTCTCTTATTATTATTATTAAAGTTCGTTTGGGATAACTTAAATTTTTCTATTTATATTTTTAAAAGCTCTTAAGAAAATATAAAAATTGTATTTCTATATTATATTATTTTCTTTGACTGCTTTTACAAATCCAAAATAATAAAAAACTCTCCCAAATAAAGTCTTAAGATTTTATTTGGGACGGTTTTCTAAAGCAGCTTTTAGTACAAAAATTTTTAGTTCAAAAAATTTATGTACTGATAAATTATTTTAAAAAATAGAAATAAAATTGTCCCAAACAAAGTCTAAATAATAAATGTAATATCCCTCTTTTTAAAGTACTCTAAGCTTTTTTTTTTATTAATCTTTATTTGATTTTAGCTTTGTCTATTTTGATAAATATTTTTGGTTGTATATATTTACATACTTATGGGTATTTGCAATATTAAAGATTATGAATTTAAAAAGTTATCGAAAAATGAGTTAAGCTTCATTTGCGACAGTTTTTTTACTTCTTTCTAAAGTAGTTTTTTTGTACAAAAAATTTTTGAACTAGAATTTTTTTAAAAAAAACTGCTTTAAAAAGCAGTAAGAAAGTTATCTCAAACGAAGCCTTAGTCTCACAATAAGTAGTAAAAGGAATGCTTTTCTAATTTATAATGGAATGCTCTCACTTGTAAGGGAGATAAAGTTTTTATAACATCTACAATTTTAAGAGAAATTAAAAGTAACATTTCATATCATGCATAGCTACATATGATTTTTAAAATATAGGAAGGGTAAGAGACACCCCTACTTCCACTAATGCTCGAGTAGAGAGCTACTTTATTTTTGCACTTTATACATTTATAAATTTGTGAACATTCATTAAATTATGAAAGTGGACCACAAAGATGTTATGCATATAAGTATAACCATAAGGATAAGAGAACAAAATAATAATAATAATAATAATAAGGATAAGAGAACAATGATATGCATGCCATGAGAAATAATGATAAATTATTTTCAATCAATTTCCTTGCGCAACTTTATTATTCCAATGCTATTTTTAACAAATATCATATATTTATTTTAATTATCATTATTTTTTCATTCAGTTTAGTTATTTTTCAATAGCTTCAACCATCTAAAAAAATACTATCTGATTACTACAATATATCTACAAATCCACTCTATCTAATTATATTGGATGGCATTCTATTATTAAAAAAATTAATCTAATTTTTACCAAATAATCACATATGTGAACTTGATATAAGTACATATTTTTCATGCAATGATCATATTAAAGTTTCTTTAATTGATTCATCTTTCATCTCTGATGATAAAACATGTACCATCTATGTTTCCCACAATTAATATTTTGGATGAATTTATTGGCAACAACCATTGATACTCTTTCAAAATAATTGTTAAGGGATGATAAGAGTTCACTCGATTATTTTATGTAATCACATTCTATCAATAGCAAGTGAAATTTTCTTACAATATCACTTCCACTTGGCAATTTATCAACACAATTAATGCAAGTTACCTACAATATCATCAAAGAATCGTGACTAACCCTCATAATCATATTTAGTTGTTATAAGAAGGGGTTGAGATGGGATTAGTAGAAATTTTTATCGAATGTTTCAAAAGTGATGTTTTACTCTGCTAGGGTTTCATCGTGCCCTAACCGCTCTCCTCTTCGACACCATCATCGAGGCGTCTGGTGGCTGCTTCAACCTCAGGGGAGTCCCCTTCTCCTCTCCTTGGTCTTTTTTTGTGCTATCTGAGTTTTTTTTTTTTTTTCTTCTCCTGGTTTTCCTCTTTTTTGGTAATATGTCGGTTAACCGTTTGATAGATTCTAGGTTTGTGAATGGGAATAGCTCTACTCGTTCATTTAGAGAAGCTTTATCTAGTGCTTCTCATTCTTTGGCTTCTTTCCCTGACCTCAAAATTTCTTCTTACTATGGGTTACAGTCTTTGTGGATTTTAGAAGAAGAAATCCTTGCGCTTGCAGCCCCCTTTGAGTTTGCTTTGGTTGGAAGATTCCCAGGTCGTAAACCCTCTCTCGATGCAATCAAGATTTTTTTTTTCAATCTCAAACTGATTGGTGACATCCCGGTTACTGTCCTCAATCTGAAGCATGTGTTGATTAAGCTAGTTAATGACCTGGATTATTGTAGAGTGTTTGATCATCATTCTTACTTTGTGAACAATTATTTTATGAAATTATTTAAATGGACTCCAACTTTTGACATTGAAGTTGAGTCCCCAATTATTCCGATTTGGGTTTTGTTTTCCAACCTAAGGCCTTACCTTTTCTCTCCTCGAATCCTTCATGATCTTGGTTCTCTATTCGGCCGGCCACTAAAAACTGATAATGCTACTTCATCTAGCTTAAGACCATTTGTAGCTCGTGTGTTGGTTGAATTAGATGTCACTAAACACTTTCCCGATAGAGTATGGGTTGGTCCCAAAATTTTGGGTAACATTCAGTCCGTGATTATGGAGGATTTTCCTTCTTATTATGTTCACTACAAATCGTTGGGTCATTCAAAAGTGAAATGCAGCATTTTACACCCCCATCTTGATAGTACTCCCATTGTTAACCCTCCTTCAATTAATGTGGGTGTTAAGCCCTCTATTGGCATACAAAAAAATTTGAAAGGTAATGTTTATGATTGGCTTTGCACGATAACGTTGAGGTTGGTGCTGTGGAAATGGGTTGTTACCTCATCCCTTGAGTGTTGTTGATGTTGGGCTTTCATCTGAACCCGTCGAGTTGGCTCCTGATGCTCCTATGGATCTTCATGATGTTGCTCCCGTCTCAGAGAATTTGGATCTTCTTAATGTTAATATAGGTAGATTAGAGTTAACTGATCCTGTTGTTAATGTCTCTGATAGTCAGTGTGTTTATCCTATTGTGGATGTGTTTTGTTATGCTTGAGAGGCTTGTGAGGATGGTTCATCGGTTGTTGGTGAGATGGATTCGATGTTTATCACTCTTGGTTTGTCTCATGACAAATTGAATGTGGTGAATATGGGGTTGTGTGATGTTAACATGGTTGTTTTGAATGATTCCTCAAGTGGTTTGGTTGTGGCTTCTCATGAACCTTCCTTGGCTTTTCTTAACCCTGTTTTGTTGCCTTATACTGTGGTTTCGAAAGGAAATGTGCCATTGTTTGATGTTCCCATTTCTATTATCTCTAATGAGGCATTGAAAGCTCAATTGGTGTTGAAATTGAAGGATTCTTGTGTGGATCAATCTAATTGGCTTAATGAGTCTTTCTCCTCTCCTTGCGGGGGTGATGGGGAAGATTTGGATGGGCCCAATGATAAGTATCATGTAATGTTTAATTCGAATGTGAGTCGCATCGTTGAAAAAGCTATTTCTCATGGGGGTGGTAAACATTTTAGACATAAATCTAAAATGAAGTAATTTTTGTTATTGTATTATTTTTATATATTGTTGGCTCCTTCTTGGTTTGCTTATTTTTGGTTGGCTTGGTGTGGTTTCTCTGTGGTGGTGCTATGTTTGGCCCTTTTGTGCCCGTTGGGGTTCTTAGGTTGATGGCTGGGGGTTCTTGGGTTGTGTCTGTGGGGTCTGTTGGTGGCCGGCTGGTGCTTGGATTTTTGGTGGGGTTGGTTGGTTTTTGGTTTGGTTGGGTGTTGGGGTTCAGGGTCGACTGGTCTGTGTTCTTTGTGGTGGCCAGTTGGTCTCTTTTTTGGTGTTTTGCTTTTTATTCTTAGCCTTTGTATGGGCTTCTGGTATTCTTGTCTGCTCCCGGGTGGTTTTGGTCTTTGTTGGGTCTGGGTGTTGGCGAGCGTGGATTTTGCTTGTTGCTTTCCTGCTTTGTCCTTGTTTATTTTGTATCTTTTTTGTTTTGTGCTTCTTTTCGGAACCTTGAGTTAGATATATGTTTGCTTGTGTTGTTGTGAGTAGCTGGAGGCTAGAGCTGCTGGTGGTTGAAGCTGCTGGTGTTGTTTGTTGTGGTTGCCCTGCTCTTTTAGTTTTGTTTCTTGGGCTGCTTTCCTTTCCATTGGCTTTTAGGCTCATTAGGTTTTATTTTAAATGCTGTACTTTTAGAGAGTTTTTGATCCTCTAAGGACTTGTAACCTTTTTTCTTATATAACGCGTAGGCCCTTCTGCGAGTTTTTCTCAAAAGAAGAAGAAGAAGAAGGGGTTGAGATGGGATGGCCTCATTTGTTGGTTTCTTCTATTCTACCAATATAATTTTATCTTCCATCACTTTTATAGTAAGGAGAACCTCTTAACTCAAAAGCACTATCCATAAATATATTATAGAAGATAAAGAATTTGTTAACTCCAACCCCATAGTAACATATTGGAGTAATTCCTAATGAATTTCAGCATATCATTCAATTATCTTATGATCCAATTGAATATTTCATTAAGCCATCATAACAATTTCTTGCAATAATCTGTTTATATTTCAGTCACCAATACAAGCTAATCATTCAATCAATATTAAGAAATAATTGTTTATATTGTGCTCGGACAATGCTACAAAATATGTGATCCATTATTATTATTATTATTATTATTATTATTATTTGTAATGATAGAGATATGTCATCTGTTCATTAAGTGTAAACTCAAAAGTTAGCACAAATATATGATGGGTATAAGACTAGTTATAGATATTAAGGGTTTGTTCGAGACTGCTGTAGCTTTTTATAATATTGATTGTGAAGTTATTGTAGGAAAAATAATTTAGTTACTATGATTATAAAAAATAAGTTTTCACTACAGAAAATTCTGAAAAACGTTGAGAAAGCAATGACTACGTAAAAATAATTTAGTTTCATTTTCCATCAATCTCGTATAGATCTCCATGAAACATTATAGAGGCATCTCTAGTGGGAACTTAATAAGTTGTAAGCATCAGAAATAATGATCTTCTTCTTTTTGCTTTTTAAAGTCTACAATTTATTTATTATTGCTCCTTGTCCTTGTTATTTTGACATTCTTTATAATCATGTCTTGTATTATTTCTCTATGATTTATTAATATCTCACAACTCTTTTGAATTATCATTGATTCCTAGACTTCGTTTGAGACGGCTTTCTTACTGTTTTTTAAAGTAACTTTTTAATATAAAAATTAAATTTTTTGACTAAAAAGTTGCTTTTAAAAAGCTGTAAGAAAGTCGTCTCAACAAAGCCTTAATCTTATGAATTATATCTATTATACAAATTACATTTTTAATTTTTATAATAAGATGAAATTATTCTCAATGAAAAATAATCCTTTATGTTTGTGGATTATTTTTTTAAAATCAAAGAATTCGAATTAAATTTAGAAGCATACTTAAAAACTAAATAATAGAAAAATTTATTCAATGCATTATGACTCATAAAATCAAATTTGTTAAGAGATTTTTGTTCAGTACTTATTGAATTTTTGGCCTGTAAATGCTGCCTTAAAGAATATTACAAAGAAAAATCATATATCCGAGTTGAAAAGTAGAAGTCCCGGGAATTATTCTATGCGGACTCCAAACGTAGAGGATCGTCTGGATTACTGGACACACTGTGTAGGCTCTGCTTACGCTCTGCGTACACTTTACTTATGTTGCGGACTAGAATATACGCGGCAGTAGAGTAAAAAATACAGCGTCTTAGCAATGTACGTATAACCAGCACACTAACAGATAGTTGAGGGAGAGAAACATCAGAAACTTTTTACGTGGAAAACCCGGAAAGGGAAAAATCACGGGGTCTGGCCCAGATAAGAAAGTTCCACGAAGTTTGAGTTGATTACAAAGTTTGATTATCTCCTTTACTTGGAGACGTTGGAATTACAATAGGTCAAATAGAGATCTTGCGCTGATTGATGAACCGGCAGAAATACAGCAATGGTTTGAGAAGAGCTTCAGCGTCGATCAGAAAACTCTAGCAGCGGTCAGATGAAAACTTTGGCAAAAATCAAGAATAATCTTCGGCGGTGGTCGATCAGAACTCTGGCGGTGGTCAGAAGGAACTTCGGCGGTGGTCAGAAGGAACTCCGGCGGTGGTCGGCAAGAAACTCCGGCGGTGGTCAGCAAGAAACTCCGGCGGTGGTCGGTGATCTTGGTCTCGTTGGATTCGTCTCGTCGAGCCGCTCGATTCGACTATAAGCATGTCAAGTTTAGATACCGTTTGGTAATTCAAATTATGATTTGAACCTTCCGAATGTGCTTTGGGTCCTTGATTTGGACTCATTTGGGCTCGGATTGAGTCGAATTTGGTGTCGTTGGGTTCATCTTTTTTAGACGTTCAATTCGACTATAAGTTTGCTGAAATTGGAGTTTGGATGGCCCTCGATTTAATTCCGAAAGCTTTCAACTTAATTTTGCTTCAAGATTTGTGCCCTATCAAGATAATTTTTTACTGATATATCAACTTACACTCTGCATATTTATAGGTACGCAGTAAATAAGCAGCAAATAATTAGTTGTGAGGATTTGCCTTGTAAGAACATATACAGTAAATATGCAGAACATACATAATGCATACACATAGCATACATAATAATTCAAAAAATCCTCTACATTAGAACTCCTCACAGAATAATTTCCCATAAATCCCACCACGAGATGATGGCTTTATAAGAATTTTCTCTCTCCTGCATAAATTGCCACCAACTCTTCGCCCCCTATGCCAACAAAAAAATTCTTCGTTCCCAACCGTTTACAAAATGCTTCCTTCTCAAATCTTAAGCTTCTCAATCCCCTTCTTCTTCCTCAATTTGCTCTAATTCCAAAGCCCAAATCCATCTCTTTTCTCACAAAGCAGAACAAGAAAAGCTTTTCAGCAATCATGTCGAGCACTTCAACCAATACCATTCCCGATCTCCATGAAAACCCTCAGATTCTGAAACCAAGAACTGTGATTAAGAAGGTTTTAGCTCAGGAGCAGGCAGAGGGTGTGGGAGCTACAGTTCGAAGAAGTATTGGAAGGTAATCGCTTTCCCTATTTTTTAATGCTGTCGTTCTTTCTTTTATAGTTTCATTGGGTTTTCGATTTTGATCTCAAATTGGGGTTTTATGGCGTTCTCTCCTCAGGCCGGAGCTTCGGAATTTTGATCCGTTTCTACTGCTGGATTATGCCACTTGTTTGTTTCTTTTCTCCCTTCCTACTCTTTTCTTCGTCTCTGTTTCTGCTGATTTCTGATTCTTGATGTGGTTTCTCTCCCAATCTGTGAACAGTTTCTCCTCCTGCTGGTTTCCCAGATCACCCTCATAGAGGTAACAAAGTTATCCCAACTTCACAACAACAAAAATAATTTTTCGTTGCTTTTGCTACTAATTTCATTCCCAGAAAGTCAATAACATACGAAAATTAAATTTTCTCTTTCTGTTTCTGATCTTGTTCGTGCAGGATTTGAGACTGTGACTTACGTCTTAGAGGTAACACAATTTTTTCTCATCTAGACAAGTAATCAAATCTCTTCGGTCTCTTTGGGTTGCATTATGCTTGAATTTCTTTCTTTCCAAGAAGAAAATTGGAAAACTGAGATCGAATCACAATTTTCCTTTGAAATAATTAAGCATACTGCACAATAGTTACATAGAGGACATCGCTGCTTCTTTGAAATTATCAAGCTAATTCTATTGCCTGATGCTTACTGAACACAGGGAAATCTCGCCCACGAAGATTTTGCCGGCCACAAGGGAACCATCGGACCCGGAGATCTCCAGGTCTGCTCTTTAAACATTCTATTATAAAAAAAAAGTAAATGACTCAGTAATTTCACTGAACCTATATGATTTATCGCCCAATTCTTCAACCTTTCTTCTGCAGTGGATGACCGCCGGCAGAGGAATCCTCCATTCGGAAATGCCGGTGGGCAATAGCGTCAACAAGGGGCTCCAGCTCTGGATCAATCTCTCCTCCAAAGATAAAATGTAAGGGAAAAATAATGAAAAATTTTGTGTCAAAATATCTCTTGATATAAAAATATTTTCTTGATCACACATGTTTGATATAAAAAAAAATTGCAAATCTTTACTAATAACTTTATAAATATGTGACAACATAAAGAAACCATGCGTTACAAGCAGGAACATTTTCAATCTGGTTTAGTGGCCCAAAATATGTAGAATACAAATGGGGGGCTTTTGGAGTAGATCTGGTCCGGTCATCTCCACATTATGCATTTGCTGAAGTTTTTTTGTTTTTTTAGTTGGGCTTCGTTTGGGATGGTTTTCCCAAAAGCTGTCCCAAACGAAGCCTTAGAATGTTGAGTGATAAATCATAGGGTTTAGGGTTTAGGGTTTAGGGTTTAGGATTTAGGATTCAGGGTTTAGGGTTTAGGAGATATGTGGGTCTAACTCATGACATTGGAGATACAATCATCTCCTTAAACTAATGATTTACAAGTCCTTTCACCTTCTATTCACTCAGAAATAGTGGAGAAATTAGGATTTAAAAAAAGGGGAAAATTATTTACTCATATATTTTTGAAAGGCAACTTTGTCAATACACAATTATAAGAAAAAAAGTCCATATTATATAATAAGTTTATCCCAAACATGAAAAAAAAGATGCATATAGAAAGCTATTCTTAAGGAAAAAAATTTAAGTTGTTCTTTTTTATCTAAATTAACTTCAATGTTATTGAATTTACTTTAACATGGTTATAAATTTGGACAATGATGTGCAGTTTTCCTGCACGCCTCTTGGACGGCCTAGGCTTGTTTGGCAACCTTGGTGGTTGGTTTTCCCTTAGATTTTGTGGTTTTTTATTTTTGTTGGATTTCTGCTGGTGCCTTCTCTTCCTCCTTGGATGGCCCAAGCCTGGCATCTAGGTGGCGGTCTGAGTCCATTGGCGGAGGGAGGGGGGCAAGGGGGGGCACTTTTTATTGTAAGTTGTTTATTATTTTATATTTAATATTCTACATTCATAAATAATAATTTGAAAAAAAAATTAAAACTACATATGCCGGTCCCAAGCTTGCATGTAAAAAGTTGAGAGAGAATTTAAGAAAATTAATTTAGGCCCCTCCTAAATATATTTTCTAGCTTCGCCACTATCTGAGTCCTGCTTTTGGGGCAGTATTTATTTTGCTTTTTTTAGACTATTTGGCTTTTGTCCTTTATTGTAATTTTGCTGGATTTTTTCTTGCTCTTTTTGGCCAGATTTTGGCCTGGTGTTGTATTGCTCATCTTTTCTAATGAATTTTATTTTTGGAAAAAAAAACATGGTATATATTTTCAAAGTAAATCTAACAATTATAAAATTCTTGTGATCATTAACTGATCTCATCCTTTTGTCTTCTAATTTGCAGGATAGAACCAAACTACCAGGAGCTCCAAAGCAAGGATATAAATAGAGTCCAAAAGCAGGGTGTTGACGTTCGCATCATCGCAGGGGAAGCATTCGGTGTGCGGTCTCCTATCTACACCCGGACTCCAACCATGTATCTTGACTTCACCATGAATCCTGGAGCTCAGCTCCACCAACTTATCCCTGAAGGCTGGAATGCATTCGTCTACATCATAGACGGCGAGGGGGTCTTCGGCGATGAAGGCTCCTCCCCTGCTTGGAGCCACCATACGTTGGTTTTGAGCAATGGAGATGGAGTGAGGGCGTGGAACAAGTCGGAGAAGTCATTAAGGTTCCTACTCATTGCAGGGCAACCGCTAAATGAGCCGGTGGTTCAGTATGGACCGTTTGTGATGAACACACATGAAGAGATAGAGCAAGCTTTTGAGGATTATCAATTCTGTAAGAATGGGTTTGAAAAGGCTAGATATTGGAAGAGGCGGGCGTAGAGGTGCTTTTTAGTGATAAAGATTTGGAAGGAAATTGTGAGTTCAGGGGGAAGTGTGATGAGATGTGTTATTAGGTCATTATCATATGTGTGAGATCTAATTTCAAGCTTTTTTTTTTTACTATTGAGTGATGTCATTTTGTTGCATTTTATTTCATTTTTTGCTGGTTTTGTTTGAACATTATATTTTGATATTAATTAACTTTGACTAAGGCTTCGTTTGGGATGACTTTCTTACTACTTCGTAAAGCAGCTTTTTAGTATAAAAATTAAAAATTTTGTACTAAAAAGCTGCTTTAAGAAGCAGTAAGAAAGCCGTTCCAAACAAAATTTAAGTTGAGTTCGTCAAGAACATCTAGGTGGCAAGTTGATTGATCTCCTTGATATAACCTAGCTTCTAGGGAAATAAACAGTCCTGCTCAAATGCTCCTCATCTAGTTAAGTCTCTAATTTGATTGAACCAATTGTGACCAATCATCTCATCCCAATCAACCATATCCTTTCAGTGCATGGACTTATCTAAAACATCCTTATATAATGGACATGCTGTTCATGAATATAAATTATCATAATATAATTTATAAGTACATGTTTACTTAGCATGATCACCTTTTATAAGGTCCTAACGATTTTCTTGAAACCAACAACGTACATATGAATAATAGGTTAAGTAGAAAACCTAGTAGATCACACAAAATTTATCTAAGAATATAATACACAATCAGAGAAATAATATGTAATTAGAGCCATTTCAGTAGGTTGGTCATATTGATGCATACATACATCAAGAATAGAAGTGCCATTATGGTATGTCAACTAAGAATAGGATGTGTCATCCACCTAGAATAGTTATTGATATATCATCAAAAATCTATCTTGATCGGGCACGAATCTTGAGATAAAATTAAGTTGAAAACTTTTGAAATTAAATTTGGAGACATCCGAACTTCGATTTCAACAAATTTATAGTCGAACTGAACGTCTTAAAAAGAAAAACCAACAAAACCAAATTCGACGAAGTACGAGTCCGAATGGGTCCAAATCGAAGACCCGAAGCGTATTTGGAAGGTTCAAATTATAAATTGGATGACCAAATGATTTATAAATGTGACATGCATATAGTCAAATAGAGCGGCTCGTCGAGACGAATCCAACGAACTCAATATCGTTGAATTCTGACATCATTAAGGCACTCAAATACTTAATAAGCAGTCTATAATCAAGGAAGTCGATATCGGCTGTCCATTAAAAACACTCCCAACATGCCATTGATCCTCTCCATATTTATTGGTCATGCCACTCCCAAAAAAATATAAATAGATCCCTCATTTTTCATTGAGGGACCAAGCAAGAAAGAAAAAGAAAAGAGAGGAAGAGAAATCTGAGATCTCTCTTTCCACCAAGCTCTTCATCGACCATCGCCAGGCCACCGACTGTCGTCGAACTTTCATTGGACTTCCACCCGGCCACCAATTATTGCCGGATGTACTCCCATCCACCGATTGTCACCGGATTTCCTCTCGACCATCATCTCCGACTACAGTCTTTTCGACCTCCATTGCCTGCCAATTACGGTCCTTCCGACCACCTTTGCTCGACTACGGTCTTTCCGACCTCCATCGCCCAACTATGATCTTTCTGAACACTGTCGCCTGCCGACTACGATCCTTCTGATCTCCATCGCCAACTATGGTCCTTCTGACCACCTTCGCCCGACTATGGACTTTACGACCTCCGTCGCCCGACTATGGTCTTTCTTACCACTGTCACCCGCCGACTATGGTCCTTCTGACATCTATCGTCGACAACGGCCATTCTGACCACAGTCGCTTACCAACCACGATCCTTCCGACCTCCGTCACCTGCCGACTACTGTCCTTCTGACCTCCGTCACCAAACTACGGTCTTTCTGACCTCCGTCGCTCGCCGACTACGATCATTCAGACCTCCATCGCCAGACTACGGTCGTTCCGACCTTCATTGCCCGCCGACTACGGTCCTTTCGAACCTTTGTCGCCAAATAATAGTCCTGACCTCCTTCGCTTGCCGACTACGGTCCTTTCGATCTCTATCGCCAGATAACGGTCCTTCTGACCTCCGTCGCCTACCGACTATGGTCCTTCTACCTCCATTGCCAAACTATGATCTTTTTGACCTCAGTTATCCATCGACTATGGTCCTTCCAACCTCTGTCGCTTGATAACGATCTTTCTAACCTCCATCCCCCATCGACTACAGTCCTTCCAACCACCATCACCCGACTACTGTCTTTCCGACCTCCATCGCCTGCCGACTATGGTCCTATCGACCAAACAAATATGTCAATATTGATTCTTCCAATTCCCACCATGTAATACACTCTATATGATTTATATTTGCTAAATCAAGCCAAGGCCTTCCCCCTAAGGAAGGGCCTCATTTGTAATCGATTGCAAACATTCATTCAAACTGGGCCAAGTCCCATGGTTTTCCCCCTTTTTTAGGGGTTTTCATGTAAAAAATCTGGTTTCTCTTATGAATGATACATACTTCTCTTTTATCTGATTGTGTGTTGGATCTTCGTACAAAGTTAAAATGTTAAACTTTATATTTCTCTGTCATCGCGAATATTCCAAGACGCAACGGTTTGGCGTTGTCTATGGTAACGTTGTTCCTGACTGGGGGGCAACTATTGTACCAATCTTAACAGATCGTTCATGTCAATTTCCTAACATCAGCTATTTTGCATCAATTTTATGAGAATCAGATGTGGACTGTGGGGCAATATTGACTGCAACCGTGGTCAAGAAAATTCCTCCAACGCTTCAAACATCCAAGATGATATCTTAGGAAACTATTTTTTATAAAGCTTCTAGCAAATGCAAGAATGTTTTCAATAAATTATAAGTTTTATACAGTCCCTAGCTGAATTTTTACACCTTGGGCAAGGTCTTAATCTCGACCTCAAAAAGATAGTAACGGTCTAAAGATAAACTATTCTTCACCTTTGATTCGGGATACATGCGGCATTCGCCCCCTCCCAATAGAGGCATAATCGATCCCAAGGGGATTCAATCTGACCTCTTTCATATAGGTTACTGTCATTAAGCAATATCTTAACTAGCAACCTCGAATAAGTCAAATATCCTAGAAGAATGTCAATTAAATCTTAAAAATCCTTGATTCGAGAAATACACAATCTTTATTATCTTAATCATTGGATGATCAATCCCAGGGGGATTCAATCTGACCTCTTCCACATATGTTAACGTCATCTAGCAACGCTCTGACAAATAACCTCGGATAGGTCATACATCCTTGGTGGATTCTCTCCCCTCTTTCACACAGGTTAATATCACCAAGTAATGTATTATTATTATTATTATTATTATTATTATTATTATTATTATTATTATTATTATTATTAATCTAACTAATTAATAAAAGTCAAACAAGAAAAATCAACTCAAATTAAATGCAAACTTGGTATCTAATCGAAATCCTACGGCGAATACTACTAAATCCCATAAATTCTGGCATAAATCTGGCGTTGCAACTTCAATTACTGTCTCAACGTCAAACGAGGATCAAATGAACTTTTTCAACGCAAATAACCTCTGGATCTCTTTGATTTTCATGAGCGAAACCTTATATCCAAACTCTCGTCCCACCACACTAAAAACCTCTCAATCTTCCCTGCTAGCTAAGCCTCCAATCCCTACGACCACAATCCCAAGCAGCTCCTGTCTCTACCTTTCACATGAACATGAGCCCTCTTAAAGCCTTTCCTCAGCCATCCAACCAAATCGTCCTTCACAGCACTCAGCCGTTTGAACTCCAGCCGGCCACTCAATCTCTTGCAAACCCCGTCATACACCCTTGCGGCAGTTGTTCGAGCCACCTCACAACCAACAGCCCATCAAAGTCACTTCCTACCAACTCCCTGCACAGATCCACGTGAACCAAGCTTCAGCTGGCCTCAGATTCGGCCATAAGGCCCCGTTAATCCAGCTACCTCGTTCCCTTTTTTGCCGCTATAGCCAGGCTTCTCAACTTAAAGTAGAACTTCTCTCTTCCCTTGGTTGTCGTTCCACACACAAAAAGAGAGCTAGACTAACAGGATTATCCTACGTGAAATCTTCTGCCAACGTCCACATCAGGCTGCATCATCCCAAACCTTTCCACCTTCTGTAAATTCATTTTTTTCTTCCTACAAACTAACTGAACTATAATAGTTGAGAAGCCCACATACAGCCCACTAGTATTTCTCTCCTTCACTCTCCCACCCAAGCACTTACAACAAATAACCTGCCACCAAAGCCCAACCTCTACCTCACCAAAATCCTCACAACAAAAGCCCAAAACAGCTCACTCAACCTCCAAGACAACCAACACCACTTCATCACAATTAACTGAGCTCAAGCCCAAATCAGCCCACCTCATTGTCTCTCTACACTCCAAAATAGCCCAAACAATAAGTTTTCTTATTATTATTATTATTATTATTATTATTATTATTATTATTATTATTATTATTATTATTATATAAGAGGAAAATAATAAAAAAAGACAAGAAAAATAATAATATGATGAATATAAAAAAAGAAAACAACAACAACAACATCAAACCTTTATCCCACTACGTGGGGTCGGCTACATGAAATCCTTTTTCTCCATTGTGTCATATTAAAAGTCAAATTCTTGTTTGAATCTAAAAAAGAAAGATCATTTCTAATATTTTATAACCAAGTCTTTTTAGGTCTAACTCTAACTTTCTTAACATAAGTCAATTCTAATACCTCTACTTTCCTAACGGGTCAACAGGAGGTCGCCGTTTTATGTGACCAACCCATCTAAGGTGACTCTCTCTAATCTTATCTTCCACTGAAGCTACTCCAACCTTTTTACGTATATGCTCATTTTGTATCATATCTCTAAGGGTAAAGCCACTCATCCACCTGAGCATCCTCATCTCTGCAACACTTAACATAGTATTATGCTTCTCTTTTAATGGCCAACATTCGGCACCATAAAGCATAGAAGGTCTCACCACCATCTTATAGAATTTTCCCTTAAGTTTGAGGGGTACTTTTCTATCACACAACAAGCCCGATGCATTCCTCCACATCAGCCATCCAACATGAATTCTACTAATAACATCCCCATATATTTCACTATCACTCTGAACAATAGATCCAGATATCTAAAACGTGTACTCTTATTAATGACTTGATCGCCAAAAGTTACAATCCCCTCACTAGGTCTATTATTACTAAAATTACACTCCATATAATCCGTTTTAGATCTACTCAACCAAAAATCTTTAGACTATAAGGTTGACCTCCACAATTCAAGTTTACCTTCAACTCCCTCTCTAGTCTTATCAACAAGAAGAATATCATCAGCAAAAAGCATACACCAAGGTACATCCTCTTGCAAATGTCTAGTGAGAACATCCATGACTAAAGAAAAAAGATATGGGCTTAAGCTGATCCTTGATGTAATCCAACCGAAATAGGGAAATACTTAGTCAAACCACCTTGTTTTTGAACACAAGTAATAACTCCTGCATAAATTTATTTAATGATTTGAATATAAACATTATTTACTCCTTTCTTTTCAAGAACTCTCCATAGCACTTCTTTGGAACTTTATCATATGCTTAAATCAATAAATATCATAAGCAAATCCTCATTATTCTCTATACATTTCTCCATCAAACCTCTTAATAAATGTATGGCTTTCATAGTAGACCTACCTGGCATGAATCCAAATTGATTTTGAGAAATATTAGTATCACGTCACAACCTACGCTCCATAACTCACTCACATAGTTTTAAAGTATGACACATTAATTTAATATAAAATAAGAAAATAAGAAAAAAAAAAGATTGGAGAGAAAATTAATATGTGTGTGTACAAAAAAAAATGTATTCACTCATGCATTTTTGTATTAATCGTCACTGTTATCCCGACATCGCCGTCGACGCCGCCACTTGCAATGGTATAACTCTTGAACTCAAAGTCCCATTCTCGGCGCTTGAGACGCACCGAGGACCCCTTATACACGCTTTTCTTAGCGTTGTAGGAGGGAACCAAGTGCGGCGCTTGCGATTAGGCGAGCAAGCCTTGTGCACCCATTTCTTAGCGTGGCGGGGACACTTTTAAGTACCCGTAGATGCCGCAGTGCCTATGGGAAAATAATTGCATATTTCAAACATGTACCCCTAAAAACCTATGCACGCCTTTCTTAATGTGATAGGATTGAAAACTACGATCGCGGTGTCACCCGACACCGACCTTGCACGTCTTTCTTGACATGGCGAACATGCTATGACTTCTGAATTTTCCCCTAAATAGGGGAAACACCGAGAGGCTGCTGAAATTTTCAATGAAACAGAGGACCTAGACTTAAACGAATGCAGGGGATAAGACTTGAAAAATACTTGACATAAATTGAACTCATAACGACAACAAACTGAACTTGAACAAAAATACAGGGAACCAAATTCTAAGTTAACAAATACACAATTAGAACAAAATAATAATACAGAACTAAATAATATCCCAACTTATCCAAATGAATATCAATGTGCAAAAATAAATTTATGGGCAACATCAATAAACAAATGAAAGACTTATGGTGAGCAATACTTTAAAAAAAATTTACATGCAAGCAAGGCGACTCATTGAGGATAAGTCTTCAGTGCACATGACTGACGAGCAATGAAATCCAATCAACTTAAAGCATTTGAATGATTAAAAATATGCATCAGTGGACAATTATAGACAGCGACCTGTGATGAATAAAATCTCTATATCTCACTCACAAAAATAAGTAATATGAACTTGATGAGTAAGTGTAGTTGCAATAGGGGATATCCATCAATAAGGCATGAAATATATACAAATCAATGTAACGGCATCTCTATCATCAACAACTTATTCAACCTCAAGCAAAGATATTGACCCCCTACAAACAATAATATCCCTTATAAGTACGTACAAGAAGCTCTCCATGAATGTAATAAGGTGCGTTCAAGCAAAGCCTAAGAATATGCAACAAATGCAACGAGTTGTGATGCACGTTGTAGGCAAGGGTGACATATTTACAAAGCATACAAACTCCTGCGAGCTGCTGCAGAAGGCCAACTATCTACAAGCGCAATACAAAGGGAATATGATGGATGTAGCTCACTTACAAATAACCTAATTCCTTGCAAATACACAGCACAATATATGATAAATGCTAATATCTGATGACGATAATAGGAGATGTGTCGTATACACCATAATACACATACGAGTGATGATCAACAATAAGTAGTGAATGTTGCGGCATCTTGCAATCAATATCAGTGCGCTTGCAGTTGAAGGCGACCATTCTTTGTGAGCGATGATGGCTGATATAATGTACTTGTGGATAATAATAGCAGATATGCCGTGAGTATGGTGGATGCCCTGTGAATACAATGCACACAATAATGCCTCCAATATGTATGCATGCATAAAAGGATTGCAAATAAATGTACAAAAGCGTTTTAACATATGTTACAAGAATGATAAATTCTCTTATGCATATGGATAATCCAAGATGTCACTTGTAAGCAAAGATGAAAAACTACGATGCGTACAAATACCTATGAATAAATGTGGAAGACCTGACATATATGTACCATAACTTGCTTATGAAAGATGACAAACAAAATGCCAAATGACTACAACAAATGCAAGCTCCTATGAGTTGCTGTAGGAGACCTGACAGGTGCAAAGCTTATCCATAAATGATAGTGGAGAGCCCATAATGCATACGGTGATCCAATCTCCAAGCAAACACAATGAATTTATTGCAAATCCTCTGCAAGCATAAGAAGATTACGACAGGCGCGAAGTATTACCTGCAGGCATAGGCATCAAGCTTGTGATGAATGCAAACATCTACAAGCAATAGTAGGAGACTCGTTGGTACATGACAGTCTACCTGTGTAAAGCAACGGGCGAACAAACATGGTACGATGCCATGCCACAGGATCCGCAACATACATACAAACAAACATAATGTGTCTATAAGTTCTCAAATAGAGCATTATGCATATTCAAATGATAGTTGCCCTCATAGTTGACCAGTGTCAAATATTTTAAAATGCCCCCGCACATGCATTGCAATATACAGAGCTTATTATTGTAAACATGTAAGCACTCATGCAAATGTGTATACACATGCATATACGACATACATATTCGCTATATATGTATGAAAATCATATAATTGCATCATATAAACTGCATGCAAAATCATATACTCGTATGGGCCCCGTCGAGCGTATTATGGGTACACATGTGGCATTTGAGGATGTTGCGCAAGTCAAATGATAAATCCAATTTTGATTTTGATCCTTCTATTTGAGTAGATAAAAGTCGACACGGATCAAACTATCAAACAAATATACGGTCACGATGTCGACCGAGATATTTATTTTAATATGTTCATATTAGGCCTTCAAGGCCTATAACAAAGGAAAATTCACCAATAAAGGCATAAAGCCTACGAAAAGCCCAATCATCTGTCAGCAAGTAGACAAAGTCGACAAAGTTCAATCAACAAGTGAAAATACTCATAAATATCCTGATGATGGTTGTATTGAATGTTTATCTCAATCGAAGGGGATCATATATTTTTAAATACCCTCAAACTTTCGCAAAATATAAATATTTTCAAATGACCTCAAAACCACCCCAATGATAGTTGTGTTAAATGTTTATATCAATCGGCGGGGACCCTACACCTTCCAATGCTTTCAAGTTTCAACAAAATACAAATCTTTTAAAGTGACTACAACATAACCCCGACAATGGTCGTGTTGAATATTTATCTCAACCGGAGGGGATCACAAACATTCAAAATACCTCCCAAAAGCCCATAAAAATTCAAAGTTAAAAAAATCATAAAATTTAAAATATTTAAAATTGAAATAAATCACCAAAATACTTAAAGCAAAATCCATCTACCATCCACAATAATTTGTCGAGGTGGACAAATTTAAAAATTACTTTAGCTCACAAAGAGCTCATGTCTAGTCGAGAATATTACTAGGACTCATTCTCAATCCATCTATTGCCAATAAGGACGTGACATTGGTCCGCTAATCAGTGATTTGGCTAGGCGGCTCCACAAATAACTCGTAGTTTGGTCAGATGGCTCCACGTGGTTAACGATTATGATCGCGACCCTCTGAGCTAGTGACTTGGTCCAATGACTCCACTGTATTATGATTACAATCATAGCTCGTATGTTCCCCAATAGCTTCAAATCCTTGACATATGAATCAATATGATATAATCGATATGGCATAAAACCCTCTGTTAGCTAAGGTGAATTCAAATTTATCCCCTTAGACAAATAATCACCCCAAGTCTTCAAGGTTCCCTTAGACGACGTAACCCATGGCTGCTGACAAGGATCCTTCTGTCAGGTTGGGTCGACTATCTCCTCTGACTAAGTAGACCAAGGACCATGATACTCGGGACAATGGAACCATGGGATCTTGATCAGATTCATGCTTACCTTCTTGTACTTATGTATTAGTTTCAAGTAAAGATAAAACCTATGGGCAAATAACCAAGCTTAGAATCAAGTATAAATTATAATATATGATTTGAATGAGCTTTATGATGCATAGCTTATATGATAATAAAAGTGCTTAGTAATGTATCTTATATTCAGGTTATGATTTATAAAATCTCTTTTGGACGATTGCAAAGCACAAATTCTCTTTTGTAAAACTATTCTAAACATGATGTGTATAGTTTTAGTGGAGACTTGATTATAATCTTTTGGATTGTACACATTATAATCTTGTAAATGACATATCCAATTATCTGATCTATCGTCTAAATTTCTATTGATTTAGTAGCTATGTGCCTTACTATAGTGTTGATACGTACATTGCAAGAAGTCATATTTTATCCTAATTTGAGGAGAATTTGTTATGAAAAGACTTGATTAGTTGTAAAATGTTGAACAAATTAATCCAGATTTATTTACAACCCCTTCTGATCTTAATGTGATCCGTTTTAGTTTAGATGTTGCATTAGCTTGAGACGTGACAATCTTATTTGTCTTCTTAAAAAATTATCACCTTGATCATCTTCAATTACCCGCCAAGTTCAAGTCATATGATCTCTCTTCTCGAGGCAAGGGGTTGTCCCAATAGCTATGCAAGATGAGATAGGCTTACTCTTAATGATAAGATATTAAAAGTATTTTCCTTTAAATTTTATTGAATTTTGTGGTATGAGAATGCTCCCTAAACAAATCTAATAAATAAAACAATCATGTGTCTTAATTGAATAATGAAAAAAGAGAGCAAGAAAGTCACACCACAAGATGACAAGCTTTGCATAAGAATTTCTCCATCCCCTCTGCATAAATCCCCACCAACTATTCACCCCCAACAAATTACAACTTTCCTTCTCTAATCTCAACCTTCTCAATCTCCCTCTTCTCCCCCCATCTTTTCTTCCAAAATCTAAAGCCAGCTCTTTCATCATAAAACAGAGCGCACTAAGGTTTTCAACCATCATGTCGAGTACTTCCACCGCTCACATAGGTGTTCACCATGAAAACCCTCAGATCCTGAAGCCAAGAACCGTGGTTAAGAAGGTTTTAGCTAAACAGCAGCAAGAGGGTGCGGGAGCTATAGTAAGGAGAAGTATTGGAAGGTAATTGCTTCCCTGATTGTTTTCCTATGCAGTTTCATTGGCATGTTGAGTTGATCTCAAATTGAGTATTCATTGGCGTTTCTCTCCTCAGGCCAGAGCTTAAGACTCTCGATCCTTTCCTTTTGCTGGATTATGCAACTGGTTTGCTTCTTCTCTTCCTCATCCTTGTCCTTTCTTCCTCTCTGTTTCTGCTGATTTTTCCCTTCTGATGTTATTTCTCTCCCAAACTGTAAATAGTTTCTCCTCCTGCTGGTTTCCCTGATCATCCTCATAGAGGTGAGCAAGAAAATATGAATTCCAAAAACTTGGTAGTTTTTCTTTGTTTAATTCTGCAAACGAAAGAGATAAAAAATGAAAAAAAACTTTATTTCTCTGTTTTTGATCTTCTTCAAGCAGGATTCGAGACTGTGAGCTACGTGTTAGAGGTAACGCAAATTTTTTTCTCATGTAAAAAAGCCATTAAATGCTTCTTGTTTCTTACGAAGCTGGTCGAAAATCTATTATAAGGGGAAAAAAATTTTAATTTTTGTTCATTAACCAGCTTTTTCAATTCAACTTCATCGAAAATTAGATCTAAAAAAAACAAATGAACTTGCTTCATAATAGTTTTTTCTTTCGCAAAATAAAGAAAAAAATATTACAAAATAGATCATTAGAGGAGAAGCTGCAGTTGCAGTCTGATGTCTGCTGAAATTCAGGGAGCCATCACCCACGAAGATTTTGCTGGTCATAAGGGAACCATCGGAGCTGGTGATCTCCAGGTATGTTCTGTAAAAATAAATAAATAAATAAAAATGTCATTTTTCACCTCAAGCAAATGATTTATTGCTTCTTCAATCGTTCTTCTGCAGTGGATGACGGCAGGCAGAGGGATCATCCACTCTGAGATGCCGGCCGGCGACGGAGTCAATAAGGGGCTTCAGCTCTGGATCAATCTCTCTTCCAAAGACAAAATGTAAGGAAAAAATCATTAATTTATTTTTAGAAAATAGAAATTTTGTTTTATACAATTATGATTTTTTTTTTTTTTTTGTAAATTTTGAGAAAGTTTATGAAATTTATTATTTATATTGATGTCTTATTCATTTTATCAAAAGTTAGTAGGGAGAATCACGCTTTTCACATTGGCACAGCATAGAATTTGAAGGACAAATATGTTTAATGTACAGGGGGCTTTAAGAAAATATTTGGCTTAGGTGATTTGTATAATGTAGGAAAAATTATTATGTGCAGCGTCCAGATTCATTTGGAGGCGAATCCGGACGCGCCACGTCACCCGGGGCCTGGTGCATCAGGCTGACGCGGCGCATCCGGATTCGCCTCCGAACGGTTCAGACGCTGCACATAATAATCTCTCGATGTAGAGATGCTACCTCTTTCATTAGCTCATCAAGGACAACTCATAAGCAATTTATTGAGCCATAAAGGAGCCATAGATGATTTTTTTTTATAAGAAAATATTTGGGTTAAGTGATTTGTATTATGATGCATGGATGATGCCTCATGAGCTTAGCTCGTTAGCTCACGAGCTCAACTCATGTGCTATTTATCGAGCTTAGCTCTAAATGGCTCGAGTCACTTACATCCCTAGTCCCACTCTATACTCCAAGCCCATTATTGCCACCTATTTTTCTGGCAGGATGGCAAAATATTATATTTTTATATTACACACACTAAAATAAAATAAAATATTAAACATTAAATTTAAAAAAAAAATCTTCTAAATTTAAGAGCTCCATTGCAAAATTTGCAGGATCGAACCAAACTACCAAGAGCTCCAGAGCAAGGACATAAACAGAGTTCAGAAGGACGGCATCGACGTCCGCATAATAGCAGGAGAAGCATTCGGTGTGCGCTCTCCCATCTACACACGAACTCCAACAATGTTTCTGGACTTCGCCATGAATCCCGGATCTGAGCTTCACCAACCCATCACTGAAGGCTGGAATGCATTCGTCTACATTATAGAAGGAGAGGGGGTCTTCGGCCATGAAAGCTCCTCCACTGCTTTGAGCCACCACACTTTGATTTTGAGCGATGGAGATGGAGTGAGGGCGTGGAACAAGTCGAGAAGGTCGTTGAGGTTTCTCCTCATTGCAGGGCAGCCATTGAATGAGCCGGTGGTTCAATATGGGCCGTTTGTGATGAATACACTTGAAGAGATAGAGCAGGCTTTTGAGGATTATCGGCTCTGTAAGAATGGGTTTGAGAAGGCCAGAAATTGGAAGAGGCGGGCATAGAAGCTTTATATGAAAAGTTTATCATGGAATAGCTAAGAAAAAACTATAAATAAAAATTCTTCTTGCAAGATATAAGGTTGAAGTTGAATTCAATGCTATAACACACTTTTGTCTATGAAATAATGTGATCAAAAATCTTATAGAAGAATTTGGCTTTTATATTTTTGAGCTCCAAATTCTTAAATGTATTACTTGGATAGCAATGCATATTGGCAAATAAGAGATAAAAAAAATTTAGGAAATTTACATACATACCACAAAATTATTATATGTTTATATATCTAATATCTGAATCTTTATATTTAACATTTGAATTTCTAAATTACATAAAAATATTATAAATATTAATTTATTTAAAATAAACACACATTTTCATGCATATACCTTAATGTGATTTTAACACAAATAATATATGCATATATGCAAAATTTAAATGTTAGATATGTAAATATATAAAAAGTTGATGACATGCATGTAAATCTCCTAACATATTTACAAAGACTTTGCAACCACTTCATTTCCATAATATTTGCATTAACCTACATCTTCTTATCATATATGCTCTAATTTAAGAGAGAATATTACCAAATAGATTTTATCAAATTTTCAAGAAGTAATTGTTATATATTATATATTTATTCTAAAAACATTATCTTTCTCATTCTTTCCTTCGTAATCTACCTCTTATATTTGCCTTCATTATTAGCACTAAAGGTTAAGTGAAAATACCAAGTTGTACTTAATACTAAAAGAATTAGAAATTCTTAGTTTTCGTAATATTATACTAATCTAACTTTTGCTATGCAATATTTTGAGTGTATGTTTCCTAAAAGTCTCTTAAATTTAGGGTTTATAAAGCACCATATATAAGTCCGAAGGATGTCAAAGCCATGTTTGAACCACCGGATTACTTTCAATCAACTTGAGGTGCATTCTCTTCCCCAACAAAGAGCATTCCCTTAATATTTGTATAATATTCATGATTTCTATATGCCATTTTATGTATAATTTATTAATTGAAAGTTGACATGATTGTCTTAGGCTTCATTTTAGATTTTTTTTTTATTTTCTAAAATAGCTTTTTAATACAAAAAATTGTAATTTCAAAAAAAAAAATTGTACCAAAAACTATCTCAAATGAAGCCTTAGTTATGAGCACATTTACCCAAGCAAGAAAAAATTATTACATGTGGAGACCAAACACAAAGGACCGTCCAAATTGTCTCTGTGAATAGTAAAAAACACAGTAAACTGTACTTTTACTGTTCACCACTACATTTTTACTATTCACAGAGACAAAATCGAACGATTCTCTATATTCGATCTCCGCACGTAATAATCTCTCCCCCGCAAGAAAGTACTTAGACTCTTTTTTTTGCATATATTGTTACATAAACATGTAACACGTCACTGAAATTACTATGCATAAAAGATTGGATTAACTTATCACTTTTGAATCTTTCTTAATAGTACAAATTCAGGATATTTTTAATATACTTTGTTATAGATCTTTATTGTCAGCAATACCCCTTTGGTGATAATTTCAGCTAGTAGAGCCTAAGGGACCTATATAGTGACAACTCTTCTAGAGTATACTGGACTCCATCAAACTAATGAACTTTTGAACCACTTTATAGTATTTACAAGGTACCAATTATAAAACACAAAGTATAATTAATGACTTTGATTAGTTATCGTTAACTTTATAGAAGTATGATATGAATGCTTTAATTTTAATATAAATTTTCAAACTCCTGAAGTGGCACTAGTATTAAGGCAAATTGGATGGCACCTTTCCTCTAATTCTGATGCAAAATACATTTTCCATCAGAATATCGACACGTTTTTCTTAGATAAAACAAATTTGGACGTTGGTAAAGGTGCCCAATTGCTTCTCTTCAATACCGTATGCAAAAGTTTTTTTAGATATGGATAACTCCATGTAAGGGTTTCAAACGAACGAAATAAATAGAAGAAAATATTTTTACAACATTTACAACAGACTTATTTTTTATGCTAGTGATGAGCAATCGTATGCAACAAAACCAAAAACAATTGGACATCCATGAGGCTAACAATTGAATAATACAAAATTAATTAGAGGAAAAAAAGTATATACCAGTCAGAAAAAGGAAAAGAAAAAATCTCTGGCAGTATTCCTTCACTCATTCTCCAATTTATGTTGTGAAAAGCAAGTAAATGAGACCCTTCAGATACTCAACTATTTCGGATCCTCCTAGTTTCGAAGTTCCATAAACTCTGTCCACAAATGTTATCGGAACCTACAGAAAGTAGGGGGAAATTTCAACTAATAAATTGTTCTGATAAACAATCAGCACCAACTAGCGGAATTTAACTCCCAAGTAGTTCTTACAAAGGTTTCCCGGTCTCTAGAAAACATTTTGGAGTTCCTGATAAATAGTGACCAATATTCTGACAAATTGCTACTCAATAAGCCAACAGCATTATCTTATTCACTAGCAGTTGCATCATCATTATATATATACGTATATATCTTGTTCTTATCCTCAGTTCTCCAGTTATCCATGTTTGGGTGAAAGAATTTGTAGCCCAATGACTGACGGAGAAGATCATTTCTCCAAAGTCATGGATTTATCGCTTACCATTTCCCAAAAACAATTATCCTTGATTAGTGCTGCATGAGGCATTGAAACTATTTTGCACAATATTGATCAAGTGAATTTTCTCTCTCTTTTTCTACCTAATCACTTTACACTAATTTTACATATTATCTTATTACTGCATCTTCTACCATTTGTGATATATGACCAAACCACTTGTGCCTTTCTCTCCAATCATGACAAAAATCAGAAGATTCAAAATATGAAACTAGAATATTACCTCTTCAATATGATAGCCTTTCCTGCTGGCTCGGACAATCATCTCCATCTGAAATACATATCCTTTACTGACAACGGAGTTTATAACATCTTCGAGAACAGATTTCTTATAAAGCCTGTAAAAGACAATTAAGTCATGCATCAGGAAATTGAAGCTCAAAAAGAAACTTGGTGCTTCTAACTGAAAGGACGTACCTGAATGATCCAGTCAGATCTGACACACCAGGCCATAAAAATGTCTGCGCCAATACATTTGCTCCTCTGCTAGTCAATTTGCGCATAAGATTCCAGCCATGAACACCACCACTTTTAACATAACGGGTGCCAGTAACTATATTGGCCCCAGTTTCCTTTTGCTTCCTGCTCAAGGAGAGATGGTACAACATAGAGACATTGCCACCAAACTAATTTTCAACATTACATTATTCAAACAGACTTTATTTTAATAAAATAACATCCTAGAAGAGGTACTGGTGACTGCTGAGTTACAGAGAGGAACATTGGATATATCTCATCATTTTTTTTTTGTTTGTATGTTGGCACTGACATGGCAAATTTAAGACATTTATTGGGAAAATTTCAACAGTAGTATCTTCATTTACCACTCTTGATCAAAAGAATAATGATGGTACAAAACTTCACTGGAAGATCAATCAGAAGCAAGATGACCAATATTGAGAATTCAATTTTAACCATGGTACTGTCAAACTTTGCACAATCAAAAATATCAAAAAAATGAGAAGGGGTGTTAACTAAAACAATAACGGGAATCATCTGTCCGGTATCTATCAAAGCATAGTACTCAAATTCCAAAAAAGCCTCAAGAATACAAATGTGAACGAAATGAGGAAGAAATGGCTATTTATATGAAGTAATGCAGCTCCCGTGAAAAACTACAACAAATATAGAATGCAACAAGAAAATCCTGCTACTGCGACTATTCATATACACTATTGTACATTTTATTTAAATCAAACATACTCTTACATACTCTTACGTTACTAGAGAGATAAAATTGTTTTCATAGTAATGATTTGGAGTCTCCAAATAAAATTATCTAATTTAGAAAGCTCAAAACACAAGAGACCCAACAGAAACAACATTCCGACAGCACCCACCTTTATAGAAATAAAAAATAATAAAAAGAGGTTTCAATTAATTTGTTTGTTATTATTATATAGTAAGTTAGAGGAAACGAGCATGTGATTGCATAAAAACTTTTTGTGGATCAACAAGCTAAAGTTAGTTTGAAAAGAATATTTCTTCCCTGCCAACGGAATATTGACCGATAACAATATCAACATAATTTTTATAACAAAGCTCCTAATAGTAAAAATAATTAGTGATGAAATCAAAATGTGCAAAAAAAAAGATAAAAAATAAGAAGCTTTATTATAAAAATTGGTTTAAATATAAAAACTCTGAAAATTAGGAAAAATATAAAGAGGTCCGTAAGAAATCTAAGAAAGCAATATGCGATGTAAAAATTTTATCTTTTAAAGATTTATATAATAGATTAGATACTAAAAATGGCGAAAGATATATGTATAAGTTAGCCAAACAAAGAGATTGTAATAAGGATTTAATTCAAATGAAGTTCATTAAGGATGAAGATCAAAAAAAATCTGTATTAGAAGTGCATATTCAACAAAGTGGATGAGATATTTTGCTAAGCTTTTCAATTAAGATTGTGAGAATACGATTGACATTAGTGACCTTAGCACTCTAAATGAAAATAGATATTTCTATTTTAATCGGCATATTAGTAAAATCAAAGCTAGAGAGGCTTTAAAAAAATGAAGTGTGCAAAAGTTGTTGGACCTGATGATATTCCAATAGATGTGTGGAAATGTTGCTTGGGAGATGAAAGAATCTCTTGGCTTACCAAACTTTTTAATATTAGTTTGAAGACAAAAAAATACCAAATGAGTGGAGAATAAGTGTGTTGATTCCTATTTTTAAGAATAAAGGTGATGCACAAGATTGTGCAAATTATAGAGAAATTAAGTTGATGTGTCATACTTTAAAACTATAGAAGAGAGTTATGGAGCATAGGTTACGACGTGATACTAATGTTTCTCAAAATCAATTTGGATTCATACCAGATAGGTCTACTATGAAAGCTATACATTTATTGAGATGTTTGATGGAGAAGTATAGAGAGAATAAGGAGAACCTACATATGATATTTATTAATTTAGAGAAAGCATATGATAAAGTTCCAAGAGAAGTGCTATGGAGAGTTCTAAATAAGAAAATGATTAATAATGCTTATATTCAAGTCATTAAGTATATATATGCAAGAGTTGTTACTTGTGTTCGAACACAAGGTGGTTTGACCAAGTATTTTCCTATTTCAGTTGGTTTACATCAAGGATCAACCTTAAGCCCATATCTTTCTTCTTTAGTCATGGATGTTCTTACTAGACATTTGCAAGAGGTGTACCCTGGTGTATGCTTTTTTTCTTCTTTTTTTTTTAAAACCCTGGTGTATGCTTTTTGTTGATAATATTTTTAGATTTGGTTAGGTTAAGAAAAGTAGAGGTAGACCTAAAAAGACTTGGTTAGAAATATTAGAAATGACCTTTATTAAATTTAAATGAGAATCTGACTCTTAATAGGATAAAATAGAGAAAAAGGATTCATGTAGCTGACCCTATATAGTGGGATAAAGGCTTGATGTTGTTGTTGTAACAATATCAACTTAATTGATTGCATCAGACTCATACAATTCAAAATCTGAATCCAACTAAGTGGTTATGGCTAAAATAAAACTGGTTAAAAAAAGCCATAAAAAAAGAGCTCTTCAGAAATGAGATTCTACATAACGGTCTGAAGATCTTAACAGCAATAATGAGAATGCAATAAACTTTTGGCACTGAAATCTTTAAAACAGAACAAAGAACACCCTTGTTAACACTCTATTTCAGATTAGAGTAGCTTAAACTGCTGCAATATCTCAAATAATCAAATCAATGGTCCGTTAAACTACCAAAGTCTCTCTGTAATGAAGTATGATGAGGAAAAGGAAGCCAACCACCCCATTCACTCCTTTAGCCGATTAGCCTCTTTTATGGCCTGCCCTCCCACTCCTCCATCGCCACCATTCACTTCATTCACTCCATTCATTCTCCTCAAGCGCTCCACCACAGCCCCCACCTCCTCATCCACCAGCTATTCCATAGAAAAACCAAAATCTTAGTAACACTAATCTCCATGGAAAATGCTTGATCAACCAGTTTCCACCGTAGACGCAGCAAGTGATTTTCAACGGAGAATAATGAGGTGGATTGAAAACGTGTATCAATACATTGCAAATGACACATTTAGCAAAAATTATGGAGGCAAATTAAGGTCATCATTAGTGTGTAATGGGAAGAGATGCATTAAAGGATTTGTGGAGATTATAGATGCATGAAGCAAGCAAGAAGAATAAGAGGGAGGAGATGAGTGGTTTCTAATCATATGATGGCAGGGGAGGAGATTGCATTTAAGGATGTGTTTTTAACTCATAAAGCAAAGATTGCTCAAAGATTAAACTCATTATTAATTAAAAAGCCAAGCCATGAACCACATTTTTAGCTCATCCCGATCTTCAAGACAATTTCAAGCTGGGCCTAGATCAAATCGAGTCAACTTTGAGATAAGTTTGATATATAAATAGTATGCATATTTTTAAAATTAATATATAAATGCTTATAAATGTATGCCTATTAAATATTTGTTAAAATTTAAGAAAAGGAAAATAAATGATTGAAGTTAATTCAATTCAAATTTGATCCCACTCAATTCTAATTTGGAGCATCTTGAATTCAAGTTGATACAAGTCAGTTCAAAATCGAATCAATTAGATCCATGAGTCGATTATAAGCCATCTTATATATGTTCAAGCCAATTTTGAGCCGAAACTGGATCATCATAAAATCAAGTCATTATAACACCTATTTGCATTGTGGCAGATGGAGGAAATGGAGCGGCATATTTGTTTTGTTTTAAAATTGAGTGGTAGGTTGGTATATCATGAAGATTAGATGGCAGATGAGTAAATGGAGAAATTTATACCAATCAAAGCTTAAAAAAAACATAACCATATTGAGATGTCTCCAGATTTTTGTTAAAGCGTAAAAGTGTTATAATACGGAAACTCACCTAATGAAACTTGGTAAATATTTTGGCTGCAAAAAAGAGTAGAAAGAAGAACATAGATGAAAAAAAAGAACAAATAAACTTGATAGCCAAAAAACATTAAGCAGCATTCTTACATGATGGGACAAATCTGCATCCATGATTATTACAAAATCTCCAGACGCATGCTTCAACCCATGACAATAGGCAGTTCCTGTAACCCTTTTTAGATCAATAACTTAAAGCTTTTTTATCTAAAGAGAATAGATAAAAGGTACGGCCAGCACATACCTAGACCAAGCTTACTTGGTCTTGCTCTTAATAGCTTGGAATCATCAAATCAGTCAGTAGGGTTAATGGAACCAATATAATCAGGCAGATAATTAAATCAGAATAAATCTACAAAAGAATGCTTTCATAAAAATAAAAGTGAATCGTGTTCCTACAATGCGCTCTTCACCATATAGTTGCTGAAGTTGTTTTACCATGTCTTGAGTACCGTCAGGACTACCATCGTCTACAATTATGACTTCAAAATCCCATTCCCTGTAAAATCAAACATCGAATGCTTATAGGACTTCTAGAAATGCTAATTATGTTTTATACCATCAGGGCATTTTAGCATGTAAAACTTATTCGATCGTTTACCTTTCTAAGAAAATATGGTGCATTAAGGAAAAGTAGGAATAAGCAACAACATAAAGAAACCTATCTTTTAGGGAAATTAAAACTAGAATGGTAGTGTATCTAGAGAATCTCTAGCTTAGATGATGAGTGGATAGCCACTTTATTAGTCTCATCTTTGTCTCATCTTTAAACCAATCTAATTAACTTTTGTAAATATAACTCTCACAAAGAGCTTTAATCACCAAAATCTTCACAGAACTTTCATAATCTGCACTAAACAAAAAATAAAGCTAGTTTTAAGTAATTTCTAAGGCTGTAGTAATGAGACATTGAATTTCATTTCCATGTCATTTTAACATTTTAAGTGTTTGGTTTGAAGTAAAAGAAATACAAAAAAAAAGAAAAATATTAGTAATACCCTAAAAGACCCATTTCCCATGTATTCAAAATTTGTCCTATTTGAGTTAATTTGAATACACTATTCGCAACCCTCTCTCCTTGATATTCTCCCTTGCACCTCACATCCTCCTCATCATAACCCCTCATCTTCGTGTAGCCTCATTGTGTATTGCCTCCCCAACCCAACCATGTAGAACACCATCGTCCTAGCCCTCAACACGTAAAATGTAGGGTTGAAAATGTGATCAATTAGCTCACAAGGTTGCTTGAACTCGACTATTAATGAGCTTGCGAGTCGAGCTAATCAAGTCGTGAATTTAAGCTGGAGATCAGATTTCAGCTCATGATATACAAGCTCAAATTTGAGCTTGACCCAGTGATAAACTTTGGAAGTAAAAACAGCAAGGTAACAAGTAGAAAATTGTAGGAACACGAAGATATGGACTGATTTTTTATTATCTCTTCACAATAAAGAAAGATACAATGATTTAATTTATAATATTCGAGAGGTAGATCAGCTCTCCCACAAATCCTAGACGCTGCAAGGAAATTCACAAGAAAAGCTACCGCAGAAAACAAATTGCATAAATCTGAAATAACCATATAGTTAGGCCTAAATAGGCTTTCCTAATTCCCTCCCAAATCAGCTCACTTTCCATACATGATTCCATCTTTAATTTGAATTCAATTTAGATCTCTTTCCCTAAATAATTTCCTCCCAATTTTAATTAAAACATTCCTAAATAACTCTCCATTTGTTTCTCCTCCTTACATAGTAATTATTAACTTCTATGGCCCACAAGAGTGGCTGAAACCCCCCCTCCTTGCTAGCCTAATTCCCTCCCAGCTATTTTGTTGCTGGGCTCGACTGTTCTGGGTCGGGCAGGAGCCTCCCGCTCTCTAGCATTACACCCAACTCGGTTGATTGGCTCGCAAGCTGACTCGATAAAATCCAAATTATTAATTCCTATCATTCGATTTAGTGCTTGTTGAGTCACGCACTCTTCTTCTACGAACGCCACTAGTTCTGTAGAAGGGATAAACTCATAAGATATATCTTCATTGGAAGTAGTGGTAGATAGGTGGGAAAGCTTTCTCCACGAGAAGTGATTCAAGTGGATCTGCATATGAAAAATCTGTAAACATGAAAGATATCACATATGCATTGTAAGATAGCATAATGGGAGCAATATTACAACTTTATATCCTTTTTCCTCTTATATTTTCCTACATGCATGGGGTACCAATTAAAAAAAAAATCCACTAATTTAGGCTATTTGAAAGGAGGAGGAGATAAGGAGTAAAACCAAATTTTTAAAAGGAGCATGGAACATTGCATATTTAAGTGGAGGAGCACGATTTTCAGAATATTTGTAAAGAAGCAGATACGCTAAAGTGTGTGGCACATTGTACAATGCGCTAATCAGGTTAGCAAATTCAAAGAATGCACCGGACTAATTGGAGCATTCTCCGGTGCATTCTTTGAAATGCGCCGGACTAATTCACGCATTCTTCGAGATGAACTGAAGTTCTCAAGTAATCTCATAGAATGCGCCGAAATGTTTGGCGCATTCCTTGGATTACGCCAATTTATTAGGCGCATTCTAAGGAATGCGCCAATAGATATAGCGCATTTTAGCTTGACAGGCCGACTTCCTTGGTTTTTCGAAAAATTATTGTCAAACACGGGGACCAGATCCGTGCATTGCGAGAGGATAGCTGGCATGCGATAAAAAAATTTAGTAGAGGGCCTCGTGTTAAAGAAAAATATTACTCGTTTGGGCTTATAAATAGCCCCCCAACCCGAGAAAAGCATAACTGAAGTTTGAAGATATAAGAGGTTCCATGGAAGAAGGTTAGTAACCTTTTTTTTTTTTTTGGTCAAAGATTTATATATATTCTTATTTCTTATAATATATGATTATGTTGTTGTTAGATTTTAGAAGAAATATTTTTTTATGTGAATTTTAAAGTGAATATTTTAATTTCATGCTTCTGAAATCATTGTCGGAGTGGTTATTATTGGTACTTCATTTTTCTTTTTTTACAAGCAGATACTGTTCGGATTGAAAATGTTATTATTGTTGGATCTGGTTATTATTGTTGGATGTGAATATTGAAGTAACCTTAAAATATTGTTTATATATATAGATTTAGATTGTATATATGTGATTTTTATATTTTTCTAGATTGGAAATGTTGTTTTTTTTTACATAGTATTAAAAAAGTTAAAAAATATTAAGCAAGCTCATGTATTAATAAGTTCTTTTGTAATAGAGTACTTAATAAAACCAAATATATATATTTCTAAGCTTAATTTTTTTAATAATTAAGGAGATAATTTAACCATTAAAATAATAAATAATAGGTAGATATGATTTGAGTATATATTAGAAATATTTAATTTGTCTTCTTTTTCTTGTTTTAACTTTTGTAAGTAGCTTAATATATTGATTGCAATCTAGATTTAGATTTATACCTTTTTTTTTAATAGAAAATGTTGTTTTTCTTACCATATAGCAAAAAAAAAATGAAAGAAAAATTAAGCAAACTAAATTTTATAAGACCAAAGCTCTCTTTTTTAGTTATATTTTTGGATAAAAGTTTCGCTCTCATTGTGGGTTGGAATGTTGGATGTAAGCATATGGATGCGTAGATTTGGAGCATGGTTCCTTTCTATGGTTATTATTTTGTATCTTCTCAAAATTATTGTTTTCAATAGCATCTTATGTGAAAATTTGTTTAATCTTTACCCTTGATAATAGGCCTCTGTTGTTTTAGTTATTTGGCCTACATTTATGGTAACATAATTTTTGGATGAAAAAAGTAGGATGTTTTTCGAACATTTTCTTTATAAAATAAGTTTTTTCAACAGTAGTATAAAAACTCTGGCTATAAAATAGATTTTAGAATTTATATTTGATGATATTCAAATTAAAATTAATTGATGGATTTTAGATTTTAGATTTTAGATATTAAATTTAATTAATTAATAGAATTTTATATATGATGATATTCAAATTAAGTAAGATTTTATATTTTTTAAATATTATAATAATAATTAATTAATTAAAATGTAAATAATATATGTATATTATATTATTTTATTATTATAATAAAAAAATTTATATTATAATATTTAGTACAATATTTTAATATGTTTTTGCTTTTATTAATTTTAATTATTACGAGATTCTATACATTAGTTTTTGAATATTCAACTTTAAAAGAGTTCGAAATTATTTTTTTTTTCTGTAAGTAGAAAAATCTGTATAGATACAGAGAACTTATAATATTTAAATTATAATAACATTTTTATAATGTAATAATACTCTTTAAAATAATTTTAATTTAAATATTACTTTAATCTAAAAATTTAGTTAAGTCAGATTTTAGATATTTTGATATTCAAATAATAATTATATTCTAATATCAATTTCAAAACTTTTGTAAGATAATTTAAGATTAATTATTCTTTAAATATAATAATAATAATAATTTAAAATGTATATAATATATGTGTATTATTTTATAAAAATGGTAAAATAATAATTTTTATTTAAATTATAATATGTATTATAATATATTAAAATGATTTTATTTTAATTAATATTAATTATTATGAAACGTTATGTATTCAATTTTGAATATTCAACTTTAGAAGACTTTAAAAATATTTTTTTTTCTGTAAGTAAAAAACCTGTACATATACAGAGAACTTATAATGTTGAAATAATAATAACATATTAATAATGTAATAATAATCTTAAAAATTAATTTTAATTTAATTATTACTTAAATCTAATAATTTAGTTGTCATCTTTTAGAATTTATATATAATGATATTCAAATAATAATTATATTCTAATTTCTATTTCAAAAATTTTATAAGATAATTAAACAATAATTATTTATTAAATACTATAATAATAATAATTCATTAAAATTTATGTAATATATGTATATTATATTATCAAATTATTATAATAGTAATTTTATTTATATTATAATATTTATTACAATATGTTAATATGAATTTTTTTATTAATATTCATTATTACGAAATTTTTATACAGTAGAATTTGAATATTGAACATTTAAAAAGTTTAAAAATAAAATTTTTTATGTAAGTAAATAATCTTAAGTGATCTTAAGTGAACCTATACGGAGTTAGATTTAAGTGATCTTAAACTGCCTTTAATAATAAAATAAATTATAAACTTTGAAGATAGAACATACTAAATTTATTCCAATAAAATGCAAAAATTTTGTATACTTCTAAATGCATTCATTCATATACAATTAAAATTATTAATAGAAATTACTTTTCAAATGAATAATATATAATGATTAATATTTCCTAATGCCTAATAATTTTAATAAATATTAACTTCTTGGAACATGAACTTATGCCTATCATCAACTCATGGGAAAATATTATATTAGCTAAAAATATATTTTGTGCTTCCGCTAATGTTTAAAGTATAAATAAAATATCTGTCATTGATAGTAATATATATTGACATGTTAAAAAATTGACTATCAACAATAATACATTACAAGCAATATTGTTGAATATAATACCGCCAAAATTTGTTTAAGATTTATGTGTATCATCCTATTTTGGTAGCATGTCACGATTACTGCTATATTTTGGGGGAAAGTTGCGTATTGCGGACGAGTTCACACCGACATATATTGGTGGAAGAAATCAGCCACTCCTCGTTGATGAGAACATCTCGCTCGCAATACTAAAATAATGAATTACGCGTGCACTAAGGATAAATTCAACAGCAAACACTGTTATCCTAACATGTCGCTTCCATGATAATTGTGGCTATTGTGCGACACATGTCACCGATGATGAGGTTTGTGAGTTCATGTTGGTGGATGATATAACTCATAATGTCGTAGTGTACGTGAGGTTGAAGAAATAAGAAATGTCGAAGTTGTCGGTCCATCAACTCAAGTGCATATGTGAGTATTAACAACCATGGTTTGTGCTGCTTCATTGAGTACCTTCTTAAACATTAACGACCCTAAATAAAATTTAATTTAACGTAGACCCACTACAACATCTGTTGACCAACGGGATGGTGGAAGAGCGAATACAATATATGTAGAATATGAATTTCATGGCCACCTTAGTTTGTCGAAGCGACATACATTTATGCAACAACAGTTGCCTTCATGTCCTAATGTGAGTGAACGTCCATGTTGGTTAAGACCTACTTATAATATATTTGAAGACAATCAGACGTCGGAGCCATACATGCAGCAGACCTACCAAAATGAAAATATCATGGCGGATGGTTACGAGGTTGATTACGACAAAGTAGATGCATACAAAATTATGCTTAGTGGTAGTACTGATTCATCACATGATGCTAGTTAAACTGAATCAAATACATATGAATCTATGAGAAATTATAACAATGAGGAAAATAACGATGTAGAATTCATTGAAGATCGTGCACGACGAAATCTAACTGGGTTAGAGACGATGGTTGCAAATAATGAATTCACAAAAACCGTTCAAACCACCCAACAATGGGGATGTTGATGAACAATTTGATGCTCCAGTTGTGAACATAGTTAGCTCAACATAAACAAATATTCCAATTGAACTGTATGAAGGTCAGATTTTTCATACTAAGAAAGACCTTCAAGCTGCAATTAATGGGTGATCAATTATCCAGAATGTTCAGTACGTCAAATTGACTTCCAACAAGAGTCGTCTCACTATCACATGTGCCCAACATAAAAATCTGCATAGGCCATGCTTTTGGCGATTACATGCAGCACGAAGTAACAGACTAGGTGGTCTTTAGAAAGTAGCAACATGTGGTCCTCCACATACCTGCACCCACCCGATAATGGTTGTTGGTCATCACAATTGCACCTCTAAGTTCGTATGAAGGCACATCATGCCAAACATACGGCAACAACTCGATATGAAGCCGAAGGAGATTATTGCTAGAATGGAGTCAAAATTTAAAATGAAGATCTCATACATAAAGGCATGTGACGCACGTAGAAAAGCTATCGAAGTAACATTTGGTAGCTACAAAGATTCCTACCGTTCTCTACTACATTTCATAGAGGCTATACGTTTATCCCAACCGGGCACAATCTATAATGTTCAGTTAGTTGGAGGCTCACGATTCAAGGCAATTCTGGGCTTTCGGTCCATCCATTTATGGGTGGCAAGAGTGTCGGCCAGTCCTTAGCCTCGATAAGACTTTCTTGCTTGGAAAGTATCGTGGGATCCTCCTCGCAGCTGTAGGGATTGATGGGAATGGTGGACTCTTTCTGTTGGCTTTCTTTGTTGTTGAATCTGAGAACAACGATTCATGGGTCTGGTTCTTACAAAACCTATATGATTTACTTGGAGCAGTGAAGGAGCGTGCTAATTTGTGCATAATCTCTGATAAGTATCCAGGCCTTATAAGAGGTTGCCGGAAAATTTTCCTCAATGCAGTTCATAGACACTGTTGTGGATACATAAAGCCGACCACATAAAGTTGAGATACTAACATCAGACACTTGTATATGCACATGCATGAAACCACAATTATATCATGTGCCATGTTTTCATGTGCTAGTGGTTGCCAGATTAAAGCGATTGGATCATAAAGCCTTCGTATCAAAATACTTCACAGTCAACTCATATAGGGCAACGTACTATGGATTATTCCATGTTGTTCCCCCCAAGGCAATTTGGCCCACCTTTAGCGAACAACACATAATCATTCTGTTGATTGCACCGGCTTTCAGGCGACGTGTAGGTAGACCCAGATCAAATAGATTTCGTAATACAATAGATGAGGCACCTTCAACCTCAAACAAGACTTGTGAAAATTGCAAAAAGAAGGGTCATAATAGGGCTACATGTCCATAGAATCCGGCATCATCCAGGTAATAAAGATAATATCGAATTTTTCAAAGGCGATACTAGATGCATATTCATTATTTTGATATATAACCAGCTTAAATTAAACTAAATTATGTACAGATATGGCCTAAAGTGACATTTTATAAGTAATTTTTAAATAATAATATACAATTTTTCCATAATAAGCATAGCAATAGTATGAATGTCATTTAGAAGATATTCAAGACTTACAGAAATGTCCAAATGCATAAACTTTTTGTTACCAAAGGTTTGGAATAAAAAACTAGTGAGATTTGCATACATAAATCACAAAAATTTTATTTATTTACATGTTTATATAGCATCTATATATGATCTAAATCACGTTGAAACATATGCATGAAACCATTTATTTCGTTTGAGATAATATAATGTTAATTATATTTTTTATATAATTTAAATATTAAAGTGTTATATAAACTGCAAGCATTATAAAATATTAAGCATGGTCAGCAATTATTGCATTTGCAATATTTTAATAAATAACAAAAATAAGACTAGATAAGATACTTGGCTAATATATTAAAAATAATCGTTTTATTTATGCACATTTGATATGATTTTATGAGTATATAAATTGATTTATGAAATAGTTCATATTTAATTTAATATGAAAGGATCAAGCAGCATAATAAAAGCAAACAACCAATACAAATATACCAAATGAGATCTTAATAACACATACTTACAATAAATTTATATTGACTTATAAAATGATAGATATAATTGTCTATTTAGCTCAACTGTCATTCTTTCTATATATTTTACCTTTTTTTCAATTTGTAAGTTTCATTTATTTATTTTGGTTATATTGTTAGATCCATGAAACTATATTTATATGATTGTTTCTTGAGTATTTGAAATGACATATAAGATTGTTTAGTGAATCTATGAAATTTTAAGATTTTTATTTCTTTTATTTTTGGTGTGTTATATATCTATAATTTTTAGAAAATTTTATTCCGATGTTATTATTTATTAATAAAATCTTAAATATTTAAATTAAACTTATTTTAAAAAAATAATCATACTAAAAGTATTATTTAATGGGTGATATATTTGAGTAGTGGACTCAAAATTAATTTGTAAGGTTAAATTAAACAAAATATTTAACCCTAGTTTTAATGGAAGTTTTTGATGTAGTTCAAATATGTTTAAAATGGTTTGTGGTGATTGATATATTTTTTATCAATTAAAAATAATAAGAAGAAGAAAAATAGTTATTTATTGATAATTTTAAATTAAATTGATTAAAAAATAGTTTATTAGCTTTTAAAAAGAATGAACATGGTTACAAAGACTTTCAAGTCATTAACAAAGAATGTTAGAAAGATGATTTTTATCTAGTAATTCCAAAACTTATGGATGTCAATATTTGACCCGACCTTGCAAATGATTTTTATCACTTATTGACACTTGGTATAATACATTAACTAATTATTAGGGGTGTCAATATTTGATCCAACCCGAAAAATTTTGGGTTCGGGTCAACCCGTATTGCAAATGGGTCAAGTTCAAGTTTCATTTTCTGACTCATTTTTAATTTTGGATCGAGTTCGGCTAAAACTGAAAACTCGAAACTCACGCAAGTCACACCCTCATCGCCCACAGTGATCACACGCTCGTGCCAACACTGATTCCACGCTCGTACCAATCAGTGATCCCTCCCACGCTAGCATCCGCACCTGCACCGCACCAGCGCCTGGTCCAGTTCCCGTGTTCGCACCGCGATCGCCTGCACATGCTCACCGTCTAGCCCACATGCTTGCCCACACGCGCTCGCCCCCTCGCTCGCAGGCTCTCCTGCACGCTCTCACTCCATCACCCGTAGGCTCACCCGCTGGCCTTGCTCTCGCGCTCACGCCTGCACCCGCTCACACCTGGCTACATTGCTAGTTAGCAGGTCGGGTCGATCAACACAAATTAGGGGCGGGTCAGGTCCGGGATTTGATTTCTGACCCGTTTGCCTAATCAGGTCGAGTCAATTTCGAGTTTAGCCCGAATACGACCCGAAAACCCATTTTAACACCCCTACTAATTATGCACTACAAAAAAATCAAATAAAAAATATAAATAAATGATATATAATGTTGTTGTGAAAGTCTCCTAATATTGAAACTCAATAATTTTATAAATTATTTTATGGAGCTCAACAACATTTATAACATGGATTTCCTTTAAACTATCTGTTATAGTAGAAATACTTAATTTTAAAATAAATTTTATCATGCCTCAAAAACATTTCAATCAATCATTTTAATTGTTAAAAGAATATAATCCAATAGATAAACTAGTCTCTATTAATCAGAGGCAGAACCAACTTCTTTTTTAAAGGTGGGCAAACTTATCATATAAATAAAATAATATTAAAAATGCATAAATTTAAATGTCATAAGATTTTAATTTTTATATAAAACACTAAAAAAATAATTTACAATAATTAAAAATATATAAATTTAAAATTATTTAGAAAAGAAATATAACATAAAATTAAATCGTTCATGAACCAATGAATAATGCAAATTCCTAAAATTTAAAATTATTTTGATAAAACTTTGGCCAAGATAGCTTCTAACAAATTTTCCAATAGTTGATTTAAAAAAATATTTATCTTATTAGAATAACTGGTTTAAAAAATATCTATGTAGGACTTTTCTCAAAAGCACTAGACATCAAAAATATTAAAACAGGAAGCCCCATATCTTTACAAAAATTGATGCATTCACTAAGAAATAATTGAACATAATCTATAAAACAGCAGACACAATTATATAGTAGTATGTCTATACTAATAAGCATCATTTCAGTCACCAAATAGCTCAGATATAATCAAACATTGAGATTTCGGATTAGATACAAACTGTCGGTTTGCCTTTCCCCCACCGTGGTGCTTTAGCTTCACGCATAGCAGGTTTTGAAAGAGTCGTTAAAGAAACTTCAAACTTTTTTTCTTCTTCGATGACATTGTTCCAACTCAACTGAGCTGTGGATTTGGCGACTTGCAAAGATGAACGGAGTTTTGACCAGCTAGCAGCTAGTTGGAGATTTTTTTCTTCTAAACATGGGTAAAAGAGGCTTTAAAAGAGTCGAAAAAAAAAATTATCTAAATAATCTTCTTTATTTAACAAAATTATAATTTTGAGAGGAGGGGGGGGGGGGGGGGGGGGGCGGCAATTGCCCATCCTGTAGTAGATATGGTTCTGCCCTTGGAGAAGACCTTATCTCTCACCAAACCATTATTAGTTCATTTGATAATTATTGAAGCTTTTTATTTGTTAAACTACCCTTTTGGAAAAAGAGTGTCATGTATCAATGTCTTTTTATTTGTTAAACTACCCTTTTGGAAAAAGAGTGTCATGTATCAATGTAAATATCTTTGCCATGTATTAATGAAAATATCTTGGCATATTACTTAACTTACCAACATACCTCTCAGCTTGAGCCTTCCAACTCTAGACACCTTGCTAAGCAAAAGATTCACAATTGAATTTACGCATTGTAGTTTATTCTTTAAAGGAAAAACATAACAAAGAGAGGTCTGAAAGCCTTCCTAAGAATTGCTTATTTCGTGGGGCTCTCACTTTTTAATATATTAATGAAGATTTTCCATTAGTCATATTCAAAAGAAGAATCTAATTTGATCTTGCTATGAAGCCATAATAATTATTGATACATCATAGCCTGCTATTTTGGTGGCATCTAAATTGTCGTGCTATTTATATGTTGGAAAATTAACTATATGATCCAAGAGCAACTATCTATATAGATGGCAGCTACATAGCTAAAATTGATGGGAAAAAAAAAGGTTAAAATCAGTGTTGATCATCTGGATAGAAGTGAAAGCTTACAAACAAACAGTGAAGAAGCAACCAAATAATTTAAATCTTCGCAATACTATAAAGTATAAAATGGCACAATAATAGTAAATTCCAATAAATGGATGGAGAAAGCATTACCGGAGGTGTTTGAAGATGAGGTACACAAGAAGGCCGATGTTGAGGCGCTCGTTGTAGGTTGGTATGATGATGCTATACTTGTTATTCTTCTCCATGCTCAACGAACAAACCCTAGACGATCAGATCCCAAGGAATCAATTCAAACTGAAGTAGGGCAGCCCAGTATCACAATCTGACTCTCAATGACGCGGCCAGCTAGAGTTAGATTCGATTGCAATAAGAGAAAGATTCCAGTGGAAGAACAAAGACGGCGAGAGGGTTTGGAAATGGTCAGGGGAAAGCAAGCAAGGAACGGAGAACTACAAATGCTGATTTAAGCAGTTTAGTAGCCTGATTTAAGCAGGATTTACGCAGTATTTACGGTAAATCCTATGCTTCGACGGATTTAAGTGATTTAAACGAATACAAAGAATACCAGTCGAAGGGGCTGTTTGACAACAGGAGTTACGCGGGATTTGAGCAGGATTTATGCTAAATCCTGCCAAACAGGATTTAAGCAGCCGGTAGATCTCACGGCGGAATAAATCCTCCATTTCCCTCTTTTTTCCGTAAATGCCGGATTTACTAAATCCTGAAGTCCGGCGGATTTACGGGATTGGCTGAAAAAGCTCGCGAAAGGTAGAACGATAGTTACCTTCACAGCGAGCGACTCCCGTCGCTACGTCCGATCACAACAAGAAGAACGGCGAACTTTCGCCACTTCCGATTCGACGGTGAGACCAAGAAGGCTTTAGCGACTCGTTCAAAACCCTACCTCACGCGACGCACGGAAAGTCCAACAGCAACGAATGCAGAAGAGAAGAATAAATCGTTTAATTTATGTAATTTAATTAATATAAATTTAAAAATTTTAAAAAATAATTAGATAATTAATAGAGGGGAGATTTACATACATATTACTTTATACTATTCTATTTACATATTTAACATCTAAAACTTCAATATTACATATATACCACCCTTAGTTATTTTCATATCAAATAAGTGGTAGAAATGAAATATATGAGTGGTAGGAAAGAAATATAAGTGGTATATTTGATATTAAAATAATATAGGGTGGTATGCATGTAATATTAAAATTTTAGATGTTATATATATAAATAGATTGTTATAAAGTGATATGTATGTAAATTTCCCTTAATAGAGTTATTTTTATAAATGAGCAGTTTAATATTTTTTTAAATAAAGGAGCCTACGAAAAAATTTAAGAAGCAGCAAAATCGGGGATGATCTTTCCGGTTTTTAAGAAACCCTGAAATGAAATTCTAGTTTCTTAGAAATCAAAAAATCATTATTTTTTGTTAAATCAAAAAAATTAAGTTCGATTTCTTAAAAAATCGGAAATTGATTTTATGGTTTCCTCTTAAATCATACACCCGCCTTCTCTAATTCCTCGTCATTATTGATGTCGTATAATCATCCAGTAATTATGGGTGAATAATAGTCATCAATTACAAGCTTGTGGCCGGGCCGCAGAGATTATTACATGTGGAGTCAAGATCCGGAGAACCGTTCGGTTTTGTGGTTGTGAATAGTAAATGAGTAGTTACTGTTCGTCACTGTATTTTTACTGTTCACAGTCACAAAACTGAATGGTTCTCTAGGTCCGGACACCGCACATAATAATCTCTCTTGTGACCGATAATGGCATGAATTATTTGCAATAGATACTGTTGAAGTTGAATGAAGAACAATACTTAAATTTTTTTTAACTATCCTGGAGGTTGAGAATGATAATTGCTCTCGGCTTATAAATAGACGTGTTACCTATAGAGATGAAGCAAGCTAAGCAGTGAGAAATAAGGTGTTTTAGCAATAGCAATGAATAAGTGTTGAAGATAAAGAATTAAGAAGGCTAGCAAATATTTTATATAAAATTTGGTTGACATCAGAACTCATCAGTTAAGATATTTAATTCAAAGAAGATGTAATTATTGATGAGTTTGTTAGTGATTTTAGTTATTCCATTATTATATATGTAGCTGCTAACAAGCAATTATGAAATTTTTAATTCGAACAATTGTGAGATATTATTATGCTAGTGATTATAATTTTAATTGATTAGTAATTTTATAATAATTTTGTTAAATATTTAATTAAATTATAATATAAGATAAAAAATTTGAGGAAGAGGATCAATGCCCTATTTTTTTCCCTATTTTTTTTTTGTTCTTCTGAAAAATAAATTTTTATTTCGTTGACATTAGATATTAGTCAAATTAATTGGTTGGTAATAAATTTTTATTTCTGTTTTGAAATATGGATATATGGTTGGTTATAAATTTTAAATATTGTAATGTTGAATAAAATGTGATAGTTGATGTATCAAATTGCATCTCAATTTATAAAAAATATATAATATCTATATTGAATGTTCATAAAAATATTAATTTATTATTAGATTAATTAGTGTTATGCAAATTTAGTGCCACTTGGAGTACATCAATATATGATCGATCAGGCGCGCATGCATCGTACCTATCATTCCTGCTGAAGGAAATGGTAATGAGGAGCTTGCCACATATATGAGATAGTACAAGTCTTGCACATCGTTGTACGCTCTAAGCCATCCCCATCAATTGCCATAGACTTTCTACCATAGGTCGACACACAAGAGGGCTTTGGTAAGCAAATATATTCATCATCTTAAACTTCCACACAAAATATTACTATGATCAACTATATTTGTTACAATACATCGGCGTTTCACAGGAAGACTATGCCACATGCACACGAGATCTCGTACATCCTTTTGCTACCTACCATGGGGAGAATGTTAGTTCAATGCAGCAAACAATGACAAAATTGAGGAGCTCTACAACAGGTTGTAGGAGACATTATTTATTGAGACCCCTAGGAGCACGGTACACACAGTCAAAGGAGGGGCAGGGGCCAACAATAGGCTCAACAATCCAAGCAATCAATGCCAAATGCTCCTTAGCGAGAAGCAAGAGCAATCATCACCGAGCAGATATATGAACAAGCTAGGCAATCAATGTACGTGAGCTCAAGTGACTTTATGATGCCATCATCTTTTTCTTGAGGTTTTTAAACCATGATGGGAGCTCTGGTTAGTCAGAGGCAGGCACCTCAGTATAGGATTGGATAGAGGCATGCACCTCAATATAGCATGCAAATCCCTTCTTGGATGAATCATATTGGCATACCATCATCTCCTACTCAACAGGATCTGCTCCTATAGCAAACTCAGATGCCAATGAGTACTGTAGACGAGGAGGAGGAAGAAAGAAATGTTCATCAAATGCAGGTGCAAAAAAGACCTCGCCGATCACCTAGTAGGTACACACAGGATCAGGGGCTATTCTTCGTTGTAGATTATCCTAGGTTGGAGTGATGTATGTTACATCGATGTAATTGAACTATCATTGTTATTTTTGCAATAAAATTTTCTAATTTTATTTTCATATGAACTACAAAATGAATGGTGACAAGTAATTCTCTCAACAAATTTACATGCAAACACTATAATTAGGATTATGAATCTTTAATTCTTATTAAGCAATATACACTATCGATTTTGGAGTAGGGTTTGAGTAGGACAATATTTAAAGAAAAACTCAAGTTCATATTGAAGATTTTTTCAATTATCCCCATTTAAGAAGGCTCTTCTCCTACCATCTGGCAATAAGTTATTAATTAGTTTTCTAGAGAGGCCCACAATAACCTCATGTTGAACTAAATTTCAAGGATGATAAAGAAAAGCATTATCAAAATCAAGTTCTTACACGTCAGCATTGTTAGAGTTACTAGCTTCTCTTTCACATCGTATTTGATGATATCACATTTGTAAAAAATGAGAGCTGAAGAGATGCTGATCAATTTCAAAAAACCTCATTTGATATCGCATTTGTAAAAAATGAAAACTGACAATAATCAATTTTTAAGAATATCATTTTAAGATATTATTAACCAGCAGCATTTAGAAAATTTTCCGTCTTATAGAGTTTAATCATCATAACTTCAACATGCAAATGTCAAAGTGGACAGTCATCATTTTCTGACCATTCATGCATACAATTCTTGAAAATCTCATTTGTATTCGTCTTTCGCTTCAACGGTCTGTCAAACAAGCATGCAATCTTCTACTTCCACTAATGAACCTTTCTTTATTGGGGATGATCTGAATCTTCTCAAGACAAGACCAATTCATTCTGAATGTATCAACTAAAACTTTGCAGCCCAACAATTTCAAGTAAGAACCTACCGCAAAGCAACTTATGTTAATGTTCAACTCTATATGTACATGCACCCCTTATATAATAGAGCTTAAAGATATCTCACATTCACATGAAATTTTAAATTACAATATTGCTAACATATTAAAGATAAATTAAAGAAAAGTAGACCATACAATACAACTTTACAACTCACCTATTGTGATAGAATGCTGCCAAAAATAATATTAAATAAATAACCTCAATCAATAATCAAACAACAATAATTCTTGCCTTCTTAATGATGAGAAAGTAGGGGGTTATTGTCATGTAATTTTCAGTTCTTACACATAAGTTGTGATCCTTTTCCTCTGATAAAGTCTAATATCCTTAGTTTTCAGTGGTCTCACATTATCAGAATCTTGGAATATGCTGAGGAAGGTGCATCGTCGAGCACAGCCAAATGATGGATTCGCCAAGGCATTGCATGAGCTTGATCTAAGGCTTCATGAAAAGGCTTCGATGGATTGGCAGCACAAGAAGCCTGTAATGAAGGTTTGCCCAATTTGCGGGAAGAATGCTGGGCTGAGCATACGTTCACTTGAGCTTCACCTGCAGAAGTCCCATCAGATTCAATAATGTAGACACACAATAAACCTCTCAATTAAAATTTGATGATATCGCAAGAAACTATGAAAAAATAGGCAATAAGGAAGCAACATAGGCCGAATCAAACCAAAACCAAATTTAGGCCTCATTTGGGACGGTTTTGTTACTGCTTCTTAAAGCAGATTTTTAGTACAAACTTTTAATTTTTGCACTAAAAAATTATTTTAAGAAGCAGTAAGAAAGCCGTCCCAAACAAAACCTTAATGTTGCTGACCACTATCAATTTATTTCACTTTTTTAAGTCTTATGACATTATTTTGTTTTAAATTGAGCTTTTGTCAAAATAGCTCTTTTTTCTTGTAATAGTTATAAATTTTAAGTTTGTCTTTCTATCAAATTCATAAGCTTTAAACATTTAAATTTTAAAGAGATATATACAAAAGTGGTTATCATTTAACTGTATAAATTTCATTTAAATGAATATTTCTTTATCAAAATATTTTCCTCATGTGTTTAGTATATGGTAATTTGAATATAATAAAATTATACACAATAAAATTTATATGATAATTTTAGTTTGGCAAAAAAAATATTATAGATTACTTTTTATAATTCTTATTTAATATTTTGAAATAAAATAAATTAAAATATTATTTTTGGATAGATAATAAGTATATGCAATAAAAGTTATATGATAATTTTAGTTTTATTCAAGCATGCAATAAGTTATATGTTAATTTTATTTTTATATATTTTACTATATTTTTTAAGAGTATTACTTACAAATTGTTATTCAGTACAAATGCTAAATTGCAATGTTGTATTGTATATCTTCTAAGAGCCAATCTTACTTATTTTATGTTAAACATATAAATAGTTAATATTTTTTGTTATATTTTTTATATGCATAAAGAAATGTAATTATTGCTAATTTTTTACTATATTTGTTTTTTCATTTAATGATTCTTTTATATCTATAAATTTACATAATATTTCAATGTTTAATGGAACTAACATCAAGAAATGAAAAATGCATATCATATTATTCTTGCTTGTATAGATTTATACTATGCGATTTGGACTGAATAATATTCTGCCCTTATTATAGAAAGCATTATTGACAAAGGGCTAACTTAAAAAAGTGGGAGCATTCTAATCATATGAGTCTTATAATTATGAAGTATTATGTTCCCAAAATTATAAAGGGCGCAATGGTTGAAGAGGAATGTGCTAAAATTTTTATTAGTAATATATAAAATTCTGCATTTATTTTGCTTCATATATGATATCTAAAATTTCATTTGTGATAGCTTTTGGCCGCTGCTTTCAAATAAATTTTTGTATTAAAAAGCTTTTGTAGAAAGCTATCCCAAATGAAGCATGTATAATGTTTTCTATATAATAATTGTCATTTGATGTTAATTTAGTACTACATGAGGAAAGCCATTTTATCCTGGTAATATATCTAAATGGGAGGAGAATGAACCACATTAGCCCTTCCTAGTTCAACCATTGCTCTCACTTCTTAGGTCTTGTTTGGAACGGCTTTCTTACTGCTTCTTAAAGCAGATTTTTAGTACAAAATTTTAAATTTTTGTACAAAAAAATTATTTTAAGAAGCAATAAGAAAGCCGTCCCAAATGAAGCCTTAATTACTTCACATCATATTGATAATGAATGAGGATTGTTGCGTCCTGGAATATTCGCGGCAGTAGAGATATATTAAGTTTAACGTCCTAACTTTGTACGAAGATCCAACACACAAACATATAAATAAGTAGCGGTGTAGAGCTCATAAAAGACACCATAAGTTTTTACGTGGAAACCCCTGAAAAAGGGAAAAACCACGGGGCCTGACCCAATTTGAATGAATCCACTAGTATTTGTAATCGATTACAAATGAGGCCCTTCATTAAAATGGAAGGTCTTGGCTCGATGTAGTAAATATACATCATACAAAGTACATTATATGCTGGGAGTTGGAAGAATCAACATTAATATGTCCATTTGGGGTGGCAAAATCATAGTCGACGAGTGATGTAGGTCAGAAGGATCGTAATTGGGCGGCGATGGTTAGAAGAATCGTAGTCGGCAGGCGACGGAGGTCGAGAGGACCGTACTTGGGCGATAGTGGTCGGCAGGACCGTAGTTGGCGGGCGACAGAGGTCAGAAAGACCGTAGTCGGTGGGCGACGGAGGTCGGAAAGACCATAGTCAGTGGACAACGGAGGTCGGGAGGACCATAGTTGGGCGATGGTGGTCGGAAGGACCGTAGTCAGCAGGCGACGGAGGGTCTGGAGGATTAGCGGAAGTTCGGGGGTGGTCAGCGGACTAGTAAAAGTCCAGCGATTGTCGGCGGACTAGCAGAAGTCCGACGATGGTCAGGAAGAACTCCAGTGGTGGTCGGCAGACTGGCGGAAGTCCGGCAATGGTTGGGAAGGACTTTGACGGTGGTCGGTGGACTAGCGAAAGTCTGTCGGTGGTTGGGAAGAAACTCCAGCGATGGCCGGTGGACTGGCGGAAGTTTCGGCGGTGGCTGGGAACAACTATGGCGGTGGCGGCGGACTGGCGGTGGTCGGGAAGAACTCCGAAGGTGATCGACGAACATGCGAAAGTTCGGCGAATGAGCTAAAGTCCGGCTGTGGCCGGTAGACTGGCAGAAGTCCAGCGGTGGTCGACGAAAGTTCGGCAGTGATCGGCGGACTGGCGGAAGTCTGGCGGTGATCAGGAAGAACTTCGGCGATGGTGATGAATGGGTGGAAGTACGATTATGGTCGGCAGATTTGAGGAAGTCCGTCGGTGGTCGGGAGGAACTCTAGCGGTGGTCGCCGGACGGACAGAAGTCCGGCGGTGGTCGGCGGCGAGGAAGCTCCCAAGTTCTCCCCTTCTCTTTCTCCTTTCTTCTCCTTCTTCCTCCCTCTTCCTCCCCCCTTCATGAGAAGAGTGGGGGCTATTTATAATTTTTTGAGAGTGGCATGACTTGTAAATATGTGGAGGATCAAGGTCAAAATGAGAGTGGTTTGAATAGACGGTCGATATTGATCCCCTTGATCATGGATCGTTTAATGATCATTTGAATGCCTTAATGATATCAGAATTCAGCGATCATGGGCTCGTTGGACTCGTCTCGTCGAGCCGCTCGATTCGATTATAAGCATGTTACATATGGAAACCGTTTGTTAATTCAGATTATGGTTTGAACCTTCCAAATGGGCTTTGGGTCTTTGATTTGGACTCATCTGGGCTCGGATTGAGTCGAATTTGGTGTCGTTGGGTTCGTATTTTTGAGACGTTCAGTTTGACTGTAAGTTTGTTGAAATTAGAATTCAGATGGTCTCCGATTTAATTTTGAAGCCTAAATCTCATATTTACATTAAGATTCGTGCCTGATTAAGATAATTTTTTGATGATATATCAAGGATAATCCTTTTTGTTGCCATGGGGAGTAAGGCTTATTTTGAGGCATCTTTTTTTTATTATTTTCTAAAATAATTTTTTGTACAAAAATTAAATAAATAAGAATGCACTCTTCACAATAATTAAAGAATATCAGATTAAATAATTGAGAATAATTACTTGACTCTATGGTAAAAATTATGGAATTATACAATTAGACAACAAAAGTCAAATGACACGTTTGAATGTTAGTAATCAGGTGAAGGGTGATTGTAGTTGATAATGGTGGCTTCCAGCGAGGCACCAAGTAATACGATAGAGCTTTTAAGATCTCTTAGCTATTTTTGATATAAAATGATATCTTATTTTTATTTTTTTTTTCAAAGGGACATTTTAATAAATTTGATTAAAATAAAAACACTCCATGAAATAATTTATATTGATACATTTAATCATAAGTTATTTATTAAATATTTAAATATTTTAATGATATAGAATTGAATGGTCTTAAGATTTGTTGGATCTACCTCATCAATACTCTCAATTTGATTTTTTTTAATTTAATATTAAAATTTTTAATTCAAATGTCATACAGAGGTTCCGTGCTGGAGGTGTGAAATATAAAGAAATATGTATTAAATATTTAAATACTTAAATATAATAAATATAAACTTTTATGCATGCACGCAAGAATTTCTCTTTCCTATCGCGTCCTATCTCTCCTTTCCTTCCCTCGCCGGCGTGCGTTTATCGGCTTGAAAGAGAATAGCTTCTCTGCTCCTAAAACATCATTCGAAAAGCAAAGCATTCTTCACCTCTCCAGATGTCTCCCAAGCACCCATTTCCCTCAATAAAATTATCGCTGTTTCCCCATCTTCTTCTCCACCTACCCCTCCCCGAATCCCATCAATGGCATCCGAACCTACCCTCTCCGCCAGCAAGGAATCCATTCCACAAACGGAGCCGCCGCCGCCGGTTGAGCGGTTCAAATACTCCGATAGGGTTTTTCTGCGGTCGATTTTAGGCCGGGCCGATGGCGGCAAAGGGTTAGCCGGGCAGAGAGTTCTGGTCGGTGGATGGGTGAAGTCTGGTGTGGAGAAACAGAAGCCGGTTGTTCCGTCGTCGATGTCGCCTGGGGCTGCGGTTCATCCAATTGTAAAGGACGTGACTTGCGCGGAGGTTCTCATTAACCGGCTCCCCATTCTCCGGTCGATCGCAAGGATTCTCACCGGCGGAGGATGCAACGCACTTCCTCTCGGGAAGCCGGACGGCCCGCCGAAGCCTGTGACAACCGTTGGCTACTTGCGGATCAGCGATGGGTCCTGCGCTGCCAATCTTCAGGTTCGGCTTATTTGCACTTCGAACACATTTTGCAATCATCGGCTGTATTTTGTTTTCTAGTTTTCTAAAAGTTGTCTAGAGATATGGGACAAGGCTCGAAAATTAAGTCATTCCTGCTTTGCTACGCTAGAATGGGTTTGTTTGCTCTTCACTGCGGGGGACTTTTTTCAGATTAGATAAGCCAAATAAAAATTAGTAATCCTAGCTAATTAATACGCTAAAAAACGTTTCTGGATTTAATCGCAGATGACACGCTTGCTTCATACTAATCGTAAGTTAACATTGAAGTAAACACCAGCCACCTTAGAGAATTTGGGATGATTGATAAGTTTCTTGAGTGAATTCTTCCTCTTAATTTCAAAGACCCAGCTGTTAATTGTTAGAAATATGGCTCTTATATCACACTGATTGGCAGCCCTTGTTTGGCTAATTGCAGGTAGTGGTTGATTCATCTCTACATCCTCTCTCCCAAATACTTCCCACTGGCACTTCCATTCTAGTGGAAGGAGTGATAGCCATACCGAAGGTGCCAGGAAAGTATGCAGTGGAACTTGAAGCAGAAAAAGTTTTATATGTTGGCGGTGTTGATGCTGACAAGTATCCCTTGTCAAAAGGGCTGTTGTCAAAGGCATTCTTAAGGGCTTATCCACACCTTCGCCCACGAACATCTATGGTAACTCAAGTTTCTGTATCCTCCCAAGCCGGCATTCCTTTCATGTTTGGTTCATTATGTTGATGATGAGAATAATATTAGTTGAAGCTCACTCTCTATTTTTTCGCTTGACGGAAGTAAATAGTGCGCACGGTTCTCCCTCCGCCTATGCTTATTGTACTAAAAAAATTTTAGAGGCTAAACATTTTGAATATTTCTTTAGAAAAATATGAATGAGAGTGTTTTATATAGGAGAACACTTGGGATATTGTACATCATGAACAACTCAAAACATGCCTCCAAATTTGAAAAAACATCCAGCAACCAAAACTAGAAAAATATAGCCATTACATACCAAAAACAACTTCGTGGAAAGTCATTGCGGCTGGTCATTAAGTTACAGGTTAGCCATTAACCTGCGTAGAAAATTCTTTTTTCCTCAGTGGAGGTTTGCTGACTTAGTGGATATATATATTTCAAATTGTATGCAGGCAAGTCATGGAATTTAATATAATAAAACTAAGCTCAAATTTATTCACTAATGACAATGATAATTATGAATATCTAATTATATAATTAATCAATAATATCAAATTTAATAGAAGTAATACGATCACAGAAATTTGTGAAACATTAGTAATTATGATTATAAAAAAATGCAAATTTTGCTCCTGCTCATTGATTATATAGTTAGTGATATAATTAAGGCATAGATATGTAATTGATACTAAATCAAATAAGTAGGATGTCAAGCCAAATAAAATTTAAAATAATATGAAGTAGCCTTTATAATATTGAAAATATATTTTGTATAATTATAAATAAAATATTATTTATTTTTAGTTTTTTTTCATCATCCTTCAGATATTTTGTCACATAAAACGGCGGCTTTCCGATGGCTCGGTTAGGAAAGTAGATGTATTAGATTTGACTTATGTTAAGAAAGGTAGAGATAGACCTAAAAAGACTTGGTTAGAAAATATTAGAAATGACCTTTCTTTATTAGATTTAAATGAAAATTTAACTTTTAATAGGGCACAATGGAGAAAAAGGATTCATGTAGCCGAACCCACATAGTGGGATAAAGGCTTGATATTGTTGTTGTTCACTAATGACAATGATAATTATGAAGGTCTAATTATATAATTAATCAATAATATCAAATTTAATAGAAGTAATAGGATCACAGAAATTTGTGAAACATTAGTAATTATGATTATAAAAAAAATGCAAATTTTGCTCCTGCTCATTGGTTATATAGTTAATGATATAATTAAGGCATAGATATGTAATTGATACTAAATCAAATAAGTAGGATGTCAAGCCAAATAAAATTTAAAACAATATGAAGTAGCCTTTATAATATTGAAAATATATTTTGTATAATTATAAATGAAATATTATTCATTTTTAGTTTTTTTTCATCATCCTTCAGATATTTTGTCACATAAAACGGTGGCTTTCCGATGACTCGGTTAGGAAAGAAAGTAGATGTATTAGATTTGACTTATGTTAAGAAAGGTAGAGATAGACCTAAAAAGACTTGGTTAGAAAATATTAGAAATGACCTTTCTTTATTAGATTTAAATGAAAATTTAACTTTTAATAGGACACAATGGAGAAAAATGATTCATGTAGCCGACCCCACATAGTGGGATAAAGGCTTGATGTTGTTGTTGTATCCTTCAGATATTTTAGGTTGATCATTTGCTCAATCAAACATTTAAACATTTAGACACAAACACAAAGTTATTCTCTTTGGAATCTTCTTTGCTCTTGCCTCTTCTAAATATGCCATCTTGAACTCATCTTCAAGCTAAAGAGGTTCCAAAGAAACTTAATGAGTAGGGTTAATGTCACCATGATTTAGCTAATTACTTGAGTAACTTGCAGAACACTTAGTAAATCGTTAGATGTCAATTGATATCACACAAAATTTGATATCATTAAATTACTAATAAGCCAATCTTACACTAGGGCTTATGGGGTCAACATCTGAGTGTCAAATATAGTCATGAGACTTTTTAGTTTTATAGTTGTAATTTGCTATAAAATACAAACTAAGAAGTAATTAGATTCTATTTGCTTTGAAGGTATCATCTCCAAATTTATATTAGCTATTTTCCTACAATCACCCTTGTTTTACAATTGTGATCCGAATTTGCTGCTTAAATATAGTTTTACAAATGGAAACTCAACATGAACTAATGGAGAATGACAATTTATGAAGTGGATCCCAAATAGTGGGATAAGCCTAATGATGATGATAAAAATATTGATATGCTAAAAGTTTAGGCACTGATATTTCCATCTGTTTTTCTGTTATTAGTGACCTTTGACTAACTACTTTTCCGTAAATTTATGATGTGATCATTCTATTACTTCCTAGTGTACTGCACATTGCACATGTTTTTCTTGGTGGAGCTGATCCTCTTTCTGATCTAGAATGTTGGAAGAATTAGTGGGATTGCCTTGATAAGAATTCCATCTGCACCTACCATACCTTGCTCATGATCCCGCAGCAATCCTCCAGTTGGTATAAAATTTTGTTGATTTTTATTAGGCCATGCTCGTTTAGTACTTTGATGATGTTCTCAGAGTGAAAATATTTCATTAGTGGCACTGAAAATCACTTTACTATCAAAATTGAGCGAGATCATAGGAACTTGATCTTCATTAGATTATTAACTTGTACTTTTTATGCCACTTGCCAAGTTCCAAGATGATTATTTAAGTTATGACGTTGATTGTTAGAAGATTATATTCATACTTTTCTAATATTTTATATTTAACTCAGAAGATTTTGTTTTTTCTTGTTAACTCATGATGCAGGTAGCCTCAATTGCACGAATTCGTAATTCACTGTCACATTCTACTCATCAATTCTTCCAGAGCAATGGTTTCCTTAACGTGCAGATGCCCATCATTACTACTACTAATTTAAGGAACCATAGCAAGATGTTTGAGGTTTCAATTCTATCAAGCAAAGCTGATGACAGCCTAAGACTGGCTGCAATTAATGATCAGGAGGCCAAAACACTTGAAACTATCAAAGCTGCTATTAAGGAAAAAAGCAAGAGAATTGAGGAGCTGAAGAGAAGTAATAGCAACAAAGAGGCCCTTCTCACTGCATTGCAAGACCTCCAGAAGGCCAATGAACTCGCTCATCAACTGGAACATAAACATACTTCAATCTTGACTAAGACTAAAAAGGAAGATTTTTCTGAAAATTTCTTTGGCCGCCAGGCATACTTGTCATCTTCTACACAGCTTCACCTTGAAAGCTATGCTAGCTCACTTAGTTGTGTCTATTCCTTCGGACCAACATTTCAAGTTGAAGATGTGCAACCATCAAAGAGTTTGGCTGAATCATGGAAGGTTGAGGTTGAACTTGCCTTTGCGAAGCTAGAAGTACGTGACTTCTAGAATTCTTTTTCTTCTGACATTTTATTTGCTCCTTTTAGTTTTTTTTTTTTCATTTTTTATGATATTATTACATTGGAAGAACAGCGGTATCCAGTGGTGCAATAGGTAATGAATACAAAATTAAACTAATGTTAAGCACTAATTGTTCATGAACAGCTATTCATTATGCTTTATTTAATTTGTTTTATATTAGCGCGATTTGCTAAATCTGCTTCAAAAAGCTAAGTGATGCCCTCTTAGCTAAGTGGTGCCCTCTTTTATTGTTTCAGTTATGTTTTAGTTATTTATTATAGGCAAATATCAAGAAGCAAATTGGTTTTAACCACCTTGCAGGCTTTTATTTTTTCCTCCAATATGAGACACATCACGCATCCAATATTAGCAAATTGGTCACTTTTTTTAGCCATCTTGCAGGCTTTCATGTCAAGAATATGTTATGTTGTTTCCTCTTGTTATTTGCCAGCATTTAATTCTTTATGTCAAGGCATGATCAATTACCTTTTTACTTGCACCAAAACAGCAAAATGAAGCTCCTTTGCAGCTTATTCCTTTGAACTAATTCCATTCTTACTATTTTTTTCCAAGTCCAAATGAACTAGTGTGCAATAATAATTACAGGATGCAATGAACTGTGCAGAGGATTTTCTGAGGTACCTATGTCATTCTATCATCGAACATTGCCCCCATGATATACAATTCATGTACAAGCGAATAGACAACAAGTGTATTGACCGCATTAAATCTATGGGATCGAGCCCTTTTGAAAGAATCAGTTATACAGACGCTGTGGAAATTTTAAATAAGGTAATACTGCACAATTTGTTGCTCATGTTGTTTTTCTTATCTCACTAAAGCTACTGAACTGTGTTTTTAAGAGGTTTGAAGAAAAAGTTGAGTGGGGCACGATTCTATCTAGAGAACATGAAAGGTACCACTCTTTAATGCCTGCATATTGACTTCTTGTCCGTAAAGTCTGTACTTCGTTTCTTAGAATTCAATTTCAAATCTTTTTGAATTATTATGACAGTATTCTGGCTGATGAGATTTATGGTCGGCCAGTCATCATATATGACCACCCAAAAGATTCAAAGCCCTTCTATTTGCGGGTTAGAGATGATTTTAAAACAGTCTCGGCTTTCGACATTATTGCACCAAAGGTGAGTATAATATGCTCTCTGAGCTTCACTTTATATTACAAATAACTGAGCTTACAGAATACATTCAGGCTGGAAAATTAGTTCAGGGAGGCCAAAAGGAAGAGCGTCTTGATAAGCTCATCGACAGGTAAAAGGTTGATAATTTTGTTTTTTTTTTTATGAATTTAGAACACTATAGCTCATTCATATGAACATTTTAAAAATATATATTTTTAAACAGAGAGATTTGTGCTATTTGTTTTAAGCTCTTCATTGCCTGATTTATTTTCTTTTATGAATATTGTGAGATTGTTGGTTGTCTGGCATATGTTATTTAATTTTATATTATTAATGGATGGTAATTGTTTGGTTTGGTGGTATTTTAAAATAATGATTTCATAAGTGATATTTTAGTTATATTTTTGATGATTTTATAGATCTCATTCAAATCTGCCGACATATTGATATCATGCCATTAATGGCAAAAAAAACAGATCGTCCTCAGATAATATTATATTTAATTAGTTAAAAATAGCATTGTACCAACTATCTCAATAATATAATTATAAAAAAAATACTGTTATTTGAAAGCAATGAATTAAACAACCCCTATGAGTGAGAGATTATTACATGCGGAGTCCGGACGCAGAGAACAGTTCGATTTTGTGCTGTGAACAGTAAAAGCCTGCACTTTTACTGTTCACAGTCACAAAACCGAACGATTCTTTACGTCCGGATTTCGCACGTAATAATATCTCCTATGAGTGAAGATGGACAGAGTTTTGTTCTTTGTTTAAAGATGACTTTGGCATTTTGTTCAGGGGAAGAAAGCTCGGTTTGGTCCAAAAAGACTATAATTGGTACTTGGATCTGAGGCGACATGGCACTGTGCAGCACTCAGGTTTCAGCGCTGGGTTGGAAGAAATTGTTATGTTCGTAACTGGCCTTGATGATATCAGAGATGCAATTCCCTTCCCCAGAAACAGAGGGTCTGCTGATACATAGTAATCTGCTACTGAAAGTCCTTTGTTGTCCATGAATGCATTGCCTAAATATATATTGCTGTACGTTTGTTTCCTCCTGTACGAATGCTGGCTGAACTGGTTCCATTATATCTAATACTGCAAATGAATAAAAAAGATGGGCTCAATGAGAAAATTGCTCTCGTATGGCACAAAATTTGATTGTAAAAATTTACATTTTTGAATTTTTTGATTTGTTTACCAACTTTATAAAATTTTGTAGCCACCCAAAGTACATCCTAAGAATTTGATGGGGGTAACTTTCTCATAATTTTATTTTCTAAATGATTCTCACAATCATATTTGGTTATAATTTCTTTTTTTATTTCAAATTTTTTTTATGATGAATAATTTTTTATAATTAAATTAGAATATGATAATTATAAGAAAGTTGTTTAGCTTTTATATATATATATATATATATATATATATATAATATAGAGTATAAAATAAATTTTTTGATTGGCCTAAGCTGCGAAATTTTTATTAAAACTCGAAATGCTGATTATGTCTTTACCTCTTTTTTCCTTGAAAATAATGAAATATATAAAATCTCGACCTCTACTTTTTGCTTAAATAAATGGTGGCAAATTATTGGAAGTTTTATGGAAAATGTTTTAATAAAAGAAAACACGGAAGAAGAAGAAATGTTACAGCGGAGACCCGCCGATAATTTCTCCTTCAGTGCTTCTCTGTCTGACTAGCTCCATCTCCATTGCTTCAAAAACCAGAGTAGAGCGAAGAGGATAGGAGAAGACATTAACAGAGAAGCAAAGCGATAGAAGATAATGGACGAAGAAAACGGGGAGGAGTATTTGTTCAAGGTGGTCATTATCGGGGACTCAGCTGTAGGGAAATCGAACTTGCTGTCGAGGTATGCGCGGAACGAGTTCAACATAAATTCCAAGGCGACAATCGGGGTGGAATTTCAGACACAGAGCTTGGAGATCGATGGCAGGGAGGTTAAGGCCCAGATCTGGGACACTGCTGGCCAGGAGCGCTTTCGCGCGGTCACTTCCGCCTACTACCGCGGTGCCGTTGGTGCCCTCGTTGTCTACGACATTTCCCGCAGCTCGACGTTCGAGAGCGTCCAGCGATGGCTCCAGGAGCTCAACAGTATGATCTTGCTTTCCTTTCTTCTCTGGAGTGCTTTTTGGTTTGCTTCAGAAATTCGTTCTTTCCTACTTCATTTTAAGTTCCTTGAATTTCCAATTCCTTGTGGTGGTTGAGAGAGGACTGTAAAGATGCACATTTGCTTATTCTTGGGGTATCTTCCCTTATTGAGTGAAGAAAGTGATTTCACTTTCAGATCTGGTTGATTTTATTTTTTGGTGTCTCATTCATGTGCACGAGTTTCTTTAGGTAGGGGAGTATCTCTTACGTTCTTGTTGACGATTTCCGTTTCCACGGTAATTGTTTCTTTATTTACGGGGAACGATGAAAGTTGCCCTTCCCTTTTTGAGGTTTTTAAATTTTCAAGAAAAAAAAAAAACAAATCTACGAACAGATAGCATCATGTTAGCAAAAAAAAACTTTCCGATCATGAGATTTATTTTATGTTTTTTAATGTTTTCACGGTCTCAACTCTCACCATCACCATCAAATTTTTACAAGCATCGAAGAATATTGTTAATTGCACATTGTTTGCAAGCAGAGTCGATGATAACAATGTTTGCTGCTAAGATCTAATTTTAATTCTAAACATATAATTTGATCTTATGGATAGAGCAATTTTGAACATATTTTGCTCAGGTATCTCCCTTCCATACTGAAGCAAAAAGTGAGAGTTTTTAGAGGTTCTCTTGTGCATTTGTTTATCCTTATATACTGCCAAGCCCAAAAAAATGGAAGCACTTTTTTTTTTGTGAACTAGTACATGAAAAATAACGGATTACTTTAGCAGGCATTCTTATTTAACCTAAATTACCAATGTTTCCTTTTTTATTGAAGCTTAAGCTCCATTTAGCTTAGCTTTCTGCTACTTGTTTCTACTTCCTTGAACAATAGAAGCAGCTTTAGGTTGTTTGGGATTAAATTCATGAGAAAAAGTCCCAGTCGAAAACAATTTTGTTAGAATGGTAGCTTCCTAAAAAACCAATTTTTAAGAGTGGTTGTGATCAATTGGGTACCTCATCAAGTATTGTAGAGGTGCTGCCCATTTTACTTGATTTAGTTCAGCCCACCTAGGGAAGTGTTTTACTCCATATTGATCCTGAAGACCATGTTCTTATATTTTTTTAATGAGATTTTGTAATGCTTTCATATGCATTTTAGTTAGATTGGGCGTGAGGTTTATACAACCAATTTACAAACTTGCTCATATAAAGTGTTGTTTCTTGATCTCATTTCCTTCTTGAAACATACGCGTGCATTGTCCTGGGTATTAATATGCACTTGAATTGGTGTTTGATGTATTATCATTATGCAAGGGAGGAAAAAAAACCTGTCACTTCCTGATCTCCAATTGAACTGTAGCCTTCAAATTTCAAACCGTACTTTTCCTAAATTATATTTAAATTGAAGTTAATTTTCTTTGTGACTGTGTAACTACAGAAGGTTTTAATTTCGAAGAAAAGGTTAAAAATTCAAAATATGATAAGCTATGCATCCTGCAATGGAAAAAGGCAAACGTCTTAGTAAGGAGAGGAAAGGGTAGCGGGGATAATATAAAGATGTTGTAGACTTTATAATGACAAAATCTGTGGAGTGTGGATTGTTAAAGAACTGTGTTGAAACTTTATTGATCAAATCAAATTTCAACTCAAAAGCTTGATCATACCTTATGAATCATAGTAAGCAGTCGTTTTCCATGTACTAAGCATGAGACAATGCACTATTTTCCTGAGAAATGATGCAAGTTGCAGCTGATTTTTGACGTTGTAAGATCTGAGAAAAATGATGTCATGAGCATGATCTTGACTTGGCTTTCACATGTTTAAAATGTAGTGTAACGGGTACCAAAGTGGGTGTAGAATTTCTAATGATGAAATGTATCAGGTATTGGAGGACTGATGTTGTGCTTGATGAATTGGTCAACTAATCTATTTGCATATAAAATGTTTAGTCATGCCGTAGATTCATAGAGCCATGTCAGGTTGGCAAGGATTTCATGTGAAATAATGCAATATGAAAGACAACTGATTTTAACAAAATGAGATTTCAGACATATGATGGCATGCTTAGGATATTGATTAGAGTCGTCATGCACATGATCTTAAGAAGAATATTATATCTATGAGTGTATTTACTAAAGCTTGATGCAAATATTAGGTGATTGATGGACCGGTCCAGCCGGTCCAACCTGGACCGGCATTTGTCTACAGGAGGCGGAAGGATTCCACCTCCAATATGCCGCTCCCTTTAGGGGGTGGGGTCCAGCAATAAATCAAGGCTTTAATGGGGAATTAAAGAGAAGATTATGAGGGAAATTCAAATTAGAAGGGCTATTTGGGTAGTTTACTGAAGGAATTGTATGTTTAAACATGTAGGGAGGCTAGGGTTAGGTTTTTATCTCGGATTTTGGCTGAAAAAGTGAAGGTTCTTGTGTCTTGAGTGGGCTCTAGCGGCGTTTAGAAATTTGGGAGAGTCAGATCTTTCTCTCCAATAGAAGATTCATTATATCTTGCTGATTTTCTTCATCTAATTTCAATCAAAAGTGCAATTTCTAGTTTTCTGCATCTAAGTTCGTTGCAATTCCTGTTTTCCCCAATTGCTGAAATTAAATTTCAGCAAGTAATTTTTCTGATTTTCTACAAGGGATTCCTATCAGTGATGTTGAGGTCCTTAAATAATTTACAATTCTGAAGGTGCGTTGGTTGCCATGAAAGCCAATAGGGTTTGTGGACTCATATTTCTTAAGGTGCACTTTGTGTATAGCTGCTTCAGATTCTTCTTTGTTATGTTGAAGCGTCTTTGGGAAGCATATAAGAGTTTCATTTGGGGCATGTTTGCTTCCTTGTTTTGTTAAGTTAGATTATTCTTTATAAGTTAGATGTATGATTTCTTTGAATGAGATACAAGTGCTACTATCTAGTTTTAGGGGAAGCTCCATCTTCTTATATCAGCTTGAGGCTTGGATTTTTTTACTTTGATAATTTCTTTTTTTAATGCTAGTATGTTTTACATAATTTTTATTGGTTCTCTAGTGCTCTTATTTTTGTTCAAATATCTTTGCAAATTGGAATATATTTGCGTCGATTAAATTATAATTGTTCATTGATTTTGCACGGTTTGAATTTCTTTGGATTTCTTTTTATCATTATATCAACGAATGAGTTCTAATTCTTATGTCTATAGTTTGCAGAAATAGGTTGTTGGCTTATTTGGTAGTTTGGGATCTATGAATCCTAAGTTCCTCTACATTATTTATACATATTGTTTCATTCTAGTTGCATTAAGAAATCCTAGCCCATAGACATGCTGCTTCAAATTGGGACAAGAGGCTCTGCATGATCATGTCGACTAAATATATGATATTAATTATGTCAATGAAAAAAAAAATAAATGATGCAATTTCAACATGATGGTAACTGTGATTTTATAGAACCCATTATAATTATCATGATGTTCAAAGTTGCATTTATACTTAAATAAGGAGTATGGATGATTTTAGAAAATTTTCATGATGTATCAAGTCTTATATTTTTTTTCTGAAATATACAATCTATTTGATTTTCAAAAAGTTCAAAACTCTTTGGGCTTATAAGGATCAATTACACTATCAATTTAAAGCTTGCAAAGAAGGCAAAATTGTGATTTTGAGTATTATGCAAGATTTGTAGGTCTTGTAGATAAACATTATTTGTCTTGAGATTGTTTTGTTACTATTATTTATTTTAAGAAATCAATTATGGATTAACTAATCTACAATTTACAAATTAAAATATTGCATTAGATTTCTACGTAGTTATAGATGTTGGTGAATATTAAAATAATTCTCCTATTTGGAATCTTGCATTTATGCTTATTCCAAGAAAATCTCTCTAACAAACTCTTCTAAAACTTATTGAAGCAACACCAATGCAAGATTCTTGTTTAATGGAATATGAACTTATTGAAGAAATTACAAATCATGAATATTATTTTGATGATGTTTTAGATGTAGAAAAGGATTTATAGTTACATTATGAATCAATACATAATGATGATGTTGATTTTGAATACGCACCTAAATTCGATCATGTTCATGGACCTTGAAATATTTTCTATCAAGAATCAAAATTAGAATTTGAAATAAAAAATGAGTATGGGTTTGAATCTGAATTTGAACTTTCAATATGAGTTGAGTTTATTTCTGAATTTGAAGGTGAACAAATCACACACGATGTAGTTGATGAATCCAATGAGCAATCTGATGATGGATCTATTGATATTGTTCCCATAATGGATGATTGAAGTGATGATGGATTTCTTTTTAGTGGCATTACAAATTTATAAAATAAATCTTATGATGAGAACTTAGTTGCATCAATATTTTTTAGGGAGTTTACTGATAATAAATGTTTTGAACTAAATCAGAAATAGAAATGATGTGAAACTAAATGCGATGAAACAAGAATTGCAAGTTAAGAGATTAATAAGATTAGTGAACGTAGCTTGGCTTCCAATAAACCCTTTACTTACTCAAGTTAGATCATCAAAATATGTCGCAAGAGATTAAGCAATAGCAATTGTTTACATTTTGAGAATAGTAGGTCTTGCAAATAACAACCAAAATTTAGTAGATAATGCAAACGGCACGGTAACAAGAGCCTCAAGTTTAAAATCTAGAACATTCACCTTGAGATCCCTCACTCAATCTCTTGAAAGTGGAGGTTAGCGGATGAAAGTTGCAAGCACACTTAGTGAAGCCACTAGAAGGCAAGTGATGCGTAGGGTAGTAGTCGCCGGAGAAGTAGCCAGAGTGGTGGATTAAGATGGTCGGCCGGTGATGATCCAACGTCCCTTTGATCTTTGTTCGTCGATCACGTCAACTAAGGTGTATTGGATGCGGTCGATGCAATCTTCAACGGTATCGTCGAAGTCAAAGCCCACGTCAAAGAAAGGTGAATGGAGGATGTTGATTTGATCTCGATCGTCATGCACAAATCCATAGTCCCATTCGGGATCCGCCATACATAGTGAATTGAGAGGAGAGGGGAAAAGGGGGCGGCAGCTTGGGGAATAGGGATGAGAGGGGGCGGCTAGGGTTAGGCGAAATTTGGGGAATTGCAATAAATCTGAATTTAATTTTAGATTTAAGTGATTTTGGAGGGAAGGATTTGAAAATTCAATTAATCCATTAATGGGCTAGGGGAGGGGCGGCTAATGGAGAGGTTGGGGAAGCTTTAATTGTGATTTAATTTGAATTGGAGAGAGAAAACCAAAGGGGGAGGGGGCCGGCCATGTAGAGAGAGGAGAGAGGGAATTTTGCTTTAAGTAGGTGGGCCCCAAAGAATAATTAGAGATTTAAATCAAATCTGATTTTAATCTCAGATTTAATTAAAAGAGGAGGTTTCCAAATTTAAGTTTTAGGATTAGGAAAGTATTTAAATTTTAAATTTTAAATTTGAAATCCAATTAAATACCTTTCTTAATTAACTAGAGCCTATTTTAGGAAAGTAGATAATGACCAAAGGGGTTTTGATTTCAGGATTTGGCTAGGGGAGTTGAGGCCGGCGAGTTGGACAAGGGGAAGGGGCGGCGGCTGGGTGTAGGCGGCCGGCGGTTAGGGTTCAAGGGCAGCGACTTGGTGTTGGGAAGGTGGGGGGATGGGTTTGGAGAGGGGAAGGGGATGGTGGGGGCGGCGAGTTGAGCTAGGGAAGAGGGTGGTGAGTGAGATGATAACGAACAACAACAAACCGCGAACCTTGGAATCCACCAAAGGTTGACATGTACTACACTCACCTTCAAGAACTCACAAAGAGATCAAAGCAAAGAAGAGAAATTCATTCATAATCATCATCAAGAAAATACAAAGCATGAGGACCTTCATATATAGGCCTCAAACTAACAAAAGGAAAAAGATGTTAATGCCCTCAGGCTACAATAGAGACACAAAACCCCATAGGGGCAAACTAAGAAACTGAAATGACATAAATAAATAAATTGCAAAAATACATCAAAAATAGACTATGAATCGTGGCCGTCGATCGTCGTCCCCTTCGACGGTACACGTGTCAAAATCTCTGACTGATGTCCTCATCATTCTCCCCAGGTGGGAGAGAGCTCGACTCCGTCGAGTAAACATCTCTGGAACTCTCGTACCACTCCAGTAGATCAGGATCCAATCTCTGTAGCTCATCCCGATCTATCCACGTGTTCTCTGTCTCCGATTTCTCTGTCCATTGAACTAAATACCTTTGGCGACCACCGTCTCTAGTGGAAATGATGTCATCACTAAGTATTGCCTCAATTTTCTCCGCAATAGTTAAAGTGGGAATATCTGGGAGTGGAGGTAGGTTGGGGTTCTCACCAGGTGGGATCACACAAGGCTCATTGTTTAGTGGATTAATGGGGTTAAACTCTGAACGCTCGAAGGCTACAAGATCTTCGATGTTAAATGTGGGGCTAATGTTAAAATCTTCAGGAAGGTCTAGCACGTAAGCATTACTGTTTATTTTGAAAACTATTTTGAAAGGTCCTGCGTTCCTCGCATGTAACTTCTTAATGGTCCCTTGCGGAAATCGCTCCGGGCGAATCCGAACCATTACAAAATCTCCCACTTTAAATTCTTTAATCTTTTCTTGAGGTCCGTATTGAGTTTATAGTTAGCATTGCTCTGTTCAATTCTTTTATTAATTTCCTTATGTAATTCTTGTAAATGAGATGCAAATGCAGATGCAGATTCAGCTGTTCTAAACTTAGGGCCCATTGGGATTAAATCTATAGGTTGCCTAGGTTGGAAACCATACACAATTTCAGTTGGACTCATGCCTGTAGTTCGGTTAACAGAATTATTGTACGCGAATTCAGCTATAGGAAGCTTGGAGTCCCAATCCCGGATATGTTCACCTACTAAAGTTCTAAGGAGGTTGCCTAGACTTCTATTGACGATTTCCATTTGTCCATCAATTTGTGGGTGAAAGGCAGATGAAAACTGGAGTTTAGTGCCCATCTTGTGCCAAAGGGTTTTCCAAAAATAGCTGGTGAATTTGACGTCTCTATCAGACACTATCGTCTTGGGTAATTCGTGTAGTCTAACAATTTCGTTGAAATAAAGCTTAGCGATTCGAGAGGCATCAAAAATTTTGGAACACGGAAGGAAGTGTGCCATCTTCGAGAAACGATCTACTACCACACACACCGAATAGTGTTTACTAGCAGTCTTGGGTAGACCTAGTACAAAGTCCATGCTAACATCTTGCCAAGGATGGTTGGGAATAGGGAGGGGTGTGTAGAGATTGGTATTCTGTTTTCTTTGCTTGGCCAATTGGCAGGTATGGCAACGCTTGACCAACCTACTAACATCCCGTTTAAGACTGGGCCAGAAAAACCTATGCTCAACTGCAGCAGTGGTCTTGGCCTGCCCAAAATGTCCGGCTAAGCCTCCAGCGTGTAATTCCCATACGAGGAATTCTCGAAGAGAGGTGTTGGGAATACAAAGCTTCTGGGATTTAAACAGATATCCGTCTTCTACAAGGAAGTCATCCACGATACGTTCGTGCCCACTAGTCAGTTGGTAATAAGTTTCTTTAAAGTCAGGACAGTCTAAATAATCTTCTTTGAGTCATTCAAAACCAATCACTTCAGTTCTCATTTCTCGGGTAATCATCATTCGACGACTTAAGGCATCATCGGCCTTATTTTCAACTCCTGCCTTATATCTAATCGTATATGTATATTCTTGCAGGAATTCAATCCAACGATCATGACGGGCATTAAGTTTCTTCTGACAGTTAATGTAGCGCAGAGCCTCATCATTCAAAAATATGACAAACTCTTGAGGCAACAAGTAATGTCTCCAGTACCTAAGGGTCTGAATAATCGCATAAAATTCTTTATCATAAGTAGAATATCGCTGCCGTATGTCATTCAACTTCTCACTAAAGTAGGCAACAGGATGTCCCTCTTGTGACAAAACTCCTCCAATACCAATACCTGATGCGTCACAGGTTACCTCAAAAACTTTGGAAAAATCAGGAAGGCGCATAACTGGGGCTTCTACCATTTTCTTCTTAATTTTCTCGAATGCTTTAGTGGCAGATAAAGTCCAATGGAATTCTCCTTTCTTTAAACAATCAGTTATGAGTGCCACAATCGTGCTAAAATTTCTAATAAACCTCCGATAAAAGGTGGTCAATCCATGAAAACTCCGAACGTCCTTGATATTCGTTGGCTTGGGCCACTCATTAATTGCTTGAACCTTTTCGGGGTCAGCTGAGATTCCTTGAGATGATATTATAAATCCAAGAAAAGTGATACTATTGGTGAGGAACATACACTTCTTAGGATTTGCATACAATTGTTCATTCCTTAGGATCTCGCAGACTTGTCTTAAGTGATTCAGATGTTGGTCCACCGAACTGCTATAAATCAAAATATCGTCAAAATAGACCACAACAAATTTTCCTAGGAAGGGTCTGAGGACCTGGGTCATTACTCTCATAAAAGTACTAGGTGCGTTACTCAAACCAAAAGGCATCACCGTCCATTCATAAAGTCCATCTTTAGTCTTAAAAGTTGTCATCCATTCGTCACCAGGACGGATTCTGATTTGGTGATACCCACTTTTGAGGTCAATCTTGGAAAAGAGGGTAGCTCCAGTCATCATGTCTAACATGTCTAAGCGGGGAAACGGTACTTCACTGTGATCTTATTGATTTCCCTACTATCGACACACATTCTCCAAGAACCATCTTTCTTTGGGGTCAATAGTGCAGGGACAACACACGGGCTAAGGCTTTCCTTAATAAAACCGCGTTTCAGAAGTTCATCCACTTGTCTGTTTAGCTCAGCATGTTCCATTGGATTCATGCGATAATGTGGAAGGTTGGGCAAGGACGCTCCCGGGACAAGATCGATGACGTGTTGGATATCCCTGAGGGGTGGGAGGTGGTTGGGTAAGTCTTTCGGGAAGATGTCAGCAAAAGTCTCTAGAAGGGGTTTAACTTCATCAGGGACAGGTTCTTCCGAGTTATCATTCACTTCCCTAGCTATAAGCGCATACATAGGGGATCCCTGATTTAGCTCACTGTCCATTTCTTTTGCAGTCAGAAAGTGTAAGCCTTTGCTTAGCCTAGCGGGGGTAGGCTTAGCCTCATCTTTACTAGTCTTGGGTTGAGAGGGGATAAGTTTGATTTTTTTACCGTTATGTTCAAACACACAGGTGTTCGTCCTCCCATAAATGTGGACATCGTTGTCGAATAACTACGGACGACCAAGGATAATCTGCCCTACGTCCATGGTCAACACGTCACACAAAATCTTCTCTTGGTATCCCACAAAATTTATAGGAATAAGGCTCCTATCTTTGATATCAATGGCAGTGGCATTGATCCAAACAACTTTGTAGGGGTTCGGGTGCGGGGTTGTCTTCAGATTAAGTGTGGTTATCATTGCGGTCGAAACAACATTGATGCAGCTTCCACTGTCAATGATGACCTTACAATTCTTGTCCCCGATTTTAGTGTAGGTATGAAAAATAGACGTCCTACGCCAGTCGTCACTTGGTTTAAGTTGGGACAAGGCACATCTAACAACTTGAAGTTCTACGGGGCTGTCATCGCAGAAGAAGTCTTCCTCTTCATCCACATGATGGACTAAGTTAGTCTTAGGCTCCTCATCATCATCGTCGTCGTCAAGGACTTCCTCGATTATGGTCACTTTATAAGGGCTGGAACATTGGGAGGCAATGTGTCTATACCCATGACACCTATAGCATTTGATTCTTGAAGGGGTTTTGGGAGTTTCCCGTTTAGGGGTTTTACCCTTATAGTCAGGGCGGGGTTGAGTTAGGCCAGGGGTAGGTCAACTAGTCATGGGTCCAGTGGGCTTGTTGTTTTGTTGGCTAGAGGACTTGAAAGGGTTAGGATGAGAGTCTTGGCTCCTAGAGAGGACATGGCTCCTAGATTCTTCTAAATCTAGAACAAGGCTACAAGCAGCTTCTAAGGTAGTCACTCCTCTGGCGAACAGCTCATTCCTCAGGTCTTCCCTCAGTCCGGCTCTAAACATAGAAAGAAGTTGGGCAGGGGTGGTGGTTTCCCACTGCAACGGATCATAAAGTCATCAAAAGCAGAGATATATTCTTTGACTGGTTTACTTCCCTGGGTCAACCTATTCCAATGATCCAAAAGTCTAGGGTAGTAGGAAGGAGGAAGGTATTTTTGTTTCAGCTCTTGCTTCATCGTAGCAAGGAGGAATGTATTTCTGTTTCAGCTCTTTCTTCATCGTCCTCCAATAAGTAATGGGGTACTCCCCTCGGGTTTCACGCATGTGTTCAAGATTAGTCCAATATTGACTGGCTCTACCGGTTAGCTTCATTTCAGCAAACCTAACCTTTCTGGCCTCCGAAATGTTATACCATTTGAAATAGTTATCCATACCCTTAAGCCAATCTAGAAAGACTTGGGGGTCTAAGGTGCCATCGAAGGATGAGGCATCAATCCGAATGTTTTTCAAGAGTTGGGCATCGTTTCCTTCCCAATTGGGGTTTTGTCTAGTGGGTTCGTGGTGGGGCCTTTGGTTAGTCCTATAGTAATCTCGGGGGTGCCCATAATCAGCATGAACCTCTTCGGTATAAGGGGACTGAGGTCTAGAAGGTGTATAGACTGCTGGGTTTCCTATACGCTCTATGTTGTCAAGTCTCTCAGTTTGGCGCCTAAAGTCTGCTAAATCAGTTTGGGTATTTCTGATTTGCTGGGTAACCGTTCCAAGTTGACCAACAATAAGGTCTAGAGTCGCCTGAATTTGTTCCGGATCCATGGGGAAACACTAGGGAACAACTAAGGTGGGAAAAGGTAAAGGGCAGCAAGGAGATGTGAGGTTTGACTCACTAAAATGACACTAGTTGAAGCAGGAAGGCTTAGGACAGCACACTAGACAAAGGTTAGAGTAGCCTAGGTGTTTAGGGATGTTTCTACAGTAATGGCAGCACCTAAACACTAAATTAGACTCCCCTAAATGTCTCTAAATGCAGCAGATTTTTACTGGACAGCAAGTAACAAACAGTGATTAAAACTAAATATGCTATGGTATAATTCATGCCTATCATGCTCTGATATCAAGATGATGTGAAACTAAATGCCATGAAACAAGAATTGCAAGTTAAGAGATTAATAAGATTAGTGAACGTAGCTTGGCTTCCAATAATCCCTTTACTTGCTCAAGTTAGATCATCAAAATATGTCGCAAGAGATTAAGCAATAGCAATTGTTTACATTTTGAGAATAGTAGGTCTTGCAAATAACAACCAAAATTTAGTAGTAATGCAAACAGCACGGTAACAAGAGCCTCAAGTTTAAAATCTAGAACATTCACCTTGAGATCCCTCACTCAATCTCTTGAAAGTGGAGGTTAGTGGATGAAAGTTGCAAGCACATTTAGTGAAGCCACTAGAAGGCAAGTGATGTGTAGGGTAGTAGTCGTCGGAGAAGTAGCCAGAGTGGTGGAGTAAGATGGTCAGCCGGTGATGATCCAACGTCCCTTTGATCTTTGTTCGTCGATCACGTCAACTAAGGTGTATTGGATGCGGTCGATGTAATCTTCAACGGTATCGTCGAAGTCAAAGCCTACGTCAAAGAAATGTGAATGGAGGATGTTGATTTGATCTCGATCGTCATGCACAAATCCATAGTCCCATTCGGGATCCGCCATACATAGTGAATTGAGAAGAGAGGGGAAAAGGGGGCCGCGGCTTGGGGAATAGGGATGAGAGGGGGCGGCTAGGGTTAGGGGAAATTTGGGGAATTGCAATAAATCTGAATTTAATTTCAGATTTAAGTGATTTTGGAGGGAAGGATTTGAAAATTCAATTAATCCATTAATGGGCTAGGGGAGGGGCGACTAATGGAGGGGATTGGGAAAGCTTTAATTGTGATTTAATTTGAATTGGAGAGAGAAAACCAAAGGGGGAGGGGGCCGGCCATGTAGAGAGGGGAGAGAGGGAATTTTGCTTTAAGTAGGTGGGCCCCAAAGAATAATTAGAGATTTAAATCAAATCTGATTTTAATCTCAGATTTAATTAAAAGAGGAGGTTTCCAAATTTAAGTTTTAGGATTAGGAAAGTATTTAAATTTCAAATTTTAAATTTGAAATCCAATTAAATACGTTTCCTAATTAACTAGAGCCTATGTTAGGGAAGTTGATAATGACCAAAGGGGTTTTGATTTCAGGATTTGGCATGGGGAGTTGAGGCTGGCGAGTTGGACAAGGGGAAGGGGCAGCGGCTGGGAGGAGGCCGGCAGCTGGGTGTAGGCGGCCGGCAGTTGGGGTTCAAGGGCGGCGGCTTGGTGTTGGGAAGGTGGGGGGATGGGTTTGGAGAGGGGAAGGGGATGGTGGCGGCGGCGGGTTGAGCTAGGGAAGAGGGTGGCGAGTGAGATGATAACGAACAACAACAAACCGCGAACCTTGGAATCCACCAAAGGTTGACGGATACTACACTCACCTTCAAGAACTCACAAAGAGATCAAAGCAAAGAAGAGAAATTCATTCATAATCATCATCAAGAAAATACAAAGCATGGGGACCTTCATATATAGGCCTCAAACTAACAAAAGGAAAAAGACGCTAATGCCCGCAGGCTACAATAGAGACACAAAACCCCATAGGGGCAAACTAAGAAACTGAAATGACATAAATAAATAAATTGTAAAAATACATCAAAAATAAAGACTATGAATCGTGGCCGTCAATCATCGTCCCCATCGACAGTACACGTGTCGAAATCTCTGACTGATGTCCTCATCAAGAAAACTCATTCATCTGGTTAATTTTAAAAGTGCGTAATTTATTATAAATGATTTTCAAGCTATTTAGGCTAGCCTTTTTTTAGAGTTTTCTCGCCCGTATATGCGTATCATATTTGTGTGATTTATTTCCTTGTAATTCAATTATCATTTTATTTTCTAGAAATTAGTTATAGATCATTATTAGTATCCATTAGGATGAATATTTGTATTTTAATATATTCATTGCTTCGCTCATATCATTTAAATGAGGTTATTCATTGAAACTTGCCTACTGACCATAATACATGACGTAGTTTATGAATCAAATGAGCATTATGAAAATGCAAATTTTGATGGATCTGCTAGTATTGTTCCCATAATGGATAATCAAAGTGATGTTGAATTTCATTTTAGTTCATTATTTAGTGACATTACAAATTTATAAAATGAATCTTATGATGAGAGCTAAGTAGCATCAATGTTTCTGAGAGAGTTTGCTGATAATTAATGTTTTAAAATAAGCCCTAAATATAAAACTCCATTCTTGTGGTTAATTTTGAAAGTGCGCAATTCATCATAAATGATCTTTAAACTATTTGGGTTAGTTTTTGAAAGAGGTCTTTCGTATGCATATGCGTATCATAATTATGTGATTTGTTTGCTTCTAATTTTAATATCATTTCATTTTCTTAGAAATTAGTTATAGATCATTATTAATATCCATTAGGATGGTTTTTTGTATTTTAATACCTCATTACTTGTCTCATATATTAGAAATGCTCTTTCTTTATTAGATTTAAACGAGAATTTGACTTTTAACAGGACACAATGGAGAAAAAAGATTCATGTAGCCGACTCCACGTAGTGGGACAAAGGCTTGATCTTGTTTTATGTTGTATTACTTGGCTCATATCATTTGCATGATATGTATGATTTGCATTAGGTTATTCATTGAAAATTGGTTACTAATCATAATAATTATATTTTTTTGCTAATGTGAACATGAGACGTGTAGTTTAAAAGTAGTGATAAAGCTATAATGTGTTCAATTCGGAAAGATTTCCATCATGAACCTTTAAGACATTATACGAGAATGGCTTTTTTTTTTGGGAAAATAATACGAGAAATGTTGAATCATTTAAAATCTTTTAGTGCGTTGGTACTAGTGCTTCTAAATTGAAAAATCCATAAAATTATGATATTAATCAATTTCAATGTATTTTATTTGACTTTATTTTATAAGAAAAATATCAATTATTTGAATTCTTCTCTTTCTAGCTCCTTGTGAATCCACATTCAATCTTCTACTAGATATTTTTATATAACTTGTTCTTAAATCTATTATAGATTATGAGATTACGTTAATTATTGATAGTGAATTAAAGAAATATCTTGTTCGCTGGCTAGAGAGATTTGCTTATGGATTACTTTATAGGATATCCAAATGTATTACTTTATTTGCTTAATGTGTTGAATACTAAATTCTGATTTGAATTTTTCCTCGGGTATATTTTATGGAAACATGTGCTGATTGTTATTAGAAAAATCCCTTCATGACCAAAGTTTTCTTTTCTTGTTTTCATTACTTGATTTTTTTATGTTATTTTGTAATTTCAATTGTTTGGTGCATGCTTGTGAGGATGGCCTTGAAAGGGATGCATTTATTTTTTCCTATTATGTTGACTATTTTTTCCTAGTATTATGTCGATCTATATGGTTTGTTAAAAGGCTTGTTTGGTTTGATTCTTGGATGCCCTCAAGTTTAAAGTTCTATTGATGAATACCATAAGCTTAACTTATTAAGGTCAAGCTTTTTCCAAATTCGGTAGATTGGTGTGGGTCTTGATGTAGGCAAGAGGGTGGGGGGGGGGGTCTCGGTTTGGGCTTGGCTGCTTGGTTTTGGGCTGTTTTTGGGAGCTGCTATGTGTTAGCTCATTAATGATGGCTGTCCAAATGCTTCCCCTCCTCCTTGGCCTTTCAGTTTCCTCCTTGTGTTACTCCTTATGGCTGGTTCTTCTCCCTTTTTTCCTCTCTATTCCGGTTCTCTGGGTTGCTGGTTCCGCCTCCTGGTATGCTGTCCCGGTTCTCTGTTCTGGCTTTTCGATTTCTTCCATGGCTGCTTTCCCGTGGCTTTTCATCCTGTTTTCTGTGCAGAATTTGGGGGGCTGTTGTGGTGTCTTTTGGCCTTTCATTTCCCTGTTTTTATTAGCTTGATATGGCTGTTTGGTTTCCTCTATTTCTCCTATAAATATTAGGTGTTTTGTAGAGAGTTGTGTGTGTTATGTGACCAATATTTGGAATAAGAACCTGCGGGTTTCTTTTGAGGATTGCTTGCGAGCAATGCCTCTTCGTCTTCTTCTTCCTTCTAAGAAAGCTTGTGAGCTTGTCCTCCTTCGTCTTGGCTTCTTATCCTTTTCTTCTCTCCGCAAGAGTCCACCCTACTTGTATCTTTCTTCTCGATAATATAAAGCTGATTTAGGTGTTTTATGTTCTAAAATTATGTTATGTGATAAAGTGTTGTTTTTCCTTTTTTATTTCAAGTGATAAGTGTTGTATGTTCTTTTTATCAGGCAAGTCTTTTATGTGGTTGTAATTCTTTCTTTTTTAGGTCTCCAATGTATTGTGGAGACCTAAATTTTTTTTATTTTGTTTTCTTTTTGTAACCAAGGGTTCTTTTGAATCCTTGCCTACATCAAAATGGTATCAGAACAAGTTTAGTATATCCTAAGTTGGTTGTGTGAGTCTAGGTTTTTGTTGGGTCTTTTTTTCTTTATAAAAATGAAAAATCAAGAAAAAATCGAGTCTATTGTTTTAGAAAATCAGCCAGGTAATTTTGAAGTCCAAATTTCAACCAACAGATGGGTTCCGTCGCAAGGAAGTTCAACAAATCCTATCCAGAATGAGCTATACAAGATTAAGGAAAGAATGGTTTTGAGTATGGAAAAGTACGAAAAGAGAAAGAGTCATCTGCAGGCTCAATTCAATCAGGAAAAAGAAATAATCTAAAGAAAGTACACAAAGTTAATTGAACAATTGGATAAAGAGCCACCTTTGCCTCGTAATGAAAAATCTAAAGCATCCTCATCTGAAGATGAGCCTTTTCAAGTTGGGGAGAATTGATGTAGGTAAGGGGGGTCAAAACAAAACAAAAATTTTGTTCTTTGGGCTGTTTGCTGGTGGGTCTCGGTTTGGGCTTGGCTGCTTGGTTTTGGGCTATTTTTGGTAGCTGCTATGTGTTAGCTCATTAATGATGGCTGTCCAAGTGCTTCCCCTCCACCTTGGCCTTTCAGTTTCCTCCTACTGCTGCTCCTTATGGTTGGTTCTTCTCCCTTTTTCCCTGTCTGTTCCGGTTCTCTGGGCTGTTGGTTCCGCCTCCTGGTATGCTGTCCCGGTTCTCTGTTCTGGCTTTTCAGTTTCTTCCCTGGCTGCTTTCCCGTGGCTTTTCTTCCTGTTTTCTGTGCAGAATTTGGGGGGCTGTTGTGGTGTCTTTTGGCCTTTCATTTCCCTGTTTTTATTAGCTTGATATGGCTGTTTGGTTTCCTCTATTTCTCCTATAAATATTAGGTGTTTTGTAGAGAGTTGTGTGTGTGTTATGTGACCAATATTTGGAATAAGATTCTTTTGAGGATTGCTTGCGAGCAATGCCTCTTCGTCTTCCTTCTAAGAAAGCTTGCGAGCTTGTCCTCCTTCGTCTTGGCTTCTTATCCTTTTCTTCTCTCCGCAAGAGTCCACCCCACTTGTATCTTTTTTCTCGATAATGTAAAGCTTGTTTAGGTGTTTTATGTTCTAAAATTATGTTATGTGATAAAGTGTTGTTTTTTCCTTTTTATTTCAAGTGATAAGTGTTGTATGTTCTTTTTATCAGGCAAGTCTTTTATGTGGTTGTAATTCTTTCTTTTTTAGATCTCCAATGTATTGTGGATACCTAATTTTTTTTTATTTTGTTTTCTTTTTGTAGCCAAGGGTTCCTTTGAATCCTTGCCTACATCAGGTCTCCACTACATTACTTATTCTATGCCATGGTTTAAAATTATGCAATTTGAGGCACAGCTCAAGACTTGCCTCAATAGAATTAAAAAAAAGGCAAAGAAATGTATGCCTCACACTTGCCAGATGAGACTTGTGCCTCATTAGGGTGAGGCTTGCTTCAAGGCACATCTCAACGCAATTTTAGCGTAATTTTAAAGAGATGTAAACCTAAAAATTAGGATTTAGATAATTTAAAATTTTTAATTTATGAGTTTTATATACATACAACAACAATAATATCAAGCCTTTATCCCACTATGTGGGGTTGGCTACATGAATCATTTTTCTCCATTGTATCATGTTAAGAGTTAAATTCTCATTTAAATCTAATAAAGAAAGGTCATTTCTAATATTTTCTAACCAAGTCTTTTTAGGTCTACCTCCACCTTTCTTAACATAGGCCAAATCTAATACATCTACTCCCCTAATCGGGTCATCGGAAGGTTGCCGTTTTATGTGACCAAACCATTTAAGGCAACTCTCTCTAATCTTATCTGCCATTGGAGCTACTCCAGCTTTTTCATGTACATGCTTGTTTCGTATCCTGTCTCTAAGAGTAAAACCACTCATCCATTTGAGCATCCTCATCTCTACAACACTTCAACTTAATATTATGCTTCTCTTTTAATGGCCAACATTCTGCGCCATAAAGCATTGCAGGTCTCACCACTATCTTATAGAATTTTATCCTTAAGTTTGAGTGGTACTTTTCTATCACACAAGAAGCCCAATGCGTTCCACCACTTTAACCAACCAACTTGAATTCTACTAATAATATCCCCATCTATTTCACCGTCACTCTATACAATAGACCCAATATATCTAAAACGTGTACTCTTATTAATGACTTGATCGCTTAAAGTCACGAACCCCCCACTAGATCTATTACCACTAAAATTACACTCTATGTATTCGGTTTTAGATCTACTCAAATGAAAACCTTTAGACTCTAAGATTGACCTCCATAATTCAAGTTTACCTTCAACTCCCTTTCTAGTCTTATCAACAAGAAGAATATCATCAACAAAAAGCATACACCAGGGTTAAATGTCTAGTAAGAACATCCATGACTAAAGCAAAAAATATATGGGCTTAAGGCTGATCCTTGATGTAATCCAATTGCAATAGGAAAATAGCTGGCCAAACCACCTTGTGTTTGACACAAGTAACAGCTCATGCATACATATCATTAATGACTTGAATATAAATATTATTAACCCCTTTCTTTTATAGAACTCTCTATAGCACTTCTCGTGGAACTTTATCATATGCTTTCTTTAAATCAATAAAAATCATATATAGATCCTCCTTATCCTCTCTATACTCTATCAAACCTCTCAATAAATGTATAGCTTCCATAGTAAACCTACCCGGCATGAATCCAAATTGATTTTGAGAAACATTAGTATCACGACGTAACCTATGCTCCATAACTCTCTCCCATAGTTTTAAAGTATGACACATCAACTTAATTCCTCTATAATTTGCATAAGTCCATCACCTTTATTCTTAAAATTAGGAATCAACACACTTTTTCTCCACTCATCTGACATCTTTTTAGTCTTCAAAATAATATTAAAAAGTTTTAGTAAGCCAAGAAATTCCTTCATCTCCTAAGCATTTCCACACCTCTATTGGAATATCATCAGGTGTAACAGTCGGAGGGAGAGGGGGGGGGGGACATGCCCCCCCTAAAAAAAGTATAAAGGTTAATCTAGCAGTGAACTTAATGTAAAAAATTGGATCAAATATTTTATTGGCCTCTTTAGCAGAACTTATTATAAAAAATAGAACTAATCAATTAAATTTATATTGTATTAATTTCAAACTAAATTAATTAAATTGACCTATTTAGCAAAACTTTTTAATCTAATTTTAACAGTAATCAAATCATATTATATCTGAATGACCATTTTGCGATGAGAAATGTTAAAATTGCTAGAGCATTTTTTTCGAATTTGTGCGAATTATTATTTGAAGTTAATAAATAATTTTTTAAAGAGCTGAAGAAACTCTCCACTTCATACTGCTTTAGCATTCCATTGATGTTGAATTCATATTTGTCAAAATGATACTCACATGATTTATAAGATTTTAGCGAATAAAATCAACAAGAGAGAATAGAGATAAAAATATTCTACTGGAAATTAAAGAATCTAAAAAGAAAAACTTTAGGATTTGATTAGAATAAATTTGGCTATTCAAAATTTCCTCTCTTTTTCACTCTTCTCGCCACTCAAAATTGCCCACTAACCCTTTATTTATAAGATTTTGGATGTTATAGGAAAGACAACATCAAAGTAATACATATTTAAAACATATTCTATAGCTCGAGTGTGTGACCAATTAAATTCATGAGATGGATATACTTGAATGATATCTCATTGAGCTCAGGTATTGAGAGCGAGACTCCTCGAATGAGGTTATTGACAAATTAGTTGAAGGGCTAAGTAAATATAGCAGCTATACTTTAAGGAAAGCATTTGATTAAAGGCTTGTTTGGAACGGTTTTCTTACTGTTTCTTAAAGCAACTTTCTAGTATAAATTTTTTAATTTTTATACTAGAAAGTTGCTTTTAGAAGCAGTAAGAAAGCCATTCCAAACAAATCCTAATTTAGGCCCCCCCTAAATACATTTTATGGCTCCGCCATTGTCTAGAGTGCTAAGGTCTCTAAAGTCAATCGTATTTTCACAATCTTCATTAAAAAGCTTAGCAAAATATCTCATCCACCTTTGTTGAATATCCTCTTCTAAAAAAAAAAACACTTTTTGATTTTCATCTTTAATGCACTTCACTTGAACTAAATCCTTATTACTATCTCTTTGTTTTGCTAAATTATACATATATCTTTTGCTCTTTTTAGTATCTAATCTATTATATAAATAATTAAAAGCAAAAAATCTTTGCATCGCAGATTGATTTCTTAGACTCCTTACGAATCTATTTATATCTTTCTCAATTTTCAGAGTTTTTACATCTAAACCAATTTTTATAACAAACTTTTTATTTTTTATTTTTTCTTGCACATTTTGATTCCACCACCAACTATTTTTATTATTAGGAGTTTTTCCTTTTGATATTCCAAGCACATTAATTAATTCCATTAATTTGCATGTTAGGGAACCTACATTCTAAGGTCTTATCATAATTCTAGTTTCATGGACTAGCTTCTTTGCCCACATCTATCCAAAATTTAGGAACCCTTGCCTATTTAACACTACACACGGGCACCGATGCAGCGACCCTTACACACTCCTTGCTGTATCCAGGCCATATAGCGCATCACTTTCAGGGAACGCCTTAGCATTAACACAATGTATTAAAGGATTCATGTCATGATTATTCAATAAGTTTTACGCTGGCGGTCGACTACCTAACACAACTCTCCATTTTTCTCATCTAGGACTTGGGATCTGGTAGTGTTCAATTAAGCTTGAGAAGAACCACATTACCTTAAACTTGCAGCCATAGGGACCCTAACGCCTACACTTAATCCTACTGCTTCACCTTGTTGGTGCACCCCATTTTTTTATTTTTAATATAAGGGAAGAAAGAAATCAAATAACTACAATGATGATTCTAATAAAGACCTAAGTGATGAGTGTGGAGGTGATTTTTGAATTCATAAATTATGACTTCAGACTACTTGTTTATGTTGAACTAGAGTGATATAGACTATTTATTACCGTTGTTTGTAGTCTTGTATGACTTTTAATGGACTTGAAATTTTTATGATCTTATTTTAACATCTTATCTTGATATTAGTATGTTGCTTATTATTTAATATTTTTTTAGTAATTTAATGATTTAGTTCTAAGTTTTAAGCCTTGAGAATGCCTCGAGGCTTAAGCTTTGCTTCATGGAAGAAAAACACCTCAACGCTCGATTGTGCAATTTCAAACCTTGTTCTAGGCTATTCTTATGGTTATTTGATTCTTTAGATATTTGAATAGTAGGGATTATCATGTGGTAGTTAATGGATTGCTTATGAGGTTTAAGCACTATTACAGTTGTTGGATTTCAGGATTGTTACATGATTGCCAAAATATATTTTTTAATGAAATTGAACATGAATATTATCTCCATTGTTTGAAAATTTTGATATATCGGACTGATAATGTTTGTAATTATTTTAATCACATAATATCTTTCTTTCAAAAAGAATGTATCATCCCCCAATCTTTATATTATGACACTCTTTAACAAAATGCAGTGACTTAAGAAAAAATCGTCATCTTCTTAAAGTCAAGGAGTCTTATTTTCTAGAATCAAGTGTCAAAAATATACTAGGGAGAAACAACCATAATTGTTATGTATGTAATCAATAAATAACCTCAAGAATTAATAACTTCAAAAGTCCTATAAACTATCTAGCTAAATTCCTTCTCACAAATAACTTCATATCAAAATCTCTTTGAAAAATCTTTGAGTGCATTGCTTATGTCCACATCCATAAATAATATAGGGTAAATTTGATTCTAGAGCTCTCAAATGTATTTTTATTTAATATTTTTTTACTAAAAAAGAGTACAAGTGTTATCATCCTCTCACCAAAAAAATTTCTTGCTTCAAAAGATATCACCTTTAATGAGAAACAAAGTTTTTTCAATCCAACTCATCTTCAAGGGGAGAACTCTCAACTAACAGTTAAGTTTGATGAAATTTATATCTTTCATCTTGTTATTCTTACAGCATAAACTAAAAGAAAATTTAGACATTGTACTCTTTCAAGTTTATACCAGAAGGAATAAATTCAACCAAATTCGTAGCAAGTTCAAGACTTGAAACCATTATCATTTAACAATGATCAACCTATTATTATCTATTCCCCTTTGTATCTCATCTCCTAGTGTGCATCTTTTTGAAAAATTTCTACTCAAAGTCTTTCTTACAAATATAACTTTAATTTCATTACAATACTACAAATTTTATTTGAGACACTTGAAAATAATAATTAAAAGAATTTCATGACTGAAGAGATGAATGATGTGGAACAAAATTATACTTGGGAGATCATTGAATTACCAAAAGAGAAGAAAACTTTAAGATGCAGATGATTTTTTTGGGTAAAATATAGATGGAAGCTTGGAGTAGTATAAAGTGAGATTAGTAGCCAAATGATATACTTAATTTTATGGAATTGATTAAAATTCTTTTTTCTCTTGTTGCAAAAATGAATACAATACGCATCATAATTTCTCTTGCAACTAAGCGTGAATAGTCTATCTAGCAGTATGATGCAAAGAAGACTTTCCTACGTTGGGATGTTAAAGAAGAAGTTCATTTACATCCACCACCTAGATTTAATAGTTCTTTTATAAAGAACAAAGTATGCAAATTAAAAGAGCTCTATATGACTTTAAACAATCTTCGAGAGTATGATTTGAAAAATTCACGCAAGTCTTGAATTAAACTGCATTTAAACAAAGCCAAGGATATCATCCCTTCTTCATAAATCACTCAATTTATGGTTGAATCTTAGTTCTCATTATATATGTTGATATACTTATCATAGGTCATGATAATAGAGAAAAGAAGTCTCTCAAGAAAAAAGCTTGCTGAAAAATTTGAGATCAAATAGTTGATAGGCTCAAATACTTAGTGGGAATAGAAGTTGCTCAATCATAGTAAGGAATATCCCTCTCTTAGCTCAGTTAGATTTAGTGTTGAATTTGAATTTAGAGCCATTACCTAAGGAATTTCTGAGCTTTTGTTGATCAAAATCATTTTGGAAGATTTAATGGGAGGAGATAAATAAGATATACTATGATAATAAATATATCATAAATCTTGCTTGTAATATAGTACAATATGATTGTACCAAGATGTGGAGCTGGATAGACATTTCTTAAAAAAAAAATCGAAAGTAGATTGATTTGCACTCTATATATGCTAACAAGAAATCAACTTATAGATATTCTCATCTAAGGACTTTACAGCCGCACATTCAAATATTTCAAGTAAACTTGGAATGTTATAGTTGTATCATTTAGTTTGATGCTGAGTGTTGAATAATTGTGGGATCTGCAAGTCAACCAATCTTGACAGGGATCATTGAGCACACGGATTAAGAGTTCTAACAGTTAGATCAATCATCTTATGACCCTAATATTGCAGTTCATGTATTTTGTTTTCTTCTAGTCATCGACCACTTAATGACTTTATTTTTCTTTATTATAAATAGCTTTAATGTATTTTCGTTGTAAGACTTTTATAAAAGTTTATATATACTTTTATACTTTATATAGAATCAAACAATAAAAATCCTAAATAATTTTTTTCTACTTTTCTATTTTTCTACAATTATCTGTAATCAAATTGAGAAGGCCAATCTTATCTACTTGTCTATAAATGAGGAGTTTATAAGTAGATGTTGTGCGGCATGTAATTTATTATCCTTGATTAAATATAGATTTCTTTTGGCTTTCAATGTTGTGTATGCAAATAGGAAGTTTTGTTATTTTGAGTGCAGTACAAGTGTGACTAACTAATTTTAGGGGACTCATCTCATTATATCAACATGATGCTCGAATTTCTTTATATATATATATATATATATATATATATATATATATATATATATATATATATATATATATATATTTGCATGTTTCCAATTATTGTTGATACTTGAGAGTTGTTCGATCATTACATTATGTTTAAGTTCCAATTCCAATATTTGCAGTTTGCATTTTGATAAAACAAGTTGTTTATATATTGGTTTGCGATACATGAATCCCAAGTCCTTTTATATGATTTATATACATCATATTATTCTAGTTTCATTAAGAATCCCTAATCTAAGATGTCCTGCATCAAATATTACTTTTTACAACAACAACAATATCAAGCCTTTATCCCACTACGTGTGGTCGGTAGGTTACTCTTTAAGTTATAAAAATACTGTTTGTTAGATAATTTACATAGCTGATTGTATGATGACTGCATGTTTGAATTTTAAGTCAATGCATAGATTGTCTGCTTTAATTTTAGCAACTCCATCGGTGAAGCTAACAAATCAGTGTCTTATTTTTGCCAGTTATGGACCAACCATACACGTGTTTCAGAATTGTTGATACCTCCAATTGATATTGGATTGACTGCATAACAATCTGCGTATGAAGGTTTTTTGAACTAGTAGAATTGAACGTGCTTTTATATCAGGACAAGTAGGCAGTTGCTCAGCAGGCAAATAGAATTTCAAAATTATAAAGGGTAGAAAAAGCTATTCTTTTCAATTCTTTTACTCATTCCAATTTAACCTCTCTCAATCCGAATACGAGCAGATTTTCAACTTAATTCTAATTAGAAAATTCTTAGCAAATTTGCCAGTCACATGCAAAATTAATCATCATCATTAGCTTAATCCTCCCAACTAGTTAGGGTCGGGCATTTTAATCAAATGAAACACAATTTTTTTACCTTTATTTATTTCCTTGAATATGCTGCTTGTCGTGTGTTTCCTGTCACCAGGTTACATTTTATAGGTCAATGCATGTCCTGGTACTGTTCTCTAGTTCACTTAGTTACAGAATAATGGAAGCACACATTTGCAGGAAAAAAATTGGCTCTGAATATTTTGATCAAATATAATCATGATGAATCTCAACGTTATTGAATTTACTTTGAGATAACTATAATATAAAAATTAATTTTTTCTTTATATATTGCACATCTTAAAGAGAATTGAATTACTTTGAAATCCATCATGATTAAAATTTGATGCGAAGGTTTCTTCTGTGGTATAGGTGCTTGAACTTACATATCTAAACAAAAGATGGGTTTGCATTAACTTCATTAGTCAAAAGCTAAACTTTGGATGGAATTTTGTTGGATTTATTTCCTCTCAAAGTGGTTGTTTCTTATTCTTCAAAATTTCCTGCTTACGGTTTCAAAATTCTTTGGTGATGTGATGCAGCACATTCTGACACCACCATTGCGAGGATGCTTGTGGGAAACAAATGTGATTTGGAGAACATAAGGGCTGTTTCAGTCGAGGAAGGAAAGAGCCTTGCAGAAGCAGAAGGGCTCTTCTTCATTGAGACTTCAGCCCTAGATTCCACAAACGTAAAGGCTGCCTTTGAGATAGTCATAAAGGAGATTTATAACAACATCAGCAGGAAAGCATTGAACTCTGATTCCTACAAAGGGGAGCTCTCCCTTAATAGGGTAACCCTTGAAAGCAATGGAACTGATGGATCAAAGCAAGGATCAAGTAGGTTTACTTGCTGCTAAGATTCTTAAAATTTTTCAACTTTAATAGTGTTTCCAATGATATTCTCCAATGGAACTTCTTGCGCTTGTGTATTTTATAAGCTTTGATTTGTTTTGGGTTTGCTATCAGTTGTATTCAATGCATTGTTTAAATAATAAGATCAATATACTATTGAATTTCTGTATCATATAGACCAAACTCTATATTGCATTGTGTTTTAATAAAATTTTATAATAGCATTGATATGTGATTGCCATTTTTATGTGCGCATTTGTTGTACTTAAATAGTGTCAATTTCTTGCTGGAAAAACATCCAAATTGCAGTGTGAAAGCTTCAAATATGAGAGAAAGGTTTATACTGGCCAGATTTTTTGAAGAATTACAATATTCTGATTAGTTACTTGAGCATTTACTGCCAAAAATTGCAGTAGGCAGGAATGTTATGCTTCCAGAATTTTTTTTTTCTCTTCTGTTATTCTTATTCCCAGTCATTACACATTTATGCTGCCACCTGAAATTAATGGAGTCCTCTGTAAACGGTATTTATAAGCTTCTGTATTCATGCCAACATTTGCTATAAGAACAAATGCTTGTTTTAGCATTGCATGATAACTGTTGCATCAGCACTTATAATTGCATCTAGTTCAAAATGATTCACAGAGTTTTTTTTTTTTTTGTACAATGAATAAATGTGTAAAAGAGAGAAAAAAAGATTCAAATAATTTTCTTGTTACAAGATGTAGATCACCATTCCATTTTGCATGCTTCTTTACAAAAGACTAAGAAGGTAACATCTATCATAGATCTCAATAAAAAAAGTTGCTATGAGTTGTCAGAGCCTTATTTAGGCTTCGTTTGGGATGAATTTTTTATTGTTTCTTAAAATAATTTTTTAGTACAAAAATTAAATTTTTAACTAAAATATAGTTTTAAGAAGCAGCAGGAAAGTCATCCCAAACGAAGCTTTCATTAATTCTTCATTTGAAATAGCTTTCTTGTTGCTATATAAAGTTGATATATTGTAAAAAGTAAATTTTTAGTATAATTTTTTTTTAAACAGTGAAAAAATAGTCTTCAAATGAAAATTATAATTATAATCTAAAAAATAAATACAATAAAAATATTTATAACGAAGCCTAATTTTAGTATAATTTATATCATAATATCTTTAAATAATTTTTTTCCTTCACAAAATACTCCAAAAACAAAGGCAGAGAGAGAGAGAGAGAGACAACTCACAAGAGCACAGATGCGACAGCTAGGCAACATCCACCCAGCCACACATTCCATTGCCCGTGATTCTCCCCGCCCGTGACTCCCCTTCCCCTCCAGTCTCCACCATTAATCTCTCTGTCTCTCTGTCTCTCTCACACACACACGCACTGTCTATACATACTCCTGAGCTCCATTACTCCAACATCCCTCTCCCTCTCACTCTTTCAATAATATGGCTTCCACCGTCCGCGCACCAGCCATACTATTACTGGCCGTGTTGTCACTAGCCACCGCCGCAACGTCCCTCAGTATATGCAACATGAGCACCGATGATCTCGCCGAATGCCGGCCAGCGGTGAGCGGGCCGAGCCCGAGCGAGCCCTCTGCGGCTTGCTGTTCAGTTTTAGAAAAGGCCGACCTCCCCTGTCTCTGCACCTACCGTAGCTCGCCGCTGCTGCCCTCATTCGGCATTGACCCCAACCTTGCCTTGCAACTCCCACGCAAGTGTAGCCTCTCTCCTCCTACCGATTGCTAACTCATTAGTCATCCCGTCGCCGCTGCCCGCCCTCCGGCTCGGCCTACCTTCTCAGTCAATCTCTCTGTATGATTTCCGATATGTTTTTGTACTGCTTGCGTCTGTGCGTGTTCTGTTTGGCGTTTGTGTTTTCTAAGGATAAGGGTTTGTTGCTTTGTCTTAAAAAAAAAAAAAGATTTAGCTCACAATATATTAATTTTCTTTAAAATGACTTAAAAGTAAGAAATATATTTTCTTAAACTATAAGTTATTTTTTAATTATTTAAGACATATTTATTCTCGATTAACAAGACAATGGCTAAGAAAGTTATAAATAATTTATTATTTGCCACATAAAAAGTATTTTCATCCTATGAATATGAGTTTACTTGAAAGTTATAAATTGACTATTGTTATAAAGATGAGTATGCTCAGGTGGATGAGTGGCTTTTCTCTTAGAGATAGTATGTGAAACGGGTATATACAAGAAAAGGTTGGAGTAGTTCTATTGGCAAATAAGATTAGAGAGTCGTCTTTAATGGTTTGGCACATAAAATGTCGGTCTTTTGATGACCCGTTTAGGAGAGTAGATGTAGTATATCTGATTTATATTAAGAAAGATAGAGGTGGTTAGAAAATAGTAGAAATAATATTTTTTTATTAGGTTTAATTTAGACTTTGGCTCTTAATATGATATAATGAAGAAAAATGATTCATATAGTTGACCACATATAGTGAGATAAAAGTTTGATGTTGTTGTTGGGAAAATGGTAATATAGAAAGTAATAATTAGATGTACTCAAATACAATCTTATCAAATGATAGTAAATTAAAATCAAATTCATATCACATAAAATAAGATATAACAAATACTTATTTTAGAAAGATTAGATGATATTTATAAACATTAATACTTTATGCCTTGCTAAAAGGAGCCCAATATGATTGAGTTTAACTAGTACAATTTATATTGGTGTTGGATCCAAATTCGTTGGGATGACATCCGACCCTACTAACAGGCTTATTCTGAGAAAGCGACCCAAATATGTGTGAGAATGAAGAGACCAATCTACTATAAAGCATATATAGTACAAGGGCTCAAGATGCCAAAGATAACAAGAGTAAAAAAATCCAAATTACTTCTCATCATCTTTTATTTATAGGGGTCTAAGGGTTACAGGAAAAGCTACATCTACAAAGAAATAGAAAATATAATGTTTTAATGACTCTCATTCTGATTGGCTTTGACACACATTGCCTCCTAGTTATTTGAAAGGAGATTGGCTTTGCATAGGCTTGGTAATCTCTCTCTAACTCTCTAGGCGAGCTTAGTAGTATTTGAGTGCGTACGGTCCAGTGTGCATGGGCAAGTCTGTTAGCCAATTCTAAGCTGGAGAGGCTCGTAATGGGTAGATGCCTTGGAGTGTAGCCAACTTGTGTTGGAGCTTCATATCACCTAGGGAGGGCAAGTGAGCATGAGTTGCAGGAATTACGAGCTCCATGGTCGAATGATTAAGGTAGGGTGAGATGAGAGTCCCTTGAGTAGGGGCTTTCCTGTAAGTGAGATTGCAACCACAAATGATTATACCTTGCCTTAGATGGTGGTTAGTAGCTCTGATGGACGATCTTCTTTTATAATGAGAGTGGTGAGTACTGTGATCCATGAGGACCATTGATTACCCCTGTAAGAGGCTGACTTCCTCGTATGCTTCCTAGCTGGTGGGATCTAATGATCCATGGGTGAGCTTCATTTTAGGGCTCGTTCGGTGTGATTAACCTTCATCACGATTTGCCAAGTACCTGCTAGATACCTGAAAGATATATGCGATTATACAATTAAGCATTTTAGACTGCTTGAGTTGGTATTATACCTAAAAATTAATCTATATTAGGCCTGCTTGAGACGAGTACTTTTATAGACAGATAAATTCGAGACCAAATTAACTTAACTTGAACCAACCTAATTTAGCTTTAAGCAGGTCTACTTAATTTGAATTGAGTTTTAAAAATATTTGAAAGTACTTGATAAATTCATTTTAAAAGTAGTACAACACAATCTTTTCACATATAATCTTAATGTCAAAGTAAATTAATAGAATTGCAAACTCGCCCTATACAAATCAAATAACAACAAAATAACTTTACAGAATCCTTTTCAAAAGTTGGGAGACTTACTTTGGTTTAATCCAGGTCTTTTCCAAGCTTTATAGGCTGCGAAAATAGGCCAACCCCTCCGAGTACGAGTCTACGAGCATAGACGACTGTAGGCGAAAATGCCAACCTATTCACGTATTTGGTTTTCTTCTCACTTACGGCTGGTTGACTCTTGGAAAACCAAAGTCTTCGATGCTTAAATGGAAATAATTAAATAATTTTTTGCGGCAATTTTTTCAAGCAATTGTATTTAAAAAGAAGAATAAATTTATCGCCTCATAAAATAGTTTTTAAAAACTTTAAATTAAAAAAAGCCTTGAAAAAGAAATTAGTCATGCTTGTGTAAGCTTCTATAACAAATTTGTGTAAGCTTTTAGATAGAAATACATACATATCACTAGATTCTTCCAACCCTAATTATTTAATGTGCTCTATATGATACATTGAGCCAATGCCTTCCCCTGAGGAAGGGCACCATTTGTAATCGACTACAAAAACTAATGGAATCATTTTAACCGGATCAGACCCCGTGGGTTATCCCCTTTTTAGGATTTTCCACGTAAAAATCTTGGTTTCTCTTATGACTCTCGCAACTCTTTCTCTTTATCTGTCCGTGCATTAGATCTTCGTTTAAAGCTAAGACGTTAAGCTTTTTAACTCTCTACCACCTCAAATATTCTGATCCGCAATAGTATTTATTTAAGATTAATATAAACTATGTAGAATCTGAAATTTATTCTATACATAGAGTTATAACGCGCTATTCAAAATATACTTGATACATCATCGCCGCAACAAGTAAAATATTCATCGCAATAAGTAAAATATTCATCATATACAATTTAAATATGCTAGCTAGAATTTGAATGAAGAGTGAGTGCGGACAGCCACTACGGATGTCAATAAATAATCCGATCTGAACCCAATCAAAATAATTCAAGTTTGAGTTGACTTATTCAATAAATATGTTGGGTACGGGTCGTAGTATTTCAACTCGTTTATTAAACGGGTTTTGTTTAGGTTGACCCATTTTGACACTCCTAACAAGCACCATTCATATGAATAAACAAAAGCAGCACATCATTTATCATTCCAAATATTTCTCATAATCTTCTATCGCATCAAAGGAAAGCTGCAGTGAAACAGAGCGTAGAGCGTCACAGTCCAAATGTGTTCTATCAATATTTCAATAAACGAATGATATATAGCATCTTAGCCCACAATGACACACCTCGTCAAAAATTTAGAAAAACAGAAAAAGTTGGATCAAAACAAGGGACTGTCAACCCATAAATCAAATTGCATATCATAGGTACAGATCAAACTCTAGTAATCACCTTTCTATTCCTCAAATAAAATAGCAGCAGCACAGAAAGTCCAAGAAAAAAAAAAATCTGAAACATTGGGCAATCACCATAAAAATAAAAATATAGAGCCAATCTTGCACAACCATTAGCTTAAGGTTTTATTTGGGGCGGCTTTCTTATTGGTTAAAGCATTTTTTTAGTATAAAAATTAAAATTTTATACTACAAAGCTGTTTTAAGAAGCAGTAAGAAAGCCATCCTAAGGCTTCGTTTGATTATTTGGTACTTTTATAAAAGGTAGTTTTAAGAAACATCGGTTCAGAGAAAGGAGTTTTCTAACGGAGAAGCGTATATAAAAAGCTTTTTCAAAACAGCAGAAAAATAAAAAAAATGGAGTTATTGGGAACGAGGTTTGACAAACCAAACAGTAAAGAAAAATAAATTTTACTGCTTTAAAAAGAAATAAGCATAAAAAATGCCCAATCAAACTAGGCCTAAATGAAGCCTAAATAAAAAACACTGATGCTTAATAATTTCCACTTTTTACTATTTAACTAAATGATAAAATGAACTATTATGATTAAGACCTCAAAGAAAGTTTATTTACTTTTTTTTCCTGGGCAATTAAGAGATTTGAGCACTGAGGGACGAATCAATTCCGTCAACCAATGGAAAAATTATTATGTGCGGAAGCTGAACTCTGTCCGGATATCTAAGCCAGCGGCTTGGTATCTCTGACGTGACTCATTCTGATTGGTATCCGGATATAGAACTGCGTTTAATATCCACACAAAATAATCTCTCCAACCAACAAGTCACTAATAAATTGTTTCATTTCTTCTCACTCCAAAGGTGAAATGCAATTATTATACAAGTTGTCAGTAAAAAAAATTTAGAGGTGATTTTGCAGTTAAAAGTTTTTAGCATGATTAAGAATTTGGATAAAGCTGCAGCCCAAATGATTTTGTAGTAAAAATGTGGAGGTGATCACTTTGCAGTTAATTATTTTTGTTTTATATCATACGATCGATGCGATTGTGCTGTGCAGATAAGGCCTCAGTCAATAAAATTTTGAAGCTTGGTCAAGATCTCGCGTGACGACTGACAATTGAGTGTGACGCTCCACAGCAAAGCTGACGATCTTAATCGCCTCATCTTTGTTGCCTTCCTAAGACACGATGAACATGGAAGCACGAGGCTCAACTCTTCTGTTCAATTGGCAGTGAAGTGAATCATTTCAATTGCGTCATTCACTGTTGTTTCTCACTTTCTAGCTTACTTAAAATTATAGAAGCACAAACTTCATCTAATGAAGCCTAATCAGTTCAGGCATTATAGAAGATTAGTTCAAAGATGACAATATGAGGAATAAAATCATGCTTAATTGGTACATTTTTCTCTAAAAATATTATGAGAGTAGGGGTGAAGAGACTGTCATACCTACTCGATGAAGATGAGCAATAAGATTTTACACATCCTTTGATAGATACATGGTCAAAAGATTCATCATGAACATTGTTGCGGACTCAAATATACGCGGCGATAGATTTTAATTTTCCGTCTCAGCGTTGTACGTATATTCAGCACACAAACAGAATTGAAATAGTAACACCAGGGTTTTTACGTGGAAAACCCTGGAAAGGGAAAAAACCACGGGGCCACGCCCAGTTGAAAGAGTTCTACTAGTGTCGTTTGAAGTACACGAGGCTGATCCGTCCTTTAAATTCAGGACGATCAGATTACCATGAGTATCAGTTACAAGGACAAGCAGAGTTTCGACGTCGCTTGAATGTCCGGCAGAATTCCGACGTCACTTGGAAAGAAGTCCGGCGTCACTCGGGCGTCGGGTAGAATTCCGGCGTCGGGCAGAATTCCGGCGGTGTTCCGGCGGAGTTCCGGCGGTGGTCGAGGAGGAGCTGTTCCCTCATAGGCTTCTCTTCTCTTCTTCTCTTCTTGGCTTCTTGGCTTCTTGGCTTGGGTCCCCTCTTAAGAGAAATGAGGGGCTATTTATAGTTTTTCTGGAGTGGCATAGCCCGTAAATATGTGAGGGATCAGGGGCAAATAGGGAGTGATCCGGATGAACGGCCGATATTGAATCCCTTGATCGTGAACCGTTTATCAAGCATTTGAAGGTCTTAATGATATCAGAATTCTACGACCTTGGGCTCGTTGGATTCGTCTCGTCGAGCCGCTCGATTCGAATATAAGCTCGCCAAAATCGGAGACCGTTTGGTAACTCAAATAGCTGTTTGATGCTTCCAACAGTGCTTCGGGTACTTGATTTGGACTCACTTGGGCTCGGATTGAGTTGAATTTGGTGTCGTTGGATTCATATTTCCGAGACACTCAGTTCGACTATAAGTTTGCTGAAATCGGAGTTTAAATGGTCTCCGAAATAATTTTTGAAGTTTCCAACTTGAGTTTTTCCTCGAGATTCGTGCCCGATCAAGATGATTTTTTGACGATATATCAGTTGCCCCCCTATTTTCGGACGTTGAAGCTCCACGAGTCCGAAAATACTTGTTCCGGTATTATACATTGGCCGAATCGCAAAAAATTGCGTTCCAAAAAATAAATGTTTGCTCGAACCCAACCATAGAGGCCCCGTTGAGCTCCGAAAGTGTTAAAATTGAGTCCGGAACGTCGAAAAATGTGTCTGGGGACCCCAAAAACGTCGAATTTGGACCGTCCGGGTCCAAAATCGGAGCCCGGGAACGGGTAGGGGGCCGAACCGGCCGAACCGGCCGGCCGCCGCCGCCGGCGGCGCAGAACCGCGCCGGAGCGCCCGCGGCCCGCGCTGGGCCCGCCCGCGGCCTGCCCGCGGCCCGTCTGCGGCCTGCCCTCGGCCCGCGCCTGGCCCGCGCCTGGCCCGCCCTCGGCCCGCGCCTGGCCTGCGCGGTCTGGCTGGCCGCGCCTCTTGGCCGGCGGTTTGGCCGGCGGTTAGGGAAACCGCCGGCCGGTTTTTAATAAAAAATTATTATTATTTTTTTTTTTTAAATGGGGCCCGAAAAATTCCGAAAAAATTCCGAAAAATTTGAAAAATTTCAGGGAATTTAATAGAATTTTGGAATCCTCCCCCCTTAAGGAAAACTATAAATAGACCCCCCAAGGCCTAGTAGAAACTCGCCCCTTCTTCCCTTCTTCCTCTGGCTTTCTAGCTTTTGGCATTCTGAGGCTTTCCGCCATTTTTAAGTAGGCGACTTTCCCTACTTGACTTGGCGCCCCTCTTTTTGTGCAGAAGTTAGCGGCTTTCTCCCTTCCTCCCCCCGTTCTTCCTCCCTTTTTCTTCCTACTTCGGAGGCTTTCCGCAGTCTTTCGTAGGTGATTTTCCCTACTTAGATCTGCGCCCCTCTTTAGTGAAGGAAACAAAAATGGGTGATCTTGCCTCCTCTAAAGTTCCTTCAGAAGACCGTCCTGCGCAACGGTCTGAAGTTCCAAAGAGGGCCCAGAAGGCGCCGAAGGCCGACGATGTGATTTCCACCGTCACTGAGGACTCCTTCATTTCATTTAGGAAAAAGTTTCATTTTCCTAATGATTTAGTGATGAAGGTGCCGGCCAGAACTGATCGTGCCTGCTTTCCTCCTCCTGGATATGTGACGGTGTATGAATTTAGTCTGCGAGCGGGCTACGATTTCCTCCTTCCTCCGAACTGATCGACATTCTGACGCTTTGCGGGGTATGCTTGTCTCAATTCTCCTACAGGGCAATGTCGATCGTGATGGGCCTGATCGTGCTTTTCAGAGACCGCGGAGTGGTACTTTCCTCAGAGTGCCTTTCTCGGATGGGGCGTCTCTTTAGCGATGCGCAGGGACGCATTTCATTCAGGTCCAAGTGGTTGGACATCCGTACTCGAGACCCCTCGAAAGGTTGGGTTAGCAACTTCTTTTATGTGCAGAATGATTGGGGTCTTCAGGAAAAGTGGGGGAAGTTGAAAGAGCTTCCTGTCCCCCTTCATATCGGAGCAGAAGATTTGCTGAGGATACTCAAACTCCCTGATTTGGATGCTCTACACTACGAGGTGCGTTACTTGAGTAGATATGTAGATGAGGAGTACTTGTTCAAGGTCGGATTATCTACTCAGGCAGGGAGATCACATGCTCAGATGTTGAAGAAGTCTGCTAGAGTTCCAGAAGTGGTCCCCCAAAAGAACCACTCCAAGCGACCAGGGAGCGAGGAAGGTTTGCAGGCATCAAGGAAGAAGAGGGCAGATGAAGTTTTGACAGTTGTTAGCAAGGGTCCCCGAGCCTCTCCATCCAAGTCATATATCCCAGAGGATGTGTTAAATCATCAGTGCATCGGCCGCCGACGGGCTGAGGAGTTGGTGAGTTCTCCTTCATTTTTTCTCCTTTTTTACATTTCTTAAGGAATATATTTCTGATATTTTTCTTGTCTCAGTACTCTGATTTTAAGCTTGAGATGACCAAGACTCTGAATGATTGAAACAAAGAGTTTGTGAAGGTTAAATACCTTCAGGGAGAGTACAAGAAGAAATATGACAGTAAAGTGAAGGAGATGAAGGTGGTGGAGGATCAGCTTGAGGGATGCAGAACTGAGTTGGCGAACAAGATTACTTCAGTCTCTTCTCAGAATGAACGGATGGATCGTCTGCATATAGAGTTGGTGGAGGCACAAGCGACGATCAAGCAGCAGGAAAAGGCTCAGCAAGTCCTTGAGGCTGAGAATGAGAGGCTTCAGAGTGTACTGTCCGAGAAGGAGGCCCAGCAGTTGCCGTCAGCAGTTATTGAAGAGTTCAAGAAATCTTATGCTTTCAAGATCATTATTGAGGACCACATTCAGGAGGCTCGCAGTCATATTTATGATGTGGAGGTGAAGGCCTTGGAGGCAGAGTGTGCAGAGGATGGCTTCATCAGGGGCTTCATGAAGGGTGTTCGGACAGTACATCGCAAGACCGGAGCAGTGTTTGATTGAAAAAATATAGTTTTGTAAAAGTGTTTAATTTTCTTTGGGAAATGTTAAATTTCTGGAATTTTGAATTTTATAATCGAACACTTATTATGAATGATATATCACTTCGAAAAATGAACATATCGTTCTCTAATAGGTTCAGATTACAAATCTTTGAATTTATCTGATTATTATGATCAAACTCAAGGAGAAACAATATATGATCCCGAAGGATCAAAATAATGTTTAATCCATTGTTCGACTACAATAATTGAGATAAGAGATCATTAATTTCATATTTAAAGTTATGATTGTAATTGATATATCTATCCAGAGAAAGAGAATATCAATTACTATCGATAGTTCAAATATGATGATAATGATCGTAAAGTTTGAATTTCTCAAAGATAATCAATTGAAGGTTTTGAAAACTTGATTTTGAAATCTGGTCTGGGTTTCTAAATCTCCTACGAGCGCAAGCCCTCGTAGTTAATTACATCGTAGGAAACCAGAAAATCTCCTACGAATACTCTCGATTAAAATAGCAATACGAATTTCATTTAAGAATTCAAAGATTGATATCAAAGAAGGTAGGGACTGGAATTTTCAACCGGGAATGGTTCAATGTTGAACAGTTCTTTCTGGAGTCAAAGGAAGAAGAGTAGGAGGTGTCTTGAGATTCTGAATTACTTCAGAAACACCTCAACCTGTCCTAAGTGTTGGGCTTGAATTTGATTGAAAGATATTTTAATTTGAGTGATCAATTTTATTAGAAAGTGGGAGTCAGATTCCCAGAAGATTGAGGTCTTAAGTTTGAAGACATGCCTCAGAACCTAAGTCTAACATTGGGTACTGAAAATCAGTGACCCGAGTCCTAGCTAATGCAATGCAATCTGGACTTACCCCGGCCTGGATTGGGGAGCCAGCTAAACCACCTAAACGCTTTTAAAACCATGAGTCAAAGTCTTTAAATGTAGAATGGTTAAGGACATTGATTAAGATTGGTTTAAAGAATTGGGGTCGACATCTAGAGCAGATCCTAATTGACCCCTTAACATATGTTGGGTTAAATGTCTAAATAAAATGCAATTAAGATTTAGACTCGATTTTTAATTTGTATCTAATGCAATGCATGCTAATTGACTCGATGAAATGCTTAAATCAATATGAAGCAGTTTTAAAATAGGCTTAAAAATAGATTTTATCCTACAGATTGCACAACATCCCCTTGGACAGAACTGCACCCTAATAGGTCAGGTGGTCTGCCAGAACCCGCAGGCGGGGAGGTGCCTAACAAGGTAGAGAAAAGTTAATATGAATGCATGAAAAACTCCCGGCGAGTCCGGGCTTACTTCTTAAGAGCGTTAAAGTTTCTATCTGAGCTTAAAAATTTTAAGTTTTGTTTAAGTAGAAGAAGTTAATGACCGTACCCTCACGAGCCTCCGATCGGGTTCCAGGCTAAATCAAATACGACATGCAATAAGCGCCAAAAAACTACTAAAAGCATGTGGGTCCTTAATCGCAATCAACATCAATTAATCAAATCAACATTTAATTAAATTAATTAAATAAATGCTCAAACTGAAAGTCCATAGGCAAGTGCCCTTAATAATACAACCCAGGGTCTGCAGTAAAGTAAAGTGGCCGGGTACCACTGACTACAACCCGGATTCTACTCCTAAGACTCAAGTGACTTTGAGATTTGAGATTCTTCTCGTTCTTCACTTCTTCGTCTCCTTAGAACTCCTTGGATCGTCGGGTCTGGGTATCCAAATGAAAAGAAACTCCCCCTGGATAGGGGTGTTATCTTTTCTCTTTGGATACTTGAGCTTCATCCTAATTTGGATCTCCAAATGGATAGGAACTCTCCCCTAAGGGATGTTCCTTCCTCTTTGGATTCCAAATTGGATTTTAAATGTCTCAATCTCAAAGTACTTTAAATAATACAACTCGAAATCAAATCAAATTACATCAAATTGAAATTGAAAATCTAGACTCAACAACCTGCAGGGTTATCCTAATAATCAGCAGTTTATATTTGACATCCCAAGCAGTTAATATATTGAAATTTAAATGCTCAAACCAGCCACACTTGGCCATGCTCTTTTTGATTTAAAGGGGGACTTAAGCATGCTTAGCACCTGTGCAATTTAATAATCATGATTTTTTGCCCCCTTTAATTTATGCCCTGTATGAGCATGGCCACCTGCATAAGATTGAATCAGTACAAAACGTTCCTAGCCTAGGGGTAGATCCAGCGTACAATCAAATTAACACAGAATGCATTAAATAAATAAACAATCACATCAACATCAATCCTATGTCTAGTAAACAGCATGCAGTGAAAGCTCGAAAATCCGGCACACAGCAGAAAAGTAAACACCGGCCTAGCCTAAGACTAGAGTTGGTTGTCCTAGCAAACCATCTAAAGTGTGTGAGATAGGCTGTGTGGCTTTGATATGTCCTAAATAGGATGATTTGATTGAAGTTGTTTGAGGTTCAAGTTGGTTAAAGGCTTAAGGGAATATTTAATTTGAATTTAAATATTAATGACTTGAAATTGATTTTAAACTTGATTTTAATTGTTTGTTGGATACCACCTTTGTTTCACACCGAGGCCGTGAAGTTTATTTCACCTTCCTTGGGGCTAATTTAATAGCCTCGTAGGCCTGGGTTACCCAGTGGTACCCGATATAATTAAATGATTTGAGTTTGATTAAGGTTTGAAGGTTGATTAATTTTTAATTCAAATTGATTAATTTCTGATTTTAAATTCAAATTGATGTTTTCTGGAATTTTTGATAATTTATTGGATTTTGGAATTTTTTTTAGACTATTTTAATCATTTAATTAAAGGGTCAAAAGTTGATTTTTTGATTTAAAGGGTTTTCTGGAAAGTTAATATTTTATTAAAATACTAGACCTTAATACGATCAGTTAGACAGTAAGTACACTGAAATTGGATTTTTCTAGATTTTATTATGAAGGTTTGAAGTTTTGGCTTGAATTTGAACTAAGTTTGACCAAAAGTTGACTTTTTCAAATTTGTTTGATTTCTGGAAACTTAATATTTTTAATAAATATTAGACCTTAAGATGAGTTGTATGCCTTTGAGTTTGCTCAATTTGGAGTTCATTTGAATTAGTTATGAATTTTTGAAGTTTTGAGTATTTAATGAATTATTTAAATTGTTTAATTAGAGACCATTTTTATGATTTGAATCCAAATGACCTCCAAACTTCTTGAAATCAACTCCAAAGGTCAGGAATGACCTAAGGAGTGATTTCCAAGTGTTTGAGAAATTTTTGGAATTTTTAATTATTTTTAATTAATTAATTTAATTAAATATTGAATTTCAATTAAAATTAAATTAAACTTAATTTTGAAGTCCAGTCAAGGGGCTTTTATTTTTCATTGATTAAGGGTTCAATTCTGGTCAGTTTGAGGTATTATGTGTATTTTTTGGATTTAAATTTGATTTATTATAATTTCTGGAAGTTTTAAAGGCTTAATTAAGGTTTAATTTTGATTAGGTTAATTAAGGGGCTTAATGACTTCAGAATTCAGTGGGAGAATTTCCTAGGGCTTAAAGTGTTACTAAGTTTAAGTGTTCAAGGTTTCAAGTCAATGGGAAATGAATCCTAATTATTGAAAATTTTCTAAATTCTCTAAATGAGTCCTTAATTATTGTCCTTAATGATGTCATTAAGTTTAATGGGTTTGAATCAATATCACTAACCCTTGACTTACATATGAATAGCATGCACAAATAATCACAATCAATTCCTAAGTCTAGGAGAGCCCTAAAACTAGGTGGTGTGTGCACCTACATATATAAAGATTAACATTAATTACAATTAATGACTTGATTAGTGAATGATTAATGTGTAATCACCCATTAATCCTTCCCCATGATTTCTATTCACATATTTAATCCTATGTTTAAAGTTTCAAAGAGATCTCTCAAATTCCACATTTAACATAAATATAATTTTAAAATAAGATTTTAAAAGCAATACAAATATATATACATATGTATAAATATTTAGATTAAAATAATCAATAATTAAAATAATATCAAATCATTATAAGAGATCTCTGGTTTTCAATATAATTTGAAAATAAATGTTTAATATTGAAAATAATTAGATTATTGCTTAACTAAATATTGATTAAATATTTAAATAGTTGGTTAAGGGATTAGAATCATTTAAGGATGCGTATATGTTGACTATTGAAGATCAAATTTGATCCTTAATATGTTCAAATTATCCTATCTTAAGTTGATTAAGATATTTATAATAATATTTGAAGATTAGAAAACTATTCAAATTGATATTAATCAAATATTATTTAATCATAAAAAAAAATTAAAGAAAATGTTTTAAACTCAATTAAAATTTAAAATAAAATATGTTAAATGATATCAGCAAATATTAAAAAAAATTTAGAATAAAATTTCAAAATTAAGAAATATTTAGATTTCATTTAATTAAATACTAATTAAAATAACTAATATTTAAATATTTTAAATAATTTATCATATATTACATATTTCAATTTGATTTTAATTTTAAATTAAAGAGGATTAAAATCTGAACAATTTGATATATTATATTAAATTTTTGGAGTAGAATTGAATTTTTAACGAATTTTTAAAGTTTCTGGGTTTAAAATAGGTTTAAGATTAATTAAACCTTAATTAACTCTTAATCAGACGGCGTGGCGGCTGAGTGGGACACGCGGCAATCACCGGTTTGCGGGCGCTGAAAGCACGGTGCGGCCAATCATTGGCGGCGGCGGTCAGACACGCGTCAGCCGCCTAATACCCCACGCGGTTTAACTTAACCACGTGGACATCGATCTCGACCGTTGATTCCGCGTGGTTCGGAATCAACGGTTCTGATCGAGGCATACGCCCGCAAATTCGATCACCAGCCGATACACGGTTGGAAGGACCGCAATACGGCAAGATTACAACCGTTGATCAAGAAATCAACGGCTGAAAACTTGTGCAGTTCAACCGAACTACGAACCGAGCCCTAGAACCTGTTTTCAAGCCCGTTCTCGAGATCGGTTCGATCATTTCATCTGAAATTTGAAACCTAGGCTAAAAACATGAACAGATTTCATGGGGTTGTGTTTGAGTAGTTTAATAAGTGCTTAATTAAAAGCTAATTAGCCTAGTGCTTCCTAAACTAGGGTTTAGATTTTTTACCTTGATAATGGACGGATTGAACCGTTTTTGGACTCTCTGAATTTGTTGTTTGTCCACGCTCAATATTGTTGAAGACACCTTGGCTTGACAACGTCGGGATCGAGCTGAAGACGCCTTGGACGGAGTTTGCTCTCGGTTGGCCGGAAAGCTTGCCGTCGGTGGAGTTTGAATGGTGTATTAGTATTGGAGAAAGGTGGAGAGAGCTCTGGAAGGCTTAAACGAAACGAGTTTGAACTTGAATAGTGAATGAGAAGTGAGAGAGTGGCTAGGTTAGAATGAATCCTCCAAATAGGGTTTTGCCCTATTCAAACGTTCCCAGGCCATTTGGATGGCTGGGATCGATTCAAGGGTTGGCTAGGATGTTGCCACCTGTCGAGGGGGTAGTTGGGAGCAGGGAATCAAAGGTACAACAAGGACACATGACATGTAAAGGTGTCTTTGGCCTCTTGTGCACATGGAGAAGTGATTAGGAGTTATATCAGGGATTAAGAGGGTTCTTAGAAGTCTCTAGAGAGGATTAGAGCTGCTAGAATTAAAGGGATTTGGATGGAATGCCCCTAACTTGATTATTTATCCATTTAAGAGGCCATTTGACCACTCATTGACTGTTTGACCAGTCAATGGGCCAAGGTGGCTGAGGTGGCAGTGAGAAAGCTTTGAAGAACTGATTTGGAAGAAATATCAAGCCATGGGTTGAAAATTTGAATTAGAGCATGGAGTTTAAGTGGGTTTGACCAAGCATGTTAAGTTTGACTTAGTTAAATTGGTCAAGATTTGATTTAAAGTATACTCAACAAGATTTGAGGCATTAAATGGAATATGATTAAGGGTTTAAAGATCTTGATTTGAGTAAATGGGTTAGAATAATCCATTAAAACCCTTAAGGAGTTATTGGGTCAACCTGGTTGACTTGGTCAACTAGGTTGACCAAGGGCCAGGGTTTGGATTAAATCAATTTCAAATGATGAATGGAGTCTGGTAGATGTGATTTGAGGGTTTGAATAGGCTATTTGGATCAAGTGGCCCATTTAGGCCTTTAATGGGCCTAATGGGTCAACTAGGTTGACTTGGTCAACCAGGTTGACCCAGAGTCAAGGATTGGGTCCAATCAATTCAGAATGACATTCTGAGTCTATTGGTGGTGGTTTCAAGGTCTAGAGAGGTCATTTGGTCAAAATGACCTGTTTGGGCCTTTAATGGGCCTTTAGGTCAACCCTGGTTGACTTAGTCAACCAAGTGGGTCTAGGGTCTGGAAATGGGTTCAACAGATTTGAAATGACATTTGGAGACCAATGGAGGTGGTTCCAAGGTCAGAGGAGGTCATTTGGTCAAAATGACCTGTTTTGACCCTAAAGGGGCCTTCTAGGTCAACTAGGTTGACTTGGTCAACCAGGTTGACCCAGGGGCTGGTTCTGGGTTCAACAGGTTTGGTTTGACATTTGGGGACCAATGGAGGTGGTCCCAAGGTCAGAGGAGGTCATTTGGTCAAAATGACCTGTTTTGACCCTAAAGGGGCCTTCTAGGTCAACTAGGTTGACTTGGTCAACCAGGTTGACCCAGGGGCTGGTTCTGGGTTCAACAGGTTTGGTTTGACATTTGAAATTTGCTGGAGGTGGTTGCATTTGATTTGGAGCTCATTTGGTTCAAATGACCATTTATACCCCATAGGGGTATTTTGGTCATTTTGACCCCTGGTCAACTGGGGGTCAAATTGAGTCCAACAAAATGCAGTTTATTGTTCAATGGATCATAATCAAGGGTCTGGAGGTGATTGGAGGCTTTGGAGAAAGCTCCAGGGTCAAAATCCACTGGGTGACAGGTCCAGTGGCACAGACTGTAAATATTTGAAGGTTTTACAGCCTTTGGATTTCAATTCAATTTCTGAGGTTAGAGATCTCAGAATGAGCTCAAATTTGGAGGTTTGCCTCTAGAGACATGTCATATCAGTGTGGAACTGATAGATCTTGAATCAGAGGTCATTTGATAGGGTTTTGAAATGTTCAAAAATTTGCTGGAAAAGGCTTTCAGGACTTAGACCTTTGGCCTTGGATTTGAATCTGGAAATCTGGTTTTGAATTGGATTTTGAGCTTGAATGATAGGATTTGAATTAAGTTTATATTGAATTGAAATTTGGATTGATCTAGAAGAATCCTAGGGTTTAGAATAGGTCCTAGGGTCGAAATCAGCTTAAGGGAATCCTGAGGTCTAAGAGGATCACATGATGTAGAATCAGGTAGAATCTTAGGGTCTAGAATAGATCCTAGAGTCTGAAGTCTAGGAGAATCCTAGAATCTAGATTTGTCTTAAATTGCATTGATCTGGGGTCAGGATTGATTTGAATTTGGATTGATCTTAAAGTCTAGATTGATCTAAGATCAGATTGATCCTAGGGTTAAGATTGATCCTAAGGATTGGAAAGATCCTAAGGTGTGGATTGGTCCTACTGAGCTCATACAAAAATGAGGTCAACAAATGGACCCCCAATATGTGTAATAGAATGTAGTTCTATTGCACATATTGGTGTTGACCGAATAGGATGGTCAAGTCTGGAATTTTGATCTTAAGGGGATGAAAAGTCTATCCCTGGGGAATTAAGTTTGAATTGATACTAGGGTAGTGCTAAGAAAAGCGTACTCTACCACTAGTGGGTCTGGTCCGAAGGGAAAGGAAGAATCTATCCCTAAAGGAGAAGGAAGTCTGGGTGATCCTATAGGAAGAACTCCTAACTATAAAGGATTGAATCTGGATTTGATTGTAAGGGAAAGGAAAACCTAACCCTAGAAGATTAAATTTGAGTTGAATCTAAGGGAAGGAAATCTTAACCCTAAAAGATTGAATTTGAAACTTAATTCTAAGGGAAGGGGATCCTAACCCTAGAAATTTGAATTTGAAATGATACTAGGGTAGTGCTGAGGCAGCGTACTCTACCACTAGTAGATCTAATCCTAAAGGAAGGGAAGTCCTACCCTAAAGGAAAAGAAAGTCTGAATGATCGTATAGAAAGGAAGAATTCCTAACTACAGAGGATCGAGTTTAGATTTGATACTAGGGCAGTGCCATAAAGGGCATACTCTACCACTAGTAGATATAATCCTAAGGGAAGGAAGAAATGCCTAGCCCTAAAGAAAAGAAAGCTTGATTGAGATTGATTCCAGGACGGTGCCATAGAGGACTTACTCCATCACTAGGAAGTCTAATCCCAAGGGAAGGAAGAAGAACCTACCCTAAGGAAGAGAGAACTGGATTTTAGAATTTGAAATTGATTCCAGGACGGTGCCACAGGGGACTTATTCCATCACTGGGGAATCTAATCTTAAGAGAAGGAGAATACTTACTCTGAAGAAAAGAGAACTGGATGATCTCATAGGAAGATAGTATTGCTTCCTATAGGAGATCAGACTTAAAGATTTGAATTTTGAAACTAGAATGGTGCCTCAGAGGGCGTTATCCATTACTAGTAGATCTAATCCTAAAGAAAGAAAGCACGATGACTCACATCAAACCTTAAGGAAAAGACAATTGGAAGATCCTGTGAGAAGGAAGCATTGCTTCACATAGAATCGAATCTGGATTTTGAATCTAGGATGGTGCCACAGAGGGCGTGCTCCACCACTAGCGGATCTAATCCTAAGGATAGAAAGCACGATGACTCACATCTAACCTTAAGGAAAAGACAACTGGAAGATGCTAGGATGGTGCCACAAAGGGCGTACTCCACCACTAGCGGATCTAATCCTAAGGATAGAAAGCACGATGACTCACATCTAACCTTAAGGAAAAGACAACTGGAAGATGCTAGGATGGTGCCACAAAGGGCGTACTCCACCACTAGCGGATCTAATCCTAAGGATAGAAAGCACGATGACTCACATCTAACCTTAAGGAAAAGCAAACTGGATGATCTTGTGAGAAGGAAGCATTGCTTCGCACAGAATCGAGTCTGGAATGATCGTATACAGAGGAAACTTGCTCTATATAGAGGATCGGGTATGGATTGATCGTATGTGAAGGAAACTTGCTTCACATAGAGGATCGAGTCAAGGTGATCGTATATAGAGGAAACTTGATCTATACAGAGGATCAGGTCTGAAATGATCGTATGTGAAGGAAACTTGCTTCACACAGAGGATCGAGTCTGGATGATCGTATATAGAGGAAACTTGCTCTATACAGAGGATCAGGTCTGGAATGATCGTATGTGAAGGAAACTTGCTTCACACAGAGGATCGAGTTTGGATGATCGTATATAGAGAAAACTTTCTCTATACAGAGGATCGAGTCTAGAATGATCATGTGTGAAGGAAACTTGCTTCACACAGAGGATCGAGTTTGGATGATCGTATACAGAGGAAACTTTCTCTATATAGAGGATCGGGTCTGGAATGATCATATGTGAAGGAAACTTGCTTCACATAGAGGATCAGGTCTGGAATGATCATGTATAAAGGAAACTTGCTTTATACGGAGGATCGAGTCAGGGTGATCGTATATAGAGGAAACTTGCTCTATATAGTAGATCGGATTTGAATTCTGGAATTTGATATTTGAATGATGTTCGAACTTGAATTTGATTGAAGATTTTTTTTTTTTTTTTTTTTTTTGAATCTGAAGATGTTTGAATTTAAAACTTGATTTGATGAATTTTAAGTTTGAAAGGTTTTGAATTTGTGATGTATTTTGAATTTTGACTCGAATTAGTTTTGAGTTTGAAAATTTTGAATCTGAAATTTGATTTTAATTAAGGTTGAATTTGATTTCGAATTTTGAATTTTGATTTTGGATTTTGAAAAACCTGGACAAAATTGAGTTGAATAGATTCAAAATTTGAAAATTTTATTGATTCGAAATTCGAGCTACATCAAGCATAGTATTTTTTCAGGAATCGCCCGTTTACAGGAAGCATTGGGTGATCTCCTTTACAATCCACTAGCTGATACGAGCCTCCTTCGTAAACTGTTTCTACTACGAAGGGTCCTTCCCAGGTTGGTTCAAACTTCCCACCGAGCTTTCGGTGGGCTAAGATAGGCCTCCGAAGAACCAAGACCAAGTCGCCTACTCGGAAGGTTCTAGGTCGCACTAACTTATCATGAGCTTGAACCATTCTGGCTTTATAGAGTTCTAGATTCTGCTGGGCTTGGAGACGACGTTCTTCAAGACCCTCAAGTTCTTCAAGTCGAAGTTGTGCATTCTGTTCTGTTGTGATTTGATTCTGGACTGCAGTTCTGAGTGAAGGGATTTGAATTTCCAGAGGGAGTACGGCCTCGGACCCATACACTAGTGCAAACGGTGTGGATTGGGTCGGGGTTCGATATGTGGTCCTGTAGGCCCACAAAGCTTCCACCAACCTCTCATCCCATTGACGTTTATTGTCATCCAGGGTCTTTTTGATGATTTGTACCAGGGTTTTATTGAAGGCCTCAGCTAACCCATTAGCCCGTGGGTAATAGATCGTTGAGTATCTCCAGTCAATACCGTGGCGGCTTGCAAAATTATTGATTTTTGTAGACTTGAAAGCGGACCCATTATCGGATATGATTCTGCGGGGCACGCCGAATCGATATACGATATGGTCACGAAAGAATTTCATTACATGATGTGATGTTACATTTCTTAGTGGTACTGCTTCTGTCCACTTTGAAAAGTAATCAGTCGCTGCTAAAATGAAGCGATGACCCCTTGAAGAAGGAGGGTCAATTGGCCCGACGATATCCGTGCCCCAACTTTCGAAGGGCCACGAGGCTATCGTAGGATGCAACACATTAGGCGGCTGATGTAAAACCACACCATGAACTTGGCATTGATGACAACATTTTGCAATTTTCATGCAATCGTCAATCATCGTAGGCCAATAATAACCAAGTCTTTTGATTTTCATTTTCATCTTAGGACCCGATTGATGAGCACCGCACAGTCCAGCATGGACTTCGTTAACGATCTTCAGGGCCTCTCGTTTGTCTAAACAACGGAGCCACATCTGATCGAACGATCGTCGGTACAACGTATCGTTGACTAGTGCATATGATAGGGCACGTTTCTTAATTTGGTTGGCAAGAGACCTGTCATGAGGAAGCTTGCCTTCTTGCAAATATTTGATTATTGGTTGTCTCCAATCTTGTTCTTCATCGACTGCTGAAGATGTAGAGAGGACCTGGGAAGATTGATTGTTGAGGTATTCCATGTCTACAGGGGACAAGACTTGACGACCCTGAACTTCTATAGGGATGAAATCTTCTTCTGGGCAAGCAAATTCCTTTGCAAGCTTTGCTAGGGCATCCGCCGAAGAATTGCTTCCACGAGGAACCCTATACATAGTTACAATGGGAATTTTCTCGAGTAGGTGCATTGTGTATTGGTGATATTTCAGGAGTTTAGGATTCAAAACCTTATAGGTCCCTGCAACTTGGTTGATCACCAGCTGAGAGTCACCATAGATCTTAATCTCTTTAATCTCCATTAGGATTGCAAGTTCCAAACCAGTTATCAAAGCCTCGTACTCAGCTTCGTTGTTCGTACAAGGTTCGGATAAATGGTAGGAAAAGTGCATCATTCCCTTATCCGGTGTTATGAAAACCAGACCGACTCCGGCTTTCCCAGGAATAGTAGATTGGGGTGTTTTGCCCCTTTGAGAGGACGCTGCACCGTCAAAATACATTTCCCAGGTTTGAACATTAGATTCCTCGAAACTCATGATTTGCTCGTCGGGTAAATCATCATTTAGAGGAGATTCCGCCGGTAGTGGGTGTGCCGCAAGGAAGTCGGCGACGGCCTGCCCTTTCACAGCACGCAAGGGAATAAAAGTGATTTCAAATTGTAACAATATCATAGACCAACGAGCCAGGCGTCCTGACAACGTGGGCCGGGTCATAAGATATTGCAGGGGGTTGACACTGGAAATCAAACTGACCTGATGAGAAAGCATGTAATGTCTTAGTTTTTGTGCTGCAAAGACTAAGGCAAGGCAATGTTTCTCAATTGCAGGATATCGGATTTCCGTTGGGAGTAATCTCCGACTCAGGTAGTAGAGGGCATTCTCTTTCCCATCGTCATTGGTTTGAGCTAGAAGAGCCCCGAGAGATTCGTCAAGGGCCGCGGTGTAAAGGATTAGAGGTCTCCCCGGAATGGGGGCTGCCAAAACTGGCGGATTTGTCAGGTATTGTTTGATATTTTCGAAAGCATTTTGACATTTCTCGTCCCAAATGAATTTGGCGTCCTTTTTAGCTAGGACAGAGAATGGTTGACATCTTCCAGAAAGATTAGAAATGAATCTTCTTATATACGCCAGCCTGCCCTGGAGGGATCTCAGTTGAGTGAGACTCTTGGGAGGCGGCATATTTAAGATAGCTTCAATTTTGGCAGGATCAATTTCGATTCCACGGTGCCTGACTACGAAACCTAAGAATTTCCCTGACGTGACGCCGAAAGCGCACTTCAAGGGATTCATTTTAAGGTCGTAGCGGCGCAACCGCTCGAAAACAGTTCTTAAATCATAAAGATGAGCCTCTTTCACTCTACTCTTGACAACTAAATCGTCGATGTAACATTCGACTTGATTATGTATTAAGTCATCAAAGATATGAGTCATGGCCCGCTGGTATATTGCACCAGCATTTTTGAGGCCAAAGGGCATCACTTTATAACAAAAGATCCCTATAGGACTTCTGAATGCAGTATTTCTCTCATCTTCTGGGGCCATCTTGATTTGATTATAACCAGACGAGCCATCCATAAAGGAGAAAACAACGTGCGAGGAGGCAATGTCCACCATGAGTTCTGGGATTGGCAAAGGAAATTCATCCTTAGGACATGCCTTGTTCAAGTCTCTATAGTCAACACAGACCCGGATTTGACCATTTTTCTTTCGAACTGGCACGACGCTGGCTACCCAAGAAGGATACTGTTCTTCTCGAATAAATCCAGCCTCTGCCAACTTCTTGACTTCAGAAACGACTTGTTGTTCGATCTCCAGACGCATACGTCGTGGAGCTTGCTTGACAGGAATGGCATCATGCCGGATTCCAAGTTTATGGACTGCTACGTCAGCGGACAACCCCGGCATTTCGTCGTATGTCCAGGCGAAGCAATCTTTAAACTCGGATAGAAGTTGAATTAGATCTTTAGACTCATCCTCACTCAACAAAGAACTTATGAAAGTAAGGCGAGGGTCATCCTCTGTTCCAAGATTGATTTCTTTAAGTTCATCGACTGTTGATTTAATTTCTTCTTCGAATTCGGGAGGTGCATCCCGAACCTGAAGTTCGTCAGAATCATCAAAAGTCTCCAAACAAAGTCCATCGAACGAATCAATGACTTCAGTAGGGACATTTTTAAATTCAGGACGACTAGTTATCATTAGACAAAATTCATCATCGTCAAATGATCTAACAGTACTAAAGCCGATACCACTAGTCCAATGTTTATTAAATTTTGAATTCCAAAGACTTTCGTGGTATCTAGCCTGACCCTTAGTCCATTGACTCGGAGCAAAACCTTTAGAAATAAGAGACTTAACACCAGCAGGAAAGTAGCCAAAAGGTAATTCCATTAATTCATTGAAATTTGCCTCTTCAAGGATTACATCATCTTCATTCCTTGAAGAGGAAGAGCCAGGGAAGAACTTCTTGGCTTTCCTTACTTCTCCATCTAAGTTCGGAGCATCCTTAATTACTAACCCTGAGACCCTGTCAGCAGACAGTGGGGTTAAGGTTAAGGATTCAACCGTTCTATTAAGCTTTTCATACAAGCTCAATTCAGGCTCGTCACTTTGAATATTTAATTTTGTATCCTCCTGGTCGCTATCCGATTCTAAAGTGAGATCAAACTTCGGAGGAGGATTGATTTTTGTATAGTCAAAAGCAAATCTGGCACCCCTTTTTCTTGAATCCTCATCAGAACTTGTTTCAAGTTCGACATAGATCGGGGAATTTCTTTTTTCAATTGAAGGGCGACCTCGACCGCGTGCTCTTTGGGCCATTCTCCCACCTCTTTGAGGTACAATGTTTGGAGGCCTGAAGATCACGCGCTCGACGTCGTCTTCGCTACTTGAATTTTGTTTCTTTTGATTTTTGACTTTTTCTTTTCTCAATCTTTGAATTGCTTTTGAACTTTGATTATCTGCCTTTTCCTCCTTGACGTTGATCTCTACCTTAGAACAAGTAGTGGACCCTTTAGGTACGTAGTACGCCGCATCCTCGTAGATCCCGATCTCGTGAATAGAGAATGGTTGCAGATCACCCTTAATTTCAAACTCAATGCCATCTCGTTGGTACTTGATGCATTGATGCAGGGTAGAAGGAACCATCCTATACTCATGGATCCAGGGCCTTCCTAAGAGCGCGTTAAAGGACATTGCCGAATCAATTATATGAAATTTCGCTTCTGTTTTCAATTCTCCTATCTCTAGAAGAAGGGTAACTGAACCTAAAGCCTTCTCGCCCTTTTCATTGAACCCACGAAGCACTAACTTGTCAGTTGAGAGCTTGCTAGTATCAATTCTAAGGTATGCGAGAGTCTTTATGTTCATCACGTTGACCGATGCACCCGGGTCAACTAGAACTCTTGATAACTTAAACTTGCCCACATTTACTGTGATGTAAAGTGGACGATTGTGGTCGGCAGTTCCAAGGAGTAAATCTTCATCAGAGAAAGTAACCCCAGGGATCTCCTTAAAGTACAGAGCTTCTTCCTCAGAAGTTGAGGCTAATTGAGCTAAGCAAATCTCTGGGTCGAGAAGTGCTTTAATCAGAGTCTCCCTCATCTCTTTTGAAAGGACAAGGGCATCATAAATGCTCAATTTGGCGGGCAACTTCCTAAGGTGAGCTAAGACATTGTAATCAACACTTGGAACATTAACATTGGGACCCGGTGGATTTGAAAGAATTGGAGTTGATTGTTGAGCGGGGATTTGAATTGGATCATCAGAAACAACTTGTTTTCCTTTATCCTGAGAAGGTAGCCTAGGGGGTAAGACCTTCCCACCACGTAGTTGTACTTGCACGACTTCATCGGAAGAACAAACTACAGGGGAGTCTACGCTCTCCTTAGGCGATTGATTGTCGTTATCTGAGCGAGAGTCTGAATCTGAAAAGTCTATCACGACAGGACTCCCTTGAAAGTTAATTTCAGGGGTTTCACTATCTGATAAGACATCAGATTCATTTCTCTCTTGAAGAGTCAAATCTGGAGAGTTGAGTGTTTGAATTTCTTGATTGATCTCAACTTGTTCTTGATTATTTTCAACAGAAGAGTCATTAACATCTTGATTCTCAATATTAATCATCAAAATATGGGCAGAAGGATCAGAATCTTTATTTAATTTTCGACCCTTTGCCTTTGATGGGGCAAAGTAAAAGTCAGATAATTTCAGTGGTGACAGAGGTTTTGAGCCACCATCAACCACTTGTACAGATCTCTCATCAACAAATTTCCTCTCTACAGAAAGTTCACTCTTTTCATTTTTATTCATTACAGTAGTTCCTAAGACTACTGGAGAGGAAACTGTCCCAACGTCCTCCTGCGAAGCCTCGAGGTCAACCTCCCAGATCGGGTCCCGGGCTCTCGTCGGTAACTGTTGAGAAAGATGAAAAGATTTATTAATCGACTTTTTAAATGCCCGGGATAGTGCTATATCCCAACCATCTTCAATGGACAGAGAAGAGTTAGAATTCATACCTGAGATAGATTTGACAGACCCCTGATCCGGATCGACCAGGTACTCCTTTGGAATTATAATATTACCTTGACGGAAGTTCTTTTCTAGCCAATCTTTGAAGACGATGCAGTCTTCGATTGTGTGGCCTAACATGCGATGGTAGGGGCAAAAAGTTGGATCATCCTTCTTATTTGCCTCTTCCGGCTTCTTGGCCTCCGGCAATCGAAAATCTGGCTTCTTCTGAAGACTTTTAAAGATCTTTCTCACCGACTCCCTCTTAAATGGATATGTACGAGCCAATCTCTCTTTAAAAGAAATCGGGTGAGAATCTCTTGTAGGTTGAGAAGTTACCTGAAAAGGTGGAGATTTCTGAGTTTGTTGCGTTGGAGAATTACTGGACTGAACATTCATTGGTTTCTTCCCCTTATCAACAGCTGAAACCATTGCTGTTCTCTTTTCAAAGGACTTCAATGGTTTGCTAGCTTTCTTTTCCTCAATAGAATCCTTCAGGAATGGCATTTTGGAAGCCTCTTCCTGTAGATTACTAGCCTTATTTAAAAGTTTTTCGAAGGTTTTGATAGTGAAACCCTTCAGGAGAAAAGCAATAGGCCCGTGGATGTTCTTTAAAAGAATCTCCACTGCATGTTGCTCTTGCAACTGGGGTTCACACTTCATCGAGAGATTTCGCCATCTCAAGATGTACTCAACCAAAGACTCTCCCGGTTTTTGTTTTTCGATGACGAGATCACCAACGGTTACACGCTGCTGAGCTCCTGAGAATCTCTTTAAGAATAGACTCTCGAGCTCTGTGAATGTTTTCACTGAACCATTAGGTAAATCTGCGTACCACTCAAAAGCAATACCGGATAGACTACTCACAAACTGGCGAAAGAGTAGAGCATCTGACCCTCCTGCGTTGCAACAACTCGCTCGGAAGTGGGCCAGGTGCTGTCTTGGGTTTTCTAACCCACTAAAAACTTTAAATGAAGGTGGCACAAAGCCTTTAGGATAAGAAACTGAATCATATTCTTCAGGGTAGGGTCTACCCTTTGGAATGGATACAGTCCCTTGAGAATGGGCTAAGGCCTCCCTTACCTGGGTTTCAATCATCTGGCGGATATCTTTGTCGGCTGGAGAGGTTGGGGAAGCAACCTCTGGAGTTCTAGGACTTGATTCTGTTTTCCTGCTGTGCTCACCCACTGTGTGTGTTGTAGGTTGCAACTGCTCGGATTGAGATTGCTGTACCTTGATCATCTGATTTTACATCTGTTCCATTCTAAGCATCATCTGTTCAATTTTGCTCTCCAGACTCTTGATGTATTCATCTTTCTCATTCAATTTAATTGATCCATCAGAGTCTGAATCTACTGCTGCAGAGGCTTCTTCTTTACCAGATCGATGTCTTGAAGGCTCAGCATCCTTATTTGATGCTCTGGTCTCAACCATACAAATGTTTCCAGCTGAATCTTCTTCCATCAGATCATCTGCTTCTGGATCAAAGGCTTCAATTGCTTTGTTTTTGAGTATGTCCCTTATTTCTTGTACCACCTCATCGACCGGCCTACCCTCAATTGATTCAAGGTCGATTGGTAGGTACCCCTTATAGTTAATCATCTCTTCAAATTCCTCATCTCCGAACTGGGTGAGGACCTCTTGAATTTTCAAGTCATCAGCAGTGGGTTCTGCCACTAACTGTTCCAACATTTCTTGATCATCCTCAAGTTCTGTCCCCTCCCCTCCGACTGTCCCGGGGTCGGTAGTCGTGAAGGTGACATCCTCAATAGGGTGAGGGATATCTAACTTAACAGGTGACGAAGGAGTTTGACTTGTAGGAACTCCAACATCAATCTGAGGAGAATCCTCACATCCCTGAATAAAGAGTCGGGGGACCTTAACAGGTGACTGGACTGGTAACTGAGCTGATGACTGAACTGGTGTCTCTCTAATCTGAATCCCAACAGTTCTGCTTATCTTCATTGGCACATAAGGTTCGTCCAAGGGTATGGGCCTCTTGCCCTTAACATCAACTGGTTGTAAGTCTTTGACGATCTCTTTTGATTTGGCTATCACAGGGGCCAACTTTGAGAGTCTTGAAGGGGGAACTGGAGGTCTACCACTGAGAGGGTGACTCCTACCAGACCCAGTTAAAACTATCTCCTCAGTTTTGGCAGTTGGGAGACGAGGCACCCAATGATATCCATCTACTAACACTGAGGCAACTGGTTGTTTAACAAACTTTTTGTTTCTCCTCACTGGCTGAGGAGTCAGGTTTCTTGCTTCAGATTTTTCTTCTTTCAGAACTTCTTTCTCAAGTTTATGTGAGATCACCCCCTTCAGGTGTCTTACATATTGTTCTTTGGTCTGACCTGTCTCAGCAGCACAGGTATGAATGATGTTCCTTAACATCCTAGTTCTCAAAGTGTTCTTCTCCCTGGTGGTTCTCTTAACAGTATAGTCAACTGGGCTAGGTGGAGAGCTAGCAATCCGCGTGACTCTCTCCTCCCCTGCAGCAGCTGCGAGGGGGTGAAAACGACTCCCTTTCAGGAGTGGAGAAGAGGCAGGGATAGGCAGCTCCTCAGCAGCCTCAGGCTCAACTAAACTCAAGGCTTTCTGTTCAGCTATCTTCCTTGACTTAGTAATTTTCTTCCTTATCCTTCTCAGGTAGTTCTTCCTAGCACTCTTAGTGCCAAACAGTGCTGCAGAACTAGAAGACCCTTTTTCAACCGTAGATTTTATTTCAATTTTCTTGTCCTCACTCTGGACTGAGGGTGCAGAAGGTGTAAGGGTAGCACCTGCTGCCAGTTCCAACACTGGGGGAAGGTCACTCGTAGCTCCCACAGTTAGTTCCACTACTGGACCATTCTCGCCCTCAGCAGCGAGATTGATGATTGTTCCACCATTAACAGACAGTTTCAAAGTCTTGAAACCCATCCCAAACTGAATCGCACTGCTATGAATTAACTCTTCAACTTGGAGGTCTCGGTTAACAGAGAACAGAAGTTTCCCAGCCATTGCAGAAGGTTTGATTGTCTGAAATTTGAAAGGGAAGACTTGAATCAAACTTTTGAAATTGGATTTCGACAAGAAATTTTCTATATTTTATCGCATAAATCGAATTATGGGAACTATAATCCGATATATAGTGATAAAGTATAGATATCAATTTTGACTTGAAGAAAATTTGAATTTTTGTTGTATATGTTCAACTACAAGAGAATGTTGTAGAGAACGTATAACAACGATGGTCTGGATTTGATTTGAAAGAGTTTGACAGGGGTTTGAAATTTTGAAAATTGAAAGATTTTCTTTGACTATTTGAAACCATTAAGTCGGATTTGATTTCAACTTAATAGTTAACAAAATATCAAAGAAAGTCAAGGAGTTTTGACTCGACTCTCATATCCCACTGATCAGGCTAGGGATAAGATGTCAGAGGTTTGACTTGATGAAAAGACTAGATGATTAAATTTGAATCTGGAAATAGTACATGTTATACTACAAGAGAATGTTGTAGTAGTACATGTGACAGTGAAAATTGATTTTGAATTGAAAGGGAATTTGAACGACTCAAAAATCCGGCAGCACCTCCCCTTATTTTTGAAACTTGAGGTGTTGAATTTACATTCAACAAGACAGTTTACAAACATTAGGGAAGATTTTACAGGAAGGAACTCGACTCTTTATATCTTATCAAGGATAAAATGTCAGAGTTCAAAAATTTGAAAGATATTGAAATTAAATGTTGAATTTGAATTATCAGTGTTCATCTACAAGAAGTATTGTAGAAGAACATTCGACACGTGACGATTAAAACTTGAAGAGAATTGAACGGATATTTCTAAAAATTTGAATTTCCGGCGGCACCTCCCCTTATTTTGAAACTCGAGGTGTTGAATTTGCATTCAACTCGACGGTTTACAAATGTTAGGGAAAACTAGGGAAAATCACTTGACTCTTTACATTTCAAAAAAATGATTTAAAATGAAATGTCAAAGATTGATTTATCCGGATAAATTTGAATAAATATTGCATATATTAAGCTACAACAATAGTTATAGAAAAATATATGGCAATGCATTTTGAACTCGATTGACTTTGAAAAGAGAAAAATTTTTGAAAATCCGGCGGCATCTCCCCTTACTTTTGAAACTCGAAGTGTCGAACTTATGTTCAACAAAACGGTTTACAAACCTATAAGAGGGAGATTCTAAGAAATCAACCTGACTCTTTCATTCTGATGAGTGACTCAGAATGTAATGTCAAGGATTGAAATGACCGGAGAAGTTGAAAGTGCATTAACTATATACAACTACAATCATTGTTGTAGAATATATAGTTGCAATGATTATTATAACTTGAAAAGAGATGTTTGAAAAATTTTAAATTTTGGCAGCATCTCCCCTTATTTTGAAACTCGAAGTGTTGAACATATGTTCAACATAACGGTTTACAAAAACAGGGGGGATGTTATAAGCTAACCTGACTCTTTCATTCCGACTAGTAATTCGGGATTGAAATGTCAAAGGTTAAATTACCCAGAAAATTTCAAACTTTGGATTAAAATTTGGAAGAGGAATCTATATCCTATCACACATATTGAATTATAGGAATTACAATCCTATATGTAATGGTAAGATATAGGAATCGATTGAGATTTGAAGACAATGGAATTTTGCTAGACATTTGAAATTATAACTTTGAAGTTAAAGAAATCTTCTGTAAATTGTGAAACTTAGCACGCTATGATTTATTTGCATGCAAGTTTGCAACATGTACAGAAAGACTTTGAAAAGCTCAGCTTGACTCTTTCGCTCTACCAATGAACGCGGAGGCAAAATGTCAAAGCCAGACTTTGAGAGAGGTTTCCTACACTCACCTCTCTTTTCACACGTCTTAATTGAGTTGGCCGCACTCACCCAAGGGAGAAATGGGTAGAAGGACCAACGGAAGAAAGGTAGTCAAAACTACCGATGCAATAAAATTCGTACCGCTATTAAAGATGGAGAGAGAGATATTCCCCAGCGGAGTCGCCATTTTTTGTTTGATTGAAAAAATATAGTTTTGTAAAAGTGTTTAATTTTCTTTGGGAAATGTTAAATTTCTGGAATTTTGAATTTTATAATCGAACACTTATTATGAATGATATATCACTTCGAAAAATGAACATATCGTTCTCTAATAGGTTCAGATTACAAATCTTTGAATTTATCTGATTATTATGATCAAACTCAAGGAGAAACAATATATGATCCCGAAGGATCAAAATAATGTTTAATCCATTGTTCGACTACAATAATTGAGATAAGAGATCATTAATTTCATATTTAAAGTTATGATTGTAATTGATATATCTATCCAGAGAAAGAGAATATCAATTACTATCGATAGTTCAAATATGATGATAATGATCGTAAAGTTTGAATTTCTCAAAGATAATCAATTGAAGGTTTTGAAAACTTGATTTTGAAATCTGGTCTGGGTTTCTAAATCTCCTACGAGCGCAAGCCCTCGTAGTTAATTACATCGTAGGAAACCAGAAAATCTCCTACGAATACTCTCGATTAAAATAGCAATACGAATTTCATTTAAGAATTCAAAGATTGATATCAAAGAAGGTAGGGACTGGAATTTTCAACCGGGAATGGTTCAATGTTGAACAGTTCTTTCTGGAGTCAAAGGAAGAAGAGTAGGAGGTGTCTTGAGATTCTGAATTACTTCAGAAACACCTCAACCTGTCCTAAGTGTTGGGCTTGAATTTGATTGAAAGATATTTTAATTTGAGTGATCAATTTTATTAGAAAGTGGGAGTCAGATTCCCAGAAGATTGAGGTCTTAAGTTTGAAGACATGCCTCAGAACCTAAGTCTAACATTGGGTACTGAAAATCAGTGACCCGAGTCCTAGCTAATGCAATGCAATCTGGACTTACCCCGGCCTGGATTGGGGAGCCAGCTAAACCACCTAAACGCTTTTAAAACCATGAGTCAAAGTCTTTAAATGTAGAATGGTTAAGGACATTGATTAAGATTGGTTTAAAGAATTGGGGTCGACATCTAGAGCAGATCCTAATTGACCCCTTAACATATGTTGGGTTAAATGTCTAAATAAAATGCAATTAAGATTTAGACTCGATTTTTAATTTGTATCTAATGCAATGCATGCTAATTGACTCGATGAAATGCTTAAATCAATATGAAGCAGTTTTAAAATAGGCTTAAAAATAGATTTTATCCTACAGATTGCACAACATCCCCTTGGACAGAACTGCACCCTAATAGGTCAGGTGGTCTGCCAGAACCCGCAGGCGGGGAGGTGCCTAACAAGGTAGAGAAAAGTTAATATGAATGCATGAAAAACTCCCGGCGAGTCCGGGCTTACTTCTTAAGAGCGTTAAAGTTTCTATCTGAGCTTAAAAATTTTAAGTTTTGTTTAAGTAGAAGAAGTTAATGACCGTACCCTCACGAGCCTCCGATCGGGTTCCAGGCTAAATCAAATACGACATGCAATAAGCGCCAAAAAACTACTAAAAGCATGTGGGTCCTTAATCGCAATCAACATCAATTAATCAAATCAACATTTAATTAAATTAATTAAATAAATGCTCAAACTGAAAGTCCATAGGCAAGTGCCCTTAATAATACAACCCAGGGTCTGCAGTAAAGTAAAGTGGCCGGGTACCACTGACTACAACCCGGATTCTACTCCTAAGACTCAAGTGACTTTGAGATTTGAGATTCTTCTCGTTCTTCACTTCTTCGTCTCCTTAGAACTCCTTGGATCGTCGGGTCTGGGTATCCAAATGAAAAGAAACTCCCCCTGGATAGGGGTGTTATCTTTTCTCTTTGGATACTTGAGCTTCATCCTAATTTGGATCTCCAAATGGATAGGAACTCTCCCCTAAGGGATGTTCCTTCCTCTTTGGATTCCAAATTGGATTTTAAATGTCTCAATCTCAAAGTACTTTAAATAATACAACTCGAAATCAAATCAAATTACATCAAATTGAAATTGAAAATCTAGACTCAACAACCTGCAGGGTTATCCTAATAATCAGCAGTTTATATTTGACATCCCAAGCAGTTAATATATTGAAATTTAAATGCTCAAACCAGCCACACTTGGCCATGCTCTTTTTGATTTAAAGGGGGACTTAAGCATGCTTAGCACCTGTGCAATTTAATAATCATGATTTTTTGCCCCCTTTAATTTATGCCCTGTATGAGCATGGCCACCTGCATAAGATTGAATCAGTACAAAACGTTCCTAGCCTAGGGGTAGATCCAGCGTACAATCAAATTAACACAGAATGCATTAAATAAATAAACAATCACATCAACATCAATCCTATGTCTAGTAAACAGCATGCAGTGAAAGCTCGAAAATCCGGCACACAGCAGAAAAGTAAACACCGGCCTAGCCTAAGACTAGAGTTGGTTGTCCTAGCAAACCATCTAAAGTGTGTGAGATAGGCTGTGTGGCTTTGATATGTCCTAAATAGGATGATTTGATTGAAGTTGTTTGAGGTTCAAGTTGGTTAAAGGCTTAAGGGAATATTTAATTTGAATTTAAATATTAATGACTTGAAATTGATTTTAAACTTGATTTTAATTGTTTGTTGGATACCACCTTTGTTTCACACCGAGGCCGTGAAGTTTATTTCACCTTCCTTGGGGCTAATTTAATAGCCTCGTAGGCCTGGGTTACCCAGTGGTACCCGATATAATTAAATGATTTGAGTTTGATTAAGGTTTGAAGGTTGATTAATTTTTAATTCAAATTGATTAATTTCTGATTTTAAATTCAAATTGATGTTTTCTGGAATTTTTGATAATTTATTGGATTTTGGAATTTTTTTTAGACTATTTTAATCATTTAATTAAAGGGTCAAAAGTTGATTTTTTGATTTAAAGGGTTTTATGGAAAGTTAATATTTTATTAAAATACTAGACCTTAATACGATCAGTTAGACAGTAAGTACACTGAAATTGGATTTTTCTAGATTTTATTATGAAGGTTTGAAGTTTTGGCTTGAATTTGAACTAAGTTTGACCAAAAGTTGACTTTTTCAAATTTGTTTGATTTCTGGAAACTTAATATTTTTAATAAATATTAGACCTTAAGATGAGTTGTATGCCTTTGAGTTTGCTCAATTTGGAGTTCATTTGAATTAGTTATGAATTTTTGAAGTTTTGAGTATTTAATGAATTATTTAAATTGTTTAATTAGAGACCATTTTTATGATTTGAATCCAAATGACCTCCAAACTTCTTGAAATCAACTCCAAAGGTCAGGAATGACCTAAGGAGTGATTTCCAAGTGTTTGAGAAATTTTTGGAATTTTTAATTATTTTTAATTAATTAATTTAATTAAATATTGAATTTCAATTAAAATTAAATTAAACTTAATTTTGAAGTCCAGTCAAGGGGCTTTTATTTTTCATTGATTAAGGGTTCAATTCTGGTCAGTTTGAGGTATTATGTGTATTTTTTGGATTTAAATTTGATTTATTATAATTTCTGGAAGTTTTAAAGGCTTAATTAAGGTTTAATTTTGATTAGGTTAATTAAGGGGCTTAATGACTTCAGAATTCAGTGGGAGAATTTCCTAGGGCTTAAAGTGTTACTAAGTTTAAGTGTTCAAGGTTTCAAGTCAATGGGAAATGAATCCTAATTATTGAAAATTTTCTAAATTCTCTAAATGAGTCCTTAATTATTGTCCTTAATGATGTCATTAAGTTTAATGGGTTTGAATCAATATCACTAACCCTTGACTTACATATGAATAGCATGCACAAATAATCACAATCAATTCCTAAGTCTAGGAGAGCCCTAAAACTAGGTGGTGTGTGCACCTACATATATAAAGATTAACATTAATTACAATTAATGACTTGATTAGTGAATGATTAATGTGTAATCACCCATTAATCCTTCCCCATGATTTCTATTCACATATTTAATCCTATGTTTAAAGTTTCAAAGAGATCTCTCAAATTCCACATTTAACATAAATATAATTTTAAAATAAGATTTTAAAAGCAATACAAATATATATACATATGTATAAATATTTAGATTAAAATAATCAATAATTAAAATAATATCAAATCATTATAAGAGATCTCTGGTTTTCAATATAATTTGAAAATAAATGTTTAATATTGAAAATAATTAGATTATTGCTTAACTAAATATTGATTAAATATTTAAATAGTTGGTTAAGGGATTAGAATCATTTAAGGATGCGTATATGTTGACTATTGAAGATCAAATTTGATCCTTAATATGTTCAAATTATCCTATCTTAAGTTGATTAAGATATTTATAATAATATTTGAAGATTAGAAAACTATTCAAATTGATATTAATCAAATATTATTTAATCATAAAAAAAAATTAAAGAAAATGTTTTAAACTCAATTAAAATTTAAAATAAAATATGTTAAATGATATCAGCAAATATTAAAAAAAATTTAGAATAAAATTTCAAAATTAAGAAATATTTAGATTTCATTTAATTAAATACTAATTAAAATAACTAATATTTAAATATTTTAAATAATTTATCATATATTACATATTTCAATTTGATTTTAATTTTAAATTAAAGAGGATTAAAATCTGAACAATTTGATATATTATATTAAATTTTTGGAGTAGAATTGAATTTTTAACGAATTTTTAAAGTTTCTGGGTTTAAAATAGGTTTAAGATTAATTAAACCTTAATTAACTCTTAATCAGACGGCGTGGCGGCTGAGTGGGACACGCGGCAATCACCGGTTTGCGGGCGCTGAAAGCACGGTGCGGCCAATCATTGGCGGCGGCGGTCAGACACGCGTCAGCCGCCTAATACCCCACGCGGTTTAACTTAACCACGTGGACATCGATCTCGACCGTTGATTCCGCGTGGTTCGGAATCAACGGTTCTGATCGAGGCATACGCCCGCAAATTCGATCACCAGCCGATACACGGTTGGAAGGACCGCAATACGGCAAGATTACAACCGTTGATCAAGAAATCAACGGCTGAAAACTTGTGCAGTTCAACCGAACTACGAACCGAGCCCTAGAACCTGTTTTCAAGCCCGTTCTCGAGATCGGTTCGATCATTTCATCTGAAATTTGAAACCTAGGCTAAAAACATGAACAGATTTCATGGGGTTGTGTTTGAGTAGTTTAATAAGTGCTTAATTAAAAGCTAATTAGCCTAGTGCTTCCTAAACTAGGGTTTAGATTTTTTACCTTGATAATGGACGGATTGAACCGTTTTTGGACTCTCTGAATTTGTTGTTTGTCCACGCTCAATATTGTTGAAGACACCTTGGCTTGACAACGTCGGGATCGAGCTGAAGACGCCTTGGACGGAGTTTGCTCTCGGTTGGCCGGAAAGCTTGCCGTCGGTGGAGTTTGAATGGTGTATTAGTATTGGAGAAAGGTGGAGAGAGCTCTGGAAGGCTTAAACGAAACGAGTTTGAACTTGAATAGTGAATGAGAAGTGAGAGAGTGGCTAGGTTAGAATGAATCCTCCAAATAGGGTTTTGCCCTATTCAAACGTTCCCAGGCCATTTGGATGGCTGGGATCGATTCAAGGGTTGGCTAGGATGTTGCCACCTGTCGAGGGGGTAGTTGGGAGCAGGGAATCAAAGGTACAACAAGGACACATGACATGTAAAGGTGTCTTTGGCCTCTTGTGCACATGGAGAAGTGATTAGGAGTTATATCAGGGATTAAGAGGGTTCTTAGAAGTCTCTAGAGAGGATTAGAGCTGCTAGAATTAAAGGGATTTGGATGGAATGCCCCTAACTTGATTATTTATCCATTTAAGAGGCCATTTGACCACTCATTGACTGTTTGACCAGTCAATGGGCCAAGGTGGCTGAGGTGGCAGTGAGAAAGCTTTGAAGAACTGATTTGGAAGAAATATCAAGCCATGGGTTGAAAATTTGAATTAGAGCATGGAGTTTAAGTGGGTTTGACCAAGCATGTTAAGTTTGACTTAGTTAAATTGGTCAAGATTTGATTTAAAGTATACTCAACAAGATTTGAGGCATTAAATGGAATATGATTAAGGGTTTAAAGATCTTGATTTGAGTAAATGGGTTAGAATAATCCATTAAAACCCTTAAGGAGTTATTGGGTCAACCTGGTTGACTTGGTCAACTAGGTTGACCAAGGGCCAGGGTTTGGATTAAATCAATTTCAAATGATGAATGGAGTCTGGTAGATGTGATTTGAGGGTTTGAATAGGCTATTTGGATCAAGTGGCCCATTTAGGCCTTTAATGGGCCTAATGGGTCAACTAGGTTGACTTGGTCAACCAGGTTGACCCAGAGTCAAGGATTGGGTCCAATCAATTCAGAATGACATTCTGAGTCTATTGGTGGTGGTTTCAAGGTCTAGAGAGGTCATTTGGTCAAAATGACCTGTTTGGGCCTTTAATGGGCCTTTAGGTCAACCCTGGTTGACTTAGTCAACCAAGTGGGTCTAGGGTCTGGAAATGGGTTCAACAGATTTGAAATGACATTTGGAGACCAATGGAGGTGGTTCCAAGGTCAGAGGAGGTCATTTGGTCAAAATGACCTGTTTTGACCCTAAAGGGGCCTTCTAGGTCAACTAGGTTGACTTGGTCAACCAGGTTGACCCAGGGGCTGGTTCTAGGTTCAACAGGTTTGGTTTGACATTTGGGGACCAATGGAGGTGGTCCCAAGGTCAGAGGAGGTCATTTGGTCAAAATGACCTGTTTTGACCCTAAAGGGGCCTTCTAGGTCAACTAGGTTGACTTGGTCAACCAGGTTGACCCAGGGGCTGGTTCTGGGTTCAACAGGTTTGGTTTGACATTTGAAATTTGCTGGAGGTGGTTGCATTTGATTTGGAGCTCATTTGGTTCAAATGACCATTTATACCCCATAGGGGTATTTTGGTCATTTTGACCCCTGGTCAACTGGGGGTCAAATTGAGTCCAACAAAATGCAGTTTATTGTTCAATGGATCATAATCAAGGGTCTGGAGGTGATTGGAGGCTTTGGAGAAAGCTCCAGGGTCAAAATCCACTGGGTGACAGGTCCAGTGGCACAGACTGTAAATATTTGAAGGTTTTACAGCCTTTGGATTTCAATTCAATTTCTGAGGTTAGAGATCTCAGAATGAGCTCAAATTTGGAGGTTTGCCTCTAGAGACATGTCATATCAGTGTGGAACTGATAGATCTTGAATCAGAGGTCATTTGATAGGGTTTTGAAATGTTCAAAAATTTGCTGGAAAAGGCTTTCAGGACTTAGACCTTTGGCCTTGGATTTGAATCTGGAAATCTGGTTTTGAATTGGATTTTGAGCTTGAATGATAGGATTTGAATTAAGTTTATATTGAATTGAAATTTGGATTGATCTAGAAGAATCCTAGGGTTTAGAATAGGTCCTAGGGTCGAAATCAGCTTAAGGGAATCCTGAGGTCTAAGAGGATCACATGATGTAGAATCAGGTAGAATCTTAGGGTCTAGAATAGATCCTAGAGTCTGAAGTCTAGGAGAATCCTAGAATCTAGATTTGTCTTAAATTGCATTGATCTGGGGTCAGGATTGATTTGAATTTGGATTGATCTTAAAGTCTAGATTGATCTAAGATCAGATTGATCCTAGGGTTAAGATTGATCCTAAGGATTGGAAAGATCCTAAGGTGTGGATTGGTCCTACTGAGCTCATACAAAAATGAGGTCAACAAGCAGAGATCGAGGGACTGACTCCCAGCCAGGCTTCTAGTGATGCTTCTTCAGACTCTGGTGGTGAAGAGCTGGAGAGTGAGTTGCAGCGAGCTTTTGCCTTGGAGGAGGACGAGGATGATGTTGAGATTCTATAGGGTGTCTTTGATGTAGTTTTGTATCTCTTTGCTTTCTTTCTGGTGCTTGTATATATGCTCGATGTTGATGTTTCTATCTAGTGTACTTGATGTTCAGTGATATATAAAGATGTTGTTGATGTTCTTTTTTCACATGCAAATGAGATTTACTTAGTTTTACTTCAATTTGGACTTTAATGAGCTCTCTTTTGACTTGAACAAATGTGAGGCATCCCTTTTCTTTAAAGATTTTGATCTATTCGGGGTTATTAGCGAAAGCATTTGCTCGATACCCTTAACCTGTCCGGAAAAAGGTCAGATCAACTCCCTTTGGGATTGATCATCAAATGATTTTGATATTCAAGATATCCTCCTAGGATACTTGACCTATCTGAGGTTGTTAGTCAAAGCATTTGCTTGATGACATTAACCTGTGCGGAAGAGGTCGGATCAAATCCCCCTGGGATTGATCATTCAGTGATTGAGATACAATATAAATTGTGTACTTCTCGAATCACAGAAAAAGAGTTTGGAGAGAAGAAACATTAGCACGACGAAGTGAATATCATATTGCTTTGTAATATGAGATAGCAGTTCCCTAGAATAACTTAGGGATACAAGAAAAAAGTTCTTCTATAGTCAACACATAAGGGATGTACGAAAAACTTTATAATACGACTACAGGAGAAGATAAAACATAAGACAAACATAACACATAGACGGATAGCAGTATCAACTCCTACTGATAATATTTGCGAAGATTGCCCACGTTCCAAGTTCGGGGAAGCATTTTTCCACCAGCATCCTTCAGTTTGAAAGTTCCAGGCTTGACCATAGCCGCTACCAAATAAGGACCTTCCCAGAGGGGGGAGAGCTTATTTCGCTGAGGGCCTTTTCCAGCGGCTTCAATGCTTCGTAATACTAAGTCCCCAATAGTGATAGGGCGAGGTTTCACCCTTCGATTGTAGTGACGGGTAACTCTTTGGTGGTATGCAGCGGTTCTGAGTGAGGCTTCATCTCTTACTTCTGGGAGGAGATCCAAATTTGCTCTAAGCTTCTCCTCGTTACTTTTGAAGTCGAAAGTCTGAACTCTGTGGCTAGGAACTCCGATATCAACTGGTATGACTGCTTATGTACCAAAGCAAAGGTTATATGGGGTTTCTCCTGTAGGAGTTCTAGCGGTGGTCCGATAAGCCCAGAGGACATTGGGGAGTTCTTCGGCCCATTGCCCCCCACCCTAGACGTGTCTTCAGCCCTTTCAGGATTGTTCGATTTGTAACCTCTGTTTGCCCATTAGTTTGAGGATGGGCAACAGCTGTGTGAATGAGCTGAATGTGAAAATCCCTACAAAAAGATGTAAAGATCTTCCCAGTAAATTGTGTGCCGTTATCAGTGATGATTTTTGCGGGAATGCCAAAACGGCATATTATGTTCTTCCATAAAAATTGCTTGGCATTTGCTTCAGTAATCTTCGCCAAAGGTTCTGCCTCCACCCATTTGGTGAAGTAATCTACAGTCAAAATAATGAATTTTCGCTGTCCAGTTGCTATGGGAAAAGGTCCCATTATATCAATCCCCCATTGGGCAAAAGGCCAGGGGCTTTGAAGGGATGCAAGCTCCAGAGCGGGTGTATGAGTGAGGTTAGAATGCAGTTGACAGTTTTCACACTTTCGTGTGAATTCAAGTGCATCCTGTTTCATTGTAGGCCAATAGAATCCCTGTCTCATGATCTTGTAAGCTAACGCTCTTCCTCCCAGATGTTCTCCACATACTCCTGAATGAACTTCCCGAAGCGCGTAATCAGCTTCTGATGGTGGGAGACACTTGAGGTACGGCCCAATGAAGGAGCGCTTATACAACTCGTTGCTGATAATGGTGAAATTTGCAGCTCGTCTCCGAAGTCGTATTGCAGTTATAGGATCTTCGGGTAGTACCCCATCTTTCAGAAAAGATAAGATGGGTACGATCCAAGACATCTCTCTTGGCTCGTCAATTGACTGTATGACCCATGGACCTTGAATGCTTGGAAAGTGGATTTCCTCGATACATCTTCTCTTATAAATGTCCCCCGTTGTTGATGTAGCAAGTTTAGAAAGAGCGTCTGCTCTTGCATTTTATTCTCGGAGGATATGTATGATTTGATGCTCCCCTATACGGGCTAAGAGTAGCCTTACAATGCTACAATATTGAGCCAATTGTGGGTTGTGAATATCAAAATCCCCCTCCACCTGAGAGGCGACTAGTTGGGAATCAGTGTGGGCTATTAGGTTCTGAACTTCACAGTCAATTGCTAGTCTTAACCCAGCAACAAGGGCCTCGTATTCTGCTATGTTGTTGGTTGCCGGGAACTTGAGTTGAAGCCCGTACTCCAGGGTAACCTTCTGTGGAGAGATTAATAAAATTCCAGCCCCAGCCCCAGAACTCCCTGAAGCTCCATCGACGTACAACATCCAGCATGGAGAAGAAGGTGAAGCACTCAGTTGTACATCAGATACTGGAACGGTGCATTCAACTACGAAATCTGCTAGTGCTTGAGATTTAATATCAGGTCTAGGCAAGTAGTGGATATAAAATTCTCCGAGTTCTACAGACCACTTAACAAGCCTGCCTGATGCTTCTGGCTTTTGCAGAATGCTTTTTAGCGACAGATTCGTGTAAACTCCAATTGAATGGGCTTGAAAGTAAGGGCGTAGTTTTCTGGCGGAATAAACTAACACCAATGCTGTCTTATCTGCCAAAGGATAACGTCCTTCTACTTCAGATAAAATCTTACTAACGTAGTAGATAGGACGTTGTATAGCGTTTTCTTCTCGGACCAGAACTGAACTAATGGCTTGGATAGATACAGCCATATACAAATACAATCTCTCTCCTGGTATTGGTTTAGAAAGTAGTGGCGGGGATGCCAAATACTTTCGCAATTATTCAAAGGCTTCTTGACATTCATCTGTCCATTGAAATCCGGAGCTACGAGCACCTCTAAGTATCTTGAAGAAGGGCAGATATTTGTCTCCTGAACGTGCCAGGAAACGAGATAGTGCCGCAATTCTCCCATTCAGCCTTTGGACCTCCTTGATGTTCTTTGGCGGCACCATGTCCCTTAGTGCCTTGATCTTCTCCGAATTGGCTTCGATTCCTCTATGGGTTACCATAAACCCTAAAAATTTTCCAGAAGCGACTCCAAAAGCACATTTAGCGGGGTTGAGTCGCATATTGTAATGCCTTAACAAGTGGAAACATTGTTTCAGGTCAGAGATATGCTGGGTTTTTTCCAGACTTTTTACCAACATATCGTCTACATACACCTCCATAGTACGTCCAATAAGGCTTTTGAAAATTTTATTCATGAGACGCTGATAAGTTGCTCCAGCATTTTTGAGCCCGAAGGGCATTACCCGGTAGCAGTACAATCCTTTGTCTGTTTGAAAAGCTGTTGCTTCTTCATCAGCAGGATTCATTTTTATTTGGTTGTAGCCGGAGTAGGCATCCATAAAGCTCAACATCTGATGACCAGAGGTGGTATCAACTAATTGATCGATGCGAGGGAGCGGGAAGCTATCCTTTGGGCAAGCTTTATTGAGATCAGTGTAATCTATACACATTCTCCAAGCTCCACTTCCCTTCCGCATCATGATAATATTTGCTAACCAGGTAGGATAGTGCACCTCTCGTATGAATCCAGCTTCTAAAAGCTTATATACTTCTTGTTCAATTGCTTGCTGGCGATCTGGTGCAAAGTTTCTCTTCTTCTGGATAATAGGTTTGCACGTTGGATTGACTTTGAGGGAGTGAACGATCACTTCGGGGTTAATTCCAGGCATATCCGCTGGACTCCATGCAAAAATATCCTGATTTTCTCGTAGAAAAGCTGTAAAGTTTTTCTTCTCATCATCTGAGAGCAGTGATCCAATTCGCACTGTCTTTGAAGGATGCTCTTCAGAGATAGATACAGTAGTGAGGTCTTCCACAGGGGAAGCTCTTTGAGGAATATCTTCGCTCCGTAGATCAAAATCCTCGATGCTCAGGGTAATCGTCGGACGAGACTTGATCTGCCTAAGATAGCAGGTCTGTGCTATTTGTTGATCTCCGCATACTACACCGACTCCTGATGGGGTATGGAACTTCAGCTTGAGGTGAGGAATGGATGCGATGATCCCAAAAATTGACTGGAGCGGTCTCCCGAAGATGGCGTTATAAGCTGACTCTGACTTTACCACGATGAATTGAATGGAGTGTGTACTCTGTCGAGGAAATTCTCCAAGGACTACCGGGAGACTGATTATTCCTTCTGCTTGTACATGTCGATTATCAAATCCATATAAAGGACCTGCAGCAGGTTGAAGTTTTTCTCTTGAGAGACCCATGTTGAGGAAAGTAGAGTAGAATAGGACATCTACGGAGCTTCCGTTGTCTACAAGAATTCTTTTGACATTGTAACACGGGTCACCAATGCCTGCGTTTATGACAAGCGGATCTTGATGGGGGGTTTTTACTCCTTCCAAGTCGGAATCATTGAACGTGATGGAATGATCGATACGAGCCTTTTTTGGAGCTGGATTTTCTTCCACAGTTAAAAAGACTTGGTCGGATAGTAAGGGGCCTCCTGCGATTGTTTCAATTTCATCAACCGTTATCCGGTTATTCACTGGCTGTCTTTGTGGTTGATTCTCCCCCCCAGTGGGACGAGTTTCTCCTCGGGTAGGTGGATTCCCAATAAACTGTCGAAGATAGCCCTGACGGATGAGTCTTTCAATCTCCTCCTTATGTTGCCCACAGGATTCAGTAGTGTGGCCACGACTACGATGAAAGTGGCAGTACTGATCTTGGTTTCCTGTATTCGGCTTCAAAGGATGCGGCCACTTCACTTTGTCCTGATCTTGAATCGCCATCAACACATTTGCTCGAGATGTGTTGAGCGGAGTGTACTCCTTCTCCCGTCGGGGTTCTCGTCGTGGTAGTGGGGGTTTAGGAGGTAGATTGCTCTTCCCTTGCTTTTTCCGTTGTGATAATGAATTGTCCATTTCGGGTGTTCCCTTGCGCTTTCCAGTGGGTTGCTCGAACTGTTTTCTGTGAGCGTTTATTGCCTCATCTGCTGATATCTGTGCTTCCACACGATGGATCAGATCGGCATATGAGTGAACAGTATCGCGCATGAGTGCCGAATAGAAGGGGCCAGGACGAAGTCCTCCAAGAAAGACCCCTCTGAGCAATTCTGGGTCTACTCCTGGGATTTGTCGAGCCTCAATAGAAAACCGCTGAAAGTACTCTTTCAATGATTCTCCCTCATTCTGACGAATCCCAGAAAGGTGAGAAGAATCCTTAGCAATTCTTCAGTTGGCTACGAACTGTTCGACAAATACTTTGGCCAATTTGATAAATGTGGGGATCGTTCCGGCAGGGAGTGAATAGAACCATGTTCGAGCTTGTCCTTTAAGAGTAGCAGGGAAAACCTGGCAAAGGAGTGCATCTGAAGCTCGTTGAATATGCATGATGGTCCTGTAATGGTCGATGTGCTCGTACGGGTCGGATGTCCCATCGTAGGATTCAATGCTTGGCAGCTTAAAGCCAGCCGGAATAGGGTGTTGAAGAATGGCTTCTGCCAGGGGTGACGACTCCTGGAAGTCCCACTAATGAAGAGGTTGCCTTATGCCTCATATAGGGAATTCCTCCCGGACTAATCGTCGCAGTTCGTGACGTAGGGCATTGCGAGAGAGCTCGGCAATGTGAGGTTGGGCTAGCTCCTCAGGGAGGTCTTGAGGAAGGCGAGATTGTTGACTTGTGTGTGGAGGATGGGTAGAACTTGTTGTATCAGCCAGCTCGTTCTCTTGACGCGATTGCGAACACCTCCTGGGTGGAGGAAGAGGATTCTCAGCCTGAAGATGTTCGATCTGAACAGGTTCGACACGGGGTGGATCTCGAGGGAGAAGAATCTCCTCCTGAGGTGCTAGGGTCGGCTGTCGAGTCTCTCGCAAGAGTTGTAGGATCTCGTTTTGAGATTCTTCCATCTTTCGAATTCTCTCTTCTAGGGAGGGTCCCGAGGTCCCCTCTCCAGGTGCGTTTTGCCCCCCGGGGTATAAAGAGGCAGATATCGGATGTCTATGATTCATAGACTGATTTCTGGATTGATGAGAGTGAGAGCAGGAGGCTCCTATGAGGCGACTGCTACGCCTGTTGACCATCGTAGCAATACTTGAAGTTGTGGGATAAAGTTCCCACAGACGGCGCCAAACTGTTGCGGACTCAAATATACGCGGCGATAGATTTTAATTTTCCGTCTCAGCGTTGTACGTATATTCAGCACACAAACAGAATTGAAATAGTAACACCAGGGTTTTTATGTGGAAAACCCTGGAAAGGGAAAAAACCACGGGGCCACGCCCAGTTGAAAGAGTTCCACTAGTGTCGTTTGAAGTACACGAGGCTGATCCGTCCTTTAAATTCAGGACGATCAGATTACCATGAGTATCAGTTACAAGGACAAGCAGAGTTTCGACGTCGCTTGAATGTCCGGCAGAATTCCGGCGTCACTTGAAAAGAAGTCCGGCGTCACTCGGGCGTCGGGTAGAATTCCGGCGTCGGGCAGAATTCCGACGTTGCTCCTGTGTCGGGCAGAGTTCTGGCGTCCCTCGGGCGCCTGGTGGTGCTTCGGTGGAGTTCCGGCGGTGTTCCGGTGGAGTTCCGGCAGTGTTCCGGCGGAGTTCCGGCGGTGTTCCGGCGGAGTTCCGGCGGAGTTCCAGCGGTGGTCGAGGAGGAGCTGTTCCCTCCTAGGCTTCTCTTCTCTTCTTCTCTTCTTGGCTTCTTGGCTTCTTGGCTTGGGTCCCCTCTTAAGAGAAATGAGGGGCTATTTATAGTTTTTCTGGAGTGGCATAGCCCGTAAATATGTGAGGGATCAGGGGCAAATAGGGAGTGATCCGGATGAACGGCCGATATTGAATCCCTTGATCGTGAACCGTTTATCAAGCATTTGAAGGTCTTAATGATATCAGAATTCTACGACCTTGGGCTCGTTGGATTCGTCTCGTCGAGCCGCTCGATTCGAATATAAGCTCGCCAAAATCAGAGACCGTTTGGTAACTCAAATAGCTGTTTGATGCTTCCAACAGTGCTTCGGGTACTTGATTTGGACTCACTTGGGCTCGGATTGAGTTGAATTTGGTGTCGTTGGATTCGTATTTCCGAGACGCTCAGTTCGACTATAAGTTTGCTGAAATCGGAGTTTAAATGGTCTCCGAAATAATTTTTGAAGTTTCCAACTTAAGTTTTTCCTCGAGATTCGTGCCCGATCAAGATGATTTTTTGACGATATATCAAACATGATGAAATCAAGCCCTTAAAATGACTAAAATAATATTTTCAAGACGTTTCTTGTAGAAAAAATAATGAGTATAGAGCTTTTTTTTTAATGATAAGTTGAACAAGTAATTTCTTATTTGTATTAGTTCATAAGAAGCAATAATGGCTTTAGCAGCAGTTTTCGAGAGCTTAATTTTGTGGTAGTTTTAAATACTATAAATTATCTTGCAGCTATTTTAAAATCGCTACAAAATTACATTGAAAAAACTTTTAGGAGCAATTTTGCGAGGGAGTTCATATCATTTAGACTTCATTTGGAACAAGTCTTTTAATTACTGTTTTTTAAAGCAATTTTTTAATAAAAAAATTTATATTTCAAAACAGTTTTGTACTAAAAGAATGTTCAAAAAAGTTATCCCAAATAAAATCTTAATATTACAACGGTTAAAAAAAGTGCTATCACAGATGACGAATTTTGATAGTGGGCGTTCTCTCCTTCTGAAGGATTGCGGATTTTGATATGTTTGTTAAATTATCATATTGGCTTTTACTGGCGAAGAGATGACAATGAGGAATTTAAAAATTGGAAATGAGAGGACAAGTACTATAAATAATAAATTTAAAGAGATGAATGAATTCAATCTTATGATTTATGAGCATATATGACGTGAAAATAGGGCAGTGAATTGTTATGAAGTGATTGAGGGTGGCGGTATGAATAGGGGAGTGAGAAAATACAACGATAGAAGAAGGCTAGAATTTTGCATGCCATCCTTGTACTATTATGTCTATATTATAAATAGTTATATCTGAATCTTATTAATCATTGATATGTCATCAAAAATTATTTTGATCGAGCACAAATCTCGAGGCATATTCAAGTTGGAAAATTTCAAAATTAAATTCGGGATCATATGAACTCCAATTTCAGCAAACTTATGGTCAAACTGAACATCTCAAAGACACGAATCTAATGACACCAAAATCGGTCCAACTCGAGCTCAAATGGGTCCAAATCAGGGGCCGGAACCACATTTGGAAGGATCAAAGCATTATTTAGATAACAAAATGATACCCAAATATAGCATGCTTATAGTCGAATCGAGCGGCTCGGCGAGACGAATCCAACGAGCCCAAGATCGTCAAATTCTGACATCATTAAGGCAACTAAACAATTGAAAAACTCTCTATGATCGGGGGAATCAATTTGAGCCATCGGATGGAGCACTCCGAACCTCCCCCAAATCTTCTTTATATTTACGGATTGTGCCACTCATCAAAATCTATAAATATACCCCACTATCTACATGAGGGGGATCTTTTGCTAGAGATTAGAGAGGGCTCTAAGGCTTCCGGAGCTCCAGTGCCACCGCCGGCGAACCCTTGACCTTCGTCAGTGCCACCGCCGGCGAACCCCCGCCGACCTTCGTCGAACCACCGTCCGGCCGCCAACCGCCGCCATACTTCAGCCCGACCTTCGTCTGACCACCGCCCGGCCACCGATCACCGCCGGACTCCCAACCAGCGCCACCACCGGCGAACCCCCGCCGACCTTCGTCGGACCACCACCTGGCCGCCGACCGCCGCCGGACTTCACCCCGACCTTCATCGGACCACCGCCCTGCCACCGATCGCCGCTGGACTTCCAACCAGCGCCATCGCCGGCGAACCCCTGACCTTCGTCAGTGCCACCGCCAGCGAACCCCCGCCGGCCTTCGTTGGACCACCACCTGGCCGCCGACCGCCACCGGACTTCATCCAGACCTTCTTTGGACCACCGCCCGGCCGCCAATTGCTGCCGGACTTCAGCCCGACCTTCGTCGGACCACTGCCGGCCACCGATCGCCGTCGGACTCCCAACCAGCACAACCGCCGGCGAACCCCCGTTGACCTTCGTCGGACCACCACCTAGCCACCGACTGCCGTCGAACTTCATCCCGACCTTCGTCGGACCACCGCCTGGCCACCGATCGCCGTCGGACTTCCAACCAGCGCCATCGCCGGCGAACCCCTGACCTTCGTCAGTGCCACCATCGACGAACCCCCGTTGGCCTTCTTCGGACCACCACCTGGCCGCCGACCGCCTCCGGACTTCATCCAAACCTTCGTCGGACCACCGCCCGGCCGCCAACCGCCGCCGGACTTCAGCCTGACCTTCGTCGGACCACCGCCCGGCCACTGATCGCCGCTGGACTCCCAACCAGCGCCACCACAGGTGATCCCTCGACCTTCGTCAGCGCCACCGCCGGTGAACCCCTGTCGACCTTCGTCGGACCACCACCCGGCCGCCGACCGCCGCCAGATTTCATCTCGACCTTCGTCGGACCACCGCCCGGTCGCTGATCGCCGCCGAACTTTAGCCAGACCTTCGTCGGACCACCGCCCGGCCGCCGAACTTCCACCACGCCGCCAACCGCCGCCGATCGCTGTCGGACTTCCACCTGGCCGCCGACCACTGCCGGACTTCAGCCCGACCTTCGTCGGACTTCTGCCCGACCTTCGTCGGACTTCTGCCCGAACATCGCCAGATTTCGCTCTAACTCTCCAAGCTACTGTAATTTGACTGCTTCTAAGTTCGAGGGATGGGTCAACCATTGTAATTCACTCAAATTTAGTGGAATCTTTTCATTTGGGCGAGACCCCGTGGTTTTTCTCTCTTCGGGCTTTCCACGTAAAAAAGATTGGGTGTTTTACTTTTTTCTTTCTGTTTGTGCGCTGGATATTCGTGCATCGCTAAGACGAAAACTTTACTCACTCTACCGTCGCGAATCCTATAGCCCGCAACAATCATATATTAAATCTTGTTATTAATTATGTGTATATGTTTAATCCAACCTTTTCTGATTATTAAAAAGTCCAAATCTAATTGTTACATTGGTTGATCTACTTATTATAAATAAATGTGTTTGATAAAGTTGCTAACTATCATTTTAAATAGCCCTTTCGAGGAAAATCATGAACTTAAAAAAAAAAGTAAATTATAAATATGAAGGCTAAAAAGAGCCAGTCAACAGTAAAATATCATAAAAATAAATTAATAAATAAAAATAATAATAACAATAATTTGTATAAATTATGATTAAATCATTCCAGAAGACAAAAATGCCAAAGAGAGAGAGATGACGAAGAGGGTGGCCGCTGTTAATGTGGGGGGGGGGGGGGGGGGGGGGGGGGGGTGGTTAAATAAATTGAAGCCATGCCAGAAGGTTAGTTGCTACGGCAGGCTGCTCGTCCCAACCAATTCAAACCACTGCAGATCTTTCAAGGAATTTACAAAATGCCATTGAGGAGGGCATAAAAATATTCTTTATTATTTTTTTCTTAATAGTATTTAGATTTTATTTGTGATGATTTTTTTATTATTTTTAAAATATTTTTTTAATTTTAAAAATTGTTAAACGAAAAAATTTATATTAAAAATTATTTTATAAAATAGTAAAAAAACTGTCAAACAAAAAAACCTTATTAAGCAGAAAATCCGCATTACATTTCCGGATACAAAGAAATATATTTTTTTAAATATAAGCTTTTTATAATAACATTATTGGAGTAATTCTATCTGATTTGTTTTGCCATAAAATAAATCGATTACCAATTAAACCGTAAGAAAAAAAATTTTTATCAAGTAATAACAAAAAACCTCTTTCAGGGATTTTTCATTTTTTTTGCTGTTTTTGCTGTGAACTTATTTTACAAAGGAGCATGATAAGTATTAAAATTAATAAAAAGAACATTGATTAATAAAAATTTAAATATGAACAAATACTTCAAATTAAATGATGCATTTCAAAATGCGCCAAATTTGACGCAGTGAGAATACGCCAAATAATTTGACATATTACACTCACACGTAGAAAGAGAAGGAAGAGAGAGAGAGAGAGACATAAGAGATGGGAGAGAGAGAGATGACAACGGTCAACTCTCTCTCTCCCTCACCCGCATTCCGCTCTCCCTCTCTCTCCCCTTGTCAGCTATGTCCCTCTCTATCTCTCTCCCTTTCCGTTCGACCCGTCCTCTCCCCTTTCTTTCTCTTTTTTTCTCTCTAGACGAATACACCAATTTGATTGATGCATTCAGAATACGCCGAACTATTTGGCGCATTCTAAATGCGCCGAATTGTTCGACGTGTTTGCTCTTTTTTAAAATTTTAACCCATATTGCTCTTATTTATTTCAACTATTAAATTGCTCCTTTTTAAAATTTAACTTTTTATTGTCCTATTCTCTTGTTCATTTTCATTATAGCTCTCTTTTACATATAATAACTTGATTATAGAGCAATTCTTTGTTCTTTTTTAACCTCATTATTAATGATACGGGCTCGGCCCAAATTTTGCTCAAAAAATAACAAAAAACCTCGCTGCAAAATACAGCAGAAAGAAAATGTCATAATGAGGAGAACATGACTGTCAAATCATTGAAGCCGTAATTATCGAAAACTGACAATTGAATACTATTTACTGAAAGGATACTGATCATCATTGACTAATTCTCAAAAAGTCATCTTGCAACTCAATTTAAAAATCTCATTATTTTTTTTTGAGTAAAATAAATAAGAAATCATCATAGACTCATAGAGATATGGGAAGAGGCAAAAAGAAGGTGAAATTAAAAAATAAATTAAATTTTAATAATTTTTACTTTATCCTGCTATCATTTTTATAAGAAAATCATACTTGTTGCGGACTCAAATATACGCGGCGATAGATTTTAATTTTCCGTCTCAGCGTTGTACGTATATTCAGCACACAAACAGAATTGAAATAGTAACACCAAGATTTTTACGTGGAAAACCCTGGAAAGGGAAAAAACCACGGGGCCACGCCCAGTTGAAAGAGTTCCACTAGTGTTGTTTGAAGTACACGAGACTGATTCGTCCTTTAAATTCAGGACGATCAGATTACAATGAGTATCAGTTACAAGGACAAGCAGAGTTTCGACGTCACTTGAATTTCCGGCAGAATTCCGGCGTCACTTGGAAAGAAATTCGGCGTCACTCGGGCGTCGGGTAGAATTCCGGCGTCGGACAGAATTCCGACGTTGCTCCTGTGTCGGGCAGAGCTCTGGCGTCCCTCGGGCGCTTGGTGGTGCTTCGGTGGAGTTCCGGCGGTGTTCCGGCGGAGTTCCGGCGGTGTTCCGGCGGAGTTCCGGCGATGGTCGAGGAGGAGCTGTTCCCTCCTAGGCTTCTCTTCTTCTCTTCTTCTCTTCTTGGCTTGGTCCCCTCTTAAGAGAAATGAGGGGCTATTTATAGTTTTTCTGGAGTGGCATAGCCCGTAAATATGTGAGGGATCAAGGGCAAATAAGGAGTGATCCGGATGAACGGTCGATATTGAATCCCTTGATCGTGAGCCGTTTATCAAGCATTTGAAGGTCTTAATGATATCAGAATTCTGCGATCTTGGGCTCGTTGGATTCGTCTCGTCGAGCCGCTCGATTCGAGTATAAGCTCGTCAAAATCGAAGACAGTTTGGTAACTCAAATTGCTGTTTGATGCTTCTAACAGCACTTCGGGTACTTGATTTGGACTCGTTTGGGCTCGGATTGAGTCGAATTTGGTGTTGTTGGATTCATATTTCCGAGACGCTCAGTTCGACTGTAAGCTTGCTGAAATCGGAGTTTAAATAGTCTCCGAATTAATTTTTGAAGTTTCCAACTTGAGTTTTTCCTCGAGATTCGTGCCCGATCAAGATAATTTTCCGATGACGTATCAGTTGCCCCCCTATTTTTGGACGTCAAAGCTCCAGGAGTCCAAAAATATATGTGTCGGCCTTTCACTTTGGCAAAATTACAAAAATTTGCGTTCCAAAAATTAAATGTTTGCTCGAACTTGATCATAGAGGCCCCGTTGAGCTCAGAAAGTGTCAAAATTGAGTCCGGAACGTCGAAAAATGTGTCCGGAGACCCCAAAAACGTCGAATTTGGACCGTCCGGGCCCAAAATCGGAGCCCGGGAACGGGTAGGCGGCCGAACCGGCCGGCCGCCGCCGCCGCCGCCGCCGGCGGCGCAGAACCGAGCCGGAGCGCCCGCGGCCCGCGCCTGGCCCGCCCTAGGCCCACGCCTGGCCCGCGCCTGGCCCGCGCGGTCTGGCTGGCCGCGCCTCTTGGCCGGCGGTTTGGCCGGCGGTTAGGGAAACCGCCGGGCGGTTTTAATAAAATAATATATATATATATATATATATATATATATATATATATATATATATATATATATATATAAATGGGGCCCGAAAAATTCCGAAAAAATTCCAAAAAATTCCGAAAAATTTGAAAAATTTCAGGGAATTTAATAGAATTTTGGAATCCTTCCCCCCTTAAGGAAAACTATAAATAGACCCCCCAGGGCCTAGTAGAAACTCGCCCCTTCTTCCCTTCTTCCTTTGGCTTTCTAGCTTTTGGCATTCTGAGGCTTTCCGCCATTTTTAAGTAGGTGACTTTCCCTACTTGACTTGGCGCCCCTCTTTTTGTGCAGAAGTTAGCGGCTTTCTCCCTTCCTCCCCCCGTTCTTCCTCCATTTTTCTTCCTACTTCGGAGGCTTTCCGCAGTCTTTCGTAGGTGATTTTCCCTACTTAGATCTGCGCCCCTCTTTAGTGAAGGAAGCAAAAATGGGTGATCTTGCCTCCTCTAAAGTTCCTTCAGAAGACCGTCCTGCGCAACGGTCTGAAGTTCCAAAGAGGGCCCAGAAGGCGCCGAAGGCCGACGATGTGATTTCTACCGTCACTGAGGACTCCTTCATTTCATTTAGGAAAAAGTTTCATTTTCCTAATGATTTAGTGATGAAGGTGCCGGCCAGAACTGATCGTGCCTTCTTTCCTCCTCCTGGATATGTGACGGTGTATGAATTTAGTCTGCGAGCGGGACTACGATTTCCTCCTTCCTCCGAACTGATCGACATTCTGACGCTTTGTGGGGTATGCTTGTCTCAATTCTCCTACAGGGCAATGTCGATCGTGATGGGCCTGATCGTGCTTTTCAGAGACCGCGGAGTGGTACTTTCCAGATGTTCTCCACATACTCCTGAATGAACTTCCCGAAGCGCGTAATCAGCTTCTGATGGTGGGAGACACTTGAGGTATGGCCCAATGAAGGAGCGCTTATACAACTCGTTGCTGATAATGGTGAAATTTGCAGCTCGTCTCCGAAGTCGTATTGCAGCTATAGGATCTTCGGGTAGTACCCCATCTTTCAGAAAAGACAAGATGGGTTCGATCCAAGACATCTCTCTTGGCTCGTCAATTGACTGTATGACCCATGGACCCTGAATGCTTGGAAAGTGGATTTCCTCGATACATCTTCTCTTATAGATGTCCCCCGTTGTTGATGTAGCAAGTTTAGAAAGAGCGTCCGCTCTTACATTTTGTTCTCGGAGGATATGTATGATTTGATGCTCCCCTATACGGGCTAAGAGTAGCCTTACAATGCTACAATATTGAGCCAATTGTGGGTTGTGAATATCAAAATCCCCCTCCACCTGAGAGGCGACTAGTTGGGAATCAGTGTGGGCTATTAGGTTCTGGACTTCACAGTCAATTGCTAGTCTTAACCCAGCAACAAGGGCCTCGTATTCTGCTATGTTGTTGGTTGCCGGGAACTTGAGTTGAAGCCCGTACTCCAGGGTAACCTTCTGTGGAGAGATTAATAAAATTCCAGCCCCAGCCCCAGAACTCCCTGAAGCTCCATCGACGTACAACATCCAGCATGGAGAAGAAGGTGAAGCACTCGATTGTACATCAGATACTGGAACGGTGCATTCAACTACGAAATCTGCTAGTGCTTGAGATTTAATATCAGGTCTAGGCAAGTAGTGGATATCAAATTCTCCGAGTTCTACAGACCACTTAACAAGCCTGCCTGATGCTTCTGGCTTTTGCAGAATGCTTTTTAGCGGCAGATTCGTGTAAACTCCAATTGAATGGGCTTGAAAGTAAGGGTGTAGTTTTCTGGCGGAATAAACTAACGTCAATGCTGTCTTATCTGCCAAAGGATAACGTCCATCTACTTCAGATAAAATCTTACTAACATAGTAGATAGGACGTTGTATAGCATTTTCTTCTCGGACCAGAACTGAACTAATGGCTTGGATTTATACAGCCATATACAAATACAATATCTCTCCTGGTATTGGTTTAGAAAGTAGTGGCGGGGATGCCAAATACTTTCGCAATTGTTCAAAGGCTTCTTGACATTCATCTGTCCATTGAAATCCGGAGCTACGAGCACCTCTAAGTATCTTGAAGAAGGGCAGATATTTGTCTCCTGAACGTGCCAGGAAACGAGATAGTGCCGCAATTCTCCCATTCAGCCTTTGGACCTCCTTGATGTTCTTTGGCGGCACCATGTCCCTTAGTGCCTTGATCTTCTCCGGATTGGCTTCGATTCCTCTATGGGTTACCATAAACCCTAAAAACTTTCCAGAAGCGACTCCAAAAGCACATTTAGCGAGGTTGAGTCGCATATTGTAATGCCTTAATAAGTGAAAACATTATTTCAGGTCAGAGATATGTTGGGTTTTTTCCAGACTCTTTACCAACATATCGTCTACGTACACCTCCATAGTACGTCCAATAAGGCTCTTGAAAACTTTATTCATGAGACGCTGATAAGTTGCTCCAGCATTTTTGAGCCCGAAGGGCATCACCCGGTAGCAGTACAATCCTTTGTCTGTTTGAAAAGCTGTCGCTTCTTCATCAGCAGGATTCATTTTTATTTGGTTGTAGCCGGAGTAGGCATCCATAAAGCTCAACATCTGATGACCAGAGGTGGTATCAACTAATTGATCGATGCGAGGGAGCGGGAAGCTATCCTTTGGGCAAGCTTTATTGAGATCAGTGTAATCTATACACATTCTCCAAGCTCCACTTCCCTTCCGTACCATGACAACATTTGCTAACCAAGTAGGATAGTGCACCTCTCGTATGAATCCAGCTTCTAAAAGCTTATCTACTTCTTGTTCAATTGCTTGCTGGCGATCTGGTGCAAAGTTTCTCTTCTTCTGGATGATCAGTTTGCACGTTGGATTGACTTTGAGGGAGTGAATGATCACTGGGGGTCAATTCCAGGCATATCCGCTGGACTCCATCCATTCCTCACCTCTGTCTTTGAAGGATGCTCTTCAGAGATAGATACAACAGTAAGGTCTTCCACTGGGGAAGCTCTCTGAGGAATATCTTCGCTCCGTAGATCAAAGTCCTCGATGCTCAAGGTAATCGTCGGACGAGACTTGATCTGCCTAAGATAGCAGGTCTGTGCTATTTGTTGATATCCGCATACTACACCGACTCCTGATGGGGTATGGAACTTCAGCTTGAGGTGAGGAATGGATGCGATGATCCCAAAAATTGACTGGAGCGGTCTCCCGAAGATGGCGTTATAAGCTGACTCTGACTTTACCACGATGAATTGAATGGGGTGTGTACTCTGTCGAGGAAATTCTCCAAGGACTACCGGGAGACTGATTATTCCTTCTGCTTGTACAGGTCGATTATCAAATCCATATAAAGGACCTGCAGCAGGTTGAAGTTTTTCTCTTGAGAGACCCATGTTGAGGAAAGTAGAGTAGAATAGGACATCTACGGAGCTTCCGTTGTCCACAAGAATTCTTTTGACATTGTAACACGGGTCCCCAATGCCTGCATTTATGACAAGCGGATCTTGATGGGGGGTTTTTACTCCTTCCAAGTCGGAATCATTGAATGTGATGGAATGATCGATCCGAGCCTTTTTTGGAGTTGGATTTTCTTCCACAGTTAGAAAGACTTGGTCGGATAGTAAGGGGCCTCCTGCGATTGTTTCAATTTCTCCAACCGTTATCTGGTTATTCACTGGCTGTCTTTGTGGTTGATTCTGCCCCCCAGTGGGATGAGTTTCTTCTCGGGTAGGTGGATGCCCAATAAACTGTCGAAGGTAGCCCTGGCGGATGAGTCTTTCAATCTCCTCCTTAAGTTGCCTACAGGATTCAGTAGTGTGGCCACGACTACGATGAAAGTGGCAGTACTGATCTTGGTTTCCTGTATTCGGCTTCAAAGGATGCGGCCACTTCACTTTGTCCTGATCTTGAATCGCCATCAACACATTTACTCGAGATGTGTTGAGCGGAGTGTACTCCTTCTCTCGTCAGGGTTCTCGTCGTGGAAGTGGGGGTTTAGGAGGTAGATTGCTCTTCCCTTGCTTTTTCCGTTGTGATGATGAATTATCCATTTCGGGTGCTCCCTTGCGCTTTCCAGTGGGTTGCTCGAACTGTTTTCTGTGAGCGTTTATTGCCTCATCTGCTGATATCTGTGCTTCCATACGATGGATCAGATCGGCATATGAGTGAACAGTATCGCGCATGAGTGCCGAATAGAAGGGGCCAGGACGAAGTCCTCCAAGAAAGACCCCTCTGAGCAATTCTGGGTCTACTCCTGGGATTTGTCGAGCCTCAATAGAAAATCGCTGAAAGTACTCTTTCAATGATTCTCCCTCATTCTGACGAATCCCAGAAAGGTGAGAAGAATCCTTAGCAATTCTTCGGTTGGCTACGAACTGTTCGACAAATACTTTGGCCAATTTGACAAATGTGGGGATCGTTCCGGCTGGGAGTGAATAGAACCATGTTCGAGCTTGTCCTTTAAGAGTAGCAGGGAAAACCTGGCAAAGGAGTGCATCTGAAGCTCGTTGAATATGCATGATGGTCCTGTAATGGTCGATGTGCTCGTACGGGTCGGATGTCCCATCGTAGGATTCAATGCTTGGCAGCTTAAAGCCAGCCGGAATAGGGTGTTGAAGAATGGCTTCTGCCAGGGGTGACGACTCCTGGAAGTCCCACTGACGAAGAGGTTGCCTTATGCCTCCTGTAGGGAATTCCTCCCGGACTAATCGTCGCAGTTCGTGGCGTAGGGCATTGCGAGGGAGCTCGGCAATGTGAGGTTGGGCTAGCTCCTCAGGGAGGTCTTGAGGAAGGCGAGATTGCTGACTTGCGTGTGGAGGATGGGTAGAACTTACTGTATCAGCCAGCTCGTTCTCTTGACGTGACTGCGAACGCCTCCTAGGTGGAGGAAGAGGATTCTCAGCCTGAAGATGTTCAATATGAACAGCTTCGACTCGGGGTGGATCTCGAGGGAGAAGAACCTCCTCCTGAGGTGCTAGGGTCGGCTGTCGAGTCTCTCGCAAGAGTTGTAGGATCTCGTTTTGAGATTCTTCCATCTTTCGAATTCTCTCTTCTAGGGAGGGTCCCGAGGTCCCCTCTCCATGTGCGTTTTACCCCCCGGGATATAAGGAGGCAGATATCGGATGTCTATGATTCATAGACTGATTTCTGGATTGATGAGAATGAGAGCGGGAAGCTCCTATGAGGCGACTGCTACGCCTGTTGACCATTGTAGTAATACTTGAAGTTGTGGGAGAAGTTTCCCACAGACGGCGCCAAACTGTTGCGGACTCAAATATACGCGGCGATAGATTTTAATTTTCCGTCTCAGCATTGTACGTATATTCAGCTCACAAACAGAATTAAAATAGTAACACCAAGATTTTTACGTGGAAAACCCTGGAAAGGGAAAAAACCACGGGGCCACGCCCAGTTGAAAGAGTTCCACTAGTGTTGTTTGAAGTACACGAGACTGATTCGTCCTTTAAATTCAGGACGATCAGATTACAATGAGTATCAGTTACAAGGACAAGCAGAGTTTCGACGTCACTTGAATTTCCGGCAGAATTCCGGCGTCACTTGGAAAGAAATCCGGCGTCACTCGGGCGTCGGGTAGAATTCCGGCGTCGGACAGAATTCCGACGTTGCTCCTGTGTCGGGCAGAGCTCTGGCGTCCCTCGGGCGCTTGGTGGTGCTTCGGTGGAGTTCCGGCGGTGTTCCGGCGGAGTTCCGGCGGTGTTCCGGCGGTGGTCGAGGAGGAGCTGTTCCCTCCTAGGCTTCTCTTCTTCTCTTCTTGGCTTGGTCCCCTCTTAAGAGAAATGAGGGGCTATTTATAGTTTTTCTGGAGTGGCATAGCCCGTAAATATGTGAGGGATCAAGGGCAAATAAGGAGTGATCCGGATGAACGGTCGATATTGAATCCCTTGATCGTGAGCCGTTTATCAAGCATTTGAAGGTCTTAATGATATCAGAATTCTGCGATCTTGGGCTCGTTGGATTCGTCTCGTCGAGCCGCTCGATTCGAGTATAAGCTCGTCAAAATCGGAGACAGTTTGGTAACTCAAATTGCTGTTTGATGCTTCTAACAGCACTTCGGGTACTTGATTTGGACTCGTTTGGGCTCGGATTGAGTCGAATTTGGTGTTGTTGGATTCGTATTTCCGAGACGCTCAGTTCGACTGTAAGCTTGCTGAAATCGGAGTTTAAATAGTCTCCGAATTAATTTTTGAAGTTTCCAACTTGAGTTTTTCCTCGAGATTCGTGCCCGATCAAGATAATTTTCCGATGACGTATCAATACTATAATTTTTTCTTTTTTCAATTAGAGTTGTTTATGGCAGCAATAATATTTTATAAAAAAAATTGTGATATATATATATATTGAATTGCTATTTTTTTAGAGTAAATTTGGTTGTATAAAGCTGTGTGCCATTGTAAAAAGTTATGAAAAAAAAAATGTCAAATAAAATTATATTTAAAATATAAAAAAATAAATTTTGAATTAAAAATGGCTTCAGTAGCTTAATAACTCCGATCATCAATTTTTCTATATATGAAATATTCCTGATTCAGCAAATTAGCAAGAGAAGCTGCTAAAGCACATTGTTGATAGCCATGTTTGATATTTTTTTATTGTCCACTCCTTTCGCATTACCATGTTAGTTAATTGTTAAAGCATTATTTAAAATCTTGGTTTAGCCGCTCCTCTTCACGTGATCCGCCAATGCAAACGGAGCGGAGCGGCGCCCAATGTTGCAATTTGCAAAGGTCAAGCCTGCCGCCGCTTCTGCTCCTCGGGATAAGCATAGAGGAAGAAGGGAAGAAACAGGGAATGGGTTTCTCCTTCGCCATTAGTAGTCCAGCCTTGCCTCTTAAAAGCTAGCAGAGGACTGCAGGCCTGGCTCCGTGATTAAAGAAGCCACCTACGACCAACCAGTTTCTCTCTAATTCTCTTCTGTTTTTCTAACCACCACTACCTCTCCGCTGTTGTCTTCTTCTTCCGCACCTCTCTCTTCCTCCTTATATAGATTGTCGTCTTTCACTTCGCTTGTGCCGTTCCCGTTGAAAGAGAAATGGAGGTGAGAAAGAGAGCTTTTCGCTCCAAAACTGCCATTTTTTTTTACTATACCTGATTTAATTTTGTCCGTGCTCTGTTCTGGGGATGAGGGGTCTCATTTGAACAAGATTGGTTGCAGGAGATGAAGAGGTGGAAAGTCCCTGCTTTTGGGAACTGGGAGAACTGCGACGAGATGCCTATAACTCGCTACTTCGACTCCGTAAGCCATGCAGGAACAAGTTTCTCCGGTGAGGAAGATCTCTTCAAAGTGCCAGTGGCCATGCCTCTGAAGCATGGTTATCCTTATGGCGGCCATTGTCGCCGAAAGGTTCGAACTTTTGCGCTCTCTTGTACACTTTTTTTGGGATTTTGATGGGCTTTCGCTCGTTTGGTGAAGCTTTTCTTGTTGATTTCAGGTGAGGCAGGGGAATGGAGTTGGAGTAGAGAAGCAACTGATGAAACAGGGGAGGGGCTTCGACGCCATTGCGGGCACGCCGAGGAGGCGTAAAGCTCCCATGGCAGTAGACGAGGATTTATATAAGATTCCCCCCGAGCTTCTCTATCAAAAACCAAAAAGGGTATCTTGTCTCTGTCTCTCTCGCGCGCGCGCGCGCGCTCGCACTGATCATAAGCTGTTTGGTTGGAAGTTTTCAATTGTAGGAATCCCTTTATCTAAGTTCACTGTGATTCCCTTTTTCTTGTTGCAGAAGAGGCTTCTGAGGAAGTTGTTATCGGGATGTATGGGTATCAACTGCATCAACTGAGCTTGGAGATGAACCATGGAATCATTGCAGCTTGCTCATTTTCCTGCTTCCTTTCTGCCTTTCTTCGTCTGTCATGTATTTGTTGTTGAGATGCTGAGCTTAAGTTATGAGTTCATCTTTCATTGGAGAAGTTGCATACTCACGTCTTGCTTAATGTGTCGCTGTAACTCTCGGTGGAAGTTAAATTTTGACTGGTGAATTTCCATCAGCTATGACCTCGTGATGATGCTATTAATAATAATGGGAACTTCGCAAATTTTGTGCACAATAGTTTTTCTGTGATGAAAGTGTGATTTTCAGGTGTAATAAAATGGGAACTTTATGCTGAAACACTTCTGTAAGCTTAATTGAAGGGGTATATTTGATTAAAGTGATTCAAAAACTGATGATTGAGTTATTGAATTTGGCTTTCTCACTGCTTTTTAAAGAAATTTTTTAGGTATAAAGTTAAAAATTTTATACTAAAAAGTTGATTTAAGAAGTAATGAGAAAGCCATTTCAAATAAAATCTAAGTTTTATACTATTTATTACCTTAAGAGCTATATAATCATGCCATATGTGGACCATTGCTCTTTTTTTGAATCTCTTTTTGAAATGTTCTTAAATGGCATTTTTGTTGAAAACAGCTTTTGAGAAAATTATAAAACATTTGATCTTTATATTTTAAATAACCTTTCCCATTCTTCTGATATTGATATATCATTGAGATATCATCAAAAAATTATCTTGATTGGGCATGAATCTCGAGGCAAAAAGCAAGTTGAAAGCTTCAAAAATCAAATTTGGGACCATTTGAAATCCGATTCAACAAACTTGTAGTCGAACTGAACGTCTCGGAAATACGAACCCAACGACACCAAATTCAACTCAATCCAAGTCCAAACGAGTGTAAATCAAAGACCCGAAGCACATTTGGAAGGTTCAATCCATAATTTGGATTACCAAATGGTTTCCAAACATGACATGCTTATAGTCGAATCAAGCGGCTCGGCATGACGAATCCAACGAGTCCAAGATCGCTGAATTCCGATATCATTAAGACCTTCAAATGTCTAACAAACGGTCCACGATCAAGGGATTCAATATCGGCCGTCCATCCAAATCACTCCACATTTGCCCTTGATCATCTTCCTATTTATGGGTCATGCCATCCACAAAAAACTATAAATAGTCCCTCATTTCTCTTAAGAGAGGACCCAAGCAAGAGAAGAGAAGAAGAAGAAAAAAAAGAGAAGAATATGAGGGAAGAAACTCCTCCTCGACCACCGCCGGAGTTCCGCCCAACTTCCAAGTGACGTCGAAGTTCTGCCCTACTTTCAAATGACATCAGAATTTTGAGAGGATTGTAATCTGATTATCTTAAATTCTAAGGACGATTCAACTTCTTGTACCTCAAGCAAACACTAGTGGAATCTTTTCAACTGAGCGAGGCCGTGTGGTTGTTCCCCTTTCTTGGGTTTTCCACGTAAAAGTCCTGGTGTTATCTTTTTCTTCTGTTTGTGTGCTAAATCTTCGTACAACGCTGAGACGAAAAATTATAACTCTATCGCCGCGTATATTCTAGCCCATAACAATCATATTATTGTGAGCCGAAAATTTTATGAAGATTGAGATATAATTTTTAACTCTTGGATTTTTAGAAAATATTAAAATTTATGAATAAAAAAATATTATAAAAATCTAAATTTTTATATAAAAATTTAAATAGAAAAAAAAGAGGCCTAACTTAGATACGTTGTATAAATAGGTTAAAAGAATATTTTTCTTTTAATTAAAAAAATGTGATTACAAAGTATTTATGCTATATATATATATTATTTACATTGTCATATGATGTAGTGAAGACCATCGAAGCCTTAGATAGGAATGATTGTGTAATAATTAATTGTTGAAGATTTTGTCTTCTTTCCAAAGGATATTATTGCTGGTTTATATGAGAGTTAGATTGCGTATGAAATTAGTGAATTTGTGAATGTAAAAGAAGTTTAAAATGCTCAATGCACAATCAATTCACCTTCTTCTTGATATTCCCTTAGTTATCAAGTACATAAATAATAATGCGACTGAGGTCCTTTTTTTAAGTTGTTTCTCTCTTAGGGGGTATTAGTGTGAACTCCTTTATTCGATATATCTTAACTTATCAAAAATTTCTAAGTTAATTGTATGAAGATTTGAAGACTCTGTTATGATGGACAAGAATTTAGAAGTATGCAGTCTATTTTTTAAGTTGATGCTTGAAATCAGGTGGTGAAGATTAAACACTCTTGGAGATGAATGTATTATTAATGTAATGACCATTTTGAGTTGGAAGTGGGATGACAACGTGATAAATTTCATAGTAAGATTTCTAAAGTCATCTCAGGATTGTTATGTCATTTGGGTGGTAATATATTGAAACAAAAAAGTAGGCATTTCCTTCCTGTATATGACAACCATCATTCGTGGATAAAATAAATCAATTATATGTCTACACTATATTTAACTCAATGATGTACTTAAGTCCATAGTCTCTAATTAAGATATTTATTGATCATTTAGAGTATGACGGTAAGTGAATGCAACATTAGAGACTCAACTCAATTTCGACAGTGATTTCTATCACCAAACAAATAGCCAATTTAAGAAAATAATAGAAATCCTAGAAGATATACTTTGAATGTGCATCCTATATTTTGGGGGAGATTATGCACAACTTATTCTTTATATCAACTTTGTTTTTTTAAGATAACTATAACTTAAGTATCAACATTATTATATTTTAAGCACTATGTAGGAGGAAGTATATATCATTCCTATATTAAAGTAACTTCAGAAAGCGAGCACTTTTAATGTATCTGATAGTGGATGAGACAACTAAGAAAATGAAGATGTTTTAAGAGTGACTAATAGTAGCTTAGATTTATAAAGAAAGAAGTAACATCAGAGATACAACACATAAAATAAATATATTTCAAATATATTGTGAAATGAGAGCTATGTTACATTGAAACTTTTAACATATCTATAATATCAAGTAGGACCTTTTACCTATTCGTTGATTTTATGCGCTCGATAGAGTATATAATGCATTGCATATTTCTTCTCTTAAGTGATATATCCTTTGCATAACAAAATTTGTTTCCTGTAATATCAAAGATATTTAAGTGTAGTTCTTCTTTAGCTATGAAGTCAAACTCAATTAGATATTTTGCTTCAAGATAAATAAATTTGCAATAAGAAGATCCTTGTGGTCATGATTGAATGCTGAGATAAATTAGAATGTGAAGCCACATGGGACATGAAAGTAAGATAAAGAATTAGCCCTCTACCTCTTCAGATACATACACGTATATAAAATATTTTGAAGCTAAAATTTCAAAGTGAGAGAGAGTATAATGATCTAGAACCTTAATACTTAGGTATCTTATAAAAATAAACTCAAACTTCCTTAACCCAATTTGATTTTGCTATATCAAGTAATATATGAGTAGAATAAAAGATTATATATTAGGTTGGTAAAGGTTGGTCGAGTAGTTTTGCAAAATTTGAATAGTTTCGAGAGAAGTGCCGCTAGCTTATAGACTTGGTACTTTTTTTAGTGGAGTTGTCAATAACTTAGAATATTTTCTTAAGATGTCTTATGTGACTAAGATTTTTGAATATCAAGTATTAGCTAATATTTACAGTCATATATGTGGCATATAATGAAAAAAAAGAGAAAAAATCTAGAAATTTCAAATTCATAATTAAAACTCTAGATAACTATTCCTTAGAAATTCGCTAAGGAATTATTGAGTCACTCTAATTTTAATTGCCAATATGCATCCTCTCCGGAGAATTTTGAACATTAACTTTTAATAATTGAGCTTCTCTATTTGATAAATTAGCTAATCATTATGTCATATTGCCTTAGATATTTTAATCATTTTTTACTGAATTGTACTCACTCACATTATTTATATCTTTAGGTTAGTATGCAACAAGCGAAAAGTCGAAAAGATATTGGTGAAACAAGAGGATACCAATCTCAACAATAACATTATTAGATGGTAGTCTCGATAATATTTAGCCAAGAATATCATATGCTTGTTAGTTCATTTAGAACTCCTTGATTGATGTAAGGATTTAAAGTTGAGTATTCTCTCTCTCTCTCTCTCTCTCTCTCTCTCTCTCTCAAAATATCGTGAAAATATTATAAGGGTGATTTATTGCTCGTATAAGTATCTGTTAATTTATTTATTTCTCCTTATTCTTATATATGACATTTTGTGAAGTGATAGTTGAGTAGGTTCTCTTGCTAAAATAAAAAATATTTATCAATATAACGCTAGGCAAAGTTATTATATCAATTGGGTCAAATATATTCGGAGTTGGCCATGGTGTGGTAAAACCACTAGAAAAAATTGAATCAATATAAATTTGGCTTATTGAATGGAGAAATCATTACGTGTGGAATCTGATGTAGAGTTACGTCCGAACATGTGAGATAGTGTACAAAAATACAACATGTACTTTTATATATATAATAATTACATATTATATATGTGCCGTTTGGGAGTATTTTTTACTACTTCTTGAAGCAGCTTTTTAATAACAAAACTTAATTTTGGTACTAAAAAATTGTTTTAAGAAGCTATAAGAAAGTCATCCCAAACATAATAATACACTCATAATCCGAACATAAAATTATATGCGAACATAATTTCTCCATTGAATTGGGAACATAACTGATCCAAAGTTATAATACTCTCTGATTTCGGTCGGCCCTTCACCTCCTTCCTCTGATGCTCTTTATGTTATTCTTCAATTTTTCATTTTTTTTATTTAGTGTGAATATAAATTAAAATTGTTATTAATATTCTTTAATGAAACCGATGGACTGCACGTTCTGCGTTTTCTCATTGAATAACAATAAATATGTGACAGAAAATAATATGAAAGGCCATATGACACAACCAAGATATGAATTGGCCGTACAAAAGAAAAGCTTCTGCTGGTCTATAATAAATCCGTTCACACGAAATCGTCCACCGCCACTGCTGACGGCACTACTTGTAAAGCTAACGGAGAAGCTAACGAACGTTATAACTACAGAGTAATTGTGAATAAGTAGCCATAGAAATCTATAGTGGAACCTATTCAGAAGCTTTTAGGGGGAATTTACCATGCTCTAAAAAAGGGTATGCGGTTAAATCGATAAATTTCTATATATGGAAAAGTTCAAATCCTATGGAAAAATAGGTATTATATTTGGCCACTTTTAAGATCAAAAATTTAATATTTGTCTGATCTCTCTTAATTTTGTTGGGCATTAAATATCATTTATATCTTATTTGAGAAGGGTAAAACCTATCTTAAATAATTTATTAATTAAAAATAAGTCTTAAAATCAATAATATGAAAGTCCATTTGAAATTATTATAATTTTTTATAAAATTAATTGTACATTTATTTTTGAGAAAATTAAAGCTATTGTAAACAAATAAATTTTTAACACAACAATTTCTTGAAATTAATAAAAATTCAATAGCTAAACATAAATTGTGTTGCGATCAATAAGAAAGTTGTTTCAAATAAAGAAACATTCTTAAAAAGTAAGGATAATATAGTTGACAAGAAACTCTTTAATTATGAAATAGTTAATTAATTTATAAGTTTAATTATTAAATAGAATGATTATTCTATATACAAATTTTTTGGGGACATTTAGACTAATAAAGATAAACTCACACATATCATCACATACACAAAACTCGAACCCTATACCTCTTTATTGGTAGTCAAAACTTCCAACTAGCAGACAAATTATTATTTCAATTTGGGTTTCTTTCCCATATTTATGATTATATTTCCCATATAATTATATCACCTTGATCTAGCACGAATCTCGAAGCTTATTTGAACTAGAAATCTTCAAAATTCAATTTACAAACATCCAAACATTGGTCTTAGCAAATTTATCGTCAAACTGAAAGTTTCAACAAGACGAACCCGATGACACCAAAATCGATCATATCCAATCCAAATGGGTTTTAATCAAGGAGCTCAAGCATACGTGGAAGCTTAAAAGCATCAATTTAGTAACAAAATGATTTTCAAATATGACATATTTGTAGTCGAATCGAGCAGCTCGACGAGATAAATCCAACGAGCCTAATTATCACTTAATTCTGACATCATCTATGATCAAATGAATCAATATGGACCGTCTGATGGAGCACTCTTGATTTGTCATAGATTTTCTGCATATTTATGGAGCATGTCACTCCCGAAAACTTATAAATATGCCCTCATTCTTCATATGAGCTGGGAAGAGAAGAAGGGAGAGGAGAGAGCTCTCTTACATTTTCTAGCCATCATCGCCGACGACCACCAACAACCATCGTCGTCATCAATGACTAGCTTTAAAAATTACTACTTTTTTTAGAATACTAAAAAAATTTAACCCTACTACTGTTGGGTGCGTTTGTCCTCTTATGGAGATCAACTTTCGAAAATCTCTCTTTAAAAAAATTAAGCTATGTTATTGGGTATAGGCTGTCCTTCTGTGAACACTTAATCTTTATACTCCTTCTACAACAGTGAAAAAAGGAAGATATTTGTATCACTTATTATCTAGTAGATTTTACAACTGGGTCATCACCTGTGATTTTTTTCCGTTCCAGAATTTTCATGTAAAAATTTTTCTAGTCCTATAATTTTTATTTGTTGGTACTAAGTCTTTGTACAACTCAAAGAAGTAAAATATATATTCTAACAACTCAAATTTTTTAACACGCAATAACTTATATAGCTAAATTTTTGATTAATTATATGCAGCTTATTAAAAGAGAGAGTTTAGACTTCTAACTAAAATATCACGAGTTATGCATATCGCATAGGTGAGTGAATTCATTATTAACCGCTAAAAAAAAAAAAGGCTTAAATTTGTCCCAATAAAGCATTGTTCATTTGTTTGTATATTAGTTGACTCAACCAATAACAAGCTTAGAGTGTGCGCGGACATTTTGATTGTCAACTGTTATCTCAGCTCTAACTAACTAATTATATAATTGAAGTCATCAAATGCTAATGATCCACCCTATGCTCAGCTTCCATGTACGATCTCTTGACTATCAGCATGCTCGACTATCGAAACCTGATAGACAAGAAGGCAGAAGAAAAGAGAGATGGAGAGAGAGCGGAGCAGACAAACTGGTGAAGAAGCTGGTGGCCTTCATTAATGCAAGGGGTTCAAAGTTCAAGCCAATGGCAAAAGCTTGACATTCTACGGCATACGCGACTTAGATCTCGGCCAATAAAAAAGTCCTGCATGCCCTCCAGAGTCCAGACCAACCTTTCGATTAATTTTTTTAACAAAAAATTCAGAAACAGAATTGCAAGCCGTTCATCATTTAATGCCTCAGAACAGTGGAATAATGTAGGATTATATATTTTTATTAAAAATCTAGGAGAAGAATATCTATATTCAGCCCTAATCAAAATTTAAGTCTTCAAGATTTGTTCCTCAATATGCCTGTAATGATCATTTGAGAGAAAAAAAATTATCAAAATGATCTTTTGATTGTTTATAAAAGATTAAAATGATTCCTTTAGTTCTTGAAGTATTTAAAAATGAATCAAAATAGTCTCAAGACTATTTTTTATTCATTTATAAAGAATTGAGAGATAAAAATAATCTTTTAATATAATTTATGATTATTTTTATATTTTTTAAGAAGATAAGGATCATTTTGATCATTTTTTTAATAAAATTATGTTATATTTAATAATATAATGAGAGTGAAAAAAATAAAAAGCAAATCTTTCAGAATTTTAATGAGCGATCCCTCTAATCGAAAAAAAAAATCTAACGTCCTTCTTATAACTTCAACCATCCAAAACAAGATTTTTTTTTTTGATTAATGAATTTCTACCCCTGATATCCACTCCTTGACCACGATCCTGTTTTTAAAACACTCAGAGGCTGGAACAGAGCTTCGTTGCGACCACATCGCCCCTTTCCACGTGATAACAAATGGGAAACGAAAATGAATGCTGTAAGAGAGAGAGAGAACCTTATCTCTCGTCGGGATAAGCATAACTGCTAAAGCAAGAGAAGAAGAAACAGGGGAATAGTTACTTATTCATCAAAGCTAATAACACCCTTGCCTGCTAAAAGCGAGCACAGCATTGCAAAGGCCTCTTAAAAGCGAGCAGACCGCAGTTATAATATCTCTAATTATCCTCTCTTTTTCTAACCACCACCACCTCTCCACTTCTGTATTCGCCTTCACATTCTTCTCATCCGCTTCCTATATATCTACACTACTTCTCTTTCTTTGCCTGCACCGTCTTACAGGATAGAAATGGAGGTGATAAGAAAGCTTCCCGCACCAAGATTTAATTTTTGTTTTCCCATTGCTCTGTTTGTATAGGACGCCTTATTTGAACAATTTTGATTACAGGAGATGATGAAAAGGCAAATTCCGGCTTTTCGGAACTGGGAATACTACGACGATATACCTATCACCCACTACTTCGATTACGTAAGCCAGTCTGGTTTGTTTCCACCATGTTTGTTTTGCGAGGATGATCTCTTCAAAGTACCTGTGGCCATGCCTTTGAAATATGCTTATCCTTACGACGACCATTGCTGCCGAAAGGTCAGGCCTTTGGTGCACTCGTCCAGTCTTCCTGAGATTATTTTCGGATTGAGTTCATTTAGTTAACCGTTTTTTTGTTGGCTTCAGGTGAGGAAAGTGAGTGGAGCTGGAGAGGAGAAGCACAACAAGAAGGTGCAGGAACAGAGGAAACAGGCGAAGGTCTCTAACACCACGCCGGCCGCGCCAAGGAGGCGTAGATCTCCCATGGCGGTGGACGAAGATTTGTACAAGATCCCCCCTGAGCTCCTCTATCCAAAGCCCAAGAGGGTATCTCTCTCTCTCTCTCTCTCTCTCTCTCTCTCTCATGGTAGAAATCTCTTATCAATATTCTGTCTGTTGTTGCAGACGAAGGTTCTGAGGACTTTGTTTTCGGGATGTATGGGCGTCGGCTGCGTTCGCTGAGCTTGAAGAAGAACCATGGAATTACACAATTTTGCTTCTTTTCGTGGGTCCTTTGTGTTATTTTTCCATCTGTAATGGATTTTGTATTGCAATGTGAAACCTGAGCTACAGGTAGTTCATCTTTCATAGGAGAAAAAGATGCATGGTATCTCTTACTTTATGAATTTTGACCAGTGAACTTCCCTCTAGAATGACCTCACACGATGACGCGCTTAATAAAACTGTCAATTTCAGAGTTTTGACCTGTTGCTCTCTTGCGGTGGAAGTTCTTTTCAATAAAGGATAAATGTTCTAAAATATTTAAAAATTTTTGGTAAGATTCTCTCTGAATAGTTTTAAGGTTAAATTCTTAGAATTAATTAATCTGAGTTAGTTTTCAATAAACCTGTTGATTGGAGTCCCAATTAATATTGATTTCAATATTTGTTCAGTTAGATTCTAAGGGAGAGTACACTAAAGTTTCGTTTGGGACAACTTCTTTATTGCTATCTAAAGTAGCTTTTTAGTACAAAATTTTGAGCTCAATAATTTTTTATTCTAACAAAATTGCTTTAAAAAGCAAAAAAAAAAAGCTGTCCCAAACGAAGCCTAAGTGTTCGTTTGGGACAACTTTTTTATTAATTTTTAATACAAAAAATTAAAATTTGTGCTAAAAAGTTGATTTAAAAAGCTATAAGAAAGCCATCCAAATAAAGTCTAAGACTAAAAATAATTTGCTATATTTGATTCTATGTTATAATTTAAATATAGCACTTACAATCTCACTTCTTAAGAAAGAATGAGGCCAACTCACGATATAAATGTGTTAATGCAGAAATCTATGCATTTTCTTCATTATTATCTAATCTTATTTATGAGCATTAACTATAACTATATGTTAATTTGCGAAAGCTTGTATGTGTTATATATCATATAGGTCCATTGATAAGCACGCACTTATATCTACGATGATTAGCCAAAGTGTTAATAATTAATAATTGTTTTATGTGCTTATTTATTAAAAAGAATTTACGTATATAATCCAAATAATTTATGTATTAATTATAATTTAGAAAAAGATTAAGTATTATTGATATTTTTAAATTAGTTTTGTGAAAACTAAGATTAAATATTACTAAGAGATTTCTCAATTTTTATGATCACTTCTTTGTCCAATAATAAATTTTACAAGGTAGCAAAAGTAGTAAACATTAGTTTTTATGATTATTATAGCTCATCTTCAAGCATAGTATTTAGGCTTGTTTGGGACAGCTTTTTTATGCTTTTTAAAGTAACTTTTTAGTAAAAAAAATTAATTTTTTAATTAAAAAGTCGATTTAAGAAACAGAAAGAAAATTGTCCCAAAAGAAACCTTAATCTCCTTTTACTACTACGCATATTTATGAAATTTGATTAAAAAAATATTTTATTTAAAAATGATATAATAAAAATACTTATTAGGATTTATATAAACAAACTAATACTTATTAGCACTATATATATCAATACAACTTTATAATATAAACAAATATCGGTTGCTAACACATAATTTTTCTTAGAACTATCGCTTGGCAAATTTACGATCATGAATACATAATGATTAGAAAACCCATCCATTGCTAATGATATGATCATGAATGCATAATGATGCACATTCTCCAAGCCTTATTAATATGCTATGCTTCCATGGCTGACCAGTCCTTTAATATTTTCTGCAGGCTCGACTATCAAAACTTAAAGACAGAAGAGAGAGAGAAGGAGATCGAAGAACAGATGGAGGGGAAGGTGGCCTCCATTAATACAGAGAGGGTTCAAATGCTCAATCGTTAAAAAAAAGTTCGAGTTGAGATTCTACTGCTATGCATGCGTCTAGCCTGCACAGCACTATTCCATTAACCAGAATGCTTTAAATGCAATATTCATTTACCCGGAAAAAGAGCAGCGAGGGGGTCAAAGCTTAATAGTCATTGAGCCGTGGGCTACTGTGCTCGACGGCAAAAGTTGACTAAGTAAAAAAAAAAGCCAAATAATATTTTTTTTCAATGTTATGGCTTATGACGTTTAACTGATAATTAAAATAAAACAATAAAAAATTGAAGTATTAAATTGATAAATAGGGAACACAATTTCAGTTCTTGTGGATTATGGACATATGGATGACCACGATGAGTACCAGACAAAAATCACGAGGAATTGTTGAATAGATGAGCACGGTTGCGGACTTTGCACATGACTTGATCAAGTACGAATCTCAATTAACATCTAAAATTAAATTCATGATTATTTGACCTTTGATTTCATCAAATTTATAGTCAAATAATTGATGAGATGAATCCAACGACACTAAAGTTGTCTACTCAAAGTCCAAATGAGCCTATATCAAATACTTGAAGCAAGATTGAAACTTTGGAATATTAAATGGGGAACCAAAAGACCTCTAAATTTGTCATGCTTATAGTGAAATCTTTCTATTGGGCAAGGCACTGTGGTTTTCCCATATTTTGATTCTCAGCATAAAAAATTTGTTGTTATCCAAATTATTTTATTTATCTATTTGTGTGCTAATTTTTTGTATAAAACTAAGATACAAAACTCATTTAATCTACCAACGCAAATTATATATATATATAAAAGCTAAAATCCTATTCTTCAATCTTCATAGATAATACAAAATATTTTATGTGACATATTTTGAAAGATAAATTTAAATAAAATTGTGTGTATGTCGTGAATAAATATTTTGTCAAATTGCATTTTAAAATTATTAAATTTATATTAAAATTAACCTAATATAAATTATTTATAGATTATACTCATCTTAAAATATATTTGTCATTGTTTGGCCCATTGGCCAACTTTGAAGGCCCAACCAAATTGTTGACTGTTTTATGCTATTTGCGTGTTCACGGTCAAGTCATCTGTTGTATTGGCAAAGTCTTCAGGTCATCGCTACTTGTCCTCGTCGTGTCAACGAAAGACTTGCTCCTTTTTTTTAAGTTTTTTGTCGCACGATTTCTTCTCTTTGGGTGTCTTATAGCCTTTTTCCTTCTTTGTTTGCTAATTCATTAGCCATTTTTACCTTTGATAAAAGTTTTTTTGGCTCTTCTTTTAGCTCCTTTTTTGCTGAGGCTTTCTTAGCTCTTCGTTTTTCTTGCATAATTTTCTCAAAATAAATAAAGAAATAAAATGTGAGATATTTTCTTATAAAAAAATATAAATATTTTATTTTAAAATATTACTGATAATAAATTGAGAGTTTCCTATTTTAACATCATATAATAATTTAAAATTATCAGAATTACTTAAAAAATATGATTGAATAATCATATTGCATGCTATAAAAATAAATAAATTAATTTTAAAATCAACTCTGATTAGAGATTTATAAATATATTTTATCCAATTTCTTTTCTAGGGTTATTGCATGCACTATTTTAATCTTTTGATATATTTTAATATCATAGTGAATGATGAATATTTTTAATAAAAAAATAAGAAATAAAAATATTAAATAAATAATTTTTTTTAGAAAATTTAACAATAATTTATGTTAAATATTTATTTTGAATCTACGTTAGTTTTGAGATTTTATCTTTATTTTTCTAAATGATGTTCATTAAAATTATAAATATATAATTTAAATTTCTGAATTTAAGAAAACACTCTTCTTCTAATTTCACTTATCTTTCAATTTTAGTTAATATATATTTTGATCTTAAATATTAAAAATTTAGGAGAATTACATACTTAATATTAAAAATTATCTATTTACAAAACAACACATCATTTTTTGACTATCAAATATATGTATATGCCTCATTGCAAATTTGATAAAATTAAAAATATGAATTTATTTGCTTTTTAATTATTAAGTAAATATTTAAAAAACTGATATAAAAATTTTAATTTTATAAATAATTAAATTAATAATGTTTTAAATGCTATTGTTCCTAAAAATTATCGGACATGTTTTCATATAATTTTCTTAGTACTTAGTTCTTGCTACACCCCTACGCTTTACGGACAGGGCCCAAAAGCCGGGCTTTAACCGAGGAGTCAGAGAGGACCGAGGTAGAGGGAGAGCCTACCGCCATTCTGTTCCTTGGGATAGGCGCAGAGCAAGTCATAAGCGCAGGGCAAGTGGAGAAGAACGGCGTAATAGTTCCACCCGTCGCCGTGAGAAGACACCTGTAAATAGGGATGCCATGCCTCTTAAACGTAGGTTGAGCACTGCCATGCCCGGCTACCTATTTAAAACTGTCTTTGTCTCTATTTCAGTATTTCTCCTTTCTGCAACCGCCTGTTGCTTCTCCAATTCAGTCCTGTTCCTGCTTCGCTTACCGCGTCCTGTAGAAGAGAAATGGAGGTGAAAAAGATTGGTTTTTTTTATAGTTTTTTCCCATGTTTTGTTCTGGAGACTGGAGTGGGGTAGAAGAAATCTAATCTATCTCAAACAAGTAATTTGCTTGCAGGAGAAGAAGAGTTGGAAAATCCCGCCTTTTGGAAACTGGGAATACTTCGACGAGATGTCCCTATCGCACTGCTTCGATTCGGCGAGCCAGCCGGGTTTGATTCGACCCAGTTTCTTCGGTGACGAAGATCTCTTCAAACTGCAAATGGCCATGCCTGTCAAATCTGCTCACCCCTACTGCAACCATTGTCGCCGAAAAGTCCAGTCTTTGGCGCTCTCTTATTGTGTTTGTGGGATTTTGTTTGGTTTTTAGTTCATTTGATGAAGAGTGTTTTTTTTTAATCGTTTCAGGTGTGGAAAGGCCATGTAGTTGGAGTGGAGAAACCTTTCTCGACGGAGCAGCAGCAACAGAAGAAACAGGGGACTGTTTGCGATTCCACAGCAACCATGCCGAGGACTCGTAGAGCTCCCATGGCAGTCGACGAGGACTTGTACAAGATTCCCCCTGAGCTCCTCCATCAAAAGCCCGACAAGAGGGTCTCTCTCTCTCTCTCTCATACATGAACACGCACTCTACTTTGGTGGAATTTTGCAATGATGGGAATCTCTTTAATCAAATTTCACTTTGATTCTGTTTGTTGCAGCAGCGGGTGCTGAGGAATTTGTTGTGGGGATGTATGACCGGTCTCAACTGCATTCGCTAAGCTAAAGCTTGGTGTTGAACGATGGCATCATTCGGCTTGTTCTTTTTCCTGCTTCCTTCTTGCCCCTTGACCATCTAAATTTCATGGATTTTGTATTTATAATATGGAGCTTAAGCTAGATATGTGTTCATCTTTCCTGAGAAAATATGCTGATCAGTACTTAGGTAAGCTCGGTTTGGAGTGACCTCTCTCTCTCTCTCTCTCTCTCTCTCTCTCTGTATGATGTTATTATTGAAAATGGCCATTAGGGGCAGTACTTCTGCCCAATAGTCTTCTATCGTGTAATGAAAGTCTGGCTTAACTGAACTGTTGCCTCCTTGGCAACATAGAAATTATTATTTGAACTATCATTTATTTTTCTTATAAATGTCGGCATCGACGGGTGCAATTCGGGTGAAGGAGCATTAATTCCATCTGGAATTCATGACCAAATCAGTTTTATTCGGTTTCATTATTGTTAGTTAGATTGGTATGTTTGGGATGAATGGGTGTTTTTATAAAGTTGGTTGGAAATTTATTATTTGAAAAGTAATTTAGATTTTATTTAGGATAAATTTTTTATTGTTTATTTTTTCATATCACAATTATAATTTTTAGTTGGCTATTTTTTTATTTTTGAAAAAAAAAATATTTTGTTCAATACTTAAAAAGTTATATTCTCAACTTTATAAAGTATTAATAAAGTTGTCTCAAATGAATTCTTAATTACTTTGATTTTAATAAACTGTTTTTTATTACATGAATTTCCTAAAGGAAAATAGTGACATAATGAAATTGTGGTGGTTTGAAAATCGATAGAGCTAGAAAGTTGTAACAAACGGATTCTAATATCAGACCATGTATTTTGTGCTCAAGATAGTTCATATATTATTGTTGTGTTTAGGAAAACTTGGCGGTAAAGAGAGGGTAAAGAGAGAATTTAACGTTCTAATTTTGTATGAATTTTAGCACACAGATAAGAGGGGTGCATCATTTAGAAGAGACACTTGAGTTTAGTTTTTACCTGAAAATTTCTTAAAGAATAAATCACAGGGCCTTGTTCATTTTGAATGAATTTATTAATATTTGTTGTTGATTATAAATGACGCTCTTTTTCGAGGGAAGGCATTGGCTGAATGGAGTTAATTATATAACACACTAAAGATGGTTGGGGCTAGAAGAAACTAATGTCGTGAGGGTTATTCTCAAGTGAGTGTTGTCTTATTCATTTGGTTAGTAGACCATAGTAATCGGAAGGACCATAGTCGGGCAAAGGTGGTCGGTGGGACTGCAATTGGTGGGCGATAAATGTCGGAAGGATAGTAGTCACGATGGTCTGAGGGATTATAGTCGCTCGGTGGGCGACGAATGTCGAATGGACCGTAGTTGGCAGGCGACGGAGCTGATAAGGATCGTCGTCGGCGGGCGATCGAGGTTAGAGGGATCATAGTCGATGGGCGGCAGGCGTCGGAGAAAGGCCCGGTAGTGGTAACCAAAAGGAGGTCCAACAACGGCCTAGTGGCATAGATTTTTAGGCGGTGGTGTAGGGGTGGAGCTTCATAATTCTTTAAGCCTCAACGTTTTTCCAAGGACAATAGTTGACAACATATTTTTATTCTATGATGGAAAAGCTAAATTTCAAATATTTAGTATTTTAAGGAAACCTTTTATTTTGTGTAAAAATAAATTTAACATAAGTGGAATATAACATCAAAATTTAATAATTTTTCAAATTTTTATGAACTAAATTAATTGATAGCCATTAAAAATTTATTGCAATTAATATGACACCAAAAGTTGACTTGACCGGACATGAATCTCGAGGTATGTTCAAGCGGAACGAGCTTCTCATTTCAAAGTGGGTAAAATTTTTATAGAAATTGATTAATATTAAAAATAATTAAATAATTGATAAATTAAAAAATGATAACAACCTTGTCAATCTGTTTTATATTTTTTGATAATGTTGCATTACAAATCAAATCAAACACTTCTTTTTCAATGTAAGATCGTCGATGTTTGATAATCCTCATTATAGAAAAAGCTCTTTTCCACTGTAATAGTAGCAATTAGTAAAGTTAATGCTAAGTAATAATATGTTAGATTTTATATGCTAATCTAAGTCACTTTTATTAATAGTTTAATAATCATTTTTTAACCATTAATAACATAACTTAATTTTAAAATATACACTTGACTAGCCAAAAGAAAGTATAATAAATAAAAAAAGCTGCCCAAAGAAAGTATATCAAAAGGGTTTGGGGACTTTTACAATTTTACCTGCTCTGGGAATTAGGGAATTCACAACAACTTCTTGAGCTTCCTAGTTTTCGCAAGATCAGAAAAAAAAAAAAAAAGATTGTAGATTCGTAGCTGTAGGTGGGATTGGGAATAACAGGAATAACTGTTGCTGGTCTTGTAAGTTTTTTTTTCTTATTTCATCAAACTAGGGTTGCCAGTTAGAGAAATATACCTAAAATATACCTAAAAGAAGTTTACAAATTTGCATATTCCTAGGCACATTTTTTTTCTTATTTTGGCAAGTTAATTCAAGCTTTAAAGATCTTTTGAATCTTTAGCCTAAGGTCCAAGCCTCCAAAAGTCCAATTCCCCTTCATATGGAAAGTGGGGGCTTATTTATAGATTTGTGTGAGTGACATGCTCCGTAAATATGGAGAAGATTCAAAGCAAATTTGGAGTGTTCCATCAGACGGCTCATATTGATCTAAAGCATTTGTTCAGCATTTAAGTGCTCTAATGATGCCAGAATTAAGAGAACTTGGGCTTGTTTGATTTGTCTCGTTGAGCATACCATATTTGAATATCATTTGGTCATCCAATTAATATTCTAAAGCTTCCAAATATAATTTAAGCTAATGATTTGTGCCCATTGGGGTTTGAATTGGAATAATTTTAATGTCGCCAGGTTTGTCTTGTAGAGACGTTCAGTTTGACTATAAGTTTGCTGAAATCAAAGTTTAAGTGGTCCCAAATTTAATTTTGGAAGTTACGTGCCCACCCTCAAAATTTTAATATCTTAGTTATAGTAATGTTATTTTAGGTATATATCCCCCAACCACGATGCTATCATAGAGCTCCACTCGAGTTCCACCACCGACGAACCCTCGCCACCTGGCCGTTGTCGCTGAACTTTCACCTATCATTCATCATTAGACGTCCACCCGACCGCCACTATCGGGCCTCCATTGGACCATTGTTGTCTGATTATTGCCTAACTATCACCGTAGGACCTTTGCTGAGCGACTACCACCAAGTCTTCGCTCGACCTCCGTTGTTGGCCAAACATGGTCCCTTCGACCATAGTTGCCAGACTATGGTTCATATGACCTCTGCCCCCTACTACAGTGTCACACCTCAACCTGATCAGGATAGGTCCAATCGTGTTGGGTTGTAATATGTAAATCTCAAGATCTAGTTTTAGAATATTTTAGATTATCTTCAAATTTTATTTCAAATAAAATTGCAAACTACATAGTTACTAAAATATTTAAATATCAAAAATAAACTCATCCATAAAATTTCTTTTATTTCATCAAAATAAATATTTACACTACAATACATGACTGCATGCAAGAGCTGCAGAACTGAAAATTTAACTAACCATGATTGTATAAAAAATAAAATAGCAAAATATCTATCAACTCAAATCTGATCCTAAACTGCTAATTGAAAGTCTCCTTCCTTTTCCCAGATCCTGAAAATTACAATTAAACTGTAATGAGCTATAACAACTCAGCAAATCACACAAGCCAATCTAAATTTTCAAATTCTCTTTTATTAAATATTTTGTTGAATGTTTAAATGAGTTAAATACAATTTAATAGATCATTATACTGAATATAGCAGTTATTTAATTATTTAACTAACATTATTGAGCATATAAATAAATTGCAATTCATATCGCATAGTAGTTTATATAGCATATCTCAATCCCAGACATAATCTCAAAGGATTTTGTCCCCTTATGTCTCCTTTTTATGCTTATAACACCAGAACATGCTTGTAGGCACCAGAATATGGCTTATTGCAATGAAAACATGTCTTATTAGCATAAAAATATTCCCAAACACAAATATAATCTCAAAGGGTTATGACCCTTTATTGCTCCCAGTAGACATTTTTTAAATATATAAGCGTATATTTCATCACATTATAATAGTTAAAAGAAAATGCAGCATACGTCAGAATTTCATAGTGTTTTATAATGGTTGACAATGAAACTTCGTACTGAGTAAAATTTTTTAACGTCAGAACATAACTAAATTACAAAGGAATGTATAAAATACTATTTTAAGACATTTATTGTGCCACTGCATTATTTTTTGTGTCTAGATTATTTTCTGTTCAATTAAAACTGCATAAATTCTAAATTACTCGGTATAAAATTTTCAAAAAATATTTAAAATATTTGTAATCATGATATCTATAATATATAAAAAGTTACACGGTGAAAATTTTTCTGTTGTAGAGTTATATGTAATTTTGGCTAATTAAAATATAAATTTATTCAAAAAATTTGGAAAAATTTGTAATTTTGAAAACTGAGATAGGCATAATGCGACCTATCTCGATTTTTACAACTTTCCTAACTACATCGATGGCTAAAAAAATGTGATTTTCCTCTCCAAAACCCTCTTTTTCTCTCTTTCTCTCTCCTATTCGGATGGCTGATTGGAAAAAAATAGTAATGGAATAGTGAAAAAATATTATATTTAATGAATTCATAATGGCTTAGCGTTGCGGTGCTCAAATTGGAGCACTCCGGCGCTTAAAAATCTGTAAAAACTTGAGAGCATGGTGCCACAATGTCACTTTCTAGCACCTTGGCAGAGTGTAGCCCTGCTGCACTCGAACACCCAGCGCTGCTGCGCTCTAAAAGTGACATTATCAAATTTTATCAAAATTCACACCAGATATTTGGGACACATTCTATAGCACACCCAATCATTTTCATGTATTAAAACACTCCCAAAGACATGCAAATTATTGAAAATTTTAGAATTTTAAATATTTACCTTTTTCAGGTCAAAATGGGTTTGAATGCTTAATTTGGAGGTGTCACATACGGTCCCCTTGACCTTAGTTGCTTGACTACAATCCCTTCAACCATGGTCGCCCACTGACTATGGTCCCTTCAACCACCGTCACCAGCTGACTATGATTCATTTGACCACAATTACATGCCAACTATGATCACTCTGACCTCTGCCACCAGTCAATAATGGTCCCTTTGACCTTAGTTACCCAACTACTATTTGTTGCCCGCCGACAATGGTCCCTTAGACCTTAGTTACCCGACTATGGTCCCTCCGATCATAGTTGTCTACCGACTACGGTCCCTCTAACCACCATCGCCTAGGGGTGTCAAAAAGAGTTTTTGAGTCGGGTTTGGGTTCAACCAAAAATAGATGTGGGTCCAAACAGGTTGACCCTAACCTGACCAGTTAACTTGGATCTGGTTGAACCGAGTTGTGCGGGAGAGCTTAATGGCAGCCTGTGTAGGCGAGCAGCGCGAGCTTGCTGGCGAGAGAGCAAGGGCGTGGAGTGTGGGCACGGGTGCAGTAAGGCAACCAGGCGTGCGTGCGGCAGCCTATGTGAGAGCTGTGCCAGGCTGGTAGTATGCGTGAGTGTGGGATGGTGTGTGTGGGAATGATGGACAGGGCAAGATCTAGGTTAATTCTAGTCAATTTTGAGTTTTTGGGTCAACCTAATCCCATCCCGATTTCAAAAATGTATCAGGATGTTAAACCTAAACCTGACTCGTTTGCCAAAAGAGTTGACACAAACAAAAAAATTTCTTGTCTAATCCGAGTCGAGTTTTGGGTCAGGTCAAATATTAATACGCCTACTATGGCATGACAATGATCCCTTTGACCATAATTACCCATCGACTACAGTCATCTGACCACCGTTGCATGACAACAATCCATCTAATTGTTGACCTCATTTATATATGAGATCACTAGGACCTACCTGGGTTTTCTTTTGATGGCCTAATGATTGGCAGGTGCCCACTTGTCAATCAAATATGTCCCAATCAAATTCTAATCTAACTCTTAATCAAATCCCAGTCCATCTTCCAATCCAACATTCAATCCACTTTTTATACTTATAAGCTCTAGTCGAGCCTTCAACCAACTTAATCAACCTTTGAATCATATCCAAGCAATTTCAATCATTTATTTGACTGTCATTGATATGAATAACTTAAACTCAACCATTCAAGTCCAAAATTCAATCCAAACCCAAGATTCCAAACCAAACCTTAGAGTTAAGGACCTAGGTCCTGAAACCCTTTTTGGGTGATTTTTTTGTCACCTTGAAACCTAATTAAATGATCTTTAATTTAGGTTCTATCAATTGGATATTGTTCATACATATCTATAGAGTCAACTCTCCAAATATGAGCTCATTCTGAGATCTCTAACCCCAAAAACTAAATCTATTTTCAAAGGCTATAAAACTTTCAAATATTTATGACATATGCCACTAGACCAGTCCCTTTGTTGATTTTGAGCTTGGGGCTTTTCTTAGGACCCTTGACCTTGCTCATAACCTTTGTTATGGTATGTGACCAGTAAACCATATTTTGTAGGATTCAATTTGACCCAGAGTTGACCAGAGCCCAAAATGACTAAAATATCCTTTAAAGAGAATTTTTGAACTTTTGGCCAAAACTCAACATGGTTCAATCTCTTCAACCCTTAAAACATCTTCCAATGAATCCCAAATATCATTTGAGATCCATTTGATCCAAACTCAAGTTTTGGTTTGACCTAGTTGACCAAGTCAACTAGGGTTGACCAAAAAGACCCCTTAAGGGTCCAAAGAGCATCTTGAACCAAATGACCTTACCAGTCTTGGAAACCACCTCTAATGAACTCCTTTGACCATTTTGAACTTATTGAGCTCAACCCCTGCCTCTAGGTCAACCTGGTTGACCAGATCAACCACAAACTCTGATTACATCCAATCAAATTCCAAATCAACATCAAACTCATACAAACTCCATTGATTACCTCTCATAGTGGTTTGGAATTGGCTGGACACTTTGACCCAGTCAACAATTGACCTAGTCAACTGAGTCCAAGCCTGGTCAAATCTGACCCATTTGGGTCAAATCCTCTCACTTAATCAAATAAACAAATCTCAAAACCTCAATCCCATTCTAATTCATGATTCAAATGTTTTCAAGCTTTTTTGGAGAGTCAAATCCTAAGGAGTTGACTAAAGTTAACCCTTGAAGTTTGGTCAAACTCTCATGGCTTTGCTCAAATCATCATCCATATTCAATCAAACTTCCTTCAAGCTTTAAATTCATTCCATTCTATGCCTTGAACATACCTCAATCATGGATGAGTCAAATTTTATGGGATTTGATTAAGTCAACTCCAAACTCTTGGTCAAATCTCTTGTGTTTTCACTCATGCATTGACTCTAACACCTTTGATCCTCCCTACCTTAAGTCAACAACACCTACACTCCCTCCAATCCATCTCTTCAGTCAACAAGACCCTTTGACTAGTCAAATAGTCCACTTGGCCATTTAAATCCTTCTTTGGAATAGTTAACTCATCCCTTAAGCTTCAATTGTTCTACTTAAAAGTCTTAAAACTCACTCAACCAGCATTCCCTTCCTGCCACCTAAGCAGCCTTGACTACTTTGACTAGTCAAATAGTTAACAAGTGGTTCAAGTGGGCTCTCATGGTCAAAATCCATCAACCCTTTGAATCCCTTTCAAAGCTTCTGAATTGACCTTCCCAAATCCACTCAAAAAGCTCTCTTAAAGTCTCTTAAACCAAGCCCAAGTGCTGGTTTAACCTAGAATGGCAAAAGTGGTCCCCCTCCCACTTGAAGCCACCAATGGTAAGGCAACCTCAACCCAGCCTTTCCCTGCCACTCCAACCATTTTGGACACTTGTCCATCATCAAAGAAAGTGACCTGATGCATCCAAGCCGTCCAAACAAAAGCCTAGGGTTTAATGTAATGAAAAGTCTCAAAACTCTTCATTCCATCATCACCTAGCCTCCAAAGCTCCCTTCTCCTTCTCCTCGATTCATTTTAACTCTCCAGCAACTCCCCTTCACTCCCCCAGCTAAAATCCACTGATCGACAACTACCGGTGACGAGTTTCCAACGAGAAGATCCACCAACCCATTTAGCTCGTGGTCTAGACTGTTTCAACCATGTATTTCTTCTAAGGAAATATACGAGGACAGTCCACAAGCTGAACAAGTCATTAAACTTACAAAAACATCCATTATATATTGGTAAATCTCTAACCCTAGCTACTAGATCTAGGATTTAATCGTGCTTTTTAATTTTCTCAAGTTTCGTGCCATTTAATCTATTCCATGTTATGTTTGGAAAGCTTTATAAGACTAGGTTTTCGGTTATTCATGGGTAAAAGACGAAATCACAGCTATCCGTTTCTTTTATTTTGATCAAACAATTATGATTTCGCTTGAAATCATGTAGAATCCTATTGTATGATCTCCAGGTCGTACAATACGATCACATGTATAATTCCCGCTCAGAACATGTGTAAAATATTGTAGTGTACACTTTTTTTGTACTGTATGATATGGATCATCCAGTACAACCTCTAGGTCGTACAGTATGATCCATGTACAATTCTGGCTCAAAGTACGTGTGGAAATATCATACTGTATAATTTTGTTTCGTACTGTATAATCTGGATCATCCAATATGATCTTATATTGTCCAGTACAAGCTTTAATTCAAAAAAAAGGCTGAAACTTTGAAAAATTGTCAAAAAGTCATTTCTTATCCAAATTTAATATTCTTGGGCTCGTTGGAACCATCTTGAGCCCAACTTTTTTTAAAATTGATTTTATTAAATTTGGACCATTGGATTGTTAAATATTAATGTTTGATAAAAAATTATTTTTTCTCAATAACTTTCAATCCAGTAATCCAATTGAGCTTAATTTTGAGCAAGGTATACTTGAGGATGTTCCTCACATTTCTCAATTTTTGACCCTTAGTGATGACTGTATTTTGGCAGGTTGAATTTCTAAACTTCAAGGTCATATTTTAACCTAAAGTTTTAAAAATTCATTTCTTTTAAAGCACATAAAAATAGTCTTTGAAATTTTTGTAGCATGCGTGTTTTGTTGTAAGGGTTAGATTCACCTGATTTTAAACATATTCAAACACTAGTGTCACCTAAGGACAAAAATTAAGGATTAAGGTCTAGAAACTTAGGAAAATTACAGGAATTTAAATACACACCCAATAGGGGTAAAACTTGATCATAGTAAACTTAATGACATTTTGCATCATAGGTTTAAATTTCATTAGATTTTGAGCCTATTAGGTCAGAAAATTAAGCAAGTCAAAATTCAACCCTTTTAAGAACCCAAAAGATTCAAAAAATTATAATAAATCCAATTTAAATTTAAAAAATTTCAAGATGTTCATAATTAAACTCTCAATTCAGAAATAATAAAAGCCCCATTACTAGACCTCTAATTTGATTTTAATTTAACTTTTAGTAAAAAATAATAATTAATTAGAATTTTTTAAAAACTTCAAATAATTTTCAAACACTTGGAAACACTCCCAATGGAATTTGGGATGAGTTTGGATCAAAACAACCAAAATCTTCCTAATTAAATAATTTAAAAAATCCATTAATTAATCAAAATTTGAAAAATCATAAGTAATTCTAAAAAACTCTAAATTAATCAAACTTAGTGTCATTCAACTCAAATTAAAATCTAATATTTTCTTAAAATGTCAAACCACCAGAAATAAGTTAAAGTTAAAAAGTCAATTTTTCGGTCAATTATAGTTCAAATTTAGGTCAAAACTTTAAAATTTCATAAGTTAATATAAAAAATTTTAAATTGAGCAAACTTAGAGTCTAATTACTCATCTTAAGGTCTAGTATTTAAAAAAAATACTCAAATTTTAGAAATTACTTTAATTTTAAAAGTCAACTTTTGATCCTTTAATTAATGTAATTAGATAATTCAAATATTTTTAAAAATTCAATCATTAATTAAAATATCAGAAAACTCTGACTTGATTGTTAGAATTAGTCAACTAATATTTTAGTACATAACAAGCACTCCAAAGATGAAGTTTTTAGGATGGACTACCTCGAGCTGCGGGCTAAGTGTCCTAAGGAGGCCTGGTTCCTTGAGTTCACTATGGCAACACCACGAACGGATTCAATGAAGTTTAAGAACTTAAAATTAAATGACTCTTAATTACTTAACTAAATTAAAATCCTTAATTCAACTATAATAACCTGATTTATAAGATGGAATATCTTGACCTACGGGGCTAAGTGTCCTAAGGAGACCTGATTCCTTGAGCCCACTGTGACAATGCCACGAACGAGGTGGTGGAAAATCTAAATTAATCTAATCCTTAAAATTAGTAATCAACTGAGCAAATTAAAATTATTAATCCTTTAATTTCTAACCAATTAAATCAACATAATAAAATCGGTTACTACTGGATAACCCGGGTCATGAGGCTATTAAATTACCCCAATGAAGGTGAAATAAACTTCACAGCTCCGGTGGGCAACAAAGGTAATAACTATTTAATAATTAAAATATACATAAATTAAGCTTTAATATATTAATATTTAAAATCAAACATAATTTTTTTTTTGACCTTTAACAAACATGAACACTAGATAACTTTAATAAATTGCACAGCTTAAGACATACCCAAGCCACACAGCTTATCTCACACACTTTGGATGGTTTGCTAGGACAATCAACACTAGTCTAGGCTAGGCCGATGTTTACTTTTTACTGTTATGTGCCAGGTTTGTCGAGTTTTCACTACATGCTATGATTGAAAATTGATTGATGTGAGTGTTTATTAACTTTAACAGTAATTTGTAAATTAATGTGATGGGCGATTGTTTACCCTAAGGTTAGGACTGATCTGGTTGCTCACATGATTTTTTACTGGTGGCCACACTCGTGTAGGGTAATAAAAGAGGGCTAAATCAATAATAAATATAAATGCTATTGGTGCTTCTGCTGCTTCACCCCTAAATAAATAAGAGCATGGCTAAGTATGATTTACTTTATTATATTATGCATATGTATATGAACTACTTGGAATTTATTTGATTTTAAATGATTACGATAACCTTGTAGAAGAGTCTAAATTTTTCATTTTAATATTAATATAATTTATTTAAAGTATCGAGTTGTGAAAGTTAGACATCTGAATTGGGATACATGTATCCAAAATTAGATTCCAAAGAGGAAATGATACCTCTCAAGAGAACAGTCCTTTTCCATCTAAAAGCCCAAGTTTAGATGATTTTAATATCCAAAGTGAAAAAGAATAACCTCTCCTTCGGGGGAAGAGTTTTCTTTTTCATTTGGGTATCCAGGTACGACGAATCAAGGGAGCCCGAAGAGCTAAAGACAAAGATTATCCCACTTAAAGTCAACTTGCGTCAATCCTAGGATTAGAACCCGAGTTTGTTGTTAGTGGTTGTTGACCTCGTTTTTATACATCTTTTCACTCGAGCATCCTCAATCGATGCCTCTGAACCCCGTCAAGTCCAATTCGAGCTCGCATCAGCTCGAATTGAGTCGAATTAGATCTAATTATTTTCTGTTAGGTTAGATTAATTTATTTGAGCCTCGTCGAACTCGATTCGAATAAAATTTGCATCAATTCTGATTTAATTTCATTAATTAAAATCCAGCGAGCCTGATTTTAGCTCAAATGATGTAATTTAATTTCAATTAAAGCCCATTTAAATTTTCTAAATGATTTGAAATAGTTCCCAAATCGAGAAATCAAATTAGACGATCTCGATCTCACCAAAGATTTAATCTTGCTGTTTCAGCGTCCTTAGTGGCTTGATTGGTGGAAAGCAGCATTTATTTCATATATCTCCCACTCTCGAGGGAGGAGGCAAAAAAAAAAAAAGATTTGGGCGGAAGCTCTCTCTCCTTGTTCGCAAGCCAGGCAGAAGACGAGCCTCCCCTCCCGACCTCCGTCCGACTAGAACCCCAGACGGAATCCCCATCTCCAGGTGAGGCATCCGAACCCTCTCGCTTGCCATTCTTGTGACCTGCCCCAATCAATCGGAGTCGATCTCGCTAGCCATAGCCGACCCAGACGGAAAGCTTTGCTCTCTGCCTCCCGTTTGTGAGCCCCAATCGGACCGAAGCCCCTCCTCTTTCAGCCGCTTGCTCACGATGAGACCAGGCCAATCCCGACTACACCCCCGATGCCTCCCTTTCTCTCTTTCACCGCTGCTATTCGCGAAACCCAGCCGAGGCCCAGCCCGAGACAGCTTCCTCTAGTCGTAGGTATATCCCTTACCTCCTCAGCTTCTTCTTCTTCTACTTCTTCTTGTTCCCTCTATCCTCTCTTCTTCTTCTTCTTCTTATTCCATTGTCTTCATGCTATTCTCAAAAGGAAATGAAGTTATTTAAACTCCTTACAAAAAAAATCTGCGGAATGAGATTTCTGTAGGTTTTATTTCCTGTATGCATGCATATGTGTCTTCTCATTGAGATAATTATTACATAAATCATGAGTTGACTTGTGTAGATTGGTTGGGAGTGCCCAATCAAATAGGTGTACAAATCATGGTTATTCTACCAATTTGTTTTATGTGACTTTGTGAAGATTGCATATCAAGTGTTTGGTGAAATGTCGTTGAAGAAATGTTATGATATTGGGTTGGTGGTGACTAATATAACTTAGGTTTGTTTATGGAATTTCTTAACCAAATGTTTTGTGAGTCTTCTTTATGTAAAATACTTTGCATCATCTCCTCTCTTTGCCTTGCTTGAGAATGTGAGAGTGGAAGTGAGCTATTTTCATATAAAGTTTGCATTTGTTTAAGGTTTAAATCACACGATAGTTGAAGTTTATGCAGAAGTTGTGAGTTTTCTGCAGGATCCCTCCAATGCCATTTGATTTCTCTTTTTATACATTTGTTATCTTGCTTCCACTGTATCGCGGATATCACCCACATGGTGTTGTATATTTGGCATGAGAGTAAGTTCATGAATTTGGAAGCTTTCTTTGTCACAAGTTTTGATTGCATGCAATTATGATAAGTCCTATTTGGTGGATATAAAAGAAGTGGTGGCTTGGAGCTTTTCAGGCTTGTGTAATGGTTATGCAGAATTTTGTTTCACTAAATTTTTGCAAAAATCATTTGTATTGAAATGCATATGTTGATATTGTGTTATGACTTCGTGGAGGGTGTTTAGAAGTACGTCGGGTGACAAAGGATTGAAAAGTATGGTTGAATTAGAGAAATTGTATGCATATTTAGATCACCAAATCATTTTTTTACGTGGAAATTCATGGTTCTAGTGGACGGAACATATACTTTTATGGAACATATACTCTTACTCCTGGTTGCACCATTCATTATTGATTGAAAGAATGTATACATGGGTGTATGTTTAAAGTTATCTCATGAATGAAATTTGGAAAGCTTATATGTGCCTTGTGTTCCAATTTTGAACATACTTTGGGTTTAATATGAAGCAATTCGTGTATGATGAAAAGTGATGCACATTATGCAATAAGATAAATGAATGAGTTTGTGTGGGGTGATTTGGCATGTTTCATATGGTGGTTAAGGAAAGGTGTTGGAGAAGGTTCATGTGTTTTAAATATGAGTTTTGCATGAATTTAAACATGAGATTGTCTTATGTTGGTCGGAATGCTTCTTGAGCCTTGGAGAACAAATTTGCATCAAAACTTCTTTCTCACAATTGCATTCTGGTTGGAGGCTATATCATGTTATCACAAGTGGGTTTTCCTCCGTTAGCATTCAAAGTAACACATATTGATGGATTTCAGTATTTCTATTGAGTTTGTATTGAATAAGTTGAGCAATCATTTTCCTCTTCTTTTCCTACAAGTGATTATTTGTTGCAAAATGAGAGTGTTTTGGATGCAAAGTCACATGAGTTTCTTAATTGTTGAAGGCTTTACAAAAAGCTTTGTGAATTATTTTGTATTGAGAAATTCTACAATGTATTTTGTGAATATTTTATGGCGGAAGTGGTCTATGAAACTTTCTTGTTAGAGAATTTTCATGAATTTGCCCCACGTTTAGAGAAACTCGTTGTTTGTTTTGCATCGAAAAGTTCTATGTTTTGCTTTGTTTAAGAGATTCTATGAGTTGTTTTGGATTTTTGAGGCCTTATGAATTATTTTATATTTGAGGAGCTCGATACTAAAAGGCTCTTTTAGTTCTCTTTTTATAGATGGTTTTCTTTCTCCTATTTGCATTTGATTTCAAAATGAGTCTTAAGAGAAAATGTGGGTTGGAAGCATGGTTGGGTTGGAGTTGAAAAAAAAAAACTTGTTTGGGTTTTGCGTTCTCGGACTTGTTTCTTCTTCGCCGTTTTTTTTTAAAGTTTTATATGAGAAGTAATGTGGGTAATTTTGTCAAATATTTTGAATGCTTTCTCGAAATGTGGGAAAATTAAATAGCATCAAAACTCCCCTCTTGTTTGCGTTTGGCTTAAATGCTGAATTGGAACTAAGGGTGGGTTAAATGCATGTTTGGATTTTGAAAAAGGCATGCATAACTATGAGATGCTTACATTCTTTAAAAATAAAAAGAAAAATCATCTTTTAGAAATAATATGGGAGAGTTTCTAAAATTTGAACAGTCCTGGAGAGCAAACAAACAAGCCGGTGTCCAAGCCCGATGAAAGGTATGTTTTTGTTTAATTGTATTTTACTCTGATTATTCGCATATTGAATAGTAACCTGCTCTCACCCAATCCTCTTCTGTTTCTTTGTTCTCTTGCGAGGTACTTGTGGGAAAGCAAAGAGATGGAGCTTTTAGGAGCACTAGACGGAGGAGCTTGGACAATCGTATTCGAACATCAGTCGCCCCCATTCATTCTGGTGGGGGTGCTACAGGCGATACCACCGGGTCATAGCCCCCAATGAAGTGAGTTTTTCTTAAAACTTAGATAGCCCTTTAGGGAGCCTTCTGTGTCCACGTTCTCCACCCTTTAGGACCTTGTAGAAACTTCAATTATTAGATTATTTTCTTGCCTTATTATAAATCCTTGAACCCAGCTATATATGTGTGAATACTCAAAGGATTAGAAATAAATTTCTTGTTCATCATATACAACACTAGTGACATCTAAGAACAAAAATTAAGGATTGAGTCTTAAAAAACTTAGACTTAGGATGCATGCTCCCTTAGGATAGAAACACCAAACATAGAAAATTTAGTGATACACCACCCTAGGGTTGGTTTGCTAATAAATCAGTAAAATCAATCATAACTCAAGTTAAAATGCATTAAAACCCCTAATCCTCAACCAAGCTATAACCAACATACGAAGTCACAAGGAGGTAAAATTTGAACATGAACTTAAATTAAATCTAACTAATCTTTTTATCACCCCTTAATTAAAAATTAACTAAATAAAATTCATTAAAAAAACTTAATTTCAAGGAGTTATAAAAATTGGAAAATAAACCTAACTCAAACTTAAAAGACTTATAATCCCGAAACTTTAAAAATTTGTAACTAACTCTAAAAAATTCTAAATTGAGTAAACTAAAAAGCATTCAACTCTAATCAAAGTCTACTATTTATTAAAAATATTAGCTTCCCAAAAAACCAATCTAAATTAAAAGGTCAACTCCTCGGTCAACCGTAGTCCAATAACTAGGGCCCAAAACTTCTAAAAATTATAACTTCGCCTAGAAAACTCCAAATCCATAACAGTCTAATTACTCATAGTAAGATCTAATATTTAACAAAAATGCTAACTCCTCTAGACCCAACCTATTTCTAAAAAATGAGTTTTTGGATAGACCCCAGATCTTCTAAAACCCGCTAATGCAACTTAAACTTCAACCAATGCTATTCTTAGTATTAAAATGAACCAACTGACTAAATTAACTAATAGTGGACCCCAATTCATTAATACTTGAACTTCAACCAAATCCCCATTTTCAAACCTTCAACAAATGTTAACACAAAACAACGTGAACTAACTACCTGATATAGGATTCATCCAAAGCCACATAGCCCACTACATACACGTAGAATTATTTGCTAGGGCACTACTTCTAGTCCTAAGTTAGGCTGGTATTTTACTTTTCTTTTTCTGGGTTGTGGTGCTGTTGCATGTGGTACGTGTGCTGTTTATTTTGACTTTGAGTACTTGTTTATTTTACTACTGTACTGTACTTTACCTGTGATGTGATTGATTGTGCGTTATGATTACCTCTAGTCTAGGGATGATTATACTAACCTAATCTTATGTAGGTGGCCACGCTCATGCAGCGCTAAAATAGAGGGGGTAATAATTATTAAGCTTTAAAATTAATATTATTTTCTGCAGGCGCTCCAGAGTGCTTAGCCCCCAAAATAAATAAGAGCTTGGTCAAGCGTGTTTATTTTTCTGTATATATATGATTGTTTGTAATGTGACATATAAATTACCTGTGATGTTTTTATTAGGATAACCCTCCAGGTTGTGTTTGAGTCTAGATTTTTTTTTTCATAATATAATTTAATATAATTTATATCGAGTTGTAAAAGTCTTTAAAGATAAGGCATTTTAAATACTTGGTACCCAAAAAGAAAAAAAGGTCCGTCATAGGAAATTTCTTATTCATTTGGGTACTCGTCCGAAGGACGATCTGGAGAAAGATGACTCAAAAGGAGGATGATCCGAAGGGAGACGATCCATTGGAAGACGAAGACTTGAAGACAAAATGCCTTACATTTAAGACTTGCGTCGTTTAGTAGGATTAGAATCTAGATTGTTGTCGGTGGAGCCTGGCCACCATTACGTTTCTGCGGACCCTAGGTTATACTTATACGGCACTTATCGTAGACTGTGAACTTTTCTCTACTCTATTCTGTGAATTTATATTGATGTGTTTACTTTATGTGCACAGTAGAAATTGCCTACTTTTTTTAGGTTTCTTTCTTGCAGGTGCTTGGCCTGATTTCGTTAGGCTCTTTAGGAATAAAATTTTTCTACTCATAACTAATATTTAAAATTTTAAGAATTAAATAACATAGAAACTTAACGATATAGGGAATGGCCGAAATCGTCCGGGGTCACATGCATATTAATGCATTCTCTCTCTCTCCTTGCTATAAGACACTTTCTCGCCTGTAGGTAGAGTCCAGATAATCTGAACTATGAGGATGAGGTGCTGGATCTGGGGAAGTCTAGTCTTTTCTAAAAATTATTTTATAAGCCTTTTCAAAATTCTATGCATACTTGATTTGGATACTTGAATCAGCATGTATTGCATTAGAAAATAATAAAATTAAAATTTTAATTGCATTAGCTCTAGGAGCATTCACCGTACATAAGTTCAGGGCCAATTAGGAAACTCTTTAGACGTCGGCCATACTTCCAAGAACCAAACTACCCATCCATCTTTTATAAAGACTGGACAACATGGATTTTATACGACTAGGTGGTTAGCTGGCTTTCCTTTTCAGGCAGGATATAAGCCCAGATGCATTAGTTAGGACACAGGTGTTAGTGTTGTGTGTAAAACACTAAACCCACTAGATCTAGGGTTCAAGGCAACTATTATCAGTGTCTCGTAGTACGCCTTATCGGTGGGTAAGTCTTCTATCATCCAGAGATTATAAATTCTACCTATTCGTGTCACATGGATGACGCCACCTCTATCCTTCTCTCATGTATGCTTTGAGTACATGATTTATTTCTTTTCTCCAGTTTCTTCTTACTACTTTAGTCCCTCTGGATACTGATCTGAGCCGTGCATATTGACTAAGCCAGGTTGAGCCCTTCTTTTCATTTGAGTAGGATTTCTTAGTCTTCTCCCTATGTGCTGATCCCATCTGAAAGTATAATATAGAATTCTTAATCGAGAGTCTTCTCAGGCCCCGGCTTGAGATGTAATTAACCACAAGGGCTTGCGCCCGTAGGAAATTGAATCTCACTATCAAATAAACCCTATTCGAGCTGATGTATCAGGTGGGGGAAACCCATTGTTTCGATCAGGTCGTATATATTATCACCCATCAGGGTGCGTTGGCGAGAGCCGCTATCCTCAATGCTTGATCGTATGTGTGATCTAATCTGCCCTCCCATTGGCGATATCGTCCCGGTGTTTGTACTTTCAGAGGTCCACAGTGGTGCCCGACCACTTTTAATTTATGTAAATTCTAGGTTATAATAAACAGGCAATTTGTTTATTGGCATTTATTTAATTAATTTGATTGGTTGATTTGATTGATTTACTTTGCTTGCGTATAATATTGCCTACTTTTTTTAGTTTTTTTAAGATTTAAATATCGAGTTTTGTTTTAATCTGGAATCCGATTGGAGGCACGTGAGGGTATGAATAAAAAAAATATTTTCTACTTAAAATAAAAAATTAAAATTTTAGGCTAACATAAAAACTCTAATGATCTAAGAAGTAAGCTTGAGATTACTAGGAGTCTCCATAAAGAGTATTTTTACTTCTCCTCCTTGTTAGGCACCTCCCTGCCTGCGAGTTCTGGCAAACCACCTAGCCTTTAAGGGTGTAGATCTGTCAAGGGGATGTTGTGCATGAAAGTCAAGTGGGTATGCTCTGATACCACTTGAAAGTTCGATAGGGATGTTAAGCCCTTATAAACTAGTCCTGAGGCTAACCAAGAGGGGGGGTGAATTGGTAGTTTTAAAAGTTCACAGGCAAAACAACAATTTAGAAAATCTTTATGAATGTTTTAAAACGATTGTAGTTATGCGGTGATTTTTGGATGTTCAATGATAACAGAATAATATGCACAATCACACAATCATCAACAGAAAAGTAAGTGCAAAAAATAATAATAAAGAACACACCAGATTTTATAGTGGTTCGGTCAACTTGACCTATGTCTACTCCCCAGAGCCTCCCCTCCAGGTATTGCACTAACATAAAAGTGACTCTCCTTCTGCTCCCACAATAAGGCGAAGAAGCCTGTATAAAAAACTCCTTTCCACCAACCTGGTGAGGCAGAGAACCTGAACTCCTTTCGCTTCCTCTTGAAGCAAGCAGAGAACCTGAACTCCTTTTTCTTCCTCCTGAAGCAGGCAGAAAACCCGGATCTTCTTGCGAACGATTCTCCCATAGAAAATACTGACAAGATAAGAGACAACGAGCGGAGAAGACGACTATGATCCTTGTTTGGAGCAACCTTTGTGAATCCCTCACACTCCCCCTCACAAGATCCTCTCTCTCTCTCTCCTAAACTCTCTCTCTCTCTCTCAAGAGTTTCTTTGGAAAGAAAAGTGGCAAAAGATTTTTCTTGTTGGAAGAAAAAGATCTTTTAAAGGAGGGCTCAAAAATTTCCCTAAATCTCAACTGGTCGTCAAAAATCATCCTGGACGATCAGTTCAAAATCAACTGTTTTAGCCTGGACGATCAGGTTCCTCTGGACGATTAGTAGATAATAGTTGATCAGATCATCCCGTACGATTCGATGATCGTCCAGGACGATTAGTGTAAATCAGGAATTTCATCCAGAAGACAGCTCTGGTCATCCAGGGGAACTTGTGCTGGACGATCTCAAAATGACTTGATCGTTTAGGACGATATGTTTATCATCCTGTATGATTAGTTCAAAAAGTGCCAAAATCGTCTGGTTCACAGCTCTGGACGTACATGTCATAACAGGCTGAATGATTTTAAAATGACTTGATCGTTCGGGATGATATGGGTATCATCCCGTACGATTAGTTCAAAATTGGGATTATCATCCTACACACAGCTCTGGACGTACAGGTGATAGGCACTTGAGGTCAGGATTTTTAACACATCGTCCCGTATGATCCTGCGATCGTCCAGGATAATATGATCATATCAATCAGACCTTAATTACTTTCCTTAATCACTAGACTAGTTTAGGCATGACTGTCAAGGATCATCCAAGATGATATACGTATCGTTCAGGACGATTAAAATAAATCTCTAAAAATAAAACTTGCCTAACCTGATCTGGCGGCTGAGAATTTTTGATTTGAACCTATCGTCCTATACGATCATATGATCGTCCATGACGATCTGCTTAATCAGGCCGACTTAACATGATCATCTTAATTAGGATTTCTATTTTCATTGGATCGTCCAGGATGATGTGACTATCGTCCAGGACGATTAGAACAAAAATTGAACATAAATTCTAATTTACTAAAACTCTCTCCTTGTGTGTGTATGTGCAAGGTTACTTAGCGAGGGGATCAATTACATTACATTTGACTCAAGAAAGGAAAAAATTATAATTAAACACACGCGAACTCGATCTTGAGTTGGCTTGAATTGCATTTGATCTTTTGTACCTGAAATGATTAGCCAAGTAAAACAGAACACAAACATGTTTGTCATCATCAAAACTATACTTCTTGAATCCAGATTTGCAACAGTGCAATCTCTAGGAAAAAATAATTTTTAAGTCATTTTAAAAACTTATATATATCATTTTATGTATTTCATCGAGTCGATCAACATCTATCGCATTAGAAATCAATTTAAAAATAAGTCTAAAATTTTATTTATATTTGTTTCAAGCATTCTTACCCAACATAAGTCAAGGGACCAATTAGGATCTGCTCTAGAGGTCGATCCTAATTCTAAAAAAATTTAACAACAACATCCCTACCACTCTTTCATAAAAATAGTCGTACTCATGGATTTTAAATCGACTAGCTGGCTCCCCAATTCAAGTCGGGGTAAGTATAGGTTTTGCACTGCATTAGCTAAGTTTGGACTACTGTAATTTAGTGTTCAATTTAGATTTAAGATTCAGGCAGATTTTTAATCGTAAGACCCTAACCTCTACGAATATAGTCCCAAATTTTTAATGAAATGATCAACTCAAATTAAAAAATTTCTCGGTCCAAAATCTAAAGCCCAACACTTAGCTTAGGCTGGGGCACCTCTGAATTATTTCAAAATTCTGAAGTGTCTCCTACCCCTCCTCTGTTGACTCTGGAAATAAGTGTTCAAAATTTGATCTAATCCTTATTCAAATTCCAAATTCACATTATTTGATATCACTCCTAGAAAATATTTAAACAAAATTTTTATCATTATTTTAATGGAGAGTATTCGTAGGAGACCCTAGTTTTCTATGATGTAATTAACTATGAGGGCTTGTGCTTGTAGGAAATTTATAACCCACACCAACCTTTTCAAAAAAAAAAATCAAAACTAAATTAGTCTTCTTTGGGAAAGTTAAATCAACAGAGATCAATATCGTCATATTCTGACGATTGATTAGTAAATGGTATTTTCTTTCCTTGGAAAGATATATCATTTCTTCTCAAGACTCTGGATATGAAATTAACGATATCCTATCTAAGTTATTATAGTTAGATGCTTGATAGAACACCATGTCAACCCCTCGGTGTTATATGTCGCCCTTCCTTGAATTTAATTATTATAACCCAGATGAAATTTTTAGCTTCGTTATCTGAACCCATTAAAAATGATATCGTCACCTCCTAGGGCGATATATCGTTCGTAATGAAGTGTTCAATTTTGAGGCTGAAATTTTGAATTAAAATTTCCAAAAAAAAAAATTATCAAAATCTCCTTTTCAAAACACTTTTAACCCCTAACACTAACCACCGTAGCATGATAATGGTCCCTCCAATCACCGTCGCATGACAACGATCCCTCTGACCACCATCACAAGATAATGATCTCTCTGTCCATCATCATATGACAACAGTATCTCCGACCACCATTTCATCATAATGGTCCCTTCGATCTTAGTTGCCTAGCTAGGATTCTTCCTCCCTCCATCACCCGTCGACTACGGTCCTTCGACCTCAGTTGCCTGACTACAAACCTTCGACCTCAGTTACCCGACTACGGTCCTTCCGACCTCCGTCTCCCACTGATAATAATCCCTTTGACCTTAATTACCCAACTACTGTCCCCCAAACTACAGTTACTGGTTGACTACAGTCTCTTCGACCACTGTCACATGATAATTGACCCTTCGACCCCCATCGCCAAATAATGGTACCTTTGATCTTAGCCATCTGGCTACGGTCCTTCTGGCCTCCATCACCTACTGATTATAACCCTTTGACCTCAATTGCCCGACTGCGGTCCTTCGACCTCAGTCTCATAACAACGGTCCTTTTGACCTTGGTCGCACACCGGCTACAATTCCTTTAACCACCATCACATGATAGTAGTCCTTTCGACCTCCGCCACTTGATTACAGTTCTACCGACCAAATAAACAGGCTAAAGTCCTCTTAAGAATAGCTCTTATGGCATTGGATTCTTCCAACACTAATCATATAAAGATGCTTTATATGATGAATATTTGTTGCATTGTGATAACTCCTTCCCTTGAGGAAGGGCATCATTTATAATCAATAACAAACACTAGTGAAATTATTTCAATAGAAAAAGGACTTATGATTTTTCCCCTTTAAGAATTTTTGATGTAAAAATCATAGTGTCTTATGACTCTTGCATAGTGGACCTCTGAAAGAACACCGATCTGCGGGGTGTTTGATGTTGAAAAATATATTTTTGAAAAAGGGTTTAATTTTCTTTGGGAAATATTTAATTTCTGGAATTTAAATTTTATAATCGAACACTTATTATGAATGACATATCACCTCAAAAGGTGAACATATCGTTCCCTAATAGGTTCAGATTATAAATCTTTAGATTTATCTGATTATCGTAATCAAACTCAAGGAGAAATAATATATGATCTCGAAGGATCAAAATAATATTTAATCCATTGTTTAATTATAATAATCAAGATAAAAGATCATTAATTTCATAATCAAAGTTACGATTGTAATTGATATATCTATCCGAAGAAAGAAGATATCAATCACTATCGATGGTTTGAATATGACGATAATGATCGTCAGGTTTGAATTTCCCAAAGATAATCAATTGAAGGTTTTGAAAACTTGATTTTGAAATCTGGTCTGGGTTTCTAAATCTCCTACGAGCGCAAGCCCTCGTAGTTAATTACATCGTAGGAAACCAGAAAATCCTCCTACGAATACTCTCGATTAAAATAGCAATACGAATTTCATTAAAGAACTCAAAGCTTGATGTCAAAGAAGGTTAAGGACTTGAATTTTCAAATGGGATTGGTTCAAAATTGAACACTTATTTCTGGAGTCAAAGGAGGAAGAGTAGGAGGTGTTTTGAGATTCTGAATCGCTTCAGAAACACCCCAAACTATCCTAAGTGTTGGGCTTGAATTTGATGGAAAATAGATTTGATGTTTAAGTGATTGATTTTATTAGAAAATGGGAATTAGATTCCCGGAAGATTGAGGTCTTAGGATTGAAGATCTGCCTCAGAACCTAAGTCTAAAATGGGTACTGAAAATCAGTGACCCGAATCCTAACTAATGCAATGCAATCCTGGACTTATCCCGGCCTGGATTGGGGAGCCAGCTAAACCACCTAAACGCTTTAAAACCATGTGTCAAGTCTTTTAAATGTAGAGTGGTTAAGGACGTTATTTAAGATAAATTTTTAGGAGAGCGTGGCCGACATCTAGAGCAAATTCTAATTGACCCCTCAGCTTATGTTGGGTGAAATGCTTAAGCTAAAAATACAATTAAAGATTTAGACTCAAATTTAATTTGTTACTAATGCAATGCATGCTAGTTGACTCGATAAAATGCTTGAATCAATATGTAGCAGTTTAAAAATCAGGCTTAAAAATAGATTTTATCCTAGAGATTGCACAACATCCCCTTGGTCAGAACTGCACCCTAATAGGTCAGGTGGTCTGCCAAAACCCGCAGGCGGGGAGGTGCCTAACAAGGTAGAGAAAAGTTCAATATGATGCATGAAAAACTCCCGGCGAGTCCGGGCTTACTTCTTAAGAGCGTTAGAGTTTCTATCTGAGCCTAAAGTTTTTAAATTTTATTTAAGTAGAAAAAGTTTATGACTGTACCCTCACGAGCCGCCGATCGGATTCCAGGCTAAATCAAAATCGACATGCAAGAACGCCAAATAAACTACTAAAAGCATACGGGTCCTTAATCGCAATCAACACATAAATCAAATCAATTAAATAATTAAATTAATTAATTAAATAAATACTCAAGTTGAAATTCCATAGGCAAGTGCCCTTAATTATACAACCCAGGGTCTGCGGGAAAGTAAAGTGGCCAGGTACCACTGACTACAACCCGGATTCTACTCCTAAGACTCAAGTGACTTTGAGATTTGAGATTCTTCTCGTTCTTCACTTCTTCGTCTCCTTAGAACTCCTTGGATCGTCGGGTCTGGATATCCAAATGAAAAGAAACTCCCCCTGAATAGGGGTGTTATCTTTTCTCTTTGGATATTTGAAATTTTTCCTAATTTGGATCTCCAAATGGATAGGAACTCTCCCCTAAGGGATGTTCCTTCCTCTTTGGATTCCAAATTGGATTTTTTAAGCATCTTAATCTCAAATCACTTTAAATTTACAACTCAATTTACATCTCAAATTACATCAATAAAAATTTAAAAAAATCTAGACTCAACATCCTGCAGGGTTATCCTAATAATCAGCAGTTTATATTTGACATCCCAAGCAGTTATATATTTGAAATTAAAATACTCAATCACAGCCACACTTGGCCATGCTCTTTTTGATTTAAAGGGGGACTTAAGCAATTTTCTGGAGCACCTGTGCAATTTAATAATTATAATTTTACCCCCTTTGATTTATGCCCTGTATGAGCATGGCCACCTGCATAAGATTGAATTAGTACAAATCGTCCCTAGCATAGGGGTAAATCTAATCGTACAATCAATCACATCATAGAGTGCAGTAAATAAGTGAACAAACACATCAATTCTACTACTAGCAAACAGCATGCAGTAAAAGCTCGAAAACCCGGCACACAGTAGAAAAGTAAACACCGGCCTAGCCTAAGACTAGAGTTGGTTGTCCTAGCAAATCATCTAAAGTGTGTGAGGTAGGCTGTGTGGCTTTGATATGTCCTAAATAGGCAATTGATTGAAGTTGTTTAAAGTTCAAGTTGGTTGAAGGTTTAAGGGAAGATTTAATTTGAATTTAAATATTAATGACTTGAAATTGATTTTAAACTTGATTTTAATTGTCTGTTGGATACCACCTTTGTTTCACACCGAGGCCGTGAAGTTTATTTCACCTTCCTTGGGGCTAATTTAATAGCCTCGTAGGCCTGGGTTACCCAATGGTACCCGATATAATTAAGTGATTTGAGTTTGATTAAGATTTAAAGGTTGATTAATTTTAATTAGAATTGGTTGGTTGCTGGTTTTAATGTTGATTTAAGATTTTCTGGAATTTTTGATAATTTATTGGATTTTGGAATTTTCTGGATTATTTTAATCATTTAATTAAGGGGTTAAAAATTGACTTTTTGATTTAAGGTGTTTTCTAGAAAGTTAATATTTTATTAAAATATTAGACCTTAATAAGATCAGTTAGACAGTAAGTACACAAAAATTGGATTTTTTTAGATTTTATTATGAAGGTTTGAAGTTTTGACTTAAATTTGAACTAAGTTTGACCAAAAGTTGACTTTTTCAAGTTTGTTTGTTTTCTGGAAACTTAACATTTTTAATAAATATTAGACCTTATTATGAGTTGTATGCCTTTGAGTTTGCCCAATTTGGAGTTCATTTGAATTAGTTATGAATTTTTGAAGTTTTGACTATTTATTGAATTTTTAAAATTGTTTGATTAAAGCCATTTTTATGATTTGAATCCAAATGACCTCCAAACTCCTTGAAATCAACTCCAGAGGTCAGGAATGACCTAAGGAGTGATCTTCAAGTGTTTGAAAATTTTTTGGAATTATTAATTATTTTTAATTAATTAATTTAATTAAATTTCAGATTTCAATTAAACTTAAATTAAACTTAATTTTGAAGTTCAGTCAAGGGGCTTTTATTTTTCATTGATTAAGGGTTCAATTCTGGTCAGTTTGAGGTATTATTTAAAATTTTTGGATTTAAATTTGATTTATTATAATTTCTGGAAGGTTTAAAGCTTAATGATGGTTTAATTTTGATTAAGTTAATTAAGGGGCTTAATGACTTCAAAATTCAGTGGGGAAATTTCCTAGGGCTTAAAGTGTTACTAAGTTTAAATGTTCAAGGTTTCAAGCTAAAATGAAGTGTATCCTAATTAATGGAATTTTTCTAAGTTTTCTAATCAAATCCTTAATTATTGTCCTTAATGATGTCCCTAGGTTAGTGGGTTTTAATCAAGGTTCATCTAACCCTTGGACATTAACTAGAACCACATCAATCATAGCAATCATAATAATGAAATGATATCCTAATGTTCTATGGAATGATTTTATAATAAATCATTAAAATTATAGGTCACATAGTGACCTATGATCTTAATGATTGATTATAAAGAGAAAAACACATCCAAAATGAATTAAGACCATTTGAGGATGTGGGAAATATCCTGAAATCAAGCTCAATTCAATTTGGAGCCATGATCATGCATAACTTAATTATTAAGGGCATAAATCAAAATACTAATGAAGGTAAATGTAGATTAAACTAAACATGATCATGTCCTAAGTTCATTACTCAGTCGAGGATAAAACTTAGATGATTCCATAGAACCCTAGCATGCTTGAATTGGATTTAAGTTGAATTAGTTGTGAATTTTCCAAAAATCTAGATTAAAATTTGACCTAGATCATTGTAAATTAACAAACTAATTGGGATTGCATCAAAGAGACTTAAGAAAAATAGGGGAGATCATAAATAAACCCTAAAATAACTCTGCCAAATTCCAGCTCAAAATAATACATATATATTTAATTAAAAATATAATCAAATTTTCTGAATAATTGAAATAATTAACAAAATATTAATCAAAATATTTTTATTTTATTTTTAAAATAAACTAGATTACAATACGAAGAAAATGAGCCCAAGAACTTCAAAATTGGATTAAAAATGAAATTCCTAGGATTTTTTGAATTTCTGTGCATTTTCTGAAATTATTTAAATAGATTTAAATGATTAGTCGAAGGGTGGTGCTGACTGGACCCGGGCTTTCCACGCGTCGGCAGCTGGTTCGACTGTATAAATGGCGGCGGTCAAGCGGGCCCCGTCTTACTTATCCAGCGCGGCAAGAGCCGGGACCGTTGGATCTAAAACAGCGTTGATCCAACGGTTCAGACCATACCCGCGGCTGAACCTGATTCAGAAGAATCGGACGGCTTAGACTCAGCCCGCAGTTTGAAATGAATGGACCAGATGAAGCCAGATAAAATCTGTTCGTTCATAGGTTTAACCGATCGGATTTGAGTCATTAAACCGAAGAAATCATGACCGTCCGTATCGAATAGATCGAACAGACGGTCCTGATTTCATCTTCTCTTCTTGACTACCATAAACCCTAGGCCTTGTTTTTTTGTTTTAAACATCTTACTCGATGGGTTAAAAGCTTAAAGAGTTTGAACAGAGATATTCTAGGTTTTAAGAAAGAGTGTGGAATCAATTTCCAAGCTCTTAATGCAATGCTTAAGATTTTATTTAAATACCTAGGAAAACGCCTAGGGTTAGAGATATTCCGCAATATGCTGGATGAAAAAGAACGGTTTAGGTATCTCTGAATTTGTGGATTGTCCACGCTTACTTCTTCAGAAGACTTCAAGTTCGGATGAAGCTTCTGAAAGGAGTTCCAGTAACTGGGAGGATCCTAGCCTTGGTTCTCCGTTAACTTCGCTTCCAGGAAGCTCCAAACGGCGGTAAAATGATTGGAAAGTAGAGAGAGAGCTCTGAGGAAGTAAAACGAAACTTAATATTATCTGGAGCTGGACTGGAATGGGAGATAGCTTGGAATGAGCTTTCCCGTCTCCCTTACCCTATTCAAGCTACGGGACTCATTTTGACGGTCTGGATGCTTCCGTTGAGTGCCCTGGATGAAGTCCAGCTGTCCCAGACCGTTAGGGAGCAGAGAGGTGCATTGCCCAGGTGAAAACATCCCTAGGCCATTCTCACGTGGAGGGGACCACTAGGGACGTTAGGATCGGGCTGGAGGCATGCCAGTCATTGGGTTGGGTCGGGCTGCAGTGTTGGAAGGTTCTGGAGTTGGTTTCAAAGGCTGGACGGGCATGGTTTGGTTTGAATAAGGGGGATGGGTCATGTTGACCACTAGAGCTCCTTGAATTCTTGTTGACCATTTGACTGGTCAACAGGGGTTGGGACTGACTGAGTTAGCATTTAAACTATGTCTCAAGTACGTCTAGCTGGTTAGATGAGCTTAAATCAAGCTGGATGATCAAGATTTGGGGTTTGAATATCTTAAAAAGGGTATTGAAATAATTTGACCATGGTTCAAGAGCTAATTAAGTCAAATCAAAGTGGTTTGAGCCTAAAATGGGTTTGGATAAGTTTGAATCATCATTTGAAAGGAATTAGAGAATTTGAATGATTTGATTTAGATTGATTTGGATATGAATCCTTAAAAGGGCCTATATTACCTTGAATTGACTTGAACTGGGTTTAATTGACCAAGTTAACTAGTGATTGGGTCAAAGGGTCAAATCCAGCCCAAATCACTAAGAATACACTTGAATGAAGTTTGAATGAGGTTTGAATGCATTTAAAACTTGATTCAGAATATTAAAGCTTAAGGGTTTAAACTGGTCAACCTGAGTTGACTTGGTCAACCAGGTTGACCCAGAGCTAGGGTTTAGACTGAATCAGTTTGAAATGATAAATGGAGTCTGGTAGATGTGTTTTCAAGGATTAGATTGGTCATCTAGCTCAAATGACCTATTTAGGCCCTTAATGGGCCTAATGGGTCAACTAGGTTGACTTGGTCAACCAGGTTGACCCAGGGTCAGGGAATGGATCCAATCAGTTCAGAATGATATTCTGAGCCTATTGGTGATGATCTCAAGGTCTGGGGAGGTCATTTGGTCAAAATGACCTGTTTGGGCCCTTAATGGGCCTTTAGGTCAAACCTGGTTGACTTGGTCAACCAGGTGGGTCCAGGGTCTGGAAATGGGTTCAACAGATTTGAAATGATATTTGGAGACCAATGGAGGTGGTCCCAAGGTCTGGGGAGGTCATTTGGTCAAAATGACCTATTTTGACCCATAAAGGCCTGTTTGGTCAAACTAGGTTGACTTGGTCAACCAAGTTGATCCAGGGGCTGGAAGTGGGCCCAACAGGTTTGGTTTGACATTTGAAATTTGCTGGAGGTGGTTGCATTTGATTTGGAGCTCATTTGGTTCAAATGACCATTTATACCCTATAGGGGTATTTTGGTTATTTTGACCCCTGGTCAGCTGGGGGTCAAATTGAGTCAGGCAAAATGTAGTTTATTGCTTAATGAGTCATAATCAAGGGTCTGGAAGTGATTTGGAGCTTTGGAGAAAGCTCCAGGATCAAAATCCACTGGGTGGTAGGTCCAGTGGCATGGACTGTAAATATTTGAAGGTTTTACAGTCTTTGGATTTCAATTCAGTTTCTGGGGTTAGAGACCTCAAAATGAGCTCAAATTTGGAGGGTTGCCTCTAGAGACATGTCACATTAGTGTGGAACTGATAGATCTTGAATAAGAGATCATTTGATAGGGTTTTGAAATGTTCAAAGATTTGCTGAAAAAGGCTTTCAGGACTTAGACCTTTGGCCTTGGATTTGAATCTGGAAGTCTGGTTTTTTTTTTGAATTGGATTTTGAGCTAGATTTATATGATTTGGATTAAGCTTAGATTGAATTGAAGCTTGAATTGATCTAGAAGAATCCTAGGGTTTAGAATAGGTCCTAGGGTCCAAATCAGCTTAAGGGAATCCTAGGGTCTAGAATAGATCCTAGGGATTGGAGTCTGGGAAAATCCTAGAATCTAGAAGTCCTAGGGAAATCCTGGGATCTGGGGTTGGAAGAGTCCTATAATCTAGAAGAATCCTAAGGTCTAGGAATCCTAAGATCTAGGAATCCTAAGATCTAGGAGTCCTAAGATTCAAGATATAGAAGGATCTTAGGATCTAGAGTAGATCCTAAAGTTTGATTTCTAAGAAGATCTTAGGGTTTGGAAGTCCTAGGGCCTGGGATCTAGAATAGTCTTAGTATCTAGAAGAATCCTAAGCTCTAGATAGATCTAGGAGAATCCTAGGGTCTAAGAGGATCATATAATCTAGAGTCAGGTAGGATCCTAGGGTCTAGAATGATCCTAAGATCTAAAATCTAGGAAAGATCCTAAGATCTAGAATAGTTTGGAGATTTGATTGATCTGAGATCAGGATTGATTTGAATCTAGACTGAACTAAGATCAGATTGATCCTAGGGTCAAGATTAAATCCTAAGGATTGGAAAGATCCTAAGGTCTGGATTGGTCCTACTGAGCTCATACAAAAATGAGGTCAACAAGGGGACAAAGTTGTAAAGGGTACGACCGCACTATCCTATAGGACAAATTGATCGTAGGCCTTTGTGCTCTTCGCAAGCGGGCCAATGGGAGGATAGATTAGATCATACATACGATTAAACATTAAGGATAACAGCTCTCGCCTACGCATCTCGATGGATAATAATATGTATGACCTAATCAGAGTCACCGGGTTTCCCCCACCCGATACATCAGCTCAAGTGAGAATATGAGATTCAGTTTTCCACGGGCGCAATCCCCCATGGTTAATTACATCTTAAGTCGAGGCCTAAGAAGACTCTCAATTAAGGATCATACATTATTCTCTTAGATAGGATTGGCACATAGGGAGGAGACTAAGAAGTTCCTACTCAAAGGGAAGGAAAGGTTCATCTTAGCTTTGTCAATATACATGTCTCACATCATCATCCGGAAGGACTAAGATAGTAAAAAAAATTAGAGAAAAAGTCAACACTGCACTCTGAGCATGTAAAAGAGAAGAATAGATGTGGCGCCATCCATGTGACGTGGATAGGTAAGATTTATAGCCTCTGAAGGATAGAGGACTTACCCACCGATGAGGCATACTATGGGACACCGATAGCAGTAGCCTTGAACTCTGAATCTAAGATGGGTTTAGTGTTCCATACACAACACTAACATCCGTGTCCTAACTAATATATTTTAGTCTTATATCCTGCCTAAAAAGGAAAGTCAGCTAACTGCCTAGTCATATAAAATTCATGCTATCTCGTCTTCATGAAAGATGGGTGGGTGGCTCAGTTTTTAAAAGTTAAGGCCGACATCTAGAGAGTTTCCTAAGTGGCCCTGTACTTATGTATGGTAGTATGCTTGTAGGACTAATGCAATTAGATTTTAATTTAATTAGTTTCTAATGCAATATATGCTACTTGAAAGTATCTAAATCATAAATACTTGAAGTTTAAAAAAAACTTATAAAATAATTTTTTAGAAAGACTAGACTTCTCCAGATCCAGCACCTCATCCTCATAGATCAAATTATCTAGATTCTACCCACAGGCGGGGAAGTTTCTTAAAGCAAAGAGAGAGGAGATGAATTAATATGCATGCGAACCCAGATAATTCTAGCTATTTCCTAGATTATTAGGTTTCTATGTTAGTTAATTCTTAAAATATTAAATTTTAGTTATGAGTAAAAAAAGTTTTGGTCCTTAAAGAGCCTAGTGAAATCAGGTGCACACATATGTAAGAAAGAAAACTAGAAAAAGCAGGTAATTTCTACGACGCAAATAGAATAAACACATCAACATAAATGAAACCACTAGAGTAAAAAGAAAGTTTATGACAAGTGTCATATAAGTACAACTCAGGGTTTGCAGAAAGATAATAATGGCCAGGCCCCACCAACAATAACCTGGATTCTAATCCTACTTAATGACGCAAATCTTAAAAATAAGGCATTTCATTTTCATCTTTGTCTTCCAATCTTTATGTGGATTGTCTTCCTCCAGTCTTCGTAGGGTTCGTCCTTCAGAAGGGTACCCAAATGAAAAGAAATTCTCCGTAAGGGGTTTTCTTTTCCCTTTGGATCCCTTATGTTTGAAATGCCTTATTTTTAAAGACTTTCATAACTCAAATACATCAAATACAAGTTACATCATGAAAAAGAAAAATCTAGACTCTCCTGTATGGTTATCCTAAGAAGTTAAAATAAAACATCCCAAGCAGTCATATATAGAAATAAAATACTCATGCCAGCTATACTTGGTCAAGCTCTTATTTATTTTTGGGGGCTAAGTATCTAGAGCACCTGTAGCAAGCAATTATTTAATCATTATTTATTATTTTAGCCCCCTTTATTAATGCTGCATGAGCATAGCCACCTGTAAAAAAATATTGTTAGTATCAAGATCACCCAAAACATTTAGGTAATCTATAGCGTACATCACATCATAAATAAAGTACAGTAATAAAGAACAATATAATGATCATCACAATAAATCAAGACAACAGCACACGTGCCACATGCAAGAGCATCACAACATAGAAAATAGAAAATGCAAATCATCAGCCTAACCTAGAGCTAGAAGTGGTGCCCTAGAAAATAATTCTATGTGGTTGTAGTAGGTTGTATGACTTCGGATATGTCTTATATTAGGTAGTTAGTTCAAGTTGTTTTGTCTCCCAGTTTGTTGAAGGTCAAAAGGGGAAATTTTAATTACAATTTAAGTATTATTAATCTCTTAGGGTCAATCTTAATTAATTTAGTTGGTTGGTCCATTTTAATGCTTAGGATAATATTATTTGAAGTTTAAGTTGGATTAGCAGATTTTAGAAGGTTCGGGGTCATCATATCCGCTAAGTTAAAGGGGTCCAAAAGGTGACTTTTAGGGACAAGCTAGTTTTGAGGTTCTAGCATTTTTATTAAATATTAGATCTTACAAGGAGTAATTAAACTTTGAGTTCGTTGGATTTGGAGTTTTCTACGTAAAGTTATGTTTTTTAGAAGTTTTGAGCCCTAATTATTGGACTACATTTGACCTAGGAGTTGACTTTTTAAATTAGGCTAATTTTTAAAAAGTTGATGTTTTTACTAAATACTAGATTTTAAATAGAGTTGAATGCCTTTTAGTTTACCCAATTTGAAATTTTTTGGAATTAGTTATGATTTTTCAAAGTTTGAGTATTTAATGAATTATTAAAATTACTTTGTTAAGGGCTATTTTAAGGATTTTGATCTAAATCAGCTCTAAACTCTTGGAATCACCTCCAAAGGTCAGGAATGACCTAAGGAATGGTTCCTAAATGTTTGGGGATAATTTAGAATTTTTAATAATTTTTATTATTTAATTTAATTAAAAGGATGATTTTTAATCAAAATTAAATTAATATTCAGATTGAAGTCTAATTAAGGGGCTCTTAATTTTTTGAGATAAAGAATTGAATTCTGAAGAGTTTAATATATTATGGGTAATTTTTGGATTTAATTTGAGTTTATTAGAATTTTCTGAAGTTATTGGGGCTTAGTTAAAGGGTTAAATTAGGGTTTATTAATTAAGGGAGGGTCCTAAAGATTCCTAGAAAATTCCAGGGGGTTTAGAATGTCACTAAAATCAAATGTTTAAAGTTTCATGTCAATTGGAGGTATACCCTAGCTCCTAAAATTTCTCTAAGTTTGCTAAACGGGTCATTAATTATTGTCCTTAGGGAGTCGCTATCTTAAGTAGGTTTGAATCAAGTGTTTAAGACTAACCCTTAGGGTAACATAAAGAGAGGTGCATAAAGACATAACACACCATGTCGTTAGATCTAAAAGAGCCTAAATTAAGTGCTCGTGCATCCTACATATGCAGAAGAAGACTAAATAGTAGTTAAGCATATTAGCAACATGATTAGAGTTTAATCATTCACTAATCCTCTCCCCATGAATGCTATTCACATGCATAGCCTATGTTTTAAATTTTATAGGTAGATCTCTTAAAATTAAAGAAATTTAATGTACACATAATTTTAAAATCATTTAAAATACTTATATATTAGTATATAAGTATATAAATTTAAAAGTAAAGTAGTTAAAAAATAATTCCATGTGTATATATATAGACATATATTTGAGAGATCCACTGGTCACCCAAGGGAAGGTTTCAAGATAATTTTTAATTTAAAAATACTTAATATATTATTTAATTAAAAAAATACTTAAGTAATGAAAATAATTAAATAATAAATAAATAATTCAGAAAAATAAGTTTAGATATCTGAGAATAATTTTAAATTAAAGTACATAATTTTTTTGAAAAATTTAAGGTATTATACAAAATTTTTTGATTTAAAATGAAATTATAATGAATTTTTGAAGTTTAAAATAATTAAAGAGTATTTTCAAAATAATTTGAAATAATTAAAATTAAAAAATACTTATTAAATTATATTAAATTAAGTATTAAAGTTTCAGAAATTAAAAATAAATTAATCATAATTAAAAATATTTTTATAAATTTTAGAAAATAATTGAATTTCAATTTAAATAATTATTGATTAAGTATTTAAGTATTTAATTATTTAAATAATTAAAAATTACTTAAAATAATAATATAAAATATAATTTTAAAATTAAATAATTGAAAGTAATTCTTTGATTTTTAAAGATAAAATAAGAATATTTTAATTATTATAAAAGTAATTAATATTAATAAACATTAATTATATACTTAAATGATTTAAATAATTAAAATTTATTTAAAAGTACAAAATATATCGTAAAATAATCTAATTTTAAATTATCATATTTTAAAATAATCAGTTAAATATTTAAAGTATTTTAATGTAAAATGATAAATTTCAAATAATATTTAATATAATATTATTTTAAATATTAATTAAATAGTTAAAATAATCATTTTTTATAAATAATTTAAAATATATAATAAATTTTAAAATAATTTTAATTTTAAATTAAAGAGATAAAATTTTAAAATTTTTGATATATTACATGTAATTTTTAGATTTTTAAATAATTTTAAATAATTATTTGAATAATTCTAGTTTTAAAATAGATTTTAAAATAATTAAAATAATTATTTTTTTAATTAAAGCCGACAACGGTGGCTCTGTGGGCCACGTGGCAGGCCCGAATTTGCTCCCAGAATCGCAGACAATCATTGCTTGGCGGCGCGATGATTGTACCTCCGACCATTATTACAGCTTGATTAAACTGCAGACACGGTTTCTTTAACAAACGTCAGCATCGCGCGGACGCTGTCCGATTCCTTGCGGTTTGAAACGGATGGTCCAGATCACATCGGATGGGAAACGAAACCGCAGGATTGAGATCAGTGTTGATCAGAACCGCGGAAAGGCTAGATCACAACCATTGATCGCGAGATCAATGGTCCTACTCTTCCCCCATCGAATGGAGATATAACCCAAAACCCTAAATCATTTTTTGCTTCATTCTCACAAACAACTAGATGAAATTCAATAAAATTTTAAACACAAGTAATAGGCATGAAGAGCATTCAAGAGGGGCCAAAATCGTGGTCTGAGACGCGATGTGTGAGAAGTTATTTAATCCAAAGTATAGTGACCTAGGTTAAGGATTTTTGGGGAATCTCACAGTTGGATCTTCAGGATCTTGGTATGGTTGAGCTTGTAGACTGTCCTCATACACTTTCCTAGTTGAAGTCGTGGCCTGAAACACACGGGATTGATGGAAAATAGCCTTGGAGCATCTAGGGTCTCAGCTTTGACTGCTCGGGTTTGGCTTGGGGGAAGTGAAGGGAGTCTAGGAGAGCTCTCACACCAAATCTCACAGGCTCAGGAGGCTTAGAGAGAGAGAACAAGAAAAAAGTCTCCTATTTGGAACCCTAATTCATCTATTTAAAGCCTTAGACCTATCATGGACAACCTAGATTGAATCTAGAGCTAATTAGGAGGGAAACCAATTTGATTTGGCCATGGTTTGCTCAAGGGACCAATAGGAAAGGTTTTAATGCATTAAATAGGTTTTAATTTGACTTAAATGGGTTTCAATTTGACCCAATGAGACTTGGGTTGACCAAGTCAAAGCTTGACTTGGTCAACTTGGTCAATTAGGTCAAAGGGGTAAGGGGTTGAGCCAAAGATAGGTTTGAATTGAGTTTGAAATCAAGTTGGGCCCATTTGGGCTAGTTGGGTCAACCAGGTTGACCCAGGGCCTGGGTCTGGGCTCAGCAGACCTGGTTTGACCCACTGAGTTGAATGGGAGGGGTCTTGGGGTCTGGCTTGGTCAATTTGACCAAGTCAACTCCTTTGACCCAGGATAGGGGTAAAAATCAAGGTCAACATGCACCCCTCTCTTTATCAGTGTGTGTGATGAATCTTCATACAAAGCTAAAATGTTAAAGTTTATATCTCTCTATCTCAGTGAATGTTTCGATACACAATAATAATCTTTCTTTTTAATTGTTGTTTGTTAAATTTTTTCAAATAGAGTTGTAAATCCAATAGTCGATCTGCTTAAAAAATAAAATTTTGTGCTAAATATTTTGGTAATTAAAAATAGATGATTAGTTAAAAAAGTTGAGATGGCATCAATTATAATAAGAAGGGTATAAAATTAATTGCAAATCAAATTTTTATAAAAGACGGTGAATATTTAAATTAAAAAAAATTACATTGAAGGGTCTAATGAGCATTATAGGGGTTGAAATGTAGCCTTAATTATTCATTTAAAGGCCTCCTATGCAATCTTCAACTCAAACCCTTGTCATTTCTTATAGGGAGAATTTATGTGGGGATAGATTTATCTAAATTTAAAGAGGATGGATTTGGATCCTCTTTAATTGCTATCCATGAAATTTATGATGTCCATGACGATCATCTACACTTTATACATGGCATGATCCTTTATGGTTGACCAATCAAATCATCACCACTCTGGAAAATTCCTTTCGAGCTAATTCTCTCGTGAATTCTCCTAACACTAGTCATATGTACATCTTTCTCTTGAGGTTGGCCCTTGGAAGATCAACGACACTCAAAGGCTCTTCTTAATGCACACCATAGTTAATGTCTATGATATTATATCAACACATTCTCTAATTATAAGGAGGAGCACTACTTGTTATCGGTGATAAAATTGCCAAATTATTTCAATTGGGCCATGCTTCATTTTTTTTTTCATTTTTCAAACAAAAAAGTCTAGCATCTTTTATTACCCTCTTTTTTCTTTGTATATGTTGGATCTTTGTACAATCATAAGAGATTAAGCTCCATCTCTCTAACACCATGAATAGTTTGATACAGAATAATTTTGACTTCTAACATTTGTCGTTTGACACTAACCAACATCTAATGCTCTCTAGTTATTGACTTCTAAGGCAAGTCATAATGATCAATTAAAATTTCCATCTTATAAAGAGAATGATAAACTCATTTGATAATGGTCTAACATTTTCATATGTTCCCAATCGAAAGTTGCTCAACACTTACCCAAAATGATGTTTGAAGTCTATCAATAATCGATGTCCAATGCATTCATTTTTGGTTGTTTGAACTGCCTTATTATGAGGAGAGCAACCAAGCAGACCATTAAACCTTGCCTATTTTGTTATGTTCCTCATTCTACAACATAATACTCACCAATGTGTGACATATAACAACCCAAAAATAAAACGTATTTTAAAATATGAATTTTTGAATTTCTGTTTGAATTGGAGCGATTCGGCATTGTACTTGTGAGCGCTACATTGCTAGTTTGAGAACACAATAATGCCAGAAAAAGCTGCTGCGACGTTTGAGTCTCTGTTCTATAATAATTCTGGATTTGACATGCAGCATTGCGGTGCTCAACCACTATATATATATATATATATATATATGAACACTAATACGATTGACTTATTGATATGATAAAGCGAATGCTACAATTGAGATTGATTGAAAGACTGATTGAATGATAAAGATAATTTGACTAATAAATTGATATAGGTGATCGACACAAACTATTTATACATATATTACTGTACTGATTACTGCCACAATACTATTTTACTGATCATGTTATTTTACTATTTTACTATATCCACACTAACCTATTGATATGAACACTATTATGGATATTGCTATTGATTCACTATTATTATTAATGCTTATCGTTACTGACTATGTATACTGATACTATTATATAATTGATAGACTGACAAGTATATATAACATATATTGATTCATAGATTTCTTCAATGAATGACAACATATTATTATTTTTTTATATTGCATTGATTTCAGTTGTAAGATTTTGATTACTTGATGGGCTTTCATGCTCATTATATGGTTTAAATGATTTTAGGTAAGGAACATCCAACTTGAGGTTGTGTAGTGATGCTAGTGTAGTTTTTATTTTTGCTTTTGGTTTATATATTTGTCTAGCCAATGTAACTATTGTATATATTGTTTTGGACTCTAGTTGTAGGATGTAATTATGGGTTATAGTAAAGTGAAATATGTTTTCTGCTTTTTTTGTTTTTCTTTACAATTATTCAGCTTTAGAGTCAAATTGATATAGATGATAAATGAATAGTATGAATTGACAAGATAATAAAGAGTAGAAAATGAATTGAAAAGAAAATCTTTCACTATAAATCTCAGGTTGTGACAAAGCACGACACTTATCAAATACTGACATTCGACGCCTTTCAGCCACCGGTGTATGATACTTACATGTTTATTCTTCTAGTATACCTTCTTATTAGAAGAATGATCAAGAAGACAATCAATTTTTGCTAGCTTTTAATGGTTTTTTGCCCAGTGCCAATTAATATATAATTTCTATTAGTTTTTAATATTTTATGCATGTCTTATCAATTTATCAGTCCCCCTTCATATCATAAGAATAACAAAGCTGAATGTTGATTATAACCTAACTTTTTTTAGTTGACCATCGCTTGAAGCCTACCGATAATTAACATATAATATTTGTTAGTGATCGCATTAGAAATATGGCTTCCAAGTTATCTTATCTCTTATCATATAAAGAGAATAATCTTTGTCTCACTTCCAACATTCCCCATTGGCTAACTCTCACAAATGTTTGATGCCAATAAAAAATTGATGCATGATATATGGCTTCCTTATCACATGTTACCCCCTCTATCAACAGAGTGTTCATATTGACCACTAACTATGGCTTCAAACATTCTTTTATCACCCATTGATGATAAAGGTCTGACACCTACCATCCAATGACACTAGTCTTTTTAAATGCTTGATCCCCCCCGATTAAGAGATTGCGAGCCGACCATTGATTATTGCCTGACTTTTGATGTTCCTCATTATGTGTTGCTCGATGCTAAAAAACATCAATGTTCATTAGCCTTTGACATCTGAGGTCCATCGTAGTAGCCACTCGGTCTCCCATATTATCAAAAGAACAACCAAGTTGGTTGTCCACTATAGTATGATGACAACCCAAACATCTCAAAACTCTTCAAACTACTATCACATGAGATATTTTTCACGACTCATACCTATTACATTATATTATTGTCTTATTTAGCTACATGAAAGGGCAACCTGTGTAACCAATCATTAATTTGCACTAGTGAAAATATTTCTAACTTGACTAAGTCCTATGATTTTTTTCCTTTACCTTAAAATTTCACATAAAATATATTCTCTTGAGAGTTGCTGCCAACTCATCTATACGTATGTGTGCAAGATTTTTGTTCAATGATCGGATTATAAAATCTATCATCATCCAACATAATTACTTTTTATGTTGGGCTTAGCCATGATATTTTCTCTTTTATGAGATTATTCGCTTGAAAAAAAATCATTATGTTTTTACTTTTCGAGCTAAGATGTCAAATAAACGCTTATATTCGTATACTTTGCATAAATCAATTCAAAGCAATTATCATAATATAGTTAATTTAATTTGTCAAATTAATTTCTATTAACTTAAAATTATTATTTTCATTTCAAATTAATGAATGAGTTCATGATAAAAAAATATTAAAAAATTACACATATATCACCTAAATTTAACTATTTGAGGAATAAAATTTTTTAATATTAAACTTGTTTACACTTGCCAATATTAGAGTAAATTTTAAGAAGGAGCTTTGTTCATAATTAAATTTTAAGAAGGAGCATAATCTCAAAAGTATTTAAAAAGGAGCAAACTTACTAAATAATTTGGTGCATTCTGTAGAATGCACCAAAGGGTTTGACTTTTTCAGAATGCACCAAAATATTTGGTGCATTCTGAAAATGCCAAATGGTTTAGTGCATTTTATAGAATGCACCAAATGGTTTAATGCATTCTATAGAATGCATCAAATATTTTGGTGTATTCTAAAGAGAGCAGAGTTTTAATCAAAATATCATTAGCCTCTGATTAGTTGATTAATCCCATGATTAGTTGATTAATCCTATGCAATAAACGCATTCTAACAGTTTAATGGGTTGATCGAACGATTTGATGATTTGATGATACATAATTAGTTTGGTTTTCACCTGTAGTGAAAATTAGTTTGTTTAAAAAAAATCATATACCTTATAAATCTTGGGCTAAGTGTGGCGAAAATTTTGTGACAATGAAAAAGTCGTAACTATGTTCTTTTAATTTTGAGATATTTATAAATTGTATATAAATTAGTAATTTAAGTAGATGTAAGAGTTTTAAACTTATATTTTGACATAGATGTGCTAAAATTGCTTATTTATTTAATATTTTTTATTTCTGAACTATTATAAAGTTAGGGTTCCAAAAATATTAATAAAATGAGAACAAAACAATTTAAAATTGTATAAATTAAATTGAATGTAAATGTTAATTAATTACAAAAATTTGTATTACAAATGATTTATTATTTTAATATAATTAGTACCATATTATGAATAACTTAATTTGTCTACATTTTGACATCACTGTGAGATTTGACAATACAATTTGATTTGCCAATACAAGCTGATTTGATGATACATCCTGATTTAATAACATAAAAATGATGTGACAATACATAGTGACGTTAGAGCTGTGATTTGTTCAAAGCTTATCTGACAACACAATCTTTTTGAATGTTTTCATAATATGATTTTTTTTTTAAAATTGGTTATGAGTTAAGATGTTTTGTATTGTCAATTCAGTTTATTATATAAAGATATGGCACCATGAAATTAGTTTGTATTGTCAATTCATTTTAACAGGACTATACTATCATGTTATTGTTAGTCTACTAAATTTGTCTTATTCATCATTGGTGGGACTTCACATTGCAGTAAGCTGTTATGTCAAATCAGTTGAATTGTAAAGTTGATATATCCCATCAAATAATATTAAAATTATAAGTAGCATGTTTAAGCTAAGATTTGCACATCCCCAGCTATTTAAAGGGGATGAATTTTCATAACAAGCATAGTTGTGATTGTTTGAGTTTAGACATCGAAAATGTATTGGCCATGTATGGAGAAGTTTCACAGAATTCCTACTAAAGAAAGGTTCGACGCTACAAGAAGAAGACTACATGCTTCTATAGCAAGAGCTGGTAATAGCCCGTTGGAGGAAAAGATGAATGCAAATGAGATATTCAGGTGTTGCGTACATGAATGATCTGAAGATGAGAACCTTGCCCTTTGGGTCGTACATGTTGAGGTAATGAGGGTAAAATTGTATAGGACTAGAGATTTTCTAAATGCCGCTGAATGGAAATATGTTCAGATGAGGTTCTTAGAAGAGAATAGACATCTTGTGAGTCCTCATTTTTTACAAATGCGATATCACGAGATCAGACGTCAGCAAGATGGTGGTCGTTCGCCAGATGTGGACTGTAGCAACCTTGACCTCGAACATGTTATTTTATACCGTAAATGATATTCTAACTATGTCGAATTTATTTTAGATTTTTATAATGACCGAATGAAGGAGCCATTTCCTGAAGGTACGCCTAGACATTTTATGAATGTGAAAGATTGGCAAGACCTTCAGTACGAGTTCGAGGTTCATCTCGAGTGCGCTGCCCGACTCAAACGCAGCTTCAAGCACGTTTATGTATGCTGCTTAAAAATGAAGAATATATATATTATCTTATATGCTCCTCATGTTCACTATAATATCTATGTGCTATGTTTATGAGTTTTATTATAGTATGTTCTTGTATCGTGTAAGGAATTTCTTAATATATATATATATATATATATATATATATCTATCATAATCCAAAGTTTTTGTAGAAGAAATATGCAAGCACATTGTTACATATAAACCCAAACTAAATCAACTACCATATATTTTGTTACATATAAGCCGATGAAATAAATTACAAAGTCATCTCCTCCGTTTGTAATGGGGAATAACATCACTACCTGGGGTAAATCTAGCAGTAGGCCGTCGTACTTGCCTTTGAATTGGTGGCTGAACATCTACAGCCTCATCACCCTCGACTTGCTGGTACTCTTGGGTATGTTCTCCTTCCTGCAATAATAAATCTTGCTCTGTCGGTGATGATGGTAAACCCATAGGTGCCAACTAGAAATTTTGTCTGCCATATCTGTACATGTTTTAAGGAACATTAAATAAGTATTTTAGCAAATTCCAGAAATTATTTATATAAATGTGAAAAGGCCAGGGAAGTTATGCGAACCTGGAAGAGCTAGGATTATTTGGACAGGTTGCCCTATTGTGCCCAAGATTCTTACAGAAGCCACAAGCCCGGACTGATGCATTAGAAGGCTCATCTATTGTATTCCTTATTCTGTTAGATCGTGGTCGACCAACACAACGCCTAAATGCAGGCGCAATCATAGGGATAATGCCATGATCAATGTTAAATGCGAGCCAAACGTCCCTGGAATGACATGAAAAAGTGATGCATATATATCTTTGTAGAATTCTAGGGAGTAATACGGTGACACAAAAGTATTAAAATCCCAACGCCTGACTGTGGATGTTGTTATTACATGTACACATGGAATGTGATAGATTTGTGGCTTACAACAAGTACATTTACATGTATCTGTCTCGGTAATCTCTACCTTGTGTGCACGATTGGACATATCAAATACCTGAAATTCTGTATTATTAATCATTATTGGGCCAGGGAAACTATGGGCTTCCCTCTCGAATCGTTGAATGTTGAGCTTAGTGCGTGGAACAAAGTTTGATTCAGCTTGATCTATCAAATTTAATGCCTCAGCGGAGCGCTTGTTGAATATCGCAACAATATTATAATATATAGCCATTATTAAGCCTTGAATTGGGAGACCACGAGCACGTTTAAGTACTCCATTGAAGCATTCTTAGGCATTTGTAGTCATGACACCGTATCTAGACCCTTTATCAAAGAGTAGAGTCCACTTAGCCACATCACATTGAACAAGCCAATCAAAAGCCTCTTGCTTTGTCATCTTTATATCATTCATCATCCGATTAAAGTAATTTATAGCATCTGTATTTCCAGCATTATACATCTTTGCAGCCAGACCCTCACTATCTTGAACTGCCATTCGTCGCAAAGCCTTCTTGAAGTTTTCACGTAGGTGACGAAGACAATGTCTGTGTGCGACATTTGGAAATACTTCTCGACATCCCCTAACTAGCCCGGGGTGCTTATCTGATATTATACATAAGTTTGGTCGTTCTCTAACAATTGGAAGAAGATCATAAAGCATTTGTAAAAACCAAGTCCACAACTCATTAGTCTTTGCTTCAACAACTCCAAATGCGAGTGGGAATAGACCACCATTTCCATCAAACCCAATAGCAGCCAGAAGGGTTCCACGATATTTTCCCAGCAAGAAAGTTCCATCCAAGCTAAGAACTGTCGACAGTATTGCCATCCAACGATAGATGCACCGAAGGCCTGGAAAATGCTCTTAAATTGGGAGTTACCTACCACCTGTATGTTGTATATTTTATCTGGGATTGCTATGTGGATGGCCTCGATGAAGCGATAAAGGGAGCGATAAGATTCTTCATATGTACCAAATATGGCTTGTATCACCTTTTATCGTGCATCCCATGCCTTGACATACGAAAGCTTTATGTCAAATTTTGACTCCATTCTGGCAATTATCTCCTCTGGCTTTATGTCCAGCTGTTGACGCACAATTGGCGTAATGTATGTGCTTACAAATTTTGATGTACAATTACGATGACCACCCATCATTACAGCATGTGTACAGGTGTGTTGTGGACCACAATCATATATTCTCCAAAGGCCCCCTAGTCTCTTACTCCGTCCTGCATGTAGGCGCCATGCACAGGGCCTTTGTGGGTTGTCGTGATGAGCACATATGATGGTGAGTCTGCTCTTATTAGAGCTACACTTTATATACTCAACATTATTGGCAATAGACCATACATTAACTGCACATTGTAAGGCTTCCTTTGTATGAAAAATCAGACCTTCATGAAGTTCAGTGGAATGTGTAGATTCTGTTAATGTTAACGCCTTCCCCACTACTGGAGCATCATAGTCCGCATTTTGGTCCCATTCTTGCGTGGAAGTAGCGGTTCATATGAACTCATTGCTAGTGAACATTCCTTCCAAGCCTTCATGATTTTCCTTAACATGTTCTTGAATGTACTCATGTCCGGGTATCTCCATATCATTATCATCATATGAAGGATTAGGAATGTCCAATATAGGGCCACTGCTAGATGAGTCACTACTATTACTATCCATTGTTTGATATTCATTTATGTCATCTAGATCTTCTTCCCAAGTTCATTAATTTGTGCCTGCTCTTGTGAAGTCCCTTGCACGTATGGCCTAAAAGAATGAGAATCTTCATTGAACTGAGATAGTGAAATTCGATCACCTCGTCGCTCACTAATACTAGCACGTGGTTGTGCATCTTGTTACAAATAAGTTGGGCGCTCACATAAGCTGAGGCGTCCGCGGAACTCAGAAGCCATTCCAGTTGAAAATTCCACACTCGTAACATCTTGTGGAATGTACATTGGAGTAGGCCTATCAAATAACCACATAGTTTGAAATTATTACATATCTTTTGGAAGACTATTGACTGGACAATGACACTTCAACGTTACGTGGTAACTTACCGATATATTTGAGTTGAAGGGCCAGCAACATCAAATATGAATGTTGTGTTTGTTCCGGTAGGCTCTCTTGGGATAACTTCTTCAACCTCGACATATACCGTAACAGTGCGCCTTCTAACCTCTCGTAACATATATTCACAAACCTCATCGTCGATCACATGAGTCGCAGTATATCCACCATTATTACGAATTCGACAAATAAGATTTACTGTCTGTGTTGATGGACTATTTTGTAACGCATGAATAAATCGTAGTTTTAGTTGGGCCAACGGTATAATGTCTTCTATGATTATTGGTCTATTCCTACCGCCAACATAACTTTGTGTGAATTCAGTAGTAACTTGGAGCTCGCCACTAAAGTATAAAAGTAATCGTGACATTCTACAAAGAATAAAGATGTTTTAAAGAGTTAACAGGACATCTGCAATATACGAATACACTCGTTTATAAAAAATTAAGAAATCATTACTTGACTTTATTCTCAAGTGTGATAGAAGTTATTTAACAAGATTATATGAACTCTATTTTCAATAATCATAACACAAAGCATCGTATTTCAAGATATCTAAATAACCATTTCGAAGATAAATATTTATAAATTTTAAATTTCTTTAAAAGATAAAAATTTATAATGAGTTCAAACAATTCTATAATATTTACTATAATTTTAAAAAATATTTTTAATAGTAATTATTATTTTATTATACATTAAACTAACAATGATTTAAATTTGATTATAAAATTCATAATAACTTCTTTTAATATCAAAAATAAAAAAATACTTTCGTATTAGTAATTTATAAATAATCTCAAATTTTAAAAATATTAAGTATTATTTATTAAATTAAATCAAAATTCAATATTAAAATTCTTAATTATAATTTAATTTTAATCTATTTAAATATTGTTAAAACGCACAATTATGTTTTATTTAAGAGTTCTATTGTATTAAATTCTTATAATTTTATTTTCTTTTTCTGATATTTATATAAGTATTTTTTAAGATAATCAAATTGCTTTTAAGAAATTACTACAAAAAATATAACTTCAAATTAAAAATATTCTGATCGTACAATTAATTCAATTTGTTAAAAAAATTTTCAGATTCCTAAATTAATTAGATCTTAAGTTTTTCAGACAATTTTTTTTAAAAAAAAAATCCTTGAAAAAAGATCATTTAATAATTAAATTATTTCTACGTTCTTCCAGCTTCTAAACGTACCTACTTCAAATCTACATAATAAAACAACATCCAATATTAAATAATATTATAAAGAAAAATTATACTTTTAACTTCTCACAATGTTTCCTATTTTTCAAAGTTCTTGCAAAAAAAAAATCTACATTAATCTGAAGCCTAAATTAAAACATGCCTAACATAATACAACAAGAGATATGGTAACTTCAAGGAATTTAATTGTTGCATGGTTTAGACAATCTCAACTAAATAAGCAAACAAAATAAGTCTGCATAATCATAATCAAAATAATTTCAACAATACATAATATTATGAAAAAAAAAAAAGAACTTGTAACTTCTGACTAACCTCAGAAATTTTGCTCCTCTCACCGATCCAGGATATCAACTTCGTTTGCAATCTTAAGAGCAAAGGAAATTATATAGGCAATCAAAAGGCAAAAAAAATACAGGTTAGGCAGCCTAAAAATGAGTAGCTCTGCCTTTATTCCCGCACTCAGACGCCCGGTTAAGCTTTCGGTGCCGTGATTTGGGGATCCGATTAGAGCAAGCGAAATGCCCCAAACGAATGCGCCGAATGATTTGGCGCCAAACAAATAGGCGAATGCGCCATTTCGTTCCGATAGTTTGCTCCGTTTTAAATTTCTGCCATCGCGTGCCTCTAATGTTAATTTCACATTTCTCCCAGCTCCTTTTTAAAATTTGTTCCCAATATTAAATCTTTAGAATTTAATGAAACACTAAGATATAAGTTAAAATTTTAGTACCCTTCAAAAATTGGAAGAAAATATTGTCAATAAACCTTATGGTTAAATTTCGAATGTTGCGCATGTCAGTCCAGAATGTTTATGTAACCTCCAATTCCCCATTAAATAAATTCCCCATTAAAGAACGCCAAAACCCTTGATGAACGCAAAGCGGTTTTTCCACACCGTTAAAGTCCTTCAAAAGGAATTTTGGTTGCCGTTTCACGTACCAGCAGCGGGCGCCTCTCCATTCTATCTCTCCGTTGAATTTTCATCCATTTACTTTCATCTTCGCCAAATCTGGAGAAGGGATTCTTGTGGAAAAAAAAAGGGAGGCAATAGACGGAAGGAAGAGGGCCGAGGATGGGTCGGAGCAAGTTCATACTGGGGTTGCTTACTTTGGTAACCATAGGGATGATCATCGGTTAGTCTTTCATCTTGTCTTGATTTCTTTCTTCTATTTGCAATATTAGATCATGGGTTTTGTCGAGGGAAGAGAGGAAATGCCATCTAATATTGCTTTATACTCTTAATTGCTATGGTGTTCTATGTTACTAATTATTTTCTTCGAATCTGCCTTGTTTGTGTTGAAATCGATCGCTTATTTTACTGCCAGAGATCTTCCATCGACAAAATATGTTCGGGATGGATGTTGCAATCATGAATGTTTGCTTGGTATTACTATGTTGGGTGGAGGGGGGTAGTAGATATCAGGGGATGGACTTGAGTATGTAGAGTGGCACGGGCAGTGATACATTTCTGTATGGTTTGCTTGGTTTCTTCTGCTAGTAATTTGGAATTTTTAGGTCTTTAGTAAATGATAATGTGATTATGATGGAAACTTTTATTTATGGTTCCCTTAAGCTCATGCTACCGCTTGATAATCCCAAGAGATTTCGCTTGTTGTTCTTCATTTTTTATTTTGTGAAGTGGTTAGAGCTCAATCATTGCTTCCTGGAGTGCTATGCTGTAACCAAGGACGTGTCATGTGATGTTAATGGTGTCTAGCAGTGTCGCCAACATATCTATGTGCTGGTGTGTGTTATTTTAAATACTTTCCATATTTACCTAACATAACAGCTTTGTATGTTTAGTTGACCTATTTTCTAATTCAGCAAGTCCTTTTTGTTTCCAAAGAATGCATTGCTTTGGGGTATATAAAGATTCAGTTTACTGCTTCATTTTACTTTGATATACCTTTTATTATTCATATCTTTGTCAAAATATTAAAAACTTGCACTGAGGAGTTGATATCTGTTACTTGCAGGTTCTTTATTTCAGCTAGAATTTATCCACAGATTGGAGGTCCCTTCTGGTATAAACTCATTTCCTCCCAATTTTGATCATGTCATTTTTTTATTTAGAGCTAGTTCATCTCTTCTTTTTTTTTTTTTTTTTAAATTTCTGGAAAATTTGAACATGTATCATATAAGTAGTATAATTATTTCAATTTCCTCTTTCAGATTGTAAATTAGTGTCTATGAGTTTAGATTTCATAAATGTGAAAATGTTAAGTATTTTCTTTGCTGGATTTATTATCGGCCTGTTACATGGGTTTTACCCTGCATGATAAACTAATATGATGTGAACAAAAAATAAGGGTAGATACTAAACTCTAATGAAATGGATATATTTATGTAATTAGAGTATGTGCGTTCTATACAGCAGTATTCTTGTTCTATGTTCCATGCTATTCAGCCTATCTCAATATCTGTATTATTCACGTAAATTTTATGTTCATTTGTAGTGCATATCTACATGTCGTGGAATTCAGTTTTTAATGCATCAGTAATAACTTAGTACGAAGTTCTTATTTGAAGGATTTTATATTGTTTTTAATCCCTATCAGATAGTTTCCTTTAAGTACTTTGGAAGTTATTGCCGTTTCGAATAATTAATTTAATTCATTATCATCAACCAAAAATTTAATAAATAGATATAATTGTTTCTAATAAAGTTCATATTTAAAAAAAAAAAAAACGCACAAATGTATGGTTTCTTTCAAGGAAATTGATGCAATGCACTATTTACCATTAGATTAAGAAAGGGGCATACCTGGTGCATGGAGCTCCAGCCAATGTATATATGGGGACTGGTTGATGTACACATCCTTATCCATGTATTTGCATATAGGCTATTTTTGTGAATTGAACCTGAAACATCTAAATTATAGTATAGGTAATTTAACCATCACTCCCAGCCTACCCTCAATTACCATCAGATTGATGTAATATATTATTTTGCATTGAGATAGATAATCATTAGCATCACCTCTTGTAATATAGATTTCCATATTTGATCATATTGTTGCAAATTTTTTCTCTTGAATAGACTTATGATTTGACCTTATGAATGCCTGGTGGGTAGAAATGGTTGGGTGGAGCCAAGCATTAGACGTTTTGAGTCAATAGAAGCTAATTTTTCTTCAATTGTGAAAATTTGAGGACCTCAATAGAAGCTAATTTTACATCAAGGATCAGCCTTAAGCCCATATCTTTTTGCTTTAGTCATGGATGTTCTCACTAGACACTTGCAAGAGGATGTACCTTGGTGTATGCTTTTTGCTGATGATATTCTTCTTGTTGATAAGACTAGAGAGGGAGTTGAAGGTAAACTTGAATTATGGAGGTCAATCTTAGAGTCTAAAGGTTTTCGCTTGAGTAGATCTAAAATTGAATATATGGAGTGTAATTTTACTAGTAATAGACCTAGTGAGGGGATTGTGACTTTGGGCGATCAAGTCATTAATAAGAGTACACGTTTTAGATATCTTGAATCTAGTATTCAGAGTGATGGTAAAATAGATAGGGATATTATCAGCAGAATTCAAGTTGGATGGTTGAAGTGGAGGAATGCATCGGGCTTGTTGTGTGATAGAAAAGTCCCCCTCAAACTTAAGGTAAAATTCTATAAGATGGTGGTGAGACCTGCAATGCTTTATGGTGCCGAATGTTGGCCATTAAAAGAGAAGCATAATACTAAGTTAAGTGTTGCAGAGATGAGGATGCTTAGGTGGATGAGTGGCTTTACCCTTAGAGATACGATATGAAATGAGCATATACGTGAAAAGGTTGGAGTAGCTCAAGTGGAAGATAAGATTAGAGAGAGTCGCCTTAGATGGTTTGGTCACATAAAACGGCGGCCTTCCGATGACCTAGTTAGGAAAGTAGATGTATTAGATTTGACTTATGTTGAGAAAGGTAGAGGTAGACCTAAAAAGACTTGGTTAGAAAATATTAGAAATGATCTTTCTTTATTAAATTTAAACGAGAATTTGACTTTTAACAGGACACAATGGAGAAAAAGGATTCATGTAGCCACAAAGGCTTGATGGTGTTGTTGTTGTGAAAATTTGAGAACCTTGAATTCTGTAGGATTCCGGCATCTCCTATTTAGAATAATCTGAAGGGAAATTAAGTTTCACTTGCTCTTTTATTTCTTTATTTTTTGCTCATTGTCATGTTGCTTCAGCATCACAATAAATATGAAAAATTCTCTCTTGTGATAAGCAATTATGAAATTTAAGACGTGCATTTCTTATGCGAGGCATTTGTTTGTTGAAGTTAGATCAGCTTTAACACCACTGATTGAAAGCTTTGTTAACAAATGATGATTCTTTCAGGTTTTCACTTCATTTTTGCCTGCAGGTGTTTCTCATTGGGAGAATGACAAAGAGGCAGCAACTCTTCGACTTGGATTTGTATATTTCAAAATTTTTATATATATGCTATTTATTACGTTTCATATTGTGAATCTCTTATGTCCGCTGCCTGTTCTTTCAAAACACATTTTAGCATACTGTTATGAATAGACCTACTGGATTAAAATTTCTCTGGTTTCAAATTTAAGTTGATCAAACTCTATTTATTGTCTTCTTTGTCTAATTGACTAGCTTATTTTTCTACTACAAAAATTTATTCTTATACGACTGCTGAATAGGAAAATTGGGGGGTTCTAGTTCTGAAGAGCTAGTACTATTAGACAAATTATATATGATATCGAAAGGAAATAATGATAGTACGCCATCACACTTTGCTTCTTAGTAAAGGATTGCATTTTCATTTTGACTGAAAGTTAGTTATTTTTATGCAATTTGTTGTACATATAGTTTGATTCTACTCGTTGGAATAGTCAAGAGTTTTTTCATGCCTTGCATATAACGATGCTCATTTTTCTTTTTAGACAAGAAACGATGGACAAAATGAATGCAGGGAGTTTTAATAGTGGAGAAATGGAGATTATCTATCTATTTATTTATAATTATGCCCTAAAAATGGTGTTATATGTTGTATGATTATGGATAAACTTACGGCATCTTCTCAACAAGAAAGCAACACATGCAAAAAATATAAAAGAAGTTAAAAAAAAATCTAAATAGATAGTCGTACGAGTTAAGGTTGCACCATACATAAACTTTAATCTCCAAGATAGCTACAACGGTATATTGTGCTGATTGGTAAGTAGTGGATAATTGTCATGTTTTGTACTAGCGTTTCTGTGGCATGCTTGAATGATCTCATTGAATGCTTTCATTCCCTGTTTTGTTTCTTTTTATTCTTTTATTTCTTGTCATTTTCTTTCATTGAATGCACTCTTTCCCTATTTTCTTTCTTTTTATTCTTTTATTTCTTGTCATTTTCTTTTTTGCTTTTTAATTTGTTTGTTGCATGGCTTTCTGGTAATCTGATGGAGTAGTTTGGGATGCTTTCCTCTAGATAGGTCGTAGCCCCTAATGCTGTGACTTTCTATTGGTTGACCTGTATTGTTGGCCCAAAATGATACTGGCCTATACAAGATAAATGGATGGCCCAGCTGGGGCCAAGAATATGAGTGGGGTATCCAATTTGATCAAACGACTGATTGGGGATCATAATATTAATTGTTGTAAGTCCCTATTCAGATGCCCCTTAAACTCGATGTAGAGAGCCTGTATGCTAATTGTATTTAAAAAGCTCATCCTCTTTGATTGGTGTGAATTTTTCTTGACCCATTGGATGAGAAGATATTTCCAAATTTCACTTTTGTTAGATTAAACTCGGTGAAAAACATGTGCTTAATTTTCTACTGTTATTTAATCAAAAGGAGATAACGTCTAATAATGTTTTCTAATTTATATTTGTTAAAGTTTAACAATTTCATCTTACTCTATTGTTTTTTCTAGTTTAGGTCAAGCCGGAAGTAATCAGCTGGTCACCACGGATAATTCTTTTTCATAATTTCTTAAGCACCGAGGTATAAATTGTATTTGCTATAGCTTTCTTCTTTACAAATATACAATTTTTAGTTATGAGAGCTCTTGAATTACAATGACACATTTCTGTAAGTACTAAGTGATCCACTTTTCATAAAAATGGATATTCTTCACTTGTTTGTGGTATGTCTCCATCTTTATGTGATCTCTATTCCTCATCTCTTATTTGGTTGAACTTATTTGGGAAAGCATTTAGCATTGATTTGAGAGGTATTTGAACTTGCTTATTGTTTTTACTGTTCTTGAATTTATATGATTGAATTGCCTTCATATCAAGATCTTTACTCTCCTTTAAGATCAAATAGAATAGGGTTATTTGTATAAAACTCCATATAATTTTGTCTTTTTATGGACAAGGATAAAAGTTATATTACTTTGCAAACAAGGACAATAGTTTGCCCTATTATACAAATAACTCTGGCAACAGATTGGGTATCTTAAAACATTAGTATTACTACTGGAGTTTTTTAGGCAGCCCTAGTATTACTACTATGCATACACAATGCGTATACTAGGGTTCCATAAGAAAAATTAGTAGTAATACATCAAGATTTCCAGAAACACAAACATTTATGCTGACTTTCAAAAACTCTGACGTGTATGACAAAATTGGTTGCTTGCAAAGTAATACAAACTTTTTCCCTTATTTACAATTTTTTTGCAATTATTTTCCTTTTTCATGGTAAAATTAAATTATGGGTAGTTTATAAAAAGAAGTCAGAGTTAAGTTAATTTTTCCTTTGAACATTTCATTTAGAAGTGAATATGATGGATTGGCCGATTTGATTGGGAGGGAATTAGGAAATGTACTAATCAAGAGGGAGTTGTTTAGGAAGGTTTTTAATCAAAATGAATTAATTAGGAAATATTTCCTAATTGAATAGGGCAGATTTGGGGGCTGATTTGGAGGGGATTAATTATGAAATGTTTCCTAATTGAAGATGACATATTTATGGGCTGATTTGAGAGCTAATTTGGGAGGGAAATAATTAAGGAAATAGGAGGGAATTGGGGGAGGGCTGTTTGGATATTTACTGTTTATTGTTTGCTTTAAATAGGTGATTTTCCATAGTGTTAGGGATAGGTGTTGTTTGCTGAAATTAGATTATTTTAAGGTGTTTGGGCTCTAGCCGGCGGCTAGAGATTTCGGAGAGCCGGATCTTCCTCTCTAATTGAAGATCCACTTGTATCTTGTCTTTTCTTTCATAAAACTTTCAATAAAAAAAAATTTCGTGTGTTTTATTCCTTATTTTCTTGTCGTTAGTTTTTCTGAAATTGCTGAAATCAAATTTTAGCCAAGGCTTTTCCTAAATTTCTGCAAGTACTTCCTAACAAATTGGTATTAGAGCACGATCCAGGTACCTATGGCGGGAAGAAAGGTAGAAAAGTTGGAAGGGGAAATCAGACAATTGAAAATTAATTTTGTAAAGATTTCAGATTTTAAAAAGCAATTTTTAGCTATTCATGAGAAGATCGATGAGAAGTTTGCCATCATGGAGGAGATGATTAGGAAGCTACTTAAGTTCCAAACCAAAATGGTGACGTCAAATGCGAGGGAAGCCACCGCCAGCCAAGTAAGTGGGGAAAACCCTAATCCGATAAGGAGAGGGGAAAATTAGGAGGTGGAAATATTGGGGAAAGAAGAGGAGATGCCACATTTGGAGCCACTTCCAAGGAGACTAAGATTTTTGGTGGAGGTGCAAAGTTTGGAAGGGGAAAAAGATGGGGAGAAGATAGAAGCGCCCGACATGGTTCAGCCACCCCTACAACAGTATCGAGGGGTATTCCAGCCAATTCTGGGGTTGTCTCCTCCGTGGGAACACGAGCATACTATCATTTTGAAGGAAGGAGTCACACTTATCAGTATTCGTTTGTATCGTCATCCCCAAATCTAAAACGAAGAGATTGAGAGATTAGTCAAGGAGATGCTCGAGGCAGGGATCGTTCGACCTAGTGTCAGTCTATTTTTCAGTCCAGTGCTATTAGTCAAGTGCTTCAGCAGCAGTTTACTTCGTTCCACCTTGAGGATAAGGTGGGACTTTGGGAGGGGAGTATTGATGAACAAACCGATTTGATTGATAGAGAATTAAAAAATTTCCTAATCAAGATAGAGTTGTTTAGGAAGGTTCTTAATCAAAGGAGAATTGTTTAGGAATGTTTTAATTACAATTGAGAAGGAATTATTTAGGGCAACAAATCTAATTTGAATTCAAAATCTAAGAGGGAATTATTTAGGGAAGAGGAGGAGGAATTAAGGGGGATTATTTAGGAAAGTTTTAATTATAATTGGAAGGGAATTAATTTGGGAAATAAATCTAATTTGAATTCAAATTTGAGAGGGAATTATTTAGGAAAAGGTGGCTGATTTGGGAGGGAATTATGGGAGCCTATTAAAGGCTAACAATAGGATTATTTCAGCATTATGTTTGGAGTTTGCTGAAATTAGAATTTCTTAGGTTGTGAGGGCTCTAGCCACTGGCTAGGGATTTGGGAGAGCCGATCTTCCTCTCCAATTGAAGATCCACTTCTATCTTGTCTTTTCTTTCATACAACTTTCAATAAAAAAATGTTTGTGTTTTATTTCTGATATTCTTGTCATTGGTTTTTCTGAAATTGCTGAAATCAATTTTCAGCCAAGGCTTTTCCTAAATTTCTGCATGCACTTCCTAACAGAATACTCCCTCATGGTCAAATTTACATTCTTACAAAACACAAGGTACAAAAGTTGCTACCTCTGGATCTGAGCATCTTATGGTTCATGGCTTTTGCTGTATGCTAAACTAAAAGCATATTTAGCATGATTTTTGAATGACAATAGCCAACAATTAGCGTATTTCTCGATGCATGAAATTGTAATGTCCACACCCAGCAAGTTTAAGGTGGCCGCTCTGCTATCATTGTTATCTGATCTTAAAATCAGCTGTGCTAGCTTTTAGCTTTTATGTAATTGCAACAGCTTAAACTAATTCACAGCTAGTTCTTTAATTATGATACCATACCATTTTATGGGGATTGTATCGATCATACTTTTTGTACAAGTATTATTAGTAACATGTACACTAGAGCAGAGCAGGTAATGAGTTGAATTCGCATGAACCATGCTAAACTCAATCTGGAAATTTTTGGAATTTGCAAATTTCAAATGTCATTAAAAATAATTGAAACTTCTGCATTGAGACGCATTGATTTGAAATTTTTAGATTTCAAACCAACTTGAGAATGATTTTGAGTGGGTTAGGAGTTATATTTCAGATGTTATTAAAAATAAATGATAATATGACTTGAATCTGGCCTGAGCTAGCCCGATTGCAAATTTACACGCAATGCAACTGTAGCATATTTTCTTCAAAAACATCATAAATTACAAAATATGAACATTTTGTAGAATCCAATAAAAATGTGTAACTAACAATAATTAACAATATTCTAACTCAGCATAAAGATCTGTTGAATAAAATAGGTTGTTTGAGATGAAAGCAAAACGAAGAAAATTAAAGGAAACCCAAATGTTTTTTGCCATCATGTAGATCAAGGAATCAGCGTCAGCTATAGAATTAGTTTGTATCAATGAGAGCCATTTTATGGAAAAGATGACTTGATTTGTCTTGCAAGCAGCATCGGCACTTGATGGCAACGTCATCATCATTTGGGTCATCAGATGCTGATGATCTGGATGGACTTTTGTGAACTGCTTATTTGCATCTGGTCGATGGGGATACAATTAGAAAAAAAATGTTTCTCAATATCTAAAAGGCTATTCATTATAGGAATTTTTTTCAGAATTTAAGCATGCGTTTTGCATTAGTTTAGGGTCTACTTAGTTCTGAATATTTTTCTTGTGACAACACTAAGTCTAAATGGTTACTATACACTTTTTTTACTATTCCAAATGATAATGTTGGTAATGCAGAAGCCTAAAGTATTTAGAATCCATGCAGGAATGTGATTATTTGAAAGCACTTTCAAGACCTCGCCTTCAAACTTCTACTGTCGTAGATGCCAAAACAGGGAAGGTAACTGCATTCACTCTGTCGTTTTTCTAGAACTCCATGTTAGTTTCTACTGTTTTACTGTTTAAAGCAAGCATTTCTCCCTATATAATGGTGTTATTCCGTCATGGTTTTAGTCCGTCCAAAAGCTGGCCATAATAAATTATATGCAAAGCTTAGGCTTTTTTTTTAAAGATGATTTTTAACTCGTTTATCTTCACTAAACTAAAATTATGTAAAATTAAGAAAAGATGAACATTTGGAATTCATTTTTTATTGATCTCATTCTTTTTTTATGTTAATATAGTCCTAATGCAAAACTTTTTATGAATGCAACATCATGTCACTACATGTTGCCAAATTTTCTATACATTCCAAGCTCTTCTTGACCATGGCATCCTTTTTTATCAGACTTGAGAAGGATTAACACCTATCTGATAGGTTAAATATGAATCATCTGATGTAGGCTACTTTGCCTTTGTGTGACCATAACGCTTTAGATTTCTTTGACACAACATCTCTATGATTATCTTGATTTTCGAGGGGCTAATTTTGATCTCTAAATGGTCATCAAGAAGCTTAGTAATTTTTTTGAGGAAACCTTGAATGCACGACATGTTCTTTGATGTGGTACTTAGGAGAGACGTTTTGACCACGAGATCATCAATATAACACTCTACTTGTTTATGCGTGAGGTCATTAAATGTGTGGTTTGTAGTTTGTTAGTAGGTGACTTTGATTTTTTTGAGGTCAAATGACATAACCTTATAATATTAAAGGTTGATTGCAGTTTAGAAGGTGGTGTCTTATCATGTTTTGGCACCATCTTGATTTATTGTATTCTTGGATGACTCATCTATTGAATAAAAACATGTCATGTGTTGACATATTGTCGATCATAAAGATCCAACATGACAGGAATCTTCCTTTAGGTTTGACTTATTTAGATTCCAAAATTCTATGCATGGATAGTTCTCATCATTTCCTTCTCATAGGGATTGTGATAGGAACTACTTGAGTTCGCAAGTATCCTAGCCCAAATGGAAGAGCAAATAGCAAAGAAACTGCTGTTTACAGCAGCAAAACAGCCCAAACCAGTAGAAAACAGAGGAAATGGAAGAGAAATCTGAGAGAAAACAAAGCAAATAACTTGTATTCCACTAGTAGATGAATAAAACAAAGCGAAGATACAATGTTCTTCAATTCGAGAGGAAGAACAACTCTCCAAATCTCCGGCAGCACCAAGAGCCCAAGCCACAAACCCTAGATCTCAAAAATCTCCTTCAAATTCAAGATAATATCTAATTCCCTCCTAAGCTCCTAATTAGCATCAAAGGACAATTACAAAATACCTAAACAGCCCTTACATTCAAAAATTTCCCTCCCAAACTTGCATTAGGCATGGGGCCCACAAGACTTCCGCCCCCTCCCCCTCCCTGCTGCGTCCTCCGCCTAGCATAGACCAGGACCGGTCCAAGCTGGACCGGTCCAGCCGGCCCCTCCTGGGCCGGCGTGGGCGTAACATTACTCCCCTCCCAAGAACTCACCTTATCCTCAAGGTGAAAAGAGAAAAACTGCTCTTTCACTCTTTCAAACGGTTCCCAAGTAGCATCGACATGAGGGAGGCCTCTCTATTTAATCAGCACTTCTTTGTTACCCTTTTTATCTGATCGGACTCCTGCAAGCTCTAGTGGTTCTAAAACCACTTCTAAATCCTCCGTCATAGTAGCCGGTAGTTCTGCACTCGCTACATGCTCTCTTATGGCTCTCCTCAGCTGAGACACATGGAACACTGGATGTATAGTGGCTAATGGGGGTAACTTCAATTGGTATGCCACTGCTCCAATCCTGTCCAAAACTTCATAGGGGCCAAAGTACCTCGGTGCTAATTTCTCATTCCTCCTTTTAGCCACTGTCCTCTGCCTGTAGGGTCGTAGTTTCAGGAACACCTTCTCCCCCACTTCAAACTGCATGTCTCTCTTGTGTAAGTCCGCCTGCTTCTTTATGATCTGTTGTGCCCTCATCAGATGTTTCTTCTGTTCTTCCAGCACCTTGTCCCTTTCTTCCCGGTACTGCTCAACTGACAAAACTAGTGTACTACCTTTCCCATAGTGCACTAGGTGTGGAGGGTCCCTTCCATATAGCACTTTGAATGGGGTCATCTGGGAAGCGAAATGGTACGAGGTATTGTACCAATACTCAACCCAAGGCAGCTACTTTGCCCACATCCGCAGAGTTTCAGAAACAAAACACCTCAAATAGGTCTCCAAACTTCGGTTTACCACCTCCGTCTGCCCGTCTGTTTGTGGATGATAGGCGGTGCTTCTCTTGAGAATAGTGCCCTGCAATCTAAACAGCTCCCTCCAGAACTGACTGATGAACACTTTGTCTTAATCCGACAATATCGATTGAGGAATCCCATGCAGTCTAACAACCTCCCTAATAAATGTTGCTACCACTAACACTGCGGTGTAGGGATGTCGCAAGAGGATGAAATGTGCATACTTACTAAGTCGATCAACCACCACCATGATGACAATGAATCCTTCTGACCGTGGTAACCCGTCGATGAAATCCATGGACACTTCCTCCTAAACTCTGTTTGGAAGTGCCAATGGTTGTAGCAGTCCTCCAGGAGCCATGGCCATATATTTATTCCTCTGGCACACTTCACACCTTGCTACCATCTCCTCAACATCTTTATGCATCTCTTTCCAGTAAAGCTCAGATGCCAGCCTCCTATATGTCTTCTGAGCCCCTGAATGATCTCCTACCGCGCTGCCGTGTAACTCCTGTAACAAATGGGGGATATGTATGGAGGTTCGAGGCATCACAAACCTCCCTTGGTACAGCAATCTCCCCCCTTCAATATAGTACCCCGGGTGGCTACTCTTGTCAGTCATCAGATCCTCCCTGATCTTTCTCAACTCTTCATTTAGCATACTCTCTTCTTTGATGGCTCCCCAGCCTACCATCAGTGGTACCGACACAGCTAACCCCTGGAGCTCCCCCACACATCTGGATAAAGCATCAGCTGCTTTATTTTCCAAACCCGGCCTGTACTGAATCTCAAAATCATAGCCCAATAATTTGGATAGCCATCGCTGATGCTCCTCAGTCACCATCCTTTGTTCCAAAAGATATTTCAAGCTTCTCTGATCTGTCCTGACGATGAAATGTCGACCCAAAAGATAGGGGCGCCACTTTTGAATCGCCAAGACAATAGCCATTAGCTCCCTTTCATGCGCTGACTTCAATCTTGCCCTTGTTGATAGCACTTGACTGAAATATGCTATAGGCCTGTGATTTTGCATCAACACTGTCCCCAGCCCATACTTTGATGCGTTGGTCTCTACTACAAAGACCTAGCTGAAGTCTGGAAGAGCTAGGACAGGAACCGTGGTCATGGCTTTCTTCAACTTCTCGAAGGCCTGAGTCACTGCCTCCCCCCAGGAAAAGTTGTCCTTCTTCAACTGCTCAGTCAACGGCCACGCAATGGTACCACACCCCTTCACAAATCTCCTGTAGTAGCCGGTCAATCCTAGGAAACCCCGCAACTCCCTTATGTTCCTAGGCAACGACCATTTCTGCATTGCCTCAATTTTGGTTTGGTCCGCCGCCACTCATTCTTGGGATACCACACGTCCCTAGTACTCCACACTAGACTGAGTAAAGCTGCATTTCTTCAGGTTGGCTCTCAACTGATACTCCTGAAGTACTCCCAAGACCACCCTCAGGTGTTCCAAATGCTCTTCCACAATCTTGTTGTCACCAGAATGTCATCAAAAAAGACCAGGACAAACGTACTGAGATACTGCTTGAATACCCTGTTCATCAAAGACTGAAAAGTAGCAGGAGCGTTAGTCAATCCAAAGGGAATTACCAGAAACTCATAATGCCCTTCATGTATCCTGAAAGCTGTCTTGGGAACATCTGCCTCCCTCATTCTGATCTGGTGGTATCCGGATTTTAAGTCCAGCTTGGAAAACATCACTATCCCATATAGCTCGTCCAATAGCTCATCAATCACCAGAATTGGGAACTTGTCTGGTATAGTGCCTTTATTCAGAGCCCTGTAATCCACACAGAATCTCCAACTTCCATCCTTCTTCTTGACCAGGAGGACTGGACTAGAAAAAGGGCTAACACTTGGTCTGATTATCCCCGCCTTCAGCATCTCCCGGATCAACTTCTCAATCTCATCTTTCTGAATCTGAGGGTAACGGTAAGGGCGGACGCTGATCGGTGTCTCCCCTTCCTTCAAGGTAATGGCGTGCTCTAACTCTTCTGAGGTGGTAAACCCTGTGGAGGTTGAAAAATCTCGCTGAACTGGTGTATGAGCAGCTGCACTGAAGAGGAAATATTGCCTTCTTCCTCTAGTCTGAACCCTTCCAGGCGGTGCAACTCGACCAAGTAGCCTCCTCCCTCCTCCTGAATGGTCCTGATTAGGGATTTGAGAGAAACCCCCGCCTTGGTCAGCCTAGCATCACCCTGAATCACCCTCCTTCTTCCCCCCATCACCAACTCCATCCTCAGTGTACCCCAATTGATCTTGGTCTCTCCCTAGGTCTGCAACCACTTCATCCCTAGGATGACATCAGCACTCTCCAATTCCAAGGGAAGGAAGTCCTCCCTCACCTGGATCCCCTGAATCTTTAGCACCACCCCTCTACAAACTCCTCTACCCATTTCCACCTTTCTCGTGCCCATCATCACCTCATAGCCTCTTGTATCCACTAACTTCATTCCAAGCAGCTCAACAATCTAGATGGAAATGAAATTGTGGGTTGCCCCACTATCTATTAACACCACAACCTCACGGTTAGCTATCTCTCCTTTCACTTTCATAGTGTGACTTGAAGTGAATCCCACTACTGAGTTCAAAGAGACTTCTGCCACATCCAGATGCAACTTCTTCTCCTCCTCCACTTCTGTTCCGCTCCCACCTCCCTCTTGGTCTTCCTCGTCTTCACAGACGAGGAGAACCTGAAGAGTTCGGTCCTTGCACCTATGCCCCGGCATATACTTCTCATCGCATCTAAAGCACACCCCCTTTGCCCTCTTCTCATGTAACTCCTCAGTTAGCTTTTTGAGCTGTCCCCCATTTCCCCCTCCTCCAGTTTTCTCCTTCGGCACTTCCTTCAGACTCCCTGGGGCTGCCCCTTTGGACGGTAAGAAGGTGGTGGTCATCCTATATGATCCCCCTGAGTAGTTTCCCCAAGCCCCCCCTCTCTGATTTCTTCTGATCTTCCACCAACTGACCAGCTCCATGGCTTTCCCTAGGTTCCTCGGCTCCAACACTTTGACTGTTGTACGTATCTCATGTTTAAGCCCCTTCATGAAGTTCCCTTCCAGGGCTGACTCCGAGATATGATCTAATCTGCTGGCCAAATACTCGAACCTATCACAGTAGTCCGCCACGGTCCCCTCCTGAGTCAGGGCAAAGAATTGCTCATAGAAGTCTCCTCCCCCATCTGCTCGGAAACGCTCTAGTAAGCATTCTTTGAACTCTCTCCAGTTCCGGATGGGCTCCCTCTTGTCACACCATTGTTACCATGCCAGTGCTTTTCCTTCCAAACACAAACCCGCCGCCGTCAGCTTCTCCTCCTCCGTCAACCCATTGACGGCAAAATATTTTTCCACCTTGTAAATCCAACCATGGCCATCCTTGCCCTCAAAGATTGGCATCTTCAGTTTCCTCACGTTGGGATCTCCTCCGTATCCCCAGTATCCTCCATAACCTCCCATTCCTCGAAGAGGAGGTGCTCCCCAAGTGTCCCGATCGTCCCTCCGGTGATTATACCCGAACCCTTCATCGTATTCCCTTCTTCTCCCTTCAAAATCAGCACCCCTGCGGTGAATTTCTTCCCTTCTTCCAACAAAATCAGCATCCCTTCTGTCGTACCTCAGGCTCATCTCCTCTCTAGAAAGCGGTTCTAGAGGCGGCATGTCGTCCTCCCCCTCAAGGATCTCCACCTCCGGATTTTTCCTCCCCTGCAACGGGTTCGGATTTCCTCCTACGCCATGGTCGTCGGTGGTCTCTCTTACTTCCGATGTCGTCGGATTGGTCTTCATCTCAATTAATTTCTTCAACATCTCTTTCATAACAGTGTACTTCCCTTCCAACCTTTCATTGTCGGAGGTGATTTGATTTTGAAAATCAAAAAAATTTTCCTCCAAATCTGATTTTAATTGAACGATTTCGCCTTCCAAGACTTCAACCTTCTTCTCGGGCATCTTTCTTCCCAAGAATCACAAGAAATCTTCTTCCGGATGCCCAAAAAACCCGCTGAAATTTCAGGATTTCAGCCGCCGATGATTCCAAGACGATGCTCTGATACCAATTTGATAGGAACTACTTGAGTTCGCAAGTATCCTAGCCCAAATGGAAGAGCAAACAACAAAGAAACTGCTGTTTACAACAGTAAAACAACCCAAACCAGTAGAAAACAGAGGAAATGGAAGAGAAATCTGAGAAAAACAAAGCAAATAACTTGTATTCCACTAGTAGATGAATAAAACAAATCGAAGATACAATGTTCTTCAATTTGAGAGGAAGAACAACTCTCCAAATCTCCGGCAATGCCAAGAGCCCAAGCCACAAATCCTAGATCTCAAAAATCCCCTTCAAATTCAAGATAATCCCTAATTCCCTCCTAAGCTCCTAATTAACATCAAAGGACAATTACAAAATACCTAAACTGCCCTTACATTCAAAATTTTCCCTCCCAAACTTGCATTAAGCCCAGCATGGGGCCCACAAGACTTCCGCCTCCTCCCCCTCCTTGCTGCATCCTCCGCCTGGCATAGACCAGGACCGGTCCAGCCGGCCCCTCCTGGGCCGGCGTGGGCGTAACAGATTGTTGACAACTTGTGTGGGATACATCTCCCCACAGATGAGTTTCTTCATTTCAGCAATTACATATTTTTTTATTCTTTGGTTGCATTCTTTTCAAGGTTTGTGTAATATGAACCTCTTTGGGATGTTGGCTTGTTTGTGTATTGTCACTTCAAGTGCTAATCTTGTCATTTCAATATAGTTCTAGGAGCTTCTTTAGTATATTGACTTCTTAGTTGGGAATTAGAGCTTTGATGAATGCAGAGTGAGGATCTTCCTTTGAGTTCATATTGACCTCTCTTAACTCATTGATGATATCCTGCCCCTTATTTTCTTAGTTCTTTGGAACACTCTAAATCTCTTGCTGAAGAAGCACGGTGCCTAGCTCATTTTTTTTTTAAGGTGTTGGCCACTTGGAAGATCCCTATGATGAAGAAATAGTTGTCAAAGTAAGGAATGTTTATCATTGATGTAGCCCAGGCCTCGTCTTTCAACTATCCACTTTTTGGACATGAGTTGAAACTCTACGGTCCCATATCTTTTTGAATAGTTGTGCCCATTTGTCTCATCTTTTTTGTGGTGTATCCATCCTCGTTCCAGATAGTTTTATGCTATGGCTAAGGATTTTAGGTAAACTAGTGTTATTACATTATTTTTGTTCAATTTTTTCCTTGAACGGGTCTATTTCTTAACCTCAATTGTGGTTTACCAACACATTATTGCATCACGTTCTTTGCATCACTTGTGTGAATTCGTGAAAAATATTTTCAATTTTATCATTGCATTGCCTATGATTGGGGTCATTTCTTGTAATTGACATTGTAGGATCAGTGTCACCAATATAATATCGCTGGAGATCAATAGGATTGACTTTTGTGCCAAGGACACTGATAAGGTAGCATCAATACTTTATCAAAATTTTACACTAGCCTAAGGGTGCAATCTACCGCTATATTTTCTTTTATATTGTGGTCATTAAATGATTCTATTGATAAAAGATAACTTTGTCTATGTTAAAGGATTGGAAGAGCTTTAGTCAAAGTTTCCTTTTTAAGCATTGAGTCATTTGCTTTACTAACCCAGTGCTTCATATCGTTGTAGATTCCCACCTCATGCTATATCAATGTTGATATAGTGCTTGATGCCATCGAGCATATACTTCCTTCACTAATGAAGATGTGACTCTCATGCTTGTGCAACCATGATTGTCCCAAAGAATTCGGATGGAAGGGTCGTGATTGATAATATGATGAGGGGTTATATCGATAATATGAAATTTGGCCATTGTTTTGAGGGGGTATCAAAATGGTGGGAGAGAGTCAACTAACCTATAATTCTTTGATCCATTTTCATAAAACCATGTAATATTAGTTGATTTGAGCTTAGATATGCTCGCTAAGTGTGTACTGTCTTACGATATTGTTGACCTTCATATACACTTTCAAATTGAATCCGACAAGTGTGATGAGAAGGATGACAGATGGACATGATGACGCACGTGATGAGTTCCAAATGCCTCAATTTGTTCAGGAAACAGATTGCATCGACATGTTTAGAGCGTTGAACTTACTAAATAAGAACCACTCATGCGTAACTCGATTGAGAGATCATGAAAATGACGGTCTACGACTATAGCATTATGCCAAAATCACCAAGCATAATCTGATAACAAAATAGATTGCTCTATTGCATTCGAAACATTGAAATTATCCAAGAAGGATCTCTTGCGATCAATTTGAGCGAAATTAGTCGAAAACGAAGGTCTACAAAAACAACATTGAACGACTTTGCCTGAACATCATCCGTTCAAGAAATAGATTTTTCCATTATTTCCAGAACTTTGAAAATACTTAGAAAAGAGACCTTTATTGTTTGGGTCACCACATGAGTCAAAACACAAAATTCGCCTACACGTGAGGTGGCGACGCATGCATTTTGACACAAAACTAGAAATTGCACGAGGGGGGCGATTTACATTCCTTTAATCTTCTTATTTTATTTTAATAAATTTAGGATATATATATATATATATATATATATATATATATATATATATATATATAATCCTATTTAATCGTATCCCTTCTGCCAAATCTTTGCAATTCATCAAACCTGCTTTTGTTATGCAAAAATCAGCACAAGCCCCGTGGGATGGCAATAAAATAAAAACAATCCTAATCTAAATCTCATTCATGATACTCACCTAAAAAAAGTGCCTACTCTTTTCTGTTTAAGACATTCCCGCTCCTATAGTGTACAAGTAAAAAGATGCATGACTAAAACGCAACGAAACAAAATTTTAAATGCATGTTGAGGGCTAAATGAAAAGAACATGAAATGCAACATTGGTTGCTTCAAATGAATAAAATTGAATACAAATAAGAGACTTTTGATAAACATGAGAGTCGCTTACGGGTAAGAATAAGACTTTCGGACTTAACTATATGCATAAATTCTTCAAATACGTTGAAATGAAATTTTGGCAATGTTAAAAATATAAATGAATTTTAATTGGCATTTAATGCTATCAGATCTGAATAGCCTCGTGAAGCATGCAACCACCTTGAAAAGTGAGTCATTGCCTTGAAAAATGTATAGCAACCCTGTGAAGCGTGTCACTGCATGGAGAAGCATGTAGCAATCTCATAGAGTGCGCCACCGCCTCAAGTAGCATGCAACATGCTTGTTAATCGCTTTATCAGCTCAAGAAGCATGCTAGTGCTTAAAAAAGCACATCATGGTATAAAAAAGTACGTGACTACCTCAAAAAATGTGCAACTGCAATGAAAAATGTGCTATTTTTTTAAAATAAAAAAAATTAATGTATAATGAAAAACATTCAGCTGCACCTAAAATATTAAATGCATCAAATGTGTGCAATTGTATTGCATGAGTGCACTAAAAAATTCGCTAGCAAATTGCAAGCATATGAACGCATTATGCAAATGCACTGAAAATGCTTGCAAGTGCATTACATTAGCGCACCAAAAAAGTATGTAAGTAAATTGAAGACATGCAGATACATTATTCTAACCCACCAAAATTAGTGCAAGTGCATCATGTAAGTACACTGAAAAGTTTGCCAATACATTCATAGCATGCATATGCACTAAGTGCATCGAAAATCATGCAAGTGTATCATGCAGACACAAAAATATTCACGTCACTTAAAAGAGAAGTTTAAACTTCTAGCATGTACTCCTACGAACGTGTTAATCACGCAAATACAAAATTTTAAGAATATTACACAGAGTTAAAAATAAGTTAAATTAAAATTCTTTTTTAAATTGAAGCACCCACATATTCTCCAACCGTTGCATCGTATTCCTAAGTCTAATATTCGAGAATATTATGCGGGTTAAATGTGAACTCAAATTTTAAATTCAAGGTGATAAGACTTGAACTAATAGACGTATATATGATTGTAAAATCCATTAAGATATTTTATTTTATGTTTACATTAGGCCTTTAAAGCCTCTTCGAGAGAAATTCAAGTTTTAAATATGAACTCTCAAACTCAACTCTTGTATAATTACTCATAAAATTAGTAACTGAACTCGATCCTTTGTTGGTGTGCAAAATTAGTTAATTAGGTTTGAATATTGAAATAAAATTATTTAAATTCATGATGATGGCCGTGTTAATGATTAATCTCAAACAGAAGGGTTAATTCTCAACATTGAATTCTCACGTTGAAAAATAGAAACATTTTTTAGTGACTTTAATGTCAATTGGATAATGACCACATTTATGGAATATCTCAACCGAAGGGGATTACTTTATTTTAAAAAATGCTCATAAATTTCAAAGTTTACTACTCAAGGCTTAAATTCTTATAAAAATTCAATTTTCGGTATCTACCAAAATTTAATTATTTAAAGCAAAATTAATTACTTAAAACTTAAAACAAAATTTATCCACTCTACGCAACCATTTGTCGAGGGCTGTGAATTCAAGAATAATCTTAACTTACAAAGAGTAAATGTCCAGTCGATAATATTATTAAAATTCATTATCAAACAATCTCCCACCAGTAAATGTCCAGTCATGTGTCCTCTAACCAGTGGTTTAGTCGTAAAATGGCTTCACATATAAACTGTTATGATCAAGGCCCTCTAATCGACATCGCTATATTACAGTCACAGTCAGAACCCGCATGTTCTCCAGTCACTAACACTCTTGAATAATGAATCATAAGATAGACTTGATAAAGCACAACTGCCTCTATTAACCAAGGTCAATTTAAATTTGTCTCTTAGACAAACATTCATCCAAAGTCTATAAGGTACCTTTGGGAAATAACTCATGCATGCCGATGAGGATACTTCGATCAAGTAGGTTCGATCGACTACCTACTTTAACTAAGAAGACTATGGGCCATGATAACACAAGATGACAGGACCATAAGATTTTGACAGGTTCGTTATCATTCCGCTCACCATTGGGGGGGGGGGGGGGACATGTATATATCCCCCCTTAAAAAAAAGAAAAATCACTTAGAAGGAGAGGTATTACAGGCTTAAAGAAAAAAAAATCATTTTCTCAACCAAATCCATGCTGTGTATATCCAGCTCCTCTCTAAATCCCTTGTCAGCTTTCATTTTATTTATTACAGGATTCTTCCATTTCAAGTCTTCAATCCACCTTCTATCCGGACCATGCAATGCTTCAGCTATAGAGAGAGAAAGACTAATGGGGGTAAAATATTGAAAGAGAGAGGGAGGACTGACTTTCCATTGTGGACGAAATGATGAAAAGAGATTTTGACGCAGAGTTGCAGGGGAGGACTTAGCCTAAAGGGGCTTAAAGCTGATTGTTTTAGTGGCTTAACAGAGCAACAAGTTCGCCAACGAGGAAACCTGCTCTAATTTTTATAATTCTTTCTTTTAAAGTTATTTATTAATCCGGAGAAGCCACCAACATCTTTTTCTGGACACATGAAAAGAATCAATGGTTCATTTTCCCCTTTTCTCCTCTCTCATGACTTGCGACTCACGACTTTGAGTATGACTTTCGTTTTCCCTTTCGCTCCTCTCTCGCCCCCAAATGAAGACCACCCGTGGCAGATGTTTATGTCTTATAAGCTCTAAGGGCTATGTTATTTGCATTCTTAATTTTGATCTTAGAGCTCCTCTTGGCTCCGATAATGAGACAACAAACAAAATTATTTTAATATATTCTAACCTTCCAAATGAGACGGCAAACAGAATTATTTTAATTTAGGCCCTCCCCCTAAATAAAATTTCTAGCTCCACCACTGCCGCTCACCATTCATTTTAAGTGCAAGGTGGTAATTTTGATATTTTAAAAAAGTAAAACTACTATTATATACACTGAGTATTTAATGTGTGTCTAACGACTATCTTTAATTTAAAATGCTCTCCCGTCACCACAAGGGGTAATTAGCCATAAGGGCCACTAGGCTTGTGCCTATGGGAAACTTGAACTCAGATCCTAAAGTTCTTGCATAATGAGGGTGAAATCTCTGGGTAATTTTTTATCTCTATCCTAATCAGTCTTTTAAAAAATTAACTTGAAACTTAGACTCAAGCCAAGTGAGCAATGTCCCTCCATGAGTGTAATTGAGGTTGGGCATCCTCCAATTAGGCTTGATATGGGGTGAGCCACAAGGGCCAATTTGTGCCTAATGTAGCATCTAGGCTTGGTTTGGTGAGCCAGCTTCGGCCAATTGGGCAAAATGACTTGTCACCTAGGAAATTGGGCGCATTCAAGTGAACTTGGGGTTTAGTTGTTCCACTAGGCAGGATGTCCTACTGTTAGGCAATTTTAGTCAATATAACTTAATTAACCGAACTTTGCTTGGGAAAGTGTTTTAGGTTGAGCCAAAGTCTAATTATGAATATGGGCTTGACCAAGCTCAGTCTCATTAGGCCCAAAGGGGAATTGGGCGTAGCCATAGGTTGAATTAGGTCTGGATGGGACCAATTGGGCTTGGGCTAGTGAGCCAAATCTAAGCCGGGTTCCAATTGATTATATTGGGTCGACTGAGGTGAAATTGAGGGTGTCCATGAACTTAATTGAGCTTAGCATGAGTTCATTGGCCAGGCCAATGGTCCTTTGGGGCTCTATTGTAGCGCTGGGTGAGCCTATGGTAAAGATATAACTTTCTGTTCTGAGGTACGTGAAACATCTGTTTGTAAGCTGGTAAAGCTATAATACTTTATTAGTGCTTGTAGCTTGAATAATGTTTTGGCAGTAGCTAATATCACTGCACATCGGCTGAACAATTTCTTCTCTTCTACTGTCGTACAGAAACACAAGAGAATGATCTGTATACGAAACATATGCCCTTCCTAAAACCTACTACATTTATTGGTATATGCATTACTTAATGTCTTTATCTAACAGTGTTTACATCTTCAGGGAGTTAAGAGTGAAGTACGTACGAGCTCTGGTATGTTTTTGAGTTCAGAAGAGAGAAAATTTCCCATTATTCAGGTTGTCTTCCTTTCTAAGTTTTGCTAGTTTTGTCTTTATTGCTCTTTTCGTTTTCTTGTGCATGAAAATGTTAAAGCAATTTGTTTGCCTTCAACAGCCACGTAAATTGTACAGGTCGTAATGAAATGTAAAATTATATAACCCTAGTAAAACCACTCTCTAACTATGTTCATAGAATCTAAAACATAGGCTGTCTGAGTTTTATGTTTACTAGCTTTATCCTCTACTGCATTGCTTTCCAGTTCTCTGATAGGAGGATAGTTTGTGTTAATGAGTAATCCATGCTTGTGAGCGTGCAGATTCAGACATGCCTCATGATGCTATTTTACTGCGATCCAATGCTAAATAAGGAAACCATCATGCCTGAAAAATAATGTCCTTGTTGAACTTAGTTGAATGGGAACATATGTTCCTGTGGCTGTACATTACTAAAAAAATGCTGGAAAAAATTCAGTATGTTGGCTCTAGGTTTTCTTAACAGCTTCTCCACCAACTTACCTTTAAACTTGTGCTGTGTTCTAGAAAATCAATTTAGAAATATATAGTTAGGTCTTGTTTGTGTAAGACTCATCAACTGAATAAATTGACCTAAAGAGTTGATCTATGATAGCCATTCCTTTTATTCTGTTTTTTGCTCACTTATTGAGTTGCAATTGTTGATCCACATCTTTGTTTCACAGCTTCATGGATGCCTTTAAGTCATGGGTTTGGAACATCACCTGGATGCTTAGCATATCCTGTTATTCAGCTCATTCACAAAAAGATCTGGCGTATCCTGCTCTTACCTGTTTTAGGTCTCATAGAAAAATGTGCGAATGTAATAGCAGCTCACAAAACGTTCCATCTGTCACATCCCATACTGTTGTTGTCCGCTATTGTTTGTCATATGCACTACACACGGATGTTTGATGTTGGAAAAGTTTATAGCAGGGGACAAAGAGTGAGATAGGTTGATAATTATGAAATTCGTTGTTCTTAGGTTCAGCTCGTTAAGCTCTGGGCACTGTTTATTTTTGGTAAATTACTTCGAAGTTCCCGAAGCTTTTCTTGTTTATTATTCCACAAACTGTTCAGCTTATTAGAGAGCTTGTAGTGATATAAAAAATAACTCTATGCCCTTGTATTCGTCTGAAATGATTATCAAGTCATTTACACCCAAAAAGGTAGGTAAATTCTTTCTTTCATTTCAAACAACCAAGAGGGCTTTAGAAATTAGTAACCTTATCCAGGCCAATTTTTCAAACAACATTTCATTGTTCACATGAGCCTATTTCATGGTAAGAGCCTAGCAGGATCAATTAGCTTTTGGTGGCTGGCAACCTAGTTCAACTATCATACTGCTAAGAGGAACATGTCGGTTTAAATTGAAATTGTGGACTTGTAAGCAAGATGCCAGAGACGTGGGTTATAATTAGAATATACCTTCGGCCTTCAGCTCCCATTTCGTTTTTTCTTTAGTTGCTTTAATATTAAGTCTTTATCTCTGACTTCCCATTTGCCTAGTCATAATTGGTATGAGTGTTACGGGAAAGATGGTTTCCATTAGCTTGACTTGAACATTCTTTCTGGTTGTCAAATCAGGCTATTGAAAGGCGGATTGCTGTTTTCTCTCAAATACCTGCTGAAAATGGAGAGCTTATTCAAGTTCTGAGGCAAAGATCCAAGACTGCTTTCCTTTTTTTTAGACATGATAAACATATTCTGTTCTCCACACTACGTTCTTGATTAGCCGAACCTTTTCTATGTTACAGGTATGAAGTCACTCAACAGTACAGGCCGCATCATGATTACTTCTCTGACACTGTAGGTTATTTAATAACTTCTAGTTCTCCTAAAGTTTCCTCCGTCTCTCATAAATTTATTAAATGTCCCTGTGGAGTATATCATTTGAATGCAGTTTAACTTAAAGCGTGGTGGGCAACGTGTAGCAACAATGCTTATGTATCTAAACGATGAAGTTGAAGGGGGTGAAACGCACTTTCCTATGGTGAGTTAATGCCTTATATTGCATACTCTGATTCTTGTAAGGATATTTCCCTTTGTTTCCAGTTTCTGTCAATATCTTTGAATCACTTGTTTTTTCAACTTTTGGTGGTCAAAGGAAGTTGTTTGTCCAACTGCTGTGAATTTTTCTCGGCATTTGGCAAGTGAAGTATAATCTGTAACTTTTGATATGGTTCTGCATAATTTAAAGATGGAGAGGGTAAGAGAAATGGAATTTCAAATATAATTATATTAAGTGATTACAAAGTCCTCCACAAGGAGAAGAATCTAATCTCACCTATCACATTGTTACAAAGCAAGTAATCCATATCAACTCAATATTATATTTAATTCAATCATAAGGGCAACCATAAAAGTACAAAGCATAGAATTTGAAGAGATAAGGAGTCTTAATATAATGCATAAAGCCATGATTTAAATGCATGCTTATTCTTCTTCATTCTATTAACTTCTCATCTTCAATGGTTCATGAATTGAAAATGATATTTCATCTTCTCTACTATTAAAGGGCTGAATTCAAGATACTTCGTGGAGAAGCAATTTCAAGACCACTCCAAATATTCACGAAGAAACTACTTCAAGTTTACTTCAAATCTTTAACAATACTCTTCCTTTATCCAAGCATGGTTTGGTAGCAAATGCACCAGTTCTTTAAACAATATGCCACTAAAACTTTTTTATTCATTAATACATAAATTGACTTATCATGAAAATATGTTTTCTCCAAATATTAATTACAACTCGTGAAAGTATATTAGAATTAGTGGTTCAAGAAGTTAACTGCAAATTGATATGTGGCTCTTTGTGCTTCTTAATGAGGTGTAGCTTCTTCTCCTAACATGCATTGCTCTACCTTGCATAATTGATGGATTTGGCTTGAAGAGAGAAGGGGATTGAAGCAAAAAGGAGAACTAAAGGAGAACTATTCTCAACTGGGAAGGGATGAGGAGTGTACAACTACATGCTTGTGAGTAGGGGTGTCAAAAACAGGTTGTGGGTCGGGTTCGAGTTGAACCCGGTATTGACCCGTTGTTGTTTGACACGATCCGAACCTGACCTGTTTTTGCAAACCGGTCAGAAATTTCAACCCGGACTCGACCCGCCAGGTTATCGGGTTGACCGACCCAACCCGATTAGCAGGGGTGCGGGGTGCAGGCGCAAGCGAGAGTCGGGACGCGGTGCAAGGATCGCACGCAAGCAAGGTCGCGCGCAAGCGGAGTGCTCACAAGCGGGACACGGTCCAGTGCAGGGTCGTGTGCAGGCAAGGCGTGGTCCGGTGCAGGGTCGCACACAGGCGGGGACACGGTCTGATGCGGGTTGCGCGCAGCCGAGATGCAGTCCGGTGCAGGGTCGCGCACGAACAGTCCGGTGTTGCTGGCGGGTCACTTCCACATCATTTTTGGGTTAGCGGGTTGACCTAGACCCGACCGAATTTTTCAAATGGGTCGGAAATTAGAACCCGAAACCGACCCCTTTGCTAAATGGGTAGACCCGAAACCGGATTTTCGGGTCGTCTCAAATATTGACACCCTACTTGTGAGATCTCATTTCATTCTTCAGAAATTGTCTGTTGCTTTCCCTTAGATGTCTATTTATAAGAGATGACGTTTATGGCATACTTTGCCAGATTGGAATGTCCAAATATCCCTAGGGTATACAAATGAAAGTGCAATGTCTAATACATCCTAGAAAAAGATAAAATATGTTGAAGAAAAAATATGTTTAATTAAATAAATAAGACAAATAAGTATATCTATAATCATCTTGATTAAGACAGACAACGATCAAGATAATTTCAATTACATAAAGGACAATCTCTAGTACCTTTTCTTATTCTTACTCGAAGGCCAGGCTTTTAGTAATTGAGATACAGAAATATTTACGGCTTCCTAATCCCATAACTCATGCTTCATTTGAGGCGGATATATTACTAGAGGGCCTAGTTAGCGTTAATTAGCTAAGTAGGGTGGGAACTACTGAAGAATTTTGTACAACAACCTAAAGGATTCGACTAAATAGAGATTGCTACATGGTTGATAGGCATGCCTCAAGCTAGCATGCTCAACTGCTAGGGGTATGCATTTAGTTGGTTTGGATGGATCAATAGATAAATGTGTTAAGCCAAATTGGACCGAATCAAATTATAGGTGAAAACAAACTGACCAAATCATAGGAATAACCGAACCAAACTGAATTGCAATATAGTTTGGTTTATTTGGACGGTTTTGATTTAGTCGAATTTTAAAATTCTGATAAATAGGTGTCCATTTTGTTTGTTTGGATTAATTGGTTGATGGACATGATCGAATCCCTACTCTGGTCAAGTATAGAATTCCAAATCAAGTCATCAATAAAGGCTTAATATGTCAATCATAGGACATGATCGAATCCCTGCTCTGGGAATACTACAAGATAGTAATGTCTCATGTTTTTCAATATGGAGTTTAACAACATTGATAGTGAAGCAAATCTTGGCATCTTCTGTGCTGTCCCTACATTGGAATTTCAGAAATTAGCAAGAGGTCAAATGCAATTTCTGCTTCTGGAATTTCGCATTTTCAAGAACTGTAATAAAAACACCTTTTGGGGTGCATTTGCTTGCTATAGATGGAGATGTTGAATTGGGAAGGAGGTTGGGTGTGTGTGTTAGTTGAATGGAAGATTTGAGCGGGCTAAAGCTTAGAGGTTGGGCTAACTGAGAAGGGGTGGTAGGGTTTTTTGGCAGGAAAGCAAGCCACAATAGAAACAGGAATGTAAAGCAACAAATCGTTTTGATGAACAAGAAAACACTTCGGACAGACAATAGTGAGGAAGTTAAGAACATGCGGCAAATGTCAAAAGAGAAACCTCTCCTGAACATAATGAAACAAAAAACCATAAAGAAAACTTTAGCACAAGATTGATCATTGAATCAATAACTCAAAGCTTGGCTTAGATACCATTAATTATGGAGCTAGACAAGGGAGAGAGAAAAAGAACAGGTAAGGGTGAAGAAGTGGATCTCAATCTGGGAGGGAAGGGGCTATATATACCTTTCTCGTTTCAGTCATCAAATGTTGTCCCATTGCTTTTACTAGCTCTATTTATGAGAGAGGACCTCTAAGGTATGCATGATAAGTGTGGAATATTTAAGTAGCCCCTAGGACATGCAAATACAAGTGTAATGTCTAATAGGCATACATGTTTAGTTTTCAATCATCAAATATTGTCCCTCTATTTATAATTTATTTATAAATTTAGGGTGAATATTTGTCTAAATGATGAATTCAAGTTAATCTTAGCTAACAAAGTACTTTGCATTTTATCAAATGCTCCCTATGATTTATTACCCTAGAGTTTTTTTAGCCATCGAGGAGCTTATGAGCTCTAGCCATTATCATAATTTAATGGTGTAATTTAGCTGCAAAACCACTTGATCAAAGGGCCCTAGTCATAACCCTTTACTTGTAGTGCCATTTGGCAGTGAAATTATTGTTTAGACGACATGTGCCACATTCTTAATAGAAAGAGATTGAGAATGAATCATAACACTTGACAAGACATTCACTCTTTATGAGTTAAAGTTATTTTCAAATTTCTCACTCTCGAAAAATGGTTGCTGATGGTGGATGGATTTTAATTTAAGTTTTGAATGATAAATTTCGCTTGAATAATTTGAATTTTATTAATGCTTTTCATATTTTTATTAAAATTTGGGCCCAAAGTAATTCATTTTGAAATTTAGGGGTATTTTTGAAAATAAGATTATCTCTAGTTGAGATTTTCTATCATTGTAATTATTATCAGAGTTTTAAGTAATTTATTTATTATTTGAGTCTTGTCAACTCTGCTTGCTTGCCAACAGAGGGCCGAGTTTGAGTATCAGCTTCGTGAATTGGCATATGAGCATTAAGAAGTATGCAATCGAACTGTTGAGTATTTTATATTTATCATTTTTTAAAATTTTATTTTATTGTATTTTTATTTGTGAATTACTTTTTGTTCTTTTCATGTTCTCTCTATTTTCAGTAAAAAATTTAGCAACATTACGACATCTTCTCCCTGTGGGGTCATTATCGAGAGTATTAGGTCTGCCTACCAAGTTAAGAAAAAAGTGTATAGTTGGTGTTTTAATACAGTATTCACTAGAAAAGGTGTGTATTAGTCTTCAGTACATGCTTGTGGGAGAGGGATGGAGGCCCTAGTCATAACCCTTTACTTGTAGTGCCATTTGGCAGTGAAATTATTGTTTAGAGGACATGTGCCACATTCTTAATGGAAAGAGATTGAGAATGAATCATAACACTTGACAAGACATTCACTCTTTGTGAGTTAAAGTTATTTTCAAATTTATCACTCTCAAAAAATGGTTGCTGATGTTGGATGGATTTTAATTTAAGTTTTGAATGATAAATTTCGCTTGAATAATTTGAATTTTATTAATGCTTTTCATATTTTTATTAAAATTTAGGCCCAAAGTAATTCATTTTGAAATTTAGGGGTATTTTTGAAAATAAGATTATCTCTAGTTGAGATTTTCTATCATTGTAATTATTATCAGAGTTTTAAGTAATTTATTTATTATTTGAGTCTTGTCAACTCTGCTTGCTTGCCAACAGAGGGCCGAGTTTGAGTATCAGCTTCGTGAATTGGCATATGAGCATTAAGAAGTATGCAATCGAACTGTTGAGTATTTTATATTTATCATTTTTTAAAATTTTATTTTATTGTATTTTTATTTGTGAATTACTTTTTGTTCTTTTCATGTTCTCTCTATTTTCAGAAAAAAATTTAGCAACATTACGACATCTTCTCCCTGTGGGGTCATTATCGAGAGTATTAGGTCTGCCTACCAAGTTAAGAAAAAAGTGTATAGTTGGTGTTTTAATACAGTATTCACTAGAAAAGGTGTGTATTAGTCTTCAGTACATGCTTGTGGGAGAGGGATGGAGGCCCTAGTCATAACCCTTTACTTGTAGTGCCATTTGGCAGTGAAATTATTGTTTAGAGGACATGTGCCACATTCTTAATGGAAAAAGATTGAGAATGAATCATAACACTTGACAAGACATTCACTCTTTGTGAGTTAAAGTTATTTTCAAATTTATCACTCTCGAAAAATGGTTGCTGATGGTGGATGAATTTTAATTTAAGTTTTGAATGATAAATTTCGCTTGAATAATTTGAATTTTATTAATGCTTTTCATATTTTTATTAAAATTTGGGCCCAAAGTAATTCATTTTGAAATTTAGGGGTATTTTTGAAAATAAGATCATCTCTAGTTGAGATTTTCTATCATTGTAATTATTATCAGAGTTTTAAGTAATTTATTTATTATTTGAGCCTTGTCAACTCTGCTTGCTTGTCAACAGAGGGCCGAGTTTGAGTATCAGCTTCGTGAATTGGCATATGAGCGTTAAGAAGTATGCAATCGAACTGTTGAGTATTTTATATTTATCATTTTTTAAAATTTTATTTTATTGTATTTTTATTTGTGAATTACTTTTTGTTCTTTTCATGTTCTCTATTTTCAGAAAAAAATTTAGCAACATTACGACATCTTCTCCCTGTGGGGTCATTATCGAGAGTATTAGGTCTGCCTACCTAGTTAAGAAAAAAGTGTATAGTTGGTGTTTTAATACACTATTCACTAGAAAAAGGTGTGTATTAGTCTTCAGTACATGCTTGTGGGAGAGGGATGGAGGCGGTTAGCTAGAGCTGAAGGTTGATGGTGGCTGGAGGCTTGGCTAGCGGTACCAGCATGTGCGAGCAGAGGAAGAGGAGAGGAGGGCTAGGAACACGTGCGAAGAGAGCAAGAAGAGAGGAGAGTGAGCATGAGAGCGGCTGGGGGGTTCAAATTTAGGAATTTTTTAATGTTATTAATTTTTGCATTTGATGTCTCGTTTGAGTATGGGGGAGTGTGGGTCCTATGGGATGAGAGGTTTTGACTTTTGAATTATATATATATATCATTTTATTATATATATATTGCAAAATTATGTTAATCGCACAAATGAACATCGTGTCTTCACCTCGCATGGATAGTTATTTTTTGTTTCCACGTGCAAACATCCTAGGTAATATAGGTGTCTATTTAACTTATTTCTTCTATATTGAACGCATCGCTGCTGCTCCTTTCGCGAATGGATGTTGTTTGGGCAATTTTGACTTTTGGTCGATGCGCTTCAAGCGGCTTTTACGTGATGTGGCATCTTTCGTTCGCCACTTTTGTTGTGCTTGATCAAGTCGACCTTGGAGCAGCCATCGAGGTCAACATGTATCAATAACAAAGAGCAATGTCCCATCTTCAATGAACAGCTATGATGCACCGACACTTCGTTTTAAGAGGGTATGCAGTGTCGGACACGTGTCGGACACGGACATGCGTCCGACACGACGGGGACACGTGTCGGACACGTTATTAGTGTGTCCCATTTAAAAAAAAAAAAACGGACACGCGTGTCTGGCTATTTGATAATTAAATTAAAAAAAAAAAAAAGAAAAACTCTAGTCCCGCTATTTTATATTAGCCGATTCATGCCCGAGTCTTCATCTTCGCCCTAATCCCGTATTCCTATTCGTATTCGTGGTCTTCCCGAGCGATTGAGGCGAGCAGCGATCAACTGGAGATCTTTCCCGCGAGCAGCGGTTGCCTGGAGATCGCACCCTTAGTCTTCCCTTCCGGCCGTAAGCAGTAAGCCTTCCTCTTTAGTTTCTGTGCGCAGCCGAGAAAAGGCGACACCAAACTGCATAAAAATTTTCAAACCTGTAAGTTGATTTCACCATTTTTTCTCCATTCATCATTTCTGTCCATTTAGATGTCTTTTTGCTACGCTTAAGCTGCCCTTTTGCAAAAGCGCAACTAAAGCGCAACAAAAGGGCAACTAAAGTGCAACAAAAAAAGTAAAATTTTTTCTTTAACTGCGCTTTAGTTGCGCTTTAGCTGCGCTTTAGGTGCGCTTTAGGTGCGCTTTAGATGCGCTTTAGTTGCGCTTTAGGTGCGCTTTAGATGCGCTTTAGTTGCGCTTTAGGTGCGCTTTAGTTGCGCTTTAGTTGCACTTTTGCTGCGCTTTAGTTACGCTTTAGCTGCGCTTATAATAAAATTTTTAGGGTGGGCCCCGTCAGGGGGCAGCGCCCCCTTGGACCCCCGGCTGCCCGACATATTGTTGTATTCATCATCTTTAGGATAAGTGAAACATTATGTTTAGGGGTTTGATATATTGCACTAATTTATTAAGCCTTTATTTTTTCCATTTCACCAGTGTGTTTGAAAGCAAAATGAGCTCTGCTGCTGGTGGGAGTGGATTAGGTGACGGTTCAAAAGAGCCATCTGTAGAAACTGATAAGCCCTTATGGATTCATGTTACAAAGTTAGGAAAAACTTCTGAAGTAGGAGGCAATGTGTCATTCAAATGCAATTATTGTGGTGGCACCTACAAAGGATCTTATTCTAGGGTGAAAGCACATCTACTTAAGATTTCTGGTCATGGAATTAAAATGTGTCCTAAGATTACTACGTCGCAGTTGATTGAATTGAACAGACAAGTTGATGAAGCTGAATCTAGGATCAAAAGGGCACTTCCTAAAGAGATACCTTTGCCATCTACGTCGCAGTTGCTTGATAGATGGAGGATGGATCCAAAAATGTGGTGGTTGATTCATGGAGCTTCAGCACCGCTTCTTCAAACAATAGCAATAAAATTTCTTGGTCAAGTATCATCCTCTTCTTGTTGTGAGAGAAATTGGAGCACATACTCATTTATTCAATCGATGAAGATGAATAAAATAACTCCACAACGAGCTGAAGATTTAGTTTATGTGCATACAAATCTTCGTCTTCTATCAAGGAAGACCCCACTTTATATGACAGGTGATAACAAGATGTGGGATGTTGCTGGAGATGGGTTCGAGTGCCTTGATGATATTGGATTATTGGAGGTTGCAAATCTTTCTCTAGATGAACCAGAATTGGAAGCAATGATATTCAATGATGATGATATTGAAGGCCAAAGACCAATCTCTGAATCTAATTCTATCATTCCCTCTATTGAGTAGTTGAACCTTCATGTTGTACTAAATAAATTTTTGCTTATATTTTTGTGATTGTACTAAACATTTTAATGTTATAAGCTAAACAAGTCCTCATGACATTGATTTATTATTGATTACCATTTCCAATATGGTGTCACCTTTATTTCTATATATTATATTAAAAAAATTATTATGCCGTGTCCACGCCGCACCCGTGTCCTATATTTCTAAAAAATGCCGTGTCCCGTGTCCGTGTCGTGTCGTGTCGTGTCCGTGTCGCCGTGTCCGTGTCCGTGCATCTTAGATGAACAGTATGTATATTTTTGTTGACAAATCAGGTTCATCTTCTTTAGTAAGCCGTATGTGTTCATGTTTGTAGAATACTGTCAGTGAACGGCAGCATGTCATCATCGATGAATGCAACCATCCTCATCGAGCAGCAGCGGCACATCATTCCATGGCTCGATGAAATATTGGAATGAATTGAGAGCATATTTATTGATTTTGGAAATGGCTATTCTGAACTAACTAATTAGGTGGTTTTCGAAGCTTCACGCATCAAACACATTATACAAAGATTACTCCGTCAGTAATTGCTGTAAAGCCTTGCGTATTTGTTTCAATTAACTGCCAGGTTAAGCATGCATTGCCAACAGGAAATACATAAATTCTATCGCAAAATCTTTCTGATTTTTTTATTATTAATTCCAACCTAAGTTTCTGGGTTGTTCAGTGAGGTGGCCTTTTGCACTGTAATTGTACCATTTGTGCGGAGAAACTACCTGCCAGTTCCAGTGATAGCCTTCTCCTCCCTTCTTGTGGAAATTATTCTGTGCGGTTACTGAACCATTCGAAGGAGAATCAGAATGCGTGACATCACCAAGTACACAATGAACTGGTATACAGCAAAAACGTGATGTGGCACATCCCGATTCGCCTCAGGACGACGGCTGGTGACCGCACAGAATAATTTCTCCCCTCGAGTCATCTCCTATCTTATATAACTCTTTATAAACCTATTGGTGATTGATTGATTTAACTCGTGTGGCTCATATAGAGTATTTTTCTCTTTAAACCTCTTTCTAATGCTATATTAAACGGCCAGTTTTCATTTTCTTCATTAACTTGATCTATAAAAAGCCTTGATATTTCTTTACCCTGATTTGATTCTAACCTCAGGCTGGAGATGGAGAATGTAGCTGTGGTGGGAAGATGGTCAAAGGAATTTGCGTAAAGCCAAATAAAGGAGATGCTGTACTATTTTGGAGCATGGTTTGTGCTGCCCTTCCTTTTTCTACATGTCTTGATTGATCGAGAAAAAAAATAAAAATAAAAGTTATTGTGTGTGCGCCATTGATAACAGAAGGCATTTTGTTTGCAGGGTCTAAATGGGGAATCCGATCACAAAAGCCTCCATGGAGGATGCCCAGTTTTGGAGGGAGAGAAGTGGTCAGCTACAAAATGGATGAGGCAGAAAGCTACCTATTGATTGGTATCTCAATTTTTTGTTTTCCGCCAGCCTTTGTATCATTTTCCATACGAAAACTACAGGTCTAATAATATACTTTATTACATTCATCATTTATATAGTATTTAACCATATGTTGGTAGGTGAGCATAAAGAATCATATTCTCAGAAGTTTAGAATGCTGATCCAATAAAATTCTTTGAGCCGTTTTGTTACAGTATAATTCCTCTACAGTTTAAGGGACAATTAGATTGTTGTCAGGAAAGATGCTTCAACAAATGACAAAATTATGTTGTATTATTGGCAAGCCGGCAGAGTTGACCAGGCTCAAATAATAAAATAAATTACTTGAAACTCTGATGTTTGGACAAAATTATGAGATTTCAAAAAATGCATCATTTATATTTCGGTTGGGATTGTTTTTTTATTGATTCTTAAAATAATTTTTTTTATAAAAATTAAAATTTTTGTGCTAAAAATTGCTAAATAAGGGAAATTATTCTGTGCGGAGTCTGGATGAGAAGAATCGTCTAGATTGCTGCGTATTTACTTAGTATTTGTTGAATATTTATAAATAATATGCAACAAATCAATAAATACTCAATAAATATTTAAAATATATTCAATAAATACTCAATAAATATTCAGTAATACTTACAATTAAGTATTGATAAATATCTAATAAATATGCAGTAAATAAATAACAAATTTAGATAATTTTCTGCACAAAATGATTTCTCCTCAAATAAAGTCTTAGTATCCATAAAAAATCCAACGTGAGATGTTTTCTTATAGTATGCTAAAATTAAGCATTACCTCCATCAAAGCCTTGAATTTGCACCTCTATTTTTATGATATCAGGATTCCCATATAGGATCATAAAAAAATAAAATTAAAAAAGGGTAGAAATTATCATGTTCTTTTAACACAAACATAGTTTACTACAACCCCTAAAAAATTTTATTGCCTATTTAATTTATTATTAGAAATCATTTCAATTTTAACATTTAAAAATATCTTTAATTAATTTTTTATTAAAAAACATTTCAATTTTTAAAATTTAAAAATATCTTTCACAAATCAGAATCTTTCTAATTTTTTAAAGAAAATCTCTTTCAATTATTTCAAGCCTCTACAGAAATAAACCCATCCCATGTTAACGGATTCCATGTATAAATCAGTTTCATAAAATAGAATGACACAAACGGGTTAGCTATCTTACAAAAAGATGGCGTGTGGGGTTATTGCAATTCCCATCATCTACATCGATTCGGATAACTCTAACCGAATGATTTATAATATAATATTTTACTTTAAAATACAATAACAATCATATTCATAAATATTCTATATATATTCATTCTCGCCTCCATTTCTATCCTCCATTTTTCCACACTATAAAAATACATTTCCATTTGACGTTTGGTTGAACGCTTGTGGGAGTTGCAAATAGACAAATGACATTCGGTTGGAGATGCCTTTAAACTAATTTTAGCATGAATGATAAATCAATATAATAAGATTAAAATTACGATCTTTTTTACAATTTTATTTTTTAGATTACAATCACAACTTCTATTTAGTTATTGTTTTTTCATCATTTAAAAAAAAAAATTTAGGCTAATAAACAGTTTTTTTCCATAAGCTTTTAAAACAAATTTTCTTTAAGAATTCTATAACCAAAAACCTTTACAAAAAAGCTGCTGAATCCCAACTCATATCAATAAAACAGAAACACAAATTTCAAAAAGGATCCGACTGATGGCCTCAAAAAATTTAAGCACCAGATTACTAAATTGAAAGATGATAAATCAGTTTATTATATCACCTATAACTAACTATACCGTTCTGAGCAAGGATTGACGAGTAACAAGTAAAACCTCAAGCGAACAGCAGAACTAATCAATCCCTTGAATTTTGAGGGAAATATTTGCGAGCATCCAAAGGTTGGTTTCTGGGAGCCGAGTCATGATGATTGAAGTTGTCTGCCGCATTCATGGGAGCAAATGCTGCAATGTTTAAGAAGAAACCAGGTGCATAAGATACACAGGAAATATTTCCGAGGTTACAGAATCTTTTTTATTTTGGGAGGACATTTTTATGAATAAAAAATATGTTGATGATTTGAATTGACGGCAATGCCAGTATTTAAATTTAAGGGAATTTACATGTATGTCATACATTTCTTATGTATTTATATATTTAACACCTTGATTTTGTATTTACTTAATAACACTAGCATCTATATTACATCAAAATATATGAGTAAATTAGTATGTTCTACATTAGATAAATTAACATTGGTAGTATTTTATTTTAGATATTAACATGTTATACAAATATTATAAAGATTAAAGTGTTAAATATATTGTTGGTCTCCAGTGTGCTCCATAATCAATTCGAGCACATGCAATAACAGTGATTATCAACTGACGGAATGTCGTGCGAAATGAGTTTGAGATGCCTCGATCACGGCTGAAATCACTCGAATGTCCATTTGCTAAATGGATTGTGCTGACGCGTTCAAAACTGCAAATTTATCAAAGAAGAATCATTCGTGCGTGACTTGATTGAGCGACAATGAAAACAATGTTTACGGGCGTAAAGTTGAGCAAAATTTACAAACGTTGCCCGTTCATGAAATGAACAACGCCAATGCATTTAAGATGTTGAATTTATTCAATAAGAACCACTCAGGCTCGACTCGATCATGCAACCACAAATATAATGTTCTACAAGCACGACGTTGTGCAAAATTGCCAAATGTCATTCGTTCGCAAAATAGCCTGCACCGTTGTATTTGAAATGATGAAATTGCCAAGGACCTCCCATGCTAAATTCGAGTGAACGCAATCGAAAACAATAGTCCACGAATGCGATATTGCATGAAGTTGCCCAAACATTGTCTGCTTGCAAAAATGGACTTTGCCGACGTGACCAGAATGTCAAAATTACCTAGATATGACACTAATATTGCTAGTATCATTGCATTGTTGACCTGTAACTACCTAAAACCACCCACGACCCACAGTTTCAGCAACTATCGGAGACGCACAACCTACGATCTCCCCACACTGCTCCTCACGACACAAAAGCAGCAAAACCCTCTCATTCCCTCTCACACGCTCAGAACCGAAAATACACGCTCCGAGAACGAGAAGAGATCGCAAGAGAAGGAAGATTCGGACTCACCTCTTGGCTCCCATTGAACGCCGACCACCGCCTCGACTCCGTCCTTCTTCACGCGACGCCAAGCCCACAGACCTGCCTCCGGCCGACCCGCCGCCTCTGCCTCCAGCCGCCGGTCCAGCCTCCGCAGCCGACTCCACCTGACTCGCCGCCGAACCGAGCGCGACTCCTCTTCGGCCCGATCTCCTTCTTCTACCGGCCTCCAAACTCACCGACCTAGAAGCCGGCGCCGCCCACGCCGCCGCCGCCGTCTCCAACCAAGCCGCACGCGACCGTGCCCTAGCCCGACGACCTGCTCCCGTCGGATCCCTCTCTATCTCTATGTTAATATTATATATATAATATAATGTATTGTATTTTATATATATATATATATATATATATATATATATATATATATATATATATATATATATATATATATATATATATATATATATATATATATATATATATATATATATAAAATAAAATAAAACTAAAAAAAAAGAAAAGAGAAAGGTGAGGATTTCTTTCAAACAGGTACAAAAATAAATTGAAGATTTTTGAAGGAAGTCCCGGGGTTTGATTCGGTCCCCCGAAGCTCTCGGTCGTCGAGTTAATCCGACCGAGAGATCGAAGACTTGAAGACTCAATCTCCTCGCCGTTGATTCGCTCCGGCCGAGTCGAGCTACTCCTTACCTCCCGGCGCCGGGGAGGGGACGCCGGAAGGCTGACGAAATTTTCTTAAAAATCCATGACTTAGCCAAATTTTTGAAGAAATATTAAATCAAAATTTAATTTTAATTAAAGTTCATTTAATCGATTAATGCAAAAAAAAAAAAAAGAGAAAAGCTCAAATGAATATCAATGGATAATTGCAAACAATGACTCATGGCGAATGAAATTCCTCTACCTCACTTATAAAAGATAATCAATACGAACATGTATCTTGATTACATGCAATAATGCGAGACTATTTATTTGCCCTTGAAGAATATTCATCTCAATTGTGTTTCTGAATGAATGAGGATAAATGCGGCAAAGGGCATATTTATTAAATATATGGAAGACTCAAATCATGAGGGATATGAGTGCAGTATTTTAATAGTAATTAACTCCGACCAAAGGCATGAAGCAATTGCAGCTTATATATGATTAAGGTTGCTTGATTATAGGCAAATACACCGGCTTGTCTACAAGCAACAATGAGGGAGGCTCTACAAGTGTAACAGGTTCTTTGCAAGAACAAATACACATTTAACGTCAGGCAGCTCAAGAGGAGGATATTAGTTTTCTTGTAGACAACAAAAGCATTGCAGCATGCGATGATCACCATGATGGTAGAAGATCATGCAATAATTTGCTCACAAACAGTAAAGAATGTACGCATGAATAATATGATGATTCTCATGCTAATGATGTAGATGAAATTTTGCACTTGCCAAATTAATAGGGAGAGGACTTCTAAAATCAGATTACTGATGACGAAGGTGGCATCCTAGATGAAAATGAGTATTTGAAGAATAATGGAATGAGTGGAGAGGTCAAAAGTGATTGAACTGTTGGTAATCATATTGATGCAACGATAACTAGCAAGAAGAACACTTTAGCCTTTAATGACCAAACTATAAGTTGTGAGAATAAAAAGATGGTGAAACTAACAATCAAGACGTAATATCTATGATGATGAAACCCTCAAGGGGGAGGGGCTCAGCTTTGATGATTAAAATATCGGGCATCTTTTTAAGACATCTAATGATAATAAGATTAATCAAGTTAATTTTTGGAACAAGATTTGACAATGATCATATTAGTTTATCGCATGATGATGCAACATCAACCGATGATTAGGCTAATGATGTATTTTATGCAGGGGATTCAGTTGAATTCAATAGTGATGCTACTCTCTAGGATAATAGTGATGCTTCTAAAGAGGAGAAAGTTGAAACTAATCTGGGAATGCCTTTTATCCTTTCATCCATGTTTGAAAGATCAAATCTAAATTGAGAGATTAGATAACATTAAGGGATGCCTAATCATGTTAAACATACCCCTGCATGTGCTCCTACAAATGTGATAAATTTCCAAATACAAAAGTCTGAGAATGCTGCGCAGGGTCAAATGTTACAACCCGCATGTGCTCCAATCGTCACATCTAAGTCCCAAATCCAACGATTCGAGAATGTTGCGCGGGTCAAATATTCAAGTCTCATCCTCCTCCATGAAAGGGACCAGAGTTGACCTGACTTGAATCATAAAATACCTCTCAAATACCTACGAAAATAATAAGTGACTTTAACGTCACCCCGATGATGGCCGCGTTGACAGAAAATCTCAACCGGAGGGGTTAAAATCTCAAAATTAAATAAATATCCAAATTCTTGGAATGAAATCTATCCCTTAAAAGCTTAAAACTAAAAATCATTCACCTCCCGCAACCGTTTGTTGGTGGTGATAAATTTGAAATTAACTTTAGCTCACAAAGAGCGAATGCGTGTCGGGTGTATCGCTATGATTCATCCTCAAATAGTCTCTTGCCAATAGGGACGTGGCACGTGCCCCCTGATCGGGTGGTTTTGCCGCAAAATGGCACCATTATATTACGATCACGGCCAAAGCCCGTATGTTCCCTAAAGGCGTCAAACCCTTGAGTTATGAATCATAGGGTATAGTCGATAGGCACAAAGCCCTCTGTCAGCTAAGGTGGATTCAGATATATCCTCTTAGACAAACACCAACCTAGGTCTACAAGGTATTCTTGGACGAAGCAACCCATGGCTGCCGATAAGGTACCTTCTGTCAGGTTGGGTCGACTACCTCCTCTGACTAAGTAGACCAGGGATCATGACAGCCCGGGACGACAGAACCATGGGATCTTGATCGGGCTCGTCTCCATTCCCCCCACCACCAGTTTTAAGTTCATGGTGATAAATTCCAAATCATAAAGTCAAATTTAAACCCTAAGATTGTTGCTATTATACGCTGGATTTACAATCTATGCGAGCTTTTTAACGACTAGCCTTAATCGAAAGTTCTCTCTCGTCATCGGGAGGGGTAATTAACTATAGGGGCTTGCGCCTATAGAAAACCAGAACTCAGATCATAAAGTCCTCATAAAATGAGGGCGAAATCTCTGGGTAATGTCTTATCTAAAACCTAATCTGCCTTCTGAAAATTCACCCGGAACCTAATCTAGTTAAAACTCTCTACCGTCATCATCAAACAAAGAAAAGAAAAATAGATCGATGGCGCGGAGAGGCCGGGAGCATACATCCAATGGAATTTTCAGGAGCCCACATGCATGAGTCAAAATGTGAATTTTGCTAGCACGAGGTGACGCATCCGAAATGTTGAAATTACCCTGATATGACACTAATATTGTTGGAGTCGTTGCATGAGTCAAAACATGAATTTTGCTAGCACAAAAGTGACGACACACATTTCGAAATGCACGATCAACAAGCAATGCTACAAAAACACACATATATATATCCACTTTAATTTATTTCTTTATTAGTAATAATATGATTACTAATATATATAAGTAAAATAAAATTAGAAAAAAAAAATCATTTCAAAATCCTATCTATTATCTTATCCCTACCCCTATCTTATCTCAGCAATTCGACGCCTGACAAATATGTGAAAATTATAGAGTTCGGATTAGATACAACAATAAGAAGCCTTTATCTCATTACATAGGGTCAACTACATGAATCATTTTTCTCCATTATATCAAATTAAGAGTCAATTTCTCATTTAAATCTAGTAAAAAATATTATTTTAATACTTTCTAATCAAGTCTTTTTAGATATATCTCTACCTTTCTTAAAATAGGCCGTATCTATACATCTGCTCTCCTAGCAAGGTCATAAAAAGGCTGATGTTTTATATAACCAAACCATCTAAGGCGACTCTTACTAATCCTATTATCCACTAGAGCTAATCCAACCTTTTCAGGTCTATACTCGTTTCGCATTTTGTCTGTAAGTGTAAAGCCACTCCTCCACTTGAGCATCCTCATCTCGGCAACACTTAATTTTATGGTACTCTTTTAATGGCCAATATTTTGCGTCATAAGGCATTACAGTTCTGACTACCATCTTATAAAATTTTTCATTAAGTTTGAGGGTACTTTTCCATTACACAACAGGCCTGATGCATTCCTTCACTTTAGTTATCCAACTTGAATTCTGCTAATAATATCCCCATGTAGTTCACCATTACTTAGAGCAAAGGCCTGAGATATCTAAAATGTGCACTCTTTTTAATGACTTGATCACCCAATATCACAATCTCACCACTAGATCTATTACTGCATAAATTACACTCCATGAATTCGGTTTTAGATCTACCATGATGAAAACATTTAGACTCAAATGTTGACCTCCATAATTCAAGTTTTTCATCAACACTCTCTCTTTTCTTATAGATGTTTACCTCCAATCGAATCCCTGAAATCCCGCTGAAAACTCGCAGAAATCCCGCTGAAATATCTACAAATTGGCATCATTCGTGTATCGGGATTTCTACTTGAATCCTACGATTGTTCGCCTGTCCTCGCTGTTAAGACACCAACGAACGAAGCCTTCGGCTTCGGTTGTTCAATCTCACGCAAACGAGCACTCCGACTTCCCATCCCAGCTCTTGATCTTGCACGCAAGCAACTGCTCCCTCACAGTCGAAGACCCCCACTCCCAGCTTCTTCCCTGCTCATTCGAACCGATCTCCGACCACATCTCCTCTTCGTTCCTCTCTACATCCGTCAACCCTCACCCAACCCAGATCCCAGACGCAGCTTTCAATCCAAGCTTCGGCTAGATTTGACCCTTCCTCACACCCGCGACCAAACCTACAATAGATCACCCGCCTCCTCTGCTCGCCGTGACCAATCCTCCTTGTCCGATCCTACAACCTTCAAGCCTCTGACTCCATGTACGAACTAACTACAAGTCGCGAACCCTTTACAGCCCACCATTCTGCCTCTACCCTATCTAATCGACTCCACAAGACCCAGTCGCCGACACCTCAAACTCCTCCGATCTCCACCTCCTAGTAAAGCCGAAGCCGCCCATCCTTGATACCCCGTTGATCCTCCCGTCTAAACTCCTCCTCAACTTGTCGCAAACTGCACACTGTGGGCTCCGAAAATTCCATTGGATGTATTCCCGGCCTCTCTACGTCATTGATCTATTTTTCTTTTCTTGTTTGATGATGACGGTAGAGAGTTTTAACAAGATTAGGTTCCGGGTGAATTTTCAGAAGGCAGATTGGGTTTTAGATAAGACACTACCCAGAGATTTCGCCCTCATTTTTGTGAGGACTTTATGATCTGAATTTTGGTTTCCTATAGGCGCAAGCCCCTATAGTTAATTACCCCTTCCGATAACGAGAGAGAACTTTCGATTAAGGCTAGTCGTTGAAGCAGTCATATAGGTTATGAACCCATCATATAATAGCAACAGTTTTAGGGTTTGAATTTGAGATTTGAATTTATCATCATGATTTAGAAATTATCACCACGGACTTAAAACTAGTGGTGGGGGGAATGAAGACGAGCCCGATCAAGATCCCATGGTTCCGTCGTCCCGGGCTGTCATGATCCCTGGTCTACTTAGTCAGAGGAGGTAGTCGACCCAACCTGACAGAAGGCACCTTGTCGGCAGCCATGGGTTGCTTCGTCCAAGAATACCTTGTAGACCTGGGTTGGTGTTTGTCTAAGAGGATATATCTGAATCCACCTTAGCTGACAGAGGGCTTTGTGCCTATCGACTATACCCTATGATTCATAACTCAAGGGTTTGGCACCGTTAGGGAACATACGGGCTTTGGCCGTGATCGTAATATAATGGTGCCATTTTGCGGCAAAACTACCCGATCAGAGGGCACGTGCCACGTCCCTATTGGCAAGAGACTGTTTGAGGATGAATCGTAGCGATACACCCGATACGCATTCGCTCTTTGTGAGCTTAAGGTTAATTTCAAATTTATCACCCCCGACAAACAGTTGCGGGATGTGGATGATTTTTAGTTTTAAATTTTTAAGTGATGTATTTCATGTTAGGGATTTAAACTTTTGTTGGATTTGAGATTTGACCCCTCCGGTTGAGATTTTCTATCAACACGGCCATCATCGGGGTGACGTTAAAGTCACTAGTGTTTTCGTAGGATTTTGGGAGACATTTTGTGATTTAAGTCATGTCGACTCCAGTCCTTTCGAGGAGGAGGATGAGACTTGAATTTAGACCCACGCAGCATTCTCAGACCATTAGATTTTGAAATCATATGCGGTGGTCGGAGCACATGCGGGTTGTAGTATTTGACCCTGCGCAGCATTCTCGAAAATTTGTGTTTGTAACTTTAAAATGTTGACCGGAGCACATGCAGGGGTTATGTTTCAATTCAGTGGGACCATATTTAATACATAAAAAGGGGGGAATTTTAAAGTATTTAAATATGATCTATTTGTGCAAGGGATTTCATTTAGAAAAGGCTGAGATTTCTTTTGAGAGCCTACGAACGCCTTCTGTCCGCTTGTATACGTGTTGCGGATCCGGTGGCGTTTGAGTGTATTAGATTTCACTTATTGCATTTAGTTTATTTTAACTCCCCTAAGCGTCACTTAGCACAGCTCGTAGAGGGTGTTTGCTCAATAGGTATTAGGAAATCATGTTCTTGTTATAGGAGAATTATCTTGCTTGCTATAGGTTCTCCCATTCTCTCCCTAGGTGGTCTAATTTGTTTGATACAAATCCCTGGGATTTGCTCTTGCTTGCAGGTTAGTTGTTGTGGGTGCTACGAATTCCCTATTCCTGGTCATAGGCGAAATTTAGTATACTTATAGTGGGCACTATAAATTCTCTACTCCCATTTATAGGTGAATTATAGTGTGTTGTAATTTTCCTTTGGGTTGAAGGAAATGATTTGAAGCACCAACCACTATAGATATTGACAAATTGAACCTTTTCTATCGAATGACATGCCTCTAATTCCCTTATAGTCGTTCAGTAGTTTGGAGAGCACTTGTGTTTGAGTTATCCGGTAGTTTGGTAGCTTTACAGCTTGAAAGCCACTTGGAGAGTTGTTAGAGAGCTTTAAAAGAACATGCACTTAGATTGGATTATTGGAAACATTGATTCTTGTATTTTATTTTTATGTGACTTAATTAATTAGATTAATGAATTTAATTAGAGTTAAAGATATTAAATTCTATTTTCAATCATTTTAAATTCATTAATAAATCAAATTTTAATTTGAATTATCCAATTTTGCAAGTCATGTGTTTCCAACTTTCCAAAAATTCACAAGTCCAATAATTTCAGAGAAAATTTCGGCAGCCTTCCGGCGTCCCCTCCCCGGCGCCGGGAGGTAAGAAGGGCATTTGCCCTTTCAAGTCCACCCGGCCGGAAAGATAGTCAACGGCCGGGGCCTTCAGGGCATTGTCGGGCCCGGGATTGATCTTCAGAAGCTTTGGTTGACGACGAATGGTTGCAGACGATTGTCGATTGCCGGTGATTTGTTACCGATCCCTTTTTTTATCATTTAATTTACAAATTAATTAATATTATAATTATTTTTAAATTAAATAATCAATTAAGCACTTTCCAATTTTCTCCAAAATTTTGGTTAAGTCCTGGATTTTTGAGGAAATTTTGGCAGCCTCCCGGCGTCCCCTCCCCAGCGCCGGAAGGTAAGGAGGGCATTTGCCCTTTCAAGTCCGCCCGGCCAGAAAGATAATCAATGGCCGGGGGCTTCAGGGCATTGTCGGGCCCAGGAATCGGTCTTCAGAAGCTCTGATTGACGAAGATTGGTTGCATATTAGTTGTAGACGATTGGACGCAGATTGAGTGGTTGCGGACGATTGGATGCAGATCGAGTGATTGCCGACGTTTAGATGCAGATCAAGTGCCGATGCTTATTTGGAAATCCCTCATCTCACTTTTTCTCTTTCTCTTCTTTTTTCTTCTTCTTTTTTTTTATAAATTATATATAATATAATATTATTATATATAATAATAATAAATTATTATTATTATTTAAATAATATTATACATATATATATTATATTATACACATTATATACATAATATCATATATATTATATTATATTATATTATATATATTATATTATATCTCTGTTATATAATATCATATATCAAATATATTATATTATACATAATATAATATTATATTATAACATTATGTAATATAATATTATACTATATATAATATAATAATACATCTATATTATATTATATAATATAACATAAACAAAACAGAGAGGGGGGAGAGTCGGGAGGAGGCGGAGACGGACGGGCTCGGGGCAAGAGTCGGAGGTCGAAGAGCCGGTGTCGACGGCGAGGAGGCGGATCTGGCCTGCGACAGGAGGTCTGGATGTGTTGAAGCTGGAGGTTGCCGAAGGCAGGAAGATTAGGGGTCGGCTAGGGCATGGGCTTGGAGAAGGCGGCTTCTAGTTGGAGGTAGGAGATAGAAGAACAGATGGCCAAGTCAAGTCCGGCCGGGTCGACGTCGGAGCAGTGGATGATCGGAGTTGCTTGGAGTCGGGTCGGCGTCGGGGTTGGGCTTCGGCGGATGTCGGCTAGGGCTCGGCGGCAACAGGCGACGGATGCAGGTAAATCAAACACGGCTTTGGCTTTACTTGCAACTGTCGGAGGCAGGTCGGTCGGAGTTCGACTGGAGTCGGGACGGTGGAGGCTTCGTCGTTTGGTATAGAGCTCGACAGAGATCTCACGAGCCAGGGGTAAGTCTCCAGAATCATTTGCTTGCGATCTCCTACTGTTCTGAGAGCGTCTTTTTTCTCTTGTCTGTGATTCTGAGAGCGTGGGAGAGTCCGAATGAGAGAGTCCCGCTATTTTGTGTCGTGAGGAGTAGTTATGTGGAGCAGTTACTTGCGATCGTGGGATCAGTTGAGTCGTCGGACGGGTGACAGTTACAGGTCAACACACACTCTCTTCCCTCTTTCCAAATAGAGACAATAAAAGAAAGCAAGAAGAGAAAGAAAATAGAATATATATATTGTTTTTGCTCTCGTCGTAAACTCATCATCACATCACCCACCTCGCATGCGCGAAAGTATGAACTCGCGCATCCCTAAAAAACTTCAAAATCCCATTGGCAGCATGCGTGACGAGTGGAATTTGTACGTGTTTTTTTAGCACGACAGGGAAACTCATAGGCAATGCTCGCAACGTGATGGTTAAGCCTTTTACGTGCTTTTCTTAGTGCAGCGTAAATATTTTAAGTATCAATACACGTCTTTCGTGACATGTAAGATGAGTTACAAGCAGGTACATAAAGACCCATATATGCCTTTCTTGCAAGGTGAGAAAGAAGACCTTGACCGCATCATCTCACGATATCGATTATACACACCTTTTTTGACTTGGTGGACAGGCCTAGCACTTCTGATTCATCCTCCCATGGGAGGAAGACACATGAAGCTTCCAAAATTTGTATTAATAGGTGACTCAAAACAGATACACAAAAACTCATGCACGCCTTTTTTGGCTTAGTGAGATAGAAGACTCCGACGATAGTGTCGCACAAAATCGGCCAAAAACACCTGTGCGTGATGGGCAAGCCTAGCACTACCAATGACGCCCCCTACAAGGTAAACATGCTGGGAGGCTGAAAAAATTTTGTTTGGACGCTTAAGCAAAGAACAATTGAAATGAACTGTTGGACTAAAATTAAAAAAATAATAATAAAATGAAACTTAAATGCACATCAAAGACAATGAAAATACTAAAATGCAAAATTTGCCACTTAAAAAACAAACATAATTAAACACACATTGGGGACTTATGATGAACACGGCAAATCACCTACGAGAAATAACAAGAATTTTGGACTCCAACTGAACACACAAATTCTATAATTGTATCAAAATGAAATTTCTTTGCAACATACACTTGCAAGCAGATAGAAGACGTGCTTTGAAGCTTCAAAAAATAAAAATTTAAGAGCATCTCAATATTCGTGTAAATGATCAAAATTTGAACATCTAAAAAATTGCACATATTTAAATGACAAATGCCCGTGCAAATTATCAAATATGAATACTTTTAAGATCTCGCAGGCATTAAAATTTATATTTAAAATTTTAAGCATGGGCGCCTCCAAAAATTTGTCGTTGCTTAGAGAAGCATGCTAGAAGCATGCTAGCGCCTCATAAATCGTACCACCAACTTGATAAGAGTGCAGTAGCCTTGTGAAGCTCATTATCATCTTGAGAAGTGAGCCATTGCCTCAAAAAGAATGTCATAACACCAAAAAGCGCAAAGTTGTCTCTACAAGCATATAGTTGCCCTTGAAAGCATGTTATTATTTTAAAAAGAAAAATCAATAAATAATATATATTGAAAAAGCATGCAAATATGCTATGCAAATGCACAAAAATGCATACAAGTGCATCATGTGGGCTCACCAAAGAGTGTTCAATACCTTGAAAGCATGCAAATTCAATGTGCAATTACACCAAAAAATGTGCAAGTGCGTCACGTATGCATACCGAAAAGTGCCAAGAACATTAAAATATGTGCGAATACATAATACAAATGCATTGAAAAGCATACAATTGCATTGTATCAATGCATGAAAAAATGCACGTCACTTAAAAGAAAATTTAAAATCCCCGCATGTGCTTTCACACGCTCACCCTTGGCTTTCAACCCTCACCACCTCAACCTTTTTTTCAAGTCTTCATCTATAGGGTGAATAGCAACTCTGATCCTTCTTTGGTAGCACTCATGACCAAGAGAAGGATGGAGAAATTTTATGAGGCAAGCTCTCCTAAAAGAAAAGCATTATCCTTCTCACATCTCTCATCTTCCACCGTGAAAAGAGTGCCTCGTAGATTGTTTATTGAGTTTCTACTGAAAAATTAGAAAGAGAATGGATAAGAGAGAATGCTGGAGAAGGGTGAGGACAAAAAGTCATTATTGCACACTTTCTATTTACCATTCCACTACCATCAATGTATTATTGACTGCATCACAAAAAAAAAAAAAAAGAAGAGGGAGCTTTCCTAGAAAAAAACAAAGAAGATCAAAGAGGGTAAATCACAGAACAAGAAAGAGGATAACCCAGAACATTATTATCCCACTGTTACCCTGCTCTTGCTATTGTCATCCTGCAATAAGTACAAAAGTTTTCAACACCAGAAACATCACTTATGGATCTAACTTACCTAAAATAAAAGAGGAAGATGGAAGTGAGGAAATGACTTAGAAAATGAACAATACAATTGGCAGGTGTACAAGGAGAAAAAAGATGAACGAGACGCTTCCTTATGCTGCTCCTTGGCTCAGCAAGAGTAAAGATAAAAAAGGAAGAGCGCAATATAGAAAAGGGAAATGTAGTAGGGCAATAGGAGAGGAGAATTAACTCCCAAACTCCACTTGTATTAGGTGGATTTGATTGGGGAGGTTAAAAAGGTGCCAATAATTAAACAGAGGTTGAAGCCAGTGACTGACAAGGATGGTGCTTCCAAATAGAAAAGAATATGGATGAATGAAACGATCTTCAATTTGATTCCCATGGTCTTTGGGATCTAACAAACTGGAATTTATTATTTAAAATTTCAAGAAGGATATTAATAGGCCAGTAAATTGAATGGAGAGAGCTAACCTTTCTCCCTCATTCTTCTCTCTCTGTCATATTCAAATTTGTCACGAATTTGTCTGACGTTCTCCCATGTATCAGAAGATCGAGGTCCACCAAAACTTTGATCCTGTAGTCATTAGTAAAGAAAAATAGTCAATTCATATTAGGATTTTATACATAAGAAAGCACATGATTTTTGAAAACTAATCTAAAACTCAAAAAGAACAATACTGTCTTGATTAAGACACTGTTTCCAAGTTGAGCGTAAAAATCTCAAAATGGTGACCATTAACTTTGAACATAAAATAATATAATAATGCAGGAACACATTAACCTCATAAAGCATTAGAAACCTTATGAATTGAAAAGAAAAGAAAAGGTATAAATGAATTTATAAAAAAAAGGAATAAAAGGTTTATTTCAGGAAGTCTATATTCCATCAATTATGCTTAAAAATTTTGCAAGAAGAATAATATTTCTTTAAGTATAAAGATTCAGAGTTAAACTTGCTACAAACACAAGGCATTTTATTTTCACATGAAGGTTGACATCACTCCAGTACAATCAAATGAAGATGCAAAATCTTAGGCAAGATAACCTACAGAAAAGTTTAAGGATCCGTCCAGGTGCACTACGACAACTGAGTCATTGGCACAGCACCCACATTTCCAAGCGCCCACGAGTAGCCCTGTTTTGGGGGTAAGTGTGCAGGAAATCCACCATCCTTCATGTACCAAAACATTTCCGACGTGTGACACAGCAATGCAAAGGACGGCACCATGCATGACCCACCGTCACAAATAGGGAAGTTAGTTATGCTTACTTTCTACGTTTTATAAAAAATTGATTTCGATCTTCTTCCAAGCATTTTGAAAGCATAGTAAGTCAATCTTCTTATTCAATAACTTCTTAAGCACAATGATGTTTATATAACACAGCCAGAAAGAATAGCGAACAGACATCTGGCTTCTTCCTCCAAAAAAATTTATTAGTCTAAATTTGATAAACTTAAGCATTAGCCTCACACAGTCTTTGGATAACTATCCAAGCACTGAAACTCATCGGATCCACTGGTGATCATATTCAAATTTGTTCATCAAGAAGATAGAAGCAAGAAGCAGACCAGCATCCCCCTCGCACACAGCTCTCTCCTTCACCCAAAATATTGCACATACAACATATTTTTATAACTTTTCCGGAAAGTAACAATTGGCTTTTCTTTCCCCTTCTCACCCTTAATGGGGCAGACCTTTAGTTAAAAACAAAAAAATAAATACAAATTAAAAAGAAAGAATTAAAAAAATGATATAAATTCTACTTGACTGGTTTCTTGAAAAACAAGCCAGTAACTGAAGGTCTAAAGCATATTATTCTTCCCTCTTTTGTTTATAAATAATGCTAGTATCATCAATTCCGCCATTGATTAGCAAGTGAAACAGAAGCATCGCTGTTCATATAGTGATTGGTCACAATTCACAAGAGCACCAATATAACTAATTCCTTTTATCCAGAAAATCACGCCACGGTGGTGGAAATGTTCTATACCTAGAACAAGTGAAAACGAGCTCAAGTTAGCCAGTAATACTTATCTTTTGAAGTCATCAGCTAACTTCAAGCTGATTTGCACCTTCAAAGGTAACTTAACCTGACACTCTAGTATTTGCAGCATGAGGAAAGCTTATATGAGAATTAGGATGAATTTATAACAATGATGCAATCAATTGGAAGTGTTGCCCAATGATATAAAATGCGGAGATGTACATCTGAGATGTATGCAACAGAAAACGTATAGCCTGAAAATAATTGGGAACAAATATAATTGGCAATAAGGGAAGTTGCTTAAAGATGCAAATGTAGTAGCTATTTGAAACAGAATAAGAGCACACTGACCCAGAGTTAAAAGAATTCACAGCTGTAGACTCGAAGTGTTAACCTAGGTGTCAATAATGCAATAATATGCAATATAAAGTTGTAATTAATCCTTTTCCCAAGGTGAAATTCCCTATAGTTCCACCAGCTCAAATTAGAAGAACATAAAGAAGCCAGATGGATTGAAAAATAGAGGACATTTGATGTGTTTTCATGTAGGATTTGAGAAGCAACCATTCCTTAAATACTCAAATGTAACCGCTGAATTAGCAGATGTTAAGCACAATAGTTAGAGTTTTGATATAACTGCTGAGATCACATGTTTAACATGTCTATTAAGTTATGGTTATTTATTATATCAGCGTGTGATGATTGTATCTATAACAACTAATATATATTTTAAATTTTTGCTAACTGATATACTTTGAATGTGCTATACATACGGCTAACTTAGAAGCAAAAAGAGCACCTGAAAAGAAAAGGAATACAGTAGTACATTTGGAGTACTATATACTTTGATAGAGGAATAAATAATATGGAAATAGGCATTTCTATGGCATATCTTACACCCACAGAGTATCTAATTGACAAGTGGAGGAGTTGCTCCATAGACTACAGACCCCAGTTGGAGATAAGTAAATAACGCACACGGATCTCTTAAGCCCTTCTTTCCAATACAAATATAAAGAAAAATCAAGATTGTGAAAATTAAACCGGAGATAGAACTAAAAGAAAGAGAGGTTCAGGTTCAATGGTTCGACCAGAATTGAATCGGGTCGAATCGGATGACATAATAAAAATGATATCTAAATGACAAGCTAATTATGCAATAATTATGAAATAATATAAATTTACTGTTAAAAAATAAATAAAATTCATAAACAAATAATATATTCTATAATTTTAATTTAAATATCCTCAATCATTAATTTAATTCACATTTAATACAAAATTAATTCATATAAAAATTTATAAATTTAATATAAATAATTAATAATTTATGTTATATATTTAAATATAATTTATACATATAGATTATATACAAATTTCACATTATAAAATTACATCTATAAATTTATGCTACACATTTATAATTAAAAATAGATAAAAATTTAGTTTTTTATATTGTACAATTATATAACTAAATAGATAAGATTAAGTATTATTAATTAAAAAATTAATATTATTTACATTATAAATATTAATTAAAATTTATGTGTAAGAATATGTAGTTTATGTTTTGCGACTAGAAAGGGAGTTGAAGGTAAACTTGAATTATGGAAGTCAACCTTAGAATCTAAAGGCTTTCATTTGAGTAGATCTAAAATTGAATATATGAATTGTAATTTTAATAATAATAGATCTAGTGGGGGGATTGTGACTTTGGGTGATCAAGTAATTAATAAGAGTACATGCTTTCGATATCTTGGGTTTACTGTTCAGAGTGATGGTGAAATAGATGGGATATTATTAGTAGAATTCAAGTTGGATGGTTGAAGTGGAGGAATGCATCGGACTTGCTGTGTGATAGAAAAATCCCCATCAAACATAAGGGAAAATTGTATAAGATGGTGGTTAGACCTGCAATGCTTTATGGTGCAGAATGTTGGCCATTAAAAGAGAAGCATAATATTAAGTGCTGTAGAGATGATAATGCTCAGGTGGATAAGTGGCTTTACTCTTAGAGAGAGGATACGAAATAAGCATATACGTGAAAAGATTGGAGTAGCTCAAGTGGCAGACAAGATTAGAGAGAGTCGCCTTAGATGGTTTGATCACATAAAACGGTGGCCTTCTGATGACCCGGTAGGAGAGTAGATGTATTAGATTTGACCTATATTAAGAAAGATAGAGGTAGGCCTAAAACGATTTGGTTAGAAAATATTAAAAAAGACCTTTCTTTATTAGATCTAAATGAGAATTTGACTCTTAACAAAACACAATGGAGAAAAAGGATTCATGTAGCCGACCTCACATAGTGGGATAAAGGCTTGATGTTGTTCTTTGTTGTTGTTGTATTTAATCACACATCACTTGGGCACTTTGACTTAATATTGTTTAGATAGGTTTTTTTTTTGTTTGTTTGAAAGAGTAAACAAGTCACATAAATAGTGGACCGTATGAATAAGTTTGGTTGGAGCTTGCTTGATAAATAATTATTATAAAAATTTATAAGTGATTTTAAAATAATATATTAAATTTAACAATTTATATTAAATTAATTAAACCTAATTTATTTAATTATGTAAATGAGATAATAATTGAACCGACTGGTTTTTAAAAACCGGGAACGATTTAACAATTGAACCACCGACTCAAGGTGGTTTTTTCGGTTCAATGCGAAACCAGTTTTATAAATAAACCAAACCAGCTGGCATACCTCTTCGCGGTTGAACTGGTCAAACCAACCAGTCCGATCCGGTTTTCAAAGCATTGGAAAAAACTCAAATGATTAAAATCTAATTCAATGTTTAATCAAAATCCTCATAAAGTGTTCTAACACATCCCATTGTAGCTTCACAAATCAAGGATAAACTATCCTAGGAAGTCCTCCATGGATTTCCTATAAATGATGAAATGCGCATGGATGAACTGCATGCCATTGCCAACATGAATCAGTTGAGAAACGAGACAAACAACATTAAAGCTCATTTTCCACTAATATTAATAGCTTGTTCTAATTCCATAAAAAATTAATGCTTTAAGAATAAATATAGAGAAAAAATAGCTAACATAAATTCAGGTACACATGTACTTCTCACCAGGGAGAACCCATTCAATACAGAATCCATAACAAATAAAAATTTATCTTAAAATACTACCAAATTGTGAATATCACGTATAAGATATATTGTTAGCAACACGAACTACTTACTATGGCCAAGCAAATCATAACCAAGTTTTTGAGACCTAAACAAATCTCAAATTGATCAAAACAAATAATCCAAACAAAACAGATTTGCTATTTTCCCTTATAGTAACCACAAAGGCATCACTGAATAGACGTCTTTGTGGCAGAAGCGCAAAAACAATAAATGATCAAAAAATAATTAAAATAAATTGATAGTAAACACCAACCAAAAAGAAAAATCTCATGGTTTTACTTCAGTTGAAAAACATGTGTACCTTATTCATATCTGCAAAAGGTTGCCGCCTCCTGCAAGCATAACATTAAATAAATCAGATATGCATATTAAATTGTAACTCCTAGCTCGTATATCTCCCATGAGAAATAGAAGATGTGAGCAGGTCGAATAGGCATAACCATCATGACCATCCATAATGACTAACAAAGAAAGAGTACCTATATTAGTGAGGCAGGAAATATTGAACAAGGCGAAAATTACACCCTGGAGATTATAAGGGATGTAAAACAATGATGGAAAATTTTGATGTTGAGCTGAGATTTTTAAGAATTTTCCATATAATGCATGCAAACTCAAAAATCTAAAATATAGGCAAACACATGGACGAAACTATAAGCAAGACAAACAGTAACATACTAAAGATACAAATATAGAACAATGAAGAATTAGATGATTGAAAGGGTGAAGAAATTTAACCCAAGAAGTAGAATTAGAATAAAAAAGGATAAGGTCGTCCACTCCTTGTAGTTCCTTGAAAGCATTGCTTGATATAGCTCGATAAACTTGACTCGCGAGCCCACAAACGAGTCAAGCTCGAGTCGACTTGCGAGCCAGCTCTCTCACTTACACCCCTAATCTAAATAACTCATAATTTAACATGTCAAAACAACATATTATGTATGTAAATGGTCTAGATTGAAAAAAGTTTGATTTGAATCATTTGAAAAGTCTAGATGAAAACAATAAATTATCTGAGAAGCTTCCACTACCCTCACCTCAATCCCCTTCCCCGCCCTCATTTACGTAGTTGCATGCCAAACCCATTTTCTCTTCATCAAAACAACTTAAAAAGCCATCAATATGTTTATTGAACCTAACTTCTCCCTTTCTTGCCAGACACTAGAAAATTCTGGGGCTTTGAAGTTAGCCCAACTCACACGCATCACGAATAAAAAATAAAACGGTTCTAGCCGCACCAAAATTCCAATTTTATTCAAAGACTATTTGTATTGTGGTCTAGATTGAGCCGAACTAAATCTAAACAACTAACAAGCCTAATACAAGCAAAGAACAAATCAATAACACACACAAAAAGGGTAAAACAGATAAAAAGATATAAAGATGAGAAAACAGATAACATAAAATATAAGTGAATAAACAAAATAAGAAATGTGTGATTCTATTCGTACTCTTCAAGTTTTACACTTGGAATAAGATCTTCAGGATGATGAAAATAGAATTTAAGCTATCAAGATAAATCTAAAAAATATAGAAATAAATAAATAAAAGGTATCACTTACATATTAGGGCATAGCCAGCAATGGACTCTAAAAAACACTAAAAATCTAGGTAGATGGCCTATGGGATTGTACAATGAGTATGATGAAACATCATATAATATTTTTTTCGGGTTAAATGTCATACACTCAGGCCTAAACGTATGGTATGTCAAGATCAACATACTGCATGTTTAGTAGCATTTACTCAAGTAAATAAATGGATTTTCCAGCCATGGCACCTGATTTCATATATCGTATACTGGAATGTATAGTACATTCCATTTGAATGTACAATATTTTCAGGAAGAACTAAGTGCGTTCAACAACTGCCTGCCAAACATTGCATTCTTAGATAAGCTCCAATTTGGGCACTTCTACTCAAATCAATACAAATACATATAGTCCAAGTTATAGACTGAAAAGAAAAAAATGCATAATTATCCTCACCTCACTACAAGTTTAGTGAAAAGTAAAATATCAAAAACACAACAAAGTTGTCTTTCTCACAATGAGTACAAACTTTGAATTGTGTAAAATAGATCAAGAAGGAATAGTTAAACATCAGAAATATTTATATTAAAAATTAAAGGATAATCATTGTTTAAGGGAAGACAACATTACAAAATATTAATTTAGAGAAATGATCTTCTCTGGTAATCGATTTTTCCATTCCAGACATAATTATAACCTTCACTTATTATAAATTACAATTTACAACAATGGCGGATCAATTTGCTCAAGTCATCATTGTTGAGATACAACACATACATTTTCCAAGAGAAATTGTTAGGAATTTACTAAAGCAATTATTATTTATCTCAAGCATACCTATAAGGCGAAAAGTCTGAATCTTCATCTTCAGAAGATTCATAATTGGCATGATCCTCAGCTACCTTTTTTGAGTAACCTTCGTCCCAGTACAGTCTTTCCCAATTCTCTCTAAGCTCACTATATAGTTCCATGTACCTTTTACACCAAGGTTCGTGCTCCTACCAATAAATGAAAATCAAAAGCTTTGTTTTAGCTGTCTTCGACTATCAAACAATAGGATGCCCATATGGCATAAGCATAAAATGACTGCTAACAAAGAAGCATATACACGACACAAACTAGTAAAGCTTATTAGCTTAATAAACAGATGATTGGACACTCATTAGCCTGCATATTGATTACCCAGGTTAATGTGTCAAGCCACTGATCTTTGTGCCTCTCATCAGTAACCAGGTTAGGAAGCAACAAGCATTTCCAAACATAAGGTGTCAGAAATACACCAAGAAGCCTATTCTTTGAGCATCAATCAGGAGAAAAGGCACTCAATCATTTCACATAGATAATGGCACAGATGAAGTACAAGCTAATAGTTTGTTGTACAATCCAAAAACAATAGTGAGTTCAATGCAAAGTGCTAAATCTTAGATGACACCATTAAATGGTTTAGAATGAATAGCTTCAAAAATCCATGAGTTCCTCACATTAAGGAGGCTAGTTTGTTTTGCATTTACTATAGGAGAAGCATGGAATGAAATCACTTAACAAGCATATCAAATAGATTTTGAACAAAGTTATTTCCTGCAATTTTTAATAACGTTCAACAAACATTTCCAAAACTAAAAGTGAAGTCTCCCTCAGTCTTACCAAATAAACAGCAGAAGCGGGTTGCATAAGTCAATTCATGCCTTTCAAATACTTTATGAATTACGACGTGGGCCTTAAAAATGCGCATGATAACAAAAAAATTCACTAAAATCAAATTAATAGAAAATATATACATAAGAAACGGTAAATATTCATGATGCAATTCCCTTAGCTTTGTTATAATTTCTGGGAACACTTGAATAATAAAAGTATTCTTCATACTCACTTTAACATATTTTCCACATCAGATGCTCTGTGCTAAATGGTGAAAACAAATATAATGTTAGCCTGCTCCTCCTCCTACGTTGCACAATCATGTATAGAACATGTCACATGAAAGAGAATGTTGAAAATATGTTGAGTTTGTGCAAGAAGTATTGCTCCCATAACAAGTTCTAGGATGACATTTTACCCTATCACAGTTCTTAACCGCCTTTATTCTATAGAAACATGACAGCCATAAATCACTAATCGATATCCAGCATTCTATAAATCCTATGCTTTGACGGTGTCCTTGATAAGGCAATATGATACACTATTGAAGCTATGCATAAGTCGGCTCCCTTATAGGGTTGTGGCTGCTCCACTCTTCCTGTACGATGCATCATCCACCGTGTGTTCTCTGCTACTGCATCAGGGTGGTTGATTTCTAACCACCTGCCTTTATATAATCATATACCTTTTGTGTAATGGCTATGGAAGATGATAGAGCTACTGTTTCATAATCCCTCTTCTTCTTCATTCTCTGCTTTTATTGTTTTATGCCCTGCTTTAGTTTAATGCAGTGATCATCAGTTTAATCAACATGGTATCAGAGCTCTAGGCTGCTCGATTTTTTTTCGGAATGGCAATGTCGTCTACCAGTTCCCCAATCACCACGACGGATGTTGCTGTTGCATCTCCCACTGTGTCCATTCCTCCTCAACTCAAATTTTTCATGGCCAATGTCAAGACCATGGTGACGGTTCAGCTCACCACAGAAAACTATCTAATCTGGAAGTCTCAGCTTCTAAAGTTGTTTGCCGCCAACAACTATGAAGGCTACCTGCTTGGCACCACGGAAAAACCTCCGAAACAGATTCTTGCCCCTGATGGATCCGTCAACTTAAACCCTCTTTTTACAACCTGGATGCTTATTGACCAACATCTAGCGCCGGCCATCTACTCCACAGTTTCGGCATCACTACTGCCCTATATTCTCGATTTGGAGTCCACGCACCAAATCTGGTCGACTTTAGAACTTCGTCTCAAGTCTACTCACCGTTCTCGCCTTCTTCAGCTTAAATATGAGCTGCATCAGCTTCAACTTGGAGACAAAACTATGTTTCAGTATTTCACTAATATTAAAGCTAAAGTTGACGCCATAGCTGCTGCTGGTTCGTCCATTGACAAAGAAGATATCATCCTCTACACGCTTAATGGTCTTCCTGTGACCTACCAATCCTTTAAAGCTGTGATTAGTAATCAACTACAATCGATCTCGTTGGATGATTTTTAAGCGCTACTTTGCAGTGAAGAACTTCATATTTCATCTGACACTGGCAGAGAGAGTTCTACAACTCCTACCACTGATTCTAATTATGCTCTAACCGTGACCAGAGGCTCCTTTTGTGGACGATCATCCTATTATCGTGGCCGTCAAACTCCCGGTCGAGGTGCTTCTCGTTCTTCTCCAGGTCGTTTTACATCTGCTCGTGGAGGACGTCGGAACCGTCCGAACATTAATTGTCAGATTTGTGGGAAACCTGGGCATTCCGCTCTTACCTGTTGGCATCGGCATGATTCAACTTACAATTCACCACCATAAGCTTATGTTACAACTAATACTGTGCAAACTGCAGATTGGTTTTTGGATTCTGGTGTTACAGAACACCTTACTGCCAATCCAGCTAATTTACATAATATACAGCCATATCAAGGATCATCTCAGGTTCTAGTAGGCAATGGACAGCAATTTTCAATAGCTAACACTGGTCAAGGTTTGCTTCCCACTCCGTCTCGTAAGCTCCATTTACCCAAAATCTTACATGTTCCCAATCCTTTTCATAATCTTCTTTCTATACACAAACTCACTAATGACAATTCTTGTTTTGTACTTCTTGATGCTTATGGATTTGCAATCAAGGATTCCCGGACCAACAAGCTTCTTCTCCACGGACCCAATCGTCTTGGTCTCTACCCAATTAAGCTTCCTCATTCTCGGTCTTCTCCTACTTCCAATACGGCGTTTGTTACAATTTCTTCATCTCCGGAACTCTGGCATCAGCGTCTTGGACACCCTTCCGCCTCCACACAACGTCTTCTAGCTGCTGTGTTATCTACTAGTTCTAGTTTAGCTTCTAGTCATTGTAATGCTTGTGCCAAAGCTAAATGTACTAGAGTGCCTTTTCCTTCCTCAACTTCTGTTTCTACTCAATGTTTAGAGCTTATCCATAGTGATGTATGGGGGCCTTCCCCCACCTTATCAATGCAATCTTATAGATTTTATATTGTCTTTATTGATGACTATAGCCGTTACTCTTGGGTGTATCCCCTGCATCACAAATCAGATGCCTTCTCTAAATTTTTGCATTTCCAACATCTTGTGGAAAAACAGTTTCAAACCTCCATCAAAACTCTTCGTACCGATGGTGGCGGAGAATATGTAAATAAAAATTTTCAAAATCATTTAACAAATTGTGGCATTCAACACCAACTTACTTGTCCTTACACCCCTCAACAAAATGGGGTCTCCGAACGTAAACATAGACATTTTCTTGAAACAATGCGGGCATTGCTCTTTAATGCCAATATACCACAAAAATTGTGGGTTGATACTCTTCTCACTGCTGTTTATCTTATTAATCGCTTGCCCTCACCCACTACGCATAATGTATCTCCATATGAGCTCTTATACAATCATCCTCCAAATTATTCTCATATCCGTATTTTTGGAAGCCTATGTTATCCTTGGCTTCCCACCCAATTATCTCATAAATTTGCCCCTCGTTCCACTCCATGCATTTTTCTTGGCTATGCCTCACAAGCCAAAGGCTACAAATGTCTTGACATTAGCCTCACTAAAATCTACATATCAAGGTATGTTAAGTTTTATGAAAATATCTTTCCCCTCAGACAATCTGTACCAAATCCTCCTCCTACCTCTACTCAAACTCCTACCAATGTTCCACCCTCAACGCTTGTGCCTGTTTCCTCTATCACACCCTCTCAAGCTCCAGTTAACTCTACAAATTCATCCAGTGATCGTCTAACTAATCACTTTACCGATCCTATACTAAATGACACCAATACTCAACTCGCCTCCTCTAATGCACCTCTCACTAGCATCCTTTCTTCCACCATTCAACCAAGGCATCCTATGGTCACCAGGGCTCAAACAGGCCACCTCAAATCGAGACTGATTCTTGACCTGAATACTGTTGTTACACCTACTAATCCCACGGGCTTCACTCAAGCTAATCAGCATCTAGCTTGGTGATCCGCAATAAGCACTGAATTTGAAGCTCTGCAAAAGCAAGGGACTTGGGTTCTTGTTCCTCCAACTCCAGATCTAAATATTTTGGGCTGCAAATGGCTCTTTAAGACCAAATTTCTTGCTGATGGTTCCATAGCTAGATACAAGGCACGTCTTGTTGCACAAGGCTTTAAACAAGAGCATGGCTTGGATTATCATGAAACCTTTAGTCCTGTGGCTAAGTTTCCTACAATTCGCATCCTTTTAACTGTTGCAGTGACGCATAATTGGCCTCTTCTTCAGTTAGACGTCTTTAATGCTTTTCTCCATGGACCTTTATAAGAAGTCGTCTACATGAAGCAGCCCCCGGGCTTCATTGACAAACAATTTCCTAATTATGTTTCTCTTTAAAAAAGTCATTTATGGCCTTAAACAGGCACCTCGCCAGTGGTTTTCCACATTTTCATCCTATCTCCTACAGTATGGCTTTCGGTCCAGTTCTGCCGATCCCTCTCTCCTGCTCTATCATAAGAATTCTGTTCAACTTTACATTTTAGTATATGTTGATGACATTCTCCTTACCGACAACTCCTCTGTGGACATTGACAAATTGTTAGATGCATTAACATCCAATTTTTCCATGCGAAATCTGGGTACTTTGACTACGTTTCTTGGTTTACATGCTACTTCTATTCCAAATGGCATTCATCTGTCGCAATCCAAATATGCCTCCGACATTCTACATAAAGCTGCTATGGTTGATTGCAAGCCTGTAAGAACTCCGCTTCCCACAAATTTTTTAACTGTCTCTTCTCATGATTCAGCTTATGAACGCCCGGATCATTATCGTCAACTTATTGGAGCACTTCAATACCTGACGATCACTCGCCCGGATCTCCTTTATGCAGTCAATTATCTTTGTCAACATATGCATTCGCCACTTCAGTCCCACTATTCACTGCTCAAACGTGTTCTACGTTATGTAAAAGGCACATTGTCTCTTGGCTTGCCAATTCAGTCTTCCACCCTTGAGCTTACGGGCTATGCTGATTCCGACTGGGCGTCTGATCACCTAGACCGTCGCTCTATAACAGGTTACTGTGCTTTCCTTGGCAATACACTGATTTCGTGGACTGTGAAGAAACAGACGTCTGTTGCTCGCTCCTCTACAGAAGCGAAATACCATGCCCTGTCAACTGCCGCCTGTGATATTATGTGGCTCCGTCGCTTGTTGGCTGAATTTCAAGTCTCTCAAACTACACCTACCAAACTCTTCTGTGACAATGTTTCAGCTCTTGCCCTCGCTAATAACCCCATTTTCCATGCAAGAACTAAATACATTGAAATTGATTTTCATTTTATTCGAGACTGCATTCGCTCTAAATACATTTCTGTTCACCATATCTCCTCTCAAGATCAACCGGCAGATCTATTTACCAAAGCTCTCCCTTCAGCTCGTCACTTTCAGTTAATGGACAAGCTAACAATGCGCTCACCCATTGTTAACTTGAGGGAGGCTGATAAGGCAATATGATACACTATTGAAGCTATGCATAAGTCGGCTCCCTTATACGGTTGTGGCTGCTCCACTCTTCCTGTACGATGCATCATCCACCGTGTGTTCTCTGCTACTGCATCAGGGTGGTTGATTTCTAACCACCTGCCTTTATATAATCATATACCTTTTGTGTAATGGCTATGGAAGATGATAGAGCTACTGTTTCATAATCCCTCTTCTTCTTCATTCTCTGCTTTTACTGTTTTATGCCCTGCTTTAGTTTAATGCAGTGATCATCAGTTTAATCAACAGTCCTCATACTATTTAAAATTATTAGAGATGGCAAATTTTGCTTCTGAACAATTTTCGCCTAATTTTCTTCAAAACCCTTTGCACATATGCTCACTCACTCGCGTTACATTTTCAATCAAGGGTTTTGTTTAACCGGAATAGCGTTATAGGGAGGATAAGATACAAACCGACTCTTTGAGGACGAGGCGTGTGCGGCGCATGAACTGCTCGCGCATCTGCTTGCGGCGGCGATTGGGAATATTATCTCTAGGAATAACAAAGCGCTCTCGGTGGGGAACGTGATCACCGATCTCGTGCATCTCGCCGTCGACTACCCACCATTCTGACTTTCCCTCTCCGACGACGACGCCAGCTTTGGGAGGCCGAGGGCGGCCGCGCGGGAAGCCCGCCCTTGCCCATCGAACTTGCTGCTGCTGCTGCGGTAGCCACGATAGATAGGCAGCGCGGATCGCCAGAGCTTGCTCCTGCGCCCGCCGCACCACAGCTAGTAGACGCATGGGGCTAAGCTAGAATTTGGGCTTTGCCCTCATTTGCCACCGATTCCTTGCAGCACTGTCTTTTTTAAATATTATTTAGTTAAAAAATTAAAATTAAATCCCTTTTATATATATATATATATATATATATATATATATATATATATATATATATATCTTAAATTTGTCTCAATATATAGGAGTTACATTTAAGCTCACATGAATTAAATATTGGCGATAGTATTAGTAGTGATAGTAAGCATTGCTCTTGATATATCGCCAAAAAATTATCTTGATCGGGCACGAATCTCGAGGAAAAACTTAAATTGGAAACTTTAAAAATTAATTCGGAGACCATTTAAACTCCGATTTCAGCAAGCTTATAGTCGAACTGAGCGTCTCGGAAATACGAATCCAACAACACCAAATTCGACTCAATCCGAGCTCAAACGAGTCCAAATCAACTACCCGAAGCGCTGTTGGAAGCATCAAACAGCTATTTGAGTTACCAAACGGTCTCCGATTTTGACGAGCTTATAGTCGAATCGAGCGGCTCGACGAGACGAATCCAACGAGCCCAAGATCGTAGAATTTTGATACCATTAAGACCTTCAAATGCTCAATAAACGGTTCATGATCAAGGGATTCAATATCGGCCGTTCATCCGGATCACTCCTTATTTGCCCATGATCCCTCATCTATTTACGGGCTATGCCACTCCAGAAAAACTATAAATAGCCCCTCATTTCTCTTAACAGGGGACCCAAGCCAAGAAGAAAAGAAGAGAAGAAGAAGAGAAGAGAAATCTAGGAGGGAACAGCTCCTCCTCGACCACCGCCGGAACACCGCCGGAACTTCGTCGGAACTCCGCCGAACTCCGCCGGAAGACCACGGAGGCACCCCCGGGTGCCTGAGGGACGCCGGAGCTCTGCCCGACGCCAGAGCAACATCAGAATTATGCCCGACGCCAGAATTCTATCTGACGCCCGAGTGACGCCAGACTTCTTTCCAAGTGACGCCGGAATTCTGCCGGACACCCGAGTGACGTCAGAACTCTGCTTGGCCTTGTAACCGATACTCATTATAATCTGATCGTCCTGAATCTAAAGGATGAATCAGTCTCGTGCAACACTAGTGAAACTTTTACAACTGGGCGTGGCCCCGTGGTTTTTCCCTTTTTCAGGGCTTTCCACGTAAAAATCCTGGTGTTCTTTCATTCTTCTATTTGTATGCTGGATATACGTACAACGCTGAGACGGAGATTTAAACTCTATCGCCGCGTATATTTGAGTCCGCAACAGTTTGGCGCCGTCTGTGGGAAAATGGTTCCCGACTGGGGGGGCAATTTTTGCTCCAACCTCAAAAGGTCATTCTTGCTAACTTCCTTACATCAATTATCGCTGCGTCAATTTCATGAAATCAGATACGGGCTGGGGGGCAACCTTGACTCCAATTATGGTCAAGAAAATTCCTCCAATACTTTCAATATCAAGATGATATTTCAGGCAAGAAACTCCCAGCAAATGCAAAGATGCATCCAATAAAATTTCAAGCCTCATACAGTCCCTAGTCGGACTTCTACTCCTTAGGCAGGGTCTAAATTTCGACCTCAAAAAGGCAGTAACAGTCTAAAGATAGACCATTCTTCACTCTTGATTCAGGATACACATGGCATTCGCCCCCTCCCAATCAAGGCAAAATCAATCCCAGGGGGATTCGATTCGACCTCTTCCACACAGGTTAACGTCATCGAGCAAGGCTCTGACATACAACCTCGGATAGGTCATACATCCTTGGTGGATTCTCTCGACCTCTTCCACACAGGTTAACGTCATCGAGCAAGGCTCTGACAAATAACCTCGGATAGGTCATACATCCTTGGTGGATTCTCTCAACCTCTTCCACACAGGTTAACGTCATCGAGCAGGGCTCTGACATACAACCTCGGATAGGTTATACATCATTGGTGGATTCTCTCAACCTCTTCCACACAGGTTAACATCATCGAGCAGGGCTCTGATATACAACCTCGGATAGGTCTTACATCCTTGGTGGATTCTCTCGACCTCTTCCATACAGGTTAACATCGTCGAGCAAAGGCTCCGACATACAACCTCGGATAGGTCTCACATCCTTGGTGGATTCTCTCGACCTCTTCCATACAGGTTAACGTTGTCGAGCAAAGGCTCCTACATACAACCTCAGATAGGTCTCACATCCTTGGTGGATTCTCTCGACCTCTTCCATACAGGTTAACGTCGTCGAGCAAAGGCTCCGACATACAACCTCAGATAGGTCTCACATCCTTGGTGGATTCTCCCGACCTCTTCCATACAGGTTAACGTCGTTGAGCAAAGGCTCCGACATACAACCTCAGATAGGTCTCACATCCTTGATGGATTCTCCCGACCTCTTCCATACAGGTTAACATCGTCGAGCAAAAGCTCTGACATACAACCTCGGATAGGTCTCACATCCTTGGTGGATTCTCCTGACCTCTTCCATACAGGTTAACATCGTCGAGCAAAAGCTCCGACATACAACCTCGGATAGGTCTCACATCCTTGGTGGATTCTCTCGACCTCCTCCATACAAGTTAACGTCGTCGAGCAAAGGCTCTGACGTACAACCTCGGAAAGGTCTCACATCCTTGGTGGATTCTCTCGACCTTTTCCATACATGTTAACGTCATCAAGCAAGGGCTTTGACCTACAGTCTCAAATATGTCAAATATCCTAAAAGGATGTCTCTCACATTCGTTCAGACTAATAATACATCAAAAGCACAAAGCATGTCTTACAGATGCAATAACAATTCAGCTCCCTCTAGGGGACAAATTTTCATATACAATATCATTGGAGTTACATAAATTCATATTCAAATATACATTTCTTCTCACCAGAAGTTGAAATCAAACGGTACACTGGTGAAGCTAGTATCATCAAGCAGCAAGTAACTTTAACACAGTCAAATATCCTTGGTGGATTTAAGTGACTTCTCCCTTACTGCATGCAAGCATCTCCTACAACTGCTCCTTTAAAGAAAGGACATAACTGGATCATCATCAGACCTCCACTCAGTTGACAGTGTTAGTGTATTGCCAGAATATTGGCATATCACACTACTTCGGTCCCTTGATTCAGTAATATCTGATGTTGGCACACTTCAGTATGGATGAATATTGCCTTAACACAATGCCACTGGACACCCGCCATCATCGACCCTTCGTCGGATATCTGCCGGCGGTCCTTTACTTCATATCAGCCATCATCGGCTTCTCGTTTAACTGCTGATAGCAGCACCGTTGAACTCTCTCCTTCTGCTCCCAACTTGGTCGTTGACTGCCAACAGACTTCCACCCGATCGTTCATCATCGACAAACTAACATCGAAATTCTATTCGATGCTGAGCTTCCTCCTGTTGGAGGACTTCTACACGTCGCCAGACCCTCGTCGGACTTCAACTCGACGCTAAAATGCTACCCAACGTCGGACTTCTGCCAGTCGTCAGACCCCCGTCGGATATCTACCCGACGCTGTACTTTTACGTGAAGTCGGACTTCTGCCTGTCGTCAGATGTTTGTCGGGCTTCTACCCGACACCAAATTTCTACCCGTCGTGGGACTTCTTCTGGCCGACAGATTTTCGTCGGAGTTCTACCCGACGCCGTACTTCTTCCCGCCGCCAAACTTCCACCCGGCCGCTGATCGCCGCCAGACTTCATCCCGACCTTCGTCGGACCACCGCCCGGTCGCGGACCGCCATCGAACTTTAGCCCGACCTTCGTCGGACCACCGCCCGGCCGCTGACCGCCGTCAGACTCTCTCCCACTAAATCTCACCTCCACATGATCTCTTAAAGGAGAGAAATTTCCAACTCCCATTCCGCTTCCCTTCCTGAAAAGGGGAAGCGGCTAACTTCTGCGCAAAAGGAGGGGCGCCGAATCAAGTAGGGAAAATCACCTACTCAACAACAGCGGAAGGCCTCAAAATGCCAGAAGCTAGAGGGGAGAAGAGAAGAAAGCCGCTAACTTCTGCGCAAAGGAGGGGCGCCGAATCAAGTAGGGAAAATCACCTACCCAACAACAGCGGAAGGCCTCAAAATGCCAGAAGCTAGAGGGGAGAAGAGAGGAAAGCCGCTAACTTCTGCGCAAAAGGAGGGGCGCCGAATTAAGTAGGGAAAATCACCTACTCAAAAACAGCGGAATGCCTCAAAATGCCAGAAGCTAGAGGGGAGAAGAGAGGAAAGCCGCTAACTTCTGCGCAAAAGGAGGGGCGCCGAATCAAGTAGGGAAAATTACCTACTCAAAAACGACGGAAAGCCTCAGAATGCCAAAAGCTAGAAGGCCAGAAGAAGAGGAAGAAAGGGGCATTTTGTCCCCTACCCCAAGGGGGGTATTTATAGGATGAAAAGGGAAGAGAAAGAGAGGAAAAAATTGAAAAAAGAGGGGGAAAATGTTTGAAAATTGGAGGGAGGAGGCTTCTAGAAGAAAGTTCGAATTTTTCTGAATTTTTCTGAATTTTTTCGGAATTTTTTGGAATTTTTTTGGATTTTTCGGGATTTTTTAATCCCATGTGGGCCCCACATTTAAAAAAAAAAAATCAATTGGGGCAACTGCCGCGCGCCCCAAGGGGCGCCTGTTGCGCGCGCCCGCTCCGATTTCGAGCCTGGACGGTCCAAATCGGACGTTTTTGGGGTCCCCGGACATGTTTTTCGACGTTCCGAACTCAATTTTGACACTTTCGGAGCTCAAAGGGGCCTCTATGATCAAGTTCGAGCAAACATTTAATTTTTGGAACGTAATTTTTTGTGATTCGGCCAATGTAAAATACCGAAATAAGTATTTTCGGACTCGTGGAGCTTCGACATCTGAAAATAGGGGGGCAACTGATATATCGCCAAAAAATTATCTTGATCGGGCATGAATCTCGAGGAAAAACTCAAGTTGAAAACTTCAAAAATTAATTCGGAGACCATTTAAACTCCGATTTCAGCAAGCTTATAGTCGAACTGAGCGTCTCGGAAATACGAATCCAACAACACCAAATTCGACTCAATCCGAGCTCAAACGAGTCCAAATCAACTACCCGAAGCGCTGTTGGAAGCATCAAACAGCTATTTGAGTTACTAAACGGTCTCCGATTTTGACGAGCTTATAGTCGAATCGAGCGGCTCGACGAGACGAATCCAACGAGCTCAAGATCGTAGAATTTTGATACCATTAAGACCTTCAAATGCTCAATAAACGGTTCATGATCAAGGGATTCAATATCGGCCGTTCATCCGGATCACTCCTTATTTGCCCATGATCCCTCATCTATTTACGGGCTATGCCACTCTAGAAAAACTATAAATAGCCCCTCATTTCTCTTAAGAGGGGACCCAAGCCAAGAAGAAAAGAAGAGAAGAAGAAGAGAAGAGAAATCTAGGAGGGAACAGCTCCTCCTCGACCACCACCGGAACTTCGTCGGAACTCCGCCGGAAGACCACGGAGGCACCCCCGGGTGCCCGAGGGACGCCGGAGCAACATCAGAATTCTGCCCGACGCCAGAATTCTATCTGACGCCCGAGTGACGCCCGACTTCTTTCCAAGTGACGCCGGAATTCTGCCGGACACCCGAGTAACGTCGGAACTCTGCTTGGCCTTGTAACCGATACTCATTATAATCTGATCGTCCTGAATCTAAAGGACGAATCAGTCTCGTGTATTTCATACAACACTAGTGAAACTTTTTCAACTGGGCGTGGCCCCGTGGTTTTTCCCTTTTTCAGGGCTATCCACGTAAAAATTCTGGTGTTCTTTCATTCTTCTGTTTGTGTGCTGGATATACGTACAACGCTGAGACGGAGATTTAAACTCTATCGCCGCGTATATTTGAGTCCGCAACAGCTCTAATGATAAAAGCTGGACAAACCTTGATGACAAAGGTGGGCATCACCCTAATGCCAAATGGACAAACCTTGACGTCAGAGGTGGGCACCGGCCTTAGAGGCAACGTCGGTGTCGATGTTATATTATTATAGTGAATAAATTTGTTGGAAGCCAGCATTCAAAGATCAAAAGAACAGTTGCCAAAAAAATATCAATAGTAACATGTCTTTAAAAAAATTTATATGATCAATCAACTTTGGAGCTACTCAAGCTTTATTTTCAATAAACTTATAAGGCAAAATAACCTTTTATCATGTGGTTTGACTTTTAGGACAAGTCAACACCTATTATGAATTTGGCTCATCTTAAGTTCGTAATTTTTCATCTTCATGTCGTAACAATTTTTGAAACTCGTTTATTTGAATAGACTTCTCTATCTCATCATGAATCTTCTCATAAAAGCGGAGTCTAAGGTTTCGTTTGGGATGGTTTTTTTACTGCTTCTTAAAGTATCTTTCTAGTACATAAATTTTTATTTTTACACTAGAAAGCTGCTTTAAGAAACAATAAAAAAGCTGTCTCAAACAAAACCTAAGTCATAGTGTTTAACTTTTACTATTAAGTTAGCATTTAGAGCTAAGTTGGATGCCTGTGAATGCACCTTTAAAATTTCAAGAATATCAAATGCAAGAAGTATAAAATAAGGGAGAATTATTAGCGAATTGCCTTTGTAAATAATCAACAAATTATGAGATGGTGTCAATTTGCTAAATTTCATTGACTAAGTATAAGTAAATTCTTGGAGTGAATAATACACTTATGTTGAATAATATTACCATTATTGGATCATCAGATTGTTTTGCCCTTAAAGGAAGCACATGTTTTAAGTGAAGTGTTAGGGTGGCTATTTCATCAAGTATAAGTTGTCTAACTTTATGAGGTTCAAGGTCATTTGTAATAAACAGTCTCATACTCTTAGATGCAGCCGCTAAGTTTTGATCATTTTAATCGTTTGTATGATTTAGGTTTCGTTTGGGATGGCTTTCTTATTGCTTCTTAAAGCAGCTTTTTTGTAAAAAAATTTAATTTCGTACTAAAAAGTTACTTTAAGAAGCAGTAAGAAAGCCATCCCAAACGAAGCCTTAGTTAGTCCTTTGCTTAACTATTTGAGTATGCATTTATGAAATATGTTTCTCTATTTTAAATTGAAGTCACTAATATCTCAAATTTATTTACTTGAATTTTGGTCAATTTAATGCAAAAGATTAAATTTAGACTTACGAATTGAACATACTAATATTTCTCTAACTGCTTTGAGTTGTTGACTTGATAGTCGTTTTGAGCTAAGTTTCTAGGATTAGAGATCATTACTATAACATTCAAGCTGTCGTGTTAGCTTTTTTTTTTAATATAAGGAGCAAGTTCAACTAATGTAATGTATGAAACTTTTTAAATACAACAAGTGTTACACTCATTAGAGTAATTTCCCCAAGTGTACTTAGTCATGAATTGATTTAAAATTTCAATATTTTATGAGTTTTGTAATTGCAGATATTTCTACAATGAAAAAAATAAGACAGACTCAAATACTAAATATTTTATATTTTTGATATGAAATTTGTACATTTGCAATAATTTTTTCTAAATGAGACTTTCATTTTTTTAAGGTAGAATTTTTTCAAATCATTAATACTCTAAGATTTCGTTTGGGGCAGCTTTCTTACTACTTCCTATAGCAAATTTTTAGTCCAAAAATTTCTACTTCAAATAAAATTTATACTAAAAGCTGTTTTAAAAAGTAGTAAGAAAGTTATCCCAAACAAAGCCTAAGTTAATAGCACTTCCTCATCAATTCAAATTTGAGATTTTTAAAGCGCTAGTTATGACTTGTTATTTGATGGTATAAGATCTTTTCAAGTCAAAGTAATCTTTCTCAATATTATTAATAAGAAGTTGCATCTACTTTTTGAAGAATTATATCACTAGGGTGAAATTGTCTCTCATTACTATTAATATCATAATTTCACTCGCCTTTTTTACTTCTTTTCTTAGTGATGTTTCAATTCATGGCTCTTCTAGGAGTTCCATGCAATTTTCTATACCTAATTCATTAAAATTTCTCCACTCATAGAGTTCTCCTTTAAATTGGATTCATGATAATCCTTATTTTGTTCAAATTACACTCAATAGGTATAAATGCCTTGGATCCATGAGAAGGGATTAAGGGATTTTTACCAATTAGTGAAGATTGCATGGTTTAGAGGCCCACAAAATAAATGGTAGCATCTTGCTACACTTTCTTTTAGAGCCTTCAATTTTCTTTTTAAGGAGATTTAGAATGATTTTTTTTTTCATCTTTAACTTGTCCATTAATCTTTGGGTGGTATTATTAAGCAAATTTAAGGTATGGGTGGTATTATTAAGCAAATTTAAGGTAGGTGACTTGATTGTGATAGAACTAATTTACTTTTCTATAATAAAATTGAGGAGTAATGAAAGCAAAGATCAATACATGATAATCATAGTAATAGATGATGTCGATCTAAATGATGTTGCACACAACAAGAGATGTGAGTTTAGTAAGCACCTTGGCTTCAATACACTTGGTAAAGTAGTTAATTATGATAAGTATGAACCTTTGCTAGCCACTCTCTCATGGAAACAGATTGAAGAGATTATTTCATTTTTTTTTTTTGTTATTAAAAAAAAAAAACATATTTTCTACCTTCCAACCCTCATATGAGGCCCATGCCAATGTAATTCTGCTAAAGCTGACAAAGGCAATGACTGGCCATAAAAAAATACGTCAAAAATAGGCCTATATTCCGATCATCTGGTTCTGATTAAATTTTAATTAGAATCTCTTACAATTATTTGAAAATAAATACAATAAATAAAAAAAATAATTAAAATTCATACCATAATTTCCTTGAAACAAATTCAATAACTTTCACACTCACTATAACTTCAAAACCGATCAGGCACCATCATCGAATTTTCCCACATTCCTACCAACAAATATGGCAATAGTAGTCTTACTGATCAATCAAATAGGCTCAAGCATTTCATTCTATAAAGAATTAAAATTTAACGTGTTATGTATGTATTTGCTCCTACATATAATAATCATTTGATTACAGCCCATGAATCAAATAACAAAACGATAGGTGATATATTTCCCGGCTGTCTCACTGTCTCGGGTAATCTTCACAACCTGGCCTCGCCGAATGCCAAGATATTTTGCAATTGGATCACTGAACAGCATTTTTGGAAGCTGCAAATCAGGATCAATCCACTTATAGTTAGGATCCGGTGCTTCTTAATACTTAGAGGAAGTTGCAAATCGCAGATCTAATTGATAGATAAAAGGAACATAGAAAACATTCAAGTTACAGACCAGGAGATTAGCAGTAATTTTTTGGTTCCTTAGGAAATTCAATACACGCACAGAGATTGTAGATGAGGCATTCGAAAGGGAAAGGTGACAATACTAAATAGGAACATGCTCAAGTGGCTAGATGAGTTCAAAACAGCACAAGCATCTATAAGTGAGAAGGCAATGCGAGATGAAGAAAAAAAAATTATATCACAAAGTACTATGGTAAATAGAGGGGTGGCTTGAGTGGATGGGAGCTCTCTCTCAATGCCACAACCTGAACTCCAAAACTCTAATTTCTAATAACTAAATTGGAACAGATACCAATTCGATTCTCACCTGTTCCAACGAACAGGAGGCAAAAATATTCTACTAAACCCATAAGCCTGGACATTTTTTAGAACCGATGTTCAAATGTTAACGAAGTTAATGCAAGTCAGTGCACTCGAAGAGCTATTGCAAAGAAAAAAAACTCAATCATTCGGACACGGCTCTAAACACATAAACTGGACATGCGTTGTTCTTCTATTTGCATTTATCTATATCACAAAAGAACTTACCTGTGTTTCTTTGACAGTATATCGCTTCAACAGTTCCTTCTTTTCCTCATCGCTAAGCACCTCATGCTTTGGAACAAGCATATGGTTGTTAACATTGATCAGCAACTCTGCATCCTGCAATTAGTTTTGAAATGTATTAAAAATGCTCAAAATAGTTGATGCTTTGAAAGGGTGGACTCAAAAATAAATAAATAAATAAAGCCTCACCAAGAAAACCTCAATATAATATTTTTTAGATAGATCTTCAATTGCACCTTTTGCAACTGGAGTTGGAGCTTCTTTGGCAACTATTATTCCTCTTAATACATGCTCTGCTCTCATCCGTTGAGCATATCTTTTTGCCACCTTGATAGTTAGCTTTGGTTCATTTGGAAAGAAAACAAATATCTGCAAGAAGGAAGAATTATTCCATACATAAACAAGAAATTAACAGAATGACCGAACACAAATATGAAGAATTCCAATTGAAAATTGGGTACCCAATACAAGTTTTCTTCAGATAGAAGACTAGTCAATTATACCGAAAAGAGCTCTAACGGAAGGCCAGTTTCAGGCAATTGTTACAAGTCAATAAATCAGAAATCTAATAAGCGGTGTGAGCTTGCTACAGAAAATTAGATAACATTTTTTAATATGTTAATAATTTCAAATTAAATGCGTGATGCTTTCAATTCATTCATATAAGAGTGTACACGTCCCACCAATTTGAGCATTAGGAACAGGCAAAAGTACATTAATTAATAAAAGAGAAAAAAAACTAGTAAATGCTTAAGGAAACCATCAATTGAATTAAGACGACGATGATGACGACGACATTATAATTTATAAATCATACATAAAAATTAAGAAAGTAATCAAAGCATAATATTTGAAATGACAAAAAAAAGAAAGCAACATCATTTGTAGCCTTGTAGCTTATAATATCAAAATTGCATGCACTATTTTCTACAACCTGATAAATATGCAAAATCGTCAGAACGGGAAAAGAAACTAGAAGAACAAACAGAAAAAACTTAAAAAGGGCATTTCATATCAAGGTAACAGATCTACATGCCAAATCAAATTAACCACTTAGATGTAAAATGCACTAGCAACCAAACGTTTCTATAGGAAAATCAAATAAAAATGTTATCAACATACCGAAGAATGCTCGGTGCTCGCGTATCTACGCTCTTCCCAACCCTTCGTCTTGCCCTATCATGAAGATGAAGAACAGTTACCCCTAAATCAAAGAAAATAAACCCTCAAGATGGGCCTTCATAGGAAACGAGCGGGACGAGCGTGAAGACTAAGACGAAGAAAACAAACCTTTACACAAAGATGAAGAAACGAAATACCGAACGGCCTCGTTCGGTGGTCTCCCTGCTCACGAGCCCGTCTCTTACCATCGCCTTCTTGCTCGTTTAACACGCGCGGCTTCACTGCTCGCGAGGCCTGTTCATTCCTGCTCAAGAGCCTGTCGCCTTCCCTCTCACGAGAACGCCACCTTCCTGCTCGCGTAAGTCTCAATGCCCTTCTCACAAGCCTTTCGCCTTCCTGCTCGCCTAACACGCACCCTTGCCTCGCGTTCTGCTAGCGTAACACGCGACCGCAAAACCGAAAATAAAATGCCCTAACTCACGGTAATGATATACGGACTCCAGAAGTTCACATGTCCGATACGCATTTTTTTGTAAATTAGGACGCGTATTCGATACGCGTGTCCTTTTTAAATTTAATGTTTTTTAATCGGGTATGTCATTGCCGTATCCGACAATATCGGTGCAGTATCGGACGTGTATCCGTGTCCGACACGTATCTGATAAAACACACCTTCATAAATAGGTGTATCGGTGCAACATAGCCTTCCTCTAAAAGTAAAGCCACTCATCCACCTAAGCATCCTCATCTCTACAACACTTAACTTAATATTATGCTTCTCTTTTAATGGCACATATTATGCACCATAAAGCATTACAAGTCTCAGCACCATCTTATAGAATTTTCCCTTAAGTTAGAGGGGGGCTTTTATATCACACAACAAGCCCGATGCATTTCTCCACTTCAACCATCCAACTTGAATTCTACTAATAATATCCCCATCTATTTCACCATCATTCTGAACAATAGATCCAAGATATCTAAAATGTCTACTCTTATCATCAATTGAATTAAGACAGATACTAAAATTTCTTTTTCTTTTTTTTTTTTGTGGGGGGGGGGGGGGGGGGGGGGGATTGATCAGTAATAAATCACAAAGTGTGTTACTCGTACTCATAAACTTGAAGAAAAAATTTTATCCCACCAACGAACTGCAAATCCTTCCATTTCTTTTTTTTTTTTTGGGGGGGGGGGGGGGTGATTGATGAGTAATAAATCACAAAATGTGTTACTCGAACTCATAAACTTGAATAAAAAATTTTATCCTACCAACGAACTACAAATCCTTTCATAATAACAAAGATTTCTTTAGATTTTTTTTCTTAAAGAATATGAATAATGATAAAAGATTTCCACGGTGTCCGCATCATTCACATAGCAATCTCGACATCTCATGGAGCTATCGGTCTATCAAACATGCACGAGGTTGCGCTAAAGCTGAATCCATACTATCCCCACTAATCGCTTAATGACAATCTATGCCATTCTAGGACTAAAGACAACCTGTGACACGCTCATGAAGTCCTTAACAACCAGTTCTATAACAAACATGCCAAAAAACAGTTTTTTTCTAGTTTTTGGGCAGACATGATGCATGATGACCATGAAAATAAATATAAAAAGCTAACACAAAAGATGAAAATGATAAAAAGATTAATAAAGTAAAGGAATAAACAAGTGCTGTGCCTGCATGAGGAGGTAAACACTCCAAAAAATTCTTCGAGTCTCACATCTGATCAAATATCAAAATCTTAGAATAAATGAAGAAAGTTGCCCCATCCATAATAAACTGTCATATAAGGATCAAAATTCTCGTATTTATAGCTGTGAGAAAAAACAAACTATTAATTATCAAACCAACAAATTGCTAAAAAATTTAACAACATGGATTATAATAATCAAATTAAGATAATGAAATATAGATGATAGAAAATAATTCCAATCCCATGAAAGAATAAACATTTAGAATTTATGATGATGACAATGCACCAGAAAAATACTCAACTCCAAAGAGTAAAAGTGATAATATTGTGGAAATCATGGACTCAACGAACATCCCTACTATCAAAATAGTCATATGCAAATGCACTCCTTCAAGAGTCACACCACCTTAACAATCCATGAGATTGAGATTCCTCCAAATCAGCCAAGGGCCTTATCTTCGGCCAACTCAATAATCCATGGGATTGCTAATCGCCAGCTACAATAAGGGCTAGATGCCGTTCCAACCAAGCAATCTTTTGAGTCCTCCTTACTATATGTAGAAGAAAATGATTTATAGTTAGCCTTTTTACTCGTTCAGCTCAGCAATATCACAAGCTCCATAATTCTTGACTTAGTTCTCTTAGTCCCTAAACTTTCATGCAACTTGTTAACAATTAGCAAAATCATTAAGAATATGAATTGTACAGCTAAGTTCCTACCTATTGTGAATTCTAAGATAGGGACTTGAAAATGATACTTAGCAAGGCAAAGTAAAATGTAGGTCTCTACCTCCTGAACGACAAAGGGAATAATGAAAGATGGGAAAAATGCATAGCATGTATCTTTCTCTAATGATCCAACATCGTGTTGTGGCACTTCAACTTAGTTATCCAAATTTCATGTACCTAAAAAAAATTTTGCCGTCTATTTCTTAACGCAAATCCTAAGACATTCTAATGTGAAACTTATTAATTATCAAAATACACCTAAATTTCAACCATAGCCATTCTTATAAAGCCTCCCATCCTTTTGCTATAATCCAAAGTGATATAAGAGGGACATCTCCAGTGAATAATATTTTGGGTGTGCTAGGTGATTTATATATTTTATTGATGATTGTACTAGAGCCACTTGGATTTGTTTTGACGAAGACAAGCCCAAAATCAGTTCCAATTTTCAAAAATTTCACACAAATTCAAGTACTTCGAACCAACAATAAAAAAGAATATTCTCACTTCATTTTTGGAGAATATCTCCTAAAACAAGAGATTGTTCAAACTTCTTGTATTCATACTCAACAAAATATAATCGCAGCAAGAAAAAATAAACACATTTTGAATGTTACTCTATCAATTATTATCACTAGCAACATTCCAAAATATTAATGAGGGAGAAGTTGTCTTCACTGCTACATACCGCATTAACAGTAAGGCATCAATGAACCTAAAATTCAAAAATCCTTATCAAGCCTTCACTCACGCCAATCCCACAAATACACTTACATCCACCATACCTACCAAAGTGTTCAGCTACTTCACATTCATGCATAGTCCTCCTCATCAAATGATTAAGTTTTATACAAAAGCCATAAAATGCATTTTTATTGGCTACTCTCACATCAACAACGTTATATATGTGATAGGAAGCACTTGTAGAACTCAAGTGGAACTTGTCAATAATGGAATTTTAGCGATATCTCCCCACAAATATACAAACAAATCCAGAAAAAAAACAGCAATAATAACATAGTAATGGATGAAATCGGAAGGAAAATACCCAGATACAATTGCTCCTCAATTCGAGAGGAGGATCTATCTCTCACAACTCTCTAGATGCCACTAGAGCCCAAGAACGCCACACACCAACACACCAACAGAATTTCAACAAATACAAAAGACAACCCTAACCCTAATGCAATCATTCTACTTAAAAGTATACAAAATAATCTCCCAAACAAAATAAAATAAGAAAAAATAAATAAATAATCTCCCAAAAGACTAAACAGCCCTCCCAATCCAAAATTCCCTCTAACCACCCCCCCCCTCTCTCTCTCTCTCTCTACTTAAGCTGTGGACCCCACCCCATGGGAGGTGGAACATTGCCTGGGCAGAACAGCAGGCTTCCGCCTGCTGTAAACCATGGGTCGGCCCATGTGTTGGGCCGGTCTATCAATACCCCGCTCCCAAAGAATCACCTTATCCTCAAGGTGAAAAGACGGGAATTGATGTTGGATCCTCTCGTACAACTCCCATGTAGCGTCATAATCAGGAAGGTTCCTCCATTTGATCAACACTTCTTTGATCCCTCCCTCTCCTTGGCGTACCCCTTGTAGCTCTAGTGGTTCCAATACCACTTTCAAATCTTTAGTCAGTATTGCCAGCAACTCAGAACTGGATGTGTGATACCGAATAGCTCTCATCAACTGTGATACATGGAACATTGAATGCATGGTAGCGGTCGGGGGTAGGGGTGCAAACGAGTCAAGCCGACTCGTGAGCTGACTTGAGCTCGACTCGTTAACGAGCTCGCGAGTCGAGCTTATCGAGTATCGAGCTCGAGCTCGAGCAGAATTTCGAGCTCGGTGTATTATCGAGCTCGAGTCCGAGTCAGGACCTATTCGGCTCGAGCGCTCGTCGAGCCGGCTCGATTAAATGCGTCGATTTGAAATTTTGCGAAATCAGCGGGCGTCGGGCGGTATGCAGGATTTTCAGACCGGGCGAATGGGTAAACCGGACGATTCATCGTAGCTTAAGTAAATACCTAAAAGCCGGTCTTCTATTGCTTGGTTCATTCGTGTTTCGTGAGGTAGAGTGCGGCTGCGGTTTCCTTCCTGTTCGTGAGCTAGGGCATCGCTTCTTGGCTTCATTCCTTCGGTGCTCGAGCTACTAGTTGCTCCGATTAGGTCCGTAATTACTCTAGGAGTCCTATCAATTGCTCATTACTTCTTCAATCTTCATTTTTTTTCTGAAGTTCTGCTTGTGATGCTTCGTTTTTTTTTTCTGAAGTTCTTCTTGTGGTCGAGCCGGAGAACTTTTGGCGAGTTGTCGACGGCGTTTAGAGGCATTCTTCCTGGCACGAGCAGGTATAATTTTTTCAATTGGCTGTTCCGATTTGTACGCCCATTTGCCCTTCGATTTGTGTTTAGGATATTCATATTTTTTTGTAGATTTGTGTTTACATTTTTGTTTGTAATGTTGACGTATTTGCATGCCTTAGCAATGTGTGTTTAGGATGTTCATTTTTTTTTTAGGATGATCATTTTTGTTCATATTTGTATTTAGGATGTTCATTTTTGTTCATATTTGCATGCCTTAGCAATCCTTTGTGGAAGAGAAAAACTGTGTATAGTTAGGCATATCAGTACCTTTTGGTTTTGCTTGGATTAAGGAAAGTGAAGGAAATGAAATCATATCCCAACAACTTATGGGTTGATAATGACTCTGCATCCATTTGTTTAAGTTTCATTTTTTTTTATTCCACTCAAATCCCCAACATCCAAACACAACTTTCATGTGTTTAAGACCATAATTTAAGGGAAGGGCATATATGGTGCATGAGCTCTCACCAATGCAGGGAAAGGATTTGATGCTTGCATCTTTATCCGTGCATTATAGAGAGGCTATTACTATACTTAAACCTATTACTTCCAGTTCACTCACCTATTACATTTTGCCTTCTGTTAACTTGTTTTCTTTCCTAATTTATAATGCATTATTTTTAACCACAAGTCATGTGATACAAAAATAATGCATTATAAATTAGGTGGAAAGATATGTGATACATGAAATTAAGCTCTTTTTGGTGGAAAGATATTTAAAAATAATGCATTATAAATTAGGAAAGAAAACAAGTTAGATTAAAGAAGGAAAGATATGTGATACAAATAATGCATTATAAATTAGGAAAGATATGTGATACATGAAATATCTTTCCACCAAAAAAGAGCTTCTTTCCTAATTTATAATGCATTATTTGTAAACTTTGAAGAGGAAGCAAAAGATGCATGTGATACATTTAGATTAAAGAAGGTGGCTTCAAAAGGTGAAAGTAATTCTTCAAGAACTATCCCAGAAGGTGCATCAAATAAATATAGTGGATGGCTTGATTTCACAGCGTATGTATCTGAAAAAACAAGTAAGAAACTTGCTAAATCAGAGTTGGATAATTATCTAGAAGATGGCTTAGAGATTTGTCCTTCGGGTAAGACTTTTGATGTTATTGGGTGGTGGAAAAGCAACCAAGCAAAATACCGTATATTATCAAGATTGGCAGTGGAGATATTAGCTATTCCTATCAGCACAGTTGCTTCTGAATCCACATTCTCAGTAGGTGAGCGAGTGGTTGATACATATCGTTCTAAATTAGGGATTGAAACGGTTCAGGCATTGATATGTGGGTCGAATTGGGTTCGTGCTCACTACGGTTTGAAGGGAAGAATAAAGGTATTCATTTTTTAAATGGTTCTGTAATTCATTTAATGTTTATTTTATGACTGATATACTTTGCAATTGTTTATAGGAAGAGGAGGAGGATGATGAAATCGAGATACCAATACCTTCTAATTGAAGATTATTATCATGGTATATTTCTAGTGAATGATAACTGATATACTTTACAATTGTCTTGTCATCTTTTGTTTCAATTTACTATTCTTACATGTTTAGCTTTTAACTCTTTGGAAAAGATTTTAACTATGAAAGCCTTCAGTAGTCATCTTTATGAAAGTTTTTAACTATAGAATTTTTTGAAAAAAAAAATTGCTGTAACTCGTTTCTCTTTTGAGAAGTAAATTGCTGCATATGCAAGGTAAATATTATGAAAATTATTTTGCTTTCTCAAGTTGGAAGCTTAAGATTACTAAACTATAACAAATTTGTGCACTTCTAAATTCTAAGCAGAGAGCTACAGCCAACAGCACAAAGAAAATCTGCTTTCTCCGCAAAGCAACGCAGTTTTATACTCTTGATTAGCTCCTTTCTTTCCCTACATGAGGTGATTTGCTTTATTTTATTAATGTAAGTTTTATTATCTTCAAATTTTGTCAAATTTTCTAATTCTCTTGTAATAAATTGCAGGTTGGAGAAGATGAAAGCATGGATCAAACTTTTCTTTTTTGTTAACTTTGTAATGTTCTATTTTCAAATATGTAATTTGAACTTTGTCCGGACTATTTGTAGTTGTATTCCTAATTTCTTATGGTGTTTGGTTATAAGTTATATGATAAAGATCATTTATCTTATGAACAATGTTTATGTACTTATTGATAAATATTTGCATCATCTTTGATTTAGTTGTATGGATATTTTCAATTGCTTTATAATGGATGTTATCTATATGCCATTATATTTTTCGAAGTAATTCCTTAATGGTGAAAATATCATAAAAAGCATCACTTTAGTGGTAAAAATTACTGTAAAAGGATTCAATTCAAGCCTGTAATCGAGCTTATTCGCGAGCCGAGCTCGAGTTGTCTAATCGAGCTCGAGTTGTCTAATCGAGCTCGAGCTAACGAGCCGATTTCGAGCCTGGGATTTGGACACTCGAGTCGAGCTCGAGCTCGAGTTCTTGACTCGAGTCGAGCTCGAGCTCGAGTTCTTGACTCGAGTCGAGCTCGAGCTCGAGTTCGAGCTGTCTGCACTATTAACGAGCCCGGCTCGACCAACCTCTAACTCGAGCTCGACTCGACTCGTTTGCACCCCTAGTCGGGGGTAACCTTAAACGATAAGCAACTGCTCCAATCTTCTCTGATATGTCATACGGGCCAAAATATCTCAAAGCCACCTTCTCATTCCTCCTGTTAGCTATCATCCTCTATATGTAAGGTCGAAGCTTCAAGAACACCATATTCCCAACTTCAAACTGGATGTCCTTCATATTATCATCCGACTGTTTCTTCATAATCTGCTAAGCCCTTAACAGATGCCTCAACTCTTCCAACACTCTGTCCCTCTCCTCCAAATATTCTTCTACTGAAGAAATTGGAGTGCTATTCTGCCCAAAATGCACCAAGTGAGGTGAGTCTTGTCCGTACAACACTTTGAATGGGATCATCTGGGAAGCGGAATGATACGAAGTGTTGTACAAGTACTATGCCCATGCTAGCCACTTGACCCAAAGCCTAGATGCCTGAAACAAAGCATCGTAGGTATGTCTCCAGGCTCCTGTTTACCACCTCCATCTGCCCATCTATCTGAGGGTGGTAAGTTGTACTCATCTTCAATACTGTCCCCTGCAACCTGAATAGCTCCCTCCAGAAGTGGTTGAGGAACACCTTATCCCTGTCAGACACTATAGATTCCAGTATCCCATGCAGTTTGACCACCTCTCCAATGAAAGCTGCTGTAACTGTCACTGTCGTGTAGGGGTGTCGTAGGGGAATGAAGTGAGCATACTTGCTTAATCTATCCACAATCACCAGAATCATTGTAAACTCCTCAGATCGGGATAGCCCGTCTATAAAGTCCATGAGACCTCCTCCCACATATGATATGGTAGAGCTAGAAGTTACAGTAATCTCCTTGGAGCCATGGCCATGTACTTATTCCTTTTGCAGACCTCACAACTGGCTACCATCTCCTCCACATCCTTGTGCATCCCTTTCCAATACAACTCTGCGGCAAGTCTCTTATATATCTTATGCACCCCCGAGTGACTCCCAACAGCGCTCCCATGGAACTCCTGCAGCAGGTGTGGAATTTAGACCGATGTCCTAGGCATCACAAGTCTCCCCTGGTACAACAGCATCTCCCCCTCTAAAGAATAGCCCGGGTGGCTTTTACCATCCTTCAGTAAATCTGTCTTAATCCTCCCCAGCTCCTCATTCCGCGCACTCACCTCCATAATATCCCCCCAATCCAGCATCAGGGGTATCGATATGGCCAACTCCTGGAGCTCCCATATGCATCTGGATAAGGCATTCACCGCTTTGTTCTCTATCGCGTATACTGGATTTTGAAGTCATGTACCAATAACTTTGGCAGTTATCTCTGGTACTCCTCTGTCACCATCCTCTACTCCAACAATTACTTCAAGCTCCACTAGTCCGTCCTGACAATGAAAGATCAACCTAACAAGTAAGGTCGACACTTATGGATAGTTAGCACAATAGGCATCAACTCCCTCTCGAAGACTGACTTCAGCCTGGCTCTAACTGTCAACATTTGGCTGAAGTAAGTTATGATTCGATGGCTCTGCATGAGAACTGCCCCCAATCCATACCCTAATGCGTTAGTCTCTACCACGAACACCTGACTGAAATCTGGTAGGGCCAAGACTGATATAGTAGTAATGGCTTTCTTCAATCTCTCAAAAGCCACAATGGCTGTCTCCCCCCACAAAAAACCATCCTTCTTCAACTGTTATGTTAGTGGCCAGACGATGGTGTTATAGCCCCTCAGAAACCTCCTGTAGTATCCCGTTAGTCCCGAGAATCTCCTTAGCTCTCTCAGATTCCTCGGCAGCGGCCATCTCAGCATTGCCTCGATCTTAGCCAGATCAGCGGCCACCCCCTCCTAAGATACATGTCTCAAGTACTCCACACTGGCCTGTGCAAAGCAACACTTCTTCAGATTGGCCCTTAGCTGCTGCTCCTGTAACACCTCTAAGATCCTCAAGTGCTCCCAATGTTCCTCGTCTGACCTGTTATACACTAGGATATCATCAAAGAAAACCAGCACAAATCGCCTGAGATATGGTCGGAATACCCTGTTCATTAGGGACTGGAATGTAGTTTGAATATTGGTGAGGCCAAACGACATCACCAGAAACTCATAGTATCCCTCATGTGTTCTGAAAGCAGTCTTCGGAACATCCTCCCCTCTCATTCGGATCTGATGGTATCCGGACTTCAGATCTTTGTGAAGATAACTGCCCCACATAGCTCATCCAATAGCTCATCTATCACTGGGATGGAAAATTTGTCTAGCAATCTCCTTATTTAAGGCCCGATAATCTACGCAAAACCTCCAACTCCCATCCTTTTTCTTAACCAGTAAAACTAGGCTAAAAAAAGGACTCACACTAGGCCTAATAATCCCTGCCTCCAACATTTCTCTGATCAATTTCTCAATTTCATCAGGGTAGCGATAAGGCCTGACACTGATTGGTGATACCCCCTTCCCTTAGGATGATAACATGCTCATGTTCCCTCTGTGGTGGCAATCCTTGAGGTGGCTGAAAGACCTCACTAAATTGTTGTATCAGGGGTTGTACTATAGGAGGAATGTCTCTCTCCTCCTCCAACCTGATCCCCTCTAATCTCTACAGCTCCACCAGGAATCCTCACCCCACTTCTTCTATGGTCCTTACCTTGGCTTTGAGGGACACCATAACTTTGGATAACCCTGCGTCTCCCCAGATCACTACTCTTCTCCCCTCCACCACCAACTCCATCATCAGTGCTCTACAGTTGACCTTAGTATTTCCAAAGGTTTGCAGCCACTTCATTCCTAGGATGACATCAGTGCTTCCTAACTCCAATAGAAGGAAATCCTCCCTCACCTGAACCCCCTGTATGGTCAACACTACTCCCCTACAAATTCCCTTACCTGTCTCCACCTTCCCCGTGCCCATCATCACTTCATAGCACCTTGTCTCCACCAATGTCACTCCCAATTGGTCCACGACCTGGTTGGAGATGAAATTGTGGGTACCACCTCCCTGTTGGCAATTTTTCCCTTTACTTTCATGGTATGACTCGGGGTCAAGCCTACCACTGAGTTCAAGGAGACGTCTGCCACGTCTAGATGCAACTTGTCCTCCTCTACCCAGGTTTCACTACCACCTCCCTCCTCAGCTTCCATGTCATCACAGACAATGAGAACCTGAAGAGTTCGGTCCCTGCACCCGTGCCCCGGAGTATACTTTTCATTACACCTGAAACATAATCCCTTCGCCCTCTTTTCCTGCAGCTCTCTCTCCGTAAGCTTTTTGAAGTTTCTCCCACTTCCCCCTCCTACAGACTTCTCCCTTAGGGTCTCACGAAGGTTGCTCAGTGTAGGCCCCTTGGGTGCTAAGAAAGTGGTAGTCATCTTGTATGAACCACCTGAACTGCCGCCTCTGGCTCCCCTCTCCTAGAACTTGTGGTTCTCCACCAGTTGAGCTAGCTCCATAGCCTCTCCCAAGTCACACGGCCACATGACCCTAACTGCTGCTCAGATCCATGCTTTGAGCTCCTTCATGAAATTCCCCTCTAGAACAGTCTCAGACAACCGGTCCAGCCTACTCTCCAGGTACTCAAATTTCTCGAGGTATTGTGCCACCGAGCCTTCCTGTATAAGGGCAAAGAACTATTCATAGAAGTCTCCTCCCCTGCTGGTTCGGAAACGTTCCATAAGCATTCTTTAAACTCCCTCCAACTTCATATGGGCCGCCTCATGTCTCTCCATTGGTACCAAGCCAATGCCTTCTCTTCTAAACATAGGCCAGCTGCCGTCAATCTCTCCTCCATCAAACCATTGACGGCGAAATATTTCTCTACCTTGTAGTCCACTTGTGTGCATCCTCCCCCTCAAAGATGGACATCTTCAACTTTCGGACCTTCAGATCTCCCTCATTTCCCCTATTTTCTCCATAATTTTCCCTTCCACAAGTTGGTGGTCACCCCAAGTATCCCGATCCTCCCTTCCACGTTCGTACCCAAACCCTTATTCGATTTCCCCCCTTTTTCCTGCAAAATCAACATCTCTCCGACCGTAATATCCCTCCCTTATTTTCCAATCAGCACTCCTTTGCTCATGTTCCACATATCCACGTCTTTCCCCATACCTTCCACCTCTCTCCTCCCTTTGAAAAGGTTTCATATGGGATCTTCTCCCTTCTCCCTCTAAGATCTCCACATCACTTTCATCCCTACGATTTTCAGAGTTTGTATTTCTTCCTACTGGCACTCTTGCCTCCAATGCCACCGTTTGGTTTTGAAGATCCCATATCTTTTTCACAATCTCCTGAAGGTCCAAAAATTTATCTTCCATGGAGGAAATTCTATCATCCACCATCACTTTGATTTGGCTCATCTCTCCTTCAAGACATTCTTCCAAAGCATCAACCTTCTTGGCCGCCATCGTTACCCATATCTTTGTTAGAATCAAGATTCATGAATTCAGCCCAGAAAATAGCAAAAATCAGTGCATAGACGATGAAATCTGCTATAAATATAAGCCGAAACAATCCAAATTTCATCCCTGCACACCGCTCTAATACCAATTTGATAGGAAGAACTTGTAGAACTCAAGTGGAACTTGTCAATCATGAAATTTCAGCGATATCTCCCAACAAATCTCCAAACAAATCTAGAAAAAATAGCAATAATAACATAGTAATTGATGAAATCGGAAGGAAAATACCAAGATACAATTAATCCTCAATTCAAGAGGAGGATCTATCTCTTCCAACTCTCTAAACATCGCTAGAGCCCAAAAACGCCAAGCATCAACAGAATTTCAGCAAATACAAAAGATAAACCTAACCCTAATGCAATCCTTCTACTTAAAGCATACAACATAATCTCAAATAAAAAAAATACAAAATAATCTCAAATTGCTCAACCTTAAAAAAAATACAAAATAATTTCCCAAAAGACTAAACAGTCCTCCCAATTCAAAATTCCCTCTTTACCGCCCCCTCCTCTCTCTCTCTCTCTCTCTCTCTCTCTCTCTCTCTCTCTCTACTTAAGATGTGGACCCCCACCCAAGGGGGGCGGAACCTTGCTTGGGCGGGATCGGTCCCTCCTGGGCCGATCTATCAATATATTATTCTCCCAGTACTAAGAAATACAACACCTCCATAAATATAACATTCTTTGAAAATTAATCTTAAAAAAACTCACATTTAGGGAGAAACTATCAACTTTCTCCGTGAATATGAGCTCGGTGGTATTATCAATCATACCTTAATGATCTATCAACCTACACCTTTTCCAAAACTAAATGAACCTCAATATTTTGAAGATCACATACAACAACCAAGATACAAAGGGATAGGCTATTTCAAACCTATATGAAAATTACACCCAAAAAAGAGCAAAATATTTTCATTAAACCAAGTCCCAGTAGCAATTCACAAGGACAAGAAAAAACTAATTCAAATGATGATTTCAACAAATCTATTGCTTCTCCCTGGAAAGCTCAAGTAATCCAATCCACCTTTTTATCTCCTATGGATATCATCTACTAAATTCTATGCCTTTGCTACCAATCTTTCAAGCATATTGTTCTAAATAATAGTTAAAATGCAGTTCACAAAGAAATTCAAGCCCTTGAAAGGAATGATATTCCTCTATAATCTTCTCAAAGAAAATAAGTTATTGGATGCAAAAGGACTTTCAATCTAAAATATAAAATAAGCGGGAGTATCGATTGATACAAAACAAGGCTTGTGGCAAAAATTTCACTCAAATCTATGCTATTGATTATCAATAGATATTCGCCCAATTGATAAAATCAACACAATCCGAGTAATTTTCTCCATTTATGCAAATTTTTCTTATTCACTGCACAAGTAAAAATAAAAAATGCCTTCCTAAATGAGAATATAGAAAATGAGGCTTATATGAGATGGAATTGAGAGTGAGACCAATACAAACCAAATCACAAACTCAAGAAATTGCTATATGACTTGGTACAATAACATAGAGCCGGGTTCGACGAATTCATTATGGTAATTAAAAGGCATGGCTACACTCATGGACAATTGGATTCCACCTTATTTACTAAGAAATCATCTGAAGGTAAAATCTCCATATTGATTGTTTATGTTAATGCCATCATTTTGATAGGGGACCATGAAGAAGAGATAAATGAGCTGAAAGATGTCCTTGCTAAAGAATTTAAAATCAAGAACCTTAGTTCATTAAAACATTTCCAAACCATGAAAACAGCAAGAACAATATTAAGTAAATCATGCCAATTTTGACACAACTGTGAAAAACATATATGTTCAATAAAAAGATTATCTTTTAAAATAGTTAGCACCTTACATATAATTAATTACGCTCAATTACATGTCATTCAATAAGAAAATAAAGACAATCTTACCAAAATTTTATAACTCAGTTCATTTACAACAGCCAATATACTTTTTTTAATATAATATAGAATGCTAAACAGCTATTTTGATGGATCATGCACTTTCTCAGCAATGTAGTATCGGAAAAATCAGGCTTCCATGTAATTTGATGCGCCCAACCCTAGTGAGCAATGAGAAAATTCCATTCATGATATAATATAGGCCAGAAACCTTTAATTTGACAATATACAACAACAACAACAATATCAAGCCTTTATCCCATTATGTGGGGTCGGCTACGTGAATCCTTTTCCTCCATTGTGTCCTGCTAAGAGTTTAATTTGACTGTATATTATAATAAAAAATGAGGTAGAAAGACAATTGGCAAAGCAAGAAGAAAACCCAAATACTTCGGCTCTTTCCTCATTCAAGCAATATATAAATAAGACATCTCTGAAGTGCCAACTAGCATAAATACCAAACCTCTCATAAAAATAATGTTTAGTAATTGAGGATGTGATCTACATGAAAACTTTAGAATCATATTTACATGTGAACTTTCCAGTATAGGAACCATAAAGATCATAGGTTACATCGTGATACTAATGTTTCTCAAAATCAGTATGGATTCATGCGAGGTAGGTCTACTATGGAAGCTATACATTTGTTGAGAGGTTTGATGGAGAAGTATAGAGAGAATAAGGAAAATCTATATGTGACACTTATTAATTTAGAGAAAGCATATAATAAACTTCCAAGAGAAGTGCTCTGGAGAGTTCTAGAAAAGAAATAAGTTAATAATGCTTACATTCAAGTCATTAAGGATATGTATATAAAAGTTGTTACTTGTCTTCAAACACAAGGTGGTTTGGCCTAATATTTTCCTATTTCAGTTGGATAATATCAAGGATCAACTTTAAGCCCATATTTTTTGGTTTTAGTCATGGATGTTCTTACTAGACATTTACAAGAGGATGTAACCTGGTGTATGGTTTTTCGAAAACTACAGAGGGAGTTAAAGAAAAACTTGAATTATGGAGGTCAACCTTAATAGTCTAAAGGTTTTCGTTTGAGTAGATCTAAACTGAATACATGGAGTGTAATTTTAGCAGAACTAGATTTAGTGGAGGGACAATGACATTGGGAGATCAAGTCAATAAAAAGAATGCTTGTTTTAGATATCTCAGTTTTATTGTTCAAATGGATGGTGAAATAGATAGGTATATTATGAGTAGAATTCAAGTTGGATGGTTGAAGTGGAGGAATGCATCGAGCATGTTGTACGATAGAAAAATACCCCTCAAACTTAAAGGAAAATTTTATAAGATGGTGGTGAGACCTGACATGCTTTATGGGCAGAATGTTGGTCATTAAAAGAGAAGCATTAAATTAAGTGTTGCAGAGATGAGAATGCTCAGGTAGATGAGTGGTTTTATACTCAGAAACAGAATGTGAAATGAGTATATACGTGAAAAGGTTGTAGTAGCTCAAATGGCAGATAAGATTAGAGAGAGTCGCCTTAGACGGTTTGGTAACATAAATCGTTGGTCTTCCAATGACCCGGTTAGGAGACTAGATGCATTAAATCCATCCTATATAGGCATAAAAATATTTGGTTAGGAAGTATTAGAAATGACATTACTTTATTAGATTTAAATGAGAATTTGACTCTTAATAGGACACAATAGAGAAAAAATGATTCATGCATCCGACCCCATGTGGTGGGGTAAAGGATCAATATTATTGTTATCGTTCTATAGGAACTGGAAGCCTAATGCTAATAATAAGCTATGCACCTAGCTTATTGAAATGGCTGTGATTATAATACAATATTGTCTGTAGCCATGTTTCAAAACACACTATAGTGATCCTAATACGATGCAGTAATGTTAAGCATTCATGATAAAATGTTACATTCTAACATCATTCATTCATAACCTATACCTCTAGAGAGGAATTATTCTTCTCAAGTCCTCCCTCCCCCCTAAGCCCACTTTATCCCACCCCAACCCCATAACTATTCTCATTTTTTCTTGATTTACAAATCGCTGATTAAGCTATGCGTCAAATCAAATGGGGAAGATGCTTTCTCAGAAGTAGAGCTCGCCTTAGAAACTTTAGTCAGCAAAAAACTCACATTTCTGCAATTCTTATTTCCAATAACAAAACAAAGGTTTATAATCAAGAGCCCTCAAAGAATTATTTTTTCAGAACGTAATTAAGTGGTGAAGTTGAAATGTTGAATGCTAATCTTAAAAAATAAATATATTATCCAAATTAAGCTTCTGCGTTGCTATTAGATGTTTCCTCATTCTTCCACCAATCAAGCAGCGTTACCCTTCAGTCCTGCCCTAAATTTTCATTAAAAAAATTTTTTTTTTAAAAAAAAGCAAATAAACGTTGAGCAAGCAACGAGTACCTGATCGTTTGGGTCATCTTTCTTGGTCTTGAACATGTCAAGATTCTCCCGCTTGAAATACTCGCCGAACCTATCAAGGAATTCACGCATGCTCATGTTGATCTCCGAATCAAGGACGAGGAAACCACGGTCCCTAAGCATCTCCAGAGTCGTCTTCCAGATGCGGAATAGCTTAGTTGTTTCCTCCTCTGACGACATATCTTTCCTCCTGTTACTCAATGGGGCTGTTTGGTATCGGATTTACAGCGGGATTTAAGTCGGATTTACGCTAAATCCAGCCAAACGGTTTTTGTGCACGCGTTAAATCCCGGCGATGGGTAAATCCCGGATTTAAGGATTTACGGCTTAAATCCCGGATTTACTAAATCCCTCGGTTCGGCGGATTTATGGGATTTGGCCGAAGAAGCGCGCGAAAGGTAGAAAGTTACCTTCACAGCCAGCGAGCTCCCGTTATTGCTTCAGATCAAAATGTCGTAATTTCCGATCCGACACAGCCACAAAGGAGCCGAAGAAGCGACGCGTGCAATCTCTACACCTCCTGCGAAGCAACGTAGCCGAACGGCAACGACGAAAAGAGAAGATGAAAGGCAAACCCTAGACGCCTCTAAGTTATTATTGATTAACTTAATTAATATAATTTAAAATATTAATAATTAAGTAAAATAATTAAATAATAAATAGTATAATTAGTGCATAAATTAATTATCTAATTTAACTTAATTGAATAATTAATAATCTAATTAGTAATTTTATATTAATATAATTAGTTTAATTAATATAACTTGAAATATATATTATTAAATATATAATTAATAGTGTAAATAATAATTAATGAGTAATTTGTACTTAACATGTTATTAAATTCATAACACATTAATTTTTTTATAATAAATTTATTTTTTAATTTATAATTATCTTATTCACATTTAAATCACTAACTATCATAAATCCTGAAATATGTTACCAAACAGTTTCTCAGGATTTAATAAGATTTAACATTTATCATACCAAACAGTTTTCAAAATTTAACACCCTCGGGATTTACTAAATCCGTATTTACATGATTTATTAAATCTCACTTGTTGCCAAGCAGCCCCAATGGGTGGATAAGAGGATAGGCGAAGGCAATTGAGTTGAGCGGAGTTAATCCGCCTCGTTTAAAGAGACGTTATAGAATCGAGTAGTAAATGGAGAAGAACACCGGAGATCGTCGAGGGTCGGTGGTAATGGAAGAGTGCTTGAAGATGTTCGCTAGGGACCTAAGGTTTTTGAGAGGGGTTTAGATTGGAGGATCATAGGAAAGAAAGAATTTCGGTTCAACGGGTTACGATATACCATCAAATTCTTCATGCATTCTATATCCAACACCTTTTATATTTATTGGTATATATATATATATATATATATATATAATTTTAAATAAATTAATATTCCTAATATTTTTAATATAATCTACAAGTTAATGAGCAATATAAATAAAGAAAAAAATATAAGATATTAATAAGCTACATACTAAAACGAAAATCAGGGAGTGTTCTAGATGTATTGCAAGCTAAAAAATTTACGTCGATAAAAAAAAGCTTTTCATACTAGTTTTGCATGAGGATTAAGCACATGTATAAAAAAAAGAGAAGAATCAAATAAACACTATTTTTTTTACATAAAAGACCTGAAAGGGAAAAAAAATACGAGATTTGACATAGTTAAAATAATCCATTATAATTTGAAGGGGAAGTTACTTAAGCTTGCTCTTCCCCACAAATAAAAAGATATGATTATAAAGTTGGAAGTACTTGATTGATTTTATATTTGTAGTAGAGATTGTGGAGTAGTGGAGGGATGATGATGATTGTCGAATGATATTAATTGAACAATGGTGGCCAACGATAGTAGTTGGGTGACAACTGATGAATAGTGGTGGTCGAGTGATAGTGAATTGACTATGATGCCCTTATAATGGTAGTTAGATAATGATAGTTAGGGTACGGTGGTCATACGACGGCAGCTCGAGCGATGATGGTCTAGCTATGACACTCGGACAATGGTGATGTTTGGTGGTGATTGTTAGTGTCGAACATTGGGTAGAGTCTAGCGATGACACTTGGGAAAATGGTGATAGTTGGTGGTGATTATTTGTGTTAAACATCAGGTCGAGCTCTAAAATTCTTCAAAACTGAAAGTTCTTTGTAATCTCAAGTTTAGGCTCCTTTCATGTAAAAAATTGACGTCTATTTATGTATTTTGGGATTAGTATTTTGTTAAATTTGACTAAAATTTCATAATATTCCATCAAATAGATCATATTGAATCTTTTGATCATAAAGTATTTATTCAACGTTTAAGTCTCCTAATGATAGCAAAATGGAATGATCAAAACTCATTGGATTTATCGCATCAAAACACTCATTTTTCTATAAGGATACAAGATTCAGAGACCATTTGATTCTTAAATTAAGTACATACAAAAACATTGGAATAAGCATTTGTGGGCACAAGATCGAAGGTGCATATGAGGGAGGGCCCATGCCTGCAACCATGCAAATAGATGTGCACGCACGCAACTATGTACTGCTATAGTAACCTCCCACCATTTACTTCACAAAAAAAAAAAATCATTGCATATATGGTTTTAACAAGTGAAAAATTACCAAAATTTTTTAAAAAAAAACTAAAAATATATTTTAATTTACAAATATTATATATATATATATATATTAAAATATATATATATATATATATATATCTCTTTTTGAAAAATAAATATTCCTATGAGTGAGCAGAAATCTAACATGCCTAATTTCCTCCTTTTAGGGCTCTAATTCCTTCCCTTAAAAGAGGCCTGTCGCTACTTTTATTGGCAAAGTATTTTTTTCTTTACAAGCTCCAATGTTTTATGTACTAAGAGTACCTATCTATATGTGAAATCTCTTAAATAAAAAGAAACTAAACTCTTAAACATCGAGAAGCCTTTTGATATAATTATTGGAATTTCACAAAAAAACTCTGTAATTAAGCATGCTCATCCAAAAAAAATCCTGGGATGGGTAACCTCCTAGGAAGTTACACCAACAGGACAAAACCTTGAGGCCCTTTGGTCAAAGCAAACAATATCTCGATAATTTAGATTGTTACAAATGATATCAGAGTAATGCACCGGCCGAAAGATGGGAATTATGTGCCATACAAGATAAAGTACTACGCCGTGGGAGCCACCTCTTGAACCCTGTATGGGACAAAGTGTTACATGGCGAGTGTCATCACTTGAACTTGTAGGAGTCACCTCTAAAATCCTATCTATCTGATAGATGATTATGGGATAAAGATACTGACAAGGACATCAATTACTTAAGTGTGGAAGATTATGAAACCTCTTAAGTAAGAAAAAGCTAAAGTCTTAAACATTGAAGTGCATTTTGATATAATGGTTGAAATTTCATTAAAAATCTCCACAACTAAGTATGCTCATCCCGAAGAACTCTTGGGATTGGTGACCTCCTAAGAAGTTACATGAACGGGACAAAACCGTGCGACCCTTATGCCAAAGCGGACTATATCTCGATAGTTAAGAGTTTGGATTGTTACACTATATTTGATTGGCGAGGTTATGAGAAAACTCCACATCTCTCAATTCTTTCTTAATAGGCTTTAGTTTCATTTGTTAAGAGAGATTTACTGATGTCTTGCATAGGCAAATTATTATCTCTCTACAAGCTTTACTATTTTATCTTTCCGGATTACTAAATAATACTTCATAAGCGGAGTTATGAATGATAGCTATTTTTTTTCAATCCTTGCACAAAAGCTTTAATCTTTCTCTTGAAGGGGAGCTGACTATCACCACTTGGATGCATTATGATCCATAATTTAAAAAAATAACCTATTTTGAAACTCCAATTGTAGCACCTCCAAATTCATTGCAATTCAACATGTTCTGACATGATCCGAAAAAATAAATTTATTAAAATTTTGGTATTTAAACCCTTATGCATGTGTCTGAGAAAACAATGAATCTTTTGTGTCCATGTGAGAGTCTTCATGTGTTCTGAAGTGGACACTAGAAGTTTCTTTACATGTTTGAAAAATCTGAATTTCCATTGGGTGTGTCACGGTCCTGGGTTGGCAACGCTTCGACACCAGTACTCTAAGGTTTTTGGCAAATTATTTCGGCGCTTTGGCACGTGGTAAGCTAAGGGGCTCTGTAGGTCCTTGAAGGGAGCGTCATGTTTAGCACCGTATGGCTCCGCGGTGCCAGGCCAAATTTAATATTTAGATATCCAAATCCCCTATTTGAACCCATTCATTTTTCTTGAGGCAGCCAATGCAAGTGAGAGAGAGAGGGATTTTAGAGAGAGAAAGGAGAGATTCGTGCCACTTGGGGTCATTTTCAACTGATCACCCAATTCTAAAAGTTGTTTGGATTAAGGTAGGTGATGTTTTACTTATTTTAATTTTCATAAATACGAAAATCTTACAAATTTTTTGATCTAATTTATAATTCTGTTAGCAAAAAGTATGAATAACTTGATATCTACAAAGTTTTTACCATATAATTTTCTGTATGTTGTGGAGATAATGATTTTGGACATTTAGGTATTTTTTTGAGAATTTTACATCAGAAATTTTAAAATGTGGACTTTTTAATTGTCTGGAAAATAATCTGTAACCCATAAAATAATGGGGTTTTTGCACAATTCCTGATAAATTGGTTATTTTTTGAAATAGTGATTTTTTATACATTAGTAATATTGTCTACCATTATAGCACTTTGTGAAATTCTGGAATGAGTTTATTTATGTTTAATTACTGTAATGCAATGTATTATATACTTAATTAGTTAAAATGCGTGATTCTGAGGAGTTCTGATGTGGTTGGAAGGAGTTATGTTCTAGTGTCTATGGGCATATTCTAATGCCTACAGGCATGTTGTGGTGCCTATATGCACATTATATTCTAGTATTGACATTGGGAGATATAAGAGTCTGAAGAAAAGTTGTTACTTTCTGTTCTGATATACAAAGTACTTGTTTATTTACTTTCCTACAATGTTATAAAAGTTTTTGGATGACTGGGAGTATGATTCTATTCAATACAGTGATTTAATATAAATTGTTTTAAATTCAGTTGCATATTTGATAATTGAATTATTTAAAAATTTAGATTGATAAAATACAGTTTGCTGAGCTATGTAGCTCATCGTTGTTTTGCTTTCTGTTTTCAAGGTATAATAGAGGGAAAGGGCCAATGGAGTAGCAATGTGAGAATGTAATATGAATCTGTCAAGGTATTCCTTTCTTTTGATGTACAATCATGATTAGTTTTATTGCTATGTTATTTAGCTCAGTCTGTAGTCATATACTGTAATTGTATATATATTTTGATGATAAATAAAAAGATGATTTTTTTTTTGTGGATGAGTTTATTTTCAGTACTCTGGATGTTGTTAGAAGCTATGTTTATTGTTGATTTGAAGATAAAAATTGATTAAAAATTTGAATAATTTCCAAAACTTAAATATTAGGATTCTTTTATCACAACTTGACACGATATGACATGTCCAGTCTGTGGGTCTCATCGAGTTGGGTTGTGACACCAATTTTCTCACAAATGAGTAGTAATTATTTTCAAAATTTGATGTAGCTCATACAATAGAAGATAGTTGGTGTTGCATATTATGGGCGTAATGATATGAAGAAGATGCTGAAGAAAGTCCCCCAAGATACATTAAAAATATTTGGTATGCTATTTTCTTTATTTTTGAACGATTTATTGCATTCTATATTCAAATCAAATATAGGCGTGTATATTCATTTTAGGTACTGTCAGACATAAAGTATGACTTTCAACTTAATATAAATATTCAGTGTCAATATTGGGGAAGCCAAGAATCGACGTTGGCTTTAATAATATACTTACTGGGTTTTTCGGCCTTCAAAAATTTTTAGAGAAACAAAAAAATTTGTACCTCATGAAGCTTTTACCTTTCCGAGATTTCTACATAATTGAAATAATTTGTACATTTTGATGCTTTTAGCCTTTTGTGAATCTTAGAGAACCAAAAAAATATGTACATCTAATACTTTTAATCTATTAAATCTTCTTAAGAATCAAACATGTACATCTTGAAGCTTTTAGTCTTCTAAGATCTTGGATGAGTGGAGACCCTATTAACTATTTGCTCTCAAAAAAGTCTTTCTAGTGAGAATTATATCTAATACTAGCTCCCATATAAGTTATCTCACGGGAGTGATTTCTACGGATTTTTATTCGTTATGAAGTTATTTATCAAAAAAAAAATCATTGATAATTCAAATAAAAACTTACTTGACGTATAAGTCTTTATCTTCAATAAAAATTATTTCTTATTTTTTTTAGAATTTGTAATAAGATAAAGAACTCAACTCCTTTGAATTACATCATTGATGGAATCCTCCAATGTAAGAGAGAAAATAGGTTGTGATGGATTCAAAAGCTCCAAGTAATAAGAGTGTAGAGAAAATCAAATGCAAGAGTTTTCAAATCTAAAGTGTTTGTATATAATAAAAATAAAAATAAAAAAACAAAATTTTAAAGAAATTTCGATGAAATTGGGCAAATTCTGAAAATCTTGTTGCTTGAGTGTACTTCATGACACCTTGAGATCGAATAGTATTGCACAGCTATCTTGACTCCGCAAATACTATGCAGAAGCACTACCTGAGAGATCATAGGACCTGTTGTGCAACACGACTATCTTGTCTTCTCTCACCGTCATATGTTTGCAACACCACAATCAGAATTTTCATGAAGACTAAGGCTTCATTTGGGACAGCTTTCTTACTGCTTCTTAAAGCAGCTTTCTAGTATAAATATTTTAATTTTTAAACTAAAAAGTTGCTTTAAGAAGCAATACAAAAGCCGTCCCAAACGAAACCTAAGATTTCGTTTCGAACAGCTTTTTTATTATATTTTAAAACGACTCACGAAGTTATAAGAAAATCATCCTAAATGAAGCCTAAGCCACAAGAACTGGATAATAATTTGCTAACAAAAACAATACTAATGAATATCCAAGAAAAAAAGTAACAGTTTCAAATTATCCATGTGCAAAAGATAATTAGAACAAACTTAAGCCATAAGGACCTATTAGAAAAACCAAGTCGGTCCTAATTGATGTGCGATTTATAATGTATAATTGTAATCAAAATACAGACTGTCATTAAGCACCATCAAACACTAAACAAATTAAAAACTAAAGGTCGATAAAAGAAGTTCAACATTTACTGAATGAAACCGATGAGCTCCACGATGCATTCCTGATAAGCTTGGCAGCAATTAGTCGAACAAACTGAAGCCCATATCCTGCCAAACAAAAGAAAGTGTTTTATAACATCTACTCGTTAGGCTAAAATGGGTTGAACAAAGCTAAACATAATGAATAATCCAAGCAACTCCATCCCCTTAAAAGTAAATTACTTACTAAGACTTCATTTGGGATAGTTTTTTATCACTATTTATTTGTTATTTTCAAAAAAATTGTTATACTAAAAAACTACTTTAAAAAGCAGCAAGAAAGCCATTCCAAACAAAGTCTAAGGCTTTGTTTGGGACGGCTTTCTTACTGCTTCTTAAAGCAGCTTTTTAGTACAAAAATTTTAATTTTTGTTCTAGAAAGTTGTTTTAAGAAGCAATAAGAAAACTGTCCCAAACGAAACCTAAATTTGTTTACCAAAGGTAGACAAGAATTTGCATGAGTAAATAATCCAATCCAATCAGCTAGACTTAAGATGATGTTGGGTACCAAGCATAGTATTACAGGACTAATTAATAATAAGGATTATGTTTAGATGATGGTACGGGTGTTGTGAGAAGAAGAAATCACTTAAATTCTGAAATAAGAATGTTATAATGAAAGCGTTGCAAAACTACGAATTAAAGTTTGGAAAATTATTGCATAGGAGTGATGTGGGAGTAGCAACCAAAGTTAAGGCACTTGGAAATGGATTTAATGGTTAAATTAATTCATGATTAAATTAGAAATCATATGGATAGAAGATAGATAGATGCACCAATAAGATCGGAGACTAGAGAACAGTGGATGGATAGTGTGAAACGATTTGATCAACTTACAATTTCATAAAAAATATCAAAGAAGGTAGAATGAAGAGTTATAAAGTTGGCCCATAGATTGTCTAGTGATGACCCCGATGGTGATGATGCTTGGAAGAACTATTACTGTATGCGCTCTATGATGAGGCTAATGTATAGCATGAGTAGTCCAAAAAGAAACTTAAAAGCATAATATTTCTTACATCATCTGATTCTTCTTTCTCTTCTACTTTTTCCTCCTTTTTAGCCTCTGCAGCTGCAGGAGCTGTAGTAGAAGCAGCTCCAGCTCCTCCAGCAGGAGCAGCCACTGAAACAGCACCACCACCAGAAGGTACAGAGGCAAATTTCTCCCTTCCAGATGCAATGAGCTCAGTTATGTCCTTGCCTTTAACTTGAGACAAAAAGAATTCAATCCTTTCATCATCTGCATCAGCTCCAACTGTCATAACAAGCAAATTTTTGTTTCTGTTAAAGAAAGGAGGAAATATAAAGAAAAGAGAATAAAATAGTTTTTGTTCTCAACGCAAATCACGAGTCAGAAGGCAGGGCTAAATATTATTGCAAATGTTTCGCTTAGGAACGGGTAATCAAAATGTATAAACATGATTTTCATTTTCAGGATATTCCACAATGCATCTCCCATTTAGAAAGAAAATTCTCATGTAAAAAATTTGTTTACACAATTTTTTTATGATTCTTGCTAAGAATATGTTCAGAATGCTTAATTTTATATAAAATATAACAGATATCTAATGAACAGTAAAAAATGTAATTATAAATTTCTAAATATTTAAGAAAAATAAATATAATAAAACTGACATTCTTAAAGAATATATTCTGCAAGAAAATCTTTGATAAATAATAAAATTTTCACAGAATTCATTGAAAAATAAGAATGAGTAAAATAACAACTTAAATATAATCACGAGTCCATATAATATAAGTCTTAAATTTTAATCTCACACACGAAAATCAGATAAATTGCACCAAATGCATGCACGAATATATATATATATATAAAATAAAGAACAAAAAGTAAACCAAGGAAATGACTGGCACAATACCAAGGTTAAACAAGATGATTGTCTCCGGCAAGTGTTGCTTAAGCAAAGACTCTTGGGAGGCACCTTATTTTGCCCGAGTTTCCAGAGCACGAAGTCATCAGGGCGCCAAAAATGTTATGTTATGCGGTTAAAGTAGCATGCATTACAACTTACAAGAAACTCGTTGTTAACTGCTTAAAGTTTAGGACCACATACACAAACTTCAGATAAACACTTCTATTTTCAAATGATCAGCACTGCTTGAAATGCGATGGTGATTAAAAAATGTAATCAAGCCAGGAATAATTGCAGCATACTGCTCAAATAAAATGGAGAATAATCTTTAGAGCACTAAAAGAAAACAGGAAGCTTCACCTGATCCAAGGATATGCTTCAGATCATTGGCAGATGGATTGGGGTTTCCACCAAGGACAGCAAGCAAATAAGTAGCAATCACCTTCATTCTGAGCATATTAAATATTAGATACATCAGTCATTTGTAAGAAATGCCTTCACTATAAATAGCAGGAACTTTTAAAGTCCGTTTCGTTGCAAGTATTTTAACTTCAATTATTTTAAGAAAGCGATGTAAACTAAATACATTTGATTTTAATTTCTCAGATTATTTCTTGTTATTGCGTGATAAAAAACTTGTAGTGATAGAGAGTATTTTATATCCTACATTTGCATGAAGATCTTGCACACACACAAATAAAAGAAAAGAACACAAGAAACACTAAATTTTGTGTGTGAAGTCAAAGAGGAAAAAAACTACAGGATCTGGCTTAGATGAAATGATCCACAATGGAAGTAAAATAATATAGATTCACTCTTCCCAACAATTGGAGAATACATGATTACAAAGTAGTAAACTCAATTTTGATCTTTTGTAATTGTAGTGGAGTTTGCTACGAAGTAGTAGAGGAAAAACGATGGACGATGGTAGTCGAGCAAGGACATTCAACCAACAACAGTTTGGACGACTACAGTCAGGCGATGGCAATTGGACGACAGCAGTAGGTCAATGACAATAAGAAGATGGTGAATGAACTATGATGACTCAGCAATGGTGGTCAAACGATGACTGTCGGGTGATGAGAGTTTAACGACGATAGTAGTGGCTAGCAATAATCATCGACATTGATTTTGGGTAAAGCTTCAAAGTTCTTTATATATTTAAGCTCTCTCCAAACTCAAGTCCAATATCACTTTATGTAAAAAGTGTCTCAATTTATAATTATTTTTTGAGTGTCATTTGATAAATCTAGCCAAAATCTCATAACAGGACGGTCCATATTGAACACTTTAATCATGCAATTCATTTATTTAACATTTAATGTCTTAATAACATAAAAATTAAATGATCTTAAACTCATTTAATTTTATCTCATCGAGACACACGATATTACTATAAGCACTTGAAGATCATTTGCTTCCTCAATTAATACTACAAAATTTTCAACAATGTTTCAAGTGTTTGATTAAGGCTCGTTCGAACTTGGATCGAATCATTTTAATTATAGCTAGATTCATCTTGTTGAAGCATTAAGCTCGATTATAAATTTGATGAAATAAAAGTTTGGATGATCATAACGTTAATTTTTAAAAATTCTTCTCGAATGAGCCAACCTCTGGAATTAAGCGATTATGATATTGATGTTGTATGAAAGCGCTTTCATTTTATACATGAAAAAATCTTCTCTTATTCAACTCATGGATATCTACAACGCTTTTCTTTTGTATTTAAATTTAACCAATATTTTGGCATGATTATGATAAGCATTGCAGATTTTATAATTTTAATCAAGCTCCTCTATATTAATGAGTGCATAAAAGATTCCCTTTGAAATTTTGTCTATTTTACGTTATTAAGATGGAATGCCAACTCAAATCTTAACATGTGACGGAAGACATTAAAAAAAAATTACCAATAATTTTTAACCTCTTTGAAGTTATTTGTTAAAGTACATTTGATGACATTAGCCTATCTGGGAAAGGTTGAATTAAATCCCATTGAGATTGATTGTATCTTGATTAAGATAAGATGAAGGTCACGTGCATCTTGAATCGAAGGTGAAAGTTGCTCTGTCTTTAGACAATTACTATCATTTCGAGGTCATGGGTGTGATCTTGCTTAGGAATTAGAAATCCAATCGAGAATTGCATGTAAGATTTAAAGCTTAAACTTTCTTATAAGATTTCTCATATTTACATAAAGATTTTATGTAGACGGGGTTGTTTAGAGCCATTAATAAGAGTTGCAAAGATTTTAGTTATTCCAAGTTTGAGGTTAGTATCTTAATCTAATTCCTTAAGCCTGAATGTTCCTACCTTGACCCTCAAAACCACCGCATAAGGTTCCTACCAAGAAGGTGAAAGTTTGTTGAACAGTGGTCCGTTCGTGGCAGCTTGAAAATTTTGTAAGACTATATATCCACCAAAGATAGTTGGAAGCCTTATCCTTTGATTAAAGTAGTGAATTATTCAGTAGTGGTAAGAAACATTCAGGAGTGAAGCTACTTCGCATGCCTTTATAAGTAAATAAGATGATAACAAAGCTTATTTTCATTACTAAAAACATAAAATTTATATTCTAGGCTTGAGACATTGTATCAATAGGAATGATAGCCTTTATGCCAAAGTATAGATTATAAGGTATTTTTTAATGTAATATGATAAGCCCAAAATAGAACACGCCATGGTGTATGGCGCGATGTAGCGCACCCTCAATGCTATTTGCTTGGCACGACACAGGGGGTGAAAATGACGCACGATATTTGCACCATATATGGGCATTAGCACATAGCGTGAAGCCTCCATATAGCGCCATTTTTAATTTTATATCTAAAATTAATATTATATATTATATATTTATTTATTTTATTTTATATCAATTAAAATTTATTAGAGTTTTTTAAGGCATCGAATTATCCCCAAGAAAACATCTCTCTCTCTCTCTCTCTCTCTCTCTCTTTGTGCTCTCTCTCTATTGGTTTCAACTCTAGGTTGTCTCTCTCAACACCCTCTAGGTTTCAACTCTAAGGCGTTAGCCACACGTCGAACGTCTTTTTTTGTCACAAATCAACTCTATCTCTTTCACCAAACACTAAAGCAGTCCTAAAGTTGCTCTTATGGACACTCTGTTTCTCACATAACAATGAAGAAGGGCTTCACAGTGCATCGACAAAGGTACATGTTCTTACATCACTTGTGCATTATCTACATTTATCACTGTATGGGAAATTTGTAGTACTTCAAAACCCCTCCAGAAAATAAAGCTAGTTCCCCATGCATCCTTCAATAATGACACATTATAGCTCTATCTATAATGTCCAACTTGATAATGACAATAAATTACATTATAATCAAGGCACTAAGAGATTAATGAAGAAATTGATCCATTAATGCTGCAAATTTAGTAGTTAAACAAAACACTGTAACAACTTATTAACAAATATATTAGATGGAGAAAACTACAACAAATTGGAAATAGGACCAATTGCTATGAACTAATTTTTGATACCTTAATGAATAATCAGTGAATGCTATCCACAATTTTTTAATATTATGACCCATGTTTAGAATAGCATGTACTGTGCCATGTGCTATAGCTCTACGAGAACCTTTGCGGTATGGTGCGCTATTCACCATTGACAAATATGATCAAGTCTCTTCTCGAACAAGACAGAATGTGATATGATTCATCCATTATGGACAAGAACAAGAACATTATGATATGACCCAAATAAGGATCAAAATATCCCTCACAATCCATAAATATAACCAAGTTATACTTATTTAGGATATTTAAAATCTTAGAATAATAGGAGAATTATAAAGCTATAAATTCCAAATGATGTTCTTGACCAATGCTTATGAGCTCAGACACCTACCCTGCCCCAAACTGATGGTTTACTGCTTTCTGTAAAAGCATTCTTAAAACAAAATGAAACACCACCTAAATTCAAACAATCTGACTTATTAATGATGTCTAAATTTCAAAAACAAAAGGCTTGTCAGCCTTCCTATATTTCCTAACCTTCCACCAAGATTGCTTTAAACAATAACTACAGTTGCATCGTAAGCAGTCTTCCACCATTCCATAACCTTCTGCACAACATTGTTGCAATCAATCGCTGCAATTGCACGCGGTCAATCGATACAAACTTACATCACTTGTTTAGCTTTTTTTTTTCTCGGCAATCCATCAATTTTTCGTTTCATGGTATCAAATTTTAACATATAAAATTTCATGCCAAACAGCTAATCGACCACTTCAAATCAGTGGCCACTTTGTTGAATATGGAATCCTTCATATCCAACATTGATAACAGAGATTGTTATAATCTATCGCCAATAAGAAACACTGATGAACTTTTAGAGATATAATAATTCCACCATGATTTGTACCTCCCAAGTTCGATACAGCCCCAACAGTCGCATATATGTTATTCATAAGAATGACCGTTTATCTAGAGCTACCATATTCAAAACTAATTCAAGCAGGGGGGTTAAAAGAAGTAGAGAACAAAAAAAAAAGCATAAAGCACCCGAAGGAAATGAGGAAATGAGAATTTGCGAAAGAAAATCCATGGAACGTTGACCTTGCTTCGAGAGTTGGAATCCAACGAACAGCCCTGCCGCCGCGAGAGGAATGCGTGAAGATCTTCGTCTAGGTCTTTGCAGAAGGTTCAAAGCCGCCAATATATAGTTCATCAATAGCACGCATCAACCGTCCGACTACGATCCAGCGGTTCACATACATAGTTCATATATATATATATATATATATATAAATTTGATTGTATATGAGAAAATTTTCATTATTTATTTTTCTACGAATATGCCTGAAATATTTTTGAATAAAATTATTTTGTTGGATTCAAATTTATTCGCACTATGAGAATAGAAAGATCAGTTCACTATTGAAAATTTATAGTATAAATAACCAAGATGCGTAAGATCATAAGAGTCAAAAAAGTTCAAACTGTTCATCATTAGCCTTTATTTATAGGTCTGCAAACAAATTGGGCATTTGACAGGCTACTCTCATTGGTGATCGATTGATTAAGTAATCAAACAAATTTAATATTTTTTAAAATACTCGATGGTTAAATAAACAAGCTTAAACAATTATGTATACGGCTCATTTATATTCATGAACAACATTGTCTAAAACATATGAATAAGCTTAATAAGAAGCTCATTAAAAAATTTGATTCCTATTTAATACAAAAATTACAAACAAATTTATTAAGAAACTCAACTAATGTTTGATATTGAAACGATTAAGTCTCATTATAAAAATAATGAATAATCTAATATAAATACTTTATATTTATTATAATTTATCAATATAATAATTATTAATTAATAAATTTTAAAAGTAATTAAAAATATATTATTTAATAATTTAAATAAATTATAAATATCTATTAAATTAATATTACTAATATTTAGTTACAATTATTTATAACATCAATATTATAATTTTGAATTTTATAATAATACATGATTCTTATTTTATAGAGAATTAATTTCATTTTTTTATATTATAATATTTTATTATAATGTATTTATTCATATTTACTGGATTATTTATTTAAAGTAAAAATTATTTTTTGAGCTCGTTTGATAGAAACCTTCCACCACTGCATTGAATGGCTCCACAAACGCTTGCCAATCAATTGCATCAGAACAAAAAAGCAAAAATAGCCGTTGAATTTTGAGTGCTTTTGCGAGGACGACAGACAGGAGATTTGCTAAAAGCTTGAGATTATCAAGCATGATTCATTAGGATCATCACCAGCTTCTCTATTGACACAGAAGCCAACTTAAGTTAAAAACCCAAATTTCTAGACTAGAATCTAAGTCCATTTATCTACAGCATCAGCAATGACTTGGCGAAGAAAAAGAATACATCACATAATGGTGCAAGGCAAGCATCAATTTCCATTTTTGCAAGAACTGCCATTCACAGCCTTTGAAACTGAACTCCAATTAGTCCCCTGCACTCAGTTCAGTAGTTGGCATTCTGACTCTGGAGATTATATTCTTTTCTCTACCAACATGTTGAGGTTTCATATCAAGTTTGTGAGCCAACATCTGACCTCTGATCTCGATCAGCTGTTGCCTGGACCTGCGCAGCATACTGCAAGTTCCAGAGAACATCTTCAATGGAAGGCCTCAATGAAGATTCCAGAGACAAGCACTTGCTTGTTAGGGAAACCACATTTGACAAAGATTCCTGCGAAGAAGTTCCAATGACTATGGGATCAATGATGCGCTTTTGCTCCTCCTGACTGCTAAATGACATAGCCTGCCGAAAGAAATGAGTGACATGTAAGTAGGACCAAGAGCTAAATTTCATCAGTATACACAGATTGATCCTCATTATAATGGATTGAAAAGTATTTAGGATGCACGGTCTATCCCTTGAAGGAAATGATTTGTTGAGGGTGAAAAAAATAAAACATTGTAGTTCATGTTGGCAATACCACTGTGACCATGAAAAAAAGAAAATAACTGGATAAGAAAAAAGGGAGAAACTTTGTTTTTTTTTTCTCAGTACAATTTAGCTAAATACATCATCATATCCCAATGTTATTGTTTTGCGCTGCCTCCATTGTGAGCTGAAGGTTTCAAGTATGAGTGATGGAAATAATCTCTCTTCCAATACTTTCTAACCTTCTTGATTTTGTGATGGATCATCAAAAAGTTCTTCATCATTTGTAATCTGGGTCTCCATAACCGTGTCAACAAGCTTACAACCAAGAAAGAGCATTTATTTAATGAGCCGAGTAGTATATTTATTTTGAGAAAGAGATTGTCTATTAATCATAGGTGAATTTAATGCAAAGAAAGTACTTGGATAATCTTAGATCGTTGATGACAAAGCAGTTTTGCAAATAATACTTTACCTCAAAAATGCCATGATAATCACTTCCAATAAGTCAAATGACATCAACATAACCAATAAATAAGATGGATCTCATGGGAGTTTGCATAAAGAAGAAAAAGTGATTTTTAGTGCTGCTTCAAAGACCAATCTTAAGCTAGGACTTAGCACAATTTATCAAACCAACCTTGAGTATTTTATTTAAGATTAAAGATATCTTTCCATCTTTCCAGAGAAGGAGAAAAATGCATGGGGGTTTGCTTCATAAAAATATCTTCGAGTAAGGCTTCATTTGGGACAGCTTTTTTATTGTTTCTTAAAATAGAGTTTTAAAAAAAAATTAAAATTTTTTAACTTAAACTCCGTTTTAAGAAGCAATAAAAAAGCTATCCCAAACGAATCCTAAATCACAATACAGGAAAGTATTATTGACAATAAGTTGTAGCATTGTCCAACTTTGATTGACAGCCACAAATGAAAGGATCTTGATGGAATTTCAGCATACAATTGGATAAAATGTATTAAAATAATTAAACCAATGGATCGGGAAAATTTTTGAGTGATCAATCAATGAAATTTGATAGTGAACATGCACCGTAAAGCAATAGGTTTGTCCCTAATAAGGGGAACAACTTAATCCTAATTATGATGTAAGGGCATCCATTTCAATGTCTCTAGCTTGTTTTCATAAAGGATGTTGAAACACATCTTCATATATGTTGGGAATATATACAAATGATGGAACAAACGTATTAAACAAAGTGGATGGTTGGCCAAATGAAAGATTGGAGTGAATAGAATAACAATAAATTGCCTTTTTACTACTTCAAAGAACAATATAAAGATGTAGGTCAGATGTTTCATCGATTGATGGATGCTCGGTTGAATCTAAAAGGTTTGAAAGTTCTGAATCAAGTGAGCATATATTCCTCTTGAGAAAACATGACAAAACTTAAATGGGCGGTGGTAGTGGAAGAGCCAATAGGAAAGATGTTCCCAAAGCATATAGCCAATAAGAGGATTACTACATAAAGCCGAACATCACTCTGAAAGATGTTTGGTACAATCATATTCTTAGTGATAAACCTTGACAATACATGAAGGATTGAAAATAGTGGAAGAAGCATTACTTGGAATAAATGTTGCCTAGGAATGCCAGTATAAGAGGACAGCCAAATTTAGCTCAACAATGCTCCAAAGAAGGATTGGTATAACCACGATGAGAATATGGAGTTAAGAACCCTCCACCATGATTACATCCAATATAGTATGATCTCCATAACCGCAATCACCATGATGCCAAATAGAGAAGGCAATTTGATTAAAGGATGGTGGAGAAGGAGACAATGGTTCAATGATGCCAAGAACATGTAAGAGAGCATTTGCAAGATTCAAAACATTGGAATCAATTAACAACTAAGATTGCATGAGTTGAAGGAAGGACTGAATGCTTTAGAAAATTTTAGTAACCATGAACTCTTTATTTTGATGTTGCTAGACTTTGAGATCAATGATAAGAGGTCTATGGTGAAGTAACTCATCCCACTAAACCTGTAAGATGATGTAGAAATCTTGAATGGATGTATCCTTCTGTTGTAAAGAAAATAAATCATAGTATAAAGTATAGATCTAGGAGATATTACCCTCCTGAAGCAAGTAGAGCGAAGAAAGCTTCACATAGCATTGGCAATATCATGAAAACATGATTGTGAAAACAATAGGATATTTGATGACTCAATAGTTAAGTGGGAATGGCATAATTGGATGCTTACCATTTAATGAACTTAACATTATCATGAACAAAAGAAGATGCATCAAAATGAGAGAGTTTCTTGTGAACCAACAAGAAAATGAAAGATTATTGACCACAAAAGGTAATTGATATCATTGAACTTGATTGACATACTGATGGTGGGGGCATACCTACCAATAGCAAATAATACACCATATCGTAAAGGTACTGTGGAACCATAGTGGAGCACAACACACACTATTTTAAATATATTAGAAGATATTAAAAATTGTTCATAATTTATTAGAAAATCAATAACATAAGTGTAATATCCAAAGTCTCAGGTAAATAAAATTTATTTTAGTGGAATTGTGATTTTTTTAGATTAGTGGTTAAATTACCATTAAGTAAATATTAGTAATTATATTAAGAAATATAGTAAATGAAATTAGATAATCTATTACTTATGAATGGATGTTTTCAAGGGCTGTGAAGAGCAGTTATTCGTGGGCCCTCATAGTCCTTATCTACGAGGAAAATTGGGTGAGGGATTGTAGAAGAAATCGACACAGTGCTCTACAGAGAGTTCGGCACACTGCAGGAATTACTGTAGCAGCATCGGCACAGTGAATTGCTGGAGAAGGGGGCGGCATAGTGCAGGAATCGGCACAGTGATGTGAGGAAGGAATTGAGAGCACAGTGATTGTGGGAGAATTTAATTGATGAGAGTGAGCAATTGCTTTGAGGAAACAGTGAAGGAAGAATAAGAAGGAAAGTATTAAGAGAAGAAATGAGGTAAGAAACTATAATGTTTGTCGTTATCTTTTATATTCCCTAAATTCAATAAAGTTTCTAAAGAAGTTTACATCAATTGTAATTTTAGGATTCATCAGATATATGCAAAAAGAAGGTTTTGAGATAGTTTATCAAAGGAAAATATTACGTGGTGCAGAATTGGAAGAGACAGTTCATCAAAGAAGTAAGTTATGTAATTATAAATTACAAAAGTAAATATTAGAATTTCTTGAGGCATACAATATCAGTTGATTCATTTAAAAGGTTAATTGTGTTAAGATAATTCCAATTATGGAATATGAACATACATCTTTGTATGCATTAATAAGTAACTACATATCCATATGAAGACTTGCAAGTGGAAATAAGATAAAGTATGTTTGTTTAATGTAATGAAATTGAGTATACTTCCAAGTTCTCATGTATGAACACTACTTGCATATATATATCATTGAAGTTTAAAATAAGATTTATGATGATTATTTTAATATTTTTTTAGTTAATAATTTGAAAAGAGCTCATTAAATTTAATGTTACCAACATATCCTGGTATGTAAGTATAGTAAGAGACAGATTTTTATGGAATTTTGTACATGACAAGTTAAATATGAATTACTATATTGTGAAATATACTAAATATCAAAAATTAAAAAATATTGGCTATAAAATGATGTACAACTTATCATTGCAGGTGGGGCTAAAGGGTCCTAACGTATGACACCTGCATTGTAGGTGGGGCAAAAGAGACCCCAGAGACATGATACATGCATAGCAGGTGGGGCAAAAGGTACCCCTAAAGAAGCAAAATGGACATCTATATAATTCAATGGTGATAATGTCAGGTTTACTTGGGCTGTATTGAACATTTTTTTATGAATGTTTAGCCAAATCTTTAAAGACTAATATTAATATTCTGTATAGACTTCAAATAAATAAAAAAATAATTTTTAAAAGATAATTTATGTTATTTTGCAAATATTTCTAGGTTAATTCAATCATGTTATTCTTTATAATCTGTCATTTAATTTTCATGTAAATTGCATAACTTATTGAGCTTCATAGCTCACAAGTTCTTTTCATATTGGTTGTTATTAAAGAAAAATGAAAGGAAAGGTCGAAGCAGAATAAGTTTAAGTTATTTCATTTTATATTCTAGTGTTTAGCTTTGTTTATGGGTATACAGCCAAGGTATGTAGCCAGTTCAATGATGTACTATTGTGGATTTTATTAATGGCTCTGTAAATATTTATTTGATGTAATTGAAGTAATTAGATGCTTCCGTTTATGTACTAATTGTTAATTGATGTTTTATACAAATATTCAGAAAATGAAAAATATCATATGTTAAGATTAAAAATGTTATATTTAATTCTGTTGCACTTTACAATACTGATAAGGGGTATGATGGGGTGTTACAAAAAGAGACAAAATATCCTAATACAAAAATAGAAAAAACTATGAGGATATCTTTATAATATAAATTGAACAAAATATTGACTAGACATGCGTGAATATTAATGAAAGGGAAAAACTTTTCATGCCAACTTAATTTTAGAAACTTGATCTAAATTTGAGAATTTTTTATTCCTTGTAGCTAATACAACAACAACAACAACATCAAGCCTTTGTCCCACTACGTGGGGTCGGCAACATGAATCCTTTTTCTCCATTGTGTTCGGTTCAAAGTCAAATTCTCGTTTAAATCTAATAAAGAAAGATCATTTCTAATATTTTCTAACCAAGTCTTTTTAGGTCTACCTCTACCTTTCTTAACATAAGTCAAATCTAATACCTCTACTTTCCTAACTGGGTCATCAGAAGGTCGCCGTTTTATGTGACCAAACCATCTAAGGCGACTCTCTCTAATCTTATCCTCCACTGGAGCTACTCCAACCTTTTCACGTATCTGCTCATTTCGTATCTTGTCTCTAAGAGTAAATCCACTCATCCACCTGAGCATCCTCATCTCCGCAACACATAACTTAGTATTGTGCTTCTCTTTTAATGGCCAACATTCTGCACCATAAAGCATTGCAGGTCTCACCACCATCTTATAGAATTTTCCCTTAAGTTTGAGGGGGACTTTTCTATCACACAACAAGCCCGATGCATTCCTCCACTTTAACCATCCAACTTGAATTCTACTGATAACATCCCCATCTATTTCACCATCACTCTGAATAATAGATCCAAGATATCTAAAACGTGTACTCTTATTAATGTCTCGATCGCCCAAAGTCACAATCCCCTCACTAGGTCTATTACTGCTAAAATTACACTCCATATATTCAGTTTTAGATCTACTCAAGCGAAAGCCTTTAGACTCTAAGGTTGATCTCCAAACTTCAAGTTTACCTTCAACTCCCTCTCTAGTCTTGTCAACAAGAAGAATATCATCAGCAAAAAGCATACACCAGGGTACATCCTCTTGTAAATGTCTAGTGAGAACATCCATGACTAACGCGAAAAGATATGGGCTTAAAGCTGATCCTTGATGTAATCCAACCGAAATAGGGAAATACTTGGTCAAACCACCTTGTGTTTGAACACAAGTAATAGCTCCTTCATACATATCTTTAATGATTTGAATATAAGCATTATTAACTCCTTTCTTTTCAAGAACTCTCCATAGCACTTCTCTTGGAACTTTATCATATGCTTTCTCTAAATCAATAAATATCATATGTAGATCCTCCTTATTCTCCCTATATTTCTCCATCAAACCTCTCAATAAATGTATGGCTTCCATAGTAGACCTACCAGGCATGAATCCAAATTGATTTTGAGAAACATTAGTATCACGCCGCAGCCTACGCTCCATAACTCGCTCCCATAGTTTTAAAGTGTGACACATTAACTTAATTCCTCTATAATTCGCACAATCTTGTGCATCACCTTTATTCTTATAAATAGGAATCAATACACTCATTCTCCACGCATCTGGCATCTTTTTAGTCTTCAAAATATTATTAAAAAGCTTAGTTAGCCAAGAAATTCCTTCATCTCCTAAGCATTTCCACATCTCTATTGGGATATCATCAGGTCCAATAGCTTTTCCACACTTCATTTTCTTTAAAGCCTCTCTAACTTCGATTTTACTAATACGCCGGTAAAAACAGAAATCTTTATTTTCATTTAAGGTGCTAAGGTCACTAAAGTCAATTGTATTCTTACAATCTTCATTAAAAAGTTTATCAAAATATCTCACCCACCTTTGTTGAATATCATCTTCTAAGAAAAGTACTTTTTGATCTTCATCCTTAATACACTTCACTTGAGTTAAATCCTTACTACTCCTATCTCTTTGTTTGGCTAGCTTATACATATATCTTTCTCCCTCCTTAGTATCTAATTTATTATATAAATCATTAAAAGCTAAGATTTTTGCATCACATATTATTTTCTTAGAAACCTTACATGCCTCTTTATATCTTTCCCAATTATCAGAATTTTTACATCTAAACCAATTTTTATAACAAATCTTCTTATTTTTTATCTTTTCTTGCACAATTGGATTCCACCACCAGCTATTTTTACTATTAAGGGCTTTTCCCTTTGATACTCCAAACACATCTTTTGCAATATTTTTAATATCACTAGCCACTTTTTCCCACATAACATTAGCATCCTCATGCACAAATAAAATCTTAGAATCTAAAATCTTACTCTCAAAAATATTTTATTACTATTCTTTAAATGCCCCCATCTAATCCTAGAAAATCGCTTTACTTTATTTTTTATTTTCTGTCCCTTCATCTTAAAGTCTAAAACTAATAAGCGATGTTGGGTACATAAACTTTCACTCGGAATAACTTTACAATCTTTGCAATCTAAACGATCTACTTTTCTTATAAGAAAATAATCAATCTGAGTTTTACTATAACCATTCTTATAAGTGATGAGATGCTCATCTCTTTTCTTAAATAAGGTATTAGCAATTAAAAAATCATAAGCTAAAGAAAAATCTAATATGGTCTTACCACCTTCATTAGTCATTCCAAACCCATATCCACCATGAATGCTTTTAAAATCATTTACCTCTCTACCAACATGTCCATTTAAATCTCCTCCAATAAAATTTTTTTCTTCGAGAGGTATTTTTTGAATTAATTCTTCTAAGTCATCCCAAAATTTTAATTTTGAACACATATCCAAACCTACTTGAGGAGCATAAGCACTTATAATATTAATAATCTTAGCATCAACAACAATCTTTAAAGCCATAATTCTATCTCCACTTCTATTAATATTTATAACATTATCCTTCAAACTCTTATCTATAATCACGCCTACACCATTTCTAGTACGACTCTTACCTGAATACCAAACTTTAAATCCTAAACTATCAATCTCCTTAGCCTTCTCTCCAACCCATTTAGTTTCCTGAATGCACAAAATATTTATCTTCCTATGAATCATAATATCTATTAATTCCATTAATCTTCCAGTAAGGGAACCTATATTCCAAGTTCCTATCCTAATATTAGTATCATGGACTAGCTTCTTTGCCCGCATCCGTCCTTGATGTGGGAACCCTTGCCTATTTAACACTGCACCCGGGCGCCGATGCAGCGGCCCTTGCCCACTTTTCACTGTATTCAGGCCATACAGTGCGTCGCTTCCAAGGAACGCCCTAGCATTAACACAATTTATTAAAGGATTCATGTCATGGTTATTCGACAAGTTTTACGCTGGCTGTCGACTACCTAACGCAACCCTCCACTTTTCTCATCCAGGACTTGGGACCTGGCAAATGTAACAATATTTCACAACCAGATGCTAGTTTACAAATTGAACAACTTAAATAATAATAATTAAAAAACTCAAAACAATAATATATGACACAATATTACTAACAATTAACTAAATCATATTAAGCAAAACCAAGCATTACACAAACAAAAATTGAAAAAATGCATTAAAATATTAAGAAGAAAAGAGCATAAGAATTATTTAATGGACAAGGAGCCTCCTTTAACAACAAGGATCAAGGAGAGAGGAGGGCTAAAGGGCATTTACAGGCGGTAAGGAAACCAATGACTAAATATAAAATAGGCTAGGGTGCAAAGTAGCAAGCAAAGTAGTATGGAGTAGAAGTGATGAAGGAAGCGACACGAAGCAAGTGTTGCGAGCTTGTGACATGAGTTGATGTAGGATGCAAGGAAGTGGCATGCGAGGGTATGCAATGTAGGTTGATAAGCGATGCGAGGGAGCAAAAAGTGTGGAGGTTGCAAGCAGGTGCATGATATAGATTAGTGAGCAACACGAAGTGGTGTAAGTGGGGCCACGAACATGCATATGGTGTGAGCTGGAGAACAATGTGAGCATGGAATGGGTGTTGCATTGTGGTAAGCAAGTCGAGAACAACATACACATGCATAGGAAAGTAATGGGCTTTATTAATTATTCCCTCATTCATAACTTGTAGTTATTATAGATTTAATATAAATGAAATGTTAACATTGATTTCTCAAACCACATAAGAAATGGTTTTATTATTGAAATACAATAAGCCTTAAACATGCATCATGCAATCAAATATGTTCATATATAACCCCCAATTAAATAACCCTTATTGATGTAACACTTCACTATACCCCTTATCAGTATTATAAAGTGCCACAGAAATAAACATAACATTTTCAATCTTAACATATGATATTTTCATTATTTGAATATTTATATAAAACATCCATTAACATTTACTATATAAACAAAAGTATTTAATCACTTCAATTACATCAAACAAATATTTACAGAGCCACTAATAAAATTCACAATAGTACATCACTGAACTGTCTACATACCTCGACTGTAAACCCACAAACAAAGCTAAACACTAGAATATAAAATGAAATAACTTAAACCTATTCTGCTTCGACCTTTTCCTTTAATTTTCCTGTAATAACAACTAGTATGAAAAGAACTTGTGAGCTATAAAGCTCAATAAGTTATGCAATTTACATGAAAATTAAATGACAGATTATAAAGAATAATATGATTGAATTAACTTAAAAATATTTGCAAAATAACATAAATCATCTTTTTAAAGCATTCATTAATTCATTTGAAGTCTATACAAAATATCAATATTAGTTTTTAAAGATTTGGCTAAACTTTCATAAAAATGTTCAATGGAGCCCAAGTAAACCTGACATTATCGCCATTGAACAACATAAAAGTCCCTTTTGCCTCTTTAGGGGTCCCTTTTGCCCCACCTGCTATGCAAGTATTATATCTCTGGGGTCCCTTTTGCCTTACTTACAATGCGGTGTCATGCATGCGGATCCTTTTATCTCACCTGCAATTATAAGTTGTACACCATTTTATAGCCAATTTTTTCTAATTTTTAATATTTAATATATTTCACAACATAATAATTCATACTTGACTTGCTATGTAAAAATTTTCATAAGAATCTGTCTCTTACTATACTCACATATCAGGATGTGTTGGCAACATTAAATTAATGAGTTCTTTTCAAATATTATCAACTAGAAAAATATTGAAATAATTATCATAAATTTTATTTTAAACTTCAATGACACATATATGCAAGTGATCGTTCATACATGAGAACTTGGAAGTATTCTCATTTTCATTATGGAAATCTTTATAATGCATTTATCACTTCAAATAAATCAAGTGATATCATATATATCTAGAATTAATAACTCTTGTATTTGTAAATTAGAATTTACACAACTTACCTTCCTGACGGGATGTCTCCTCCAATCCTCTATTTCTTACTCTTATACGCTTGTAAGTTACCTACAATCACCTCTCCAATTCTATGATTTCTATAATTTATAAGATTTATAAATTGTATATAATAAATTTCTACTAACATAATCATTTACCTCATAACCTTCATTTTGCAGATAATTAATGATACCTATGACACAATTAGATACATCTTTAAAGAATTTTACTACTATTTGAAAATCTATATGACAACTATGCCTATACCCAAAATTGCTTATCTTGATTTTCTCTTCCTTAAATTTTTTTCTTCCTTTATGTTTCTTACTTCCACACGGTCCCTGCTCGCTCAAAGCAATTCACTCACCACAATTGTTCCCTCACAGCAATGGCTCTCTCACACGGTTACAACACTCACACGATCATTTCTCCCATCCACCTACTTTCACTCCCTGCTGTTTCGCACGCTATAATCGCACTCACAGATCCTTGCTTCACACAGCGGAACTCGCCCTCCCTTCCGTTCATATTGCATACGTGCAAACCAAATGGAAAACATGAAAACAAAAATAACTGAACTAATGCTTACAACCGACCCTTACAGCCATCTGCTCCTCTCAACAGCCGTGGCAAGCACTTCTTCAGAAAACAAAAGAATAACTTAATTTTAAGAAGGATAATGAGATGATTAAATGCTTTTGTATATGGGATGATTAAATACTTTTGTATATTAACTTTAAGCTTTAATTAAAGTATATTCAGTTACTGCTAATGCAGTGCTTAATTTAAACTAACATTAAGTTAATACATAAGCACTACTTTAATTTAATACTTAATAACAATAAACAGTAAATTCAAAATTAGTAATTTAATAATAAACTCTTAACAGTAATTAATAGTAATTATACTTTAAATTTTAGTATAAATTTTCAGATTAATTTAATTAATCCATAATATACCTGAAACTTTTGGGCATTACAGTTGAAATATCAAAACTAAACAATCTATGTAAGTTTGGATTCATTTCTCCTCTTGAGGTTATCAGCAAATTGTTGAATTTGAAGGCATTCCCTCTTATGCTCTTGTTACAAAATTTTTGGACATAACTACTACAAAAAGTTGAGGCTAGCATAAAATTGAGAAAATCGTCTATTAATGATCATTGCATTCAAGAACAAAGACGGCATAAAAATGAATAAAAACTATTTTCATGTGGAGACAGCTCCGCCTACATCTATTAAGTTTGCACACAAAAATTTTAAAAACAAGCTCTAGACCTTATTATGAAACCAGAGCCTTCAGAACCTTACTTTGCTGTCCTAAGCACCAAGGAATTGACCATCTCATCTACATCCAAAAAATATTGATCCATATCTATCAAAGGCGTTAACTCCCAATCCTCATCCTGTTGCAGATGTTGACCCACATTCTGAGCAACTTTATGATTCTGATGTTAGCATATTGAATATATAAACTGAATAGGATAGAATGTTTTAAATAATGTATGCCAGGATGGGCATAAATAGGAAAAAAATATTGGCATATACTAGGATTAATCATGCTTCAAGCAACGAACTATAAATAAACATGGTTTGAGAATCTCTTATTAAATGTATACTTTCTTTCTGTAATCATATTTTTTGTAGTTGTGTTAGTTTTTACATTTTCATCATGTTATACTCATTTCATTTTGACTCCTAACCAAAAAAAAAAAGCACACAAGCCTTAGTAGCATCTTGAGGACTTTTTGTAAAGTATATATGCATAAGAAAAGTCCCTTAATGACATGATTAGTTGAAGGTGTTTTACAATAGCTGTCTTTTAATATCTTCATCCATAAAGAACCATTATCCTATTGAATCTCCACTTAGATGTCTACAAAACACAACCTATGATGTATGATCATATCCTCCAAATCAAAATCAGACCCATAAGTCACGAACAAATTCTAATTCATGAGGTCCTAGATCTGCTTCACCAACATCATGTTTATGCAATATAACATAACGTTAAATCACATCAACTTCTGTAACACTAAACATATTATCAAATATGGCATAAAATAGAAATGAAATATGCCTGTAACAAAAGCATGACTGCTCACTAATTAATATAATTCCTTCAATTGTTGGAAAACCAGATCTTTCATCCGTTATTTCAATAAAATTCGTATTTTGACATACCATTTCATATGGGAGAAACGCTCCTCCTTTTTCAGACCTTCGTAATCCAATAAGTGCTTCAAGTAAGATTAAACCAAAGGAATACACATCATCCTCCAAGCATAATCCTTCCCTGTTTATCAACAGAAAAAATGTTGTACAAACGCTAAAAAACTATGAGACAATATAAAAAGCCACAATTGATTAATAAAAAGCTGCATCCTCTGCAACAGGAGACTCCAAGAAATGCTTGAACCTAACAATGGTATATCCAATCGCATAATCCAATTTGTTATTGTAGTATTATACTCTTTTACAATAAGAAATATTTTGCAACAAATCATGATCCGTAGAAGTGCTATTTTAACAGGCAAAATATTTCACATTGAGCAATCATTTCCTTTTTTACACACTTGCCAGTTGCCATCACTATATCAATCCCAAATGCAGGATCCTTTGTAGTTAAACAAATCAAAAAACATATCAGTTAACCTTATCATGTTAAATTCGAATAGAAAATACATGGAAGGACACTGTAACAGTAGCAATTTTTATGCTATTAGTAATGGAATCTGGCAAAGACAAGTTAATTTGGAATTTGAAAAAGAAAATTTTTTAATATATTTTTCAAGGTCAATTAATGATTGATATTCCCGTAGGTCTGTAGCTGATGTAAAATATATAGAAACTTCTGTAGATAAAAAATACAGTATAATGCATTTCGCAATTCTAGAAAGAGAGCAGAGAAGGTTAAATTTTTCTCCTGGCTAGATTACCTAAAAAATGAAGTTATAACTTAAATAGATAAATAATTTAAGATTGCTAGTAGATGCATTCAATGAGATATAATTAAGAGAACTGACTTACGATGCTTTGGATATGCTTTGGATGGCTCTCTGCCCATCAGCCCTAGCCTGCAAACCAAGATTCACTACTATAAGATCATGCAATACAATACATTTCTTGAATGCTAAACTTCTAGTTTATGAAGGGGCCGAGAATTAGGGCCTTTTGGTAATGATTTTTTAATTGCTTACGTATTTAAGGCAATAATTAAGTTCTACGTGTTTGATAAAAGTTAATTCAGTTGTTATGTGGAAAAATTAAGTTGTACAAAAACTAAAAAAATGAGGGTTATGAAAGTTGAACAAGCATACTTTCTAAAAGCATTGTTGAGTCAAAACAACATTGTTTTTTTTTTTTTTTTTTGAAATTAAAGACAAAAAAATAAAAAATAAAAAAATAAAAAAAAATGATTGAAATTTTTTGAGGCAAGTATTCCTACTGATGCATGATAATTTAAGATTAGAAAATTCTAATGCCACTAAATGATGAAATGTATTTAGATCATGCAAAGGAACATAGGATTCACAGATTAAAGACTACTAAATATACAAAAGTTGTTTTTTGACTGTGCAAACTAATAAATGCAAGAGTTAAAACCCAAATGATAATGAAATAATTGAATCAATTCAAAGAAATCAACAATAAATTCAAATCAAATAAAATTAACGAACAATTGCATTTTATTCACCACAATTAAAATCTCAGTTATATCAAATTTGAACAAAGTCACAAACAGTATCAAACTACTAAATTAAGTAAAAGAAATAGTTTGCCAACATAAACATATTTCAAGCCTCATTTATCTTTAAAAAAAAAATTCCCCTAGAATTAAGTGGCCATGCTTAGGCTGCAAATGAACCAATATGATCGATAAGCTATGCGTAGCTCCACTCAATTAGAGCTCACTTATAATAATTTAACTAGCTAATCAAAGTATCAAACACACTTGAACATTTTTACAAATACTCAATTGATAAGTAAACAAGTTTGAATATCTTTATGCTTGGTTTATTTATGAACATGAACAATTTTGTTTAAAGCTCATAAACAAGCTGGTTAAAAAACTCAATTAAAGCTTGATAATGTATTCATATATTCATATAAGACTCAATAATATACTCATTTAATATTTGATGATATGTTTGTTTAAGACTCAATTAAAATTTATTTAATACTCTCTCTATTAGATTGATTTTCTTCATGAATATATACTACTTAATTATGCTCGTTGAATTCTTATTTATTTAGTATCTTGTTCAATTAAAGTCTAATTTTTAAGCTAAATAAATTCCTTATTAATAGTCTCAATAAGGTTCGTTCTTTCATCTAGCAAGTTTAATAGTTTTACACCTTAATAGGCCCAATAATTACCAGAAAAAGAGATATACAAGAATAAATCAGCTAGCTAGCAAGCAGCTTGATAGTTTTGTTTGTTAATAGGGTCAATAAGGCCCGTTTGGTTACTTAATAAACAACCCAATAGTACAACTCATTAATAGCTTGATAAGGTCCTTTTATTTGCTAAAACAAGCATATCGAGATGATAAATCATTAAGTATAATTTGAAATGAACTCATGGCCAACGCAAACCAAGCTTAAATAACCACGATTTTAAACTAATTAAGCTAGAACACCATCACATATACTCGAATTGAGCTTGCGCAGAGCTTGAATGGGATTTTAGCAAACGAGCTTAAGTTAGAACAAGCTATTGCTCGAGCTGATTCAGTTTATTTCTAGGCCTAGTTGTCCTTGTACCTAACAAGAAGGAATCATATATCCAACGTATACATCATTAAGATATGAAGATAATTTTTCTTTACCTAACTCATACAAGTTTTAGAGCGAGGTTTTTTTGGAGACAATGGCAGCAAAGAAGGCGGATGCATTGGAAGGCGAGATGGAGCAATTCAAATCCGGCGTGAAGGAGAAGTTCTCGACCATGGAAGAAAGATTTTCATCTATAAAAAAACCGATTTGGAGGGGTGGAGGAGATGATAAGGAAGCTCATAGAGATGCAAACCAAAACTCCGCCGACAGTTCCGACGGCTAACCCTCACCACGATTGGATCGATTCCCTTGGACGAATCTAAAGAGCGAGATTGGAAGGGAGGAGTTCGATGAAGAGAGTTTCTTTCATCAAGAGCCGCCTCCTAAGACTCCGATAAGGGGTAGAATAGGGATTTCGAAAAGGGGGACAATAGGAAGAGAGTTTTATGATGGGTTTTATAGGTCATTTGGGTAAGGGGAGAGGTGAATGAGTTTTATGATGGGTTTTATAGGTCATCTCTCGCTCCCCCTCTCTCATTATTTCTAGTTCTCCATCATTCTCTTTCTTGCTCTATCTCCCTCTCTCTCTCTCTCCTCTCTCTCTCCCCCCCTCTCTCATTATTTCTAGTTCTCCATCATTCTCCTTCTTGCTCTCTCTCTCTCTCTCTCCTCTCTCTCACTCTCTCTCTCTCCCCTCTCTCATTATTTCTAATTCTCCTTTTTGCTCTATCTCCCTCTATATCTCTCTTTCTCCCTCTCCCTCCCTCTCTCTCACCCCTCACTCTCTCCCTCCCACTCTCTCTCTCTCTCTCTCTCTCTCTCTCTCTCTCTCTCTCTCTCTCTCTCTCTCTCCCTCCTTATTTCTCATTCTCCTTCTTGCTCTCTCTCCCTCTCTCTCTATCTCTCTTTCTCCTCTCTCCCTCTCTCTATCTCTCTCTCTCTCCTTCTCTCTCTCTCCCCCTCTCATTATTTCTGATTCTCCATTATTCACCCACTTGCTCTCTCTCTCTCTCATTATTTCTAATTCACCATCATTTCCCTCTTTAAGACTTGAAATTTTTTTCAGTCAATATTCACATTTAGAATATTTAGCAAATAATTTATATTGTCTCAATAATTCCAGCACAATTTTCAAATAATCAGCATATTCTTTATCAGTTTTGGAATAGATCAAAATATTTTCAATAAAAATAATTACAAATTAATTAAGAAAATGTCTGAAAATTCTATTCATCATATCCATGAACACTGTTGGGGCATTGTTTAGTCCAAATGGCATAACAAAAAATTTATAATGCCAATACCTAGTATCAAAAACAGACTTTTCAATATCACCTTCTTTTACTCTAATCTGATGATAACTTGACCTTAAATCAGTTCTGGAGAATACAGAAGCACTTGCTAATTGATTGAATAGATCATCAATTTTTTGAAGAGGATACTTGTTTTTAATAATCACCTTATTTAATTCTCTGTAATTAATATAGATTCGTATTGAATCATCCTTCTTCTTGATAAATAATAAAGATGCACTCCAAGGAGATGTATTGGGTATGATAAAACATTTTTCAATCAATTCTGCAAACTGACTTTTTAAGTTTTACAAATCCTTGGTTGCCATTTTGTAAGGCGTTTTTACAATTGATTTATTCCAGATTGAAGATTTATTAAAAATTCTACCTCTCTTTCTAGAGATAAATCATTTTATTTCTCAGAGAAAATATCTAAAAATTCATTTACTACAAGAATAGAATTTATATCATCACTTTTCTCTTTAATTATTTCTAACCTTGCTAAGAAAATTAATTTACCTACTCATATATTTTTATGCACATAACTAGAAGCCATCAATGATAAAAATAAAATACCTCTTCCCAAGGAGAATAAAATCTGACCCTTTTCTTTCAATATTCAATGGTGGCAAAATATTTGACCAACCAATTCAGTCCCAAAATTATTTCAAATTTCACCAATAGAAGTACTATCAAGTATGATTGAAATTTCCTAACAACTATCATAAAATTAACTGAACATGATGTACTGACATTTAAATAATTACCCAAATCTAATATTCAATTCATGAGTAAAAATAACATGTTTCATATTTAATTGCTCATAAAATATCTCAGATATAATGAATGAGATGCACCAAAATTAAAAAGCACTCTAGCAGATAAATCTAAGATATTTAAAGTACATGTCATCACCTCAGAAGATTGCTCAGCCTCTTGAGAAGTTAAGACAACTACTCAAGTGATGCTGATCTGATTGCTTCACCTGAGGCTTCTCCTTTTATCTTCAAAGCTGATTGATTCATTTGTGGCCTGACACCTCTATATCGATCTATCCTCTGAATGTCTTTATATTATTTACCTTCTTGAGCATTCTTCGAACAGTTTCTCTTAATATGTCCTGATTCTCCACACAGGTAACATTTTTCTGAGTTCATCAAATATTTTCCTAGATGAGACTTTTCACAATTTGCATAAATTGGTATTGCAAGTAACCTTATAGACTGTTGTTGTTGACTCTGATGGAATTTCTATCTTTTTGCTGATCCATCCCTATAATCACTTTATTTCTTTCTACCATCATTCTCGCATTTCATTTCTGTTTGACCACTCTATATCATTCTTCAACAGTCTAGCACTTTTAACCAGTTCAAAAAATTCTTTTATGCGAAGAGGAATTAAAGTCTGTCTGAATGAATCCCTTAGACCCTTTAAAAATCTATAATATTTTTCATCATGAGTGCTAATAAGTTGGAGAGCATACCTTCATAAAGGTGTAATTCTGCTTTATACTAAATAATCGTCTTTGCTCCTTGCTTTAGATTTACAAAGCTTTCATGCATTATCTATCTTGCTGATGGATGAACATACCACTCCCTGAAGACTTGTTTAAATTCCGCCCAAATAATTTGATCTTATGCTCTATCTTTGAATTTTTTCAGATATCCTCTCCACCACCTTTCAGCTTCACCTTCTAACATAAGATTGCTAGGGACACACATCGATTTTCAGAACATCTCATTCCATTAAAAATTTTCTCAATCATGATAATCCAGTCTTCAGCACTTCTGGCATCAACTCCTCCTTTAAACAATGGAGGTTTTAAACTCTAGAATAGCTTTAAATGCTTATCCACTTCTGTTCCCACAGGGTCACTTGCCTCAACATTTGCACTACTACTAGAAGTGGTAGGAGTGACTAGTGTAATAATAGTTGAAACACCAGGTGCTGCAGATTCCATCATAGATTGCATCTTTTCCATCATCTGCATTTGCATTAAATTCCCTGATATTACATTGGCAGCATCATATCCTACAGGTGCATGATCTACTCTGGGTGTACTGCCTCCTATTAGTGCCACATTTTCAAGACCCTCAGATATTCTATCAGACTGAGATGACTGACTATCAATCCCTTCAGGTATTCTTTCAATCATTATAACTGCAATACATTACATCATGAATTATGCATTTATATAATCATGTACACTGAATCAGACGTTACTTTCATATGCTTACATACAAGCGAGTTTGAAATTAGACTTATTACTAACTTAGAACATATCTCTCTCCAAGGCTCAATAATAATTTCATCAAATCTAATCTTTGTCTCCTAGACAACCAAATTTGCTTAAGCTTCCGTACTTAAATTCTCTGATACCACTTTTGTACCACCACACAATGCCTCTTAACAGTATTATAAAGTATCACACACATAAACATAACACATCTAACATAATATTTTTCATCATTTAAATGTTTATATAAAACATCCAACAACTTTATATTTACAACATAAACGGAAGCATCTAATAACTCCAATTGCATCAAACCAATACTTATAAAGCCATTAATGAAATCCAAAATAATACACTATTGAACTGTCTACATACCTCAAATATAGACTTACAAACTTATTATTAAAAATTATCATATTAAAATCATAAATTAAATAAACTTGACATTATTTTTATAAAATAAAATAAAATCATATTTGATATTAACCTTTACTAAAAATTAATTTTAGTTTTTAAAAGATTTGGCTACACTTTTATAAAAATATTTAATGAAGCCCAGGTAAACATGATATTATCGTCATTAAATTATATAGAGGTCTCTTTTGCCTCTTTAGGATTGCTTTTGCCCCACCTACTATTAATTGCCTAATAAAATTTAATTTACATTACTTGTCTCCTTGAAGATTTGACTCCACGATCCTTTTTACCTTTTACTCTTTTCCTTTTGTAAATAACCTACACAAATCACTTCAATCACTTTAGTTTTTATAATTTATCATTCAATTAAACTTGCAAAAATTTAATTTATATTAACATAATTATTTACCTCGAAACCTCCCTTCTGCAAATACTCAATGAATCCTAAAATTATAATTAGATTACCATCTTTAGAAACTTTATTGAATTTAGGTAATATAAAAGATAATGACAAATATTATAATTCTTATCTCTTTCTTTCTTCTACTACTTATTCTTTCTTCATTATTTCCTCAAATCAATTGCTTACTCTCATCAAACTATAATTTGTCACATAATTCTAAATTAATCACATCTAAATTTTTGTTACAGTTTTCAAAAAACTTTTATTTTACTATACTGTTAATACTTGTACTGTTGATTTCCTTTCCTTCACAGCCACAAAAATCCCTTCAGCAGTAGGTCGTTCTCTTTACTGTATCAAATCCCACCATGCCAACTACTACTACAAGAAATCTACCGAAACTTGTACAGTGGTCAAGCACTACTACAGTAAATTCTGCTTTAGGCGATTCCCTCTTCAGAGTACTGTGCCGATTTCCCTCTCTTTGCACTAGCCAAATACTTCTTTTATGGACTGTGCCCTTAAAATCTTATCTTTTCAGTTTTTATACAATAACCAATTGGAAGTGGGACCCAAGCAACTGCCATCCCACTTCAATTTCCAATTAACATAAAAGAGCCAACCGATGCATGTTTTTGGATAGCTGAGTGGAAACGGAATTCAAATTTAAGTACTGTGCCGATTTCCCTCTCTTTGCACTGGCCAAATACTTCTGTTATGGATTGTGCCCTTGAAATCTTATCTATTCAACTAGTATACAAAAACCAATTGGAAGTGGGACCCAATCAACTGCCATCATGGTTTAAAATTGCGCAATTAGAGGCGCGCCTCTGCGCAATTTGGGCCCATATAGCCTCATTGCCTAAGCAATTCTGGTGATTCATGAGGCTTACGCCTCACTGACATTGAGCCGCGCCTCAAGGCGCTATTGCGCAATACTCTTAGAGGCGTACGCCTTATGGGGGCCCCACTAACTTAAGTTGTACTTAAAAAAAAAACCTAAACTCCTCCTCCTTCTACCAGCCGACCCGATAGGAACCAGACCTCCGCCCAGTTTTCGCAAACGACGAAAAAGTTCCGCACCCTAGCCCTCCGCCGCCTCTCCTGCCGGCGCCGCCTAACGCCGGTGAAGCCATTGTGTCCGGCCGCCCTCTTAGACACTTCTTCTATTGCTTTGAGGTATTTTTTTTTATGTTTAAGGAATGATTTTTCAAGTTATAGAAAATCTAGGGTTTATAATTTTTTGAGTTTTTTTTTTGTTTTTGCTTTTTTGCATTAGGAAGCATGATTAGAGGAAAGGAAAAGACATCATTTATGGTTTCTTTAGGGTTTATGGAACATTGCTTCATTTGATTGAATGGTAGCCATTGATAGTGCAAGAAAATGAAAATAATATAACTTTTTTATTTATGTAATATTTAGAATTTAGATATCTTTTTGTTAGACTTATGTGTATGGTTGTCATTGATATGTAAGAAAATGAAAATGTATGGTTGTTTTTTTTTAGTAGTGACTTGATGTTTTGATCTTCTATTTTATATTTTTCTCATAAAGGATGGTCAGAAGTAAGGATAAAGCTGCATCAGGTCATAGAAAAGATCCAGCATGGAAACATAGCACTCAGGTGGATGTAGGCGAAAGTGATAAAACATATATCTATCTAAAATGCAATTACTGTGACAAAGTTGTAAAGGGTGGTGTGACTAGGATGAAGGAACACCTTGCAAGGTCTCACAAGAATGTTGCTCCATGCTCCGAAGTTCCTGATACTGTAAGGGAGGAGATAAAATCATACATGAATAAGTCTACCACATCAAAACATCTTGCACAGAAGCAATTTGAGGACAGAGTTGATGTTGGCTCTTACTACGGGAGTGAGCGCAGTGTTAGGGATTCATCTTCTTCGATGAAGCCCATTTCATCTAGGGGTGCTAGAGGGCCTATGGATCATTATATGGTGGACACATCAGAGGATAGGCCTCCTACTACACAGAAGATGGCCCCAGAAAATGCAAGGGAGGCACGGAGAAGAATGTGTAAGGATATAGGCAGATTCTTCTACAAAAATGCAATTCCATTTAATGTTGCAACATCACCTGCCTATTACAACATGATTCGTTCAGTTGGAGCATTTGGGAGAGGGTTCAAACCTCCAACTATGTATGATTTGAGAACATGGATTCTTAAGGAGGAGTTGGAAAACACTGATAAAAGCATTGAAGAAATTAAGAGGACTTGGGCCCAAACAGGAGTAATAATTATGTCAGATGGGTGGTCTGATATCAAACATAGAAGTCTGATCAACATCCTCATTAATAATCCTTATGGTACTGTGTTTTTAAGGTCAGTTGAAGCTTCTGACCAGGTCAAAGATGCTGAGTTCATATTTGGATTATTAGATAGCATTGTTGATGAGGTTGGAGAACATTTGGTTGTACAAGTTGTGACAGATAATGCAAGTGCTTATAAGGCTGCAGATAAAAAACTTATGGAGAAGAGAAAACATATGTACTGGACTCCTTGTGCTGCACATTGCATAGATCTGATTCTTGAGAAGCTTGGGGAGCTACCTCAACATAAAAATGCACTTACTAAAGCAAAAAAAATAACGAAGTTTATTTACAACCACTCTTGGGTTCTAGCTCTTATGAGGAAATTTTCAAAGAAAGAAATTCTAAGGCCAGCAGCAACAAGATTTGCCACCGCTTACTTGACCTTAGAGAGCATGTTGGATGCTATACAACCTTTAGAGGCTATGTTCACATCTACACAGTGGTTGAGTTGTGCTTGGGCAAAGAAGGCTGAGGGAAAAGAGATTTGAAAGATTGTTTTAAATGACAGATTTTGGCAAAGTGTTTTATATGCCATTACAACCACTAGACCTTTAGTTCAAGTTTTTAGGATGGTGGATGCTGAGAAGAAGCCTGCAATGGGTTTCATCTACAATGCCATGGATGAAGCTAAAGAGATGATTGCCTCCAACTTAGGAGGCGAAGAGGGAAGCTTTAGGGAAATTTGGAATATTATTGATGATAGGTGGGAGCTACAGCTTCACCGGCACTTGCATGCAGCTGGGTATTACCTAAACCCTCAGTATCAATATGCAGAGAACAAGTCTATAAACCCTGAAATAAAGTTGGGATTATATCATTGCATGGATCGGCTAATAAATGATGCAACTGAAAGATCAAATGCTGACATGCAATTGGTACCTTTTAGGAACAAAGAAGGCTTTTTTGGATTACAACAAGCAAAGGATACAATTGCCAAACGATCTCCAGGTGATTTTATTTAATGTTTAAACATTTATTTAAAAGTTATTTCTTCAGGATTCAATTTGGTGATGGGACTCCAGAATTGCAGCATTTTGCTGTGAAAGTTTTGGGCTTGACATGCTCTTCATCTGGCTGTGAAAGAAATTGGAGTACCTACAACCAAGTACATACAAAGAGGAGAAATCGCTTGTCGACATTGAGGATGAATTCATTGGTGTACATTATATACAATAGGAGACTCAGAGATAGGAATTTGAAGAAAAAAAGATTAATGGATGATGAAGATCCTTTGCTTTGCGAGGACGTGGCATCTGATGATGAGTGGTTTGTAGATGATGAAGTTGAAGTGATGCCATCTGAATTACAAGATGAAGATTTAAATGTTGATTTCTTTGATGGTCATAAAGCATCTACATCCACCACAACTCAAGAACAAATCAAAAAAGATATATAAATAATATAGTTTTCTTTTCTTAGACTTTAATTTATTAATGTATTATACTATTATTTATTATGATATTGTTCAAAAATATTTAGGGAAGAGGAAGATAACTGATATTGAGGAAGGAGCTGTTTGGGAGACATTGGACTCTATAGGAGAGGAGGAAGGAGAGAGAGCAGTTCATCATAATGATGATTCAAATGAAGACTCTCTTAGTGATGATAGTGCTGATGACTTATGAGTTCTTATGTGATATGTCATTGCTATTTATTTTTGGAATTATATGTTAATGAAAAGAATACTGTGATTTGGGAAAGATGGAGTTTGAGTTGAAGTTGAACTATATTTCATGTTCTCTTATTATTAGGATATTTTGATTTTACTTTATATCTTATGCATTTTTATGTTTTATATATTATTTACTTATTAGAATATACAAATTTTATCATTTTTGGTTTACACAATTCTTTGATTTTGAGGCTTACGCCTCAAAACGCCTTGAGGCTTACGCCTCGCCTCACGAACGCAAAATGCCTCAATACCCGATTACGCAATTTTAAACATTGACTGCCATCACACTTCAATTTCAAATTAACGTGAAAGAGCCAACCGATGCATGCTTTTGGATGGCTGAGTGGAAACGAGATTCAAATTTAATTCATATATTAGGATTATTGTCTAATTAACATTAGTTTAAGATATTCGACTATTGAATAATCAACAGTAATTCATTGTTGATATTAATTTAACAGTAATTTACTATTAAACTTAAAATAAGTTTTGCAATATATTTAATTAATTTAACATACCTGTTTAGGTCTTACAAATTGATTAAATCAATTTATATTGTTTGGTTATACATTTTAAAAAATTAATTGGGTGAAGATGGTCATTCAGTATTGAACTTGGTTGCCCTTCTGACTTCTTAATCAAGTAAAAAAGAAAGGATCTCAAATTTTGATGAACAGAGAAGAATTAGATGCAATATGCATTTGTGGATACCAAAGGAATTAGGTTTGATTCAGGAAATTCTATATGAAGCCCATAATTCAGGTTATTCAATCCATCCAATAAGCACAAAGATATATAAAGATTTAAAGACTTTATTTTGATGGCCAGAAATGAAAATAGATGTGGTTGAATATGTGGCGAAATATGAAAAGTGTCAAGTTGTTAAAGTTGAGCATCAGAAACCTAATGACATGTTACAATCTCTATCAATTCTAGAATGAAAGTCGGAAGAAATAGCAATGACTTTTGTTACAGGATTTCCCAGATCAAAGCAAGGATATGACTGTATATGGGTGGTAATTAATAAACTAACAAAGTCAGCATACTTTTTACCTATTCGTCAGACTGATTCAATAGAAAAATTGGCTAAGTTATTTGTAAAGAAAATCATCAGATTGTATGGAATTCCTAAGGCTATTATATCAGATAAAGATGGACGCTGTACATCTAAATTATGGAAGAGTATATATGAAAGTTTGAGCACCCAATTGAATTTCAGTACTGCATTTCATCCACAAACAGATGGTCAATCAGAAAGATTGATTCAAGTGCTGGAAGATTTGTTAAGCTTATGTATTTTGGATTTTGGAGGTAGCTGGGAAGATCATATTCCATTAATAGAGTTCACTTATAATAATAGCTACCAATCCAATATCAAGATGGCTCTATATAAAGCTTTATATGACAGAAAATGCAGAACTCAGTTGAGTTGGTTTGAAATTCCTGTATTAAGTTCGCAATTAGTGGATCAAGCTACCGAAAAGGTCGGATTAATTAGAGATAGATTAAAAGTAGCTCAAGACCGTCAACAGAAACACTATGATCCCAAGCATAAAATGATAGAATTTGAAGTAAAAAATTTTGTATTCGTACAAGTGAGACCAATGAAAGGCTATGATGTACAGACACAAACAAGCCGACACGGATACGACACGACACGGGCACGAGACACGTTAATTATTGAAAATATAAGACACAATCACGGGTTAGACACAGTATAACAGTTTTTATATTTTAAAAATAGTGTATAAAAATATAACAAGTATAATATTAAAAATAATTTAGAAATAATAAGTCATTTAACTAGAATTTGTGTTAAAATGATTAATATTAAGATTTCGAGAGTCGAGTGTCAATACCGATTATATGTTATCGAGAGAGGAGATGACAATGCTGTTGAGAATCGGGCATCGATGTTATGCAGTAAATATCGGGTGTCAATATTAAGAGGGCGTTTATCGTGTGTGTTGAGAGCGCGTTGGTCGTCGATGTTGAGAAGGTGTCGGGCAAAGATGAGATGTCAAGTTGTGGGTGTAGAAATTGCTAGTGTCGAGTATTACTGTCAAAATAGTGTCAGACTGTGATATGGAGATCGTTTTGAAATATTGATGTTGTAACGACGTCAGACGACAATGTTGAGATGACATCAGGCATTTTTGTGAAATCAAAGTCATAACCCGCCAAAGAGAAATGAAAATGAGAATATTCGATGAATGGGGTATTAAGTGCGGGCAATTGATTTTGTGTTATGGATAGAAAATAAGAAATTTAATTTTTATAATTTAAATAAGTAAAAATTTTAAATATAAGAAATTCTATGTTAAAAAATTTTAAAATATTTAAGACACGCGTGTCCAATTTGTATTTAATATTTTTTTTAATTAGACACATTTTTGACGTGTCTGACACGTGTCGGAGGAGTGTCAGATGCATGTCGTGTCGGACACTGCATGCCTCTTTGAGGATAAGTGTCCGTGCATTATAATAGATGAAAGGTGTTTCTAGATTTGGTCAAGGTAAAAAACTCAGTCCTCGTTATATTGACTCATTTGAGATCATAGAAAGAGTGAAACAAGTTGCTTACAAGCTAGCATTACCTACAGACATATCTGATGTGCATAATATTTTTCATGTTTCAATGCTCAAAAAGTGGATTACAAATGAAAATCAGAGAGCCTCACAGAATGAAATTGAGCTTCAAAATGATTTGACATTTGAAGAGGAACCTGAAATGATATTAGAAAGATAAGTTCATAAATTAAGAAGCAGAATGATTCCTTCTGTAAAAGTAAAATGAAAGCACATGTTAATAAAACATGCTACTTGGAAAAGAGAAGCAGATATGAAGTAGAGGCTTCCTATCCTACTTAAAAAGTATGAAAATTGAATTTCGGAGACAAAATTCTAATGAGGGAAGATTTGTAAAACCCAAACAAGTATGTTAAATTAATTAAATGTATTGTAAAACTTATTTTAAGTTTAATAGTAAATTACAATTAAATTAATATTAACAGTTAATTACTGTTAATTATTCGATAGTCGAATATATTAAACTAATGTTAGACAATAATCCTAATATATGAATTAAATATGAATCCCGTATCTACTCAGCCATCCAAAAACATGCATCAATTGGCTCTTTCACGTTAATTGGAAACTGAAGTGGGATGGCAGGTGCATTGGGTCCCACTTTCAATTGGTTATTGTGTACAAATTGAATAGATAAGATTTCACGGTACAGTCCATAGAAGAAGTATTTGGTCAGTGCAAAGAGAGGGAAATCGACACAGTATTATGAAGAAGGAATCGCCTAAAGCAGAATTTACTGTAGTAGTGTTTGGCCACTATGCAGGTTTTGGTAGATTTCTTGTAGCAACAGTCGGCATAGTGGGATTGGGCACAATGAAGAGAACGGCATAATGCTGAAGGACTTTTTATGGCTGTGAAGGAAAGGAAATCAATAATACAAGTATTAACAGTATAGTGAAATAGAAGTTTTTTTAAACTGTAACAAAGATTTAGATGCAATTAATTTAAAACTGTGTGACGAATTATACTTTGATGAGAGTAAGCAATTGATTTGAGGAAACAGTAAAAAAAGAATAAGTAGTAGAAGAAAGAATGAGGTAAGAATTATAATATTTGTCATTATCTTTTATATTACTTAAATTTAATAAAAATTTTAAAGATGATAATCCAATTGTAATTTTAGGATTCATTGAGTATATGCAGAAGGGAGGTTTCGAGGTAAATGATTATGTTAATATAAATTGAATTTTTTCAAGTTTAATTGAATGATAAATTATAAAAACTAAAGAGATTGACGTGATTTGTGTAGGTTACTTACAAAACGAAAAGAGTAATAGGTAGAAGGATTGGAGAGTCAAATCTTCAAGGTGGTAAGTAATGTAAATTAAATTTTAAAAGGCAATTGTTGTAAATTCTATACATGTACACTTAAAATTAACTGAATTAAAAGAAAATATGCATTAAAGTTAATCATTTTTCTAAGGGATGTTTATAGTAAAATTTTCATGTATGAATGACCTCTTATATATTTGAATTATGAGAATTTCAAATAAGAGTTATTATGTTTATTTAAAGATTTTACTACTTGAAAATATCTTGGAAAGAAGTTCCATTCTTAACATATGGCATGTATAGTTTCTTTATAAAAATAGTATTACATAAAGATCTTTATAAAAACATGCAACAATACAAGTATGAATTATGAATATATGAAGTTTGGTGAATATTAAATTAGTAAAATTTGGCTATAAATGATGTATAATTTACAACTGCAGGTGGGGCTAAAGGGTTTACACGTATGACACTACATTGTAAGTGGAAAAAAAGAGACCCCAAAAGACACGATACCTACATAGCAAGTGGGGCAAAAGAAATCCTAAATAGGCAAAAGGGAGCTCTATGTAATTTAATGATGATAATATCAGGTTTACCTGGGCTCCATTAAATATTTTTAAGAAAGTGTAGCCAAATTTTTTAAAGACTAAAATTGATTTTCAGTATACTTCAGAAGAAGTAAAGGTTAATGTCAAATGTGATTTTATTTTGTTTTATAAAAATAATGTCAAGTTTATTTAATTTATGATTTCAATGTAATAATTTTTAATAATCATGTAATTTAACTACTATTTAAATTGCAAAATTTATTGAGCCTCATAACTCACCAGTTCATTTCATACTGGTTGTTGTTACAGAAAAAGGAAAGTAAAAGGTTGACGCAGAATAAATTGCAAGTTATTTTATTTTACATGCTAGTCTTTAGCTCTATTTGTAAGTCTATATTTGAGGAATATAGACAGTTTAATGGTGTATTATTTTGAATTTCATTAGTGACTCTGTAAGTATTGGTTTGATGTAATTGGAGTTATTCGATGCTTCCGTTTATGTAATAAATATAAAGTTGTTGGATGTTTTATATAAACATTCAAATGATGAAAAGTATTATATGTTAAATGATGAGAAATGTTATGTTTATGTATTTGACACTCTACAATACGGTTAAGGGGTATTGTAAGGTGTTACACAACCATCATTTTGCAACAAGAGACCTTATTTTCTCTCAGTTATTGACAAAGAGAATGTGATATCTCTATCATTATCTTTAACTTCTATGAAAAATAAATTAATGTATTCCTCTTTTAAAACTTAGTAAAATATTTGATCTCTGTATAGTTATGGACATAGATGAATATTATCAAATCACATAAACTTGTGTAATTGTGATCTTTAGTATACTTATTCATCTTATTTTATTTTTGCTTGAATTTTTATCAGAACCATAACATACAATGTTGAAATTGGAATATAAAATTTATTGAATAAAAAAGCTCTCTAATTATTAGTGAACCATAATGATCATCATTCTTTATTTGATATCTCCATATTAGATAGAAAATAATTATAAGTGATAATACGTATATAAATTTTTAATTATAAATATTGTAAAATACTTTAATATATGATTGAATGTTCTTCCTCCAAAATATTATTTGTTTGCACATGGCATTAGAGTCACAAAACTCAACCGAGTTCTTCATCTCTCCCATGGCTCATTGCTCAAATCCAAATGGCCATATCATCCTCAGCTCATTCGACAAAACACAATCCCTCTTCTTCTGTAGGTATTCCTTCTATCTCTAAGGATTGCAAGCCTTACATATTTTTAGGTCTAGCCACTAGATTCTGTTTGTCTAGAAATCTATATTTTGTTTTCTCAATTTGAGATTATGAGACTCCATCTAGAAGATATGAGCATTTGAAAGAGATGAACTCAGTTGAATTTTGCGGCTCTCATATTAGATGCAGATAAATAATATTTTGGAAAAAGAATATTAAACCATGTACTAAAGAGTTTATATGATATTTATAATTACAAATTTATGTAGGAAAGAAAAGTGTATTGATGCCAATAATAATTTGTTATCTAATATGGAGAAAATTTATCAGTATATACTAAATGACCTTATTTTATCCCTTTAATAATTAGAGAGCTTAAATTCAATATTTTTTTTATTTCAATTTTGATCTTGTGTATGTAAAGATAGTAATAAAATTTTGAGCAAAAATAAATGAAGAAAAAGAATGAACACACTAAAAATCACAATCATAAAATATACATATATGTGGTTTGATGATATTCACCTACTTTCATGGCCACACAAAGATCAAATATTCCATTAAGCTTTAAAAGAAGATTACATTAAAGACTTATTTTCATATATATTAAAGATAATGATAGAGATGCCACTTGTTCCATATTAATGACTAAGAAGAAATGTACTCGCTTGCTATGAGAATGAAAATTAAATAATAAATAAGATGTTATCACTATTACCATTATTACTTCTTGGTTTTAAGAGTTTCTTCCTCTCTTCTCTCTTCTCTCTTACTCTTCTATTGTAATAAATTCTTTAGTATGCCTAAACACTTAAGCTCCTCTCTTTTCTCTCAGTATTCTTTCTATTAACTTGTGATTATGGAATACTTCAACATATTAGTTAGAGATGATAATAAGCTTGAATTTATTAGATAAATGATAGCAGGTATCATAATATAGATGTTAGGTAAAGGATGATAACTAATAAAATTATAAGAATTAGGCAGACAATGGTAGGTAGAAACTTGTATGAGTTAGGTTAAAAAATTTAATTTTTATATATTAACAATTTCTCACTTAAAATTTCCAATGTATCTTTTTAGTGATCAGTGTTTGAGTGCCTCTCTCTACGACATTCTCATACATTATACATGTAGAGTAAGTAAGGCTTTATGAATCCTCAATTTCTCAATAGGTACCAATTTTGTGATTATATCATTAGATTTTTTAAATTATCAGCTTTCAATCAGTAACATTTTTGTAATTATATCATTAAACTTGCTTAATCTTTTGATTTTAATAAATTGTAAGGCAACATATCCAAGCAAGCTGTATATGAAATGATATTAGAGTTGAATGTAATTTGTCCATAAGTGAAAGGCAACATTATTTGTGGAGTGAATGACATTTTGATTGTCAACATCTTTTTACGATCTATTAAGATTTTTCATAAAGACTATTAATCAAATTATCGCTTTATTGGCTTCAATGATAGCTATATATCAGCTTTTGTTATTGATAATACAACAATCTTCTATGGTTGCAAGTTCCAATTGATGTCAGTGTCACTTAAGAAGTAGATATATCCAATAATACTAATTCATCCATCCAAATCTCCTCTGATGTCATCAACACATCTCTATAGTTTCAAGTCAAGCATTTTTCAACTTTAATGAGTGATTAACTATATCTTTTAGGTAGCATAGGATCCACTTTCGAGCCCTCTTGTGTTTCTTTTTTGAATTTGATATATACCAACTAGCAACTCCCATTACATACATAAGCTTTGATCTTGTACAAACCACATCATACATCAGAGAATCAAGTGCTGATGTATAAGAAAATTTAGCCATATGATCTCTCTTTATTTGTCTTTAGCCATATCTTCTTTTGAGTGTTTGAAGTGATTTGCAAATAGTATGCTCACTGTTTTTTTTTTTCTTTTTTACACTTTCATTGTATTAAATCTATTTGACACCTTTTCAATAAACTAATATTATGATAGGTTCAAAAACCTTATAATTTTGTCATGGTTCATTTTTATTCCAAGAATCTTCTTGGCTTTCTTTAAGTCCTGTATGTCAATTTCTTCTCACAATTATCTGTTTATATAATTGATTTTCTCAAAATTAGCCTCTACAACCAAAATATCATCCACATATAAAAGTTAAATTACATTATTTTTTTCAATATCTTTTACATAATAATAATTGTTAGCATTATATTTGAGAAAATCAATCTTATGTTTGAATTCATTAAACTTCTGCTACAATTAGCTTAGAGCTTGCTTGAAATTATATAGGCTTTTATTTAGTTTGCAAATTAAAATTTTCTGCCTTATACAATAAAGTCTTCAAGTTGAACAATATATATTTTCCTTTAGACAACCATAGAGAAAAGCAGTTGTAATATCCATATGCTCTAGCTTTAAGTCATCCATATCTACAATACTCAAACTAATTGTATAGTTACTAATTTAGTTATAAGAAAAGGGTTTCTATTAGATAATTCAGCTGGAAGTCTTTCACTATCAGTCTCACCTTATACGTTTTGTAGTCATTCTGATCCTCTATAACTTTACAGATCCATTTCTTTAAATATTTTTTCTCTTGGAGTAACTTAATCAGTCTCCATATATTATTCTTATGAATATAATCTATCTCTTCTATCATTGCTAGCTCCCACTTAGATGAATCTTTAACTTGGATAGCTTTTTCAAAGCATTAGGGTTCACATGCATTAATAAATAACAAACACCATAGAGAAAAAGAAAATTCATTAAAATGTTTTAGAACTCTTTATGATTTCCTGACTTCTGTCACATGAATGTTGGGCTGAGCTTAATTTTGATTCAGTTTTTGTATCTTATTTTTAATCAAAATTAATTAGATTTATTAATTCAACATGCTCTTTAATGGAGATCTCCTTTTCAATCATGCCGCCTAAGGTAGGAACCGGCCTAAGGTAGGAACCGACCCATTCGATTTTCAAACTTAGTACATTTTTGTACATCTCATAATATTTCTGCTTTTCCTTATTTTGTTTTTTTTTCAACATCTTAAAATCTTTAGCTAAAATCATTAGTATCATAACCAGTAAAATATCATTTCTTTGATTTTAGGACAAACTTATCTCTTCTATCATAATCTATGTGCAAATAAGAGAACAAAATTTTTTCAAATGTGAGAGTCAAACCTTCTTTCCGGTTCAAGTTTCTTTAAGAAGCACAAAACCAAGTGCTATATATGGTGATGCAGAACTGCAATGCTTAAAGGTAAATTGCACGATTATTTGAGGTGGACAATTATAATTATATAAAATTAGCAATCCAAAACATTAATAAAACAAGAGAGGGGTGCCTACGTTTAGGCCAAATCACTTGCTAAGCACTTGGACAAGCAAAATAAATTAGAGAATCAACAACATGCGAAGTAGTAGGTATTCAATCAAAATCCCTAAATTAAAAAATAAGATAAGTAACAAATAAAGGTACGCTCAAGCCCTACGTTTACTAAGCTTTAGTATTTTAAGCGGAGTTCGATCCTTTGCGAGTCCGTCATCACCTACAAGGTTAGTGAATGAAGAGGTAATTGAATAAGGAGAAAAAGTTCACCCTTATTGTGATTCGGAAGAGGAACGCCACCGGATCTTATTCACTTGCTTGCTAATAGCGCCGGAGAGGATATTTAGGAGGCGAATGATGTAACCTTTAACGGGATGTGAAGAAGTAGCCGGAGCGGTGGAGGACGTTGATCGGCCGGCGATGATCCAACGTCCCTTTGACCTTTGTTCGTCGATCACGTCAACCAAGACAATTTGGATGCGATCGATGTATTCCTCAACGGTGTTGTCGAAGTCGAAACCCACGTCAAAGAAAGGAGACCGGAGGATATTGATTTGATCTTGATCGTCATGTATCAATCCGTAGTCCCATTCGGGAACCTTCATTCATGGTGATTTTGGAGAGAATGGTTGAAGAGGATGCTCCTTTGCTGTCCTTGATGTTTTTCTCCAAGAGATTGGTGGTTTTTCTCGAAAATAAAGTGGAGAAAGGATGGAGGAGGTGGCCGGCCAAGGTAGGGGAGGGGAGGGGAAAGTTGGTTCAGATTTTGTGGAGTTAGGATTAGGGTTAGAGAAGGGATAATTCAAATTTCTGAAATTAATTTCAAATTTGAATTAGGAGGGAAATTGGGAAAGGGAAAATAGGAATTAATTCCTAAAGGGGTAGGAATTAAAGGGAGGGGTGGGGGGATTGGAGAGAGAGAGAGGGGGGCGGTAATGGGGATGGGGCCGGCGGCATTAAGGAGGGGGAGGGGATTTGGGGGTGATTGATTTGGGTTCCTAATTTAGGTTTAGGGGAAATATGAAAGGTTTGACTCCCTCCTATTTAAATATAAATTCAAATAAACTCAATTAGGCAACTTTTCTAAAATAAGTTGGGTAATTTAGGAAAGTATTGAATTTAAATTCAAATTAAATTTAAATTTCAAATACTTCCTAAATATACACCAAAGTAATTTAGGAAACCAAGTTATGAGAGAGGGGAGGGGGAGGCCGGCGGCTTGCTTGGAGGGGGAATGGGGATGGGGTGGCAGGCGGGTGGAGGTAGAGGGAGAGGTGGTCGGGTAGGTAAGAAGGGAGGGGGAAGGAAGAAAGGGCTACGAAACTAACCACGAATCCGGACTTTTCCAAGATTGGTGAGTGATCCAATTCCCTCTCCAAGGGATCTCTCCCCAAGCTCTCAAGCTCTCAACTCTCAAAGCAAAGTGCAGGAAATTTTCTTTTGTCATTCATTAACTTCAAAAGACTAATACTAGCGTTATAAATAGCCTCATACAAAGACTCTCAAAACACATGACAATAATGCCCCTAGAGCTTACATATGACCACCTTTAAGTAAGGGGTAAAACAAGAAAATAACATAATACTAATGAAATAAAATAAAGACAAGAATAAAAAATACAATGACTCGATCGTGGCCATAGATCGACGGCCACGTCTCCGGTAAACTTCCATGTAGTGATGTCCTCATCATTCTCCCGGGGTAGAAGAAAGCTCGACTCCATCGAGTAAATGTCTCTGGTGCTATCATAAATTTCCAAAGCATCAGGGTCCATCTGCTGTAGCTCCTCTCGATCAAACCAAGTATCCTCAGACTCGGGTTTGCCTTTCCACCTGATCAAGTACCTTCGTTGTCCACCTTCCTTTGTAGAGATTATTTCATCACTTAGGATCGAGTCCACCTTTTCTGCCATGGGTGATTTAGGAATATCTGGGAGTGGAGGTAGGTTAGGGATCTCACAAGGTGGGGTCACACAAGACTGTCGTAAGAGTGGGTTCGGCGGATTGAAATCCGGACCTTCATATGCCACTAGATCTTCTATGTTAAAAGAGGGATTGATGTTGAACTCAGCAGGAATATCTACTACATAAGCATTATCATTGATTTTCTTAATTATTTTAAAAGGTCCAGCACTCTTAGCATGCAATTTCTTAACTGTTCCTTGTAGGAACCGTTCCGGACGAATCTGCACCATCACGAAGTCACCAACCTCAAAAATTTTAAATTTTCATTTCAGATCAGCATATAATTTATAATCATTGTTGCTCTTTTCAATTTGTCGTGCAATTTCCTTATGAAGCTCATGCATATGCGATGCGAATGAAGATGCAGACTCAAAAATCCTATACCTAGAATACATAGGAATGAGATCTAATGATTGCCTAGGTTTGAACCCATAAACAATCTCAAAAGGACTTAGGCCAGTGGTTCGGTTCACAGAATTATTATAAGCAAACTCAGCAGTGGATAGAACGGAATCCCAATCCTTAACATGCTCATCAACCAGAGACGTAACAGATTACCTACGCTCCTATTAACTACCTTGGTCTGACCATCAGTCTATGGATGAAAGGCTGTCAAGAATTGCAATTTAGTGCCCAACTTCATCCAAAGGATTTTCCAAAAATAGCTAGTGAATTTAACATCCCTGTCTGATACGATGGTCTTGGGTAGATCATGTAGACGGACAACCTCATTGAAATAAAGCTTGGCAATGTGGGAGGCGTCGGATGTTTTGGAGCAAGGTATGAAATGAGCCATTTTGAAAAATCTATCTACCACAACACATATGGCATCATTTCTACGGAGTGTCTTGGGCAGACCTAAAATGAAATCCATACTAACATCCTGTTAGGGACAACTAGGGACAGGCAAAGGGGTGTAAAGGCCAGTGTTCTGCTTATGCTGCTTGGCTAATTGATAAGTGTGACACCGGCTAGCCATCCTACCAACATCTCTCTTCAGGCTGGGCCAAAAGAAACAATACTCCACGGCTTCTATCGTTTTATCTCATCCAAAGTGCCCAGCGAGGCCTCCGGCGTGGAGTTCCCAGACAAGAAAATCCCTAAGGGAGGTGCTAGGGACGCAACGCTTTTGGGCTTTGAAGAGATAACCATCCTCCATAAGAAAATCGTCCACAAGGCGCGTGCTGCCTGTGGACAAGAGAGAGTAGGTCATTGAAGTCGGGGCAGTCCAAATAGTCCCTCTTTATTTGGTCAAAACCCACAACTTAAGCTCTCATTTCAGTGGTAGTCATCATGCGACGACTGAGAGCATCAGCAGCTTTATTCTCAACTCCTGCCTTATGTCTAAGGGTATACGTGTACTCCTGAAGGAACTCTACCCATCGACCGTGGCGTGCATTCAACTTCTTTTGGGAGTTGATATAACGCAGAGCTTCGTGATCCGAGAAGATGAACTCTTACGGGAGCAAGTAGTGTCGCCAATAGCGAAGAGATTGGATCACAGCGTAAAACGCTTTGTCATAAGTGGAATATCGCTGCCGAATATCATTCAGTTTCTCACTGAAATAAGCTATATGATGACCTTCCTGGGAGAGGACTCCTCCAATTCCGACTCCCGAAGAGTCGCAGGTCACTTCGAAGACTTTGGAGAAATCAGGAAGTCTCATCACTGGGGCCTCCACCATTCTTTTCTGAATCTCATCAAAAGCTCTGGTGGCGATCGGGGTCTAGTGGAAATCACCCTTCTTAAGACAGTCAGTGATAGGAGATACAATAGTGCTGAAATTTTGAATAAATCTCCTATAGAAGGTGGCTAGTCCGTGGAAGCTGCGGACTTCCCGAATATTCTAGGGAACTGGCCATTCTATGATGGCCCTCACCTTCTTGGGATCTGCAGAGACCCCGCAGGCTGAAACGATAAAACCCAGAAAGATAACGCGATCTACAAGGAAGGTACATTTCTTAGGATTCGCATAAAGTTGTTCCTTCCTTAAGACCATATAGACTTGCTTTAAATGGTCCAGGTGTTGATTAACAGAATGACTATAGATAAGGATGTCGTCAAAGTAGACAATGACGAACTTACCCATAAAAGGGCATAACACCTGGGTCATGACCACATGAAAGTGCTCGGGGCGTTACCCAACCCGAAAGGCATGACCATCCATTCATAAAGACCGTCCTTGGTCTTAAAAGCAGACTTCCACTCATCACCAGGTCGGATCCGGATCTGGTGGTATCCACTCTTGAGATCAATCTTGGAGAAGAGAGTGCCACCCGTCATCATATCGAGCATATCGTCCAATCTTGTAATAGGGAAACGATATTTGACGGTGATTTTGTTGATAGCACGGCTATCAGCACAGATTCTCCAAGATCCGTCCTTCTTAGGAGTGAGAAGGGCGGGCACCGCACAGGGACTAAGACTTTCCTTAATGAAACCTCGCTGCAGTAACTCGTCTACCTGCTTCTTAAGTTCAGCATGTTCCGAGGGGTTCATGCGATAGTGTGGCAGGTTAAGGAGGGAGGCTCCAGGGACTAAGTCTATAGCATGCTGAATGTCTCTAAGCGGAGGTAACTGATCTGGGAGGTCATCAGGGAAGACATCAGCAAACTGCCCTAATATGGGTTGGACTTCCTGAGGAATAGGATCATCAGATTCAGTGGGAATCTCATGACCTACTAATGCGTACAGAGGTGCGCCTCGAGTAATCTCAGAGTCCAGAACTTTGGCGGTGACCAAGTTCAGTCCTTTCTTGGACTTAAGGGGGTGGGACTTGAGATCTTCCTTGATCCGGGGTTGCGATGACAAAAGTTTAATCTTTTTTCCCACATGTTCAAACACGCAGGTGTTCGAACGCCCATAGATGTGGACATCATTATCAAAAATTCAAGGTCGTCCTAAAAGAATTTGTCCAACATCCATAATCAGTACATCGCACCACACATTCTCCTTATAAGTGGCAAAGGAGATAGGTACGAGGCTTCGTTCTTTCACCTCCAAGGCAATGGAGTTGACCCATGCTACCTTATACGGATTGGGGTGAGGAACGGCGAAAAGACCCAGTTTGGACACCATGCTAGAGGAAACAACATTGATACAACTGTCACTATCTACGATGACTTTACAGTTTTTATCTTTAATTTTGGTGTAGGTGTGAAAGATCAATGTCCTACGCCAGTCATCGGTGGTAACAGGATGTGACAGTGCACATCTCACCACGCAGATGGGAGAAGTGTCCAACTTCTGAAGGCAGTGGAGGACAGCGGTGTCATCGTCCTCCTCAAAGAATTCGCCTTCATCTTCTACTTGATGGACCTGATCAATCTCGGGCTCAAGATCCTCCTAAGTAACTACTCAATGATGGAGACTTTGTAGGGACTGGAGCACTGAGAAGCGATATGCCCATACCCCTGGCATCGAAAGCACTTGGTCCCGGGACTGGACCGAGGGGTATCCGGAGTGGGAGGTTTGTTTCTAAAATTAGGTCGGGGGGTTGGGTGACCCGTAGGTGGTCGGGTCATACTCCCAGGAGTGGGTCGTGCAGTAGTAGAGTGAAGAGTGGCACTACTAGAAGGTCTATAAGAAGGTCTAGAATCATGAGAACGGCTCGAGTGCTGGGAACGGGTCTCCTCTAAATCTAGCACTAAACTGTAGGCGTTTTCCAGGGTAGTAACGTTACGGGCAAATAACTCGTTGCAAAGATCCTCTCACAACCCGGTACGAAACATAGATAAAATCTGCGTGGGGGTGGTAGAGGTCTCCCCTTTGCATCGAATCAAGTAATCATCGAAGGAGGCGATGTACTCTTTGACTGGTTTATTTCTCTGGGTCAGCCTATTCCATCTATCCAACAACCTAGGGAAGTACGAGGGGGACAAGTACTTCTGCTTAAGTTCACGTTTCATAGATGGCCAATCAGTGATGGGGTAATCGTTCCTAGCCTCCCTAAGACTCGCTAAATTTGACCAAAAATGACTCGCCCTACCCGTGAGTTTAATTTGTGCAAAACTAACATTCCTCGCCTCAGAGATATTATACCACTTAAAGAAGCTGTCCATACCTTTGACCCAGTCCAGGAAGAGCTGGGGATCGAGAGTGCCATCAAAGGTAGGAGCATCGACTTTAATATTTTTCATAAGTGGTATATCTGGATCATGACGAGGGTCATGTCCATAGTGTGGAGCTCGATGATTGGCACAATGTTGCCTCTCATCCGGGTAAGTGTCATCCCCATACATAGATGGTGGTCTAGAAGGGGTGTAGGGGATAGGATGCTCTCGTGCACGCTCAAGTGTGTCAAATCGTTCAGCAGTGTCCCTACGAAGTTCGGCTAGGTCAGCTTGATTTTCTTTGAGTTGCTGGCTAATATTGTTCATTTGACCTACCAACAAGTCTAACGTCCTCCCAAGTTGTTCCGGGTCCATTGCTAGACACTAGGGGGTCCTAAGGGGTGACTCTAGAAAGAGGACAGCAAACCAAAGTGAAGAAAATACACACTAAATGCTATGAAATGATGTAGGGATTTTTAGGACAGCAAAACACACTAAAGTGTTAAGATACCTAGGCAAGTAGTGAAGTAAAAAGGTTAAAATCAGCACCTAAAAGTCTAGGAAACAACCTCAAATCTTACTAAATGAGTGTAGGAAAGTTTGGACAGCAAACATAAAATGTAAATGAACTAATTTAAATGATATCATGCATGCAACAACGTATAGAACTAGTTATAACAACTCCTAGGATGAAGTCTAGCATGCAAAACTAGAGCAAACCATGCTCTGATACCAGATGATGCAGAACTACAATGCTAAAAATAAATTGCACGATTATTTGAGGTAGGCAATTATAATTATATAAAATTAGCAATCCAAAACATTAATAAAACAAGAGAGGGGTGCCTACGTTTAGGCCAAATCACTTGCTAAGCACTTGAACAAGAAAAATAAATTAGAGAATCAATAACATGCGAAGTAGTAGGTATTCAATTAAAATCCCTAAATTAACAATAAGATAAGTAACAAATAAAGGTACGCTCAAGCCCTACATTTACTAAGCTTTAGCATTTTAAGTGGAGTTCGATCCTTTGCGAGTCCGTCATCACCTACAAGGTTAGTGAATGAAGAGGTAATTGAATAAGGAGAAAAAGTTCACCCTTATTGTGATTCGGAAGAGGAACGCCACCAGATCTTATTCACTTGCTTGCTAATAGCACCGGAGAGGATATTTAGGAGGTGAATGATGTAACCTTTAACGGGATGTGAAGAAGTAGCCGGAGCAGTGGAGGACGTTGATCGGCCGGCGATGATCCAACGTCCCTTTGACCTTTGTTTGTCGATCACGTCAACCAAGACAATTTGGATGCGATCGATGTATTCCTCAACGGTGTTGTCGAAGTCGAAACTCACCTCAAAGAAAGGAGACCGGAGGATATCGATTTGATCTTGATCGTCATGTATCAATCCGTAGTCCCATTCGGGAACCTCCATTCATGGTGATTTTGGAGAGAATGGTTGAAGGGGATGCTCTTTTGCTGTCCTTGATGTTTTACTCCAAGAGATTGGTGGTTTGTCTTGAAAATAAAGTGGAGAAAGGATGGAGGAGGTGGCCGCCCAAGGTAGGGAAGGGAAAAGTTGGTTCAGATTTTGTGGAGTTAGTGTTAGGGTTAGAGAAGGGATAATTCAAATTTCTGAAATTAATTTTGGATTTGAATTAGGAGGGAAATTGGGAAAGGGAAAATAGGAATTAATTCCTAAAGGGGTAGGAATTAAAGGGAGGGGTGGGGGATTGGAGAGAGAGAGGGTGGCGGTAATGGGGATGGGGTCGGCGGCATTAAGGAGGGGGAGGGGATTTGGGGGTGATTGATTTGGGTTCCTAATTTAGGTTTAGGGGAAATAGGAAAGGTTTGACTCCCTCCTATTTAAATATAAATTCAAATAAACTCAATTAGGCAACTTTCCTAAAATAAGTTGGGTAATTTAGGAAAGTATTGAATTTAAATTCAAATTAAATTTAAATTTCAAATGCTTCCTAAATATACACCAAACTAATTTAGGAAACCAAGTTATGAGAGAGGGGAGGGGGAGCCCGGCGGCTTGCTTGGAGGGGGAATGGGGATGGGGTGGCCGGCGGGTGGAGGTAGAGGGAGAGGTGGTCGGGTAGGGAAGAAGGGAGGGGGAAGGAAGAAAGGACTACGAAACTAACCACGAATCCGAACTTTTTCAAGATTGGTGGGTGATCTAATTCCCTCTCCAAGGGATCTCTCCCCAAGCTCTCAAGCTCTCAACTCTCAAAGCAAAGCGCAGGAAATTTTCTTTTGTCATTCATTAACTTCAAAAGACTAATACTAGGGCTATAAATAGCCTCATATAAAGACTCTCAAAACACATGACAATAATGCCCCTAGGGCTTACATATGACCACCCTTAAGTAAGGGGTAAAACAAGAAAATAACATAATACTAATGAAATAAAATAAAGACAAGAATAAAAAATACAATGACTCGATCGTGGCCGTAGATCGATGGCCACGTCTCCGATAAACTTTCCATGTAGTAATGTCCTCATCATATGGGCTTCGATTGATGAAGTATTTCTCATTCACTGCATCAACTCAAAACATTTTTTCCATTCTTGTATGTAGTCTCCTACTTCTAACTCTTTCATTCAAAGTCATTTATTCTTTCAATAACTCCATTATATTGACCAGTTCATGAGTTCGTTCTCTCCATATAAATCCCATTAACGCAATAATTGCTAAACTCTACATCATCAAATTATCTACCATTATCGAATCATAAATATTAAATTTATTCACCAATCTAATGTTCAATTAACTTTTTTATCTAATAAAGTTATCAAACACATCAGATTTATTTTTGACAAAATAAACCCATAGGTTTCTACAATAGTCATCTATGAACGTGACATAATACATTGAGCTAATTAGAGATGGGATGATGGATGGCCTCCAAACATTTGTGTAAATTAATTCTAGCTTTTGGTTTTATATTTTCTTTCAATTTTTGAGAAATTAACCCATTTTACTTTCGTAAAATGCAATATTCACAAAAGCTAGATTAACAAATTTGCCTTGAGAATGATGAAATATTAATCCATATATTTGGACATCTTGTAACTCTCAGTATTGTTATATTTATGTTGGTATATAGTGCATTTGTCTTATTTTTTTAGAGAATCACCAAAACTCATTTGTTCACCTTCGAGGTGTTAATATTGAATGTGAAATTGCATCCTTATAATTGCAAACCTATAGAAGTCAAGTTTCTTCTCATACCAAGGATGTGTCTGACCTTGCTCAGCTTTCATGTAAACTATATTTCTAGCTTGGAATTTGGAGTATCATATATCATTGATGCCCATAATATTTAATGGCTTATAATTAACACTAAATATTTTGCCAAAAATGCCTGCAAAATAATTTGTTAATAATTCTTTATGAGAAGAATGAAATGATGCATTTAAATCCAATATCCATGATTCTATTAGACTATTAGCACTGAGGATGAATTCATCTTGAATTTCTTCTATAACAATATTCATAGTTTTTTCTTTATTCTTTTGTTATCATTCTTGCATTCTTTTGCAATAATCCTTTATCATATTTTCCAGAATATATATATATATATATATATATATATATATATATATATATATATATATATATATATATTAGCTTTTTCATTATTTGAATCTAACTGATGAGGACATCAGCAGGAGATTTTGACGCACCTACCATCGAAGTAGATCGACGGCTACGATTCGTAGTCTCTATTTATGATGTTTTAGTGTATTTCTTTTGTTTACATTTCAGTTTTTCACTTGTACCCCTATGAGGGATTTGTTTCATGTTGTAGCCCAAGGGCATATGTGTCTTCTACGTTTTTGCTTTTGGAGGCCTATATATAAGGCCTAGTCATTGTATTATTTTCTGATGATGAATATGAATGAAATTCCAGCTTTTGTTTGTTTGATCTCTTTGTGAGTTCTTGAGAGGAGAAACCCCTAGGAGAGGGCCAAGCATTACCCGTCAGTCTCCGGTGGATTCCGGGACTCACGGTTTAGCTTTTTCTTCGCTTCCTTCTCATCCAACCACCCCCACCTCCTCCTTCCACCGCCGGCTGGCCCTATCAACCCCCACACCCGACGGACTCCTCCCCTTGCCCCTCCAAACCGCCGGTCAAGTCCATACCTCCACCAAAACTGTTGGCCATCTCCTACCCCTAACTCTAACCGCCGGCCCCCTTGCCCTTTTTTCCTCTTAATGATGATTTCAATCATCATTAAACCTACCTAATTAGTCTAATTAATTTGGGGAATGATTCATTCTAATTTTGAAATTCAAATAGTTTCCTAAATTAGAAAGTTAAATTAGGCAAGTTTCCAAATCTAAACCTAATTGAATTTTAAATTCAATTGAAGACTTTTATTTCTTCCCTAATCTATTGAATTAGCTCCCAATATACCCCACTCCCTATACATGCCCCCCCCCCTCTTGGCTCCACAAATTTGAATTCTCTTCCTTCCCTCCACCCTATTAATTCTCCTAATTAGTAACCTTCTTTGGGTAATTAATTTGAAATTGAAATAAAACCACAAATCCCTCCCTAACCCTAATCGTCCCCCTCTCACCCTACCTAGCCCCAAGCCGCTGCCCCCCTTCCTTCTCCTTCCTTCACCCGCCGACTCCTCCAAGGCACACCGCCAGGATACTCCCATGCTCATAGATGGCCGATCCTGAAGTCGACCATCGATTCGTGTACGACGAGCAAGGCCAACTAAACATCCTACAATCTCCTTTCTTCGATCCCGGCTTTGGATTTGACTTCACCGTCGTGGAATACGTCGACCGTATCCTCTTCACTTTGGCGGAAGTCATCGACGAACAACATATTTCCAGTTCGTGGCAACTCATTGGTCGTCCACCGCCTTCTCCAACTCCGACTACTTCTCCGGCGAACAAGATCCTACGCGCCACTTGTCTTGTGGTGGCATCTCTAGGGTTGCTTCTACCCTTCCTCCGCTAAACCCCAACTGCAAGAGCAAGAGTGAAGGAACTCTGAGGTGAAATTTCTATTTGTTAGGCGACGGATTATTGTTACCTGCATATTTGGTTTACTATATTTCTTTGTTGTTATTTTGAACCGTTCTGTCAATCTAATTTGTAATCACATGCCTAATCAAGTCGACAACTACGAAAACTGAAATCTTAACTTAGTGAAACATTAACTCTATAATTTCTTTGCTTAAAACAAGTTCTTATTAAATCCTACAATTCCTGTAATTGTTTCACATCACTAACTCTATCTTGATGATTGTTTTTATTTTTGAGATTTGTTTATGTTATCAATATTCAAAGCAGAAAAAGAGATTTCACTTGTCTAGAACCATCGAATACTTTCACAAAGGACGAAATATTTAATATCAGTCAAATATATTTGATCCATAAGAGTTGCTAATGGCTTTTGCTACACTATTCCAACTTTTAGGAAGTGACAAAGACTGAAGGCATGAATTTCATCATCAAAGTTGATGCCCACGAAGCACAATCGACTTGCGATTAGGTTGAACACATTGATGTGCTCAATAAAAGAGGCCCCTTCAAACATCCTGAGATTAAAAATTTTACGTATAAGAGCTATCTTATTAACAAATTGCTTCTCATATATGTTTGATAATGCTTTCATTAGGCTTGTTGTGATCTTTTCATTGAGAATGCTGAAGGTAATATTCTTGATCAATGATAGATAAATAACACCCAAAGTTTGTCTGTCTAACAACTCCTAATCTTGATCAACAGTAGAAGGCCTAGATCCCTTCACAGGATGAAACATTCTTTGATAAAGATAATATTTTATTTGCATCTTTCAATTGTCAAAGTCTAGGCCATCAAATTTGTCGATATTGACTTTTTATGTCTTCCGCTCAAATTTCTATATAGCTTAGCCCAAGAGCTTTAACACCAATTATTAGGGTAAGGACAAAACTTGAGCACAATCAAATAAAGTCAAAATAATAAACATACAAAAAAATCTCATATACAAGAAACACAAGCTTAAGTGATTTATGATATTCACCTAATTTTATGGCACAGAGAGATAAAAGAATATACAAAGTTTTAAAAGAGTACATCAAATATTTCTTTTGTGGAGAAAAGATAAGGATAAAAATACCTCTTTCTTCATATCATGACTGAGAGGGAATGCAATCACGTGTTACGAGAATAAGGGCTCAATGTGGAGAAGAAAATATTGCCATCCTCTTTCCTTCTCAGCTATGAGAGATTCTTCCTCTCTTCTATTTTATACCATTCTCTTCTATTCTCTTCTCTTCTCTACTACAAGAGATTATGGCTAAAAGCTTAAACACCTCTACTCTCTCTCTCCCTCTTGTTTCTATTTACTTATGGTTGTAGAGTGTTTCAACACATTAGAACAAACTCATTATATAGGGCTTGGAGGTCATAGGTAGCGAGCTCGAATTTATTAGGTAGATAGTGGTTGGAATTATAACTTAGATGTTAGATGAAGAGTGGTAAGTGATAAATTTATAGAAGTTGGGAGCAAAATGGCCGGTAAAATTTTGTATATGCTGGGTAAAGAAAATTTATCTTAATACAACACCTTCAACAATAAACTCTATAACCACATGCAACCCAAAGTTTCTTACAGCTTTAAGCCTTCCAATTTAAACTTTTCCTATAAAACAATCACAACAATGGAATTCTCATATAACCCGCAAGGTCAGACGACGCCAATCCCACTAAAAACAAATCACGAAACCATTGCCTTCAACAACTAGCATCTAAAAAGTAGTCAAAAATCACCACCCTAGCATATCAATGGTTGGAATATCAACTATGGCTCACAACAAACGGTTGACCTCAATACTAGTGTTGAGGTCATGTCGACGGCGCAAGGTGAGTTTCGAAAGAAAAATGAGCTCAACGACATGTAAAACTTGTCCGACGTGTGTCAACCGAAAACTTAAATCGTTGAAATGGCCTCCATTCACTAAACGGACATCACGATGCATCCGGAGCAACAGAAACAGCTACGATTGACACTCATATCACCGATGTGCCCGAAGAAACGGACATGGGTACTTATGCTCCATGTCCAATGAATATGTGTGTCGATCTTAGCTGTTTTCCATTGCTCCAGACATATCAACGATGTCTATTTCACAAATGGAGTCCATTTCGGCAATTTAGGTTTTTGGTCGATACACGTCGGACAAATTTTGCACGACATTGCGCTATTTTTTCTTTTGAAACTCACCTTGCGCGGTCGACACGACCTCGATACTAATATTGAGGTCAAGACAAACTCGCCTGGAAACCACCGTCTTTGATAGGCAACAAATAATAGAAAATAAGAAATCTGAGAATAGTAAGCACTTACAAACATAATTTTGGAACTTGGAGAACAATGATCACAACTAAGCTAACTTGAATCTATGTCAAAACACATGAAACAACATATTACTATAAATTTACCCAATGGAGAATGAATGTAGTTCTCATAAACATTAATCATAAGCATGCTCTATAACAAAACAAAATAAGCAACAATTGTATCAACTAGTAATCCATTTTCTTTCACAGAACATCGTAGTAGAACATAATATAAAATAGCACCACGTAGTATATTACGAGAAACCATTGTCAAATGGGGATTAAGACTATTAGAGTACCTCATTTTTGTGAATTTCTTCTGTAATGATTGACAAGCCATAGTCACTCACTTTTGCTACAAGATATTCATCTAGCAAAATGTTATGCGACTTCAGTTGATTATTGTAGAAACCAGGAATAACTCCAGTGTGAAGGAAGTGTACTGCCTTAGCTATGCCGATGAGAACTCCCAATCTTTCTTGCCACTTCAGAACTTTCTCCATACTGCGCTCTGGAGGATTTATTCAAATGCCAAAGACATAGTTAATTGTGACCGACAAGAAAATCACATCAAAGTCATATTGTTCTGGCTATTTAGTTTACTTTACTTACCTGATAAGTGAGAGCGAAAATTTCCATTTTGTACATATTCATAAACAAGAAAGACCCTATCAACACTACAATCATCTGCCCCACCATCGATGCAATGTCCTAAGAGACAAACCAAATGTGGATGGCGAAGCTTTGAAAGTAAGTCCAACCTTAACTTTAAGTTCCTTATTGAATGCTTTCGAGACAATACCAAGCATCTTATAGCAACAAATGTTCCATTTTCTAGCCTCCCCTTGTAAAGCTGTAAAACAATAGAAGGGAGAAAACTTCATCACTTTAAACCTATATGACACCAAGAGAGTAAAACAGTACAAAAAAATTGAAACATTTCCAAGGCTTCAGTATATGTTATACATTATACTTTTTTAGATTGCACCCATCATTATTACAAAACACACATTACCCTTGAGGTGCTTTATTTGTTTGTTTCAGCTCTAATACTTGCAAAGCATAATTATGGACTTAAACTAAGAAAATTAATTGAAAAGTGATTCATCCTCCCTAACAAAAAGTTGTCAGTGATGAACATAACATTGATTGTTGGGATCATTGTAAGTTTCTTGTGGAGTGATTGTATGGATGGTTGGGAAGTTGGGCTGATTTTCATGCAAGGGTACGGGTTGGGTAGGGGAAAGCATATCAATGCCATTTTCTGCTTCTGGTTAAGAGTTTGAACAAGCTAAACTTCACTTTTTTCTGTCAAAGTACAATCCAACGAATAAATAGAAATCACTTTCCTAACAATTTTATCTTCGCAATACATATGAGTTGAAGTAAATCAGAATCAAATTTCATTGTATTTTCTCTTTCTTTTTCACTTTCTTTTCTCCATCTCACTCAAACCAAACTCAGCCTTATGCCAAAAAAGCAACTGATTAATGCTAAATTTAGTTTCACAAAAATTGGTGAGAATGAAAGTGAATTTTATTCATAATCATGTGTTGGGTCTCTGGCTCAAAACTAATTAATAGAAAATGAATAATTACCCAAAAACATGAAATTTGCTTATTTACTTCTACAATTCCAATGTAATTAAAAGTTAATATTATTCACAGACCAGAAACTGCAAGAACCACAAGGAAGATAATTTAAATATATACATGTTCAGCAAAAGGTTGAATTTCAGTCAGACCTTTCCAGCTGTGCCCTCGCCTATATATGATGAACTTTCAAAGTTCTTGGTTGCTTCTTTTAAATCCTCCAAGGAGAATGCTCTATAAGTAGGTAGCACTTGGGCACCCAACTTCATAGCCTGAGAAACAAATCCTGAATACCAATTTAATAAGAAAATATATATTTGAACAAAAGAGGGTAGTCCTAAATACAAAACAAATCATGAAGTTAAAGCATAAGATGATTTAAGCTAGTGCCAATACTTGAATCATACCATCGCTAAAATATTGTTCAAGGATTATGGAAACAATTAGGAGGAGCATACACCTTGTGAAAGTTGGTCTTAAGTATCTCCGTCTTTCGTCACCACATTTCAAGCTTACATAGTTGCAACAGAGGTGCTTTTTTCTCTTGTGGATGCACCATGTTAGACCTTCTATTAACTAAATCCTCAACAATTTAAACTACAATGGAAATAGTATTTGCTTCAAGAACTAAGTTCAATGTTTATCGCATGTAATATAACATGTAGCACAAGCAAGTTGTATGACAAATTTGATCCCTATCTATCACTAAATGAAAGGGTTTAAGAAAAATATAGCTCATGTTCAATGGAGTCAGACAAGATTTTGAAGAATTGGCTTTGGAGTATAGCACATGGTGAATAGAGTATGGAAAGAATGTAAAGGAAAAAAGGAAGATAGCAGCTGACTGAACATGACAAACTGACAAACTAAACAATCTTCTTAAACCTGAGAACTTGATGAAGAGAATGATTTTCGAATGCTTGTGATGACTCACTGAACCCAAAAGAGCATTATTTTCAAAGGAGAGCTATTCAATGCCTTAAAATTGACACACACATGTAAAAGAGGAAGGATGAGAGAAGGTAAAGAACTTGAAACTCCATTATAATGAAAAACATTACAAGATAGACACTTCCACCCTTCTTTTACAACATATAAAGGGTATGGAGGAGATTTTGATAAATTTGTAAGAGGCTTGAAAATTTATAAGGTTTAAGTTTTATAAGAGCTAGGGCATAATATATATGGCCATAAAAAGAACAGAAAACCCTTTGGCATCCCATATACATGAATGAGGCCTTGCTATCACAAAATAACCAATGATGACCCAATTCAACTTATAAACTTCATAAGAAGCAAAAAATACCAGAGACAACTACGTGCAACTAACCAAAGAAGACTAGAAAGATTCTAGGTTCATGAACCTATCAAAAAAAAATCAAGATGTCTTTGACTTCTCTCGAAATCCTTTAAGAAAGTTATGAAAATATGGCAAGAAGGCAGTAGATGTGAAGAAAATGTTGAGATACATGGAAATATAGAAAGATAGATATTGGGAGAGAAATTTAAGAGAATTATTTGTTTTACAACCTTCTTTAAAAATCCTTTTGCTTTCATAAATCACAGAACCCAGCCGTTAGATACTTTCTAGCATCTTTTTTTGAAGACCAAAATGAAGATAAAAGCAAATTCGAAACTCTGAAGAACTTTGTTATAACATGCATTTGTTTGAATCAAAATAACCAAGCAAACAGTAAAAAAAAAAGACGCACTGCAACAATATAGTTGTGAAGCACAACAGTGCTGTTCAACCAGCTAAAAAAAACTATGATCAATCAATAATCAATGTGAGAAGATATATTTACAAATATACAATACTTACTAGCATTTGTAAGAAGCTCAGATGACAATCCTGAAGCTGAATTATCCAGAGCAGGCTTAGGAAGTAAACCCTGTTCTGAAACAGTTCCCTCCTTTCTTCTACAGTAGCGTAGAAAGAACAGCAATAGAAGAACAATAACAGTGACCCCTCCAATGACAGCAACCAGCAAAACCAAGCTCTTGAGCTTCGAAAACTTCCTCTTTGAGTGAGTTTGGCAGTATGAAGCTTCATGCTGATGCAGGGAGTCCACTGTCAAACAATTACCATCCAACTTGACAACCCTATTATTTGAGTTAGAGCTCAAACAAGAAGGCAATCTTCCCACCAGCATGTTAGCAGAAATATCAACAAATCCAAGTTGGCTACTGCATGTTAAACTGACTGGAAGAGAGCCAGTGAGCTTGTTCGATGCTAGATTTACATAACTGATGTTAGGCAATGCAAAGACTGATGTTGGTGGAGTCCCTTGTAGCAAGTTATACGACAAATCAAGGTGCTGAAGCTGACTTAACTCACCGAACTGCCCAGGAATCTCTCCACTCAATTTATTCTTACCGAGTAACATAGTGACGAGCCTTTTTGGCATGTGTGGAAGTTCAGAATCCAACTCATTGTCTCCGATATCCAATACTTCCAAGCTAACTAGCCCACTCAAATTAGGTAGTTCACCTGATATACTATTATAAGACAAAGAAATGCCAGTAAGAGAATGGACTCTTCCAATAGACAAAGGCAATGGCCCCTTCAGTCCATTGTGCTGCAAGCTCAAATTTGTAAGGTTTGACAGCAAATCAAACCAATCCGGAACAGTTTCATTGAAGAAGTTTCCATCCAATGTCAATGTTTGTAGCATTGTCATAGAAGATATCTTAGGAGGAATTGTCCCATAGAAAAAATTTGAACTAAGATCAAGCACTTCAAGCTGAGAGAGCCTATGAATCTTATCAGGGAGAGGACCCCATATCCCCAACGAAACCAAAATAACAACTTTCAAGCTAGGCAATCTCGACAGAGTAGTGAAGAAGGAATCGGCAGAAAAAGCGGGCGATAAGGTTTTACCCCAAATAGAATAGCCATTGAAATTATCATGCTTCACAAGCTTATCACCAACAATCTTGAGCTCAGTCACTGAGTTGCCTTCACAGGTAACAGTTAGAACAGGCGTTGAGGGAAGGTAGCAGATATTTTCGGTATTGTTCCAAGGTGCCAGCTGTGTGGGAAACTCTAGCTGCTTCCGTAACTGCTGAAGAACCTGCGTTTGAGATGATGTGTACTGCTCAGTAATGGGTGTCAGCCAAACACAAGAGAGAATAAGCACAAGAGCCCTGAGAAGACGCGGCATTGAAGAAGGATTTATGGGCTTTTTCCTGAGAAAACCTTCAGTGGACTGAGACGCAGTTGAGCATGATAATGTTTAAAATTGGTTAGAGGAAGTAGAAAAAATGGCTTCTTTCCGTGAATAATTTAGATCTCCAGGGCAATACAATAATCATGCAGAAAATTTTCCCAGGCTCGGTAAGATAAACTGCAAAAAAATACATGCTTTCACCAATAAAAATGAAGATTAAAGCAAATTGAGCAGTATTCACAAAGAGAAGGCGTAGAAATTTAAAAAGATGAGAGCTTTGGAGCAGAACGAAGAAAAACAAACAAAAGGAACCTAACCCGAGATTTCCACATGTAACAGTGAAGAATTACCTTCCTCCTGTCGGCAATAGTGGGCGGAGAACAAGTGAGCGCCTTAAAAGGTAGAAGAAGGTCGGTTGGTTTGCGGAAGCTTTGAATGGCAACAGAGACGAGGAAGGAGGTGCTTTGATGATCCAAGAAGGAACAGTTGTGGGGTGCGAGCACATTCAAAGCGGCCACATGGCCGTTCCCAATGCAGCAGGATACCACGTCCTTGCCATTAAAGGAGTTGGGTCCTCAAAGAACGGTCTCTGAACTCCGGCTGCCTCTTTTCCGTCTCCACCATTCCTCTTTGCAAATTTGAAATTACATGGTCGAGATGCATTTGGACTTTTCCACTCATGATGGTTTTGACATATATGAAATGACAAGCTTACCCAGCTGGAATGTTCTTCTATATTTCATTGCTGAGTATTACTAATTGCTGCTGGTGGGTACTACTGGTATTTCCATGGCAACAGCTTTTTGATAAAAAAAAAGAAGAGTTACATACATACCACCTTATACTATTCAATTTACATATTTAACAACTGAAACTTTAATATTACATACATACCACCCTTAATTCATTTTCTTATCAAATATGAGTGGTAGAAATGAAATATATGAGTGGTAAGAAAGAGATATAAGTGATATATTTGATATTAAAATAATATAGGATGGTATGCATGTAATATTAAATTTTTAGGTGTTAAATATATAAATAGATTGTTATAAAGTGGTATGTATGTAAATTTCTCAAAAAAGAAATGTTACAATGCTCAGAAGAAAATTCATGTCATCTAATGGATCACTTATTATTGCGTCCTGAAGTATTCGTGGCGGTAGAGAAATAAAATTAATATCTTAGTTTTATACAAAGATCCAGCATACAAAATAGGGCTGTAGTATTCATACGAGACACCAGAATTTTTACGTAGAAATTCTGGAAAAATAGAGAAAAACAACAGGGCCCTGCCTAATTTAAATGAATCCATTATTATTTGCAGTTGACTATAAATAAGGCCCTTCCATGAGGATAAGGTCTTGGCTCGATGTAGCCATTATATCATATATAGTGCATTACATGGTGGGAGTTGAAAGAATCAGTGTTGAGATATTCGTTTGGTTGGCAGGAACATAATCAACGAGCGATATTGGTTGGAGGGACCGTAAGTCAAGCGACAATTGCAAGCATTATAGTCGGGCACTATGGTCGATGAGATCGTAGTATGGAGATGGTGGTCGAAGAGACCATAGTCGACGGGCGATGTAGGTTGAAAAAATCATAGTTGGTTGACGGTGATTGGAAGAATCGCAGTCAGTGGACGACGAAGGCTAGAAAGGTCGTAGTCATCATGCGACGTTGGTGTCCATGCATAAGTTCGACAACAGTCGGTGGTTGCCGCGAAAGTTCGGAGACAATTGGTGGTTGGACGTAAGTCCGGCAAAAGTTTCAGCGATGGCTGGTGGCCGAGCTATGGTCCGGTGACGGTTGGTGGCGGGCGGTGATCCAATGATGGTTGGTGGCCAGGCGGAAGATCGGCGCGATCGATGGCCAAGCGATGGTCGAGGAGGAGCTTGGTGGCAAGAGAGATCTCAGCCTTCTCTTTTTGTCCTCTCTTCTTTCCCTTTCTTCATCTTCCCCCTCTATGAAAAATGAGAGATCTATTTATAATTTTATGGGAGTGGCATGACTTGTAAATATAGAGAAGATCAATGAAATATTGGGAGTGTTTTGGATGGACGGTCCATGTCGGCTCGCTTAATCATAGAATGTTTATCGAATATTTGAGTGCTTTAATGATGTCAGAATTTGATGATCTTGAGCTCATTGGACTCGTCTCGTCGAGCCTATAAGCATGTCATATTTGAAATTTATTTGGTTATGCAATTTATACTTTAAACCTTCTAAATGCTCTTCGAGTCCTAGATTTGAACCCATTTGGGCTCAGATTGGACCGAATTTGGTGTCGTTGGGTTCGTCTTTTCAAGACATTCAGTTCGACTATAAGTTTGCGGAAATCAGAGTTAATTTTAAAATTTTTCAATGAGAATTTGCCTCAAGATTCGCGCCCGATTAGAAATTTTTTTTAATGATATATCACTTGTATTTATATAATTACATATTCTGTATGGTTGAGCCACTTTGGGAAGGTGATCAGCCTCAACAATGGATATATAATAATAACATCAATATATTATAAATGGACAGCCATACTGTAGGATAAACTGTTCATATTTATATCAATTTATTATTTTATGCTAAGAGGAAAACTATGAATATCAACAAATGCTTTGAAAAAAAAATAAGAAAAAAAATATATAATCAAAAGAATTTAAATTGTAGTGCTTAGAAATATATTAATTTTGGTATAATTAAAATTCATGACAAATGAAGTAACACATAATAATTATATATAAATATCATTGTTATAAATATATTGTTAATGTCCTATTGAATGTTAATAATTTCACATCCTGTATATCAGTATATACTGCAATAGAAACAATGTCTATAGGAAAATCTAGTTTGATCTAATAGTTGGGTGCCCTAATTCCTATTTTAAAGTTCTGAATCCGATACCCAATATATATAGTTGTGGGGGCACATTTACAATTAAATTTACTCAATATTTTAAAATTTTTTATTTATAAAATATGATTTCATCATGTAACTTAAGGCATTAAGCTCTCACTAATACAATATCATTTTGCACCGCAATTTGTTTGTTTCCCCTACATGAAGGCTTCGTCTGGGACGATTTTTTATTGCATCTTAAAATAAAATTTTAGTACAAAAATTAAATTTTTTGCACTAAAACTCTGTTTTAAAAAGCAGTAAAAAAGTCGTCCCAAATAATGCCGAACTCTACAACTAGAAAATTTAAACATATATAGATATTACATATCTACATGTTATGAATTATTTGATAATTGCATTTCTAGCCCAAAATAAAATACTTTTTTTATAATGCATCCCTTTGTAATTAGTGAAATTATGGTACAATATTTATCAACTAAGGCTTCGTTTGGGACATCTTTCTTACTGTTTTTTAGTACAAAAATTTTTTGAACTAAAAATTATTATACTAGAAAACAGTTTTAAAAAACAATAAGAAAACTATCCTGAAAAAAAACCTAAATCTTATCATATTTGTAGATTATCTTTTAATTTATCAAGACCCAACATAATATTAAGGTTTTGTTTGGGATGACTTTCTTACTGTTTCTTAAAGCAAATTTTTAGTACAAAAAATTTAATTTTTATATTAAAAAATTATTTTAAGAAACAATAAAAAAATCGTCCTAAATAAAACCTAAGAAAATTATCAGACACAAATCGTTAATACTAATGATATATCAAACTGGCTGAATTCTTTTTCCTAATTGATGTTTTTGCTTCTCCACGTGAAAGAATTAAATTCACAATCATTAAACCTTTTAGAAATTATATGGCTTTCACAATCAAAGAGACACTTTTTGTCTTCAGGAAATATGATGCGATAATGACCATTTTTTATGTCCCATATTACAAAATTTATTTCCACATTGTAACAAAATAAATAACGATAAATCACGTAAGAATAGGATAATTTGTATTTCGCTTTTCTTTTTTTTTTAATATTATAATATTTATTTTATAGATTTACTTAGATGATATTAAATAAATATTATATAATAATATGTAACCATTGATATATCGCCAAAAAATCATCTTGATCGGGCACGAATCTTGAGGAAAAACTCAAGTTGGAAACTTCAAAAATTATTTCGGAGACCATTTAAACTCCGATTTCAGCGAACTTATAGTCGAACTGAGCGTCTCGGAAATACGAATCCAACGACACCAAATTCGACTCAATCCGAGCCCAAGTGAGTCCAAATCAAGTACCCGAAGCGCTGTTGGAAGCATCAAACAGCTATTTGAGTTACCAAACGGTCTCCGGTTTTGACGAGCTTATAGTCGAATCGAGCGGCTCGACGAGACGAATCCAACGAGCCCAAGATCGTAGAATTCTGACATCATTAAGACCTTCAAATGCTTGATAAACGGTTCATGATCAAGGGATTCAATATCAGTCGTTCATCCGGATCACTCCCTATTTGCCCCTGATCCCTCACATATTTACGGGCTATGCCACTCCAGAAAAACTATAAATAGCCCCTCATTTCTCCTAAGAGGGGACCCAAGCCAAGAAGAGAAGAAGAGAAGAAGAGAAGAAGAAGAGAAGAGAAGCCAAGGAGGGAACAGCTCCTCCTCGACCACCGCCGGAACTCCACCGAAGCACCACCAGGCGCCCGAGGGACGCCGGAGCTCTGCCCTACACGGGAGCAGCATCGGAATACTGCCCGACGCCGGAATTCTACCCGACGCCCGAGTGACGCCGGGTTTCTTTCAAAGTGACGCCAGAATTCTGTTCGACATTCCGAGTGACGTCGGAACTCAGCTTGTCCTTGTAACGGATACTCATTGTAATCTGATCGCCCTTGAAAGCGAGTCAGTCCCCTGTAATCTGCTCAAGTTCTAGTGGAATCATTTCAACTGGGCGTGGCCCCGTGGTTTTTTCCCTTTCCAGGGTTTTCCACGTAAAAATTCTGGTGTTACTTTCTCAATTCTGTTTGTGTGCTGGATATACGTACAACGTTGAGACGGAAAATTAAAATCTATCGCCGCGTATATTTGAGTCCGCAACAGTTTGGCGCCGTCTGTGGGAAACTTCCATCCCACAACTTCAAGTATTGCTACGATGGTCAACAGGCGCAGCAGTCGTATCGTTGGAGCTTCTCGCTCCAACTCCCACCAGTCCAGAAATCAGTCTGTGAATCATAGACGTCCGATATCTGCCTCCTTATACCCCGGGGGGCAAAACGCACCTGGAGAAGGGACCTCGGGACCCTCCTTAGAAGAGAGAATTCGAAAGATGGAAGAATCTCAAAACGAGATCCTACAACTCTTGCGAGAGACCCGACAGCCGATCCTAGCACCTCAGGAGGAGGTTCTTCTCCCTCGAGATCCACCCCGTGTCGAAGCTGTTCAAATTGAACATCTTCAGGCTGAGAATCCTCTTCCTCCACCCAGGAGGCGTTTACAGTCACATCAAGAGAACGAGCTGGCTGATACAGCAAGTTCTACCCATCCTCCGCATGCAAGTCAGCGATCTCGCCTTCCTCAAGACCTTCCTGAAGAGCTAGCCCAACCTCACATTGCTGAGCTCCCTCGCAATGCCCTACGCCACGAACTGCGACAATTAGTCCGGGAGGAATTCCCTACAGGAGGCATAAGGCCACCTCTTCGTCAGTGGGATTTCCAGGAATCGTCACCCCTGGCAGAAGCCATTCTTCAACACCCTATCCCGGTTGGCTTTAAGCTGCCAAGCATTGAATCCTACGATGGGACATCCGACCCGTACGAGCACATCGACCATTACAGGACCATCATGCATATTCAACGAGCTTCAGATGCACTCCTTTGCCAGGTTTTCCCTGCTACTCTTAAGGGACAAGCTCGAACATGGTACTATTCACTTCCAGCCGGAACGATCCCCACATTTGTTAAATTGGCCAAGGTGTTTGTCGAGCAGTTCGTAGCCAACCGAAGAATTACTAAGGATTCTTCTCACCTTTCTGGGATTCGTCAAAACGAGGGAGAATCGTTGAAAGAATACTTTCGACGATTTTCTATCGAGGCTCGACAAATCCCAGGAGTAGACCCAGAATTGCTCCGAGGGGTCTTTCTTGGAGGACTTCGTCCTGGCCCCTTCTATTCGGCACTCATGCGCGATACTGTTCATTCATATGCCGATCTGATCCATCGCGTGGAAGCACAGATATCAGCAGATGAGGCAATAAACGCTCACAGAAAACAGTTCGAGCAACCCACTGGGAAGCGCAAGGGGGCACCTGAGATGGATAATCCGTCATCACAACGGAAAAAGCAAGGGAAGAGCAATCTACCTCCTAGACCCCCAATGCCACGACGAGAACCCCGACAGGAGAAGGAGTACACTCCGCTCAACACCTCTCGAGCAAATGTGTTGATGACGATTCAAGATCAGGACAAAGTGAAGTGGCCGCATCCTTTAAAGCAGAATACAGGAAACCAAGATCAGTACTGCCACTTTCATCGTAGTCGTGGCCACACTACTGAGTCCTGTAGGCAACTTAAGGAGGAGATTGAAAGACTCATCCGTCAGGGCTATCTTCGACAATTTATTGGGAATCCACCTACCCGAGAAGAAGCTCGTCCCACTGGGGGGCAAAATCAATCACAAAGACAACCAGCGAATAACCGGGTAACGGTGGGCGAAATTGAAACAATTGCAGGAGGCCCCTTACTATCCGACCAAGTCTTTTTGACCATGGAAGAAAACCCAACTCCAAAAAAGGCTCGTATCGATCATTCCATCACGTTCGATGATTCCGACCTGGAAGGAGTAAAGACCCCCCATCAAGATCCGCTTGTCATAAACGCAGGCATTGGTGACCCGTGTTATAATGTCAAAAGAATTCTTGTGGACAACGGAAGCTCCGTAGATGTTCTATTCTACTCCACTTTTCTCAACATGGGTCTCTCAAGAGAAAAACTTCAACCTGCTGCAGGTCCTTTATATGGATTTGATAATCGACCTGTACAAGCAGAAGGAATAATCAGTCTCCCGGTAGTCCTTGGAGAATTTCCTCGACAGACTACACACTCCATCCAATTCATTTGGTGAAGTCAGAATCAGCTTATAACGCCATCTTCGGGAGGTCGCTCCAGTCAATTTTTGGGATCATCGCATCCATTCCTCACCTCAAGCTGAAGTTCCATACCCCATCAGGAGTCGGTGTAGTATGCGGAGACCAGCAAATAGCACAAACCTGCTATCTTAGGCAGATCAAGTCTCATCCAACGGTTACCCTAAGCATCGAGGACTTTGATCTGCGCAGCGAAGATATTCCTCAGAGAGCTTCCCCTGTGGAAGACCTTACTACTGTATCTATATCTGAAGAGCATCCTTCAAAGACAGTGCGAATTGGATCACTTCTCTCAGATGATGAGAAGAAAAACTTTACAGCTTTTCTGCGAGAAAATCAGGATATTTTTGCATGGAGTCCAGCAGATATGCCTGGAATTGACCCCGAAGTGATCGTTCACTCTCTCAAAGTCAATCCAACATGCAAACCGATTATCCAGAAGAAGCGAAACTTTGCACCAGACCGCCAGCAAGCAATTGAACAAGAAGTTGATAAACTTTTAGAAGCCGGATTCATACGAGAGGTGCACTATCCTACTTGGTTAGCAAATGTCGTCATGGTACGGAAGGGGAGTGGAGCCTGGAGAATGTGTATAGATTACACTGATCTCAATAAAGCTTGCCCAAAAGATAGTTTTCCGCTCCCTCGTATTGACCAGTTAGTTGATACCACTTCCGGTCATCAGATGTTAAGCTTTATGGATGCATACTCCGGTTACAATCAAATAAAGATGAATCCTGCTGATGAAGAAGCAACAGCTTTTCAAACAGACAAAGGATTGTACTGCTACCGGGTGATGCCCTTCGGGCTCAAAAATGCTGGAGCAACTTATCAGCGCCTCATGAATAAGGTTTTCAAAAGCCTTATTGGACGTACAATGGAGGTGTACGTAGACGATATGTTGGTAAAAAGTCTGGAAAAAACCCAACATATCTCTGACCTGAAACAATGTTTCCACTTGTTAAGGCATTACAATATGCGACTCAACCCCGCTAAATGTGCTTTTGGAGTCGCTTCTGGAAAGTTTTTAGGGTTTATGGTAACCCATAGAGGAATCGAAGCCAATCCAGAGAAGATCAAGGCACTAAGGGACATGGTGCCGCCAAAGAACATCAAGGAGGTCCAAAGGCTGAATGGGAGAATTGCGGCACTATCTCGTTTCCTGGCACGTTCAGGAGACAAATATCTGCCCTTCTTCAAGATACTTAGAGGTGCTCGTAGCTCCGGGTTTCAATGGACAGATGAATGTCAAGAAGCCTTCGAACAGTTGCGAAAGTATTTGGCATCCCCGCCACTACTTTCTAAACCAATACCAGGAGAGAGATTGTATTTATATATGGCTGTATCTATCCAAGCCATTAGTTCAGTTCTGGTCCGAGAAGAAAATGCTATACAACGTCCTATCTACTATGTTAGTAAGATTTTATCTGAAGTAGAGGGACGTTATCCTTTGGCAGATAAGACAGCATTGGCGTTAGTTTACTCCGCCAGAAAACTACGCCCTTACTTTCAAGCTCACTCAATTGGAGTTTACACGAATCTGCCGCTAAAAAGCATTCTGCAGAAGCCAGAAGCATCAGGCAGGCTTGTCAAGTGGTCTGTAGAACTGGGAGAATTTGATATCCACTACTTGCCTAGACCTGATATTAAATCTCAAGCACTAGCAGATTTTGTAGTTGAGTGCACTGTTCCAGCATCTGATGTACAACCGAGTGCTCCACCTTCTTCTCCATTCTGGATGTTGTATGTCGATGGAGCTTCAGGGAGTTCTGGGGCTGGGGCTGGAATTTTATTAATCTCTCCACAGAAGGTTACTCTTGAGTACGGGCTTCGACTCAAGTTCCCAGCAACCAACAACGTAGCAGAATACGAGGCCCTTATTGCTGGGTTGAGACTAGCCATCGACTGTGAAGTCCAGAACCTAATAGCCCACACTGATTCCCAACTAGTCGCCTCTCAGGTGGAGGGGGATTTTGATATTCACAACCCACAATTGGCTCAATATTGTAGCATTGTGAAGCTACTCTTAGCCCGTATAGGGGAACATCAAATCATACATATCCTCCGAGAACAAAATGCAAGAGCAGACGCTCTTTCTAAACTTGCTACATCAACAACGGGGGATATCTACAAGAGAAGATGTATCGAGGAAATCCACTTTCCAAGCATTCAGGGTCCATGGGTCATACAGTCAATTGACGAGCCAAGAGAGATGTCTTGGATCGAACCCATCTTGTCTTTTCTAAAAGATGGAGTGCTACCTGAAGATCCTATAGCTGCAATACGACTTCGGAGACAAGCTGCAAATTTCACTATTATCAGCAACGAGTTGTATAAGCGCTCCTTCATTGGGCCCTACCTCAAGTGTCTCCCACCATCAGAAGCCGATTACGCGCTTCGAGAAGTGCATTCAGGAGTATGTGGAGAACATCTGGGAGGAAGAGCGTTAGCTTACAAGATCATGAGACAGGGATTCTATTGGCCTACAATGAAACAGGATGCACTTGAATTCACACGAAAGTGCGAAAACTGTCAACTGCATTCTAACCTCACTCATACACCCGCTCTGGAGCTTGCATCTCTTCAAGGCCCCTGGCCTTTTGCCCAATGGGGAATTGATATAATGGGACCTTTTCTTATAGCAACTGGACAGCGAAAATTCATTATTTTGGCTGTAGATTACTTCACCAAATGGGTAGAGGCGGAACCTTTGGCGAAGATTACTGAAGCAAATGCCAAGCAATTCTTATGGAAGAACATAATATGTCGCTTTGGCATTCCCGCAAAAATCATCACTGATAACGGGACACAGTTCACTGGGAAAATCTTTACATCTTTTTGTAGGGATTTTCATATTCAGCTCATTCACACAGCTGTTGCCCATCCTCAAACTAATGGGCAAACAGAGGTCACAAATCGAACAATCCTGAAAGGGCTGAAGACACGCCTAGGGAAGGCTGGGGGGCAATGGGCCGAAGAACTCCCCAATGTCCTCTGGGCTTATCGGACCACCGCCAGAACTCCTACAGGGGAAACCCCATATAACCTTTGCTTTGGTACAGAAGCAGTCATACCGGTTGATATCGGAGTTCCTAGCCACAGAGTTCAGACTTTCAACTTCAAAACAAACGAGGAGAAGCTTAGAGCAAATTTGGATCTCCTCCCAGAAGTAAGAGATGAAGCCTCACTCAGAACCGCGGCATACCACCAAAGAGTTGCCCGTCACTACAATCGAAGGGTGAAACCTCGCCCTATCACTATTGGGGACTTAGTACTACGAAGCATTGAAGCCGCCGGAAAAGGCCCTCAGCGAAATAAGCTCTCCCCTCTCTGGGAGGGTCCTTATTTGGTAGCGGCTATGGTCAAGCCTGGAACCTTCAAACTGAAGGATGCTGGCGGAAAAATGCTTCCTCGAACTTGGAACGTGGGCAATCTTCGCAAATATTACCAGTAGGAGTTGATACTGCTATCAGTCTATATGTTATGTTTGTCTTATATTTTATCTTCTCCTGTAGTCGTATTATAAAGTTTTTCGTACATCCCTTATGTATTGGTTATAGAAGAACTTCTTTCTTGTATCCCTAAGTTATTCTAGGGAACTGTTATCTCATATTACAGAGCAATATGATATTCACTTTGTCGTGCTATTGTTTCTTCTCTCCAAGCTCTTTTTCTGTGATTCGAGAAGTACACAATCTATATTGTATCTCAATCATTGAATGATCAATCCCAGGGGGATTTGATCCGACCTCTTCCACACAGGTTAATGTCATCAAGCAAATGCTTTGACTAACAACCTCGGATAGGTCAAGTATCCTAAGAGGATATCTTGAATATCAAAATCATTTGATGATCAATCCCAAAGGGAGTTGATCTGACCTTTTTCCGGACAGGTTAAGGAAATCGAGCAAATGCTTTCACTAATAACCCTGGATAGGTCAAAATCTTTAAAGAAAAAGAATGCCTCACATTTGTTCAAGTCAAAAGAGAGCTCACTAAAGTCCAAACTGAAATAAAACTAAGTAAATTTCATTTGCATGTGAGAAAAGAACATCAACAACATCTTTATATATCACTGAACATCAAGTACACCAGATAGAAACATCAACAACGAGCATACATACAATCACTAGAAAGGAATCAAAGTGATACAAAACATCCTATAGAATCTCAACATCATCCTCGTCCTCCTCCAAGGCAAAAGCTCGCTGTAACTCACTCTCCCGCTCTTCACCACCAGAGTCCGAAGAAGCATCACTAGAAGCCTGGCTGGGAGTCAGTCCCTCAATCTCTGCTCCAGTCTTGCGATGTACTGTCCGAACACCCTTCATGAAGCCTCTGATAAAGCCATCCTCTGCACACTCTGCCTCCAAGGCCTTCACCTCCACGTCATAAATATGACTGCGGGCCTCCTGAATGTGGTCCTCAATGATGATCTTGAAAGCATAAGATTTCTTGAACTCTTCAATAACTGCTGATGGCAACTGCTGGGCCTCCTTCTCGGACAATACACTCTGAAGCCTCTCATTCTCAGCCTCAAGGACTTGCTGAGCCTTTTCCTGCTGCTTGATCGTCGCTTGTGCCTCCACCAACTCTATATGCAGACGATCCATTCGTTCATTCTGAGAAGAGACTGAAGTGATCTTGTTCGCCAACTCAGTTCTGCACCCCTCGAGCTGATCCTCCACCACCTTCATCTCCTTCACTTTATTGTCATATTTCTTCTTGTACTCTCCCTGAAGGTATTTAACCTTCACAAACTCTTTGTTCCAATCGTTCAGAGCCTTGGTCATCTCAAGCTTGAAATCAGAATACTGAGACAAGAAAAATATCAGAAATATATTCCTTAAGAAATGTAAAGAAGGAGAAGAAGTGAAGGAGAACTCACCAACTCCTCAGCCCGTCGGCGGCCGATGCACTGATGGTTTAACACATCCTCTGGAATATATGTCTTGGATGGAGAAGCTCGGGGACCTCTGCTAACAACTGTCAAAACTTCACCTGCCCTTTTCTTCCTCAATGCCTGCAAACCTTCCTCGCTCCCTGGACGCTTGGAGTGGTTCTTTTGGGGAACCACTTCTGGAACTCTAGCAGACTTCTTCAACATTTGAGCATGTGATCTCCCTGCTTGAGTAGATAGCCCAACCTTGAACAAGTACTCCTCATCTACATATCTACTCAAGTAACGCACCTCGTAGTGTAGAGCATCCAGATCAGGGAGTTTCAGTATCCTCAGCAAATCTTCTGCTCCAATGTGAAGGGGGACAGGTAGCTCTTTCAACTTCCCCCACTTCTCCTGAAGACCCCAATCATTCTGAACATAAAAGAAGTTGCTAATCCAACCTTTCGAGGGGTCTCGGGTGCGGATATCCAACCACTTGGACCTGAATGAAACACGTCCCTGCGCATCGCTAAAGAGACGCCCCATCCGAGAAAGGCACTCTGAGAAAAGTACCACTCCGCGGTCTCTGAAAAGCACGATCAGGCCCATCACAATCGACATTGCTCTGTAGGAAAATTGAGACAAGCATACCCCACAAAGCGTCAGAATGTCGATCAGTTCGGAGGAAGGAGGAAATCGTAGCCCCGCTCGCAGGCTAAATTCATACACCGTCACATATCCAGGGGGAGGAAAGCAAGCGCGATCAGTTCTGGCCGGCACCTTCATCACCAAATCATTAGGAAAATGAAACTTTTTCCTAAATGAGATGAAGGAGTCCTCAGTGACAGTGGAAATCACATCGTCAGCCTTCGGCGCCTTCTGGACCCTCTTTGGAACTTCAGACCGTTGCGCAGGACGATCTTCTGAAGGAATTTTGGAGGAGGCAGGGTCACCCATTTTTGCTCCCTTTACTAAAGAGGGGCGCAGTTCTAAGTAGGGAAAGTCACCTACGAAAGACTGCGGAAAGCCTCCAAAGTAGGAAGAAAAAGGGAGGAAGAACGGGGGGAGGAAGGGAGAAAGCCACTAACTTCTGCACAAAAAGAGGGGCGCCAAGTCAAGTAGGGAAAGTCACCTACTTAAAAAATGGCGGAAAGCCTCAGAATGCCAAAAGCTAGAAAGCCAGAGGAAGAAGGGAAGAAGGGGCGAGTTTCTACTAAGCCTTGGGGGGTCTATTTATAGTTTTCCTTAAGGGGGGGAGGATTCCAAAATTCTATTAAATTCCCTGAAATTTTTCAAATTTTTCAGAATTTTTTGGGATTTTTTCGGAATTTTTCGGGCCCAAATTAAAAAAAAAAAAATATAATAATAAAATAATGCAACCGGCCGGCGGTTTCCCTAACCGCCGGCCAAAACTGCCGGCCAAGAGGCGCGGCCAAGAGGCGCGGCCAGCCAGACCGCGCGGGCCAGGCGCGGGCCTAGGGCGGGCCAGGCGCGGGCCGCAGGCGGGCCCCGGGCGGGCCGCGGGCGGGCCTCGGGCGGGCCAGGCGCGGGCCTAGGGCGGGCCAGGCGCGGGCCGCAGGCGGGCCCCGGGCGGGCCGCGGGCGGGCCTCGGGCGGGCCGCGGGCGGGCCGCGGGCGGGCCCAGCACGGGCCGAAGGTGCTCCGGCGCGTTTCTGCGCCGCCGGCGGCGGCGGCGGCGGCGGCCGGCCGGTTCGGCCGGTTCGGCCGCCTACCCGTTCCCGGGCTCCGATTGTGGGCCCGGACGGTCCAAATTCGACGTTTTTGAGGTCCCCGGACACGTTTTTCGACGTTCCGGACTCAATTTTGACACTTTCGGAGCTCAAAGGGGCCTCTATGATCAAGTTCGAGCAAACATTTAATTTTTGGAACGCAAATTTTTGCAATTTTGCCAAAGTGAAAAGCCGGAACAAGTATTTTTGGACTCGTGGAGCTTCGACGTCCAAAAATAGGGGGGCAACTGATATATCGCCAAAAAATCATCTTGATCGGGCACGAATCTCGAGGAAAAACTCAAGTTGGAAACTTCAAAAATTATTTCGGAGACCATTTAAACTCCGATTTCAGCGAACTTATAGTCGAACTGAGCGTCTCGGAAATACGAATCCAACGACACCAAATTCGACTCAATCCGAGCCCAAGTGAGTCCAAATCAAGTACCCGAAGCGCTGTTGGAAGCATCAAACAGCTATTTGAGTTACCAAACGGTCTCCGGTTTTGACGAGCTTATAGTCGAATCGAGCGGCTCGACGAGACGAATCCAACGAGCCCAAGATCGTAGAATTCTGACATCATTAAGACCTTCAAATGCTTGATAAACGGTTCATGATCAAGGGATTCAATATCAGTCGTTCATCCGGATCACTCCCTATTTGCCCCTGATCCCTCACATATTTACGGGCTATGCCACTCCAGAAAAACTATAAATAGCCCCTCATTTCTCCTAAGAGGGGACCCAAGCCAAGAAGAGAAGAAGAGAAGAAGAGAAGAAGAAGAGAAGAGAAGCCAAGGAGGGAACAGCTCCTCCTCGACCACCGCCGGAACTCCACCGAAGCACCACCAGGCGCCCGAGGGACGCCGGAGCTCTGCCCTACACGGGAGCAGCATCGGAATACTGCCCGACGCCGGAATTCTACCCGACGCCCGAGTGACGCCGGGTTTCTTTCAAAGTGACGCCAGAATTCTGTTCGACATTCCGAGTGACGTCGGAACTCAGCTTGTCCTTGTAACGGATACTCATTGTAATCTGATCGCCCTTGAAAGCGAGTCAGTCCCCTGTAATCTGCTCAAGTTCTAGTGGAATCATTTCAACTGGGCGTGGCCCCGTGGTTTTTTCCCTTTCCAGGGTTTTCCACGTAAAAATTCTGGTGTTACTTTCTCAATTCTGTTTGTGTGCTGGATATACGTACAACGTTGAGACGGAAAATTAAAATCTATCGCCGCGTATATTTGAGTCCGCAACAACCATATAACACTTTATATAATATTTACATGCTATATAAGTAATCCCATATTATAACATTACATAAATATAATAACTTTATACAAAAAAAAATATTATTTATCTAATATATATTTAATATATTTTAATCCTTTTAATTTAAAAAAGATTATAATTTAGAATTTGCATCAAATTGATCTTTACATGTTATGTAAATATCATAATAGCATACTCTTATTTGAATAATATATTTTAGCTTCAACAAAGCTATAAGAAAATAAAATCGTTTTGGATAATTTTAATAATTGGTAATGATAAACAATTTAGCTTAGATTTAAGAAAAATAGGGCCTCTTCTCAAAAAAAAAAAAAAAAAAAACTTTCAAATTTCAGAGTCAGACAAGTTTTATTTTTGATAATTTAAACTTTTTTATTTTTATTTTTAAAAACTTTTTTCTCATTCATAATTTCAAAATTATTTAAAAAAAAAACAGTTTTTTTAAAGACAATTTTAAAAAAACGATGAAAAATTTATTCTCCAAATAAATATTATTTTTTACAAATTATTTTTCATACCACAACAGACTAAGGCTTCGTTTGGTTATCCGATGACTTTTATAAAAAATAGTTTTAAAAATTTTGTTTGAGAGAATAGAGGTTTCTAATGGAGAAGCCAAAACTAAAAAGCTTTTGAAAACAATATAAAAATGAAGTTCCGTAAAAATTTGTTTTACAAAATGTCACATACAAACAGCAACCCAAAAATAACTTTGCTGTTTCGAAACAGAAAAGACAAAACTAAATCATCTCAAACGAGGCCTAAAAGCTCTTTCAAATATAACCTTATGATTAGTCAAGCTTTGAGCTTAAAAAGTCTGATTTTGAGCCAACTCTTTTTTTTTTAATTCTGAATTTTGAATGGATTTAATCCTAAATTATTAAATATATATGTACATACGAGTATTAAATATTCAGTAGGGTTTAAGCTAAAATATGCATGCAACTCAAAAACCAAAAAGATCATAGAGATAAGAGTCCCTTAACTCTCTGTCCAAACCCAAACCGACAAGTTCTATTTCCCACATGTTTTTTTTTCTTTTTTATTTCTCTGAATATTACACATTTTTTTATTTCTCTGAAATAATTTTTAATTATAAAAATTTATTAAGAATAGCAAAAAAAAAATAATCAAATAAAAATTATAATTGATATATAAAAAATAAAATAATAAAAAATTTATTTCAAAAGAAGTCAATATTTTGTTTGGAACAGCTTTCTTACTGTTTTCTAAAATAACTTTTTTATACAAAGATTTGTAGCTGAAAATTTTTTTGGACTAAAAATTTCTTTAGAAAGTAATAAAAAAGTTATCCCCAGATCCTACAAGAACATTCAAGTCATTGGTTAACAATATTATTTTTTGAGTTGCATGTATATTTTAAGATCTATCACTTGTTATTAAAAGAATTATAAGTACAAAATAAGAGCAGAAATTTGAAAAAAAAAAAAAAAGTAAATTGCTCCCCTTATCTTGGATTGGGATTGGCTTCTCTCTCCTCAACAGGATAGGGCAGACAGTGCTTTTCCACATGGTAGTTGAAGGGGGGAGGGGCAAAGGCTGGCCTTGCTTGGCCTTTTCCACAGAATTTCATACTGTTAGAATTGCTCGCTGGAGAGAATATCAAAAGAGAAAAAGTAATTAAAGTGATCGTTTTATTTTTATTTATTTATTTATTATTATTATTTTGAAACAGGAGTATCTACCCCTGTCATTTTCAAGAGAGTGATTGGCGGTGTAACTAATCTCTCAGCGTAACCTAGCGAAGCCACCCACCGGCATTGGGCCCACACTTGCTATTCCCCACTGAAGGAGAAAAAATCGCTCAAGGACTTTATTTTGTTAATTTTAGATGCTGGAAGGAAGGTGATGAAATGATAGATTTGTGTGATTTGCTTAACAAATAAATTTTTATGAGAATTAGATGTTGAAGTCTTGTGTATATACGAGGCAAGATTAGTTAGTTGAATGGTTGAATTCGGCAGCTAGTTTTAGCTTCAATTCTAGTTCATTTGTTGCTTACATTAAACCTTTTTTCTAATGCAGTGGCAATTGGCAATGAAGGTTGTAGTTTGGGCAATAGTGGACCTTTGTTTTGATTGTTCTCCTAATATTAGAGGAAATTGAACAAATGAGAAGATGTGGACTTATATGTTAAAAAAAAGAAGAAGAAGTATAAACCTAAAAGAAAATCACAGCCCGCTAATGCACAAAAGGATTCCGAAAAATAAACCAAAAGACCTAAAGGCCAGAGGTTTCCCATGGGGACCTAAACTCGCTACTGCTCAAAGAGCTACAACAAAGAGGAAAATAAAGTCCTAATGAGTGAAGGTCCCCGACTAAGAACAAAAATAAAACAAAAGGTTGATAGAACATCAAGCCCAAAAAATTAGCAGAAAGATCTGCCAAGAATCTGTATATATCAATAAGCTCCCAGGTAGAGTACCCTGCAAAAGAACAATCAAAAGTGTTTTCAAAAGAAAAAAAGGCAACACCAACCAGAGCATAATCAACAGGAGAACAAATTCTTAAAACCTGCAGAGAAACCTCAACCACCACTATAATAAAAGCTTGAACCTCATAAGCAAACATCAATGAAAACTCCCCAAACTGGCACCATAAAAAAAAACATCTAGTAGATGAACAAAACCCAATTGTGAAATGTCAAATTCCAACCACCCCCATTCAAGTTATTCCCTAGCTAAAAGCCAGATCTAAAAAAAAAACCAAATAACAACAATAGCTCCAGTCATCATGACAATAATTCATGCAGCCGAACAAGTTGTAAGAAATCAAATATTGATTGATGAGAACATTAGAAGTTAGTCAATAATAAATGATGGGCTTGGTCATTCTCATGATAGTGGGGGAGACTATACAACTGAGAAAATGATCACGATGTTGGGGATGATGATTTCATTCATTAGTATTTTGTCAAGTAATGATTAGTGGTAATGATAGAATGTTCACAAGTGTTGGAAAACATCAAGTGACATCTATAAAATATTGAAAGCCAGGTGATGTCGGCCTATCAACTTTATCATTCTTATAAAATGAGGAGAGATCAAGCAACTGGAACAGCATGCATTAAAAATCAATGTATGAAGAAAATTAGCTATTGCTTAACATCATATGACAATAATGAGCATCAACATTTATCAGTGATTGCCATCATAGGCATTAGTGCTAGCCAATGACCAGGGTTGGGTGATGACCAATAATGGATAAAGCTTTTATAAATCCTATATTTGCCTCTATAAAAAAACTCACATGAATACATAGAAATAAGGCTTATTTATAAATATCAAGGGTGGGCATTCTACTTATAGATACTAGAATCATGAACACTTTATCAAATGAGCTACATAACACCTTTTGAATCTTTCATAACTTTTTGGACATTTAAATGCCTTAATAAACTTAGAGTTGTGCAATCCATACTCATCAAGCTACTTATTTTGATTATTAGAATTTAAAATTGAAAGTCATTTGATGGTCTCAAACAGTTTTCTAATTATGCTTAAGAGTTCTTGATTTAGGCATATTTTTTTATAAATTCAGATTGTTTTGATCCCATTGATTTGTCTTCTCTAAATACATTATCTCAGTTATAATTTTGATAAATTAGAAGTTTGATAATGTCTCTGTTAAGCTTATAATATACTCAAAATTATGTGATCTTGACCTCATAGGATTTATCTCATCAAGATGCTCATTTCAACAATGATTATGTAAGTTTTAGTTGACATTTGACCACTCAAATAATCTCATAAAGATGCTCTTTTAATAATATTTTTGGTGCTTAATCCATGCTCATTTAGACTTATATTTAGATGATTTTATTCTCTTTGGTTTGTGTCATCAAAATGCGTGGTCTTAAGTAGAAATTTGTTGGAATTGATGTCAAGATGTGTACACTTATATTTGCATTGATCAGATTAATTAAGCCTTTGTTTAGGATGATTTTCTTATTGCTTCTTAAAGCAGTTTTCCAATACAAAATTTTTTTAAAATAAAAAAATTTATACTAAAAAGCTGCTTTAGAAAACAATAAGAAAACTGTTCCAAACGAAGTCTAAGTTTTCATGTAAGTTTGCGAAAGTTCTTATATTCATCATCTTCGAATAATTTCACCAAGCTTCAAGTTGCCTAAGGACACATCTCACGAGTTCAACCATAAAAGGTTATACTTAAGCATATTGAAGTCATCTAAGTTCTAGAATTTATCAAATTATTCAATGTCATATATCGTAAAGTCACCCGGGGAAAAGACCATTCTCTAGTAGAATTTGACATACTAAAGTTATCAACTCGCTTCCAATAGAAAAAAAAAAAAATACAAACACAATAAGGCTTTCACAACTCCTTTAAGCCTTTAAGGGAACTCATCCATCCATCAATAGTACTCGTTTATCAAATATCAAAGAACTCAATCTCTTAAGTGAATAATTCATCCTATAGAATTCATCTTTCATATGAAACTTTCTATATTCATACGAAATTGCATTGTTGATAGATAAAATTTGCAAGCCGTATCACCAATTAATATATGGTCATTTATATTAGGTTGATTCATAATTGCACTTTCTCTTAAACAGTGCGACTAAAGCTTCGTTTGTGATAGCTTTCTTACTGCTTTTTAAAACTGCTTTCAAGCACACAAATTTCTAGAAATAAAAAAATTTATATTAAAAAATAACTTTAAAACGTAATAAGAAAGCTGTCCTAAATGAAGCCTAAATATCTATCTATAGCCATACTTTCTAAAATTATTTGTATGGCTAATAATAATCTCAAGCCATACATTTTATTTTTTACTATAGTTTTGAATGAAGTGTTAATAATATTAACGATCATGACTTCTGGCTACTCACATTTTCCAAAAAGGCATTTAACTAATTTTAATCACAAAACAATCGTCATTCTCCTTTAAAAATATTAAAAGAACATCAAAATTTGATTGAGATTTCCTTTAGGATAACTTTTTAATTATTTATTTTTCAGAATGTAATTATAATTAATTTTGACCACTACTTTTTTATTCCTTTCAAAAAAAAAATTATGCTTCTTTTCTATTACAATATTTTTTCAAAAAATAACTTTTTTTTCACAATAATTTTATAAAAAATAAAATCCATTAGGGCATCTTCAATAGAAAACTTATTTTACACTCCAAAATGTAGTAATTTATCTCCAATAGAATTCCATCTCATAACATCAAAAAAGAATATTCTAAGTATATTCTTTTTCCAACTTACTAAAAAATAGTATTTGTGAGCAGTGCGATGTCAATATTGACGTCGCACTAATCACTTTGCAAAAATGACATTGAATCGGACATTCGATTGGATCTCGCGGTGACTATAAACGCTCATTTGACATTCGATTGAAATAGCCTAAGCAGATTCTGAATGGTTGCATTTCATCACAGCAAAATATGATAAAATGCGAGTCATTATGCTATGGCTGTTGAGATGGCAAGATGGGACATAATGATGAAATGCCACGTGGAGGTTTCTGATTAATGCAAGTGGTTTTTTTTTTCTTTTTTGACGAGTAAGCACTGTCTTTAGGCCAGTGAAAATCCCGGTGGACCTAACAGGCAAATGGTTTGAGAAATTACAAAAAGTAGCTGAACAAATCACATCAGTTAGTGCTAAATAATAATAATAATAATAATAATAATAATAATAATAATAATAAATCATATGTTTTTAGAAGACAATCGATTGGGATTCAGTACAGTGTGCAATAGTCAAACATTAGCGATGTCATCACCTTTGGCAAAATAAATAAAAAGATTTTTTACATGTATATAACATTTAAAATTATTATAATTATATATCTAATATCTAAATTATACTATTTATTTTTTTACCACCTAAATACCATTCCACTAATCTAAAATACCACTCGGCTAACTCTCGCCAAAACCCCACCCCGACCTTTCCCATGGACATGCGATTCATCTTCAAACAAATAGGAGAAAGAGACGGATAGTAACGGGTTTTTATGAGTTCTATCTGTGCATTTTAAAATAAGAGAGAGGGCGGGAGATCGCAAACGAGCGAAACCAAAGAGCCAGAAAAAGGAATGAATGGGCGAAGCTTTGGAGCATACGTGCGATCCATTCGAATCTTCAGCAAATGGAAGAAAGAAGATGACGGTACCAAGTTTTCATGAGTTCTGTCCATGCATTCTAATAAAAAAAGAGAGCGGGGGACCTGTGATTTCTTCTTGTTCGTGTGATCCAGAGAGCAGGTGAAGCAGTGATTTCGTGCGATTCATTTCGACGAACAAGTGAAACCAGAGAGCCCGGAATAAGGAATGGACGGGCAAAGCTTTGGAGCCTGCGTGCGATCCATTCGAGCGTGCAATCCTCTTTCTCTCATTTGCTGAAGATGAATCGCACGTCCACGAAAAAGGTCGGGGTGGGGTTCTGGCGGTAGTTAACGGAGTGGTATTTTAGATGAGTAGAATGATATTTAGGTGGTAGAAAAGTAAATGATATAGTTTAGGTGTTAATTACAATAGTTTTAGATGTTATGTATCTAAATAAAATATATTTTTAGGACAAAATATGTTTAATTTCATATTAAATATAAATAAAATAAAAGTAAAAATAATCCTAACTGGCATCTTAGAATATATCTTTATTGCCAAAATAATTACCATAGAAAAATAGTACAAATTTTACTTTGGGGCTTATATGAAAATAAAATGAGTGTAAATATTCTAAATATAAGTGTTTTGAAAATATTGATATTTGATTGGATGAAAAAAATAAAATAAAATAAATATAATGTAAATTATTTTAATTTATTTTTAAGATAAATTAAACCTTGCAGACATTAATTTGTCTTCAGCACGTGGAGCAACTTATTAATCAGGCTGCTTATATTTGCTAATATCTTCCCCGCCACAAGACAAAGATTTGACTTTTATAATGGGACCATATTTAAAAATCAGCACTCAGCTCATTAATTACCAATCAAGCAGTGGCTCAGCGTCTAAGCCAATTGGATAATAGCTTCAGCGTCTTTGGCGCGAGTTGGGATTCAAAGAACTGCACAATTGTCAATTGTCCTGTTTTTGTCTTTGATATTTAAATTTTTTTGTTTTTTTTTCAGGAATAAGGTATCTATCCGCTGTTATCTCTGAAGAAAAATTTTTTTGGCGGAGTAATTAATTTCTCGGCGGGCCTAATGACAATCAGGCCCACAGGTGCGAGATCACGAACTTATTTTCTTTCCACTTAGCAGTCGCGCAGCTTGAGAGAGGAATTAAACATGGGCTTGAGGATTCTCAATCATGCTCGCCCACCCCCTCAACTAAGCCCGGTGGGGTCTTTGCTATCTAATTAAAAAAATAAATTTAATAAATGCTATAATTAATGAGTGTGCCAATGTTTGAAAAAAAAAGCGTGCCATTGTTTGAATTTTAACATTAAAAAACATATTTTTGACTTATTTTCAATGGACTACGTTAATAAAGTTAAAATTTTCAAGTATATTAAATATATTTAGAATTATAACTCTTAAAAAACAGTAATTTATAGTTATGATTTTAGTGTTACCGACTGAATAGCTCATATCATTTATGAGCGTTGAAAGGCTAGTCAATCTCAGAAGGAGGGATTCAATTTAAACAAAAAAAAGGCAACTGATCTTCTCTCACAATTAAATAATCAACATGCTGACAGATTAGTTTTATTTATTTATTTACGGCATTGACGAGCTCTTTGTCAGTTGCAATAAAGAAAATTTTATGATGTACTCGATGTACTGGTCTATCTTATTCGTACATATTACAAATATAATTGTAAATTTGCGGGAGGACTGGGAGCTGGAAGTAAATTATATAAGGAATACAAAATAAGAAATAGAAGTTATAAAAATTAGAAGATATCAAAATTTAACATGAAAAAATTTGAAATTTGAAAAAAAATGATGGAGCCACACCACATTGATAAATCTACTATGAAAATTAGGAGAAATTTGTACAGATATCTCTTCTCTCTCGCTCTCCTTATTTTTCGCCTCTTACACCATTCTCTCACTCAAAACAAAAAAGAAAGTCAAGTAAATAACATCAAAGTACTCCACCCTTAAGAAAAATGAGAAAGAAAATAGTATAGTCCGCCTTGAAGCATTGCGATGCTAGTTTGCAACTCTGCGGTGCTCAAACCTCTATAATTGGTCCATCTAACATTGCTGCGGTGCCGAATTTAGAGCGTTGCAGCGCTAAGCTCTCTGTCATTTCTCCCAGCAAACTTTGTAGCACTGGGGTGCTTAGGAATATAATGTTGAGGGGCGCTCGAGTACATAGCACCGGAGCGTTGCACCCGAACACAAGCAAGGGGAGGACCCTCACAACCCCCCAGCGAGCATGACAAATTGAATTGAGGTATGAGGTAATAGTACAACATGATTTATCGATACAATTAGATTCTACACAGACTAACACCTTGACAATCAAGGGGAATCTTCTTTGTTTCTTTTGGGTTTTTACACCTGACATGCCACCAAAATTCTCCTTGATCTAGCACGAATCTCGATGCAAATTTGAATTTTGTACTTCCAAATTATATTAAGAATCATCCAAATTTTAATTTCAACAAACTTATAGTCAAATTGAACATCTCAAGGAAATGAACCCAAAGCCACCAAATCCAATCTAATCCAAGCCCAAATGAGCCCAAATCAAAGGATCAAAATAGGGGTGGAACGAGCCTTTCATTTCAGGGTGGGCAAATTTTGCATATGAATAGACTAATATTTATAAAAATAAAATAAGAACATGATTCAAAGCAAAATCATTATGATTGATAAATTAAAAATTATTACAAGCTTAATAATCTATTTTGCATTTTCTTATAATATTGCATTATAACTTCATTGGGAATCAAATCAAATACATCCTTTTCAATATAAGACACTAGACAGTCGTTGAGCCAATCATCACCCATATTACTATGTAATCAATATTTGATAATCCTCATTACAGAAAATGCTCTCTCCAATATAGCAGTAGTAACTGGTAATGTTAATGCTAAAATAATGAGTCTGTAAACCAGCGGATACACATCATCCTTCTTGAACTTAATAATTTACTTTGAAAGATCAGCATTACTATTTATAGAGGAGAACTCAATACTGGTACACATATCAATAATATAAGTTGATAATTGACTTTTAAGAGCCACAAGATCAATTATAAAAAAATCTTTTGGATATAACTCTGCTAGACGTATCAATTTCCTCTCATCATAAGCTTGGAAGGTATCACTTGGGTTTAGGCATACCACTCAAAGAAACAACTCAGTACTAGATTCAGAAAAGTGATTATTTATCTCTTGAAGTTGTATGTCAACTACAGTATAGAATAGCTCAACACGATAATGATGTAGGTTTGTTATTTCTTCACCTCTTCGTACTGTTCGACGACGAGTTTTGTATGTTTCATTCATCTTTGGAATATTAACTTCAAAAAATACTACAAAAATGAGAAACTTTATCTAGTAGAATAGTCCATCAACCCTCCCTTAGTATTTGTAGCCGATGTTTAGATATTTGCACCAATCTCATTGCATTTTCAATATCCTGATCTTTTCTTTGTAGTGATTGAGATAACTCATTCGTAATCCCTAAGATATCAATCATCAAATGCATTGTGTAAAAGAAATCAAAAGACTTCATCACATCAATCAAAGTGTCTGCTTCAACTGATTGTTGATCATTTACTCCTTCTTTAATGATCTCGAGCAACTCAATTACTGAAGCATACATTCTCATAAGACTAATTAAAGTATGAAAATGTGAACTCCATCGTGTATCACTGGACCTTTGTAAATTAGTCTCTTGATTTAAACCTCTACCACTTATTAGATAGCTAGCTTTAAGATGTGAAAGTATTTTTTCATGCTGAATAGTTTTCATAGCATCTAATCTCTTACAAGAAGCTCCAACAGTATTTATAATTCTGAAAGTAAACTCAAAAAGATGTTTCACTTGCCAATGATTCTTCGCAACAACTACTAAGCATAATTATAGTTGATGGGAGAAAAAGTAAATATAAAAAGCTTGAGGATTATCATTAAGAATGAGTGCCTTTAAACCATTAAATTCTCCACGCATATTAGATGCCCTATCATAATCTTGACCACATATCTTATGTAAGCTCAATGAATACTTTACAAGTGTTTCTTCACCTGCAGCATTAAGTGTTACTACATTTATAGAAGCAACATGTTTAATACCAATAAATCTTTTAATAACCTGCCCTTTTCTATCAACATATCTCACTGCCATTGCCAACTACTCCTTTGTTGATACATCACGCGTCTCGTCAACCAGAATGGAAAAATAAGAATTACCAATATCATTCATGATAGAAACTAATATTTCAAACGACGATGCACAACAAATTTCCTTTTGAACTTTGGGTGAAATTAACTTCAATTTTGCACTTGCATTTTCAAAACCAATCTTCTTGATTTCTTCATTGTGGTTAGCAAGAAAGTGAGATAATTCTAAATAGTTCTCTTTATTATTTGAATCAGATGCCTCATTATGATCACGGAATGATAAACCTTGCTTTAGAAGAAATCTAACACAATCAACGAAAGCAGACCATATGACCCGATATTCTTTTTTATTCTTATCATTTTTACTGAGCCATAAAGTAGGAACATTTTGTAATTTAAGATTTATTAAATATTCACTTTTCTATCTTGCTTTATTGTGAGCACTATTATGTTCCCCAACATAAGCTAATAACTTTTTTTCCTCTTCCAATTCTTTAATCTTTCACCCACAAAAGAATCACCACCACCCTGACTTGCACTTGTCCGCTCCTGAGGTTTGAATAGGTAATAGTATAAATAAAATACAACATCTTTGGGAACACTATACTCCAACCATCTCGGATATTCTTCAAACCATTTAGAATTAAGCCTTCGATCTACATTTCCTATTATTGTTTTTGGGAAGTTTTGATTTTTAGGCTGATAAAGTCCCTTCACCAAATATGCTCGCCAAACTCTATCCCGATCATTCACATCAGAACTCCACATAGAAGGTTGAAGCCTAAGGTCAATAGGAAGATTATCAATGTCGACCTCAACACGTTCCTTCCTTTTCAAATATCGATCAATGTACGATTAACTATATTAAGCAGGTTAAGCAAAAGATTTAACTATATTTTATGATGCAATACATAATAACATAAATGCTAAAAATATAATTAAAAAATAATACACATTAACAAAAAAAACATAATTTTTTTTGTTGGACATACCTTGTGGATTACAAGTCGGCACTCGACAAAATAAGCATGAACTTTCAATACAAGAAAATCATTGCTGCAACCCTGAAACATTAAAACCTCCTAGAACTTTCAATGCAATTGCAAGCAAATCTGTATAATAGGATTTAATTATATAAAGTTCTCAAAATTTATTTAATAAAAATAATAATAATTATGAACAAATGTTAGGGAGAAAAAACAAAAGAATGACGTTCAGACTTAACAAAACAATGAAATAATACAAGAAAACTCGATTTTTTTCTCATTTTGCTAGGGACTAGGAGCTTTTAGATAAGTAAACAGTGAAGTTTTACCAAAATCCTGTGAATAGCTCACATAAATTAATACATTAAACAAATATTTCAGGCATCATATTCAACATCAAGTCATCAACTTAAGCCAAGGAAAAAAAAGTAAATAAGCTTAAAGCAGCACCCCATGCGGCCATGCATGTCCTGCCTCAGAACCTCTTGCTTGCAGTCACGCCATGCCTCTTCCATCACAAACAAATATGATTTAAGTAGAAAGCAGTTAAGCACTAACGTTGAGATTACCTCATGAGCTCATGGCTTCTGGCTTCTTCCTCCGTGATCGCCAAAAATCAAAGAACGATGCTGCTTGCGAAGGCGGCTCTCGTTGCTCTATTTTTATTTTATTTTTTTGGGAGAAATAGGGCAACAATGGGCAGCTGCGGGGAAATGTCTAAACTACCCTTAGTTTAAAAAAAAATTGAGGGTGGGCAATTTCCCACCCTCATGGCAGCGTAGGTTCGCCCCTGGATCAAAATATTTTTAGAAGCTTCATAACATCAATTAGATGACCAAATGATATCCGAATATGACATGCTTATTGTCAAATCGAGTGGCTCAACGAGAAGAATCCAACGAGTTCAAGATCGTTGAATTCTGACATCATTAAGATATATAATTGTTTAAAGAATGCTTTATGATCAAGAAAAATGATATCAGACGTCCGATAGAACACTCTAAATTTATCCTAAATCATCTCTATATTTACTCAGCATGCCACTCCCTAAAAATTATAAATAAACTTCCATTCTTCACATGAAGGTGAGAGAAAATGAAGGAGGAAAAAGATAAGAGCTTTGAGGCTTGAAGAGTCTTGGACTTCCACCCCGGCACCACTGTCGATGAATCCGTGCCACCAGGCTGCCGCTACTGGACCTCTGCTCGACCATCGTCTTTTGATCTCCATATGGCAGCCTCTATTGAACGATTCATATTAATTTTTTACATGAAAACCCCATAAAAGGTGGAAAACACGGGATCAGACTTAGTTTAAATGATTCATTATATAATTGTAGATATATAAATATGCTCTTCTCCACAATGAATAAAATGAGATTATATAATTTAGAATGATTGTGCTCGACTCTCATTATAGGTATTGCAAAAATTGAATATCCACAAAAGCATAATTAAACTCAAATAATGTGAATGAATGTTGGTATTACTGAAACAATAGTTTAACAATAGAAGTCATGCGATGGAGACAAAGATTACCGCTGGTGACATTGGCAGTGATCGCCATAAAATGCAATTTAGTTCTCTTATCTCCGGCCCTCTCATATAGAGAATGGAGCCCTCTTAATATTTTTGAGAGGAATATTTTCATAAATTTGATCACAGTCTAAAACATTGAGTCGAAAAATTCATATTAATCCCTGAATCATTGATTATTTATTTAGCATTTGAATACTTTAATTATGTTAAAATTAAATGTTATTGGACTTGTTAGATTTATCTCATAAAGCCGCTCTATTTAATTATAAGTATGCAAGATTTGAAGATTATTTTATCTTTATTGTGGGTCAGAACATTCACGGCGGTAGAGAGATAGAGAGTTTAGCATCCTAGCTTTTCACGAAGATCCAGCAGACACACAAGTAAGAGAAAAACACATTAATTATAAGAAGCATCATATTTTTTTACGTGGAAAACCCAAGAAAGGGGAAACCCTTGGGCTTGACCTAGTTAAAATAATTCCACTAGTGTTTGTCATTAGCTACAATTAATACACTTTCTAGGGGGAAGACATTGATTCATTCACATATTATATGTTTGAATTTGGAAGAATCCCGTGCATGGTTGAATTGTTGTATATTATAGATAAGAGTGCGTTGCCTAATTAGAATGCTTGATTTATAGAAGTTGTATGCTGAGTTAATAGAAAGTCGTCAGCTTGGTGCTCGTATGTGGATAAATAGCCGAATAGCCAATCAATAGTTTCATATATAAAAAAATTGTTCAGTAGTAGCTAGTGCTGACTTAATAAGTTTATTTGTTAGGGTTGATGTGATAGATTATGCTCACCTGCTTGGGACGAGTTTATTTATAAACCGGCAAAATTCTCTTAAACTAAGACTAAGTAGGTTGAATTGATTTATTTTGATTTGAACACTTGATTTTAACTCAAATTTATATCTTTTTTTATATTTGTATAATCTTAACCACATCAATTTGCTTTGTTCGCATCAGGATTATCATCAACTTCATTTGGAATAATTTTCTTCTTGATTTTTAAAGTAATTTTTAGATATAAAAATTTCTTAAATTAAAATTTTTTATACTAAAAAAATTATTTTAAAAAATAATAAAATAATTGTCCCAAACGAAATCTTCATGACAAGAAATCAACCTAATTAGGCTGCTTAGATTTGGTAATGTAATCCTCGCCTTAAAAGATGAAAAGTTTAGTTTTGTAATTAGCCCCATATTTAAAAATCAACAAACTCTGCACATTAATTACCAATCAAGTATATTAAAATTTTGTACTTATCCATTCAATTTTTTCTTATAAAAATTTAGAATTTGAGAAATAAATATGGAGTCTATGTATATTAAAATTTTGATATTTTTTACTTGACTTACTTTCTATTTAAAATAAAATAAAATTGAGTTACTTTTAATCAAAGAATAAATTTGAAATTCATAAATAATACATCTACAAAAATTTTACTTTATAGATTCAAATTTTGATTCATTATTTATATTCAAAGTAGTATATACTCATATTCTTCAGATGAAAGAGATTTAGATATGACATTCGAGAAAGTTTGGAATTTGAAAAAATATAAAGCTCTACCTAATATTTGATGTTGACAATCACCTTTAGCTATCACCTAGCTACTGTCGTTGGACAATTATCATTATCGGACCACCGCCATGATCTGAGAGCCATATGGTGTCCTTCATCATTTGACTTTCATCGTCTAAAGCAACACGACTTTTGTTGCAAATTTGGATTCAAGGACTATGATTTTGATGATAACAAACTTTTTTGTTTCTGGTTGAGTGTCTAATCTTTCAGGTTCACAGGATCAATTGCAATTCAAGTAAGCTCAAGATCGAGTCAGTCTGTTTGTGTTTCAGGTTCAATGTACTTTTTCATTTTTCTTGAGTCAAGTATAAGGTAACGGATCTCCAAGCTAAGTAGCCTTACACACACACACAAGGGGAGAGCTAAATTTTTTTTACTGTACGATTTTCAATCGTACTGTACGATTTACCATTTAAACTCAGGGTTAACGAGTAATTCAGGATGATTAAATTTATAAACTAATCGTACTGTATGATCCATATCATATTGTACGATTTGTTTCAACATGAAAAACCCTAGCCGCCATGACTATTTTGGTAAGTTTTGAATTTTAATTTTTTAAACTAATCGTATTGTACGATTATGATCGTACTGTACAAATATTTTAAATCTTACCAAAATTATCCCTCGTAATCAGGCAATTAAATTATAATTTCCTAATTACACTTGATCGTACTATACAATATAAATCGTACTGTACGATGAATATAGACAATTTTGTTCATCCCATGTATCATACCAGACAAAACCATGATTTTTTGTATTGATCATCCCGGATGATATTTATATCGTACAGGATGATGTTCTGAAAATGAACTAATCGTACTGTATGAAGAGTACAGTAGAGATGATGAACATAAATAATTTTGTTTGTCCCATGGGTCGTCCCGTACGAACAGTTAAAAATAAAAGGATCATCCAGTACAATCTATGAATCGTACTGTATGATGTTCGTAAAATTTGTGAACTATTCGTTTGCATTCGTACTGGATAAAATTATTTTTAAACTGATTGTACTGTACGATATTGGATCATATTGTACGAACAGAATCATCAAATTAAATTTTAGGGCAATTTTTTAGCCCTCCTATTTAAGATATCTTTTGTTCAATTATTAAGATCTTTTGCCACCTTCCTTACTATAGAGAATCTAGAGAGAGAGAGAGCTTGGGAGAGAGAGAGGATCTTGTGAGGGAGAATTTGTGAGGTGTTCACAAAGGTTACTCTAAGCAAGGATCTGAGTCATCTTCTCCAGTCGTCATCTCTTGTCTTATTGATGTCTCTGTGGTAGGATTATTCACAAGAAGATTCAGGTTCTCTGCCTACTTCAGGAGGAAGCGAAAGGAGTCTAGGTTCTCTGCCTCATCGGGTTGGTGGAAATGAGTTTTTGTATAGGCTTCTCCGCCTTATTGTGGGAGCAGAAGGAGAGTCACTTAGTACTAGTGCAATACCCAGAGGGGAGGCTCTGGGGAGTAGACGTAAGTCAAGTTGATTGAACAACTATAAAATCTGGTGTGTTCTTTCTGATTATCTTCCGCATTTATTTTTCTGTTGATGATCATGTGATTGTTATTATTATTTTGTTATTATTGAACATCTGCATATCATCATGAAAATGTTATTATTTTAAAATATTCAAAAAGATTTTTCTAAATCATTTTTGCTCACGAATTTTTTAAAATAACCAATTTACCCCCCCTCTTGGTTAACCTCGGGACTAGTTCACAATGGCTTAACATCCCTAACAAACTTTCAAGTGGTATCAGAGTGGGATTCATAAAATCTAGTTTTAAAATTGTTTTGAATTTGATCCATGACTAACTTTGGTAATAGAAATACTGCTGAAGGTTATTCCATCACTCGTCCACCTTTGTTTGATAACATATCTTTTGATTTTTGAAAAACTCGCATGTCCACCTTTTTATAATCTATTGATTATCGCATGTGGATGCTTGTTAAAGATGATTATAAAGCACCTTTTAGACTTGTTAATGGTATTAAAACTAAACTTTCTTTTACTGAATGGACATTTGATGATCGTGATTTAGCACAACTGAATGCAAAATACTTGAACAATTTTTTTATGCTTTAAAATCTGAGGATTACATGCGTGTCTCTACTTGCACCATTGGTAAAGAAATCTGGGATAAATTATATATTACCTATGAAGGTACATCTAAAGTTGAACAGTCTAGATTGAACATCTTGCACGAACTCTTTCGCATGAAACCTAGTGAATTAATTTCTAAAATGTATATTAGGTTCACTCAAATTGTCACCTCTCTACATGCTTTAGGAAGAGAACTCACTAACTATGAAAAAATGAATAAAATTTTGAGATGTTTGCATTCTTCTTATGATGCCAAGATAATTGTAATTACTAAATCTAAGGATTTGAATGTATATTCTACTGATAACTTACTTAGATCCCTCATTACTTATAAGCAAGAGGTGAATTAAAGACAGCTTGATGCAGGTGAGAAAAAAAAGAGAAAACTATGGCGTTGAAGGCCAACGATACAAATACTGATACTTCCAGATTTGATAGCGATGATATTGCCTTAATCAATAGGCAATTTAAAAGCTTTCTAAGGAAGAAACACAAGAACTTTCAGAAGTGGAATAAAGGTAAGAGTAGCAAAAATTTTAAAGATTTTTCTGATACGGTTTGTTTTGAATGCAGGAAGCCTGGACATATAAAGGCTGACTGTCTTACACTTAAGGTTCACCCAAACAAGGAGAAGGGTGATGAGAAACCCAAGTTTAGGAAGGACAAGAAGAAGATCCAAAAGACTTTCTAGGCAGATTTTTCATCTGACTCCTCTGAGACTGAAGCTGAGGAAGAGACTATAAACTTGTGTTTGATGGTGAATGATCATCCTGGTCAGTATGACCAAGGAGAGGTATGTGAGCTAACCTATGATCAATTACTTAAAGTTTCTGAAAAAATTCATTCATCATATAGGAAACTTAAAAAAATACATGCTAGCCTAAAATTGTAATTCTTAAACTTAAAAAAAGAGCATGAAGTTTTGATTAAGGACCATTCTACGCTTGATAGCAATCACATGTCATTACTTGATAAATTTGATGAGTTGAATAAAAAATATTCTGATTTGATTATTGAGTATGATTCATTAAAAGCATCGCATGTTGAATTAGAAGCTGCATTTAAGAAATTACAATCTCATGCATCTGATTTAGATAGTGATGAGCATTATTTAAAATTTAAAATTATAAGTCTCAAAAAGGAAAATAAAATTTTAATTATAAAAATTAGTACTTTTGAGAAAAATGAAACACATCCTACTTTTGTACAATTTTATGCACCTCCATCACTTGAAGAATCTAATTCAAAATCATCAAGCATGTTTCATTCAAACATAAGAAAAGATACTATCACCAACGTAGATTAGTTAACACTTTTCCTGACATTAGATATTTTTCTTATGGCATGTTAAGATATATCTCTCACACTTATACTGTTCACCGTAGTACACATTGGGTGTGGTGACCAAAATTACATATTTCACAGCACAGCACACATGCATTGTATTCTTATTTTCATAAGAAAGAACCCAAACTTGTTTGGGTTCTTAAATCTGATGTTTGATGATTTTATAGGTGTGCTCTCACACAAGACCTCGTGAGAGTATGTGATACCTGGACAGCGGATGTTTAAGACATATGACTAGAGATGCAAATCAATTCATTTCGTTGGAGGCCAGGGTTGGAGGCAAGGTCACTCTTAGAGATAATACCACCAGAAAAATGGTAGGTACAGGTGTAATCAAAAACTCTAAGAATCTTTTGATTAAAAATATTTTACTTGTAGATGGACTGAAATACAACCTGCTCAGCATCAGTCAACTCTGTGACAAAGGGTTTAGCATCAAGTTTCTGGAAAACACATGCATTATAAGCTTAAATAATAATATTATTTTACAGGGTAAGAGGATCAACAACGTCTACATGCTTGATTTAAATAATATTGAATATGATGTTTCATTTTACTTAAAAACTGCTGTTGATGAGTCTTGGTTGTGGCACAGGAGATTATGTCATGCTAGCATAAAAATCCTTAGAAGAGTCACCCAACAGGACTTAATTAGAGGTGTCCCCAAGCTTAAGTTCACTGAGGATCACCTGTGTGATGCCTATTAGCTAGGGAAGCAAGTCCAATCCTCTTTCCACTCCATTAAGGACATCAGCACCTTTAGACCTTTAGAAGTCCTTCACATGGATCTCTTTGGACCCATTTGCATTGCCAGCTTAGGGGGAAAAGTCTATGGATTTTTGATTGTTGATGATTACTCGAGGTTCACTTGGATTAGATTTCTGTCACATAAGTCTAAGTCATTTGATGAATTTAAATCTTTCTCCACTTGGATTCAGAAGAAGTTAGGTTGTGAGATCTTGACCATCCGTAGTGATCATGCTGAGGAGTTTAAAAATATGAGATTTAGAACCTTTTATGAGGAGCAAGGGATTAGCCACAAATTTTTAACTCTTAGGACCCCTCAGCAGAACGGGGTAGCTGAATGGAAGAACATGATTTTAGTGGAAGCCGTTAGAGCCATGCTTTCTGAGTATTCACTTCTAAAATACTTTTGGGTAGAAGCGGTGAACACAACCTGTTATGTGCTGAATAGGGTGAATGTTAGATCCAAACTGAATAAGACATCCTATGAGATCATTAAGGGTAGAACTCCAAACCTGTCCCACCTCCATGTCTTTGGTTGTAGGGTTTTCATTCTGAATAATGAAAAATCATCCTTAGACAAATTTGACCCCAAATCTGATGAAGGAGTATTCTTAGGCTATTCTAGTGTGGGGAAATCCTTTATGGTGTTTAATAAGAGGACGTTGGTGATGGAGGAGACTACTCATGTGGTATTTGATGAATCTGATCCTAAGGAGTTTAGAATTGAGGAAGAAAAGGAAGTAGGAGAGATTACCCAAGGAGTTGAAAATATAAATCTGGAGGAAAGGGTGGAACCTCAAAATACTTTGCCTAGAGATTAGAGATATTCTTCGAGTCATCCTAAAGAACTGATCTTAGGAGACCCTTCTGAAGGTGTTAGAACTAGGCATGGACTTTGGAAGAAAGTAAACTATTCTGCCTTTATCTCAATGATTGAACCCACCAACATCAATCAAGCCTTTTCTGATGAATTTTAGATCTTAGCTATGCAATATAAATTGAACTAATTTATAAGGAATAATGTTTGGGAGTTAGTAGAAAGACCTAAGAATCAAAGTGTAGTGAGAACCAAATAGGTGTTTAAGAATAAGATGAATGATTCTGGTGTGGTGGTTAGGAACAAGGTAAGATTGGTGGCTAAGAGGTACAACCAAATAGAAGGGATTAATTTTGAGGAGACCTTTACCCCTGTAGCTAGATTGGAAGTCATTAGAGTGCTACTAGACTTTGCTTGTTATAAGGAATTTAAGCTTTTTCAAATGGATGTCAAGAGTACCTTTTTAAATGGGATAATAAAGGAAGATATCTTTATAGAGCAACCCATAGGTTTTGAGAGTTCTCAATATCCTAATCATGTTTATAAATTAAAAAAGGCCTTATATGAATTGAAGCAGGCACCTAGAGCTTGGTATGAGAGGCTTAGCACATTCTTATTATAAAGAGAGTTTGTTAAGGGGAGCGTAGACACCACCCTTTTTCTGAGAAAAGTAGGAGATGATTTACTCATTGTCTAGATCTATATTGATGATATACTTTTGAATCTTCTGATAACAACTTATGTGATGATTTTCTTAAAATAATGAGTAAGGAGTTTGAGATGAGTATGATGTGAGAATTATCCTATTTTTAAGATTTAGCATAAGAAAAATGGATGATGGAACTTTAATCAATTAATCAAAGTATATTAAGGATATTTTGAAGAAATATGAAATGGATAAAGCCAAGCCAATAAACACTCCCATGAGTTCTAGTGTCCAGTTAGACAATGATTCAAATGAAAAATCTTTTGATCAGAAGAAGTTTAGAGGAATAATTGGATCGCTACTTTACCTGACTGCTAGCCGACCTGATATCATATTTAGTGTTTGTCTTTGTGCTAAGTTTTAAGCTGATCCTAAGGAATCCCACATAACTGTAGTTAAGAGAATCCTTAGATATCTCTTAGGGACCCCAACCTTAGGAATTTGGTATCCTAGGTATAACACTTCTTTTGAGATTATTGGATATTCTGATTCTGATTTGTAAGGTGTAGGGTGGATAGAAACAGCACTTCAGGAACATATCAATTCATAGGATAATCTTTAGTCTCCTGGTCCAGTAGAAAATAGAACTCAATTGTAATTTCCACTGCTGAAGCTGAGAACATTATCTTAGGAAGTTGTGTGGCCCAAGTCCTTTAGTTGAAGCAATAAGTTTTGGATTTAGGATTGCTTGTTGGCACAATTTTAGTTCTATGTGATAATACTAGTGTCATCTGCATCTCTAAGAATCCTATCCAATATTTAAGAACCAAACACATTGATATAAGACATCACTTCATTAGGGACCATGTTATAAAAGAGGACATTTAGTTACACAATGTAGCAACTAAAAATCAACTGGCTGACATCTTTACTAAACCACTGGCCTTTGACTCATTCAGTATTTTAAGGACCAGACTGAGTATGATTGACATAAATACATGAATCTAATGATTGCTAATTTCTAATGGTTTTATTTTTTCATCTATTTCTCTTAGTTTTTTGTTTAATTTGACTGTCAGTTTCATTTTAGCATTCTTTCCCTGTTGATTTTTGTTTTTATTCTTATTATTTATTTACTGATTATTCTTTTCAGAATCAAATCACTGCTCACTATTGCTGATAAATTAAATTTCTGACTGAGAGTTTTGCCTTATTTTTGCTTGGAAGCTTGTAAACAGTGATTGAATCCTCTGAATCTGTTAAATGAAAGAAATATTGATGATTGTTTCTCTTCCTCTAACTCCTTTAATGGTGTATTATTTCTTTTGGATAAAAATTTTCTTCAAAATAAAAAAGTTTATTTTTAAAATAGAGATCTTTTTTATCTTCTTATAGTAATCTACCTCATATGAATAGTATTTTCAAAGCTTTGAATCATTGTTATGCTTTTCTTAATCAGGTGATTGCACTTATCATATGGAGTATGATTTTATTCTGTGAATTATCTCTCCTTACTGAAGAGAGTCAGTTTCTCTTCTCTTATGTCGGGAAGATAATTCCACAACTGAAATTATTTAGAGATTATGAAAAGAAGCAAGCTTAAAAAAAGGGGGGGCATAAAATAAGCCCAAAGTTGAAAAGATGCGTAATATCACTAAATTGAAAAGATACACAAAGTGTATCAAAAATTAAAAGATGCACAAAGAGCGCTAAAAAAAATGAAAAAGAGGCACAAAATGAGCCTACAAAGAAATAAGCTTTCTTCCCCTTCAGATCTTTAAATGTCTTAGAAAAATTCATGTGCAACTTAATATTTTCAAAAGTTTGAGATTGAAAATCATGATTTCTGATTTCTTACTTCGTAATACTATTTTAGGATCTCTTTTCAAAACTAATTTCTTCTCTTCTAAATTACTCTTTTGTTTGAAAGGAATTTGAACCCGTAAGGTGTTCGAGATAGGAGTTATGAAAGTTAATTTTTTAATTTTTTCTGGATTTCAGCGTTGTCAATTTTCTTCTTATCGACTTTTGAATTGAAAATTAAGAAATATTTTGATTTATTGGAGCAAATCGATTAAAAAAAATAAAAAACTTAAATATTTTTTCGTTTCAATTTTTTTCTTTGTATTTGATTTGATTTTTCTTTTTTCCTTTCTTTTGTGTTTTGGGATCCATGATCCTTCCTCTCCATTCTTCAATATTTTTCCTTCTTCTATTTTCATTGTTGGTCACATCGTCCTAGGCAATTCCCCTTTTTTCTTGTCTATTCTCTTTTGTTGATATTTTGTATTATTTTTGTACTATTTTTCTTCTTCTGTTTTTAGGTTATATTTTTCCCTTTTTGAGATGTCAAAAGGGGGAGTAGTTTATATTATAAGTCATTTCAGTGTTTTGAATCATAAATGTTCATCATATTTATCTTTTAAATTTGGAATTACTAATAAATATTTATCATCATCAAAAAGGGGGAGATTATTGTGAATCTAGATTCAAGGACTATGATTTTGATGATAGCAAACCTTTTTGTTTCTAGTAGAGTGTCTAGCCTTTCAGGTTCACAGGATCAATTATAATTCAAGCCAGCTCAAGATCGAGTTAATCTGTTTATATTTCAGGTTCAATGTACTTTTTTATTTTTCTTGAGTCAAGTATAATATAACGGATCTCCAAGCTAAGTAACCTTATACACACACAGGGGGAGAGCTAAAATTTTTTTACTTAGATTAAATTTTTTTACAAAATCATACTGTATGATTTGCCATTTAAACCCAAGGTTAACGAATAATTTAGGATGATTAGATTTATAAACTAATCGTACTGTATGATCCATATTGTAGTGTATGATTTGTTTCAACATGAAAAACCCTAGTCGTCAGGACTATTTTGGTAAGTTCTGAATTTTAATTTTTTGAAGTAATCGTACTGTACGAATATTTTAAATCTTGCCAAAATTATCCCCTGTAATCAGGCAATTAAATTATGATTTTCTAATTACACTTGATCGTACTGTATGATATAAATCATATTGTATGATGAACAGAGACGATTTTATTCATCACATGTATCGTACCAGACAAAATCATAATTTTTTGTACTGATCGTCCTAGATGATATTTATATCATACAGGACGATGTTCTAAAAATGAACTAATCGTACTGTACGAAGAGTGCAGTACGGGACGATGAACAAAGACAATTTTATTCATCCCATGGGTCGTCCCGTACGAACAGTTGAAAATAAAAGAATCGTCCAGTACGATCTATGGATCGTACTGTATGATGTTCGTAAAATTTGTGAACTATTTATTTGTATTCGTACTGAATGAAACTATTTTTAAACTGATCATACTGTACGATATTGGATCGTATTGTACGAACAGAATCATCAAATTGAATTTTAGGGTAATTTTTTAGCCCTCCTATTTAAGATCTCTTTTATTCAATCATTAAGATCTTTTGTCACCTTCCTTGTCAGAGAGAACCTTGAGAGAGAGAGAGAGAGAGCTTGGGAGAGAGAGAGAGAGGATCTTGTGAGGGGGAGTTTATGAGGTGTTCACAAATGTTGCTCCAAGCAATGATTTGAGTCGTCTTCTTCGGTCGTCGTCTCTTATCTTGTTGGTGTCTTTGTGGTAGGATAGTCCGCAAGATGAACCAGGTTCTCTTCCTGCTTTAGGAGTATATGAAAGGAGTCCAGGTTCTCTGCCTGCTTCAGGAGGAAGCGAAAGGAGTCCAGGTTCTCTACCTCACCGGGTTGGTGGAAAGGAGTTTTTGTACAGGCTTCTCCATCTTGCTGTGGGAGCAGAATGAGAGTCACTTAGTGTTAGTGCAATACCCAGAGGGGAGGCTCCGGGGAGTGGACGTAGGTCAAGTTGATCGAACCACTATAAAATCTGGTGTGTTCTTTCTAATTATCTTTGGCATTTATTTTTCTGTTGATGATTGTGTGATTGTTGTTATTATTCTGTTATTATTGAATATCTGTACATCATCGTGAAGCTATAATTATTTTAAAACATTCGAAAAGATTTTTCTAAATCATTTTTGCTCATGAATTTTTTAAAATAACCAATTCACCCCCCCTCTTGGTTAGCCTCGGGACTAGTTCATAAGGGCTTAACATCCCTAACGAACTTTTAACTTTGGTGGAGACCAAAATAATAGTCATCCAATCATCGTGCCACCTTCCCTTGACCATCATCATCTGATTATAGTTATGTAATTGATACCATTCATTTGATGTCATATTCCCTTTGTTACTTCTCCATAATCTCTACTATAGTTAAGGAATATCAAGTATGTGCGTCAACTTTTATAATCTCATCTTCATGAGTTGTGGAAAAAAGAGAATTTTTGTAACTTCAAGTATATAATGAATTATTTTAATTGTACAAGCCCCATCATTTTTTCCAGGTTTCTGCTTAAAAACTCTAGCGTTTTATATATTATTTCTTTTTATTTATCTTTGTATAAAATTATGATAAAACTCTCTATATCATCATAAATTTTCTAGAACTCAATCATAAATAATTATCTTCAATAAAATATATTAAATATATATTTAAATTATAATAATTAGAAAATTATCATTACGGGCTAGAATATTTACGGCGGTAGAGTGAGTAAATTTTTTATCTAGCGATGCACGGATATCCAGCACACAAACAGAGAGAGAAAGAGAAGTAAAACACCCGATCTTTTTTATGTGAAAAACCGAAAGAGGGAAAAATAACGGGGCCTCGCCCAGGTGAAAAAACTCCACTAAACTTGAATGAATTACAAGGGTTGACCCGTCCCTCGACTTAGAGGAGGTCAAATTATAGTAGTTTAGAGAGTAGACAAAGGTCTGGCGATGGTCAGACGGAAGTCCAACGGCTTCCGTACAGAAGTCCAACGGCTTCCGTACAGAAGTTCAGCTGAAAGGGAATGATCCGACAAAGGTTGGGAAGAAGTCCGACGGCGGTCAGAAGTCTGGTCAGCGGCAGGTCAGAAGTGCGTTGGTCGGGTGGCGGAAGTGCGGCGGCCGGGTGGAAGTCAGGTAGTGGCCGACGATAGGGTGGAAGTCTGGCGGTAGTCGGTGTTACGTCGAAAGTGTGACTACCGGGTGGCAGAAGTGAGGCGGCCGGGTGGAAGTTAGGCGGCGGTTGGGCTGAAGTTCGGCAGAGGTCAGCGGCCGGGTGGAAGTCCAACGGCAGTCGGCGGCTCGACGGTGTTGCTAGAGCTCTTGAAGCTTCAGAGCTCTCTCCAATCTCTAACCAAAGGTCCCCTTTAAGTAGAGAGTGTGGGTCTATTTATAGATTTTCATGAGTGACACATCTGTTGACCTCATTTTTGTATGAGCTCAGTAGGACCAATCCAGACCTTAGGATCTTTCCAATCCTTAGGATTTAATCTTGACCCTAAGATAAATCTGATCTTAGTTCAATCTAGATTCAAATCAATCCTGATCCCAGATCAATACAATTTAAGACAAATCTAGATTATAGGATTCTCCTAGACTTCAGACCCTAGGATTTATTCTAGACCCTAGGATTCTACCTGACTCTAGATCATATGATCCTCTTAGATCCTAGGATTCTCCTAGATCTATCTAGAGCTTAGGATTCTTCTAGATCCTAAGACTATTTTAGATCCCAGGCCCTAGGACTTCCAAATCCTAGGATCTTTTTAGAAATCAAACTTTAGAATCTACTCTAGATCCTAAGATCTTTCTAGATCTTGAATCTTAGGATTCCTAGATCTTAGGATTCTTCTAGATTATAGGATTCTTCCAGACCCCAGATCCTAAGATTTCCCTAGGACTTCTAGATTTTAGGATCTTCCCAGACTCCAGTCCCTAGGATCTATTCTAGACCCTAGGATTCCCTTAAGCTGATTTAGACCCTAGGACCTATTCTAAATCCTAGGATTCTTCTAGATCAATCTAAGCTTCAATTCAATCTAAATTTAATTCAAATCCTATCATTCAAGCTCAAAATCCAGCTCAAAATCAGATTTCCAGATTCAAATCCAAGGCCAAAGGTCTAAGTCCTGAAAGCCTTTTCCAGCAAATTTTTGAACACCTCAAAACTCTATCAAATGACCTCTGATTTAAGATCTGTCAGTTCCACACTGATGTGATATGTCTCTAGAGGCAACCCTCCAAATTTGAGCTCATTCTGAGGCCTCTAACCCTAGAAACTGAATTGAAATCCAAAGGTTGTAAAACCTTCAAATATTTACAGTCTATGCCACTGGACCTGCCATCCAGTGGATCCTGACCTTAGAGCCTTCTCCAAACCCTCAAATCACTTCCAGACCCTTGAATATGACTTATGGAGCATTAAACTGCATTTTGTTGGACTCAATTTGACCCTTAGCTGACCAGGGGTCAAAATGACCAAAATACCCCTATGGGGTATAAATGGTCATTTGAACCAAATGAGCTCCAAATCAAATGCAGTCACTTCCAGCAAATTTCAAATATCAAACCAAATCCATTGAACCCAGAACCATCCCTTGGGTCAACCTGGTTGACCAAGTCAACCTAGTTGACCTAGAAGGCCCCTTCAGGGTCAAAATAGGTCATTCTGACCAAATGACCTCCCCAGACCTTGGGACCACCTCCATTGGTCTCCAAATATAATTTCAAATCTGTTGAACCCATTTCTAGATCCTGGACCCACCTGGTTGACCAAGTCAACCAGGGTTGACCTAAAGGCCCATTAAGGGCCCAAATAGGTCATTTTGACCAAATGACCTCCCCAGACTTTGAGACTACCACCAGCAGGCTCAGAATGTTATTCTGAACTGGCTGGACCCAGTCCCTGACCCTGGGTCAACCTGGTTGACCAAGTCAACACAGTTGACCCATTAAGCCCATTAAGGGCCCAAATAGGTGTTTTGAACTAAATGATCATTCTGATCCCTGAAATCACCTCCACCAGATCTCTTATGTCATTTCAAACCTCTTGAACCTGGACCCACCCCTTGGGTCAAATTGGTTGACCAAGTCAACCTAGGTTGACCCAAGTGTTCCTTAAGGGTCTAAATGATTTATTTCAAACCATTTGACCAAATCTAGTCTTTTGAACTCTCAAACTCCTTTCAAAGCACAGATCTAATACATTTAAACTCATTTGAAGTCAAGTCATCTTGATTTGACTTAGTCAAATATTGACCTATAGTTAGAGTCATACATTCTACATGCCTTTTCACTCAAATGCTAGACCTCATTAATTTGAGAATCCTTGAATTCCCTCCACTTAAAATTTTGATTATCTCTAGATTTAACACCAGTCAAAGCATGGTCAAAGTGATCAAGTAAAACTATTGGAAATATTAGTCAAACTTGAGATGGCTTTGCTTTGATCACTCAGATCTCTGATGGGTTGCATTAAACTCCTTCTAAGCCAACCCATCAATCCTCCTCACTACCAACTCAGCACCTATTGGCCCATTGACTGGTCAAACAGTCAATGGGTGGTCAACAAACCCTTAAAATGATTAAATCCCTTAGCTTTAACTAATCCACTTCATATCAAATAATTATAGCAATTCAAGTACACTCTAGAGGCTTCTAAAAGCTCCTTTAATCCCTGTTTTAATCCCCTAATCAAACCCATTACCCCCATGTGCTCAAGCCAAGACAAAGCCCCTTTCCACATGGCATGTCCTTTTTATTCTTTCATTCCCTGCTGCTCTAACTGCCTAAGGACACCTGGAAACATCTCAGCAAGCTATCCATTCGATCCTAGCCGTTCCTTTGGCTTGGAGAAGTTTGAATAGGGCAAAGCCTTACTAAGGGCTAGCATTCTAACCCTAGCTATTCTCTCACCACTCAAGCCCTCTCAAGTCCAGCCTCTAACCTCCAGAAGCTCTAGATATTCCCCTCTACATTTTTGAGCCAAAATCTGGCGGTTAAAGTTCGCCGGAGAGGGGATTCCGGCCACCTTTGCTTGAAGACCGTCCCAGGTCCATAACTCGAAATCCAGACCTCTTCAGCCCTCGATTTCTTCTGGGAGAACAAACTTGGACAAACAACAAATTCAGAGAATCCAAAATCGTTCCAATCCAACGGTTAGTTTGCTCAATATCCCTAACCCTAGCTTAATTCACTTAGAAGAAATTAGCGTTTTATAAAGTTTGTTTTAAGCTAAACTTTTATATCCACATTATTTCTGTTCATCATCTCAATATATGTTTTAAATTTCAAGTCTTTTGATCGAGTATATTAAGAGAACGAGCCAATTTTCGAGTCTAGGGCTCATCTCGCGGTTCAGTTGAACTATGCGAAATGTCAGCCGTTGATCTCCAGATCAACGGCTGAGATTCCGCTTTTCTTGGCTTCGGTCTGACATGTATCAGCCGCTGAAGGCTTATGAGACCGTTCGACGCAATCTGAGCCGTTCATTTCGAATGGCGGAGGATCCAGCGGACGCGGGAGGCTTGCCTACGTGGATTAATATCTGCTCGTGGGGCCCGCCGCATTAGAATCGAACGGTAATGATTGCGCAGCGGCGCAATCATTCCCAATGATTGTAGCCGCCGCGCGGTTTTGATCCCACCTCTCAGAACGCGCCGCGTGGACATTCCGCCGCCAGGGACTAATTAAACATGTTTTAATTGATTTTAAATATATTTTAAACCTTAAGAACTTCAAAAAAATGTTATAAATCAAATATAAACCCAAAAAATCAATATAATATATCAAATTACTTGGATTTTCAAGACCTTTAATTTAAAATTAAAATTATTTTAAAATGGTTTTTGTATTTTAAGTAATTTTGAATATTATTTATTTGGCTATTTTAATTATTAATTAATTAAAGTAAATTAAAATATTTTCAAAATTTCAAATTTGATATATTCAAATATTAAAAAAAAATTCAATCTTTTAATTTACATCTAAAGTTATTTTAAAATATTAGATATATATATTTTTAATAATTTTTAAACATTTAATTTCAAATTTATTTAATTTATATTAAATTAAATTTATATATTTTTTTAATTTTAAAAAGCTTATATATTAAAATATATTAAATAATTAAACATTTATTTGAGATGCTTTAATTTAAAATTAATTTTAAAATTTTAAATGTTAACTTGTTTTAAATAATTTGAATTTATTTAAATGTTCTATTATTTGATTAATATTCAATTAATATCAAGTTAAAGTATTTTCAAATTTTAAAATCCTATTTTCAAATATCTCAACCAATGCATGGATCTCTTAAAATATTTTAAAATTATTTAATCTCATTTTGAGATCATTTTCATAATATTTTGAAATATTAATATCAAGACTTATATTTTCAAATATATATACATATATGTATACTTTAAAATTTATTTTAAAAAATTATACACACACATATATATATATGTATATCTTTGAAAGAGTATTTTAAAATTATATTTATATTAAATCTTTAAATCATTGAGAGATCCATTCAAATTTTAAGCATGGTTTGAGTATATGAATAGAATTAATGTGGAGTAATGGATAATTAATGGATGATTAATGTGTTAATCATTCATTGATTATCTCTTGGTTAATTAAATCATTTTAATGATTGTATGCTTAAGGACATACACACACCACTTAGTTTAAGGCTCTCTTAGATTTAAGATTGATTGTGTTTATATGTGTATATATCATGCGTATGTTGTGTTGAGGGTTAGAGACTTTGATTTGAACCCAATTAACCTAGTGTCATTAAGGACAATAATTAAGGACTCATTTAGAAAATTTAGAAAAATTCTAATAATTAGGATACAATTCCAATTGACTTGAAATTTTGAACATTTGAATATAGAGACATTCTCAGCCCTAAGAAAAATTTTCACTGACTTTTGAAGTCATTAAGCCCCTTAATTAACCTAATCAAACTTAAACCTTAATTAAGTCTTAAAACCTTCCAAAAATTCTAATAAATCAAATTTAAATCCAAAAAATACAATTAACCTTCGAAGTTCAATATTTAATTAATTTAATTAATTAAAAATAATTAAAAATTCCAAAAATCTCTCAAACACTTGGAAATCACTCCTTAGGTCATTCCTGACCTTTGGAGTTGATTTCAAGGAGTTTGGAGGTCATTTGGATTCAAGTCATAAAAATGGCTTTAATTAAACAAATTAAATAATTCATTAAATACTCAAATCTTCAAAAATTCATAACTAATTCAAATGAACTCCAAATTGAGAAAACTCAAAGGCATACAACTCATATTAAGGTCTAATATTTATCAAAAATGTTAAGTTTCTAGAAATTAATTAATTTTGAAAAAGTCAACTTTTGGTCAAACCTAGTTCAAATCAAGTCAAAACTTCAAACCTTCATAATAAAATTTAGAAAAATCCAATTTCAGCATACTTACTGTCTAACTGATCGTATTAAGGTCTAGTATTTTAATAAAATATTAACATTCTAGAAAACACCTTAAATCAAAAAGACAATTTTTAACCCCTTAATTAAATCATTAAAATAATCCAGAAAATTCTAAAATTTAATAAATCATTCAAAATTCCAAAAAATATTAATTTGAACTTAAAACCAGCAACCAACTAATTCTAATTAAAATTAATCAACCTTTAAATCTTAATCAAACTAAAATCACTTAATTATATCGGGTACCACTGGGTAACCCAGGCCTACGAGGCTATTAAATTAGCCCCAATGAAGGTGAAATAAACTTCACGGCCTCGGTGTGCAACAAAGGTGATATCCAACAAATAATTAAAATCAAGTTTAAAATTAATTTCAAGTCATTAATATTTAAATTCAAATTAGATCCCCCTTAAGCCTTTCAACCAACCAGAACTTTAAACAACTTCAATTAATTGCCTATTTAGGACATATCAAAGCCACACAGCCTACCTCACACACTTTAGATGGTTTGCTAGGACAACCAACTCTAGTCTTAGGCTAGGCCGGTATTTACTTTTTTGCTGTGTGCCGGGTTTTCGAGCTTTTACTGCATGCTGTTTGCTAGTAGTAGAATTGATGTGTTTGTTTACTTATATACTATACTCTGTGATGTGATTGATTGTACAATTAGATCTACCCCTAGGCTAGGGATGATTTGTACTAATTCAATCTTATGCAGTTGGCCATGCTCATACAGGGCATAAATTAAAGGGGGCAAAATTATAATTATTAAATTGCACAGGTGCTCCAGAAAATTGCTTAAGTCCCCCTTTAAATCAAAAAGAGCATGGCCAAGTGTGGCTGTGATTGAGTATTTTAATTTTAAATATATAACTGCTTGGGATGTCAAATATAAACTGCTGATTATTAGGATAACCCTGCAGGTTGTTGAGTCTAAATTTTTAATTTTTAATTGATGTAATTTGAATGTAAATTGAGTTGTAAATTGAAAGTACTTTGAGATTGAGATGTTTAAACATCCAATTTGGGATCCAAAGAGGAAGGAACATCCCTTAGGGGAGAGTTCCTATCCATTTGGAGATCCAAATTAGGATGAAGTTTAAATATCCAAAGAGAAAAGATAACATCCATATTCAGGGGGAGTTTCTTTTCATTTGGATATCCAGACCCGACGATCCAAGGAGTTCCACGAAGACGAAGAAGTGAAGAACGAGAAGAATCTCAAATCTCAAAGTCACTTGAGTCTTAGGAGTAGAATCCGTGATGTAGTCAGTGGTGCCCGACCACTTTACTTTACTGCAAACCCTGAGTTATATAATTAAAAGGCACTTGCCTATGGACTTTCATTTTGAATATTTATTTAATTGATTTAATTATTTAATTGATTTGATTGATGTGTTGATTGCGATAAAGGACCCGCATGCTTTTAGTAGTTTATTTGGCGCTTATTGCATGTTGATTTTGTTTTAGCCTGGAACCCGATCGGAGGCTCGTGAGGGTACAGTCATAAACTTTTTCTACTTAAATAAAATTAAAATTTTTAAGCTCAGATAGAAACTCTAACGCTCTTAAGAAGTATGCCCGGACTCGCCGGGAGTTTTTCATGCATTCATATTGAACTTTTCTCTACCTTGTTAGGCACCTCCCCGCCTGCGGGTTCTGGCAGATCACTTGACCTATTAGGGTGCAGTTCTGTCCAAGGGGATGTTGTGCAATCTCTAGGATAAAAAATATTTTTTAAGCCTGATTTCAAAATTGTTTCATTTTAATTTAAGCATTTCATCGAGTCAACTAGCATGCATCGCATTAGTAACAAATTAAAATTGAGTCTAATTCTTAATTGCATTTTTATTTAGATATTTCACCCAACATATGTTAAGGGGTCAATTAGGATCTGCTATAGATGTCGACCCCAATTCTTTAAACCAATCTTAATCAATGTCCCTAACCACTCTACATTTAAAAGACTTTGACTCATGGTTTTTCAAAAGCGTTTAGGTGGTTTAGCTGGCTCCCCAATCCAGGCCGGGGTAAGTCCAGATTGCATTGCATTAGCTAGGATTCGGGTCACTGATTTTCAGTACCCAATTTTAGACTTAGGTTCTGAGGCAAATCTCTAATGTTAAGACCTCAACCTTCCGGGAATCTAATTCCCACTTTCTAATAAAATTGATCACTCAAATATTAAAAATCTCTTTTCAATCTAATTCAAGCCCAACACTTAGGATAAGTTGGGGTGTTTCTGAAGTAATTCAGAATCTCAGAACACCTCCTACCCTTCTTCCTTTGACTCCAGAAATAACTGCTCAAATTTGATCCAATCCCTATTAAATTTTCAATCCCTTAACCTCTCTTGATATCAATCTTTGAAATCTTAAATAAAATTCATATCGCTATTTTAATCGAGAGTATTCGTAGGAAATTTTCTGATTTCCTATGATGTAATTAACTACGAGGGCTTGCGCTCGTAGGAGATTTAAAAACCCAGACCAGATTTTCAAAATCAAGCTTTTCAAAATTTCAATTAATTATCTTTGGAAAATTCAAAAGACAACGATCATTATCGTCATTTTCAAATGATCGATAATAGACGATATCCTCTTTCCTTGGAAAGATATATCGTACTATTATCGTGATCTTAATTATGAAATTAATGATCTTTCTACTAGATTATTATAGTTAAACAATGGATTAAACATCATTATGATCTTTTGAGATCATATGTTACTTCTCCTTGAGTTTGACTATGATAATCAGATGAATTCAAATATTTGTAATCTGAGCCTATTAGGGAACGATATGTTCACCTTTCGAGGTGATATATCATTCATAATAAGTGTTCGATTATAAAATTTAAAATTCCAGAAATTAAACATTTCCCAAAGAAAATTAAAACACTTTTCAAAACTATATTTTTTTAATCAAACAACATCCCGTAAATATAAAGAAGATCTGGGGCAGGTTCGGACTGCTCCATCGGATGGCTCATATTGATTCCCCCGATCATAGAGAGTTTTTCAACTATTCAAGTGCCTTAACTATGTCGGAATTTAGTGATCTTGGGCTCGTTGGATTTGTCTCGCCGAGCCGCTCAATTTGACTATAAGCATGCCATATTTGGATATCATTTTGTCATCCAAATAATGCTATGATCCTTCCAAATGAGGTTTGGGCCCCCGATTTGGATTCATTTGGGCTCGGGTTGGACCGAATTTGGTGTCGTTAGGTTCGTCTCTTTGAGACGTTCAGTTTGACTATAAGTTTGCTAAAATTTGAATTCAGATGATCCTAAATTTAATTTTGAAAATTTCCAACTTGAATATGCCTCGAGATTTGTGCTCGATCAAAGCAATTTTTGCTGACGTATCAACTCTAATTTTTAATTATTTATCATTTTAGTGTTACCAAATAAGTGGCTCAGCTTTTATCTCTTATGAGATCGGCATGTAGCATAATTAATTAGTACTATCAAATGCTTAAAGCATCAGAGCTTAATAGGCAACCTCAAAATAAGCGAAGGTTGAAGGGGGAATTGAAGAAAACAAAACAATGCAAACTAAGCTTCTTGTTGTTAGCACATGATTAATTAATTAACATGCACCTTGTGACACGCTACGTGCGTTTGTTATTTTTACACAATCGATGTGCTATTTGTTAGTTGCAAAGGGGATAACTTCTTTGTGTGCGCTGGTACTTCAAAGTCGAGTCATCTTACATAAATAATTTTCATGTGTAATCAAAGTAACAATGTCATTCAAATTATGGTAGCATGAATTTAGCTTAATTGGATGTCACGCCCCAGGTCTGGAAGGTAGTATATCTTGACAATATGAGATCCGATAGGGATATAAATATCTATTTTATACTCATAAAAGAGAAAAGTGGGTACACTAAATAATACAATCAATTATATCAGAGTAAATAATGAAAAGAAAACGGTTTCATTCAAGAACATTCACGATAGTAGAGAGATATAGAATTTAACATCTTAGCTTTATAAGAAGACCCAACACACAGACAAATAAGAGAGGGGTGGAATAATCATAAGAGATAACAGAATGTTTACGTGAAAACCCCCAAAAGGGAGAAAACTCCTGGAAGTCCATCTGATGAAGAGATTGTCTTTCGCCTATCATTGGGAATTCTTCTCGAACCAATCACCGTAGTTCGTGACGTAAAGCATTATGTGGGAGATCAGCAACATGAGGTCAGGCCAAATCTTCGTTAGGTTGTTGACCTATGCGTGAAGAATGGGTAGAGCTTGTTGTGTCAGCAAGTTCGTCTTGATGTGATGGGGGGTGCATCCTTAACTGAGGAAAAGGAATATCTGTATGAAGATATTCAGGTCGAACATCTTCGACTAGTCAGGGGCGGAACCAATCTTAATTTTCAGGGGGGCAAACTTATAAGTAATTGTTGGTGTTGCCTTGAAATTGACTCGATCGTTCACTATAAAAAAATGGGTCAATAGAAGATATGTCGGGGGGTCCAAGGGGGCAGCGCCCCCTTGCGGGATTCAACCTGACCGGTCAAGTTGCGGGGTCAAGGGGCAGCGCCCCCGGAACAAATTTTAATTTTAAGAATATTTTTGGAATTCAAATTAATAAATAAAATGATTAATTCTATTTAGCATTTTTTTTTGTTCTTCGTTCCCTAACAATAACACCTCTACACAATGTATTTAATTATGATATGGGGCAATTGCCTAAAGATCATAGTATTTTGAAACTCTTGGGGGGGCGACTTGTAAATAACACATATACATAATATGTTTAATTCTGCTAAGGGGCAATCGCCTAAAGAGCATACTATTTTATTTTTTTAGGGGGGGGGGGGGGGGGGGGGGGGGGGGGCAATTGCCTAAAGACTCCTATAATATAGAGTAAAAAAAATTATGTGGGACAAATTACCTAAAGACTCCTATAATATAGAGTAAAAAAAATTATGTGGGACAAATTACCTAAAGATCCATACAATAAATTTTTTTTTTAATTTTTTGAGAGAAGGGGGGGGGGGGGGGGGGGGGGGGGGGGGGGGGGGGGGGGTTCAATTGGCCCCCTGGGCACTAAAGGGATTCGCCCTTGTGACTAGTGGTGGATCTTGAGGGAGAAGAATCTTCTCTTTTTGTGCTAGCGCCGGTTGCCATGTCTCTCTTATAAGTTAAAGGATCTCATTTTGAGATTCTTACATCTTTCAGATACGATCTTCTAAGGAAGGTCCTGAAGTTCCTTCTCCAGTAGGGTTTCACACACCAGAATAAAAAGAGGTAGATGTTTGGCGTCGCTAATTCATAGACTAATTCCTAGACTGATGTGTGTTGGAGCGGGAGGCTTCCAAATTACAATTACTACTCTTGTTAGCCTTTGAAGCAGCATTTATGACAATGGGATTGGGATTGTCACAGACGACACCAAATTGTTGCAGGCTAGAGTATTCATGGAGGTAAAGTACAAAAAATCATACGTCTTAGTATTACATGAGTATCCAGCACACAAACAGAGGAAAAAAAATATCAAAAATTTTTACGTGGAAAACCCTGAAGGGAAAAACCACGGGGCTACACCCAGTTGAAATGATTCCACTAGTGTTTTGAATAGATTATAAGTGACTGATCCGTCCTTGAAATTGAGGATGATCAGATTACTATAGGCAACCGTCTAGTTGAAATCTAGTGACAAATGGAGATCGGACAAAAATCCGGCGACGTTCGGTGGTCGGGCATAAATCCGGCATCACTTAGCGGCCGGATTGAAGTCCGGTATCAGTTAGTGGCCGGGAGGAAATCTGGCATCAGTCGGTGGTTGGGCAGAAGTCCGACATTAGTCGGTGGCCGGGAGGAAATCCGACGTCAGTTGATGGCCAGACAGAAGTTCGGCGTCAGTCCTGAGATGATCGGTGGTCTGACAGTGTTCGAGGAGAAGTCTAGTGACAAGAGAACTCTAGTTTCCTTCTCTTCCTTCTTTTCCTTGCCTGAGTTCACTTTCTATGAGGAATGAGGGGTCTATTTATAGTTTTTTGAGTGTGGCATGACCAATAAATAGGAGGGAGATCAAGGGTATGTTGAGAGTGATTTGAATGGATGGCCGATGTTGATCCCCTTGATTGTAGACCGTTTAATGGGTATTTGAATGTCTTAATGATATCATAATTTGACGATCATGGCTCGTTGGATTTGTCTCGTCGAGCCACTCGATTCGACTATAGGCAAGTCATATTTGGAAATCGTTTGATCATTCAATTTACGATTTGAACTTTTTAAATGTGCTTCAGGTCTTCAATTTGGACCCATTTGGGCTCGAATTGAGTCAAATTTGGTTTTGTATTTTTGAGACATTCAGTTTGACTGTATGTTTGCTGAAATCAGAGTTCGGATGATCCCATATTTATTTTCGGAAGTTTCCAACTTAATTTTGCCTCGAGATTCGTGTCCGATCAAGACAATTTTTGAGTGATATATCAATTCTTTTATAAAGTACGTCTATCAAGAAATCCAATAAAGAGACCAGATTTATTTGACATTGAATTAAAAATAAAAAATTATCATAATTTCATTGATTGTGAAGGTTATAACACTCAATTTTATCAAATAATCATAAATAACCACTCATTTGTCTTCTTAAAATAAAGCAAGCCAAGATTTAGGCTTCCTTTGGGTTGGCTTGCTTTCTAAAGCAGATATCTAGTAAAAAAATAATTAAAATAGAAATTTTTTATTAAAAAACTGCTTTAAAAAGTATTAAGAAAGCCAACCCACATGAAGTCTTTTTCTAAAAAATAACTTTTTTCTTAAATGCTTCTTATATTATTCAAAATTTAAATATATCAATTTATTAGGAACTAAAGCAACCAAGGGCTTGCTTGGAGGAGCTTTTTGACTGCTTTTCTTTTCAAATCTTAGGCTTCGTTTAAGTCAGCTTTTTTATTGCTTTCTAAAACAAGTTCTTTTCAAATCTTAGGCTTCGTGGTTTGGGACGGCTTTCTTATTGTTTCTTAAAGCAGCTTTTTAGTACAAAAAAATTAATTTTTGTGCTAAAAAATTACTTTAAAAAATAATAAAAAAGCCATCCCAAAAAGAAACTTTAATCATATTTTTTATAGTTTTATAGCAGCTTTTACGAAATTTTTATGCTAGAAATTTTCTTTTTGACAATCAAATCTATTAATATGTCACAGGTGTAAGAAAGCTACTATCTAACATTTCAAAAAAAGAATATATATATAATATTTTTTTCATAACAACTTCATAATAAATTTTATAAAAAAACTGTAGCTGCCCCGAACTCACCCCAAGAAAATTTCTAAATTGAAATAGTTTGAAAAGGGCGGTGGTTGGAGGCAGCCCAACAGAATAAGCATTATCTTTGAATTCCTCCGAGTTTAATTTAAACATAAAAAGCACACACCAATATTTTTATTTTTGGACATTTAAGTCCACTAAGATAAACTCATACACATCACATACAGAAGATTCAAATTCAAGACCTCTTAGTTGACAGCCAAAACTCTCAACCAACAAATCAAAAAAAGTTGCGTACATACACAAATGTAAATTGACATAAAATTATGTTATAAATACAATAAAACTGTCTGTATATCATAGTTTAGAACATGAACAGGCATAGATCTAAATAATCAATGCCATTTATACTTTGGACGGTACAGAAAAACGTCCCTTTCGTTTATTGGTTGTGTAGGTCTAGCATTATCTTCGAATTCCTGCGAGCCAAAGAAACTTTTAACATGAGAACTAGATTACTTTCGTAGGAAGCAGGAAGCTACCACTTTTTTTAATAAAATCATTTTTTCTTAAACGTATACTGTGGTAGCTTTAGAGTCTGTTTGAGATAGCTGTAGTTTTTTATAAAGTTAATTGTAAAGTTATTATAAAAAAAATAACTTTGATATGTCGATTGCAAAAAACAGTTTTCTGTAACAAAAATTCCTAAAAAAGAGTGAAAATAATAAAAAAGTAGTAGTCAAATGAAACTATAATTACGGTATGAAAAATAAAGCAATGAAAAAGCTGTCCCAAATAGTCAAATAGATCACAATTATTTGAGACAGCTTTTTCATTTTGCTTTTTAGATCGCAACTATAATTTCATTTGGCTATAACTTTTTTTGTTACTTTCTCAAGGTTTTTAATTTTATTTTATTTTTGATGAAAAGCTTCTTTTTTGCAATCAATTGTTAATATGTTATAGCTTTAAAAAAACAGCAATTTGATTTTTTGAAAAAAGAAAATATTTATAACATTCATAATGACCTTCAAAAAAATTATTTCTTCACAGCAGCTTCACAATCATCTTTATAAAATAATTCAGCCATCTCAAATAGATCATTATTCTCTAATAATTGAATTTTATAATATAGTTTTATACTTACATCATGGACTGCCTCTCGTAGCAGGCTCACCTGCTTTCTTGAAACAGTTCGAATCTGTAGGCCACAAATAGTTGAATGGGTCAGATGTGAATCAAATATACTTCTTTGACATAGGTTTCGTTTGAGATAATTTTCTTATTACTTTCTAAAATAATTTTTTAGTATAAAATTTTTTTTGAATTAGAAATATTTGTACTAAAAAGTTATTTTAAAAAGTAATAAGATTAATAGTCTCAAACGAAGCTAATTTACAATAAAAATCATCAGAAGAACTTTTATTTTTAACAACTCATTAGACCTGAAAATAGGTATTGCATGTACTGTAATTTGGGTTCAATTTTGTGTTTCTAAGTTCTAACGTTAGGAAGCTATTTATGCTAAATCTTTGTCGCTTAGGGAACGGCTCGGCAGGAAGGGTGTTCTTATTAAGGCTTCATTTGAGACAGCTTTTTTGATCTGTTTTAAAAAGTAGTAAAAAATATTCAAAATGAAGCTTAAGATAATTGTATTATCAGATGATAATAATACAATTAAATGTAATAAATTGAGATCAAAACTATCTAATTACTCAAAGAATAATCAATATTTCTTATTAGTGGATCTACAATATCAAAATTATGGTATTATTCAAATAAAACCATTTCTTAGTAAAGGACCGCATAGTTGAATACCATGCGATTGAAAATACTGAATAATGAACATGCTTTTTCATTATAGAATACATCATATTTAAAATATTTAAAAATATTTAGATGAGTGTGAAATCAATGCAGCTTGTTTTATTTAATTTTTTTGCATTAAGTAAAATTAATACAGTGTAAAGCCCAATAATGATGGTGACCAGTGGCGAGCGGAGGCAGTGGCGATTGGTTGTGAGTAGCAGTGATTGGTGGCCAATTTCAGGCAACAGAGATCGCCGCGGCTGGTGGCGATAGGGTGCAACTGTTGAGGATTCCGATAGCAATGGTAGAAATGAACAAACGAGTGATTTCCAAATTCACCAATAAATGCATCCAAACAAACAGCCCCATACTCACATTTTTTTTCAAGAATATATTTATAGATGTTCTAACTAAAAATAACTATTTATTATTATTTTTCTAAAATTATAGTTAAAAATTTTAAATCACACCATCAAAAATCACAACTTTTGAAACATAAAATAGATGTCATTAGGCTATCTAAACTTTTTTTATATAAAGTTTCAGCAAATTAAATAACTAAAACTTTCTGATAATTAAATATGGAGAAGAAAGAGAGAGAGAGAGAGAGAGAGAGAGAGAGAGAGAGAGAGAGGCCAGGTTAAGTAGTAAATAATTTAGAGAACAAACCTTTTTTATGATCGTCCAGGTAACGCCTTCGGTGCAAGGTGGAGTTGTAAGCGAGCCCATGTACCTGTAATACTTTCTGCTACCCCACCTCACGCTCCACGGATTCACCAAACCCAACTTCTCTTCCGCTCCTTCCTCCAAATCCGTCAGTTTTTTAATATAACTAGCCATCTTTGTTCAAGACAAATCAATAGTCAGTGCCACTCAGACAGATCTATCTGTTTGTATTATTATTATTATTATTTTTGTATTCTGAATTCAGATGGCCTATGGAACAAAATAATAAAAGTAATAATTACAGGCTACGGCCAAAAATAACAAAATAATAAAAGCACCCTTTCCTTTGTTCACTCAGGAATATAAAAAAGAAATACCTTTGCCAGGAACCGATCAGGACGTCCCAGCTGGTACAAGATGCCCACCACAGCGATCTTTTTATCAGCGCTCTCGTGGACCATGTGCAGCTCCAAACAATACCTACATTTATCACGATATAATATGGAATTAATACAGATAGTTACAAAAAAAGCTCTATCTGTTAAATAGAAATTATTACGAAGATACAATGAAGATTCTGCCAGAAAAAAATAGCTCTTTTAGATTGCTTCGTCATCATTTCCTACTTAATTTAAGAGCAGAAGATAGGTGAAAAATTGCTACCTCATTAAAAGAGATCAAAGTTGTCAACATGATAGCACTCCCACACCAAAGATTGGACGTAGGGAACTCTATCATTCCTTGAACTCATATGACTGAGTACTCAGTCATTGAGTACCCTCCTAATACTTGAGCGTCACATAGAATTGCCTGGATATGACTAAGTTAGGTTTAATTGATCGCCTAGTCCTAGCCTAACTACCAATCAATTGATCGCCTAATCCTAGCCTATCTACCACTCAGTGGCCAACTATAATCAAGCCCTCGATTGCATTCTAATTAAGATATGTTGTCCATGAACTATTTGCTCCAATCATCTAGGCCTTAATTCATGGTGATTGGCGGCCACATATCACATGAGTAATCATTCAAGCCAGGAATGTTACGTCAAGTGCATTTTTAGCGTGAACAAAATATAAATGAAAGCTAAGTACAAAGTAGACCCGAAAGGATTGTTGCGACTTTAACGCTTGTATAAAGTTGTCACACCATCTCTTGGTTGAGTAAAAACCAAAGAAAGATTAGCAGAGAAGTCCTTGAGAGACTAATCCCAATGTACTTCTTTGTATTACTGTTCTACAAATAGCACATTTTTACATATGGGTTAATAGCACCTATTTATAGACTCTAATGGCAACATAAAAGCTACACAAAAACCTAAATAAAGTACAACCGAAGATACAAACATAAATCTGGACCAATATCCTAAAATCTCTACTTTGATCCAGATTTTACAAAACATCTGAATTAATCCAACCATCTCCCAAATCTGCAACCACTGGTAAGCTAGAGTCTGCTTTGAGCCCAGTTCTTTGCAGTTTCAACAAATCCGGGCAATTTCTCTTGAAGTGCCCCTCTCTATGGCAGTAGAAGCACTTCTTGTTAGACTTGATTCCTCTAAACTCTGGCCTTCCTATTGCAATCAGAATATTGCCAATGTTTTCTTCTTTTTGTTCAGATTTTCTGTGAACATCCTTTAACATCAGAACGGCCTTAACTTCTGTCATTGTCAAAGTCTGCTTCTCATACAACATTGTATCTACGATGTGCTCACAGGCTTTTGGCAACAAGCTAAGCAAGATGATGCTTTGATCTTTTTATCAATCCACACGTCAACATTCTTGAGATAAGGAATTATCTTGTTGAAGTCATCCATGTGCTTTCGAAGATCCTCTGATTCTTCCATTTAGAGGGTGTACAACTGCTTCTTCAAGATCAGACGATTTCCAAGTGATCTTTTCGAGAATAACGATTCTAGTTTCCCTTATACTTTGATGGGTGTTTATTCCTCGGCAATCTCTCATAACACCTCATCACAAAGAGAAAGCAAGATTGTACTGTGAGCCTTCAATTGCATTTCCCTTGCATTCACCCGATATGTTAATGCCTCAAATCCATCTCTGGATATCACCTCCGACAGCCCCTAAAGGACTAACACTACTTTTATCTTGATCCGTCATAGGCTGAAATCGTTTTCTCCAGTGAATATGTTGATCTCAAATCATTGAACTGACATGATTTTCCCGGCTTTCTGTCGGTCTTCTGCAAAAGAGCCTACACCTCCGACCCGAAGCCGCTCTTTCCTTCCAATCCCCCACTTCTCTTGATCCTATGGACGAATCCGACCTCACATGTTCACGCGCAATCACGTGAACTCGAGCATGCGATCCAATTTTGACCCAGGTGACCACAGGCTGCATCGCACATGCGCTCGCCTTCCTCTCAAGTAGGCCATATCACACCTCTTGTGTATCGCGTGAAATGCATCGTCTGCCTCACGAGCGACTGAAGTCGCACCTCCCAATCGCGGCACATGTGGGAACCGTAGGACGTGAAGCCAACTCCCGCTCCGCCTCATGTGTCCAACCCTGGCCGAACCTCCATGCCGTGTCCGATCCAGAACAGAACTTCTCATGCCCGTGTCCAGCCTCTGAACTTTCGAGCCCGACCCTGCGTTTCCACGCCACGCGCTCCGCTAGATCGCATGCCCACTTTCGAGCGAGCGCAGTGCCTGGTCCTGAGCGACCACCCTGACGATGGCACCAGGTCGTTCGGCAACCATTCCCGCGTCCACACTCCACACACGCAAACTGATCTAGTGTTCCTTCGTCTGAGACCTCCCGACCGCCTCCTCTCTTCTTATTCATTTTCTTAGACAAAAAACTTCCTCCACCTCTACCTAGCTCTAATATCACTTGTTGGATCTTGGAGGAAGATATACCCTTTCTTGAATGTAGGGAGAGAGGGAGAGAAGAGAGAGAGATGAAATCCAAAATAATGATTAGTGTATGGCTTATTGGCTTCCTTTATTATAGACTATAGCACATATTTATAGACTGTAATGACAACACAAAAGCTACACAAGAACATAAAGAAAGTACGACTGAAAATCTAAACATAAATCTGGACCAATATACTGATTGGCGCCAAGCTCTTTTTTCTGCCTTTGGATTCCTTTTAATGTAAAATCCTCATCTCTTTCATCATGTGTACCAAAAACCACTAAGTTATGAATAATAATATTAACATTATTAAATTCAATCATTTCGCATGTTGCTATGCGACACACATCAAGTTTATATATGAGCTATTTTATCTTTAATAAAAAGATGTTTTAGTATTACTTTTTTTTTTTTTTTGAGAAAAAATTTTAGTATTACTAAATATGTTAGTTTATAGCAAATAAATTGCATCACCTATAATTAAACTTTTATACTATTGATTAGATCGCTTATTTTCAAGAAAAAAAACATATAGTTGTATGAAAGAAACATTGAATCAGATCAATCCCACCTGATTTGATTGATTTTAAAAGGGTCAACATCAACTATCCTATGAGCAGTTAATGGTTATCACTTGTGAAATTTTTTTTAGTACAGCATTAGTCTAAATAAAACCACTTTCATTCAAAAAATAACCCCCAAATTAAAAATATCATTAAAAAAGAAGCAAATTTAACAATCTAAAGGTGATAATTTATTGGAACTTTAATGATTTGAATGATAATATTATGAACTATTAATTCTATAAATATAAATAAAATCAAAATTCTTTTCACGAGTAAATGACTGACTGCCCCAAAACAAATCGATGAAAGAGATGATCTAATCACCTAACTACATCGTCCACAAGATTTAACCAAACAGAGAAAAGGACTCTTACTTGTGTTCATTGATGGTGTGCTCCGAAGGAGAATGCCAATGGAGTTGCTTAAGCATGTACTCGGTGCCATTAATCCACAAACCTCCTGCATCCCCCTCCCATTTCAACTGCACAACACAAATCAATATTCACCAAATTGATTCCCAAATCAACATAGAAACAAAAAAGTTTCCAACTTTACTGAAAAATTAGATCAAAATCAGTAAATCGTTACCATGATATCATGCCCTCGGTTCTTCATAACGGCAGGAGCTGGCCGGTAAGTTCGCCGGAGAAGGCCGAGCCCATCCACCACCTCGACCCGATCGTCTTTAAGGTCAATGGGCGACTGAAGCTTTCCGACCCCGCAAGCCGCCCAGTCTTCATGGATTTGCCCCCAGTTATCCGGCCCGTTCTCGCTCCCCACCTCGTAGCTGAACTCCTTCTCATCCTCTGTAAAGGGGTTTTACAAAATGGTAAATAAATTCATTTTTAGTTAATTTATTGTGATCGTGTGAAGGTGTTTTCAATAGCTCCGTTTAGCATAAAGCTGATGTGATCTAACAAATCATATCATTCCAAATGAGCCTTTAAAATGGGAAGTAAAACAGAGAACTTGCTTACCAACTTCCTGGCCATTTGACAGCGGAGAAAGGAGGAGGAGGACGATGAGGAAGGGAGAGATAACGGCGAGTTTTGATGCAGGGCCGGCCATGTTTGCCTTCTGTGAAGAGGAAATGCGTTAGCGAGCAAGCGAGGAAAGGATTTATTAGGCTGCCGGATACAAATAACGGTAGTATTTAGCTTTATTTTATTTGCAGCAGTTGCTGGCCAAAAAAACGAGATTATTTACAGATACATATTGTTCCGTCTTTTAACGCGTCAGAGTTGGTGCGGGTTGGAACGTTACTTTAAAACATCTTAGTATTGACAATCTTGTAAATATTATAAGGAATGGGTGTGGAAGCTGCAGCTGACTTAGACTTCGTTTGGGACGGCTTTCTTATTGCTTTTTAAAGTAACTTTTTGGTACAAAAATTAAATTTTTGGTACTAGGAAGCTGCTTTAAGAAGCAGAAAAAAAGCCGTCCCAAACGAAGCCTTAGTAAGCACTTTTAATTTTAAATATAAATTAAAAGTAAAATCATTAATTAATTTTATCTGAGGGGCATTTTAGTGTCTGAAAAATGAATGTGGTGTGAATATTGTGTAAAAAAAATACTTTGTAGTTATTTGGATGAGTGTAGAAGAATTCATGACTTTGCTTTTTTTTATTTGGTTTGAAGTAAAGTGAATGCAATATAAAGTATAAAAATGTTATATCTAGGTGGCAGCGGTGGCTGGCAGTTGGAATTGGAGGGCGGCGGCGATGTAAGATGGAGGGTGGCGGCCGACAGAAGGGTGATGAGGTTATTGATGGTGGTCAAGCAAGCTTTGGAGCGATGTAAATGGTTCTCGCTCAAAACCGAACGAGAATGATTTATCTTAAAAATGAACTAGAATGAAGTACATTAGATGTACTTTTCATCCAACCAAACATCTAAATTTTCAAAATCCAAACATTCATTTTATTTTACACTCACTTTACTTTCAACCAAAGAGCCCCTTAATGAAAAGTTAAAATACCTTCTTATTTTTGAATGTTTTATCTTATCGGATATCCATATATAAATTACATAATATATTTTTAATTCAAATATGATAATAATCTTGTGACGATATTTGATATTTTTAATAGCAAATATTTAACTTATGCTATCCCAAAATAATAAAATTAAGTTTGATATATCGCCAAAAAATTATCTTGATCGGGCACGAATCTCGAGGAAAAACTCAAGTCGGAAACTTCAAAAATTAATTCGGAGACCATTTAAACTCCGATTTCAGCAAGCTTATAGTCGAACTGAGCGTCTCGGAAATACGAATCCAACAACACCAAATTCGATTCAATCCGAGCTCAAACAAGTCCAAATCAAGTACCCGAAGCGCTGTTGGAAGCATCAAACAGCAATTTGAGTTACCAAACGGTCTCCGATTTTGACGAGCTTATACTCAAATCGAGCGGCTCGACGAGACGAATCCAACGAGCCCAAGATCGCAGAATTCTGATATCATTAAGACCTTCAAATTCTTGATAAACGGCTCACGATCAAGGGATTCAATATCGACCGTTCGTCCGGATCACTCCTTATTTGCCCATGATCCTTCATCTATTTACGGGCTATGCCACTCCAGAAAAACTATAAATAGCCCCTCATTTCTTTTAAGAGGGGACCCAAGCCAAGAAGAGAAGAAGAGAAGAAGAAGAGAAGAGAAGCCTAGGAGGGAACAACTCCTCCTCGACCACCGCCGGAACTCCGCCGGAACACCGCCGGAACACCACCGAAGTACCACCAGGAGCCCGAGGGACGCCAGAGCTCTGCCCGACAGGGGAGCAACGTCGGAATTCTCCCCGACGCCGGAATTCTACCCGACGCCGAGTGACGCCGGAATCCTACCCGACGCCCGAGTGACGCCGGACTTCTCTCGAAGTGACGCCGGACTTCTCTCGAAGTGACGCCGGACTTCTCTCCAAGTGACGCCGGAATTCTGCCCGACAGGGGAGCAACGTCGGAATTCTACCCGACGCCGGAATTCTGCTCGACACCCCGAGTGACGTTGGAACTCTGCCTGTCCTTGTAACTGATACTCGTTGTAATCCAATTGTCCTGAATTTAAAGGACGAATCAGCCTTGTATTTCAAACAACACTAGTGGAACTCTTTCAACTGGGCACGGCCCCGTGGTTTTTTCCCTTTCCAGGGTTTTCCACGTAAAAATCCTGGTGTTACTATTTCGATTCTGTTTGTGTGCTGGATATACGTACAACGCTGAGACGAAAATTTAAATTCTATCGCCGCGTATATTTGAGTCCGCAACAGTTTGGCGCCGTCTGTGGGAAGACTATCCCACACTCCTAAATATTATTTTCATGGCCAATAGGCGTAACAGTCGCCTCATAGGAGCCTCCCGCTCCCACTCTCATCAATCCAAAAACCAGTCTATAAATCATGGACATCAAGTTTCTGCCTCCTTTTTGCATGGGGGGCAACACATTGCTGGAGAAGGAACCTCAGGGCCTTCTTTGGAGGAGCGAATCCGAAAAATGGAAGAATCTCAGAACGAGATCCTACAACTCCTGCGAGAGACTCAACAACCGGCACTAGCACCACAGGAGGAGGTTCTTCTCCCTCGAGATCCACCACGAGTAGAAGCTGTTCAACTCGAACATCTTCAAGCAGAAATTCCTCTTCCTCTGCCAAGGAGACATCTGCAGTCACATCAAGATAATGAACTGGCTGATACAGCAAGTTCTACCCATCCTTCGCCCACAGGTCGGCAACCTCGCATTCCTTTGGACCTCCCTGAAGAGTTAGCCCGACCACACGCTGCTGAGCTCCCTCGCAATGCCCTTCGCCACGAACTACGACGATTGGTTCGAGAAGAGTTCCCTGCAGGAGGCATAAGGCAACCCCTTCGTCAGTGGGACTTGCAGGAGTCGTCACCCTTGACAGAAGCTATTCTTCAACACGCTATTCCGGTAGGATTTAAACTACCGAGCATTGATTCCTACGACGGGACATCCGACCCGTACGAGCACATCGATCATTATAGAACCATCATGCATATCCAGCGAGCTTCGGATGCCCTCCTATGTCAGGTTTTTCCTGCTACACTCAAAGGACAGGCGCGAACATGGTTCTATTCTCTTCCATCTGGAACGATCCCTTCATTCGTCAAATTGGCCAAAGCCTTCGTTGAACAGTTTGTAGCCAATCGAAGAATTGCTAAAGATTCTTCCCACCTCTCCGGGATTCGTCAAAACGAGGGAGAATCGTTAAAAGAGTACTTTCAGCGATTTTCCACTGAGGCACGACAGATTCCAGGACTAAACCCAGAATTGCTCCGAGGGGTCTTCCTTGGAGGCCTTCGTTCTGGTCCTTTCTATTCGGCACTTATGCGCGACACTGTTCATTCATATGCCGATCTGATCCATCGTGTGGAGGCGCAGATATCTGCAGATGAGGCAATAAATGCTCATAGAAAATAGTTCGAGCAAACCACTGGGAAGCGCAAGGGAGCATCTGAGGTGGAAATTCCCTCATCACAATGGAAAAAGCAAGGGAATAGCAATCTACCTTCTAGGCCCCCATTACCACAACGAGAAACTCGGCAGGAGAAAGAGTACACTCCGCTCAATACATCTCGAGCAAATGTGTTAATGGCGATTCAAGATCAGGACAAAGTGAAATGGCCGCATCCTTTGAAGCCAAATACAGGAAATCAAGATCAGTACTGTCACTTTCATCGTAGTCGTGGCCACACTACTGAAGCATGTTGGCAACTTAAGGATGAGATTGAAAGACTTATCCGCCAGGGCTATCTTCGACAGTTTATTGGGAACCCACCTACCCGAGAAGAAGCTCGCCCCACTGGGGGGCAAAATCAACAACAACAAAGACAACCATTGAATAATATTCAAATGGTTGGTGAGATTGAGTAATGCTGCAACTTGAACCTTTGTGTTAGTAATACTACTTGTCATGTGTCACCATGTATCTCTTCTATGATCAGTAGGATGTCACTCTAATGTCCTTAGTATTTCTACCAAGTCAAATGATGTGGTTGTCCCTATATGTATCTCTTTTGTTGTTCAAGGGAATTATTGTATTGTCTTACAGTAATATAATGTGTTGTTCGTCCAGTTTTGATATTGTCTCTTTCTTTAAAAAAGAATATAAATGACAATGAAAAACTACTGACAAATATAGTCTCTTTATCCTTGATTCGAGAAATACACAATCTTTATTGTGTCTCAATCACTGGATGATCAATCCCAGGGGGATTCGATCTGACCTCTTCCACACAGGTTAACGTCGTCGAGCAAAGGCTCCGACATACAACCTCGGATAGGTCTCACATCCTTGGTGGATTCTCTCGACTTCTTCCATACAGGTTAACGTCGTCGAGCAAAGGCTCCGACATACAACCTCGGATAGGTCTCACATCCTTGGTGGATTCTCTCGACCTCTTCCATACAGGTTAACGTCGTCGAGCAAAGGCTCCGACATACAACCTCGGATAGGTCTCACATCCTTGGTGGATTCTCTCGACCTCTTCCATACAGGTTAACGTCGTCGAGCAAAGGCTCCGACATACAACCTCGGATAGGTCTCACATCCTTGGTGGATTCTCCCGACCTCTTCCATACAGGTTAACGTCGTCGAGCAAAGGCTCCGACATACAACCTCGGATAGGTCTCACATCCTTGGTGGATTCTCCCGACCTCTTCCATACAGGTTAACGTCGTCGAGCAAAGGCTCCGACATACAACCTCGGATAGGTCTCACATCCTTGGTGGATTCTCTCGACCTCTTCCATACAGGTTAACGTCGTCGAGCAAAGGCTCCGACATACAACCTCGGATAGGTCTCACATCCTTGGTAGATTCTCTCGACCTCCTCCATACAAGTTAACGTCGTCAAGCAAAGGCTCTGACATACAACCTCGGAAAGGTCTCACATCCTTGGTGGATTCTCTCGACCTTTTCCATACATGTTAACGTCATCAAGCAAGGGCTTTGACCTACAGTCTCAAATATGTCAAACATCCTAAAAGGATGTCTCTCACATTCGTTCAGACTAATAATACATCAAAAGCACAAAGCATGTCTTACAGATGCAATAACAATTCAGGTCCCTCTAGGGGACAAATCCTCATTTCATATACAATATCATTGGAGTTACATAAATCCAGATTCAGGTGTACATTTATTCTCACTAGAAGTTGAAATTGAAAAGTACATTGGCATCATCCGTACAAACTAGTATCATCAAGCAATAAGCAACTTTAACACAGTCAAATATCCTTGGTGGATTTAAGTGACTTCTCCCTTACTACACGCAAGCATCTCCTACAACAGCTCCTTCAAAGAAAGGACATAACTGGATCATCATCAGATCTCCACTCAGTGTTAGTGTATTGCCAAAATGTGGGCATATCACACTACTTCGGTCCCTTGATCCAGTAATATCTGATGTTGGCACACTTCAGTATGGATGAATATTGCCTTAACACAATGCCACTGGACACCCGTCATCATCAACCCTTCGTCGGATATCTGCCGGCGGTCCTTTACTTCATATCAGCCATCATCGGCTTCTCGTTCAACTGCTGATAGCAGCACCGTTGAACTCTCTCCTTCTGCTCCCAACTTGGTCGTTGACTGCCAACAGACTTCCACCCGATCGTCCATCATCGACAAACTAACATCGAAATTCTATTCGATGCTGAGCTTCCTTCCGTTGGAGGACTTCTGCTAGTCGTCGGACCCCCGTCGGATATCTACCCGACGCTGTACTTTTACGTGACGTCGGACTTCTGCCTGTCGTCAGATGTTTGTCGGGCTTCTACCCGACACCAAATTTCTACCCGTCGTGGGACTTCTTCTGGCCGACAGATTTTCGTCGGAGTTCTACCCGACGCCGTACTTCTTCCCGCCGCCGAACTTCCACCCGGCCGCTGATCGCCGCCGGACTTCATCCCAACCTTCGTCGGACCATCGCCCGGTCGCGGACCGCCATCGAACTTCAGCCCGACCTTCGTCGGACCACCGCCCGGCCGCTGACCGCCGTCAGACTCCCTCCGACTAACATCTCACCTCCACATGAAGGAATGAAAAAGAAAAGAAATTTCTAACTCCTGCACAAGAGGAGGGGCGTTGTCTCAAGTAGGAAAAATCACCTACTGAATAACAACGGAATGCCTCAACTGTCAGAAAGCCAGAATGAGAGAAAAAAGAGGGAAAACCGCTAACTTCTGTGCAAAAGGAGGGGCGCTGAATCAAGTAAGGAAAGTCACCTACTTAAAAACAGCGGAAGGCCTCAAAATGCCGGAAGCTAGAGGGGAGAAGAGAGGAATCCGCTAACTTCTGCGCAAAGAGAGGGGCGCCGAGTCGAGTAGGGAAAGTCACCTACTCAAAAACAGCGGAATGCCTCAAAATGCCAGAAGCAAGAGGGAGAATAGAAGAGGAAGAAAGGGGCATTTTATCCCCTACCCCAAGGGGTGTATTTATAGGATGAAAAAGGGAAAGAAAGAGAGGGAAAAATTAAAAAAAAGAGGGGGAAAATGTTTGAAAATTGGAGGGAGGAGGCTTCTAGAAGAAAGTTCGAATTTTTCTGAATTTTTCGGAATTTTTTCGGAATTTTTTGGAATTTTTTCGGATTTTTTCGGATTTTTGGGATTTTTTATAATCCATGCGGGCCCCACAGCAAAAAAAAAAAAAAAAAAAAAAAAAAAAAAAAATTTCTAACTGCTGGAGCGCGCCAAGGGGCGCGCCCCTTGCCCGCGCGCCCGCGCGGGCGCCGCCGCCGGCGGCTGCCGGCGGCCGGCCGGCCGGCCGGCCGGTTCGGCCGCCTACGCGTTACCGGGCTCCGATTTTGGGCCCGGACGGTCCAAATTCGACGTTTTTGGGGTCCCCAGACACGTTTTTTGACGTTCCGGACTCAATTTTGACACTTTCGGAGCTCAACGGGGCCTCTATGATCAAGTTCGAGCAAACATTTAATTTCTGGAACGCAATTTTTTGCGATTCGGCCAACGTAAAATACCGGAGAAAGTATTTTCGGACTCATGGAGCTTCGACGTCCGAAAATAGGGGGGCAACTGATATATCGCCAAAAAATTATCTTGATCGGGCACGAATCTCGAGGAAAAACTCAAGTCGGAAACTTCAAAAATTAATTCGGAGACCATTTAAACTCCGATTTCAGCAAGCTTATAGTCGAACTGAGCGTCTCGGAAATACGAATCCAACAACACCAAATTCGATTCAATCTGAGCTCAAACAAGTCCAAATCAAGTACCCGAAGCGCTGTTGGAAGCATCAAACAGCAATTTGAGTTACCAAACGGTCTCCGATTTTGACGAGCTTATACTCAAATCGAGCGGCTCGACGAGACGAATCCAACGAGCCCAAGATCGCAGAATTCTGATATCATTAAGACCTTCAAATTCTTGATAAACGGCTCACGATCAAGGGATTCAATATCGACCGCTCGTCCGGATCACTCCTTATTTGCCCATGATCCTTCATCTATTTACGGGCTATGCCACTCCAGAAAAACTATAAATAGCCCCTCATTTCTTTTAAGAGGGGACCCAAGCCAAGAAGAGAAGAAGAGAAGAAGAAGAGAAGAGAAGCCTAGGAGGGAACAGCTCCTCCTCGACCACCGCCGGAACTCCGCCGGAACTCCGCCGGAACACCGCCGGAACACCACCGAAGTACCACCAGGCGCCCGAGGGACGCCAGAGCTCTGCCCGACAGGGGAGCAACGTCGGAATTCTCCCCGACGCCGGAATTCTACCCGACGCCGGAATTCTACCCGACGCCGAGTGACGCCGGAATCCTACCCGACGCCCGAGTGACGCCGGACTTCTCTCGAAGTGACGCCGGACTTCTCTCGAAGTGACGCCGGACTTCTCTCCAAGTGACGCCGGAATTCTGCCCGACAGGGGAGCAACGTCGGAATTCTACCCGACGCCGGAATTCTGCTCGACACCCCGAGTGACGTTGGAACTCTGCCTGTCCTTGTAACTGATACTCGTTGTAATCCAATTGTCCTGAATTTAAAGGACGAATCAGCCTTGTATTTCAAACAACACTAGTGGAACTCTTTCAACTGGGCACGGCCCCGTGGTTTTTTCCCTTTCCAGGGTTTTCCACGTAAAAATCCTGGTGTTACTATTTCGATTCTGTTTGTGTGCTGGATATACGTACAACGCTGAGACGGAAATTTAAATTCTATCGCCGCGTATATTTAAGTCCGCAACAAAGTTATATGCATTTGTTAAGAAAAATTTATAACTCCACTGTCATAAATGCTAGCTTGACTTATTGTGGGTCGCTAAAATATTTAAAGTAGTAGTCGGTGCTCTTAGTTTAGTTAATAAAACTTGTTCAAAATTTTAAATTTAAATTTTTTTCTCTAACAAATTTATGCCTAAGCTATGTACTTTATTTATATGTAATCACAAGTCTTTGTTTGTTCAGTCACCACTCTGATCGGCATGCAGTGAGCCAGTGACTATTATATATGTATGTGGAATCTCATTGAGTCAACGGGTTATTTTGTTGCCTCAGACCTCAAGTTTCTCTTACTCGTTGTGGGTGCGAGGGATTTACCTCCTGTTTGGATTCGAAATTTTTTCTCGTACAACACCCCAGTTTTGTGTACCCAAGCGCCCCGGTGCTATGTTCCTGAGCGCCCCATCGCTAAATGACAGAAATCAGAGTGATGCAACAATCTAGATACGGCGTCGCGGCGGATCAAGATAGAGGTTTAAGAGCCGCAACGCTCCAAACTGGTGCCTCAGCACTGCGAGACGGACTTGATAGTTTTCTTTCTCGTTTTTCCAAAGCGTTGCGTCTCTTGGTGTTAAATTATTTGGCTTTCTATTATTTTTCTGTGTATAAGATATAGAGAAAGGTTTATGTGAGAAGAGAGGCAAGGAGAGAGTGAGAGAGAAGAGAGATCTGTACTTATATCTTCCAATTTTCATATTGAATTTTTTGGTGTGATATGATTTCATGATTTTTTCCCTATTTTGAATTTTTCCACGTTAAATCCTTTACTTTTCGTTGCTTTTATATATCTTCTTATTTATTTCATGGCTATGTTTTAGTCCCTCATCCCCAACAGTGATTGTTGAATTTTCTGCATGTATTTTGCTGTAAGACAGTAATCAGAAGTTGTCTGCGTAAAAACTTTTTTTTTTAGACCAAAATTCGTCGCAAAATCTGGACATTTTACATGTTTGCAATTGTACTCAATTTCAATTGGATCTCAATTTTTCAATCACTTTCTTAAAACAATCTCGAAAGAATAAGTCGTACGACATATTAATAATGATGGATTGTCGGTCACACAGTTTTAGGACCCCAGCTGCATGCCAAAAAAAACAAAAAACACACACATTTTTCTTGTTTAAACATGTTCAATTCGATGACTAGCTTAAGTTAAATATGAAATAACATATCTATTTTTTTATAATTTGTATATAATTTTTACATGCGAGATCATTCATGATGGCAGTGAAAAACAGCATTTTCTTATCATTATATGAACATTCAACACACACATTATTAAATAAGTTGAGATTTGCTTAAAAAAGACGTTAGATTTTATTTTTTTATATGAAACTTGATAAAGAAAAAGCCGGGAAACCTAACCAGGTTGAATTTATTCCACTTGTGTATCATTTAGACTAGAAATGATGTTCTTCTTCAAAATTAGAGAATGCGTTGATATAATATAGTAGATGTAAATTATGGAGGATGATCTCAATGGTGGTTGTAGAAAAATCTTAAGATTTGTTGGAGTTATCTTGAAGGGTTCATGGAAAGCCTGCTCGGTTGTCCTCTTTCTAGATGGGAGACAAGAGTCCAAGAAGATAAGCAATAATCTTGGTATCTATGCTTGGCATTGGCATTGGCTCCTTTATTGAGCAACGATCTTATGAATGGTAACATGAGTTGGAGTTGATGTCGTTATTGGGCGTCAAATTTATTAACAAAACGTGCATTGACGTTGATGTCAGTGGAGGGCATTGACCTTATTGCCGATAATATTCGTCGATGGCATGCATTGACCTTATTGGTGATGGTGAACATCACGAGTGCCAATAATAGACCTGAAATGAAAACTCGACATGAACCAAAATCGAAAAATCCATGTTCGAGTTGACCCAATTATTATTCGTTTTGAGTTGTTTTTAGACCTAATGATTAATTGAGTAGATTTAGGTTGATCCAAATAACTAGAAATCAATTCAAAACAGACAAAATTGCCCTTTGGGTTCTGATTTTGAATAGCTAAAAACCCATTTTTAAAATAGACAAATATATAATTAAATTAAACTGGTCATATATGATTTAATTTGGTTGTGTTTGTCCAAAAATATATTACATTATCCATTTAATAAATTGATTTAGGTTAAGCATGTTCTGGTTGAGTGGGGTTTGGGTCAAATGTTTTGACAATTATAAATAAATGGGTCGGTTCAGATCAAGATAATTCAAGTCGGTTCAATTTTAGATTAGACCCAAACTCTACATGTCAACTTGAATTGGCACCGTCAATTGGTGTTGGTATAAATATTGATTGTAGGCTTCAGTCATACTAGTAATGGCATGCTTTGATGTCGGTGTCAACTATGCATCAGCCTATTTGGCAACAATGAGCATAAAGGTTGATGTCCATATTGGGTGTTAGCATTCTTGGTGATGACACATATTAATATTGGTGTCAATAGTATACATCAGCCTTATTTTTAAGAATAGACATCAAAATTGATGTCCATGGTTGGTGTCGTTCTTTTTGGCAATGGTGTGAGTTAGCATTGGTTTCAACAACATGCATCAATCTTATTGATTATAGTTGGAGTCAAAGTTGATAACAAGCATTGACCTATAGTTTATAGCATGTTTTGCGTTGGTCTCAATAATGCCTATCATTCTCCATGGCGATGGAGGGTGTCTAGAAGCTGATAATGATAGGCATTTATGTTAAGATTAACACCGGGTGTCAAATGTTATGTCAATATTTGCATCGACAACAAGCATGGACCTTTTTTAAGAAGATAGGCATCGAGAGACGATAGTCAGGCGATGATGGCCATAGACATCGATCATCATGAATTTCTAGGATTCTTCAAATCTCTAAACTTACTCCAATTTCAAATCTCCTAATGTGTATAATAGGGGTCTATCTATTTTTTTTTTTTTGAAATTATTTTGATTATTTTTGTCAAAATCCTCAAATATCTATTGAATTGCTTGTTTTGATTCACTTTTTATAAAATTTATTTTAGACAATTTATCATCTTAATTTATGTCAAAATTCAAAATTTTAGGGTTACTGAAGCCCTCTTATGAGATGCTTATTTGATTACAACAACATAAAGCCATTATCCCACTACGTGGGGTCGATTACGTGAATCCTTTTCTCTATTGTGTTGTTTATTTGATTATAAACATATAAAATATATGGTATATTTGATCCGTGTAATATTATAAAAAAAAATTCAATTATATTTTTGGGTACTTGATTTATGATCATTTGGACTTGAATCAGGGCATTTTTGATATGATTAAATTTGTCTCATCAAAATATTTGTTTGGATAAAAATTCTATATCCCACATTTAATTATAAATTTTTTTTAATTTAAATAATATATAATGATTGGTGTCTAATTTGATGAATTTGTTTATACATTAATAATATTTCAAATATATTTCATATTAAGAAATAATATATTCAAGTAGATAAATTAACAAATCAAACACAGACAAAATGTTTTACTTATTTATCGATTATTAATATTTGAGTCAACTAATCAATAGTCCTGTGCGGCCAAGTTTTTTAATGATGAGAAGCTCTTGCATTCTAGAAGCACGCGACTTATAATTATAAATTATAATTTTATGATCGTAAATTATTATTTTTTTAAAAATAAATTATAATTTTATGATCGTAAATTATTATTATTTTCAATAATTAATAATATTTAGAGCAAATAATTTAAGATAAAGCAACGCAAGTAACAAGTTATTCACGTGCCGTAATGTGGGCTGCTCAATAGATAGACCATTACATCATGGCTGAGGAAATTTTATAAAAAAAAAAAGTCGGAAACCAACGTGAATAACTTGAAAAACACCGCTGAGTAGGGTGGCTGCATTCTTGGACGTTGGACGGACGCTGCTATGGATCGATCTTCCACGCGGAGGGGAGAAATGGAGAATACTGTATTTTTTAATTAAAAATTAAGTAGCAGCTCAATTTAATTTGAAGTAGGGTTGTCAAAATCGGGTCATAGGTCTGGTTCGGGTTCAACCCAAAACTGACCCAGCACTGTTCGATCCGATCCGAATCCGACCCGTTTTTGCAAACGGGTCGGTTTTTAAACCCGAACCCGACCCATTTCGGATATGTTTTACTAATTTTTTTATTTTATTTAATTTATTTAAACTTAAATCGAATTATGATAATATTTACTTCAATCAATTTAAAATAAACCATGCATAATTCAATTTGGGCAACATGATTTATTATTTTTTGGTAATAACATTTGCTTATTTCATAACAATCTTTTAAAACCCTCCTAAATCAATTAAAAATGGGTCAAATCGGGTTGATTTCGGGTTTCCGGGTCAACCCGAACTAGACCCGATTTTATAAACAAGTCGAAAACCCTAACCCGACCCGATTCGGATTCGGGTTGACCCGAACCTGAAATTTTCAGGTCGGCTTTTCGGGTCGGGTCAAATATTGACACCCCTAATTCGAAGCTTTACATGTGTAATGAGTATGAATTTTATTTTAATTGATGTAAAAGTTTTAAGAAAATTTAATTCACATATTTTAACCTAATCAAAATAATTTTAAAAATGATAGATATTATTTTATCAAATATGTATAAATATCTTAATATGTTAATATTTTATTTATTATATTACTTATTGCAAAAAAAAATTATTTTTATCTATCAAACAATTTAAAATATGTTATTTTAATTTTATTTAAATATAATAAAAAATATTGCATCCTAGAAAATTCAAGACTACAAAAATAGATTTTTACAATATTAAGTTTGCATGAGAATCTAAACCACTTGTAGATAAAAGAGAACAAATATATGGGATATCATAGTTTTTATATATACAAAGCCTAGAGGGGAAAACAAGTACAAAGTTTGATCTGATGGAATTAGTTCACTATATGCATGAAGTAACATAATTTTTTTCTTCCTCACAACTAGAGAAGATGAAATGGCAAAATTGAGAGCACTTGTTTTATTTTATAGTTGCAGTAGAGATTATGAGAAAAGTTGCAAAGATATGGTGATGGCAGTCAGACGGTATCAGTCGAGCAATGATGATCCGACGAAAGTTGTCATTCAATGATATTTGGGCAATGATAGTCAAACGAAGGTTGCTAAATGATAGCAAATACAGTATAATAGTCAAATGAAGATTTTCAAACAATGACAATCATGTGATGATAGTTTAATAGTGGCAGTCAAATGATGACAGTTGATAGTAATAATCATCATTCATCAGCGTCAAACATTGATCCTTCCTCCATAATTCTTCAAATCTACAAGCTCTCTTTAATCTCAAGCCGTGTTCTCGTTCACATAGAAAATATGATCAGTTTATAATATTATTAGAGCAATATTTTGATAAATTCAATCAAAATTTCATAACACTCTAATGGATAACCCATATCAAATGCTGTAATTATATATCATTTATTCACAATTTAAGTTCCTTTGATAATCTCATAATCAAATAATTTTGGTCTATTTGATTCATCTCATGGAACTACTCGATTTGATTATAAGCATGAAAGATTTAAAGATCATTTGATCATTCAACTGATGTATTGAAATTTTCAAATATGCTTCAAGTGCTTGATTTAGATTGATTTGGATTTGAATCTATTTTGACATCGTTGAGTTCATCTTATCGAGACATTCAATTCGACTACGAGTTTGTTTGAAAGTAGAGTTTGTATGGTCTTGCACTTTAATTTTAAAATTTTCTTACACAAAAAATGCATTCATATTTATGCCGATTAAGTAAAATTTTTGAAGACATTAAATATTTATAGCTCTTTTAATCTCATTAAGTTTCAAAATAAATTGGAGTGTCATGATCTTAAAAATTTTCCCTTTCTTTAATGTAGACGGAATTATAAATTCGAAATGAGTTCTAAGTCTACGAGGGGCATCTACAATCAAGATCTTCGATAAATATCTCTTTACAGTGATTAATATAAAAGAATATGATATTTTTTATCTTGTAAAAGAGATAACATATATTTTCATGTATGATCGTAAACCCTAACCTCTAATCAAAATTATTAGCTATAAAAGATATTCAAATTTAACTTATTTATTATATCATAAAATGAATTTCGGTTAAAATTTAAATGATTGTCAAACAAATTTTAACTTTCAAACATAATTAATACCATAAGTTTCTAAAAGCATCAACTCACACTACCTCTGACAAGCTCACTGCTCCTAACAAACTCAACAACAACCACAATGCATCCGAACCCTACACGTGTACAAGCTCATCCTCCTAAACCTCTATATAACAGCTCTGTACTGTAGCTCAATGATGAAGGTGAATGAAAATCCTTTGCTGAAAACCTGCTACTGTATGTATAGTTAGAAGCTTTTCTATACAGTGCAGTATTTGTATTGTATTCATGGTATAAGAGCGGGATTAAACCAAAACAGACTACTACTCACTGCAATGGCTCACTCCTCTTCCTCCCAGGTAGCAGAGCATGCCGACGAAACCCTCTCAAACCCAATACCCATACCTTCTTCCCTCAAAGTAGGTCTCTCAAATATCAAAAACATAGTTCCCATTTCCCTCTCCAACTCCAACGACAACTATCCAATGTGGCGATCACAGATCCTCAAGCTTTTGAGAGCCAACAGCTTCGCAAGCTATCAAGACCATGCAGCGCCCAGACCTCTGTGTCTCATCCAGCAACCTGACAGATCCACCACTCCAAATCCAAATTACAATCAATGGCTACTTGTCGATCAAAATCTTGTGGCAGCAATCTGCTCGACAATCTCGCCATATGTTCTACCCTTTGTTCTTCACCTTGAAGGATGTTCTGAAAGCTGGACCACACTAGAGCAACGACTTCAGGCCTCAAAATGTTCAAGGGTTATCCAGTTAAAGAACGAATTACACAATATATCAATGAAGAACCTCAATATGCAATAGTATCTTACAACCATAAAAATCTTGGTCGATAATATTGCAGCAGCTGGTTCTATCATGGATCCCGAAGACATTATTCTGTGTATTCTCAATGGACTACCACCTTCCTATCAAGCCTTCAAGACCTCAATTCGCACAAAGCTAACTCTGGTCAGTCTTAACAACCTATATTCGTTGTTGATCAGCTAAGAAATCAATCTTGCGGCGAATCATCCAGAGAGTATCAATCAGACACTCACCATGTCGCCATGTACTCAGCCCATGGTCGTGGTCGCAGAGGTAGAGGACGCTTTACTCCCAGCTCTAGTCCAAGTCGTCGCTCAGCTCAGACCGCACCCATCGTATGTCAAATCTGCAACAAAAAGGGATATACAACACCTTCAATGGTGGCACTGTCTCAACATCAATTATGCTCCAACTCCAACAATGCCCAAAGCTTTCATAGCAGATACATCATCACCATCTCTCGACTAGTATATAGACTCTGAAGCTTTATCCCATCGAACCAATTCACTGGACAACATAGAGCAACTGATCAAATACAAAGGCTCTGACACCATCACTGTTGGCGACGGCAAACATCTTCCCATTACTCATTCCGGTCCTGGCATACTTCCTATAGATCTCCTCTCCACCCAGACAACCTAAGACATCCACCCACATTCCTCACCTCATGGTTACACGTCTAAAAATAGGATCATTGAAACCACATACTATCCTCAACCTGATGTACACCATTACTGCATCTCAGCCCACTCCTCATCAAGATCCCACCACATACTCTGAAGCTGTCAAATACAAACACTAGCGAGATGCTATGGCTCTTGAATTATTTGACCTACAAAAACAAGGGACTTGGACCCCTGTCCCATCTCCATCAAATGCAAATATACTAGGATGTTGATGGACATTCCATACCAAATACCACTCCGATGGCACCCTAGCACGCCACAAAGCCCGTCTTATTTCTCAAGGTCATCGCCAAGAACATGGCATTGACTACAATGAGACATTTAGTCCTGTGGTCAAAATACCCTCAATTCATGTTCTTCTTACAGTTGCTCTACACCATTCCTGGAAAATCCATCAATTGGATGTTGCTAACACCTTTCTCTATGGAGACCTTTAAGAAACCATATATATATCTCAGCCTTACGGCTTTTAGTTTGCCTCTTACATAAATTCATATATGGCCTCAAACAAGCTCCACGACAATGGCTTAACACATTTTCCAAATACCTTCAAACTCTTGGATTCAAACACAGCAAAGCCGATAATTCTCTACTTACTCTTTCCCACAACAACATCCAAATGTACCTTCCCATATATGTTGATGATATACTCCTCACGAGCAACAACCCCTTAGCCTTAACTCAGCTGATAGCTTAGATCGACACTCGATTCACCATGAAACACTTGGATACATCACATGACTTCTTAGGGATCCAAATTCAAAAGCTTCCCAACTCCTATTTTCTATCTCAAACAACATATGCCACTTCTATTCTCATCCAGGCTGGACTTCAAACTTGCAATCCTCTCTCAAACCCAACCTCCACTAAACCAATGTCTACTCCCTTCTCTGATCCCATCATTAACAGCCCTCTTATCTACTGGCAATTAACCGGTTCACTTCAATATCTCACTATAACACGACCACATATTGCCTACTCCATCAACCTTCTCTGCCAACATATGCATGCTCCGCAGCCTTGTCACTTTCATCTGCTAAAATGCTTATTGCGTTACATCCGAGGCACCTGCAGCTTTGGCATGCCCATCTCTCCTGGTTCATTACAGCTTACATCATTCTAAGACGCTAATTGGGCCAATAACACCATCACAAGAAGGTCTACCTCCGGCTATTGCTCATTTCTAGGCAACATTCTCATTTCGTAGAGCGTTAAGAAATAGCACACGATCGCCCGCTCCTCTACAGAAGCTGAATACAGAGCATTAGCAGCTGTCATAGTAGATATTCTATGGCTTCGACGCCTTTTAGCTGATTTCCAAATCCCTATCCATCATCCTACCACAATCTATGTGATAACATGTCCGCCATTGCTCTTGCTAACAACCCGATGTTCCATGCAATAACCAAGCCACATCGAAATAGATTACCACTTCATTCGAGACCACATACAAGCTCATCAGATCAACATACATCCCATCAACGCAATTGATCAGGCTGCAGGCATCCTAATAAAATCTCTCTCCACAACTCGGTTTCACAAGCTAAGAGCCAAACTAACCGTGCAACCAACCCCATCATTTTGCGGGGGAGTAAAAGCACCAACTCATACTACCTCTGACAAGCTCACTGCTCCTAACAAACTCAAAAACAACCACAATGCATCCGAACCCTACACGTGTGCAAGCTCATCCTCCTAAACCTCTATATAACAGCTCTGTACTATAGTTCAATAATGAATGTGAATGAATCCTTTGCTGAAAACCTGCAACTGTATATGTATTTAGAAGCTTTTCTATATAATGCAGTATTTGTATTGTCTTCAGCTTCGCTCATATATAAGTCGTTTTGTAGCATGAGCAAAGATATTTTAGGGCGTTAGAAATTTGGTCGCTCCATTATCATTCTTGTCTGATAGAACATTCAAGGAGGTTCTAACGAACAATGCAGCAAGACCTCTAAAAACTGTCATATGTAGCTTTAAACTTGCACGATAAATAAAGTCGAAAACATAATTTTTTTTTAAACAAGCTTTCTATTTAAGACTTTACAAAGGCTATTTCCTCTCAAAAAAAAAAAAATTTCCCACAAAGCCAGAGAAAATCTTGAATTTACAGCGACAGACATGATTCTTTTTTCAAAAAAAAAAAGAAAGGAGTCAGAGATTAAATAAAGCATGGACATATACAAAAATGGACTCCTGCAAAACTTCCTTTGTAACAAGCCTCCTCACATGGAATCTTTATGAAAAGACTCCAGTACTGGAGTTGCTGATATAGAGACATCACCATAAGGAATGTTCTGCCTAACATCTATGCATCCATATGTCTTCAATGTCTGAAAAAACCAAAACCAGGGGGAGCTTAAATTATATAACTTAAATGGTGCAGCAGAGTCATCACATGCAATAACTGTTGATAAATATTGGTCTTCTTGTATGAACTACAGGAAATAAGAGGCAGTATGAACAATACCAGTGCCTCGTAAACGAATCTGGCACATATTGCTCTTGTTTTTCCTTCAAGAATCTGTGCCAAACTCAAAGCCATATCTTGTTTTTGCTCCCCAAGTCTCAGAAACCTATTATAAAGGTACTGTGCTGCTGCTCTGTGAAATATTATGCAGCAAAAATTTCAATAACATTCTAGTTAAGAGGACATTTAGTTAAATATGCCTACCTACCTTGTACTTGGTGACCATCCATTATCTGTAAGACAATGAAAGAATGAATATGTAATTGAAGGACAACAGAAATTGATGTACATAACACTGTTTAAATGAATACCTGGTTTATCAATATCATCCCCAAGAAAGCAAAGCTCCTGAACAAACACAGCAATTTTATGAAACCAAGTAAACATCAGATAGAAAATCTAAACATATGCATACTCAGAGTTAAACTGTACCGTTATTTCCAATTGATAATCTGAAGCATCTGGCGAAATGAACTCTTTGCTAACATTTTCCAAGGAATAAGCTCTGGAGTCTAAGGAATTCGGTGGGGTTAGACAGGTTCTGTTTACTTTTTGCATCAAAACTTCTGTTTCTGTTTCGGTATCTATGTGAGGCATGCTATCTTCCATGTTGGTTGGATCGATATGGCCAACTGTAGATTCCTTTGGCACAGCATAATGAGGCATTCTGTCCATATTTGGCATCGAACCTTCTGGCATTTCGTCCATTTTTTGCATCAAGCCTTCTGTTTCTATTTCCGTATTTGAAGATTCATGAGGCATTCCATCTTTCACGTTGGATGAATCAATAAAGCCATCTGCAGATTTCTTTGACAGTTGTTGCAATGTCTTCTGAGGCAGTTTTTCTTGTACTGGAGCAGAAACTGTGACAGAAACTAGCTCATTAATGTTAGTCATGAAAATTGTGAAAACTTGTGCGCTAAGTTGCTTCAAAGCAAAGAGAAAGAGGACTAAGCATACAAGGAATCAAAGGATCCGTAAAACTCTGACAACTACTTGAGAATCTCCAGAACTTCCAAAGGTCAAGATGAGTATGAGGTAATTTCCTTCGTTTACATAGTAAATCACTTGCGTCATGTATGCTTTGCCTCATAACCCTGCCAAAAGCAGAAAAGATGGGAATTCAAAATCATCAAATAAAAATTACAAACTATGTCCAAAAAGAATGCATAAAGTAATTTCAACATATTTTTTATGCAATAGAGTTATGCCCCAAAAAATGCATAAATTAATGCTATATCTGATAGGGGATTGAATTTTAGCTTGATAAATTAGTACCAGCTTTAAACCCAAAAATTTATTGATGAGAACTAACTGTTGGTATTTCTACATCAATATATTTTTCAACCATCCTATATAATTCTAAACCCAATGCTCATATGCCTTAAAAAATCTCCACCACATTAGAGCTCTCCAGACCCACATGATGCCCCACTATGAGAGTCACCAATTGCTGAATCTAAGCCAGCCCTACAAGAAGGTATTAAATACTTATGAGAGCTACAAATCACATAAATTATTCAAACTCAGTTGAACCATTAACTCTAATACTACTTAGTAAGGAGTGGGACCAAAGAGGTGTTGAAATTTAGCTTTATATACTAGTGATCAAATCCTGAATTTGCTCAACTATTCAAGAACATATGAAAGAGGAATAACAACTTGATATTTCTACTACATACTTTTCTACTATTTAACATGACCCAATAGGGAGGGCATTTGGTCATTTAGCCATAAATTTATCTTTTAGAACAACGCGGAATTCAAAGGAAAAAAAGGATAAAATTTGAGAGATCTAATGGTAAAAGTGGGAAACAGATAGACAACTAGAATTTGGCGCAAAGCTATGAATCCTAGGTGCAACGCCCAATCAGTTACATTATAATTTGCTTATATCATTAAAAAGCAATACTCACTCATTCGACAGAATGATTCCTTCATCATATTTTTTCTTTCGCTTCCTCAACACCCGAGAGCTTTCTTTAATAGCTGGAGTGGGAAGCATAAATTTCGGAGAGGCTGTCCCTGAACCAAAGAAACAAACGATCATCAATCTACCTTGCATTGACTAACACAGCAATTGGTAATTAAAAAAAAAACAAATAAATTCAAAAAAAATTTCAAACGTTCAAAATTTCAGCTCATTCATGCATGCCAATAATTCTTTGGAATAATACCTGGGATGATTGGTTTTTGTTTATCCAAAGGCAAAACATTAGGATGCTCCTCACTGACAGAGTTATCCTTCCCACTTTTAGATGTTAACTCTTCCTGGAAATTGATTGTCTCTCGCAGTTTTATTTGCTCTTCAACCGGTAGGATATTATCTCCAATTGGCGGCATTGCCTGTTCATGATTTACCGGTATATGGCTCTCCCAGATCCCATCATCTAAAAGAGCACTGCCTGATAAACATGCTTGCTTCTCAAAATTTTCTTCGTGGTGAAATTCCTCTAGAGATTTCTGAACTCTAGTAAAGCTGCTTGAATTGTGAGTTTCACTAAGCTCAGGATCAACATTCATTATGCCTCATGTCTTTTCCCCCTGTAAATTGATAATCTCTGTTATATTTCTTTGCTCTTCGGCAGGTAGGATCTCATCTTCAATTGATGATCCTGTCTGTTCATGATTTAAAGGAACATGGCTCTCCTGTATCTCATCCTGTAAGGGCTGATTTTCAGATAAACATATTGGCTTCTCAGTCTCTCCTCCATAGTGCAATTTCTCCAGAGATTTTTGAACGCTAGCAAAGTTGCTTGAGTTGTGGTGAGCATCACTAAACTCAAGATCAACATCCATCATGCTGGATGGAAGAACGCTGTAATAGAAGTTTCAGAACTTAGTAAATTCAGAAAAAGCGTTATCATCCTCGATGGTACTTTGTAAGTAAAAAAGTAAAAAAAAAAGGGCTTTGGACTACATACTCAGCCAGAGGTGTAAAGCAAGAAGAATTATATTCTGAAAGACCGGCAACCTCATTGGCAAGACACTGCATTTTGTAAAACTCCCATCATTCGACAATGAATACAATAGAAAGTAACATTAGCATATAAAAATGAGTTTCAATGAGAACATTAATAAAAACAAGGTAAGATACCTCAATCAAATATGAAGGCCTAGAACTCCTATTGTCCTTCCATTCATCTGCTACACAGAAAACTTGAGTCACACCACAAGCTGTATAAAACTTCTAACAAAAAAAAAAAAAAAAGTTTTCTGACAAAAACTAAGAAAATTTGAACAGAGCAAATGTTTACAAATGAAAACAGGAATAGATATTCAACAACAACGACAATTTATTATATCACAAACATGGATTAAAAAACAAAGAGGTTTTAACGTAACTATTTCATATCAGCATTAAAAAAAATGTATAAAAAAATGATCAACAATCCAAATCACAGAGGCATAATTCCAATTCATTCTCACTTTTCATAAGCGCATTGCCCCAACTTTCAGATGTTATCCATTCAGTCTATCTACAAATAGCATCCATTTCAGATATAAAAATAAAAGAGCAAATTTGCCTTTTTAGCAGGCATAAAAAAAGAGCAATAAGATTGACTAGTTACTTGAGGAAGCCCATACGAAGCGATAAATTGTTTGGTATCTAATTATCAGAATAAAATACAACCAGACCAATTATCAAACATCTAGGTTAAGACACATACATACAGGTTATATGATAGCATACAAATTAGAGGGGCAGTTCCAATAGAAATACCTAGAGGAGTTGGATGCTGATGATTTCCTCCATTATCTCTGCATGGAAAGAAAATAATTTGAACAGATGATTGATAAAAAAATTAAACTTTGAGCACTATAAGATTTTTTCATTCTCACCCATCATCCAAGATACCAAAATCAAATGAATCAAGTTCAAATCGCTCGGGAAGAGTGACAGTAACATCGTGGTATGAGGCAAGCATTGTTTCTATCTGTTGCTCGCTGGCATGCTCCTTCATTGTCTTAGCTATATGATCTATGGCAGACATTACTTCTTTATTGCCTCTGACACGCTTTCTTGGCCTAGCACTAGCTTTGTTCTGTGCAATCCCTTGTGTAGAAGGAAGAGACTTTCTCATTTGATTTAATGCCTCATTGCACGCATCATAGAGATAGTCCACCTTCTTTGAGAATATCTTGACAATACCAAGAAGAAGTTGAGCCAATACTCTATGAGAAATTTGAATTTCGGGCATAATTTTATCTGTGAGAATCGTTAAGCAAAGGAAGAAGGTAAGTTATCAGAATGAGAAGCTAGTTGAATAAAAACAACCACAGATAAAAGCTTCCAAAATTAGGTTCTGAAGAATTGAAAAATGATCTTGCTTACAATCTGCTAATTAGCTTGATAATTGATAGTGTTATACTTTGCAATCCGTTGGACTTATAATCATTTTCCATAACCGCACGGTTGAATAAATTCAAAATCTATTTGCTTCAATTAGCAAATGACTAATATAAAATTAAGTTGATTCAATTCAAAATTGGCTTGAAAATAGAACAACAGGATCATAAAGATGGCCACAAGGACGTGACTCCTACAAAGATATAGAGTTGGAAAGTGAACATGCACTCATCATAGACCCACCTATGACAGTGAGAATCAAGTATCCAGCAGCAAAATTTGATATCTTTTGGCAGATTTCAGTAATACACAACTCTAATCACAGCCTTTTTAATCAAAATTAACTATCTACGAACTCTTGCAAACGTACCGGACAAGATTAGTGCTTCTCAAACCCGCTGGGATTGCAGAGATGAAAGTTCACAAATCAGAAGGCTTGGTCAATCAAGGCGCCAAGGCAAGCCCTAGTCGACTAAAGAATCAATGTAAGCCCTGGATGATCAATGCAAGCATTCATAATGATGGACCAAGGAAAGCTTTCATTGCAATTGACCAGAGCCAGTCTTTCCATAAAATTTTTTATCAACCACGATGGTAAGTTGGTCGAAGAAATTCGACCTACTACAAACACTGCCTGTCTTGAATAACCTGGATATGGACCACTACATCAACACGAGTACCACAGATTTAGTCTCTGTGGGTCTGAACACAGTACTTTGATATATCACTCTTTTCCCCAGTAAAAAAATTGCATATCTGAATGTAATAAATCACAAACTACAAATTTATGAGTCCTTGGTGAGAGTGATTAGATTGACAGTTCAAGCAATTGGGTTATCGACAATAGACGACTCTAAAACGCTTATCTCATATTTAAAAATCAATAAAAATTGCCTAAGTTTCCTACATTGCAACTGACCTTTACAGCCTCTCCATGAAAAACCCGGTAACAGAAAGTTAAAAAAAAAAAAAAAAACTGGACTTCCAATCAACCACAAAATATGACTGTTTTTTTTACAAAATATAAGTAGCTAAATAAAATGGCATCCTCATCAGAAGCCCCTCTCTGTCCCTTCATATATGAATACTCCATATCCATTCTACCCATACCCGAAACCCAAAGGAAGAAGATATCCATTCCTATCCTTCTAAAATGCTACGCAGCAACCAAAAAAAAAATCAAAAAAGAAAGAGAGAAAAAGGTTGCCAATACCTACAGTAGAAGAAATGTCAGTAGAAGCAATCTGCCCCCTTTTGAGCTTCTTGAAGCAGTATGCGGCAATCCAAATGGTGCCCAGAGGTCCTTTCCTCGATAGAAGAGAGAGTGAGTAAAACATGGCTGGTTGTTCACCCTTTTCCTTATTCTTCTTCTACTCCGCTAATGACGAAGGTGAAAGAGAAGCCGTGGTGTTATATTTGGTGTTGCAGGGAGTAAACTACTGGAGCCAGAGCTTCTTCCGGTGGAAGAAACACAGGCGTACGGGAGAAGACATAGAAGAGGTAAAACATTTAAAATTACAACAACGCGAAATACAAAGCGTTGGATTTTTAAATTACAGAATAGCCCCTCTCCTAAACGACGCTTAATCGCTTCACTCTTCTCTGCGTTGATTACACTTCAGCCGCAAAGACGAACACGGTGGCTGAGCGGCCGGAAACTTTCGGCTCGCCGTTGTGATCTGAGACTGCCCTACAATTAAATCCCTATAACTTTTATTACTATTAAATGATTTCCATTTTCAATACCATTTTTGCCATTTTGCATTCAAATTCTTTGCTCTTCAACCATCAGTCCAGTAAATTTCGAATATCGTTTATATGCTATTTCAATATTTATACAATACTTTTTACATATCACATTTTAAAATATGTTATTAAGTGTTCAAAAAAGTCAGCTGTGCATCGTTGTAATGGTGGGCACTTCGGTGGATGGGTGCAAACGAGTCGAGTCGAGCTTGAGTCAGCCTTGACTTGAGCCTGAGCTTAATTAATTAATCGAGTTCAAGCTCAAACTTTATTCTACGAGTTTGAGCTAGCTCGAGAGCTGAATTGTTTATTATAAATGAAAGAAAAGTTATTATAATTTAAGAAATTATTATGATAAAATGATAAAAAAAAGAAATTATAAGAAAAATAATTATAATATAAGAAGTAAGATATAATTTTTAAATATTTTTAAAACTTTTGTACTTAATATCTTGAATCTTAATATATTAAAAAAAAATTATATTAATATGTTTTAAACGAGCTGACTCACGAGCTAATGAGTCGAGTCAGGGCTGAATCAAATTTGGCTCGTTAGCTCATCGAGCTAGGCTCATGAGCCATTTATCTAGTTGAGTTCGAGTCAGCTCATGAGTCAACTTGACTCACTTACACCCCTATTCCACCTTCATTAAAAATAATGAAGGCGTTCTTTCGAAGAATAATATACGTAAATAATATGCTTGGGCTCTTACTGTGAAAAAAATATTAAATTAAAAATAATTTTAATTCCTGGGTGCTGCTGCCGGCAAAGTCTTGAATGGAAACAAAGACAACTACATTTCATTGGTCCTATTTGATTAGATATTATCTAAAGATAGAATATTTGATTTATTTGATTCGATTAGTGAAGTCTATGTTCGGTTATTAAGGTATTGGTTCAGTTATTGATTGCAATTTTAATTTTATTTTATTTTTAGTTATTAGCTTAGATTTTGCTTCCGTAAGATCAACCAAATAAAAAATTGAATTATATTAATTTTTTAAATATTAAATTAATAAAATCATGTAAATTAATAAAATCATGTAAATAAATAAGTGATATAAATATCTACTTGGATATTATTTATTCCACATGTCAAAGCTATAAATTTTAACAAAGATTATTTGATATTATTCTAAAGATAATTAGATGAACTGTTAAAATTAATTACATTTTGGTTCATCCAAAATTAAATTTTACTAATCAAATTAAAGTTTAGTTAGATTTAGTTTGGTTGGTTTGATTTTCTAAATTTTATATCTGAAATTAATTAGTTTAGCTAATTTGTAAATCAAATAATCCAAACATATCAAATGCATGTGGCTACTCACACTCAATACTATAATCTTACACATCATGAGAGATGAAAATTTATAATGCAAATAATTAGTAAATGACCTAAATAAAAGCTTGTAATAACACCTCTTATTGTAAATTTTGATTGGTATTAAAATTTGATATGTGATATTGTAAAAACTTGATGCCTAACATCTATTGATGCCCATCCTTGCTCGTAGTCGTCATAATGCCAACTTCTATCATTGCCAACAACCTCATTATCACTAATGACATGGTTGTCCACTATCGCCAATGATGCTAATCATCATCTTCTCTAACAACGTAGATGCCCATCATAGTCAACAATGCCATCGCTCATAGTAGCTAACGATGTTGAAGTTAACAACATTGTCGACATCATTGCCAACAATGCTATAGCCACTTTGATAAGTTCAATGCTTCTTGTCACCATAACATCAATGTCCATCGTCAACATCAACACCAACACCGACACCAACCCCGCCATCAGCATGATTGTAGAAGCCCATTATTGCCACCATAGATAGTGTTTGACGTCATCACCAATGCCTATGCTCGGGCTTACAAACTAGTTCAACATTCAACATTGTCACCATTGTTGGTATTCACCTAACGCTACTAAGGCTAATACCTATCTTCTTAGTCGTCATTCTTTCCTTTTTAAGAGGCAATTGAGCAGACCATCTATTATCTTTTGATGATAACTTTAACTCCTCAATGCTTCTCTAACATTCATTATAGAAGCCATCTTCTATAATCCAGATATACATTAATGTTTTCTCAAGTTACGAGGAAGAAATCTATTTGAAATATGTGACTCACATTTATAGAATTCTTTTGATTCTATTAGACCCCATGATTTCTTTTTTCCATTTTTAATTTTTTCACGTAAAACCTTCATGTACTACGAGCTACTTCAATTTTTATCCGTCTATTCAAAATTTAATTGCATTGCTAAGACCATGAATTTCATCTCTATCGACTCCAATGCTTTAAACACACTATAAAGTGTTAATAGATTATCCTCATAATATCAAATAATTAAAGAGAGTTAAAACATAATGCTTTTCATCCTTGAGAACTTCCTTCACTTCAACCTGCAATAAGAAACTTAGTAGAGCAAAGAAAAAGGAGAAGAATTAGAGGAATCAAACCTATTCATTTCACTAACCTTCAATAGTGAAATGAAATGGCCTTATATAAGAAAGGCTACAGCTTTTTCATAACAGAAATAAGAAATGAAGGGTTGAGATAACGTGTTGTTGTAGATAAATGGCAGAGATAAGCATAGTATAGTTAGTGATTGCAAGATAAGAGAGAATATCAGCTTTTTGAAATATCATTAGTGGCAATGATGAAATATGCTATCATCTTCCCTTAAATTAATGAGTCGCTTAACTAAAGGTCCTTAATGAGTCGCTTAACTTATTACAGATCATATCTTCTCTTAAATTAATGAGTCGCTTAACTAAAGATCCTTAATGAGTCCCTTAACTTATTACCGAGCATATCTTCCCTTAAATTAATGAGTCCCTTTAAAGATGATATGAATATGTATAAATTATATAATACATGAGCTATATGATATAAGATATGATATAAGAACATGATGCATAATGACATTGATACAAATACAGATATATGATACACATGATACATGAGATTGATACATATTATATAAATAACATGATATGTCATAAAAATGACATCATGTCTAGAGTATTTGCGTTCATAGACTAGCCCTATACGCTCTATCTTGAGGATTTGCTCAAGACACTTGCCTATAAAGACTCAAACAAGGGTCCTAGGACATAAGGCTGCATTGGAGGCATAGATCCATGCAAAGATCAATTAGTTAGGTCACATGTCTGATATAGTTTGTAATAAGTCACACCATATATTGTATTTTAAATACTTTTTATTTTTAGATGTAGCTTTTTTGGTAGCCCTCTAAACCTTATAAATAAAGACTAAAATGCATGCTTTAGGATTGTTGGATATTTCAGATCTTCATTGATTCCATATAACCTGATATGAGACTCACAAAAATATAGAGCTCTTCCTAGTATTTATACTCATTCATATTCTACTTATATTCTTAGCTCTCACTTGAAGAGTAATTGTTAGTAAGATCGGGCATCAACCCAAATAATTTCTAATCCAAGAAAATCAATTAAATTTCAAATCTCCAAAAAAAATTTAGGCAACCTATCTTTTTTCTTTAGGAGGGCTTACATACATCACATAATTTTAAAGTATTTATATATAAAATACCTAAACTTTAAAGTTTATCTATTCAATAATTTAGTATCTTAATTACATGCATGAAAATATGCATTTCACTTTAAAGAAAAAAATAAAATTTATGAAAAAATATTTGTGCTAGAATATCTTAATTAAAACATAAATACGATGAATTTTATAGCCACTAAATTTACATTAAGATGAGGGCAATATACAAATAATTTATATTACATTCATCTTAAAATAAATCTAAAGACTTTAAAGCTCATATTGATAAAAAATTTGATCAAAAAATTTAACATTATATTTTTATTATTTCTGATATGATTTTAAAAATTATGAGTTATATGCACTGTTTTGAAAATTGGACCGGACTGGCCAGTTCAACCGTGAACTGGTCTGGTGGCCGGTCCGATCCAGCTTACAAAACCGACTCTGCATCAAACCGATTCAAACCAGATTGAATCGGCGGTTTAACCGGTGAATCGCCAAACCGGTCTGGGTTGAAAAAAACCAGCCGGTTTATAAAAAAAATTTATTTTTGTTTTAATTAAATTTTAAATAATATATTTTAGTTTACTAAATTCTTTTAACTTTTTTAAATAAATTTTATTAAATATTGTTGCGGACTCAAATATACGCGGCGATAGAGTTTAAATTTCCGTCTCAGCGTTGTACGTATATCCAGCACACAAACAGAAGAATGAAAGAACACCAGGATTTTTACGTGGAAAGCCCTGAAAAAGGGAAAAACCACGGGGCCACGCCCAGTTGAAATAATTCCACTAGTGTTGTATGAAATACACGAGACTGATTCGTCCTTTAGATTCAGGACGATCAGATTACAATGAGTATCGGTTACAAGGCCAAGCAGAGTTCCGACGTCACTTGGGTGTCCGGCAGAATTCCGGCGTCACTTGGAAAGAAGTCTGGCGTCACTCGGGCGTCGGGTAGAATTCTGGCGTCGGGCAGAATTCCGATGTTGCTCCGGCGTCGAGCAGAGCTCCGGCGTCCCTCGGGCGCCAGGTGGTGCCTCGGTGGTGTTCCGGCGGAGTTCCGGCGGTGGTCGAGGAGGAGTTGTTCCCTCATAGACTTCTCTTCTCTTCTTCTTCTCTTCTCTTCTTTTTCTCTTCTTCTCTTCTTGGCTTGGGTCCTCTCTTAAGAGAAATGAGGGGCTATTTATAGTTTTTCTGGAGTGGCATAGCCCGTAAATATGTGAGGGATCAGGGGCAAATAAGGAGTGATCCGGATGAACGGCTGATATTGAATCCCTTGATCATGAACCGTTTATTGAGCATCTTAAGGTCTTAATGGTATCAGAATTCTACGATCTTGGGCTCGTTGGATTCGTCTCGTCGAGCTGCTCGATTCGACTATAAGCTCGTCAAAATCGGAGACCGTTTAATAACTCAAACTGCTGTTCGATGCTTCCAACAGCGCTTCGGGTACTTGATTTGGACTCATTTGGGCTCGAATTGAGTCAAATTTGGTGTCGTTGCGTTCGTATCTCCGAGACGCTCAGTTCGACTATAGGCTTGCTGAAATCGGAGTTTAAATGGTCTCCAAATTAATTTTTGAAGTTTCCAACTTGTGTTTTTCCTCGAGATTCGTGCCCGATCAAGATAATTTTTTGATGACATATCAAATATGATGATTAATTACATCATAATATATGTAAGTTATCATAAATAATTTACATAATCTGTTTAGAAAAAAGTGTGTACTTCACACTTTATAAAGGGTTCAAAGCAACATCATCAAACTCCTCCTATGATGTGGGACTAAAAAAGTTGCATGAATATTTAGTATGTTAATTTGAGCTTATTTGGGCTTTAAATTTGGGTTTAGTTGGGCTACAAATTTGGGCAATATGTATTATAAATTTGCTATAATATATATTATAAAAATTATAATAACAAATTTTAATTTTATAAATTTAAATATTATATTAATTATTATTCTTATAAATATATTTAATTTTAAATATATAAATATATTATTTTTAAATGATATTTATATTTATAATTTTTATTATGTATTTTTTAATTTATAAATATTATTAAATGATCAAATATTTAATTATTTATATTATATTAATGATCATAAATTTTTAATATTATAAATTTATATATTATATTAAATATTATTCTTATAAATACATTATTCTTAAATGATATTTATATGTATAAAATTTTATAAATATTATTAAATGCTTATATACTTAAATTATATTATGTTAATTTTATTAATTTTTAATAATAATATTATTTATTATATCATCCGGTTCGACCGGTCGAACCGGTCGAATCGTGAACCTCTCCTTCTTTCGGTTCGTTGTCTGATCCGATTTTCAAAATCTTGGTTATATAAATAAATATTAAATTTTAAGTATTATATGGTATGTATAAATCGCTTTTCTTTAATAATAAGAATTCTTAAAACGTTTTGTCAATTATGGTTCAAAAGGATAAAATTGTCATTCGCGTTCTTCGGATAAATACAACTGCAATAATTTCCGATTTAATAACGCATACCCTTTAGTAGCCGGAGCAGGTGGGACCCGTCAGAGCTCAGTTAAGAATCACGATTTTTAAGGCATTCGACAGCTAAATTTGAATTCACACGCCGTTTCTTTTTGTTTTTTTGGGAACGGGGCGACAGTTTATCCTCGGGTGATACGCGTCAAACCGACGACACTTTGCACAGTACGCCATTCGCCGCTTCAACGCTGCACCAAACGTTGTATTCCGCGGGCGGTCGCATAATAACACATATCCTGATCTTCATCATACGCCACGAATCTTGGAGCAGCGTTTGATCATAGGAATAGTAGAAGATAGGGATGCAACCGAGTCAAGCCGACTCACGAGTTAGCTGGCTCAAGTTTGATTCGATAACAGGCTCGATGAGTCAAACTCGAACAACCCTTCGCTCGTTTCGCGAGCTCGTCGAGCAGCTCGCGGAACACGTCGGCAAGAAAATGAAATCGCGGACGTGGCCGAACGAGAAAATGAAATTGCGAATGATGACGACTATGCGAACGCGGGTGATGACACGGATGCTGGCGACGACACGAATGCTGGCGACTCGAACGTTGATGACAGACGCTGGTGAGGTCGCGAACATTGACAACGGATGCTAGAAAATGAAACCGCGGACGATGACGACGTCGCGAACAAGAAAATTTTACGACTCGAACATCCCCTGTCGAGTTGAGGTCGAGCTCGGTATTTGGCAGTCGAGCTTGACTCGAACACCCCCTGATCGAAGTTGACTCGACTCGTTTGCACCCAGTAGAAGATGAGAGATTTTTGCTTTTGAGACGATAGAATATCTTGAGTCATAATTATTAAAAACTAACAATTAATTCGTCCAACTTACTCATTCATAATAGTGGTCAAAATTAGGATAACATGTTTGGATTTATGTTGACTCGAAATTTTTCAAATTTGGATATTATTTTTTTGGGACATTTGAATTAATTAAGATAAATTCATACATATAATATATACGTAAGTTTCGAACCCATGACCTCTTGATTGGTAGCTAAAGCTCCCAACAAATAGATCAAGATGATTTATGTCAAATCTGAACACTGTCAACCCAATCCAAATAGGTTAAAAATAGATAAAAGAGTAGATTCGAATGGAATCTGTTAACAGCCCGAATGACCCAATCCAATCCGATAACCCATTTTGATTTTAAAAAAAATTATAATTTGTCAACTATAAATTTTAGAATAATTGATCAAAATAAGAGGAGCATGCCAACAAGCAAAAAATATTAATAAAAAAGAAAGTAGGTCACTATCAAGTCAAAATTGGGTATGTGAGTCAACCCAAATTCGATTCGCCAATTAAATGATTCTGAGTTCCTGACTAAATTCTGACTCATTTATTAAATAGATCAACAATGCCCAAAATTTTTGGGTCAAGTCTGATTATTTATTGATTAACCTTCAATGGAAGCAAAGAGCAATCAAAACTACTTTTATTTGCAAGTATAATTTTCATCTTATTCATTAATAATGGTATTCTTATAAAAAATAATCCTAAAATATAATTATAACAACGGGATGAGACAAAATCTAAATTCCTGAAAGATAATTTTAGACTTTAGTCTATATCTCACCATTTGAACGCAATATTTATATTAGGATTCATTGCATCTAAGGTATCGTTTGTTATAATTTTCATAATATTCCATAAAGCTATGATAAAAAAATAAAATTTTCAAGTTATCGTAAAAAATATCTTTTTAGTACAAAATTTTTTTAAAAGTAGGGAAACAATACTTACCAAATAGAAATTATAGCTGCGATCTAAAAATTAAAAAATAAAAATAAAAAAAAAGGTCCCAAATGAAACCTTAGTATGAAAATGAGTTTCAAATTTAAAAATATAAGAACAAATTTTAGGGTTTTTATCACTTAAAATACTAAATTATTTTTTAAATATTTTAAACAACAACAACAACATCAAGCCTTTATCCCACTACGTGGGGTCGGCTACATGAATCCTTTTTCTTCATTGTGTTCTATTAAAAGTCAAATTCTCGTTTAAATCTAATAAAGAAAGATCATTTCTAATATTTTCTAACCAAATCTTTTTAGGTCTATCTCTACCTTTCTTAACATAAGTCAAATCTAAGACCTCTACTTTCCTAACCGAGTCATCGGGAGGCCGCCGTTTTATGTGACCAAATCATCTAAGGCGACTCTCTCTAATCTTATCTTCCACTGGAGCTACTCCAACCTTTTCACGAATATGCTCATTTCGTATCCTATCTCTAAAGGTAAAGCCAGTCATCCGCCTGAGCATCCTCATCTCTGCAACACTTAACTTAGAATTATACTTCTCTTTTAATGGCCAACATTCGGCACCATAAAGCATTGCATGTCTCACCACCATCTTATAGAATTATCCCTTAAGTTTGAGGGGTACTTTTCTATCACACAATAATTATGCTTCTCTTTTTAAATATTTTAAAGATAATATAAAATTATTAATTTTTAACTGAAGAAGCCATCTAAGTAAACAACTGACACCAGAAGAATTTAATTTCAGAATCTGGAACAAACTACTACTGAAGCCTTGGAAAAACAAATTAACCTTAAATGATGTATTGATTGTAAAGAAACATAGTTCCAAGTGAAAAATATAATTCATATTTTGAAAGGAACCACGCTTAAACTTAATTCAAAGAAACAAAGAATCCTCATCTCACCTACAGAATGCATTTTCTACTTGCAGGACTTCTTCAGTTCAGTAAACTGTCTTATGGAGAATAAGAGAAAGATAGTACAGGGCCTTTGGACCTGGAAAAGAAATGTTCATAAGAAAGCAATACCAGAGGACGACCCCCAGTTCACAAAGCTCCAAAAGGTCCAGTAATCTGGACAATTATAAAAAAGCTCTAGATTTGATTTCGTTTGTTCACAGTTAGCAATGAGATGTTTACTTCTGGAATGTTGACTAGGAAATCTATCAGTAGCTAGCCAGAATAGAAGTATGCCACCCACTTGTCATTTTTCCTTCAGCTCTCAAACTGACATGAGAAGACAGATCCAACACCAAATTGTTAGAAAAATAGCCGACATAAATATTGAAACAGCAAAGTTCAATCAGGCCACAGAAGCCAAATTTAAAGACTTAAAACCACTTTTTAGATAAGGCTGACATGATTCAATTGAAATACTTGACCCCAACTCCTGTAAACTCCTCCAAAATCTTCTCAAAAGTAGTCCCTAATGCTTGTTCATTGCCATGCTATCCTAAGAAGCTCATAACGAATGCTGATTAAATAAAATTAGAAATACATCTAATGCACTCAAATGCACCTTCACAGAACCCTCATGCATGAGTTCCATTTTACTTGACAAATATGCTGCAATACTGCATTATAGAACAGGGAGTTTGTACTTTAACTACTGACATTTACATCAGTATCTTTTAGCATATCTTCATAATTTTGTTGAGCAACAGTACCTGATAATTTCCACATTTTTTTCTCCATGACCTTCTCAAATTCACAGTCAGAGCTGGACAGCATTTGATTCAAAATTAACCTTACATTGCATTCTTTCATCCGGAAGTGCCTAGGTTTTATCCTTTCATCTAAGCTATAGCCAAAGTAATGAGGAAATTTGACTAGTTCAGATCGTGGATAATCCATCGTGAGGAAGTAGTTCCACTTTGGTATCATGTTGCCAGACAAGCTAAAGGTATACAATGCTCCGTATCTTGATACCATGGTGGCAATTTCTTGCACACTGTAACCTCTCTCAAGGAAGAATTCATTGACGGGTCTGAGGTTCCCATCAATACTTAGACCAAAGGTCTGCGGACATCGGCAGATAAGAGAGGCAGGATCAATGCCCCGTGTCATGAAGTATTCAGCAGTAGGACGTAGTTTTTCTTCCACACTATAGCTTGTTATCTGGGGGCATCGTGTCAGAATCTTCCCTATGTTCTTCTCTGAAACACCTAGCTCGCTGAGAAAATCCACTGAAGCCTTTACCTTTTGCCTACTATAGGTGAGAAGTGCAGGGAAGCGGTATATCACCTTAGCCCACCTGCTTTTGTCAACCCCATAGCTCTCGAGGAAGATCATCATGGGCTTCAAGTTCTCTGAGAGGCTAATCCCACATAACTGAGGCCTTTTATGAAGGATGGCCGGTATATCTGATTTATCCACACCAAGCTCAAGCAGGAACTCTACAAGGGGCTTGATCTTTCGGTCCAAAGTATAGAAAGCAAAGGCAGGGAATCGACTTACAATGCTCTTAATTTTTTCAAGTTCCATACCAAGGTCCATGAGGTATATGACATTAGCAGGTAGGAGTCCATCAGCATTCTTCTGACAAACTCGTGCAACAGCCCTTTCTTTCTTGTCAAGGCAAGAGCTTGCTGTTAGGGCAACTGGATTAGCCTTTTCCCTACCAGGAGGATTTGGGTAGCTCACCACCACATCAACTAGAAGATCACCTTTGTCTTCATGAAGGGATTCTAGGTAAGGAATGAGGGCATTTCTGATTTCAATTGTGGTAAGCTCTCTTCCTATAGTTTAAAACAAGTAAAATTAGTTGTCACATTCTAAATAAATTTAGAAGTGAAGATGTTCAAACAATTATTAGAGTTCAAACCTACAAGAAACCAAGATTTATAGAAACTTCGGAGTTTTGACGTAAGGTGATCAATAAAAAGCTCTGACTTTTTGACAATCCTTAAAGCCACAGCATTGCTGAAACCTTGTTTTCTAAGGAATAGTGATAGAACAGCCTTTGCTTCCTCCCTCTCTGCAGCCAACAGGCTCAAGGGAACAGCCTCAAAACTGTGATCATCAGCTCCTGATTCATCTGATCATAACGAAAAATAGTTGAGAGCCTTGTAGGCAAGGACGTACCAGTAAAGCTATAACTATTTGGAATACAGATAAGTTAAAAATGTTACTAGAAGCGGATTAAAAATAATTTAGGTACTTACATGTCTTTGTTTTGCAGGCAAGACAAGCTTGAGAACTTCTAATTAGGAACCTATACAAACAAGTGCAAAGATCAAAAAGAACAGGCATACCAAGCCTAAAATTATGATAGAAGATGGATTAGAGTCACAAGCTTTCATTTTACATTAATCAGGCTGCTAAATTATCCATGTAACATCATTTATATTTTTTATGCATTGACTATATACTGAAAGATTCACAGTAAGAAATATTACTTCAACAAGTGATGAACTCTCATACTGGGAAAAGAGTTACTTGTATTGTTAGGATCTTCAATGAGAGGAAGAAACACTTTCTTCTTGAGCTTCTTGGGAGAGGAGGAGGGAGAGAGGGAAGGGCAACAAAATGAATTCTTATTTCTTAATCATATCCTCTATTACAACCTATAGCCTCTATATATAAGCTTAAAATGCTACACTAATGTCAATACAAGCCATTCAAGAAATCTAAAGAAAGTACAATCCTAAATCTAAAACCAATATCCAACAATATCCACCTTGGTCCTAGATTTACACAAAAAAAAAGATAACTGCACCATCAACTTGATAGATCTGCTTCTATCGCATTGCGTTTCACACAACCAACACCATGCACCCCGTGCGTCTTGCTTTCGCGCCATGTGCTCGTGCCCTATGCCTCAAGCCCTGCGCCCGCGCCTTACACTCACGTGGTCTGACTCTGACCACACCCTGCGCGTGTCCACCCGCACACCGAGCCCCGTGACTTCACCTGCACCCTGCTCGTCTCAATCCCACGCCCTGCGCATTCACCTGCGCCCTGTGTGGCCTTCGCTTGCTCCCATGCGATCTCTTCGCACACCGCATGCCCGTGCTCCTCCCGAGCCCGCCGACCTACCCACTTCCACTGCACGTCGTCTACAGTGCTTCCTGTCCGAACCCAATTGGCGCCAAACACCTGTAATCTCTTCTCGAATCCCTAAAAAGGCCATGCATCTGATTTGCTTTTCTAGTCTCCAAGGCTTTAAAGATCCTTAATTGTCCAGATTCCTGTTGCTCCAATTTGACTTCTTGAGAAATTAAAGAAAGTTCACCCAATGGTCCCTTAACCCTTACATCCTGCCCTTCCATTGTGATATTCATGTTAGAAGGCACTTCAATTGGCCCCTTTACAATCCAAGATTCTTTGCATTGCACTAGCTTAATTAGGAGCCCCTCCTTGGAGACAGGAAGATATGATAAATGTATCCGACTTATCTCTCCAAGAAATGCAGATTTTCAATTGCTCTCGGCTCCCGTCAAACTCCGAACCAGCCGCCGGCCTCCAATCTTCCTTCCTATGCCAAGCTCACGACCTCGCTGCTCCGGCCTCGGTTCCCACTCACGCAAGCAAAACCGCACGCCGTCCTCTATTCGGCTTCACTCACGTGACCAAATAGCAACACCTGAAGACTCGCCCGAGCCCAGCTGTGCTGCACACGAGGTCTAATATCTCCTGTCTAGCGAATTCTCTTCTGTCTCCAGTCCTTCATGAACTCACAGAGCACTGATCTTGCTCTTCCGCCTCTGACAGACGTGCGAAGTCACACACCTGTGTGCCCTCTTCCGCTTGTAGTTCGAAATTTCTGCAAGCAAATCCTGCCTGCTTTCTTGAATCACATGAACGAGGCTTCTTTGGACAAGAAAACCTCCTCCTCCTCCACTTAGCTCGGTTTCCTCCAACCGGCTCTAATACCAGATGTTAGAATCTTCAATGAGAGGAAGAAGCACTTCCTTCTTGAGCTTCTTGGGAGAGGAGGAGGGAGAGAGGGAAGGGTAGCAAACTGAATTCTTATTTCTTAATCATATCCTCTATTACAACCTATATCCTCTATATATAGGCTCAAAATGCTACACTAATGGCAATACAAGCCATTCAAGAAATCTAAAGAAAGTACAATCCTAAATCTAGGAATATCCAACATGTACATATGTCCATGCGTATAGAAAAAACAATATCAGGCACTTGGTATTAAGATTCACATTAGAGTGGGAGTTAGTCCCGCATAAAAACTGCAACAACAATTGAATTCATAATAAGTAGTGGTTCTACCAATAATCTTAAGCTTTTAGATAGATAGTTGTCCATCATAAGTATATTGGATTTGATTTGGGTCATCATATTTTTCCTTCCTTTCGCATTGCATATATTAAACAATGGAATATTTCACCTCTTTTTGGGTAAAGAATGATGTTTGTAAACATATTGGAAGGAATAGAAGCTATTTAGATATCAAAACTCCCTTGTCCATATTTTCCCACTATGAGAGTTCTTTATTAGAGGATTATGACACTTAGCATTCCCATTATGTATTTACTTAATTTGTCTCTAATAGCAGCAATATGATTAATCCCACATCTTGAAGTATTGTATTAGACATGTATTCTCCAACTATATATATACTTGTAACATGTAATACAATAGAAGTGAATTCAAGAAATCATTTCAGCAATCCTCTTTATCCTGCTTATCTATGTATTTCTACGTGGTATCAGAGCAGGTTTAAAAACTCACCTTCCCGCTATGGCTCAATCCTCCGCATCACAGATCGACAATCCACCGGATGCTACATCCACCAAACAAGCCAGTATTCCCGCCTCTCTCAAATTTGTCATGTCAAACATCAAAACGATTGTATCTACTTAGCTTTCTCAAGAAAATTATTCAGGTTGGAAATCTCAGATATTAAAATTACTGAATGCAAATGGATTTGCAGCCTTTCTTCTTCCCACAGCTTCACCTCCTTCTCGGTTGAACTAGTTACTAGATAATACTACAACAGTAAACCCAAGGTACACCGAATGGATTCTTATTGATCAAAATTTAGCAGCTGCCATATGTTCTACAATTTCTTCTTCAATATTGCCGTATGTGATTCACATCGACTCATGCTACGCAATTTGGACAACTATAGAGCGCCGATTACAGGCGTCTAACAGATCAAGGGTGATCCAACTCAAAAATGAGTTACATAATGTCAAAATAAAAATCTAACTATGGCTCAATATCTAACAGAGATTAAAACCATAGTTGATAACATCGCATCAGCATGTTCTAATGTTGATACTGAAGATATAATATTGTACACCTTGAACGGATTGCCACCATCTTATCAGGCATTCAAGACAGCAATTCGAACAAAGCTGCATCAGATTAGTTTAGATGACCTCTACTCGTTATTTATTAGCGAAGAGATCAATCTAAATGCTGAGTCACTAAGTCAACTAACTATAACAGATCAATCTACAGTGCTGTATACAAACAGAGGTGAGGACGTAGAGGACACGGCAGATCATATGTGCAAACCAATAAAATATCAAGTAGTCCTATCATTTGTCAAATATATAATAAAAGAGGACATTCTGCACCGTCATGTTGGCATAGGTTGAATCTCAGTTATACTCCTTCGGAGTCCAATTCAACAACTAACGATTCCTCAAAAGCCTTGTTTGCCTCAACTGATCAATCAAATCCAGACTGGTATCTGGATTCAGGAGCTTCAGCACACCTTACAAATTATCTGAACAATCTCACACAATCTATATCCTATAATGGTGATGACAGCATTCTCATTGGTGACGGCCGAGCGCTGCCCATTGCTCACTCTGGTAATGGTATACTTCCCACACCATACTGTAAGCTCAATCTATCACCACTTCTTCATATACCAAAACTTTCTCATAATCTTCTTTTAATATCAAATCTAATTCGTGATAATCATATTTCCATTTCTTTTGATATTCACGGTTTTGTCATCAAGGACTTGAGAACAAACCAAGTTCTTCTCAAGGGACCAAATCATAATGGTCTATATCCTATTCAGTCCAAAATCTAAAATTCCTGCTTTATCAGTTGTTCGTCAAGCTGCAGCTATTTGGCATCAATGCCTCAGCCATCCACATCATCAAGTGCTAACAATCATCTCCAACAGTAATAAACCACTTCAGATACCCACATCTTTTTTAGTTTGTTCAAATTGTAAGGTCTCTAAAGGCCACAAACTGTCCTTTTCTCATTCTTCTACAAAATCCTCTTAACCTTTTGCTCTTCTTCACTCTGATGTATGGGGTCCCTCTCCTGTTACCTCACATCAAGAGTTTAAATACTATGTTGTTTTCATTGATGACTACTCTCGGTTCATGTGGGTATTTCCCATGCAATATAAATCTGAAGTGTTCTCCGTTTTTATGAAATTCAAAATTTTCATTAAGAAGCGACTACCTTACCAAATTAAATGTATAAGATCTGAAGGAGGTAAGGAATATGTTAATTCTCAATTCATCACATTTCTCAATCAACATGGAATCATACATCATATTTCATGTCCTTACACACCAGAGCAAAATGGCGTAGCTGAACGTAAGCATAAACACCTCATCGAAACCACTCGAACCCTTTTGCATACAACATCTATCCCATCAACGCTTTGGCTTCATGCTGTGCTCACAGCCTCCTACCGAATAAACAGACTGCCATCTCACTCCACAAACTACAAATCTTCACTTCAATTGTTGTACAACTAGAAACCGGACTATACTTTACTCAGAACATATGGATGTCGCTGTTTTCCTTGGCGTCCTCCATCCTACCGAAACAAACTTGAACCAAGATCTCTACCTTGTGTATTCATCAGATATGCTGATACATCAAAAGGATATAATTGTCTTGATCCTATCACAAATCGCATATATACATCAAGACATGTAAACTTTGATGAACATTCATTTCCTTTTCAAAATCACAAACGTCTTGAAGCAAAATCAGCTTCAATACCATCCACCAGCCCACAACTGTTGATTCCAATATCAAACTGTCTTAATCAAACCTCTACCAGGCCAATTGCTTCAACTTCACCCATCATACATGCATCATCACCAACTTCCCTCAGAATTTCTCCACTAACGTCAAATGATCCTGTTACTCAATCAAATTCCTTGTCTTAGCATATCATACCACTTCCACCTCAAGCAACTCATCACATGGTTACAAGGCTCAAGACTGGTTCACTAAAACCATGTCAAATGCTCAACCTTCTACATATTCATGACAATCAAATATCTTCTAATACATCTAATCCAACATCATACGCTGAAGCAGTTAAATATCCGCATTGGAGGGAAGCTATGGCAAAAGAATTTCTAGCACTCCAACAGCAGGGTACTTGGAGTTTGGTACCACCTCCGCACAATAAACCAATACTTGGATGCAGGTGGACGTTCCGCACAAAACTGCATTCTAACGGATCCATTGCCAGATTTAAAGCAAGGCTAGTCGCACAAGGGAATCGTCAAGAATATAGCATAAACTATCTTGAGACGTTTAGTCCCGTATCCAAGTTTCCTAGTATAAGAACTATGCTTACAATTGCTCTCATTCGACAATGGCCAATTCATCAAATGGATGTAACAAATATGTTTCTTCATGGAAGGCTTGAAGATGAAATATATATGAAACAACCGAAACGGGTCGAAGACAATAATCATCCAGATTATGTATGCCTTCTCCGCAAAGCACTCTACGGTCTAAGGCAATCATCGAGGCAATGGTTCAATACATTTTCAAATTATCTACAATCTATCAGCTTCACTCACGGCAAGGCTGATTCGTCAATACTCATATTTCATAAGAATAACATACGAATGGATCTACTCATCTATGTAGATGACATTCTTCTCACCGGAAACGATGAAGCTACTGTGCAAAATGCTATACATCAATTAAATCAGCGGTTCGCTATGAAACATCTGGATATGGCTAATAACTTCTTGGGAATTCAAATATCTCAAGGTGAGCAATACTATTTCTTGTCTCAAGCTACATACGCCTCCTCAATAATACAAAGTGCAGAAATGCAACAATGCAAGCCTCTTTCAAATCTAACATGTATGAAAATACCGGAGCAGATTCCAACCGAGCAGCTGCTGTCAGATCCTCAAAATTATAGAAAAATCGTTGGCTCACTTCAATATCTGACAATTACAAGACCTGATATAGCCTTCACGATAAACTTACTATGCCAACATTTGCATAAACCTACATCTTTACATGCATATTTACTCAAAAAACTGCTTCAGTACATAAAGGGTACCTTGCATTATGGTATACCAATATCACCTGGTCCCTTAGAGCTTTGGTTGTTCTCTGATGCTGATTGGGCAAGAGACCGAGAAACTCGCAGATCCACATCAGGATATTGCACATTCTTAGGTAACAATTTAATTTCTTGGAGTATGAAGAAACAACATACAGTAGCATGATCTTCAACTGAAGCTTAATATCGAGCATGAGCCTCAACAACAACAGACATTATATGGCTTAGAAAATTGCTACAAGACTTTCATAGACAGTTGACTACACCTACTGACTTGAGTTGTGATAACACATCAGCTATTGCACTAGCTAATAATCCAGTATTTCATGCAAGAACAAAGCATATTGAGATTGATCATTACTTCATTCGGGATCACATTCAATCTCACACAATTCGAGTAATTCCGATCAACACTAAAGATCAAATAGCCGATATACTTACTAAGACTCTTTCCACACCAAGGTTTCAAATACTTAGAAACAAGCTTATTGTCCAACAATGCTTGTTAGCTTGAGGGGGAGTAATAGCAGCTATATGATTAATCTCACATCTTGAAGTATTGTATTAGACATGTATTCTCCAACTATATATATACTTGTAACATGTAATACAATAGAAGTGAATTCAAGAAATCATTTCAGCAATCCTCTTTATCCTGCTTATCTATGTATTTCTACAGTCTCTATACATTTAGTTGTATCGGTGTAAATACATCTTCCTTTTCTACATAAATCTGTATCTGTAAATAGTGCACTAACACTTCAATATGAATATACAAAAATTCTCCCAATACTTTTCTCTACACACTTAACCCTTCACTTTTATAGACCTCCTGGTCACGTTCTAGTGATTACCAAACAAAATGGAAAGAAATCTTCTTCAAATATTCATAAAATTATTCACGCAAAACAGGAAAGCAGACATGGAACTAAAATTAGCTCAAAAGCAGCGGAACCGAAGAATCTAAAATGGAGAAACCTAACGATATTTGGAAATTCCAGTTAAACTTCTACGCATTTCATTGAGCTTCGATTTTTACAGAACGAGAAGAATTTACATGAAGTTATGAAGAGAAAAAGGAATGGATACCTTGAAACTGAGACGGCTGAGACTCTCCCAGGCTGGGTGATCGCGATGACATCTGATCGAGAGTTAACTCTGCTGTGTGAACTTTGAGCAAGCTGCGTTCTCTTCCCACAGTCAGCTTCACCAATAGCGGCGAATAGCGGAATCTCGAACCGAAGACTCGCAAGAGACGCCATGGCCGAGGCCGATAAAGCAGAGAGTTGCGGATGAGACCAAGACGCGGAAGCAAAAGATAACCCAAAGGCTTTCGGGATCACTTTTTATTTATTTATTTATTTGTAATAACAATAATAATAATAATAATAATAATAATAATAATAATAATAATAATAATTATTATTATTATTTGAACATTTAGATCAATTAAAGTTATACATATATTATATATATGTGAGACTTGTACCAAGACTTCTTGGTAGTCAGAACTCCTAATCAACACATCAAGATGATCCACAAGTGTTTATTATTATTTATTTAAAAATATGTTTGATTTACATTTTTGTTATTTTTAATTTTACGAACATTCAAGATAATTGTTAGGTATTTCTTAGGTATTCCCATTTTGTTCAACTGAAACCGCCCAAGGCATTGCATGCCACTATTGGCCACTATTCGTTGCCACCGGCACTTACTATCATCCTTTTATGTAATATCAATAAAAAAATGAAACTTATTTATGATACAAAACATATTCTTATATTAAATAATAAATACAATAAAATATAAATATAAACAAAAATAAATATATAAATTATCGCAATTGACCCCAATGTGTTTGGAGCATTTAGACCTATTTGGCATAAATAAATTAGAGGAATTTACATAAATTAGAGGAATTTACATATATAATATTCAAGATTATCTTATTTATATATTTAATGTATAAATGTTACTAGTTACATAATATAATACTTTGTTAAATGTTAACTTCCTTAACAAAACCCTTGACAATGAAGTGGAAGTTGTGATGGTTCAAGGTGAGTTCTCACCGCACAATAAAAAAGAGATGAGGAAGTTGTGATAGAATCTTGTTGGGACGAGCATCGACAAAAAAGAGACGAGGAAGTTGTGATGGGATTGTGTTCGGATAACCATCGAC